>CAOKZL010000052.1:0-1266496 GCA_948472985.1 Iguana delicatissima
GGTATGCATAAATATAAACAGAAGAGTTATGATGCTAGAACACAGTTAATGGCGCAGTGGTTAAATGCCAGTACTGCAACCACAAGGTTGTGAGTTCAATCCTGCCAGGCTCCAAGGTTGATTCAGCCTTCCATCCTTTTGTAGGTCAGTAAAATGAGTACCCAGCTTGTTGGGGGCAATTAGCTAAAAATACATTGTAAACCGCTTAGATAACACTTAGTTGATAGGTGGTATAGAAATAAATGCTATTGCTATTGCTATTGCATTAAATAATTAGTAATTTTGTGGTGACACAAGACATTCAAATTGTTGCCTCAGGCAGCTACTTCACTCAGTCTAATGACAGGACTAGCTTTGTCCCTTCTCCACCACTTTTAATTCACTTGTCTCTTACTCTGGGCCTACTTAGCAAGACACCCCAAAGAGGTCTTGCTAAGTTTGCAAGGAGACAAACACACATTACTGCTCTTTCTCCTTGTTCTTCTCTTAAAGTGCAACAAACTAGGAACAGAAGCAAGAAAGAGGAGCAAAAGATTCAGGAGGCTCATTGGATTAGCCATAGGTCCTCTTCTAGCGACTGTTGACCTCAAAAGATGTCTAACAATGGTGATCCCTCATGCTGGTCTTGAGTCCTTGCTTGCCTTCTGCATTGGTCCACTAAGAAATTTTCACATGGTCATCGTTTAAGAAAACTGTCTCTCTAAACAGCATTTCAGCATAAAACAGGAATCTGCGAGTGTCCTAGAGAGCACCAGAGAAAAATAATCCACTCACACTTTCACTGTTACCTGTCTGGAATAGTTTTGCAAAAAACGCTATACCATTATTCCAGTTCAATTCTACTTTAACTTTCATGGCTCTGTTTTGTGAATCCTGGGATTTATAATTTGGGAAGGTACTTAGAATTTTCTGTGAGATATCTCTAGTTCAGCAAAGTAGATATGCAATTCCCAGGATGCCATAGGATGGAGCCATAACACTTGAAGTTGTATTAAACTGCAATAACTATGTAGTATAGATGCAGTCTTGAACCAAAGCAATGGAAATATTTCAAATGGCTATCACAATTCACCTACCAACTTGCTTTTTTCTTTTATAGTTTTTTGAAAGTTGAAGGTCTAGGGCTTCCACAGACAACAGCAGACCACCCCTTTTTGTTCAGTTTTCCTTCTGTCTGCCCAACAGGAGCAACAATACCTGGTCCAGATACTCTGGATTTAAATGAACCTCCCACAACCACAATGAGAGATTACCCTGTATTTGGGATTGTGATCTTTTTACTGGCCCTACTCCTGTGCCCTTACTCGTAGCCTAATGCACAGAAATCGAGCAAAGTGATGTGGGAGTAAGCATTTGTTCAGATATACATCTTATCTGTTTATACCTATTTCCTGTTTCTCTAATGCAACTCGTGCAACATGAGGAAACTATCCCATGCAGCTGGCAATTACTTGCCATATTTCTACGAATAACTTGGTCTTAGGGAGGCAGACATAAAGAAGACTGGTAAACTTCTGTTGAAGACAAAAAATTGTAATAAGGCTGCGCTGGGGCAGGAAGCGCAACTGGCGTGGCTCCAGAGGCTCCGCACGCCAGGTAAGTGTGCATGGGGCTTGGAAGCAACGTGCGATCACATTCAGCTTCTAGCTGAAAATGAAAAGGTGCGCGATCGGCAGCTGCTGGCCCCTGGAGTGTTGCTCAATTGTGAGTGCATCGTGCAGATCACTCCTCACAATCGCCCGACACTCCAGGCGCCCTTTTGCATGGAAAATGCTGTGTGAAAAGGTCATAGTCTTAACACACTGAAAGGATACCAGATTGCCTATCACTGAGGCTGGCATGAGAGATATGAGGAGTCTGCATGTTGATTTAAAATAATAAGTCAAACTGATGGATATATAAAACTATCCAAATAGTTTTCTTTTATATTTATTTATAAAACTTCAGTCAGAGTTCAGTTAGAACTCTGGAGACAGCTTCTGCTCAGGAAATGTAAACAGTTGAAAAAAGATAGATCTTTTCAACATGTAAGAATATAAAAATATCTTAGACAGGACAGTGTATCAATATTTTAGATAATATTATCAATAATACATTTTTTGAGCTTTGAAACAGGTGTAGTCCCCCACCCTATCTCTTTAGACTGAGGGATTGAATATTCTTTGCCATTTGTCAGCTAACTTGTATTTGGGCTTCCAGCTCATAACCAACTGTACAGTCCAGGAAGAGTTAGCATCAACCATCATCAACCATCACTGTCCTATTTTTGCTGTAGATGCTTGGAGAGAATTGTAAGAAAAACAGTGTAACAGGATAAATCAATTTTTACTGGCTGTTGTTGTTCCATATGCATGGTAAAAGCTGCTATTCAGAACTGTCTAGTGGTAAAAAGGATCTTAACCACAAACAGCGAGGACAAGACAATAGAGTGATAATGGGAAAAACTGAATACCTATGTCAATTAAATTGAATCCTTCACAAAAAAATTGAGGATGTTCAATGGCCGATTTCACAACCAGTTTTGTATGCAGGGGGAATGTTTCCATTTCATTGCAATCATAAATTTCAAAGGCTCAGAGAGATAAAATATTGGCATTTCAATCAGCATAGCTTCACACACCCACTGAGCCCAGCCAACTCTGCACTGAAAGCTTTAAGAAAGAAGCCTATAAGATATCCATGAGATTACTTACAAGATTTTAAGGGATGGAATTTTATGAAATCCGTATAACTAAGCCTGGGCCCTTTGAAATCTCCTCTGAGCTCCTCAGAGTCTGTATAAGAGAAACGAAAGTAGCAGAATAAATACATATGCTTAAAAAATAAAGTCAGAGCCACAAAGCAAATACATGTTTGGGTGAAACATGAGCAAAACTAAATTCTCTGCAGTGAAGATTAGATCACATAGTTGAACTGCTCTGGATGTAGATGGCAAATTTAACAAATCCAAGCTATTTCTCAACTGAATTACTCAAAGGGAGAAGTGTTTCATGTTACTATTGTTTATTTAACAATACCCCCATATATAGCACCTTAAGCAACAAAAGACAGGACTATGTTCCAATGAGCTTGTAACCTGAATTTTGACAACTGAAGGCCAGGATGAGACTAGATGATGCTGAATAAATGCAGATACATTTAAAGTATAATCCTATGCTTGTATACTCCTAAGTATGTTCCACTGAACTCAATGACACTTACTCCTGTGGAGACAGATTTATAGCTTTGTATTGCCAGGATGCAGTCGTATACTAACTGGGAGGGAAACCCCATTGAACTCAGTGGGACTGGTTTCTGATTAGAGGTGTATAAGATTGTGTGGCTGGCCTTTACTTCATCGAGGATGAAGAGTAAGAGGTGAAATTAAAGACTTTATACAAAAAATTGACAAAACATGCAGATAAATTAATCTTGTAGGTTCATTAGACTAAGCCCAAAGGTAATCAACTGTCTTTGAAAACAAGAACTGTTTCAGTTGATTGATGCTCTTAAGGAGCAATCCTATGTGTGTTTATTAAGAGTACTAGCTCTGGTTGGATGGGGGACTGTCAACCAATACCAGGTGCTGTAGGTTATATTTCAGAGGAAGTAACTGGCAAAACCACCTCCGAGTATTCCTTGCCTAAGAAAACCATATGAAATTCAAGGGGCTGACAGGTGACTTGAAGACACATAAGCATACAATGCTCATTGTCTCCAATAAGGCTTACTTTCTAGAAAATGGCTATAGGCTTGCATCCTTACCCCAGGTAAACAGGCATAACCTCACAGTGGAGCTTACTTCTAGGTAGAAGTGCAGAGGATCTCACTGTTAATTGCTCTAACTCCTACATCCACATATGTGGGAGTAAAATCCAATCAACTAAATGTAATTTAATTGTGAGTATATACGAATAGGACTGTGACACTAATCAGTTAACCAGTTGTTGTTGTTGTTGTGTGCCTTCAAGTCGTTTACAACTTATGGTGAACTTATCATGGAGAATTCTGGGCAAGATTTGTTCAGGAGGGGTTTGCCTTTGCTGTCCACTGAGGCTGAGAGTGTGTGACTTGCTCAAGGTCACCCAGTGGGTTTCCATGGCTGAGTGGGGATTCAAATCCTAGGCCCTTTCTGCACCTTATCTTTTTTCAGTGCTGGGGTGTGGGGATCGCGTGAGCAGCCTCCAGCAAGAGGCTCTCGCATCCCTGCTGCTTCAGCTCCGCACGAGCTGCCTGCTCCCAATCAGGTAGCGCGAGATCCCCGCTTCTTTCTTCCGCAGCACAGCCTGGGAGTTTCACAGGCTGCACTGGGGCAGGAAGCATCACTGCCGCGGCTCCGGAGGCTCCGTACGCATGGCAAGTGTGCATGGCACCCTGGAGCAATGCGTGATTGTGCACCATTTTCGGCTGAAAGTGTGCGAGCAGCACCTGCTCTACCCTGGAGCGTCACGCAATTGTGAGTGCATTGTGCAGATCACTCCTCACAATCGTGCAATGCTTGAGGGGCCCTTTTGCATGGAAAATGCCATGCAAAAAGGACCCTAGTCTCCAGAGTCCTAGTCTAATGCTCAAACTACTACACCATGCTCAGTGGGTACATTAATTAAAATGTATCCTTAGGCAAAAGCACAATAAACTTTGAGGAAAAGGTTTGTTTGTTTTGTTTTAATAAAAAGAAAGAAAGAAAAACTATACATACATCATGTCACATCTTATCACATCACATCTTATCACATTACATCATATATCACATTATATCCTATCACATCATATATGATGTCATATGATATCATACCACTATACATACACCAAATCACATTCTTATCACATCATCATATCTTTTCCACACCCAAAACAAGAAAACTCCCCCCAAAGGGAGGATATGTTTTTTTCTTAGTATTATTGCTTCAACACCTTCATATATAAGATGAGAGAAGTTTGTAAATAACAAGCATAGCATATATAACAAGCAAATTTTGGATCAGTCAATATCTTCTACTATGTCTTGTTTACAATCAAAAAGGAGTGCTATAAGTCTCTCTCCTCATTACTTAATGGAAATTTTCATCTTTGTGGATAAAGTCATGCTAGCACACATTTTTTTCTCTCTCTTTCTTTTTAATTCTCAAAGTTTTATACTTCTATTGTAATTTTTCAGTAATTCCTCTGCTACTCTTGATACCCTAAACTCTAATTTTAAGACAATCTTGTAATGGCTGCCATACCCTTGAACATTGGTCATCAGATTTATTGTCTAGCATGTGCATTAATCTATCCATTTCCACAACTTCTATTAGTTTTTCCCACCATTCTTCTTGTTGGAATCATGCTACTTTTCCAATATCTAGCGTAGGCCATTCTGGCCAATGTTACCATGTGCCACATAAGTCTACCTAACCTACCTTCCAAATTTCTGTCCACACTGAAAATGCCCAGTAAAAAATTTTCAGATGTTAGCTCGATTCTTAGATCCAGCACCTTTTGCATTTTTGATTGAATCAATATCAAAACTTTTTTGCTTGGTTACACCCCCACCATTGATGTATATAAGAGCCCATTTCCTTTTCACATTTCCAACAGTGGTTCTTAGCAGTTTTGAACATACTAGCAATTCTCATTGGTGAGAGGTGCCATCTAAACATTTTTAGTACAGTTTCTTGAAGCATATATGATCTGGTATATGTTCTATAATTTTTCCATAGTGTCTTCCACTCATCCAGCTTAATTACACACCCAATATCTTTGGACCATTTTATCATGTAATCTTTAACAGATTCATCCATAAGCTCATATTTTAACAGCAGATTATACAATCTGGATAACAAATATTTATCTCCTTTGAGTAACAGGTTTTCAAAGTCTTTCATTTCTAATTTAGTACTTCCTGCTTCTAAATTTTTCTTATATTTTTCTTTAATCTGTAGATAAGGAAACCAATGTATATTGATACTTTCTTGTTTTAATTGGTGTGATCCTTGTTCGTACAATAATTCCTTATAGGTCACCCATTTGCCTTCCCTTCTTAAATTTCTTATTGACATTGCTTCAGCTGGGGACACCCAAGATGGTAATTTAGGGCACAAGAAGTATTTATATTTGGTCCATATTTTATATAAGGATTTCTGTATTAAGTGATTGAGAAACATCTTTTGTACCACAGTCTTACCATGCTATAAATAGGCATGCCAGCCGAAGCGTAGCTCGTGTCCCTTTCGAACATTAAGAGCTTACGGTTATTCAATAACAGTCATGGCCTCATCCAGACTAAACATGATGCTGCATGATAAATCTTCAGATCAGGTATTGCAAACCCTCCTCTATCTCTGGAATCTGTCATTACCCTAAACCTCACTCTTGGTCTCTTCCCTTTCCATAAAATTTTTTGAAGGAATTTCTTACAACTTTCGAACCACTTGTTTGAGATCACAATTGGAATCATCTGATACAAAAATAACAACCTAGGAAGAACACTCATTTTAATCAGGGACACTTTGCCCAGTAGAGACAAGTCTAATCTTTTCCAGTTTTCAAACTTATTCAAAGTCTGTTTCCATATAAGTACATAATTGTTTTGAAATAGCTGATTGTTATTACCTGTAATTTGAATACCTAAGTATTTGACTTTGTCTATGCATTGGAGTCCAGAAGCTGTTTCAAGTCACTTCTTCTCTTCAGCCTTGATATTTTTCATAAGGATTTTAGTTTTAGCCTTATTAATTCTGAATCCAGCCATTTGATCATATGTATTAAGGATATTATTTAGCTCTGTAATCTGAAGTAAAGGATCTTCCATAAATAACACAACATCATCAGCAAAAGCCCTGACTTTATAAACATCTTTCCCAATTGTAATTCCTCGAATGTCTTGCTGGTTTCTGATTTCTCTTAGAAGTACCTCTAGAACAGTGGTTCTCAACCTTCCTAATGCTGCGACCCCTTAATACAGTTCCTCATGTTGTGGTGACCCCCAACCATAAAATTATTTTTGTTATTATTTATTTATTTATTATTTATTTATTTAGTTAATTAGTTAGTTAGTCATTTCCAACATAGAATAGATTGGAAACATTGCCCTAAATCACTGCTCTGGATAGACTTCTAATGCCTTAAAACTGGTAACCCTCTCCCCTTTTTTAAGCACAGAAAGTGTCCATCAATGCCAGAATTAAGGCAGTAGTTCTAGTTCTGAATGTTAGGTTTCCACAGTTCAAAAAGCCAGTCACTCCCAAAGGCAACGCCGAAACAGTCCACATTTTACACGAGGTGCAGGGAGGAAAGGACAGGGAGAGAGGAAAGATGGCAGCGGCATAAGCAGACGTGTTTTGTTTCACTCCCACCCTCCCTCCTTCCCTTAAAGCAGTGGTTCTCAACCTGTGGGTCCCCAGATGTTTGTGAACTTCAGCTCCCAGAAGCCCTGAGCATTGACCATAGTGGTTGGGCCTTCTGGGAGCTGAAGTCCACGAACATCTGGGGACCCACAGGTTGAGAACTACTGCCTTAAAGGGAGCGTGGCTGCTCGGACGCTCTCACTCCCACGTCGCACGGGTGCCCCTTCCTTCCTCCTTTCGTCTCTCTGAGGGCTCGGGAGTGGGGTCGATAACTGCTGTAGCCCCTCGACCAAGCTACACCCATGAGCCCCTCTCGGTCTCCCCACCTCTGCCCCCTTGCCCGGCAGGGAAAGACGGCGAAACGTCCCCACACGCCTCTTTTCCCTCCTGCCAGTGCAGGGTCTCTCACCACCTCCACCTCCCTGCCCGGCGGGAAAGATGACGAAACATCACCACACACACCAGCACACCTCCTCTCACCTCCTGCCAGCGCGGGGTCTCCTCTCACCACTTCTGTCCCAGCCGCCCGGCAGGGAAAGATGAGGAAATGTCCCCACACGCGCCCAGCACGCCTCCTCTCACCTCCTGCCAGCGTGGGGTTTCCTCTCGCCACTTCTGGTTCCCCCGCCCGGCAGGGAAAGACGGGGAAATGTCCCCATAGGCACCCATAACGCCTCCTCTCACCTCCTGCCAGCGCAGGGTCTCCTCTCTCCACCTCTGCCCCCCCGCCTGGCAGGGAAAGATGGGAAAATGCCCAGCACGCCTCCTCTCCCCTCCTCCCAGCGCGAGGTCTCAGAAACAGCACTCCCATTGGCTGTGAGGCAGGATAGAGGAGCGGCGACCCCTGTGAAATGGTCATTCGACCCCCAAAGGGGTTGTGACCCACAGGTTGAGAACCACTGCTCTAGAACGATTATAAACAGCAGTGGAGAGAGTGGGCACCCCTGTCTCGTTCCTTTTCTCTGTCTTTTCAAAATTAATTTGTAGGGACGCTCTTTGCTCTGAGTGTATAGACTGAATCCATGTTATGAAGGTTAACCCAAAATTCATTCTTTCTAGTACCTTGATCATGAAAGCCCATCTGATGTTGTCAAAAGCTTTTCAGCATCTAAAAAAATGAATGCATCTTTCTTTTCATTATGAACATTAAGGTATTCTAATATGTTCAATACCACCCTCATATTCTCTTTCATCAGGTGCCCTGGTAAAAAACTGCATTGTTCAGAGTCTATATAATTTGGAAGAATCTTCTTGAGGCGATTAGCCACTACCATCACAAAGATCTTGTAATCAACATTCAAAAGTGATATTGGCCTGAAATCTTTACAAGTTGTTATTTCTGATTCCACCTTTGGAATAAGGGCAATATCTGCCTCTTTCCGACTTGTAGGGATATGCCCATTTGAAACTATCAGATTAAACATCTTACGCTTTGGTTTTATAAACTGTTCTTTAAATGTTTTGTAAAAATAGGCCATGAAACCATTGGGCCCTGGAGCTTTCCAATGTTTCAATTGATCAATTGCTTTCCTTATTTCCATCAGTGCAATTGTTTTATTCAGTATTTCCCTGTGTTCTGAGTTAATTTCAGGGAGGGCTCTAGATTTTGGTCATTCACTTGATTCTGCTCAGAGTATAGATTCTGGAAAGAGTTCTGCAATATCTTCCTAATTTCTTTGCCATCAGTAATATTCCGGTGTTCTCCTCTAATCTGTATAGTACTTCTTTTCTTTTTCTTTCTTATTTTATATGCCAGCCATCTACCTGGTTTTTGTGCATTTTCAAAATAGTTTTGCTTCACAAATCTGAGGTTTTTTTTCAATTTCTTTTGTCAGGGTTAGCGATAGTTGTTTCTTCAAAATTTTCAAGTTTTGATTTATATTTTTATCCTTGGGATTCTTTTTTAATTGATTTTCAACCACTTGAATTTTACTTGACAACTCTTCCATTTTTTTCCCTTTCTCTCCTTTTATTTTCTCGTTTTTTGTGTTAGAATATCCCTCATGTACACTTTGGCTGTATCCCAAACTGTGGTTATATTCACTTCTTTATCAAGATTAGACTTGAAAAAGTCAATTAATTCCTTTTTACAATGGTTTATAGTCTCTTCCTGTCGCAGGACCTTTTCATCCAATCTCCAACTTCTTGGTCTCACGTACTGATTTAGTATTAGTTTAACTGGATTACGGTCACTCAGTGATTTTGGCATTATTTCAACTCTTTTAACACAACCGAGCACTGCTTTTGACATCCAAATCATATCTATTCTAGACCAAGAGTTGTGACAATTTGGAAAAAAAAGTGAAATCTTTAGTCATGGGGTTTTTAAATCTCCACACATCTGTGAGTTGCAATTCATCTGCTATATTCAGGAATTCTTTGGAGATTTTTCCTTGTTGCTTCTTTATTGCAGAACTCCCACATCTATCCATCTGAGCATCAATCAATCCATTAAAGTGGTTTACCAAGTGGTAAACCAAGACATCCTCAATTTTAGTTGTAATATATCTTTGAAAGTTCTCAAAACATTTTCTTTCTTCATTATACGGGGCATACAAAGCTATCAACAGTACAGGGGAGCTATGCTTCCGGTCACATGGTGGGTGCGAGTGGCAGCTCGGAAAGAAGCTGCGCAATAGCGCAGATCCGAGCAGCCACCCACTGGATTCCAGCTGCTTTTTTTGTACCATCAGAGGCAGCTAAACACCCCTCTGGTAAGAGGGGTGCAGGAGAGGTCCGAAGGGGACCCCTGCAACTGGTGGCTGGCTCTACCCGGCTGGGGGAGCTGAAAACACCAGTGGGGTCGAAGGACCATGACAGAGCCAGTGGGATTGTTGCTTGAGCGGCACAAGCACTGCCGTCGACTTTTAACTAAGAAACTTATATGAAATAACAAGTAAGAAAACATGTTCCTGCTCTGGTCTTTGCTTTTGAAAATATCACAACTGGAACGGGCATGCAGCGGTGCGCAGGACCATAGGAATAGAAGGAACCAGAGGGACGTGAGTGTGTCATGGCGGAAAGTTCTTTTAAGGAGCGGCTGATATAACAGGAATGGTTAAGAGGCTTCTCTGTTTTTCTGTGGACGGTTGAGAGTTCGTCTTAAAGGGGCGGCTGCTTTAAAAGAAATAGCTAAGAGGCTTTTTTGCTTTTCTGCTGATGGTTGAGTGTTCATCTTAAAGGGGGGGCTGTTTTTAAGGAAATGGCTTAGAGGCTTTTTATTAAAGGGCCGGTACCGGGCTAAAGAATAAGACTGAACTTTATAAGATTGAATAAACCCCATTTGGACATTGAGCTCCTTATTTCTACAGATTATTTTGGTTGATCTGAGAGGATTGCTGTTTTGGCTTCTTGACTCTGGATTTCTGATCTGGAAGAATACTTTGGGCAGCGGGTATTGAGCAGTGCTTTTTTCTTTTTTGGCTTCTGTTGTTCGAGACTGTTTCCTAACTTTCTCTTTTTCCCCCCTGAGTTTGGACTGGTGAGACCAGTGAACTTGTGCTGGAACGTCATTCAAGCAAATATCCTCACCCTCAGGGACGGAACTACTTGGACTTTAAGCGTCTATGAGAGTACAGTAATCTACAGAAATGAAACTCTGGGTAGTGAAGTTCCAGATGGGAGGGGAAAATGGGAGGTGGAGTGGTCCAACTGGTGTCTTTTCTTCTTCAATTCTCATCTTCTTATAATTCTTTCAATTCTCCAAAGAAAGAGGGTAATGACAAACTCAATTTCTTGTCCTTTCTTCTGCCTTCATTTACAGTAGAGAAATTAACAGCCTTAATATCCAACTTTAAACACAGTTCCAACTTTTAACTCTCCATCAAATCCAACAGAAGTTTCATTTAGTCAGCTTCTCAATCTCAGCCTCGGTCAATCTCAGCCTCAATCTCAATCAGGCTTAGTAATTCAGTTGAGGTGTTTTTAACATTATTATTCAATCAATCTGATACTGCTGCCCCTACTACAAAACGTATTAATTGTTAACTCTTCAGTCAGTCTCAAAATAATTTCCTACGCTGTTATTCAAACTTAGTGGTTCAAAGTTCTCTGGAAGTTAATAGCATAGCAGCTGATACTCCCTATAGCAGCCAACGACAACAACAACAATAGCAATTCTTAACTGTAGTAGCAGTTGTTACAAGGTTTGCAAATCACAAAGTCACCAAACACCAGCCACTAGCTCTCTCCTTTTTCATTCATATCATGGAAAAATACCTGACGATGCTCAAAGATAGCTGTCTTTGGTTACAGTTTTGGTTACAGCTGGCTATTCTAGCTTCTTATACTGCTTTTGAAAGTGTAATAAAAAAAAATGCTTGGTTCCTACACAAAGCTCCTTCTTAAGGGGAAACTAACCATTCTTCCTCAAGGCCTTCTCCTTGTTTACTTTTGATTTCATTTTGTTTCCTCTAAAAAGAGAAGGGAAAAAAAGAAGAAAAAATTGCTTAGCCAGGGCGTGCAAATGCCCAATTTTGGCTCACAGGAAGAAATTCGACGGCAGGAATAAGGGGAGAGAGATTGCTCTCTACCCTCCGTTGTCACTGTGGGTTGGTTTAGAATCTCGGCTTGTGGTTGTTCCTCTTTGTGGGTTATAAAACACCAAAAAAAAAAACAAAAAAGGGAGGGGGAACCTAGTCGTCTGCTTTGGACCTGTCTCTTGCCCCAAACCCTTCCTGGGGTTGAGGATTAACTGCTTGGGGTCTTCTTCAGCCTGTGGTAACCAGCGACAGCGGCAGACCCTCGGCTCGTCCACAGCAGCAGCCGAAGGACTGCACTTCCCTGCTCACACTTGAACCAGAAGTCGGGGAAAAGTTTCTTTAAACATAATTTTCTTACAAAAAATGGAACTGCCTGGTGGAAGATAATTTCTCTCACGCACACACATACAGGAAGGTATGGTTCTTCTTATATGTTATCTAGGGCCATTTCTGCACGAGCCTGTCATAGTGCTATTATTCCATTTTCAACATCCTGTTGAATCCTGAAGTTTGCACTAAAGCACTATTAATAGGCTAGTGTGCAAATGGCCTAGGTAGTATCCATATTATATAGCAGTTTGATGGCATGTTAACTTCTGTGACTCTATACTATGGAATCCTAGGATTTGTAGTTTGGTGAATACTTAAATTTTTCTTCTAGAGGGCAGTAGACTAGAGCTCTCTAAGAGAGAATTCTAAGTAACTTACCAGACCTTACCAGGATTCCATAGGATGAAGCCATGGCAGTTAAAAGTGTGATTGAACTGTCATAATTGTACAATGTGGATGTAGCCCTGCTGTGATAAACCATATGTCTATTTCACCTAAAAACAAAAGGATGCCTTTTGCTTCAGATGCATGTAATGTTAGTAAAGTGATTGGAGTTCAAATGATTTGTTAATATAAGCTTTCTTTAATATGGTGACTGCCACAGGCTCTGTTCATTTCCACATGCTCTGCCCTCTTTCACAATGTGTGTTCAGGCAACATACAAGGCTAGCTCAGCTAGTTTTAACAATAAAGTTGGATTGTGAACTTTTTGTTTGGACTTCACTCTGGATTGCCAACGTTTTTGATAGGGAGGTAGAATATCTGGTGAATTTAATAACTATAGGAGAAGAAAAAATGGAGTGGCTGAAGACTCTGTGTCAGCACTGAGATAGAAGGAGCAAAACATTTTACCTAATACCCCATGGTCCAAGCAGGAGAGACTTGCCTCATCCCATTGGTACAGAATAAGCCTGTCCTCCCATGCAGTAAGGCCATGAGCCACTGGCCATTTCATTATCCAGATTGCTGTTCACCAGAGAGCAATGCAGATATCTTCCCAGGGAACAGAAAATGTAACAATCCTACTTGGGGATCTGAAATTTTGAATTTTGTTGCATTTCTTTAAATTCCATGTGCATTCTTGTCCCATGCTTTTGTATTTGTATTAGTCTGCAGGATTTTAGTTTTCTCTTTTACTGGAAATTCATGTATGTATTCTATACACATTTTCCACAATGTGAGTACATATTTACATCCCTTTCCTAATCTAGACATTTTTCTACACATTTTACACATTCTTCTCATTATCTTCTCATTATCTGTATAATGTTTATACAGAATGTTTCAATTGTACATTTTTTTCTGGCGATTTTATTTAAAAATCTTATGGATGATTTTGTGTGTATGAAACAAGAATGTCCAAATTTCTCTTATCTTGCAGTGAAACTCAGAAGGCAGTTCTGGTAGGCGTCTTGTAGCCATCAAAGTTCTTTCCCATTTCCAGTTCTTCTCTTATACAAAGGGCCTTTCCATGCTACATTAGTATAGTGCTATTATTCTACTTTCACTATCCTCTGGAATTCTGGGGTTTGTAGTTTCCTGAGGCCAAAGGGCTCTCTGGCTGAGAATTCTGAATGCTCCTTCCTAAACTACAAACCCCGGGATTCCACAGGATGTTGAAAGTGGAATAATAGTACTAAACTGTGTAGTACAGAAAGACCGTAGCCTTTAACATGGGATCTCTACTGCAAGATGCAACCTTCAGATTCTCTGACAAACATTCTTCCTACTGCTGGTTAAATGTCTCCAATGAAGGAGAGTCCAGTCCCTTCCAAGGAAGTCTTGTTCCACACCAAGTCACTCCTGCCTTTAGGCAATGAATCCTAAAGTCTACCTGTAATCTGCCTCCTTTAAATTTCCAACAACTGGTTTCAGGTCATTTCTGTACTACACTGTTATAGTGCTATTATTCCACTTTCAACATCCTATGGAATTCTGGGATTTGCAGTTTAGGGAGGTCTTTGGCCTCAGTAAACAACAAACCCCAGAATTCCACAGGAAGTTGAAAGTGGAATAATAGCACTATAACAGTGTAGTGTGGAAATGGCCTTAATCTTGTCTTCTGGAACAAAAGAGAACAAATCTACTTTGACATAGCTTTAGCCATTCCTTAAGTTAAGGAAAATTGACAGCAACATCACCTTGACTGGGAGAGGAATATGAACATTTCCAGCCATTTGGGATAGTGCTTTGACCATTTCAGAAGCACACTGACAATCAGAGTGTCCTTCCCACAAATACTGTTTGCAACTAATATCTCACTCAAACGGCCTACGTGCATGAGCTATCTACCCTCTGAGAAGATGGGGGAGATTTCCGTGGCTGCAGCTGTGATCATAGAAACTGACATTCCCTTTTCACCAAAGCTTAGAAGAATTACCTTTTTGGACTCCCAACTCTCATGGCCAGAAAAAAAATGCAAAACAAACATATTCCCCCATTTACTCTTTTCTGAGCACTGCTTTTCTCAACTCTGCTGTGGCAATCATCTTCTGATGTTCCATTGCTTGTACAGATTTATTTGCCATTCCCAATAACTGTATGAACAGGACTGATACCAAGATAATCACTGACAGGCAAGACAGATAGTAGTGGGCTGCTGAATTAGTTCTGAGGCAGAGCTGGCCCTACCATCGGGCAGCGGAAGGTAGTTGTATGGGGTGGCAGATTCTGGGAAGTAATAGGAAAGTGCTAGAGTTGATGGCTGTTTGTCATGTATTTTCCTCTACTCTCTCTCAACTTAAGTTATTGCCTTCAGGTGTGGTGAAGGGTGCTCTATCCTTACCAGTGTCAAAGAAAAATCCAACTGGCTTTTCTACATGGAAAGCTGAAAGGATAGCTGCAAAATGTCTTGACTTGACCCTGATTTCTCTAAGAAATTTCACAATAAACACAGCCCTTGTTGGAAAACTGTCCTACAAAGCAATCGTTTTGCTCTTCTTGTAGTGCTAACGTCATATCTCAGTATGCGAGGAAAAATAACATCATCATTCATTTCAGATAGCCACCTGTTAACTTTTAAATCTTGGCTTGTATATATATTTTCAGAGAAGACTGATTCACACACACACATACACTTTCCATTCTCTTACACTCCTGGTAGGAATTGGAAAGTATCTCAAAGTTTCTCCAGGAATTATGATTTATTTAAAGTTTTCGCTCAGCCTAATGATGTCCTCATTCTTCTATAGAATATTCTTCACACAAAATTTCAGCCCCCACTGCTCCCTATGCATTGCATTTTGGTAGCACCTGAACATCTCACATTTCATTAGTTGTCTGGAAAAATAACAACGCTCCAATTCAACAAAGTCTCTCTTGCACACAATATACTACAAGACTATATTCTTTTTCCTATATATTATTTTGTGGCACTCTTGCAAGGCTGCTGGTTGTCACTTGGCTGTGGTACAGATTTCCTTTTGACAAAGGTTGGTGCATAAGAAAAGTATGGAGCCAGCTGATTTTTCAGCACTAAGGAAACATGGAGATTATAGGGGTTTTTTTAAAATTATTTACATGGTGGTGGTGTCTGTGACTTTAAATTATTGATGCTAGCGATAGCAACTGTCAGTGAAACAAAGCTTCAGCTGAAAGGAGCGACAGCAGCAAGCCACGTTCAACAGGAACTTGTTCAGATCAGTACTTCTCATCTTTTTCTAGGCAAGCAGAAGTACTGTTGTTCTTACCTGCTGGTGCCAACAAAACAGAAAAGGGGTGAGGTTTTATTTACCATTACAGGTTTCACTGTGTAGTATCTATCTAGTTTCTGGAAGTCCTTGGAATGCAGTGGACTGATTATTGTTAAACCTTAACTGGAACACACACACACGCACGCACGCACGCACGCACGCACGCACACGCGCGCACACACACAGTGAGTCACATCATTGGTCCATCTAATGCTGTCCTATTACCTTGGCAGACAGACATTCTTTTTTAAAATTCATATTTGTTAATTTTAATACAAACATACAAATAAACAAATTTTACAAAAAAACAACAAGCTATACGTCTTTCACTCTCTAGCTGAAATTTGCTTGTTCCATTTTCAGAGACATCATAATGGGATTATGACCTGATACCATTTTTGGCAAAATATCCCTCTTCTTCACTAAATTAACCACATTCTTGGAAATCCAAAACATATCTTTTCTAGAAAAAGATTCGTGATGATTTGAAAAAAAAATGAAGTATAGTCTCTAGCATTTGAGTACAGATATCACCAATTATCTATTAACCCAAAGTGCTCTGTTTATTTGTAGAAAGTTTTAGGCAATCTCCGTTGGTTTCTTTTAATTCTTTTTTAAGAACAGTTTTCCAAATTAAAATCCACCACTGCATTCCAATCCCCCCTGTAAATCAAATTTTGTAAGTCCAAGTCTGATGTCTTCTTTAATAAATTTTTGTAAAATGTTGCTTTCTAATTATTTGGAGCATAGAAAGTAATTTGTTGAATTATGTTATTATTGTAATTAGTTGTCACTGTTAGATATCTTCCTTGTTCATCTTGATACATTAGCTGGAGCTTGGGCTTTATATAAAAAGCCACTCCATTTATTTTGTTATTATTTAGAAACACAAATTTTAGGCCCAAAGTTTTTTTCTGTAAACATCTACAAACTATTTTCCTTATATGAGTCCTTCGAAGGCAGATCACATAATATTTATTTATTTATTTATTTAAAATGGCAATTTATTTTCCTTCTCTGAGGCTAATTTAGTCCATTAGAATCATGGGATTCCCATGACATTATTTTTAAATTCATTTTTTGTTTGTTTCATTATAATATTTTATTATATTCTTTATTATATATCCTTATTCTTCTTGAAATTACTTAATCTTTTAACTTTCTCCTTCAAAAGTCTCCTCCTCCAACTTTTAAAGCAAATCTTTCACTGATTCCATAGAATTTATCTACTATATAAAAGTCAAAGTCTGTGAGTGAGTTTGTCTGCATCAGTGAGACGAAGACCTCATATGATTGGCTGGCTATGAAGTTTCTATGGAATTCTAGGGCTGGCAGTTCAGGGAAGGGCCTTTAGCATTTTTAGCTAGAGAGCTCTGAATAGGCCAGTTGCTATGGAGATGAGGCCTAGCAGCAAGTCCCCTCACAAACCCAACCTCTTTATGTTAACAACTCTGAATACAGATTGGATTGGGGAATATGGACAAAAGTTACAGGTACTAGACAAGGCAATTTGGGGAATTAGAGACATAAGATCTCAAATCTGTGTATTTCAACTGCATCTAACTCCTAAGATAAGGTAATTCCTAAGCTATTTTTAACAAGTGTTACCTATGAGAAAATAAAATCCTGGGCAACACCGGGTAAATACGCTAGTTGTATATGTTTTTTGTCTTTGTAGGTAGCAATCAAACTTTCTGCAGCTATCCAATGAAAAGGAATATCTTTTTTTTGAAGATCCTCCATCAGATTCTTATGTTGTCTATGTTTTTTGAGCACCTTTTCTGGAAGTTTTTCCTTGAACTTATATTGAAAATTTCCTTTGAGCATTTTTTAAATATAATAATTTCAGGGTCTTTTATTTTAAGTTTTTCCTTGAAATGTGCTCTCAAAATTCCATCTCTGATACTTTTCTGTTTCGAATACATTATAACATGTCTTGGGAAATTTTTCTTCTGTGCATAAGTAGAATTCTGCCTCTAAATTGTTTGAATCAAGAGTTGAGATGTCCCAGGGAGCTGTCATCAATTGATCCATGGCTTCTAACATTGTCTTATTAAAATCGTCCAGTTGTTCCAGAACTATCCTTAGTCTGAGCTACATTCTTTAAGTTTAAATTCCATCAGCATGACACTATCTTGTGACCTTTCTAAGACCCTTTCTGCATGAGACACCATAAGCAGATCATAGCCAAGTTAAGGCAGATTTTCTTGAAGCGCAGTAGCAACTTGTGTTCTGCACCTCTCCCCCTTAATGTGAACAGAAGTGGAGTGTTCATTCCACCTTACAGAGTCCTTGTCTCTTGCCTGCCTTTGCCTCGCCACCACTGATTGACCTCCCTTTATTTTTTTTTTAAAAAGGAACACTAATAAACATTAAAAAAAATTCTGAACAAGGGGGTGAATTTTTACTGGCCTCAAAACAGACAGGTAGCTGAAAAATGGCAGTTCCTCATCTGCTGTGGGGTGGGGATGAGGGAAGAGCTGGGAACACCCACAACCCACCCACTCCTGCCCCCCATTTTCTTATTGCACAATAAAGTGCTTTAATGTTTCCACATTGAGGCAGCAGACAGGATGTATGCAAATAAGGTGGTGCAAGACAGATTTTTTCCATAGTTCAAATAATGCATCCTAGTGACGCTTGCCGATGGGCCAGCTACTGGATGGTGGTGTTGTCATGCAGAATTGCAGCCCCAGAAACAACTACAATCTGCAGGTAATGCATTTCAGTGATGCTGTGCAGAAATGGCCTAAATCTTGTTGTAAAATTGCTATGCTCTTTTAATTATGAGAAATCTTTTTTTCTCATTTACCAGTAATATTGAGGCAGCAACCTCTTTGCTCTGTTTTTCAAACCACTCCTTAACAAGAATTATTCATCCCATGATCTGTGATTTAACTTGTTCTGTAACCTCTGTTTTTAATTTCTCATCAAGCATCTTCTTTACATTATCATGTAAATCTGCTACACTTTTATTCAAGTTGGCAGTGTCCTTGGACATTGCGGCAACTGAAGCCTGAATTTTAATAAGCACAGAGTCAGAGTCATTTTACCCAGATTTAGAGCCTCCCCTCCAAGGCATGTTTACAAAAACAGGTAAGTCACCATCTAATTAAAATCCAACTTCAGCAGCAGTGTTTCTTCCCTTTTTCCTAAATAATTAGTTTGTTCTTTGTTACAAGGTCAAATTACTACTTGATTTATTTTTCAGTTTCTGAACTCTAATCCCTCTGTCTCATTCAACAGCAACAAATTCCATTTTGCAGTGCTTTAGAAAAGCAGGTGGAGATAGACCTTCAATATTTACATGTAAAGTTCATATAAACATAATCATAGATAAACTCTTGGTGGGGAGTCTCCTTCATTATCAGACCTTTAGAGGTCCTTTAAATTATTATGAATCCGAGATATTACCTCTAGCAATAAATGAAGATCCACAAATAAAAGGATTAAAAACAAGTGATTTCTGGTTCCTCAATGGTGAAGAGAAGGTGAACCCTCTCCTGCTCTGGAGAGAATCCACCGCATTTCACGACTTGGGGGGGGGGTCTGCAGGATTGCAGACACCTCAAAAAGTTCTCTGGTGGATAGAGAACTCGAATGGGGCCACGGAGACTCATTTCCTCTCTAGTCTGAGTGTGGTGATTTTCATCTAACCCACTCGTTTGAGAGAGAGGGGGTCGGATGGCAACCACCATCGTGAAAAGTAGCTGAGTTTGATCTCAGCATTTCCTCGTCGCGGAATTTTAAAAACACTTGGTTGGACTTGTGCCAGGGAGATCTGTCCATTTTTGAGAAAGGCATCGCCAAACTCTGCAACAAGGAGGTATCTATATATTTTATCCTCTTTTTTTTTGGAATTGGCGCTATCGGGACTTACATACAGGTGTGAACTTTGATTATGTCGGCAGAGTGAGACGGAGAAAAGCGAAGAGAGATTTAACTAAATCCTGGAGACTATCGAGAATTGGAGACTTTGTAGAGGAAAAATTATTGTTTTTCTTAAACATCTTAATAAAAAAGGACTCTCTAAAAATTAACTTTTATGTACAGGCACTGTGTGATGCCAAGATGGCTCCTGGAGCTTAAAAGAGAGGTGAGGTTTAATCAGAAGTGTGCAAATGCCCAACTCTACTAGAAGTTTTTTTCCTATATACATATATAAACTTTGAATAAACCCTCAATATCATGGCTGTGGTTGGTGTGGCGGTGGAAGGGAGAGTCCTTTGGCGAAGGGAACTGGATCAGAGGTTTGGAGCCTGGAGAGAGCGGTAGAGATGGCGTTTTGGCGTGTGAGCCGGCACGCAGGGAGAGTCTCGGCAGGTAGGCTGGCAAGTGGGGGTGATTGGGAGCCCAGGCCATGATTCCTGGAACGGAGACGGACTCAGCTGGAGGATATGACGTATAGATCGGCATGTAAGGAGTAGAGGCGTATGGGTGTGTGCCTGGACAGTGGGCTACTAAAGATTGGCATGCAGACCAGCGCGCAGGGAGGACTTGGCGCTCAGGCCGGTGCGCGGGGGAGAATCTGTGTGTAGACTCAGGCGCAGAGAGGAGCAGGGAAATCTGAAGAAGTTATAAAGCTACAAAGCTCCAAAAATATAAGAGGGAGCTCTAAAATTAGATTAAACCTCTTAAAGACTTTTATTAATTAATTACCTAATAGTAGAACTTGATAGCGGATATTACTGTGAAACTACTGGATACTGTAATAGGTAGTAAGATTGTGTCTTTGAAATGAATTTGAATAGCTCTGATCTTTGAAAACGTATTGATGATCTGAAAGTTTGAATCTGTTGAGTAAATGGAGATAAATTGAACTGAATTGATTTGAAATGAATTGACCTGACTTAAAAGGAATTGAATTGAATTGAAGTGAAGTGAATTGATGAAATGAATAGTTGAATAGAGCTGAAATGAACTGAAATGAATTGAATGGATGAAATGATAAAGCATTCTTTGTATATTTAATTACTTTATATCTTTAGCACAAACTGGTCATATCAAATTTTTGATCAACTTAAATAATTAATTAGGTGTATATACATGGGGGAGTGCTAAGAATATTGAAATTCTAAGTGGAGGAATTGATAAAAGAGGGAAACTGATAAAAGTAGAAGCTGATAAACCATTGAGTTGATACTGGGCAAAAGTAAATTGTAAAATTTGAGGAACTTGATTGTGTAAACTCAAAAAAAACCCCACATACTGTTGGGTATTGAAGAATGTTGGAGGGGAATAACCTATGATTATATAATTTGTTTGAATGGACACAAGATCAAAATCTAAAATGGCAAAACAAATAAAGGGAACTCCACTTGATCCTAGACAGCCAACTCTAACAGTATCTACAACACCCAAACAAACAAGCAGAATATAATATTGGAAGAGTTTAGATCGATGAGAGCGGAACAAGCACAAATGAGAGCAGAGCAGTCAGAAATGAAGTCGGAATGGTGGCAAGATATGAAGGATCTACGCAGTGAGATAAAATCTGACTTTAATCTGACTTCAAGAGAGAATTTAAGGAAATAAAAGAAACAATTAATACTCTTTCTGAAGAGATTAAAGGAACCACAGGTAGAGTGGATAATTTAGAGGAAGAACTGCAATTGGTCCAGGAGAAATGTGCAACATTAACATGGGAACATGAAAAAGACATAGGTGAGAGAGCCTTTCTGGAACTTAAGATGCGTGAGAATTTCTTTAAAATCCATGGACTAAAAGAGCAGAGCCCGGAAGATCTTAGACAGATTTTAATTCCAATGTTAGCAAGTTTGATTGAGATAGATTCTCAAACATTGGATTGGGAAATAGACAGAAATAGAAGAGAAGATTTCCCGAGAGATGTGCTGATTTCCTGTGTTAAGAAATCTACAAGAGATCATATCCTTCAGGCTAATGCTAAAATAGGAATTGAAGTCAAGGGTCAGAAACTGCAACTATATAAAGACATACCAATAAGAATACTTCAGAAAAGGCAGGAATATAATTTTCTAACTTCTAAACTTCGTCGGTATGGAATCCAATATAGATGGGTAAGATTGGAGGGTGTGACTTTTCGATATCGGAAGAAATTATTTATGATCTCTTTGAGAAGCTAAAGACTTCTTGACGGCAAAAACTTTCTGGAAAAGATGCAGAGTTCAAAGGAAGAATTACAAGGAGCGGAAGGAGGTAAATCCTCAGAGAAAGAAGAAGGTGAAAAAATAACCTCGGCTTCCTTGAAAGAAAGCTTAGAAGAGACACAAAAAGATAAAGCAAAAGAATAAATCAGAAGAAGATCTTGCACACCATGCTAGCTTTATGACTCCGACATTGGTGATAGTGGATAGTGGTGACTCAACTGTGTAGAAATATGACAATGGCGGACTTGAGGATTTGGTCATGGAATATAAAAGGCATATGTACACCCGAAAAAAGACAAAAGATACTTCATTATCTGGGCAAACAAAAGTTGGATGTGATTTGTTTGCAAGAAATTAGAATTAAATGGTGCAAAGAACATCTCTTAAGAAATAGGAAATTTGGGAAAGAATACGCATCTTTGCCTGAAGAGAAGAAACGAGGAGTAGTATTATATGTGAGTGAAAAAATCCCATCAAAAGAAGTTTTTCGAGATGAATATGGCCACTATATAGCAGTAGAAATTGAATGGCAAGCACAAAAATTGCTATTGGTGGGGGTATGTGGCCCACATAATGAAAGAGATAAATTCTACAAAGATCTCCAAATTCAGATTATGGATAGGGAATATGATCAAATGATCTTGATGGGAGATTGGAATGGAGTGATATGCCCATCCGTGGACAGAAAATCAGACAAAAAAATAAAAATAAAAAATCAAGGTAAGCTTCCCGCATCCTTTGATAATTGGATACGGGATACAGAAACAATTGATTTATGGAGATTCCTATATGGAAACTCTCAAGCATACACCTTCTATTCTGAGCCGCATGCATCTTTCTCACATATAGACATGTTTGTTTCAAAATCTCTATGTGCACAGGTAAAATCGATGGAGATTCAACCTGGCACATTTTCAGATCACAATGCAATTGTTATGAATTTTAAAAGGAAGAAAACTGAATATAATTGGAGACTCAATGAGCACCTATTGAGAGATAAGAAAATTTTGGGAAAAGTAAAATATCCCAGGTGAGACTACCCTTCAAATGATATGGGATATCAGTAAAGCGGTTATTGTGGCTTTTTTATCCAGCAAAATGCAGTGCTGAATAAAAAAAGAAAAGAGAAGATACAACAGATAAATGAATTAATTCAAAGAAAAGAAACAGAATTACAAATGAAACCATCAGAGAAAAAGATCAAAGAGGAAATAAAAATATTACAAAAACAACTAGAGTTGATGATGACAGAAGAAATAAGCAAGAAATTGAGGGCATGGAAGCAGAAGCATTTTGAATGGGTGAATGAGCCCGGAAAATGGTTAGCTCTGAGATTGAGGCATAAAAATCGAAACCCACCTGTTTTGAAAATAAGTGATGGAAAAAATACTCATTACGAGACAGAGAAGATAAAAAAGGTGTTTGCACAGTTTTATTTTAATCTGTACCAAAGAAGAGAGATTCGAGAGGAAGATATTGAAAAACTCATATCTTCTGTAAAAATGAAAGAATTGATGGAAGAGCAAAGAACTACATTGAATGCATCTATTTCGATAGCTGAAGTGGTTGAAGCAATAAGACTTCAGAAGAAAAATAAAGCCCCTGGTCCAGACGGATTGACTTCAGGGTGTAATGAAATATTGCAAGATGAATTAATTTTACATCTTCAGGCGGTTATGAATGAAGTTAAAAATGGTAAAATACCAGAGTCTTGGAAGCAAGCTTTTATAACCTTGATACCAAAAGAAGAATGAGATACAACTATCCCAAAGAATTATTGTCCGATCTCACTTCTAAATGTTGATTATAAATTATTCATGTGGATAATGGCAAATAGATTGAAAGTAATCTTGAAAGATATAATATTGGAAGATCAAGCGGGATTCCTGCCAAATAGACAAATAAAACACAATATGAGATGCATACTAGATACAATTGAAATTTTTGATAAGCAACCAAGTAGAAAGCTGGCTATGTTATTTTTGGACAATCAAAAAGCTTTTGATAGTGTAAATTGGCAATATATGTTCAAGATGATAAGAAAGTTGAAAATGGGAGAAAACTTTACGATGGCTATTAAAACTATATATAAGAATCAGTATCACAATTTTTGATAAATCGGAAAGATTTAAAATAGAAAGGGTACAAGGCAGGGATGCCTGCTATTCCCTCTACTCTTTCTTATATGTATGGAAACCCTGATTGAAAAGCTTAATGAAGAAAAAGATGCGAAAGGAGTGCGAATTCAGGGTATGGACTATAAGATAAGAGCTTTTGCGGATGACGTGGTTTTGATCATGGAAGACCCCTTGGAAAATATTGGAAAATTTAAAACCAAGTTGGAAGATTTTTCAGCTGTTTCTGGCTTGAAGGTCAATGAGGAAAAAACGTATTTTTTGTTTAAAAATTCTCGAAGAAAGAGGAAAACAGTTAGAAGCATTGACAGGCTTCCTAATAAGATCTAAAGTGAAATATCTAGGAATTTACTTGACGGATAAGAATTCAGATCTCTTTAAGAATAACTATGAAAAGACCTGGAAAGAGATTTCAGGAGTTGGAAAAATAAAAATCTCTCTTTATTGGGCCGAATATCAGCCTTTAAGATGGTGGCACTACCAAAAATGCTATTTTTATTTCAGAACATCCCAGTAGTAAATAAAATAAATATTTGAAGAGTGGCAAAGAGAACTCACAAAGTTCATTTGGGATGGAAAGAAACCCTGTGTTAGATTCAAAATACTTTGTGATGATAAGAAACGTGGAGGACTAGCACTACCTAATCTGAATCTGTATTTCCAGGCCTGCTGTTTAGGGGCACAGTTGGCCTTCGGTTGACATGCGTATTTGGGCTTCTTCAAAGATATGGCATTACAAGATTTCAATCATCATTTTGTAAGAAGGCCCATACTTAAAATATGGAATAAATATAAATTTAGACTCTATCCGAAAACTCCACTTTGGATATCCCCACACGAAGCTTTTTACAAATGAGAAAATATTTCCCGTGGTAAATGGATGACGTATGGAGACATGCTAATAGTAAAGGGAACGGAAATAAAAATGAAAACAATAGAGGAACTGCGAGAAGAAGGCATGAATTGCCATTGGCTGTTATATCGACAGATGTATGAGAAATTCAAGATGGAAAAGAAATTGAATGGGTTCCAAACGGAAAAAAATTGGTTTGGTTTGGTAATGTTTGAGAAAAACAAAGGATCTATCTCTGTAACATGCCAATGTCTATTGGAATGGTTCACTGAAGAAGTAGTAGTAAAAGAATCAATGATACAGTGGGCCCAAAATGTGGGTAGGGAGATAAGTTTGGGTCAATGGCAAAAAACCTGGCAAAAGAGACTGAAATATACTGCTTGACAAAATTTGCGAGAGAATGTTTACAAAATGCATTTGAGATGGTATCTTCCTCCCAAAAGGTTGGCAAAAATGTATAAATGTGATGATAGATGTTGGAAATGTCAAATAGAAAAAGGCACTTTCTACCATCAGTGGTGGCTTTGTAATTATGCACAGAAGTATTGGAAACACATCCATTTGGCTATGGAAAACATTTTAGGGATCAAATAAGTGATGCTTCCAGAAATGTATTTATTGAATATCCTGGGGGATGAAATGGAGAAAAAGTTTGGAAAGATTATTTTCTACATGATAGTATGTGCTAGAATAGTTTTCACAAGATATTGGAAATCTCATGAAACTCCTATGGAAGGGGAATGGGAAAAAGCTCTGTGGGATATGATGATAATGGATAAACTAACTTTGCTTCTCAATAATAAGGATTTAGTAGATTTCAATAAAAATTGGGAGCTGCTGATATGTTTCTTTAAAGAAAAGAAGAAAGATAAAATACTTGCAGAAGGGTTTTAAAATGAAGTGATAAATGTGATAATGAACTTATTACCTATTCTCAGTGACAAGATTTGTATCTTTTGAATTTAAAAGAATTAAGAGGGTATTAATTAGCAGATCAAATGGATATAAGTTAGATCCTGTATATAAGCAGATGATACATCAACAAGATTAACCAAGTGAGAATTTTTTTTGTTATATGTTGTTTCATGTTATTTTATGTTTTATATTTTGTATTATGTTGTTTTATGTTATGTCTGAGATTTGTATGATATGTTTTAATGCTTGAAAAATCTAATAAAAAACAACAACAAAAACAAAAAGGAAGGAAATAAAGTATAAAGCTTTTGCAGATGATGTAATAATAATTCTTGAGGAACCACAAGACTCAATACAGAAGTTGAAGAAAATCTTGCAAAAATATGGACAAATAGCAGGATATAAGATAAATAAAGAAAAGACAAAGATAACGACATTAAATGCATCAAAAAAAGAACAAGAAGATTTGGAAAAAAGATCAGGATACCACATAGTAAGGAAAATAAAATATTTAGGAATAAATATAACAAATAAAAATCAAGAATTATTTTGATAATAATTACATGAAGAAGGAGATTCAAAGCAAAACGGAAAAATGGACAAATATGAATTTATCTCTTTTAGGAAGAATAAATGTCTTTAAAATGCCTCTATTGCCCAAGCTAATGTTTCTTTTCCAAAATTTGCCAATAATAGGAGAAGAAAAGATTTTCAAAGAATGGGAAGAAAGACTACAAAAGTTTATCTGGCAAGCCAAGAAGCCAAGAATAAGATTTAAAACATTACAAGACGCAAAGGAGAGAGGAGGTTTTGATGTGCCATCGTGGAAAATCTATTATCAAGCATGCTGCTTAGAAACAATTAAAGATTGGATTCAAGTGGAGAACACAACAATAAAAGAAGTGGAAGGAATAGAAAATAGATTTGGATGGCATGGATACTTATGCTATGATAAAGTAAAGGTGAATAAAGATTTTAACAATCATTGTATCTGAAAGGCTTTATTGAAAGTGTGGATACAAATAAAACACAAATTTTGTAGAAGACTTCTGCTGTGGACCTCACACCAAGAAGCATTTAATATTGCTCCAACAAAACAGGGAAAATTATTGATGTATCAAGAGTTCCTGAAAAAGGACAGTAGAAAGTTAAGAATGAGTACAGAAGAGGAATTAAAAGACCAAGGCCATGAATTTAACTGGTTCCCATGAAGACAATTAAAAGAGAGATTTACAATGGATAAAAAAGTATATGGGTTTGAAAGAAATGAAAATGAACTGGATGTATTGATGAAAGGGGACCAAAAAAAGAGAATTTCCAGATTTTATAAAATATTGCTACAAAGAGAGATGAAATCAGAAATTGATAAAAGTAACATGGTTAGATGGGCTCAAAATATAGGATTGAACTGGATACATGGGTGAGGGCATGGAAGATAGATGTAAAATTTACACCAAGCTTGAATTTAAGAGAAAATTTTTATAAAATATCATATAGATGGTACATGACATCTGTAAAATTGAAAAAAAATAACAAGAAATGGGAATGGAAAATGTTGGAAATGTGATGAAAAGAGGGATCTTTTTTCCATATGTGGTGGACCTGTAAAATAGCAAAAAAGTTTTGGAAAGAAATACATGATGAAATTCAAAGATCGTACTGTTACCCTGTTTACTGGGGGTCCCACGAAGGACACCAAAATGTGCTTGACTAGAGGTAGGGAAAATTAGCTCTGAGCACTGCTTTAGCATTACGAGAGGCAGAGTAACTCAGCAGGATCTTGTAACCCAGTGTTTACGGGGTCAGGCCAAGTCAAGGAGCAGACCGGTTTGAAAATAATGAATGATCTTTATTAAATGCAGGCACACAATGTAAGCAACACACGCACACAGATAACTAAGGAAAATAAAGGTGTGAGTAAGATAGCGGGATTTTCAGTGGGATAGTTGGTTTGGGTGTTACGAAACCTGTTCCAGAAGCCCAGAAAAAGATAGAGAGCGATGCTGGGGTTTGATGTGGCTCAGCACGTGGAGCTGAGGGGAAGTTCGCCAAGCAAAGCGGCAGCAAGGCGGCCTGGAACTCGGGAGCAATCAGGGGTTTTTATTGTTGGGAGTGGCAACCTTTGCATGCCTAATTGAATAGCTAGTTTGTTTGCATGTCTATTGTAAGCATAGAGAGATAGCCTAGAGAGAAAACTTCCTGTTTGTTGGTTAACACCTCTTCCTCCAGCACCTAGACATTCCTTGTTCTTTTGAAAAAGGTTCTCTGGCCATTTTGTCTCTCCCTTTTGTCTTTGCCTTTTGACCTGAAAACATGCTCTGAGATCTCCTTACAGGGATCATTTTGCAGCAAGCATATGAGTGCTTTATTTTCTTCCTACCTTCCTCAAGAATTGAACCTGTGTAGACTATGCACAAGCTTTTGTGAGTAAACTCTTTTATATTTTTAACCAAACTGTTTTTTGTGCTTGTTTTGAGCTAGATTAAGCGTGTTTGGGGTAGAGTTAAAGAAGTGGGACTGGTGATCTGTTCAACTTCTGTTTTGTGCAATTACTAAAATACTCTGCTGATTGAGAGTCTCATTACCAAGGTCTCTCAATATTCAATATTTTTTTTAAATTTCCCCAGTATTTATAGGGAGAAGTGTGACTGCAGGCTATACCTTACTCTGGGACAACAATGAGTTTTGGGTGCAAGACAATGGCTCTGAAAGGTCACAATTTAGCATGATTGAGTTAAGTCCAAACTGACAAAGAGGTAGACTGTATGCAAATGCTCAGTGCTTGGCCTTTAAGCTTCTAGCTTGCCAAGTTACCTGCTCGGGGCAGGGAGTCTTTTGTAAACAGTGTGCATACATAATGAGGGTGTTTGCAGAGAGGTCTCCTAAAGCGGTGATCCGGCTATTTCTGGCCTGCCTGTATTGTCTTGGGATATTGCAGCATTTGATGGCCGAGCCTAGTTCTGGACTTGTCCGGGAGCCTCACAAACACGTGGAGAGGTGGTATGGTAAGGCCAAATTATGATATCAAAGTGATATCTAGTGCTATCACCAGCTAGGCCTAAACTGTAGTAACAGTATGGTTTTAACTTTGAAATGAAGCCAGAATTCTATTTGTTGAATATGTTAGGGCAACAAAGAGAAATAAGATCTCATCAGAAGACATTGTTATATATAATAACTGCAGCAAGACTGACTTATGCTCAACATTGGAAAGAAAGAAAATATATTGATATAAGAGAATGGAAATTCAAAATCCTGAATATGGTGGAGACAGAAAAGTTAACTTTTTCACTTAAAAATAAGCCAATCCAGGGCTTTGAAAAAGAATGGCAAGGGGTATTGAATTGGATAAAAGAATAAGATATGGGAAAAGAAAGAAAGATTGTGAGAAAGGTGAAAGACAAAATGAGGTGGTAAACGATAAAATGTAAATAGTTAAATAAAAGTTAAAAGCAATCGTTTATGATTGTCGTAAAACAGAGATAATGTATGGAATGGAATGTTTATACAGAATGGAATATTAAACTCAGATTCAACTGGAAAAATTGATGTCTGGAAGCGGGAAGGGTTTTTTTATTCTTTTTCATTTAAAATTTCAATAAAAATTACTTATAAAAAATTATTATGAATCATTATTTGGAGAAGCTGTCTTTTGGCTAGTCTCATCAGTCTTGTCATGACTCCACATGATTTTTGCTCTTGAGTCTGGTAAGGACACATCATTTTGAGGCTGTGTGAACTGACCAGTTTCTACTATTTGTAAATGGCTTTTTCTAATATTACTTTACATATTCTTCATCCTCTAAAAGTTCAGGAAAAAAGTGCCAGAACCTATTCTGGACAGGGGTGGGGGATGACACATTTCTCCATGTTAAAAATCCAAACCTATTTGGACCTTGATTATTGTTTTGAGAAGAGGGCTTGCTTAATGGCAGACTATATGCTTTGCATACAAAATATCCTAAGTTCAGTAACTCACATTGTTAGGTAGACCTTTGCCTTGCATTGCCTGTCTGTAACCATTAGTGCAAGATGAACAAGATCTGGGATACCTAGAGTGCTGCCCATGGACACCAATGCGCCCATGGAAACAGCCCTTGGGGCCAGCCAGGCCTTCTGCCTCTTCCTGATTTTTTAAATTAGATTATTTTAAAAAAGAGAATTAAACATGAGTCTAGCATACAGCAAAGCAAACCACCAATCTGTCCTGCAGCACATCACCAATTTGCCTTCTGCAAAATTGCTGTATTTGTAGGGACAAATATAGTTTTTGAGGCACAGACTCCATTTCAACTTATATTCCATTTTTTCTGCTATATTACGTTGTCTTTGAGTCTTTTCTATCTGTCTTCTGCATAGGAACTCAGACTCACCTCCAGTGTCTTGCACTCAGGTTCCTGGGCAAATTATCAAGCATGTCATTCAGTATATTAAAGGGCAAGCAAGCCTCTACATCATGGCAGCCATTTTCAGAGAGCGCCTATATTGCTCTCTCCAAATTCCAAACATACCTATCAGGCCAAAAGGATCACTGAACTAGAAATATATATGGTAGCTTTCTGTGTTCCTAAGATGAATGTCCTAAAGTAAAATGCTTCACAAGGGTGTGGAATAGTTCTAAGTATAGGCTTCCCCCACTTATTTGATGGGTTAGAGGCCAGAACACTGTCAGAAAGAGGAATTGGTTGAAAAGCAGAACCCATGTAGGGACCATGACAGAATTAAGGAAGCTTGCTTGTGACTGACTGTGCACATGTGCTGCTTGCAAAGTCTCTCAGTTGGCTTGGCCCCTTTCTCCCTGTCTCAGCTTGCTTTGCAGACAGTGTGTGCATATGTATGAGCAGTCCCAAACAAGCCTCCATAGGCAAGAAGAACTGATGAAAGCCTGCTGTTTTAACACTTGCAAATTGCAGATAAGTTCCATTAATTCAATGAAGGACCTGCTCTTTCCACAGGCAAGACTTGGAACTGTGTGCATGCGCATGAAAGCAGTTCCAAGTGAGCCACTGTAGGGAAGAAGAACTGGTGAAAGAACAAAACTTTTATCAAATTTATCGATCTTGTATGTAACTTGCAAGCACTGAAGCAATGGAATGCCAAAAAATGTGTCGATGAAAATCAAGGGACACCTGTACTTGGAAGTAGCAAAGTGAGGCTTGCAACAAAATATTGTACCCCTCTTTCATGTGGCTTTCCTTCTCCTCTTCCCCAGTAGTCAGTGAGCTTTCAGTAGCCACTGAACATGTCTAGTTTTCATATGAGTATTTTGAAGTTGTTATTTTTTCTTCACATAAACCTTGGGGTTTCCCATACACACTGATAAGTTCTACTTTGACCACATAAGAATGATTGTGGTAGTTAGATATGTTCAATTTATGTGTGTGTGTTTAATAAACTTGAACAGATGTAACAGTGGAAGTCTTCCATCATTATTCAACCTCTTATAAAATAGTCCAAGAACTTAGTAGAAAACTCTGACTAAATTGATACCCTAGTATGGTCCTGGGTTGTTATAGATTGTATAGGTTATAGTTATAGATTGTAACACCTTAAAGTCACTTGTGGGGAGTGAGGAAAAATGAGAAAGTTTACAGCCCCAACCCTGGAATATAGTTTGCTCTTCTTTGCCCACTTGTAAATATGCACACTTTATCTCAGAACACATTCTATTAAAATCAACAGCATTTACTTTGGGGAGAAAATGGCTGTACGTGGTTGTAGCTGCACAGTAACATCCTAGCACATTTACTGACCTAATAGCATAAGGCATGGTGGATTGAGAGTGAAAGTAAATTTTGGCTATGAACACCAGATGGTGCTGAAGCACTTTGAATACACTGATGAGTACAGAACTGATAGTGCTATTTTCACTCTAGAGTGACAAAAATAACTAAGGTCTTCATTTCAGGTACTAAAAGAGTTTGGTTTTGACATACACAACCAATGTAATGTTGTAATAAATGAAGGAAATGTTCATTTATTTGTAAGTACTGCTATGGTGGCAGCAAGGATATATGAAGAATGTCCAAAAGTTTCTAGATAATGTACTTGTGCTCTAGTTTTGGTTGGGGCTATCTAGCTTAGGGAATTACAAAGGGCCAGTAAAGAGTTAGTTCTTAAAATTGTTGTATTTTTACTGCCAGGGAAAGGAACATTTTTTTTTCAGTAAGCACTAAATAACATGGCTGGTCTTGAGTACGATGCATATTATGGAGCCACCATTTACTGCTGTGCCTCAGTGGCAAAATCTGTTGAGCCAGCCCAGCAGTTGCCCTTGTGGCTGTGCTGTTAATTGAACTGCAGAAGTCGTCAGGTGAAAATAACCCCAAGCATGTGTTCAGCATGCTCAACTGGAAACTAAAATTGTAGGTGGGACAAAGTGAGCATACAAGCCCTACCCCTAAATACCCCTACTTTCTTGATTTCTCTGGACGTTTGTGCCTTTCACACTACTACGAGTGCCAGATCAGCAGCATCCCAGGCCCTGAGATTTCACGACCATTCCCTGAGACCTTGGGCAATGTCTTGAGATGTCATGGAGCAAGGTCTGGAGATATCATCAAATATGTTCTATTAAGCATCCACTGCAGCTCAGCTCAGAGTTGGGTCATTCTATTTCATGTTTTGCACTGAGCTAGTAAAAACACTTAAAAGAGGAAGTACTGATATACTTAGTGATATATGTGTTTGCTGACTGAAAATACTAAACCCTCCTTCACTATTCTTAGCCTTTTAAAGTATTATGACTAACACTTCATATTTAAAGGAAAATGATATATTGGATAGGAAATATGAAAGTTCAGGATTCCCTCATAATTTCTTCTTTCTGCAAGTTGACATAAGAAAGTGTCAACATGCAGGAGACTCAGGCACGGGGACCTGTATGGGCCCTTTCACACTAGGCCTTTGTTCCACTAACGAACATACTTCCATACTTCATATCATTGCTCTGCTACTAGAATTTTACCACTGTCTTTTACACTTCCATCTTGGTTCTGTAATTGTAGCAATCCTTTGCATTATATCTTTCTTATATGGGGTGCAGTTTTGTTTGGTTGTTATTAACTGCTGTCACACTGACTTCCACTTATGATAACCCTATGAATGAGAAACTTCTAAGTCAACCTAGCTTCAACCACCCTGCTCAGGTTTTGCATATTCAGGGATGTCTTTCTTGATTGGGTCTATCCATCTGTAATGTGGTCTTCCTCTTTTCCTTCTGCCTTCTATCTTACCAAGCATTACTGTTTTTCCCAGTGAGTCATGTCTTCTTCTAATAAGTCCAAAGTACAACAGCCTCAGTTTAGTCATCTTGGTTTCTAGAGGGGTTCAGGCTTGATTTGCTCTAGGACACATTCATTTGTCTTGTTAGCAGGCCAAGGTATCTGTAGAACTCTCCTCCAGCACTACATTTCAAATGAATTGATTTTCTTCTGAACAGCTTTCTTCAATGTCCAGCTTTCACAGTTATAAGCAGAAATTAGAAATATGTTGTCATGGACAATCATAACCTTAACTATTCAATGATACATCTGTACACTTAAGGATTTTGTCTAGTTCCTTCACAGATGCCCTTCCAAGTTCTAGTCTTCTTCTTTTTTCTTGACTGCTTGACTACATTTTGGTTAATGACTGACCCAAGGTATCAAAAATCTTGAACTATTCCAATATTTTCATTGCCTGCTTTGAACTTATTTAAATTAACTGTGGTGATTATTTTTTATTTCTTAACGTTCAGCTGTAAGCCTGCCTTTGCACTTTCTTCCTTAACTTTCTTCAATAATTGATTCAAGTATTTGATAATTTCTGCTAATAGTATGTTATCATCTGTGTATTTTAAAATGTTGATGTTCCTTCCTCCAGCTTGCATGCCTCCATCCTCAGAGTCTAATCCTGCTTTATGTACATATTCAGCATACAAGTTAAACAGATAGAGTGATAAAGCGGAGCCTTGCTGACCCCTTTGCTAACTGGAAACTATTCCCTTTCTCTGTATTCTCTCTGAAGGTGGTCTCTTGAGTACACGTTACATAGCAGAACAATCAAATGTTGTAGCACATTCATTTCTTTAAGAGCAATCTATAGTTTTTCATGATCTGCAAAATTAGAATCATAGAATCACAGCGTTGGAAGAGATCACAGGGCCCATCCAGTCCAACCCCCCCCCCCTGCAGGAACACACATTAAAGCACTACTGACAGATGGTCATCCAGCCTCTGCCTAAAAACCTCCAAAGAAGGAGACTCCACCATACTCTGAGGCAGCATATTCCACTGCTAAAGAGCTCTGACCATCAGGAAGTTCTTCCTAAGGTTTAAGTGGAATCTCCTTTCCTGCAGCTTGAATCCATTGCTCCTTGTCCTAGTCTCTGGAACAGTGGAAAACAAGACCACTCCCTTCTCAATATGACATCCCTTCAAATATTTAAACATGGCTATCATATCCCCCTCTTAAGCTTCTCTTCTGCAGACTAAACATACCCAGCTCTCTAAGCTGCTCCTCATAGGGCATGGCTTCCAGACCCTTCACCATTTTTTTGTTGTTGTTGTTGCAGGGGGGCAGGTTAGGGCAAGCTTTGGGAAGCCATGCTACCACATGCCCCAGACACCTCTGACTGATTCTTAAATCTTGCTATTTGCAAAAGCAATCATTTGAGCTTGTAGAAAAAACTTGGAACAGTACTGTGACCTGGCTGACAATCAATTAAAAAACCCACTGTTCTGCCCAGCTGCCTGCGGTTTTTGAGCAAGATTGGTGTTTTCTACGCAGAAACCGCAATCTGGTACAACAGAAATCTTGTGCTTAAAACAGCAGTCTTGAATAACAAAACCATGTGCCTTTTTTGTGCAAGACTGTAAGATTTTTGTTGCATTTTTGTGTAGAAAAAAAAGCAGTCTTGTACAAAAAGCACACATGGTTGTCTGGAAACAGGTTTGTGCATGTGTGCGTATGTGTGCGCCCGCAAAACTCTATGTTTCTCATGTGAAAAACCCACGTGTATTTATGCCCAGAATAACTGCATGAAACATTTGGTATGAGTGAACACCAGAGGGGAAACTGCTCAAAATTCTTGCTGCTGTATTATTGCTTTTTCCCCCTGAATATTTTAAATTAAAATTCCTTTTTTTAATATCCACACAAAGGACAATTATAGATATGTATAAACAAATAACAGATAACAAATATTGACAAATGATCTGACATAAAAACAAAGGGTTAATACCTACAAAAAGGAAAAAAAAAGAGATTTTTTTTTAACCAGACAATGTAACAACATCATAGGACAATACAGAGTATGACAATACCACAATAAACAGATCTGACTTCCTTCTCTAATAGAGCTACAGATTGGGTATCTTCTTTCTTATTACACTACTCCTTTATCTTATTGCTTAGAAGTTTAACCTTCTTCCTACGAGACCCCTGTAATATATGTAAATCAACTTAAATCTTTGCATTACAACAAACTCTCATATCAATCCTAGTCACCCTTAACTAGCTATATCATTCATTATTCCATTATTGTCATCATTACATCATGGTCATCGTCATTATCATCATCATTGTCATCATCATTACGATATAGTCATCCTCCTTACATCAGTAACATTTGTTGCTTTGTCATCATCATCATCATCATCATCACGTCATTAGACATAATCGTCATTACATCATATTCATTCTCATTAAATCAATAACTTTCACTATTTTAAGAGAGTCTCTTGTGCTAGCAGCGCATGTATAATTATAATATCGTCATGGGACTTCTAATTATACACTTTGGCCCTTTCCACGCGCGGGGCGGGTAAACGGGGGGGTGCACGCAGAGACAGATCTTACCTCAAAACGGGTTGCTCTGTCCCTGCAGGGAGCGAGCGTTCGCCGCTCCAAACGGCGGGGAATTTCGGCGGCGTTCGGCAGCGCCCAAAATGGCGGCTGCCGGCTTCCAGTGGCGCTCTGCCAATCAGGGCAGCGTGCCAGCCGGAAGCTCGCCCCCGGGCAGCTCTGCAGAGACGCGGTAACGCGTCCCTGCAGTTCTAAACGGGGCACGGCGATGGGGTAGCGCGCACAAGTCACATAAAAACCACTTGAGAAGTGGTTTTTATAAGACTCGCAGCACCACCCCCGCAGCCGCGTGAGGGCGGTTTGAGGTTTAGAACCTCCCATTTGCGAACCGCCCTCGCGCGCCTCGCGGTGTAGAAGACCTCCTGCGGAGGCCTCCCTAGCGCGGGCAATATGCCCGTGTGGAAAGGGTCTTTCTTTTTCTTATGTCTTTTATCAAAAAATGCCAGTTAACTTTACAGGGATGCTCATTGCTCTCATTGTACTCATTTTACAGTTTATGCAAAAAATAAGTATTTTATACATTCTCAACTCTCATTTTATATTTTATGTTATTTTTTGCAAATAGCTTAGACATGGCCACCAAGTTCAGAGAAACTTACGGTTTGTGTTGTTGTCTAAGAGGTAGATAAGCTTCTACATCTCCGCTATTTCTATTAATTTTCCCATCCATTCTTCTTTGCATGGAATTGAGGCTTTTCTCCAATGTCGAGCGTAAACAATCCTTGCAGTATTAATCATATGCCAGATTAGCCTATTTATATTTTCTCTCCAAACTATGTTTGGGTTACATATTCCTAACAGGAAAAGTTTTGGGTCTAAATTAATCTTTTTCTGTACCACTTTTTGTATCACTGCTCTGACCATATACCAATATTTTTGTACTCTGTTACATCCCCACCATTGATGAAAGAGAGTGCCTTTTTCTTTCTGACATTTCCAACATTGTTCTTTTGCATTCTTAAACATCTTTGCGAGTCTAACTGGGGGAAGGTACCATTTAAACATCATTTTCAGGGTGTTTTCTTGTAGACTATAAGGTCTGGTAAATTTCATTATCTTTTTCCAAGCTTTTTCCCAGTCCTCCTAGTTAATATTATGACCCAAATCGATTGCCTAGTTAATCATATATTCTTTAATTACTTCCTCCTTGAGATCATGCTGTAACAGTAATTGATACAATCTTGACAACAGATGCTGGTTTCCTTTCCTTATCTCTATTTCAAACTTTGTTGGGTTCTCTTCAATTCCTCTTTCTTTCAAATCTTTTTTAAACCTCTCTTGGATTTGGAGGTATGGAAACCAATTTATTATGATTCCTTCCTGTTGTAACTGCTGATGGCTTCTTACTTGGACCATGCCCTCTGATGGGTAAGTTATCTCTTTATAAGTGACCCGGTCCATACCTCCTCTAAGACCTTTAACTGAAAGAACTTCAACGGGTGATAAACTGAGTGGGAACTTTGGGCATAAATATTTCTGGTGTTTCATCCATATTTTATACAGAGATCTTTGAATCAAATGGTTGTTAAATCCTTTCTAAACATTTGCTTTCTGATACCATAGATAAGAGTGCCATCCGAGGTGGAGTTTGTGGCTTTCCAAAGTTAGGAGTTTTGGATTGTCCAAGCTGAAACATATTTTAAACCATGTTAAACAGCTTGCTTCATAGTAAATTTTAATGTTTAGCAATGCAAATCCTCCATTTTTTTCTCAAGTCCATCATTGGCTACTGTATTATTGCTTCTGACCAGATTTCCAGCAGATTCGGAAATCTATTTTTCAGCCAAGAAATTAATAATGGTGAATATTCTTTCTGTTCCTAGTCCAAGCACAGAAAAACAATGCTGAAATTAATACATAAAGTCAAATAAAGAAAATACAAATGATTTCTACTTCTCTTTTAATGCAAATTCCTATTAAAATGATACATGATACACACTTGGCAAAGTACCATCTGCTGGACTTCCTTCTTTGTTAGTGAGTTCTCCGGGCTATGGGCTTCCTCACTCGTCTTACTTAGCCATCTGGGAAGCTATGAATATACATTTCCCACACCAAACACATAACAACAAGCAGGGAAAACAGGCAGAGGCATGGCAGGAGAAACAATCAGTTAATCACCGACAAGTTCTGAAGGCGAATGGCTCAGCTTTCATAGGTTCAGAGATTGGCACAGCTGGTGCTTGGTTAATTGTTGTTTGTTATAAATTCTCTGGGATTGTTGTAGGTGTTGCTTTTGGTGCCTACATTGAGCGAAGGTGGGTATTGGTAAGTTATCTTCCATGTCAAAAGGAGTGGGGCTCTCTGCTGGGGCTGGCACTGCCCCCTGTTCTGTCTCTGGAGTGGGTGGTACTGTCTCCTCCTGTTCTGCAAGTTCTGCTTTTACAGTCTCTGAGTCAGAGTCTATGCCTAGGTCCTGGGAGCAGGGCATGACAAGGGCACCCAATAGAATCCACAAGAGAAAATATATCTCTCAGTGCTCAGTGGATGGCTGTTTTTATTTTGGAAAAAGCCCTATATTGGAGCCTATATATACCTCAATTGCCTCCTTCAGGGGCTACATAAAAAAAAAAGTTTAAAATTAAAAGGACTATTCATACACACACACACACACACACTATAAAGCATATAATTCTAATCTTTGTATACTGCTTAAAGCCTGTATGTACCAATATGAAATGCAACTGCAGACATTTCTGGAGCTGAGAATCTCATTCCATTGGCTGGACAAAAAAGAAATGTATGAACTAGACTCAAAGTTGTTGTTTTTTTAAATGTTTGCAGGGGATCACAAACAAGGAGGGGTGGGAGAAGGGAGAGTGACATAACTTTCAAAGACCTGTCATGCAACTGGGCTAGAAAAAGTTCTGAGTGAATTCACAAAAAGAAGGGAGAGGTCAAGTTCTTCATTTGTTCCTCCAAGAACCAAAGATTTTAATTTCAAAATCTGGTCTGCTTCTTATTTTAGATAGAATCATCTTATTATTATTTAATTTTTCTATAGCCCAAAATTTGAGGCTTGTTGCAGGATGATGGAATCCAACAAAATTATTTACTGAGGGAGCACCTGTTTTATTGTTTCTTATATTTGAAAGGTGTTTTCCTATACGCTTTCTATTCTTTGTTACCAGACACTTTCACTGTCCAGAGGGAGGAGGAGACAGCTGGGTAAGTGGGTGACAGCAGTGGCTAGGCAGGGACATTAGACAGAGTGTGGTAACTGTCTCAAGAGTACATGTTGGGGCATGAGGAGCAGACGGAGCTCTGGGCGCTGCATAGTCTGTGCACCTAAGTCAGCCATCTGCTCTCATATGCAATGGAAGATGCTGGGTGATCATCAATCTGGATGTAAGATTCAACTGCTATGAAATGGGACGAGCATCATCTTGTTCTTCAGCTCAGCCAGCAGAATGTTTTAGACCATCCCTGTGGCTAGGAGGAGTAGCTGCTGTGACTTGCTGGACCTCTTTCTCCAGATGGTCATAGGTACTGCTCCTAGAAGCTTTGCATCAAATACTAAAGCGGGCGGGCAAATGGCAGCAGCAAACCATCACTTTTGTCTGCCTTTGTTTTTTTGAAAGAAACTAGTGGATGTTCACCAGGTCTTTGTCAAGGGCACCTAAAAGTTTTGGGGGCATAGGCTGGCAACTGCCCTCCCTCTCCCATCCTCTTTAAATTGTCAAGTTCCTAGGAAAACTAGTTTCCTGGAATGTATGTATTCCACATCTCAGTCTTCTCTTTTAAACTTCCAAACAATTAAAATGTAAAACTGTTATTCGCTATCAAACTGAACATGCAATTGCAATACGTTCATAATAATACACTCTAAGCAAAAAGCTCCAAGAAGAAGAATCAATACAGTACTTTTTAAAGCGATCAGGCCAAAATTGTCTGGCATTTGTTCTTTTGCTGAGCTGTGGAGAGAGCAAAAAGCCAGTCACTGACCTAATCATTGCTTCAGAATTGGTAGACAGTATTAATTCATGTTGCTGGACTGATGATAAACCTCCCATCCACTCTAACATAGGCAGAATCCAGGGTGTTCTTATTGACTGGTTAAAAACTGCTGTCAAATTGGTAATGCAATAAATCTTCAAGTCTTCTTTTCTTCCAAGGACACATATGAGAATATTCTCACTAATGGAAGCATTCTGGTGGAGTCAGCTCTAATTCCACCTTTTCAAGTAATTTCTATGAATGGCTGGAGCGATTGTATGTATGCTCTGTGCCTTCTACCGAATTCAGCTTTTCTAAGGATATTAGGAGGCACAAGTCACATAATCCTTTGACCAGACAGAGGCAGACAGATGTTAGAATCGATCTCTATTTGCAGTAGCTTACTTTCTCTCTCACTTCCATTTTCACCCTACTTTCTACTCTAGAGTTAGCAATGCTTTGCCCTAAACCAAGAGAGTTAATGTGAGATAGAGGTTACAGTGTTGGATTGGGACTTGAGAGATCCAGATTCTAACCTGTATTGGGTTATTGGATGAACTTGGTCAGTCACTCTCCCTCAGGCTTACATGTCTCATGGAATTGTTGTGAAAGTAGGAAGAGGGAGAGCCATGAGCTCTGCAGCAGAAAGACGGCATGTTCATGTACAAGTATATCTCAGTTAACACAGCCTCTGGCAGTAAAGGTCCTTTTTACAAGTGTTTTTACAGCCAACTCTCCTTTTCTCTTCTCCTTCTGTCCGCTGGACATTTTTAGCATTATTGGCATTGGGAAGATATAAAAGATAGTTGGAGGAACAGAGTTTGGATGTTGGGTTGCAGCACCACATCTGCCATAAACAATGCAGTAAAGCTTGATCTGGGAAAGAATGGGGTCTGCTGTAGGTGATCCTACCATAGATGTGTATGCCTGCCTGCAACAGGCAAGAGAAACAGCATCTGCCTCCAGAATCCATTGCTAACCATGTGAGAACAACAAAACAGAGATAAAAGGGGAAAACAATTAAGTCTGTCTCACTTAGGCCCTCCAAAGCATGTAAAAATAGCACAGATCTATAAGCTTAGCCACCAACATGAAAATCATAAGAAAAGTGGAAGCTGGTGGAAGAAAAAGTCATTTCTGGATGCATTTGGAAAGAAGTCTTCAAGTGGTCTCCAGAAGGTTTAAAATATTTTGTTTATTTATGAAAAGAGCAATCTGGCTATTTCTGGCTTGCCTGTATCGTTTGGGATAAATAAATAACTAGGAACAGATGGCATATCAATAAAGCTACTTTAGTCTACAGAAACAGAATTTAGTTTATTTCTAACTAAAATCTGTCAAGAAATATGAGAAACAAACAAAAAAAGTCCCACAGATTGGAAACGCTGGATATACATTCCAATGCCCAAGAAAGGGGACACCAGGGATTGCAGTAACCACAAAGCCATTGTGTTAATTTCCCATGCCAGCAAAGTCATACTCAAAATCCTACAACAAAAATATCTCCTATATATGAAGTCACAAATGCCAGATATCCAACCAAGGTTCAGGAAAGGAAGAGGCACTAGGAATCATATTGCAAACATATGTTGGATAATGGAGCACAACAAAGAATTTCAAAGGGTGATCAGCTTATGCTTCTTAGATTATAGCAAAACCTTCAGTTGTGTAGATCATGAGAAACTCTGGATCACTCTTAAAGAAATGGGTGCTCCACAACATTTGATTGTCCTGATGCGTAACCTGTACACAGAAGAAAAGGCTACTGTTAGGACAGAATGCAGAGAATCAGAGCAGTTTCCATTTGGCAAGGTGGTCAGGCAAGGTTGCATTTTATCACCCTATCTGTTTAATTTGTATCCTGACCTTATCATATGTAAAGCAGGATTAGACTCAGAGGAAGGAAGCATGAAAACTGGAGAAAGGAACATCAACAATTTAAGACAAGCGCATGACGTCATGCTACTAGCAGAGAACAGCAAAAACTTGGAATGACTACTGAGGAAAGTCAAAGCAGGAAGTGCAAAGGCAAGTTTACAGTTGGACATTAAGAAAATAAAAATAATGACCACAGATGATTTACATATTCTTAAAGTAAACAATTAAAATATTGAAATAGTTCAAGATTTTCTATACATTATCTCAGTCATTAATCAGAATGGAGACTTCAGTCAATAAATCGGAGGATTAGGACTTGGACGGGCGGCCATGAAGGGACTAGACAAGATCCTGAAGTGTATAGATATACCACTGAATATGAAAGTTAGGATAATCCATGCCATCATATTTCTCATATCTTTATATTGTTATGAAAGCTGCATGGTGAAGAAAGCTGACAGGAAGAAAATCAATTCATCTGAAATGTGGTGCTGGAGGAAAGTTCTATGGATACCTTGGACTGCTAAAAAGACAAATAGATGAGTCCTAGAGCAAACCAAGTTTGAACTCTCCTGAGAAGCCAAGATGACTAAACTGAGGCTGTCGTACTTTGGCCATATCGTGAGAAGACATGACTCGCTAGAAAAGACGATAATACTTGGTAAGTTAGAAGGTGGTAGAAAGTGAGGGAGCCCTCACTGCAGATGGATAGACTCAATTAAGAAAGACACATCCCTGAATCCGCAAGGCCTGAGCAGGGCACTTGATGGTAGGGTGACTTGAGCGTCTCTTATTCATAGGGTCACCATAAGTTGAAGTTGTCTTGATGACAGCTTGTGGTTGTTGTGGTTGTTTCAATTCACATGGGTATATTGTTCATTTTGAATAAACAGCTTTGCTGAAATAGAAACTGCCCCGTTTTTTGTGATGTAGGAACATATCGTTATTCTTTCTATGTTATTTCTGCCTCTGGTACCAAATATTCTATTAAAGAAGTAATGCTCAGAAGTAAAGTCAGAAGTAATTTACTTCAGGAATGAAATAAAGATCTACTTTGTTAACTGAGACATATCTGTAACTGACAAAAAATAAATAAACTAGCATCTATAAAGTAGCATCTAGCTAGCTGAGTTGATTTACAGGTGAAATAGCCGAGCTGAATATATTAATCTTCTTCTACCCTCATCAGATCATCCGCTATTTACCCAGCTGCTATTCTGAGAGAACAAAAGCAAACTGAAGTTAGCAAAGTCATAGTTTGGTTTGATAACTCATGAAAATCAGGCTGCAGCTCTTTCAGAAACAGAAACTGTGAAGGGGCTCAGATTTTCTGGATTAGCTACTGATGGTAGTTTCCATTCAGTATGTGAACTGGGTGCATATTTTTATGAGCTATTGCGGCCTTACACTTTTGCCAACAAAGTGGAAGTGGAAGGAAAGGAGAAAAAAAGAGAGAAAGTTGCTTTGCGAATTGTTTTGAAACCCAGAATGCTCAGGTCCATGAGATCTTTTCAGGCACACTGGAATAGCCAGTACATCACTTTTAATCTTGAGTTGTTTAACTTCACTTCTGATACCTGCTGCTCCCTCCTGTTATAATACAGGCAGACTGCTGTGACTCTATTAGTTGTTCTGCCTGGAATTTCACTACAAAATGATTGCGGGAACAAGGAACATGTGTTGCAGGGGGTAAAGAGACATCATCCCAGTGTGGATGCTCATGCTGCTAAGACCTACAAAAGCTGCTCTCAAATCACCAGCTTTGGAATTTATTTTCCCCTCATGTTGAAACAACACAGGCCGGTTCAGGTATTCATAAGCTCCTTGCGGTAATGGCAAGAATAAAGCAGAAATGGAAGGATTCTCTTTGGAATTCAGATATTAGCCTCTGGGACTTGATCATTCCTCCGGCTTGCAGCTTTGGGCTCAAATCCCTGTTCAGTTACACTTTGGTGCTGTATTTTTCAAAGAAATGAAAGATGGCAGCAACCTGTTAAGTGATATTCTGTCCATCCCCTTGAGTCCAGGACTTTTTGTTGTTGTTGTGGTTGCAGCATATTTGGGCTATATTTCAGGAGCTAGATTTAATGAATAATTTCTAACAAGGCAATTGCTCCATTTCCCCAGTATTTCTTTTTCTTCTTTTTCTTCTACTTTTTGCTTGTGCTTCTTTCTTCTCTAGGCCACCTCTCCTTATCTGTGTTTTGATCTTTTGTGTACCTGAAATTACACTTTTTACGACTCATCAAAGAGCTCCTTCTGGGAAAATACCAAAGCTGCTTCTCTGATCTCATCATCTTGAATTTTTCCTCAGCCGTTCACACACGTCTGTTAAGCTGCACTTTTTATATGTCAGTCCTTCCTGGGCTTGTATTGCTCCAACCTTCCCTCTCAGCACTAAGACAAACATCTTGCTGACAGGGCTGGCCCAAATCATTTTGCTGCCTGAGGCAAAGGACAAGATGCCCTTCCCTCCTCATCCTACGTACAGGAATTAACTGGACTGGCAGTTGATGGGATGATATTCTCCACCTCCCGAAGGCAGCCTGCTGGTGAAGGATTGCCAGGAGAGATCAAGGGGCGTACACTGTCCTACCCTCCAGAAGAAGAGAACAGCTGGGAAGCTTAGGAAGAGAAGTTTGTGGGGCTGCTGCGATTATCTGCTGCCCAAAGCAAGAGGCCTGCATATATGTGAATGTTTCTGCAAAATGTTTCTCCTTTTGGGTCAGAATCATCTTGTTGATTTATATTGATTTATATTAGCATAACCACAGAGTTATGCTAGTGCAAATTCTTTTCCCAGCATTGAGAAAGGAGGTATCCAGTACTTCTGTACAGAATCTTTTCCTAGGCTGTTTAGTGGTTGCTAGATAGCACTCAGGCACAGCTCTGTCCCAACCCAGACAACTGGCTGAAGCGAGTGGACCAAGTAAGGTCTCATCATGCTGTTCCCTGGATGGCAGCTACCATTCTTCTCGACAATCATGTAAACAAACTGGTGGAAATTTACATCACCACCACCACCACCACCACCACTACTACTACTACCACTTCTTCTTCTTCTTCTTCTTCTTCTCCTTCTCCTTCTCCTTCTCCTTCTCCTTCTCCTTCTCCTTCTCCTTCTCCTTCTTCTCCTTCTTCTTCTCCTCCTCCTTCTTTCTCCTCTTTCTTATTTTCCTGGCTGAAGGACCACTACTGACCATCCCCAGCTATGTTCTTACAGCCCAGTTAGACAAGCAGGAGTTGTAACTACTGCTGGTAAAAAATGTGAGGGTGCATTTCATTATCTCCTTCCAATCTGCCCACAAACTGTCCATGAACTACTCCAGAACTGTTTTTAAAGTGGCAGGTGGGGTGCTCAACATTGGCAGGCTGTTCGTTACTAATTTTCTGCATTTGCAGGGCCATGCAGGGAATAGGCAAATTACTTTTCCCATCCATTATCATTCAAATATCCATAAATACCAAGACTCTACAAACACTATTTGTACTTTGAAGTTCCCTCTGTGTGTTCAGTGTTGCTTATTCCCAGTAAGTATGCATAGGATAGACTGCAGGCAGCCTTTATTTTTCCTGGGAGGGCTCAACAACAAACAGTTGTCCTGACTGATAATTCCTGAGGGGGCTCATCTACATAGGAATCTTAGTAGTCCAACTTTACTGGATCATTTTCGGAGTGGGGGTTGAGTTCATCCAGCCTGGTCTTGGGTGCTTGAGGCCTTCTCCCTCCTTGAAATGAGCTTCCCCAATTCTATCCCGCTTTGTCCAGTCCAACTATGCATAAGTATAGCTGAATGGGGATGGAAGTCTTGGGCCCTTTCCGCACCTTACCTTTTTCCGGCACTGGGGTGCGGGGATCATGTGAGTAGCCTCTGGCGAGAGGCTCTTGCATCCCTGCTGCTTCAGCTCTGCACAAGCTGCCTGTTCATGCTAGAGTCCTGCTTCTTCCTTCCGCAGTGCAGCCTGGGACTTTCCCAGGCTGCACTGGGGTAGGAAGCGTGACCGGCGCGGCTCCAGAGGCTCCACACACCAGGTAAGTGTGCGTGGGGCCCGGGAGCAATGTGCAATCGTGCACCATTTTCGGCTTCAAGCCAAAAATGAAAAGGTGCACGATCGGCCCCTGCCATCTCCTGGAGCGTCGTGCTATTGTGAGTGCGTCATGCAATTCGCTCCTCGCAATCAAGAGACGCTCCAGGCCCTCTTTCGCACAGCAAATGCCGTGTGAAAAGGGCCTTGCTGTAGGCCCTGTACAGACAATGAAAACCCCCAGCACAGCTTTGTAATCTATTAAATGCTGGTTAACTGGGAAGTATTCTTCCTCTCCACTTCTTTGGAATAAAATCATGTCCAGTGCTTATTTTGCTTTCCTTTGCTTTTGGTGGTAGCAACAGGCAGCTAAAGGTGTTTGCCTGTAAGCACTGTGATGCCTTTGTGTTCACTATGGGCTCATCCAGACTGGCCAGAAAGCTCAGGATTTGGCAGGAGTAATTTGTACCTGGGTTTTTTTTCCCCTGCTATCCTTATGATGTTCTCTCTGACCTAGTGTTTTCCTCTTGTATTTCAAGTACTAAGTGCAACCTTTTATTTCTACTACAGGGAGGTTCCCCCCCCCCTCCTGATACACACTGGAATAAATGTCACATGTTTCTATCTATTGTCTTAGTTCCTCCCATTATATTTTTGGGTGGTCCCACTAATAACTTTTTGTATGGAGCTGTTAACCATTGTTACAGAGGTTTTCTGCTAACCTTCATTCCTTCATTTCTTTTCTGGTTACAAGACTGAATTTTTCTTTTTTTTCCCTCCCTTCTTTTTAAAGTTCTAGTGCTAAAACAGTCTAGACATATATCATTTTAGTGCTGTGACTATTGCTATGACTTAGTACAATGACTTTAAGAAATGAATGCTTTAAAGCAAGGCTTTTGAAAGGGTGTTTTAACTGCACAAGTTTAAATTACTGTTTATCCATTCTATGTATATGTTTTGGATCAGTGGTTCTCAACATGTGGGTCCCCAGATTTTCATGGACTTCAGCTCCCAGAAGCCCTGAGCATTGGCCATAGTGGCTGGGGCTTCTGGGAGCTGAAGTCCACGAACATCTGGGACCCACAGGTTGAGAACCACTGTTTTGGATTCTTTTGATATTCATAATATTGTAATCATATGTTAATATTGACTTTTTGTATGTTTTTAACTATATTGTGATTGTTTTAATTTGTAAGCTGCCTTAAGCCCTCAATTTTGGGAAATGACGATTATTAAAAGAGCATTCTAAAATTAAAAAAATAGAAGTAGAAATTATGTGTGAGAAGAAGAAGCTGGATGTTGGGGAAGGAACTGCAGGGAGAGGAACTGAGTTCTTGGAGGGGGTGGTGGGAAGCTGTGCCCACACCCCAAGCCTACCGTACCTCAAGGTAGTAAAAAAAGAGCGATTAAAAAGAAATGTGTAGTTCAGGGATAGCACTATAGCTAGCAACAAATGGGGACCAAAGCTTGGTATATTTAAAGGGTGATTAGATACGGGAATGGGATGGAGTGGAATGGAAACAACCATTACAAGGCATGCAGTCTTGCAAGAGAATGCTTGGACATTTCTCAGAACAATTGAGCGATCTGAAGGAGTCATGTGAGACAACTATATTGTTTTACTTTTACCCTACCAAAAGATCCCATGACAAATGACTATCAATATTTGATAAAACTGACAGTTAATATGATTCACAGTTGGTGGCAATCAGGCAATGAAGGAGAAATATAAAGTTCTTCTTTAGTATTCTTTCTTTTCTTTTTTTTTTTAATGATATTGGATTGTGAGAGGCTACAGCAAGTGTAAAATGCTGCATTAAATCAGGGAAGATAAATGTCCTCTCCACCATTATAATATTGCTCCTTCCCCAGCTGCTACTTTTGTAGAGAAATGCAAATTCTGCATTGCTATCTATCTATCTATCTATCTATCTATCTATCTATCTATCTATCTATCTATCTATGCATCCTGTCTCTCCTTTTTTTTTTGGTGTTGAGATGCCTAACATCACATTACAAAACATTAAATCATATTTTTGGTAAAATGCCATGGGCTTTACAGGTATGGTTAAGTAAATAAATGTGTCCATTTCAGTCTGGTGAAATATCCTTTGCATGTTCTGGGAGCATATGAAAACTGAGTGTGGACTCTTCCTTCCACTGTGCAACTCACAGTGCAAAGCTATACATGTAAGACCCACTGAATTGCCTCAAATTTACTTCCAGATAAGAAGAGGCAAGACTGCAGTCTATAAAAATTTATTATTATGCTATACTCTTTCATTTTACCATTTTTGAGATGTTCGGTTTTAAATAACCAGCTATTTAAGGGAGCAAACAGAAGTGTTATCAGAGTACTTTAAGTTCTTAAAGGATTGATCTCTTTACTTGGCATATTTTTGATTTGTATATGTCATTTCTTTTTCTACCTTCTGCTAGATTTTATATTAAAAATGAAGAAAAGTGGTTTAAACAGTAAGAATTCAAGAGCTGTGAAATGTCCTCATCTTCTGTTTGATATGAAAATAAAAGAATAAAATACACATCCAAAGAAAAGTTTTTAAAACTGTCAGGGAATAATAGTACATTCTTGAAGACATCCCTAGAATTAAGTATTTTTGTCAATTATTTAGTAAGTGCCTAATTTGCTACTGCTGGGAAAGAAAATGACATGGTTGCTTCTAAATTATTAAACAATATTTTGATGGCAATGACAGAACAAGCAGTGAGGTATTGACTGGAGTCACCACGCTATAAAGAAAGTCTTTTGCATTTCTTTTTATATGAATTTGGAAAGAAGAAAAATATCATTAACTTATGAACTACATACACCAACCATGAAGGTGAGGTTAGGTTTTCTGAAAGCTCACCTTGCTTTAGAGGAGCTGTCAAAACCTAAGGACTCCAAGCAGCTGTATGGAACAAGTTCTAATGCCTGATGTAATTAATTGTTCACAACAATTTTAGTCAAATTTGTATGTAATCTCTGTTCTTTAACTGATTGATGGTTTCAGGCATCTATGTTGATATATCAAGAACTGCTTTTGCAGCTTTAAAAGTATTGTAATAAAGGGGCCTCTGGAAAATGAGCTCTGCTCTGTGGTCCAGTCCTCACAAGGATTTAAACAAATTCAGAAGCCCACAAATGTACAGTGGAATATATGCAAGGAGCAATGCATTAAGTCCCACTGAAATGCAATGCAGTGAGAATGATACAATGCAGTGTTCTTCTTTTTGGTCTCTGTGCCTCACACAATGGGAATCTTCGTGCATGTGCAGTAGCTTTCAGAAAGTTCCAGAGCTGAGCAGCTTGGCGGGAACCCCTCCCCCATCTGGTACTGAGCATGCTCAGTCCCACCAAGCTAATGGTTTCTCCTCAGTTTCTTTCCATCCACCGACCTGTTAGCAGCTCGGAAAGTCTTTTCCTCACTGAGCAGTTTGCTTCACTCCTATTCTTCATTTTTTTCGCTGTTTCTACAGAAAATTTGTAAGAACTCTTCCCCTCTTCTTCTATGTCTTCGTTGTTCAAACTCTGCGTGTCTTGCGATCGCAAGGTCGCTCTATCCGACAGTCACTCCAAGTGCCTATTCTGCCTTGGAGAGGCCCATAACATCCAGGTGTGTCCCATTTGTAAGGACTTTATGTCTCAAACCTTAAAGAACAGGGCCTCCCAGTTAAAATCCCACTGTTGGGAGCAAGCTCTTCGGATTAAGGAGCAGGCAGCTTCTAATACCGCCCTTTTCACCTTCTCCATGGCTTCCTCTCAGCTGCCCGCATCTTTGAGGCCTGCGTTGATGCTCTCTCCTTCGGTATCAACTTCATCGGTACTGACTACATCGGTGCCAATCTCGGTACCGTCTTCGATAGCCCTGCCTCTGGTGTCTTTGCTGCCAGAGCTCTCTCAGACACCGATTATTACCTTCTCCTCTGGAGAAGCTTCGTCGGGATCCCAACCGGCCTCCACTCAGCTTCGTAAGGCCTCTTCAGTGGTTCAACGGAAGCGATCTTCTTCTCACCTTGCGGATTCTTCTGTTAAGGATAAGAAGAAGAAGGCGAAGCATCGCTCTCCTTCCCCTGCGGTCCATCAGCCTACCCTTCTGCCAACACCCCCTCTGATGCAGCCTTTGATGGCTACTGTGGAGGAAGAGGTCGCTCCTGAGCTCTCGCCGGAGCTTGAGGATGTTCAGCTCCTGGTACTATCACTTCCGGTATTGATGGAGCCAACTTTGGACGCTGAACACTGGCCTTTGCTGTTGTTGTCTTTATAACCTGCGTCAGCTCAAACTTGCATGCCAGTTATGCAAACTCTGCTTCCTCCATTACTGGCTCCAGCGGATTCCGAGTTTGACCGTCCAGCTTCCCTGAACGCTCCTCGGGCTTCTCCTCATGACCGTCCTCGGGCTCCTTCCTGTGATCGCCCCCGCTTGAGTGTGGTGCACTCTCCAGGACACGGTGATAGAGGCAGATCCCCACGTTGGGATTCCCATGCTGACTGTGACCTATCATGGGCGAGACTCAATTCGCCTTTCTCTTCTGCTTCCTATATTGCCCAATATGGCCATGAGCATCTTTGGAGGGAACAGCCTGAGTTGTATTATTCATACTCACTGGCCTATCGAGATTGGTACCATCTAGATATTCGTCACTAGTCTCCTTATCGCCTGTGACGCTCCAGGTCTCCTTCTTGTTCCTCTGCACCTCGTTATCAATGCCCACCTCCATACTGGTATTCGAGGTCATGTCCTCGGTCTTGATCTCCTTATTACCAGTGGTCTCTAGTCCACCGTCGCTCCTACGACCGGTTGCCTTGACGTCGACCAGTCTCACTGCCTCCTCGGGTGACAGCAACGTTCTCTCGTCTTCCGCCTGATATTCATCCACCGGCGATGTTACCGACCTTGTTAACGGCTCCGGTACTGATGCAGTCCATGGTCTGACCGATTCTGGCAGTCATCCCAGTGTCCTCGGTGTCAACATCGACGGCGCCATCTGTACCGCCCCTGGTAGCGGTTACGACCTCGACCTCTACTACTGCTCCTCTGGCTGCTTCTTCCATCCTGGCACCACAGTTGTCTCAGTCCCATCGATCACCTTCTCAGTCTTCAGCTTCTTATGATTCTGATACTGATTCTGTGGACTCTACACCGGCCTCTTACACCTCTCCGCCATTGGCGTTCGGGGAACTGACTCCAGATTCGGCTCCTGAGGATGTGAAGCAGTTTTCCGACATCTTGGTCAGGATGGCCACTGCTCTTGGCCTGGATATTTCTGGGCCTGCTCCAACAGTGCAGGACCCAGTGTTTCGCTACTTTGATACGTGGCCTCTGTTGACAGCCCCAATACTGTTCCTCCCTGTTTTGCAGGAAGTCCTGAAACATCCTTGGGCCCTACCAACCTCGCTCCAGCCTATCCCTCACCATCTGGAACATCTTTATGAGATGCAGAAGAAGGATGTTGATTTCCTTTTTAATCATCCAATACCGAATTCAATCGTCATTGAATCCTTGCAAATGAAAGGGTGCAAGAGGGTTCATACCACCCCTCCGGATTGAGAGGGTCATTGCCTAGACACCTTCAGTTGACGTTTCTGTTCTTGTGTTCTCTCTGATTGCCAGGATTTCGAGCACGCAAGCGTGCCCGGCCACCTATCAGAGAAACATTTGGGAAAGATTCTACCCTCTACTTGCCCATCTGCCTGATGACCATAGAACTCTTGCCATCCAGTTCTACAATGAATCTGTAGCCCTGTCTAACCAGCAGATCCTGTCCTCTCGCCATACTGTCGAAGGCACAGCCCAGGTAATGGTTGGGGCCGTCGCCCTTTGTCGCTTCGCGTGGCTCCGCTGAGCTTGTTGAGGATAGCAGGAAGAGGATTGAAGACCTGCCCTTTGATGGTCAAGGGCTCTTCCATATGACCACGGATGAGGCCATGGACCATCTAGTAAAAGCTCGCCTTACAGCTAAGAAGATGGGTCTGCATCCTACACCTCAGCCTAGGAGACCATCCTCCTCATGTTCTTTGTGGTGGCACTCTGCTTATTCCTTTACCTCGCATTCAACTTGCTGTCCATCCACTCGGTCCTCTCTTCCTGCATCATCGCGGCACTCCTTCAGACGATGACAGCCGTCCTCTAAGAAGTCTTCCTCCATGGCTAAGTCTCACTTTTGACTTCCATTGCAGGTCGCCACCAAATCCATTGTTCCGTCTGCCCACCAACTTTTCAGGCAACTCAGGTCTGGCCCGCCCTTTGACTCCTGGCACCAAATCACTGTGGACTCTTGGGTGCTCTCCATCGTCCGTCTTGGTTATGCCATTGAGTTTCAAAATATTCCACGTCGAGGTGTCTTCTATTCCACCCCCACCAGTCCGGTTCTACTAGAGGAGATACAGTCCCTCCTCCTCAAAGGGGCAATAGAACGGGGCCGCTCTTGGCCACTTCCACCGGCTTTTCCCCTCAGTACTTCACAGTGCCCAAATCAGACGGTACCCTCCTACCAATCCGGGACCTCAGGGGGGTGAATTCGTACATTGTCCCCTGGAAATTCAAGATGGTCACTCTCTCTTCCATCCTACCTTTCCTGAGGCATTGGGACTGGTTCGCCTCTATCGACCTACAAGATGCCTACTTCCATCTCACAATTCGGCCCCAACACAGGAGGTACCTCCGATTCGCAGTTGACGGTGTCTGTTACCAGTACAAGGTCCTGCCTTTTGGACTGTCTACCACTCCCACGGTCTTCACCAAATGCCTAGCTCCTGTGGTATCATACCTTTGCACGAAACATGTTATGGTGTATCCTTACCTGGACGACTGGTTGCTGGTGGTGCCCTGCAAACAAAAGTTGTACAAGGACATTCACCTCACCCTCTCTCTCCTTTCTGATCTTGGCCTCAGAGTGAACCCCAAGAAGTCTCACTTGGAGCCGTCCTGCACACTAGACTTCATTGGTGCCACCCTAGATTCCGCTTCCACCAGAGCCTTCCTGCCAGTGAAGCGGGTCTGGACACTACGCCAAGCCATTGGTGCTGTCTTGCATGCCCCAGTAGTCTCTGCATGGAGGATCCAACAACTTCTGCGCTACATGGCAGCCACAACAACTGTGATTTACCTTTCCTGTCTTCATGCTCACCCACTGCAACACTGGTTCGTCAGAACCTTCGACCCCCCTCTGAATGACCAACGTTGACTCTTGCGGGTTCCCCAACCAGTAAGGCAATCCCTCCACTGGTGGCTCTCTTCCTGATACCTGCGGTTGGGAATGCCATTCATCGAGCCTCGCCTGACGATTACCATCACTACAGATGCCTCCCTCCTGGGCTGGGGAGCTCACTGCGGCCGCCTAGTGGTACAGGGTCACTGGCCTGGCCTGGAAGCACATCTTCACATCACTCCTCGCCATTCTGAAAGCTTTGCGGGGCTTCCGCAACCTTGTTATTGGTCAGATGGTTCAGATCTTGTCAGACAACACAACGGCTGTCTGCTATGTGAACAGATAGGGAGGCACTCACTCCTCCATTCTTCTCCACCTGGCTCTTTGCCTCTGGGACTGGTGCATGCCATTGTGTGTTCACCTTGTCACGGTTCACCTGGCGGGTCGAGACAACGTCACAGCGGACATGCTAAGCAGAGAACGGCGTGTCACCATGAGCGGTCCCTCTCCAATGCTGCCTTCCAACGGATAAGTGTCCCATTGGGGAGTTCCATCCATCGATCTCTTCGTGAGCAGTCGGAACAAGAAGTGCTCCCGCTACTGTTCGAGGGCCGGCCTGGCCCTCGGCTCTCTTGGTGATGCCTTCTAGTTCCCATGGAACAGAAAATTTTTGTACGTTTTTCCTCTGTTTCCACTCCTGGGCCGAGTGATAGCCAGGTTCATATCGGAACAGGCGAACGCCATCCTGATAGCTCTGTATTGGCCGAGGCAACATTGGTTCGGTCCCCTCCTCGCAGCCGCTCGAACCGCAAGTTGTGACTGCATTGTGAGCCAGACCTCCTCTCCCACTCGGATGGCCGTGTCCTGCACCCAGACCTGCCACTCCTGTGTCTCCACACATGAAAGATAACCTTCTAGACTCTCCTGCCATCCAAGCCATTCTCATGGCCTCCAGGAAGCAGTCTACTCGGAGAAACTACCATCACAAATGGCTGAAATTCGTGGCCTTCGCAGACGCTCGACATGAGGCATCATCTCTGTCCACGCTGTCCACTGTGCTGCATTTCCTCCTCCAGCTCCACGAACAGGGCCTGGCGTTCTCCTCCCTGAAAGTTTACCTGTCAGCTACCATAGCCTACCAGCCATGTGGCACACCGCCTGCGGCCCTTTTTTGTAATGCCATACTTAAGCAATTTCTCAAAGGTCTTCAGCATCTCTACCCTCCGGTCACCCCACCCCTTCTGCCTTGGTTGCTGTCGCTTGTTCTTTCTCAGCTGACTCGGCCCCTCTTCAAACTGATGACGATGTTGGACGACCGCCTTCTCACTCTAAAGACGGCCTTTTTGGTTGCTCTCACCTCGGCTAGGTGAGCAGGAGAACTTACTGCATTAAGGTCAGATGAACCTTTCCTGGTGTTCCATTGTGACAAAGTGGTGCTGTGCCCAGACATGTCCTTCCTCCCTAAGGTCATCTCGGACTTCCATCTGAACCAGGATGTCATTTTACTTACCTTTTATCCTAATCCGGCTTCGCCTCTAGAGTGTTCACTCCATTCGCTCGACGTCCGTTGGGCATTAGCCTTTTACCTATAGACTCTTTCCGACAGACTCCACACCTTTTTGTTTGTTATGGTGGCCACCGGAAGGGTCATAAGGTGTCCACTCAGCATTTCTCTAAGTGGGTCTGCCAGCCTCTCTGCTCCGTGCCCACTCCACTAAGGCCATAGTTTCCTCAGCTGCTCTATTTCATGGCATAGATCTCCAAGAGCTCTGCCGTGTAGCTACCTGGTCGCGGTCCTCGACCTTCGTTTGCCACTACCACCTTGACTGCTGGGTCAGGTGTGATACTCGTTTTGGTCATGTGGTGCTGTCTTCGATTCTGTAGGACCTGACCTGCCATCCAGTGGTAAGCTACTCAGTCTCCCATTGTGTGAGGCACAGAGACCACAAAGAAGAAGAACAGGTTGCTTACCTGTAACTGTGGTTCTTCAAGTGGTCATCTGTGCCCTCATACACACACACCCAGCCTTCCCTCTTCAGGTCCTGCTTCGGCGGACTTCGAAACTGTGGAGAGACTGTTAGCTTGGTGGGACTGAGCATGCTCAGTACTGGATGTGGGAGGGGTTCCCGCCAGGCTGCTCAGCTCTGGAACTTTCCGAAAGCTACTGCACATGCACGAAGATTCCCATTGTGTGAGGGCACAGATGACCACTTGAAGAATCACAGTTACAGGTAAGCAACCTGTTCTTATTTTTCCTGGACAATTTATATTCACCTTGCTTTAGCTTACAGACTTCAGCAGAGCTATCATGGTTGCACTTGCATCCGTACAGCAAAACTCCTATGTCATTAACTTCCCTGTTAATTTTAATAGCAGGCACAGTTCTTAGTGTATATGGTTTGATAAAAACAGAGCTGCTCCTCTTTTCAAGTGAAAGGGGAAACCAGTGAAAGAAATTGCTTAGGATTTCTGTAGGGTTCCCAGATCTTAGGGCCTGGACCCTCTCCTCTGATCCATTATCGGGGAGGAATCTCTAGGCAAGAGTGCTGCTTTGAAAAGTGTGTATACTGTAAATATATTTTCATCGTCTGTTAGACTTCATGTTTTTCGCTGAGGAAGCTGTGGCTCCTACTTAATGTGTCATGCTTAAGGACATTATGAAGGTAACTGTTATCACCATGAACTGGCCTGGCTTTGGTAGAGATTAGATATCATTTTGATATCACAATTCAGCCACATTTTACCACCCTCAGCCAAGTGTTTGTGAGGTTCTCGAACAAGCATGGAGCTAGGCATGGCTATTAATTGCTGAAACATTCCTTTCTCCACCTAGGCAAGCCAGACTCAGCCAGATCTTGCTTTAGGAGACCTCCCTAGACAAACACTTCATTAAGGATGCACGCTAATACAAAGAGCCCCCTGCTCCGAGCAGGCACCCTGACGAGCTAGAAGCTCAACTGCCCAGGTGAGCTGCATCTGCATACTGGCCATTCTATTGTCAATTCGGACTTGACTCAATCATGTTAAATTCTGACCTTTTGGAGACATTGTCTCACGCCCAAAACCTCATTGTTCTCCCCAAGTCCTGACTAGCTTACGGTCATACTTTCCCTATAAAACCCCCCAGTTCCGAGAGCTTCTTCGGATCACTCCTGAGTTCCGGACCGCCCTGCTGCTGCTTTGCCCGGCGAGCTCCCTTCAGCGAATCATGCTGAGCTTCTTCTTTCCATCTTCAATCTCTTCAGGACTACGAGAAAGGTGTTGTATCACCCACTTCCCCCGAAAACTCTTATTTCGTATTTCTTAGCTGTGTGGTTGTGTTGTCTTAAATATTTGTCTGTTGTTAATAAAACATCATTTTTTTCATTTTAAACTGTCTGACTGCTTGACTGACCTGACCCCTTATACATAGGGTTACAAGATCTCCGCAAAGTTACCCTGCCTCTTGTTAACTTAAGTGAAGTGCTCCAGCTAATCTCCCCATCTTTGCTTGTTGTTGTTTGGTTAATTGGGCCCCCCTCCTGGGCCCCCCAATTCACAGGGTAACATAACTTCAACAGGGCCTGCACCCAGTGACATCACAAGGAGTCATCCTTGCGTCTCAGGTTTTAGCATGGAGATCTCAGGGTGTGGAACAGTCTTGATCTGGCAACCCTGGTTATTTCCAGCATCAGCTAGATTGTGGTCTTAAAAACAAAGGCAACAATGGTCTAAGAGACCAAGCAAGTCAACTGATTAAGTCTTGGAAGGAAGGAAAGATATATTTTCAGTGCATTGCAGAACTCACTGACTGTACATAGCTGCCAAGAGATGATTGATTAACTTGCATGTTAAATAACACAGTGAGGTAGAAATATGAGGAAAATCAGGCCTTACTCAACCATTTGGTACAAAACAGTAGCAATTTGTTTGGTGTTATGAAAAGGCAACAAATTGTTATTTAATTCATTGTTTTACTGCCAAGGGGTGGGAGAAGTGCTTGTGAGATGCCTCATGTGACATAATAAATTGGCTGGCTTTGGTTACTCTCCAGTTGCCATTCTACTGGCCCCGGGGGAGCAGAAGAGCAGTCAGACAGAACTTCATCATGCTGAGGCCCTGGTGGCTGGTGAGTGTTATAGTGAGCAACTTTTGTGTGCTCATAAATTGGATAGTTTTTGTATCATTTCTAGAAGTTTCATGTCATTTTCAGTATTTTAGTGTTAGCCACATCCCCTCTCTTCCTGCATTTCCTGTTAGTCTGGAGTTAGACTCAGTTTGTCCCTCCATGTTATAGCTTCTTATTTTCACTTTCTGTCTTTGGAGACAGAAGCAATTCCTCTCACCGTCAGATACAATATAACCTTTAGGATTTCTAAGTAAACTTACTTAGAGAAGACTAAGCCTGCTTTATTCTTCTGCTAGAATCTGGGTGTGGTGTGGTGTGGTGTGGTGTGGAACTAGTTACCTTTTCTTTATCATATATTGTGAGATACATTGCTCGTTCTCCGAGTGAGTGCCCCTTTTCCAGACTCCAGCTACTACTGCTCTGAGGGACAAGAAAGGTGGAAAAGATAATATATGCAGATATATCTGTTACCATACCATGCCACCTCTCTTGCAAGGTGTACGATTTTCATAAATTGGACTTCTTAATTACCAGAGTACATGGTTGGGGCCATATGGCTTGAGAACATATTCAGGGCCACACTGGCCAGAGACATATTTGGGGTCTGAAAGTCCATATAGGATTATGTGTAAAACCCAGTGCTGATGGGTTTGTGCTAATCCCTTTACCACTATAGGCTCTTGGAATTTTTGAATACAATGAAAGATGAACTGCTCAGATTAGTAAGCAATCACAGCCCATCCTTCAGTCTTACCCTGTGAAGATCTTCCTATATATCCCACATGACCTAACATTAAGAGATCATCAGGAGTCCTATCAGTCACTCCAAAGTTAAGCAATCAGTCCATTCTGGAACCCTTTGTCAGTCCTGTGGGAAAGCCATTATGGCTTTGTCAACACATCCTTTCAGGGCGTGAAATAACATATAAAACCCTAGCTTCAACCCCAGCCAATTGTAGTATGTAATACATTGTACATGGTGTCCCAGACTGCCATTCCTCTATGCTACCCTCAGATGCTGTCTGAGCCAGTCTGCTGTGACTCCTTCTTCAGGTCTGGTAACTATCATCCTTTCCACCCAGTCTCTCTCTATCTAACCTTTTTTGCCTCATGTTCTGATAGTCTTGTATGTTTCTTAAAGAGTGTCTGATATCACATGTGTCTATCAGTTCAAACAGTACTGGTATACATAGGTGAAAAGATCCTACTGTTACTCTCCTCTTGCAAGCCTCTTTGAAGCAATAATTTCCCCAAATTCTAAGGAGATACTGGCATTGCAGGTAGACCCCAGCATCCCCACCTCTTAGGGTAAAATATCATGCAGATGTATCATTTGGGGCAATCCCGAGGCTTGAAGGGTATTTTTTAAAAACACAAATACCAAGAACAGTGTAATGAGGACTCAGTGGCCAATAAAACCTAACTCACTGAAAGGGGGGAATCTCATAGCTCTGTGGAAAGGGGGCTGGACAAGGTGATTGGAGATGGACGAGGAGACACACACATAAAAATGGTAGAATCTTTTCATTCTCTGAATAGTAATGGTGACTGATGTCAATGGGGCAGTAAATCTATTTTGAGTTTTATTCTGAACTGAGTTATGCAAAGACCTGAACTTGTTTTGTGGATAGAGTCTAACAGCTTCAATGTGTGCACGGAATCCAACAGCTTTAATAGCTCCTTTAAAGTTCAGACAAAAAGCCAGAGTGGATTCATCACCCCTATGAAGTAGAAACCACCAGCTGTCACTATTGAATAGGCTGTTTCCTGATTCACACTGTTTCCTGATTCACACTAAATCTCTCCAGGACAAAATGTAAAATGTATGCATGAAGGGGCATTCTAAGAGGGATTTGGGGAATGGGTTCCACATTGGGAGACATGGAAACTGTGACCTATGTCAGGAGTGTTGAGAGTTGGGGTCTACACTGGCCCCCAGGATGCTTTAGAGGGCTGCACCTCTGAAAAAAAAATTGTTCTGCCCCCAGTTGCCTCCAGTTCCCATAGGCACACTGGGAAGGCAATTTCATTGTGTATTTGGCTTTTTATGGGCCATATAGGCCCAGGAAGTCAACTTCCAGGTCGCTTCCTATTTGAAAAAAAAGGCTACTCCTTGACCTAAAATGGTCCAGGGCAGCTGAAACTTACCAGAATTGTGTCTTTCATCTCTGGAAGCTTTGGGGGGTATTTTGAGGCAAAAGAGTATTGATAACAATATCAATAGTAGTCATCATCATCATCATCATAATCATCGACTCCTTGAAAAAGCAGTACAGCTTATGGACTGCACTATAGCTACCCTGACCTCCAGTCTCAATGAGAGAATGAAATTTCCTCATGTATGGATTCACCATTCAATAAGTGACTCAAGGGACTATTCCAGTCCAGGCTTACCAATAGGATTCAGGCCTATGAAATAAGGCAATCGTAAGAGTGTTAAATTAATCATACCACAAACACTTCTTTCTGAGTTGAAATTTTGTGGGATGGGAGTATTTCAGCACTCAAGAAAGATAATCTGGGATGTGATTGGCTTGAAGCTGAAATTAATTAATTTGCCAACTCTTGCTCTTCCTGATATGCAAATGAGAACAAATACAAATCAATAGAAGTAATGACTGGACTGTCACATAATTTTCTTCTCTTCAAGAGCTATCCCATACCTTCCAACATTTCAAAGATGAAAATCAGGACACATACGGCCAAGCAACATCAGAGTGTGGTCATGATGGCAAAAGTTATTAATAAAAAGCACACAAGCTTGGAGAGGCTGCAGTAGTTTGCTTTTTCCTGAGCTTAATGAGAAGGGCAAGATTCTACAGATCCTTTCCTCTTCCTTCTGCTGAGTTGAGTGAAACCACTTTTGCATTTTGAACTGTTTGCAGCATTCAAACTAAGCTGAGAAGGAAGGGAGAAAGTGGGAGGATGACAGAGGAACTGGAACATTTTAAAAGCTGAAAAAATGGGATAAGAAGATAATCGGGACTGTCCCTGCCAAATTAGGACAATTGGAGGGTGTATTATTCTTAAGAAAATGAAACTTGTAAAGTGCTTGAAAACAATTGTTTGACCTAAACCTTGACTTTTAACTTGAATTAATATCATGTTACCCAATACAATGGCATCACCTCCAACTATCTTGATTTGGCAGGGACAGTTACAGTTAATCTTCTGTTGTCCCACTTTTTCAGCTGTTTGTGAAATGTCCCAGTTTCTCTTTCTTCCTCCTACTTTCACCCTTCATCTTGGCTTACTTTAATTGCTGTAAAACAAACTCAAAGTGCAGAAGCAATTTGTACTCAATTAATGCACTGGTGGGACAAAAGGGAGGAGAATCTTGCCCTTCCCAAGAGGTTCAGGCAAAACAGTGTTCTTGTACCTTGTCTGTTCTTCCTCATTAATATGTTTTTCCGTCTTCACCATACTCGGACGTTTCTTGGCCACATGTGTCCCATTATTCATCTGTGAAATGTTGGAATGTGTGCAATGGCCCTAAATACAATCTCACAGTAGTGTCAGTAACACCAGAAAGCATGTTTTCTTCCAAGGACTATAAGAGCAGAAGTGTTTCCTAAGAACTGACAGTACTCCAGATTCTATTTAAAAGAAAAGCTGCCTTGTTTGTGAAACACCAAAGCCTGCAAAGTATCTCTGGATATGTTACTCCAGGCTTCAGGCCTGTTCCTCAACAGCTCCGTTTGCTGTTGCCAAAGGCTTTCTAACTGAGCCACCAGTAGCGACAGGCGACCGCTCTGTTCCTCTAATATGAGGTCTTTAAATGTGCTTGCCAAGAGGATCACCACAGAAAGGGATGAGTTGTCTACTTGAAAAAGTCTATCCGCCAAGAGGTTAGATTCACCTTGATAAATCTGTATCAGACCAATAAAAACAAATGTCTCATGTCATGACCCTCCTGTTCCACATATTCAGCATGTTCCTGCATGTAGTTCATGCCCAGAATATATAAACACAAAGATTAAAATGCCCTTTTTTGTTCTAGGGGTCAATTCCTCACTTTCCATGGCATATGTGGGTGCAGGCAGTCCTAGGAACAAAGACAATGGAAAAGCCATTTGTACATTTGAGGATGGGTTGTGATTAAAAACATTTCAGAGAACCCATGCAATGGAAGGGTATAACTGAAACATTTGTCTTTATCTCTTAAAAGTTCCCTTAAAGAAAGAAAGACAAAACAACAACAACACACTAGTGTGCCCAGGGACTATGAAGATAGTGTTATTTTATATATGGTCAATGAATTACATTGACATTAATATTGCAAGCTCTCCTTACTTTTTTTTAAACTTGGAAAAAAAAATCCCTGCTTTATTTTAAGGTGTTTTTTTTTAAAGTATGGTTTATTCTGAGATTCAGAAAACACAAGAGAGTCAGGCCTTCCAGACAAATGCATTTGCCTTGACTGAATGCATTTGCAATAGCTTTACGACAATGGCCTAGAGAATACTTGCAATTCACATTGGACTTTTTTTTTAACTGCTTGGAAAATGGACCTGGTTCACAGGCCTAATTCTCAGTTACCACACCTACTTTTTCTGCCCAGAGAGCGAACAGAATGAATGGGTCAATCACCTGACATATTTCCATCCAATTTCAAGGGTAGAATGTGTTCATTTTCTGACTAATGGCATGTCATTTTGCAGAAGCCTTTGGTCGCGAATTAATCCTGGAATCAAAACAGATTTTCCGGGGAGCAATCTTCCATCAAGTATTGATTTTTTTACACTCATGGAGTCTGTACTCCCTAATTTAACCTGACAATGATTCTGCACAATGGTCTGGGAGCACCTTGGCAACTCACAGAAGGAACTTTTACTGTCTTTTTCTGTCTTCAAGTTGAAAGGAAAGGAGGGAGATGGAAAAACAAAAGAAAGAAACCACCCAAACAGTATAGTCAGTCACTTGTGGGGGAGCATTTTGCAATTTCCTTTCTACTTTTGATTGAAGCAAAAGTGTAGATGTAGGCAGAAAAGAGATGCCTAGTTCACACACATCTGAAGACTGCTGTTTCAAGCAGTTGCCTGCATGTGTGAATAAGCCACTGCAGTCAGCTCACACATAGCATTGTGTCACCAAATATTGAGAAACCCAGTAATACACGTGCATTCATGAGCTGGCCCTATCTGAGGAATTAATGCCTGATGGTATGAATTCCTGTTCATAGCATCGTTCCTCTTTCATTTTCACCTCCATTTCCGATAATATGCAAAGGGATTGTCATGACAAACATGAGTGAATTCTATTAAATCAGCAGGCTTTGAGCCAAATCTCACTTTACATATTGAACTTTGGCATAAGAAAGTGCCTGACTTTAAATGGAAAAAGACACATGTGTTGCCAACAGTACACATCAATTGAAGCCTGTAATTGTAAACACACTTCCTAGAGAGTTAGCCCCATTGAATTTAGATGGATTTAAGTCTGAGTAAACATGATTATGATTGAATTGCATATAACCAGATTTCTCCATGGGAGTGGTGATCAGGAAAGGACTGGGAAGACTTCCTTCTGTGTTTACTGTAAGAATGCCCTGCTATTCAATCACATCCACACCATCTACAATGACAGTTGTACATACAATTTGCCAATTAAATCTGAGTATCTTTTGTACCTGAGTTCAAAATATAATTGGAAACTGGATATGCTTAGAAAAAAACTAGGCCCTTTTTGCACAGCATTCGCCAGGCGAAAGGACCTCTGGAGTGTCTCACAATTGCGAGGAGCGGTCCACATGACCTCCTCGCAATTGCGCAACGCTGTAGGGGCCGGCAGGTGCCGATTGCGCACTATTTTATTTTCAGCTTGTAGCCAAAAATGGTGTGCGATTGCGCATTGCTCCAGGGCCCTGCACACACTTACAGTGTGTGTGGAGCCTCCGGAGCCGCGGCGCTTACGCTTCCTGCCCCAGCACAGCCTGGGAAAATCCCAGGCTGCACTGCGGAAGGAAGAGGAGGAGCCCTCATGCTGCCTGCTCACCAGCAGGCAGCGGCTGTGGAGGTGAAGCAGTGGGGACGCGGGAGTCTTTCGAAAGAGGCTGCTTGTGCGATCCCCGTGCCCCAGCGCTGTGACAAGGTAAAGTGCGGAAAGGGCCTAGGTTTTCAGGGGTTGTTACAACTACAGTTCCAGCATTTCTTGATAAGTATCACCTGTGAAATAGTTTTTACACAGCATAACATACAAATGGGACTGGCAACCTTGTAGCTCTTCCAGAGAATTTATTCCCCTGAAAACTACATAGTGGAATAATGAATTTAGGTTTTTTTTCTCCAGCTGCATTCCGTAGTGGTTATTTCTGGACCTATTACATTTCTGTCCTTTTTGTATTTTTGCAAAGCAAGGGGAGACTTCAGAAGATAATGGTGGCTTCCTGGCATGGGAGCAGCTGGTTTCCCATGGTTACCATTGCTGCTTTAGGCGACATTTAGATCTTACAGCTTGGCCCTGAGTTTTAGGGCCTGGATCCTCTTGTCCAGTCCTCAGAATGAGGGGAAAGAAACTCAGGGCAAAAGTGCTGCTTTGAAAAGTGTATGTGTGTGTGTAATTTCCTCGTATGTCAGAACTGATGCTTTTTATTTTAAGGGTACACCTTGTGCAATTATGGCATATGCTTAATGACATCATCAGGGCTCTCGCATCTGACATCACCTTTGTAACATCACCAGGGCCTTCTCCCTGTGATTTCACAAACTGTAGTCCATAAATTTCCAGCTGTGGCCTTGACATTTCAGGGCCTGAGATATCCCTGATCTGGCAACCCTAAAGTGGCTCAGCAGGGAAAAACACAGTGGGCAGCAGCTGCCACAGATAGTACCTATGCTCCACCAATAGTATAGCTAGGTGGTTGAGGTTCATAGGTCAAGCATGAGTGCTGCCTGGATTAATAGGAAAATGTAAGGGTTGGTTTGTTAGGATCAAACTGCTGAACAATCTGTAGTAGGTGTGACCCCTGTCACCAGGCAGATGATTCTAGAATCCTTGTCAGCAGCCGTCCAGTGGCATAAAAGGGGTTATTTTAGGTTTAGTGGATCCTGCTACCTAGTTTCTCTTTGTTCTGGCAGTTCAAGACTGAGAATGGATTTGGGGCAACTTTTCTTTTAGTGACTTGCTTATCATAGCATTGCTCTCATAGCAACTGGAATGAGAAATATGTCACACTTAAACATTTCCTTTGGCTGGGTTTGCTCTAACCTTGTGAGTCCATTTTCTGGTGCTCCCAAGCCCAGGAGACCCATTATTTGGTTATTAGCATCAAGAATGTTGGGCATTGAATAGTCTGGCTACAACTTTTTTACCACTTGCAAATGGATGCTGGAATCCACCACCTGTGTCATAACTTAATCAGTGCAGTCTGAGGAATGTGATTCACAGTGGTGTATGGAGGCTCAACAGCACCCAGGGCAAGGGGGAGGGGTGAGCAGTGGGCAGGTGGGGAAGGGGCAAGTAGCGGCGGATAGGGATGAGTGGTGGCGGGCAGGGAGAGGAGAGCAGTGGGGGGGCAGATGGGGGGTTCCTCTTTTTGCACCCCCTGTCACTTGCATCCTGGGCATGAGCTCTGGTTGCCCCACCCTAGATCTACCTCTGGTGATTCAGAAGAGGCAAATCTAGAAAGACAGCTGGCTCCAGATGATGGCTCACCACTCTCCCATATTTGGACAATTAGTGGCAGAGGCAGCTGGTTAGGAACTTTAGCAGGGCAGGTCCCCAAGTTAGCAAAAAATGATGGACATTGGAGACAAATTCAAATGATTTGTGGCGTAACAGTAGGACAAGGATCAGTGGCAAAGGAGCCAGTGTATATCTTCCAACTGTCCCAGTTTGGCAAGGATAGTCCCAGTGAATCCTCTGGTATACCACTTTTTCAGGTGCTTTAAAAATGTCCCAGTTTCTCTCCCCCCGTCCCTCATTGTCTTCAGCTTGCTGCAAAGTAAGTCTGAAATGCAAAAGTAGTTTGCACTCCATTAGCTCATCGGGGTGAGTGGAGAGGAGGTGGTGGAATCTTGCCTTCTTGGCAGGTTAAAGCAAAAGCAAACTTGCATTTAAATCTTTTTATTAAAATTCAAATTCAAATTCACATTTCTCCATGTCCATTTCACACATATTCCAAACGAACAATCCAAAAGACAGGAAGGTAAATTAAAGTGTAAAGTAAATTTAACACAAAAAATCCTTATTCACCTTGAATTAAATCCCATAGCATCAGCTTTACTTTTATACTTAAACAACTTAAATTTCTCCCTTTTCCCTTCTTTTAATTGTCCTTTAATATATAAACTTATTTATCTAGCTCAATTCAATCTCCAGTCTCTCCGTTTTAACCATTTTTTTTAAAAAAAGCTCTTCCCTTATTTTCTTTTTCTCTATACTAGTTGGTTCTTCCATAGATTTCCCAGTCCAACAATAATTTAAACATCCTATCAATTTACTCCGCTTTCTTTCAACAATGTCGAATTCACTAAATTTCCCTATTTCATTTCTTCAGTTCTCCTAACCTCTATATTCCCATTTTCTCCGTACTAAATCCTTTTATCCTTTTTCCAATTTAAGGTTATAAATCTATTCATATCTTAGCTAAACCAAGCCTTTAACATGTGCTTCACCGATTTCCTTATTCATTTAATAGCCATCGTTCCCCATTTAGTTTCCAATATGGGGAGGATCAGATCCCATTCTTCATCTATTTTTTCTTTTGGTTTTTTGTGACAGTGCTGCCGTTAATTTTTCCATTTCCATTATTTCATATATTTTTAATAGCCAGTCCTCTACTTCAGGGGGTTTGCAAAAGCAAACTTGGACAGCCTTTCCTAGTTGGTTTGTTGTTCTTCCTTTATAACTGTTGCCATCTTGACTATACTCTGATGTCACTTGGTCACGTGTATTGCAGTTTTCAGTTATGAAATTTTGGAGGATTTACCAATGCCTCTTAAACAGGAAGCACTGAGTAATTAAGCACCAGGTATCTCAAGGTCAGACAGCTATAAAATGCACAGACAGTGCTGGCAGGCTTTGTTCCTTGGAGATAGGAGGTTTTGTTGCTATGAATTTTTGTTGTTTGCAAGAGTTGCTTTCTCTGGATTTTGTGTACTTCTTGCTTGTGGATTATTGACCTCTGGACTGGCTTAGGTTTTATGCCTTTTTGTTATTCCTTCATGGCTCTGGCTCATGTGACAGATTTTGGAGTGACTGAGACCTTGCTACTATGTTTCCCTTCAACAGTGGTGAACTCCTTTGGTTATCTGTGTGTGACCTGCCTGGTTTGGCTCAACTATCTTTGCTTCGCCTTACTATCAACTGAGTTTCCCAGTACTTGGTGCCTTTAGGCCCAAGATAAACTACTGCATTGAATTAGCACCAATAAATCCTATACTATAGCAATGATATGTCTTCAGGAGTCTTCAGAAGCCTGGAACTGCAGCAGGTTCTAGATCAGAATAAAGCCCAACAGCTGTTTAGTCATTAGCTACAGCTTGGAACAAGGAGCAGAGAAATACAGGCATCACATTAGCTGCATCAAGAAGTAGCCTATAGTTTTTATAGCTATAGCCCTTTCTGACTGCACCAGTAGCATCCTGATATTAAAAACATTGGATGAGGGATTTTATTTCCTCTCAGATACCACAGAAAAGGAGGCTTCATGCTGTCAGGCAAATGGTTTATCCTTTAACATTAGCATGTATTCAGGATTACTGCTGTTCCAAGATTTAATCATGGAGGGTCCTGAAAGGGAGAATAGGCCCAAGTAGAGGAATTGTTCAGGTTCCATGGGCAGAATAATTTTCAACTCTGCTGTCTCTGGGTTTTCTCTGCATACTGGCAGTGGAGTCCTTATCTAATGGTGTCTCTTACCTAATTCTGGCTGGAGGAACTCACAAGTCTAGACAATCTGTGGCCCTTTTCGCACGGCATTTCTGAAGCAAAAGGGCTCCTTGAGTGTTGTGTAAATGTGAGGAGCGGTCCACATGATGCACTCACATTTGCGTGACGCTCAAGAGCCTGACGCGGACCGTGCACGCATTTTTTCATTTTCGGCTCAAAGCCGAAATTGCTGCATGGTCGTGCATCGCTCCGCGGCCCCATGTGCACTTACCTTTTGTGCGGAGCCTCGGGAGCCAGGCCAGTCATGCGTCCTCTCCTCAGTACAGCCTGGGAGGTCCCAGGCTGCACTGCAAATGGAAGAGGCGGGGCGCTCGCGTGACCAGGAAGCAGCTGTGGAACCAAAGCAGGAGGGATGCGGCAGTGTTCCTCCGAAGGCCTCCTGTGCAAGCCTTCCACTCCAGCACTGGGAAAAGGTAAGGTGTGAAAAGGGTCTGTGCCCACTCCCAGCTGGAGAGTTTTGCTGAGTCTTGGCACATCATCCCCATACTCTCTAGCATTTCATTGATGTAAACTGGGACTTTTGGCCAACCAACATCAGAGTGTGCTTAAGATGGCAAAAATTATAACTGTGTTTAGCTCTTTGAACTCACTTTGCAGCAGCTGAAGTAAACTGAGGAGAAAGCAGGAAATGAAGAGAAAAACCGAGACATTTTAAAAGCAATGAAGAAGCGGAACAACAGAGGATTAATTAGTACTGTGCTTGCAAAGTTATGACACTTGAAGGGTACATATCTCTCCACTGCTCAGTTATGGGTGGTTTTAGCATGTGATTACAGTTGTTTTTAAAAACAACTATTTATGCTCAGGAAATGTACAGGGATAAAAGGCTATCTGGGAACCATTATTGGAGAAATGAGCTGTTGGACCCCCTCCTTGGCTTGAATGTGTAGGATTCTTTGCTTTGCAGGCAGAGATGCAGATGCAGGCACATTTCCAACAACTCAAACCTTTTTTGCACAAGTTGTCATCTTGCCACATCTCATAATTCCCATTCCAGGAGTTGTGCTACCACACAACATTTGTTGCTATCCAGCTGCTATCCCATTCTCAAGCATTGAAAATCAGCCCTACTTCATTTCCAGAAAAAAATCCATTAAGAGCCTCCTTTAGCATTAGAATCATGTCAGCTGGATCAGTGCAGTTCCGTAATTATGCTTGAGAATGCTTCTTGTCATCGCAGATGCAGGAGTGGGCAGGGTGCGGGCATGCCCAGCTTGTCTCTCCCTTAGCTACTTGCATGGCGTGGTAAGTTTGAAATCTATCAGCTCTCTGTGTTTTGTTGAAAATTTCTCCTTTGAGTTAAAACGTTTTATTTTTTAAAATACATTTTAAAGCATTATAGCGCAAAAGTGTAATATTACTGGTGTGTCATGCCGTTATAACATTGCTGTGCTAGTACAGCTTACAAAAATCCCTGACCACTCAGGACCTGCGGGGCGGGAAAAAGGCAGGGAAAAGGACTGGCCAAGGCTGCTATTGTCTGGAGGGAACACTGGTGGCAATGCTGCTACTCATTCGCTAAAGGTGAAAGTGTGCAGTAGAGAGCTTTCCTAACCTGATACTATCATGGAAATGGCAATGCTGGGATTGTAACGGAACAATGCGCTATTGAGGTATGGTGTAGCAAGGGCCTCAGTTAAAGTTAAATTAGTTAAATTATTCCACTCAGTTAAATTATTCCACTTTAACTCTCATTGCAACATCCAATGAAATCCTTGGATTTGCAGTTTAGGGAGGAGTATTTAGAATTCTCATCCAGTAAGCACTAGTGCCATACCAAGCTACAAACCCAAGGATTCAAAAGGTTGCAGCTATAGCAGTTGAAGTGGTCTCATCTACTATATAAGTCAAAGTTTGTGAGTGAGTTTGTCTGTTTGTTTGCATCAAGGAAGGGAAGACCTCATATGATTGGCTGTGTGAAGTGAGAAGACCTCATATGATTTGCTGGCTGTGGAGATTCTGTGGAATCCTGCAGTTGGCAGTTCAGGGAGGGGCCTTTAGAATTTTCAGCCAGAGAGCTCAGGCCGGTTCTTATGGAGACAAGGCCTAGGAGCAAGTTCCCTCACAAACCCAACCTCTGTATGTTAACAACTCTGAATACAGATTGGATTGGGGACTATGGGGAAGTTACAGGTACTGGAGAAAGTAGTTTGGGGAATTAGAGACACAGGATCTCAAATCAGTGTATTTCAACTGCATCTAATTCCTATTTCTAACAAGTATTACCTATGAGAAATAAAATCCTGGGCAATGCCAGGTAAATTAAATTATGTAGTATGAAAGGTCCAGTATGGTTGAAGCTCCTAGAGCAAGATAGTATCTAGAACCCTGTGGTAAAGTACAAAGTACTTTTTCCATTGAGTCGATACCATTATTGGGAGGTGGATCCTGCCATATCCTGATGGTGTATAATACCCAGTTTAAAACTGCTTTCCAACCATAGTAGAAGTAGCAACATCAGCAGCAGTACTAAAAGGGGAGGACATGTTTAGAAGCAGCTAGCAGTCCCAGAGTTGCAGTCTGTCTGCTTAACTTGGAAGGATTCTGGCCATGCTGGTTAGGAGATTCTAGGGCCTGTAGTCCAGAAATTAATTTTCCCAAGTTCCGGAACTAACAGTAATTTTAAGCATTCTGGGGGAAATATTTCCCCCCTCTCTTTAATCCTGTCACATATCTTGAAGAAAAATCTTCCTGCCCCAGCTGATGCTTTGGAGAGGGAACCCAGTCAGTTTGTTTCCTACTTTATGCATCTGGCTCTTGTTGCCAACAAATTCCAGGCCATGATCGAAGTGTCAGTCTGGGAGCACAAGACTATTTATCTGGTTCCAGCAGACACTAAGGTTCCCACTTTCTAAGAATGGATTCCCGGTTTATTTCAAACATCAAATTTTCAGTGCCTAAGGCAGCTTACATGAAATAATAAAGGCTCCAATTAATATAAAGTTAAATTAATAAATGGGAAACCAAAAGCAACTTCTCAGCCAGATGCAGCAAAATTGAATCAGAGAAACAGAGCAACTAATAAACAGAAACCGAAAGAATCCCTGAGAGGAAAAGAAGGGCTACCATCGAAAACAAAGCAGAAATGAAGTTAAGCAGGGATGGGACGAATCCAGAATTTTCCGGATGTGGATCCAAATCCCTGGAAGGTTCTGGGAACACACGTATCTCATGAATCTCGAATCTTTTGAATCCTTTTTTTAAAAATAGTTTAAAAAGCAAGGGAAAGAAGGATAATATTGGGCAAGACACACTCTCTCAGCCTCAGCAAAAGCCTAGGCAAAGGCAAACCTCCCTCTGAAGAAATCTGGCAAGGACAATTGTCATAGTTTTGCCCCAGGATCTCCCCAGACTGAAAATGACATGAAGGCCTTTTGTACACAGGCAGGAAAATGTGGATTAATCCCATATTTTCCTGCCTGTGTAAGCAGGGCCGCATATTACAGTACAGATATAATCCAGGTGAAAACTGGGTTTTCTTTGCATAGCTCCTTATGGCATCCTGGGGTTTGTAGTTTGATGATGCAGCAGCACACTATGGCAGAGAAGGCTGTGACCCCTTGTAAAGCTACAAATCCCAGAATTGTGTATGAAAGAGCTTTGCAAGGGAGCTATGCAAAGGAATGTTTCAGCTGTCCTTGAAATCTCAAGTCTGTAGCTTCTAATCAAGTACTGAAGTTAAATATGAAATATTCAATTTAAATATCTTAGAATACAAGCCCAGATATAATTTGTGAAATTGTTAGCAAAGACCATTATTACTCCAAGGGAAAAACTCACCCACTTGCCATCTTCTGTTGTGTGTCTGGTCTCCCAGGTTTTCAGGTGTCCTGGTCTCCAAGGTTTTCAGATGTCCCGGTCTCCAACAAACTTTTTGGTTGGTGGATTTGAAAGATTCGGTTTGCCTATTTTGGCACAGGGATTCGGATTTGCAAATCTTGAATCCTTGCCCAGGATTTGAGGATTCGGTTGGCCCATCCCTAAAGTTAAGTGAATTTTTTTGAGGGGAGGCTTTCCAAATATTTTCCATGTTTAGAACAAAAGAAAAACGTGACTTGAGGAAGGGTGGGTTAGCCAGCCTCTGACACTTTCCATGTCAGAGGGGTAGGGAATCAACTGTTTTGCCCTAAACTTTAAACAAGTTATCTGAGGCACTGAACCCTATCCCTCAATGTTCAATTTCTTGGATTGTTCCCATCCTCCTCTGGCTAGTAACTTGAACTTGAAAATAGTATTGTGGGACAGCAGTGGAGAGAGGAATGGTGTGAGCAGAGGATTATGCTCTACTCACATGATGTAAGATCCTACCACAGGAGTACAAGCAGGAAGACCCATAGAGCAAAATTAAAGTTCCAGTAGCACAAACCCACACTGCTCAGAAGAGTCAAAGAGCAGCAATCTCCATTGTCTTGAAAAGGCAAATCTACCAAATATCCCCGAAACCAATTCTTCATGTATCAGAAATGCTCATATGCTGTGCTCAGAAGAAAAAGAAGAAGAATCACGTGCCAAAATCTGGCACATTGCCTGTGTACTCAACAGTAAGTAAGACTGGATTATTCAGGGGCAGGGCTTAGGAAACTTATTTTGTGGAATAGAACTCCCAAGATCCTTCAGTCAGCATGGCCAATTGTATTCCAAAAAAGTAATTTTTCTAAGCTTTTCTCAAACAATGGTGGGTAGGAAGTTCTAAAAATACCTAAAAATCTACCCTTTTGCTAGTGGAGTAGTGATGACAGTAACAACATCCTCAGAACAATATAAAACAGTTCTTTTTGGAAAACAACAGGAACTGATTACAAAAAGCAACAATGGAAGAGGATACCTGATAGGTGGCAACAAAACTGAGTGCAAGGTTGAGTGGGATCATAGTAATAATAATAATAATAATAATAATAATAATAAATGTTAAATACATCAAAAGTAAACAATGATGTTGTGACTAGGTAAGAAAATCCCCAGAACAACTGAAATGTCTGAAAATTCAGTCATGGACACTATCCATCCATCTCACAGAACCCTGCTGTTCACAAAAAAATGGGTAAAAATTCCCTCAAATGTCCCTGGAGCAGTAGTTTTCCTATAAATGTACCTGACCACTTTCTAAACACCCTGGAAATTGGCTGAAAAACCTGGAAGTCCAGACCAGTAGACTTCTAGTCACTTCTGGGACTTAGGCCCTTTTCGCACACCATTTCCCACGCGAAATGGCCACAGGAGCGCTGCGGGATCATGAGGATGGTTCCGCATGATTTTCTCATGATCATGTGGCGCTCCTGTAGTGATCCCATGGCAATTGCAGATTATATCATTTTCGGCTTTTTGCTGAAAATGACCCACGATTGCGCATTCCTCCTGCGTCCTTCCCGCATTTACCTGGTGTGCGGAACCTCAGGAAATGTGACGGCCACGCTTCCTACCCCAGCGCAGCCTGGGAAAGTACCCAGCTGTACTGCAGAAGGAATGGGCAGAGCTATCACACTTCCTTCTGTCTAGCATGGAGCTGGTGCAGAGGAAGCACAGGGGGCACGATTCCCTCTTGCAAGAGGCTTTTCGTGCAGTTTCCACGCAATGGCAGCGAGAAAAGGTAAGGTGAGAAAAGAGCCTTATTTTCAGTTGATTTTCAGTTGATTTCAGCCCAAAATGTGATTGCATGGGCCAACATGGGGGCAAAAATTGCCCGTTTTTCACCCTTTAAGTGACTATGCATCCTTTCTTACATATGTCAGCATAATGAATGTAAAATTTTAGAATTGCCAGCTCCATTCTGAGTTCATGTCAAACTAGCAAATAAAACTCAAAGAAGAGCAGAAAACTGTGGTTCAGTTACAATTCTGAAGCATTGTGTGTGTTTGATACTGGCATAGTTAACATGGTAGCTGACATGCATAGTTGTCAGAGTTAACGTGCTTTAATCTTTTTTTAAAAAAAATGTGTTTTAAATTGTTTAAACTATATGTTTCTAATAGAATTGTTTATTAATCTGTTTTTCAAAACTTGTATAATGAGATTTTGGCTGTACTTTGTTTTAATTTGTTACAAGCCACCTTGGGTCCCATACCAGGAGAAACGCAGAATATAAGTAATACATTAATTAATTAAAGGGAAAGGAAGAGGTTGCCTCTGCTAATTTGTATTAACATAAAGTAAACAGAAACAGGATCCTTTTCTGCACTGTGGAACAGGAACCTCCCTTGAAAGTTAGAAAACAGAAAGAAAATCCCTCTGGCCACCTCACATAAGTTTAGTGTAAGTGGGGACATTCCTCAACTTTCCTAACTTAGGAAGTAACAAGTTATCATGAGCAACATAGCAAATTACTTTCTTCCATTCCTGGGACATAAAACCCCATTGATGAAAGGCCCCAGAATCCAGGGCTGGGGGTAACATGTGGCCTTGAGTTGTATACAGTGGAGCTACAGGCTGAATGTGGAAAAATGGGCAACTATGGAAAAACTAGAAAATTGGTGGAATGATTTGTACTGCTTTAGACTACAGGTAAGGAGTATTGCTTGTAAATGCTTCCCTATGTACTGAAAACAACATCTTACAAACAGAAAACCAGCACGTTGGAAGGAAAGGTTCCGGATAGATAGATAGATAAATAGATAGATAAGTTTATTTAGCCCAAGTCTTGCTTGTTGAGCCACTTTTTTGTTTCCAGGGATTTTTTTTTCAATGTGAATTTTAAGGGATTCATTCAAAAGTGCTTTCCGAGGTACAGATAATTCTACTGATTTATTCTGTGTAGAGTGTTTCTTGAGCACACGTGTTTCTAGATTATGCACATTCTGCCCACCTGCACACAGCTGCATAGTGTTGTGTTTCAAGTGTTGGGCCCTTTTCACATGGCATTTTCGATGCGAAAGGGCCCCTTGAGCATCGCGCACATGTGAGGAGCGGTCCACACAACACACTCACATTTGTGCGATGCTCTAGGGCCCAGCAGGGACCACTCATGCATTTTTTCATTTTCGGCTTGAAGCCGAAAATGCTGCATGGTCACACATCGGTCTGGGGCCCCACACACATTTGTCTTGCATGCGGAGCCTTGGGAGCCGGGCCGGTCGCGCTTCCTGTCCAGTGCAGGCTGTGAAAGGAAGAGGCGGGGCTCTCACGCTAGCAGGAAGCTCGTGGGGAGCAGAAGAAGCAGGGAAGCAAGAGCCTCTCTTCAGAGGCTGCTAGCGCGAGCACCGTACCCCAGCGCCGAAAATAGGTGAGTTGCGGAAAGGGTACTGGACAGGACTCTAGGAGACCTGGTTTCAAATCCTCACTTGCCCATGGAAGCCTATTGGGTGACCTCAGGCAATTCACACTCATTCAGCCTCATAGGAAGGCAAAGGCAAACCTCCTCCGAACAAATCTTACCAAGAAAACCCCATGATAGGTTCGCCTTAGGGCTGCTGTAAACCAGAAATGACTTAAAGGCACCCAACAACAGCAACAACAATGACATATTGCACTGGAAGTGAGATGTCTGTGAGAATGTTAGGCTGTGTAGCCAAATATACCTCCTGTTCCCAGAGTGGTCCCTGGCGATTAGAGTGGGTTTTGAAAATAAGGGTTGGGCAGATATTATGGTACTTTACTGTTGATGGCTCTGTACAAAGGTTATGATTCAAGAATTCTAGTTTCTATGCACTCTTCTTGTCATTGTCTGTAATGGGATGAATTGAATTTCAAATGGATGTGTAGTCGCCAGACATGTGATGCAAATTGTAATCTTCAATAAACACAGTCAACAGCAGTTACTTGTGAACAAAAACGATGTCATTCTATCTTTTCAGTGACACTGTTTTACTTCTGTCAGGAATACCATGAAGGCTGCAACAGAAATTTATTTCTTCTACTCTACCTCCCCCTCCCCACAACACCTCTCCTCTTTGGCTTCATCTAAAAGGTTGCCATTACAGTGAAGGGCTCTTGTGTGAAAAGTGTAGAATGGCAGACTATGCTTAAATTGTTACAAATGTTTATGAAAGTACTTCTAAGTATAAAGGTGACGGCTTTAATCATGCATTGCGGCATTTTAAGACAGCTCTTCTTATTGTTAAAGAACTGCTTTACACTCTTAAATTCCCCCTCCCCCCTACTTTCATCTCATTTCCCAAAGACATTTTGAAAAGGGGTTGCTTCTGTCTTGCCTTGTTTTGCGAAAGAGCCTCAGTACATTAGCAAAGTGCTTTAATAATACACACTTTATAGAAGTCAAAAGTGCTCTATTATGAATAAGTGCCACAGAAGTAAATAGTGCTTGTCTTAATAGAAAACTTCAACTCTTGCAGCTGCCAGCATATCAAAGACAATACCAGGCATTTGTTGTCAGCGAAGTGAAATCCGACAGGCTCCTTTGGCTCTTTGAAGAAATTTCAAAACCAACTGTTGTTTGATCTTAAAGGCCCTTTCAAATTAAAGATGCCTTCTAAGAACTTCAAATGGTTAAAATACACACAATGTTAATAAACCCATGTACCTAAGATTGTCTTACTGGGTCAGGCCAATCTAATCCAGTGAAACAACCTATGTAGTTTTCATTCTTGATTGTTCACAAATCAGCCGGATCTTCTATAGGCCTGAAGTCTGAGGACAAGCAGAGGTCCCATGCTTATTCATTCCCTTTCCTAGAATGTCAGGAGTGGGTAATGATGTTTTAGAACAAAACCACAGCTTCTAAATTAACATTCCCTGCCAAAAGTCAGCTGGCACACCAGGCTTTTTTTTTCTTTCCTTCTGAAACAAACTTTATTTATTGATTACATTTCTATTTTGTGTTTCTACTACTATATAAGATTTCTTCCACCTTTTCAACTGTATCCTTTCAACAAACTCAGTAGGTAGAGTGGCATGGCAATATTCATAGATGAGAGCAGGGACATGCGTGGCCAAGCAACATCAGAACATGATAAAGATGGCAAATGTGGAAGCACGCACAGGCTGCAGCAGTTTGATTCCTCCCCTCCTTGCCTCTCTTCCTACTCAGTTAATTGAGTGAAAATTACTTCTGCTCTTTGAACTCAGTTTGCAGAAATTGAAATAAGTTGAGGATAAAAGGAGAAAGTAGAAAAAGGAGAGAGAAACTGAGACATTTTAAAAGCTGATAAAAGAGGGGGCAGACATTTAATCAGGACTGTCCCTTCCAAATTGGGACATCTAGGAGGTATGGACTAGGTTGAGTGATGGTTGCTAGACATGGCAAGTCAGGGAACTAAATCCAGGTCTCTCCAAACATAGTCTAAAGCTTTAAGCATATTAGGTCTTTAGGGGGGAGTATAAGCATCAGTCATTCCTCAGTTACAAAGAGTGAAAGTAATTGCTCAAACAATGTTAAATCTGAATATTCCCAAAGTTAGTGATCATTTGTGGCATAGAATCCTGTAGCAAATCTTGTATTATAAGAAGTATGTCATATTGTCTGTAAGAAGCCTGCTGCCAAGTTTATTGGGTAACCCATGTCTTATATGAGAAAGATAACTACCTCTATTCACTCTTTCCAAAATATGAACTATATGTGAGGGAGATAGAGAAAACATAGCCTGTTACTAATGGTGACATGGCCAGGAGAAAAAGAAGTGATGTCTGTGAAGAAGTGAGGTCAAGCCCGAGACTGAAACTTGTGGCCTGTAGGGAGGAAGCAACACAACAGATGAGAGAGAACACACCAGGGAACACTTCCCACCTGTCTTTATCTCCCTTTATTGGCACGCTACTACTTGTGTCAATCTGATTGTACAGTTCTCCACTTCCAACAAGACTTGTGTGGTTCTCTTCTACCTCAGTGAACTGAACTTCCTTTGTTTGTTATTCAAAGCCAATTTTTACACAGTAATGCCAAGTATTAAACAGGAGATAATGAGACTCTGAAGGCCAATATATGGCACATTGGAACTTTATTTTCAAAGGTCCCCAAAATGCATGCCACTTAGAAATATTGGAACAAGGAAATGTCAACAGCATTTTAACATCTTCAGAATTCATCCATACTGATGATGAGAGATGATCTTGCTGCAAATGTACTGGAAGTGGCAGCATTCTGTTACCTGTAAATGTTTAAAACATTGTCTCCTAAGAGCTGACAAAGGCAATCAGGAGATGAATGTTTTAGTCTGTCAGACATTCAGCCCCTGAAGACTCTCGCTGGTGTTCTCCAGAACCTTTTGTTCCCAGTGCCAAGAGGTGAGGTTTGGCCTGAGCCATTAATGATTGTGCCCATAGTGGGGAGACAAAAAGAGAGAGGGGAGAAGAGGGAGGGAGGTGAAAGCTTTAAGACAATCCATTTGCTCTGACCATGGGTGGTATTTATTGCTTAGGTTCAGGGGCAGGAGAAACTGCAAAGGACTTGGATTCATAATTGCTTGTCTTAAGTGGTGCCAAAAGAAACGACATGAAAGTGTTTCCCCCCAAAAGTTAGTCATTCCAACTCAGCACTGAGTGCAATCTACAGCCCAGCAGAAATGAGCAAGGATGAGATTGCAACCTTGTTTGTAATAGGGTAGGGATACAAACAAAGAATTCTAAACTTTAGTTACCTATTTGTTGCTGATACATCGAGATTGCTTTTCCAAATAATTTTTTCAAAGCAGCTTAGAAAAACAAAACGTAAATTACAATGCAGAATTAAAAAGCAGCAGCAACAATAGGACTTTCTAACTTGTTACATGCTAAAATACACATTCAAACCAGCAAATGGGAGGGGGATGAGGATGGTAAAATCTTCATACGAAAGCAAAAAACCTTCCACAGCAAAAGATAAAGCTTATTTAAAAATTAAAAACCTGGTGTACCTGGAAAATTAACAATGAAGAAACCTGTGTATTCTGGGAGCTAATACAAAAATATTATCCACCTGTATAATTATTATTATTACTACCTTTTTTTAAGAATAAGAAAACTGAAAAGAATGCAAATATTTTCAATTAACATTGTTATAAGGATCTCATTTTGAAAATAGGTTTAGGGAATGTTGTTTAACTGTGTTTTATCCAACAGAATTGTTTTAGGACCAAATAAAATGCATGTTCATACTTCAGTGTGTGTGTATTTTAAAAGGTAGGAAAAGTTACTTTTAGGACAACAACTTCCAGAATCCTCCAGCTGGCCTGGAGTATTTTTTGTATATAGGGAGAGACTGCAATGGATATTGATCTGGATTAGGGCCTTAATAACTGGAAGAAGGGAGGGGGTCACTGGATTTGGTATACTATTGTCCCAATGAATGGTGCTAGTCCGATCTTGTACTGGCCTCAGGAGAAAAGCAGAAATAGGCTCAGTGAGCAGTTCCTTCCTCGGGCAAGGGGAAAGTGGAAGAGGATGTTCATTAGTACTGCTGCAGAAAGAGAAAGGGTTCATACCCTCCTGCTTCAGGGAAAAGCCTCAAAAGGGTCTAGATCAGTGGTTCTCAACCTGTGGGTCCCCAGATGTTCGTGGACTTCAGCTCCCAGAAGCCCCAGCCACTATGGTCAATGCTCAGGGCTTCTGGGAGCTGAAGTCCATGAACATCCGGGGACCCACAGGTTGAGAACCACTGCTCTAGATGGCTATGTTCCATGGGTAGGCAAAAGGCAGCCCACAGCCACATGTGGCCCCTGTCTTTGTAGCCATCCACAGGTGAAGTGCCTCTCTTGGAAACATCCATGGGCAACAACCCACTATTTAAAAACACTGCACACTACCTCTGTACTGCCTAAAATAAAACCTCTCATTTTTCCAAACCCATTTTTAAAAACTTCTGACCACTTTTGGTTTTATTTTTCCCCATTCTTTTCTTTGACATTTGTGGCAATCTATGCAGCCCCTGGAAAAACCTCGGGGCACAATACTGGACCCTGGACCCTTGGCAGTTGCCCGCACTTGGTGGATATGACGGTGGTGTAGTGATCTGAGTATTGGAGTAGGAGTCTGGGAAACCAGTGTTCAAATTCTTACTTGGGAATGGAAACCCACTGGTTGGGCAAGTCACACTGTCTTTTCCTAAGAGGAAGGCAGTGGCAAACCCTCTGCCAAGAAAATCCCATGATAAGTTCACCTTAGGCTTAAGTCTGAAACAACTTGAAAACACACAGCAACAACAACAACAACAACAAGGAGCAATAACATTGGGATAAAAGTGGGAGAACACTCCCTCTCTCCCTCCCTCTGCATTGCAGAATCATTGAAAATCTGTTTATTTTTCACAGTGGAAATAATCTGTTAACAACCTCCTTTTGTGTGACAATTCAGTAACCAGTTTGGGTGTGGATGTTTTATAGTTTTTTCTTCCATCATAGGCCATTTCCACACTTGACTGTTATAGCGCTATGATTCTGCTTTCAACATCCTATGGAATCCTGGGGTTTGCAGTTTGGGGAGGGGCCAGCCGGCCCCCCAAAACTGCAAACCCCAGGATTCCATAGGATATTGAAAGTGGAATCATAGTGCTATAACAGTCCAGTATGGAAATGGCTGTAGTGTCATAGCATCATGATGTCATGGCATCATAGCATTGTTGCATTGCGATGTCATAGGCCCTTTCCACACAAGGCTGATACATTGCAGTAGCATTGTATTGTTGCTTTTACACCTGCACATTAAACCGGTTTGATGTCGTTCTGTCCTCCGTGATTCCACATGAGTTGAGGTCTTAGCGCAGTTAACATTGACGTTCAACCGATGTATTGTAAAAACAGAAAAATTCCAATGTAAACCACTCAAACTGTTGTGATGCTTTTTCTCCTACATGCAGAAGTGTTACATCGATTCACACCACTTGTGCTAAAACGTAACAACGGTTTCTACAACTTTTTTTAAAAAAATTGACCAATCAGTGGCAGCAGAGTGGAGCGAGGGAGGGGAATAGGAGTTCCACAAGAACTGACGATGCAGAAGCTACAAACAATTTTCTCTGCTTTACTTCGATAGAAACTGGAAGGCATGCAGATAGGAATCGGGGTAAGTTGGAGTAAAAAACACCACTCATGACACACAGTGAAACACTCCTCAACTCTAGTGGAGAAATGGCTGTAGCATCGGAACATCATGTGCAGTGACAGCTATAAGAACCAATCGTAGAAGTGAGGGGTGGGGTTTAGGAGTCAGTAATGATGCCTTAAAGCAAATGAACAAACCACATAAATGCCTCTATTAATGCACAAAAAGTGGAAAGGGGTGGGATAAAGAGCATCAACAATCAGCTACTTTCATGAGAATGGCCTGAGCAGAGTTCAAACAGAATAATGGGGCATATAGGAGTGGTGTGATACGGCTCTTACTTTCCCATTCTGACCCACTGCAAACTAAGTCCTAGGAGTACTGAGAAAAACAGTTTCCTAGTCCTACTGACAGATGTCAGGCTAAAAGAGAAAGGAGGTGCAGTCTTTGAACTCCAGATCAGAAAGGACTTTTAGAGCCATAATAGCTTTTGAAAAATAAAACTCAGCAACATCACTAATTTCATGTTTTTATAATGCTCATTTTTCTAGGAATCCTTTGCATAAGAAGTGTGTTCCCTTTTTCTTGTCCTTGCAGAAGAAAAGACTGGAAAAGAAATTTTTCAATTTTTCTGTAGGTTGTTCTGTGATTTTTATTTATTTATTTGCTACAGGCTGCAGCTGAAGAAAACTCAATCCATTTTTGAATGGAGTACAAAGAAAATGAGAAAATCCCTCTACAGTTATTAACTTGTTTTATTGTGCTAAATAAAATGCGTAAAGATACACACAGAAGCAATTCATAAGAGTCCTGACTGATTTCATAAGAAACCTGACTGATATTGTTCTATGAAACAACTTGCAGTTTGTCTTTTATTCTTCAAAACCTGTAAATTCTAATTTAAGAGTTTAGTACTTTACAAATTCAGCGGTAGCCAAAAATAACATGGGGAAAAAAACAATTTCCTTTAAATGAATAAGTGGGTCAGCTATCATTCTGGAATGGATTTTAAAGTTAACTCCACTGACCACATCTGGAAAGGTCATTTTCTCTCTGGTTGAGTGTTTTATTGTACAATGTATGTGAGTAAATATATAAATGCACATGTGCGTGGTGTATCCATGTACCAAATAATAATGTTGATGCTAGTAAAGATTACAAACTTGTCACAGCTACAATGGCCATAAAGAACTTGAAAAGGAGAGGTCAACAGAACAAGAAAAATAGTGAAATATCTTTCTACAAGAAGCTTCTGGGAAGTAGCTTAGTTAGAATGGCTACTGAATATACATATGTTCCAAAATACTATGTGGCTCTTTTTCTGAGCCTAAGAAGCATATACACAACAAGAGTACACAACAGGTTTAAGTTTGCAGTCTTCTATCCACCTGTCTCAAAGGAAGCCCTGTTGAATTCATGTAACTGACTTCTGAGCAGGCATGCAGGGTGTTCCCCTCTATGGCCATTTCCATATGACTTTGCTATAATGCTACAGCAGCAGGTTGTTACTGGCAGTGGTGTACCAAGGCTCAACAGGGCCCAGGGCAAGGGAGTGGGATGAGTCGTGGTGGGTGGGGAGGTCAAACACATGGTAGAGGGGTGAGTACATGGGGAGGGGCAAGGGGTGGCAGAGGGAGGGGTGAGCGCGTCGAGGAAGGGTGAGTGGGGGAGTGGGGAGGGGCGAGTGCAGCCGGGGCCAGGTGGAGGAGTTCCTCTTTTGCATCCCCCAACATTGGCACTTGAGACACAAGCTCCAGTTGCCCCACCCTACATCTGCCTCTGGTTACTGGTCCAGGAGCCATATTCCTGCATGACATTGTTACTATCCAGCTGCTATCCAAGTGTTGCCAAAGTGCCTTATGGCAACACCTTATACTATTTCCAGAAAAATCCGTTAAGTGCCTCCTTTAGTGCTTCAATCTCATCAGCCAGCTTTGTGTGGTACCATAATAGCGCTTGATTGTGCTTTCTGATCACGAAGCCAGCAGTGGGTGGGGTGTGCCCAGATTATCCCTCCCTCCCTGACTCCCATGGCATGGTAACTTCAAAATCTGTAACCTCTCTGTGTTTGTTTTAAAGTTCTTTGTTGTGTTAAAATTTTTTAATTTTTTTCAAAATAATTTTTAAGCACTATAGTGTGAAAATGCAATAGTGTACCTGCCTGTAGTGCGCTTACAACAATGTTGCACTATTATGGCTTCCAAATCAAAACAACAACAACAAAATGACCAATCAGGCACGGTAGGGCAGGGTGAAGGCAGGCTCAGAGAGTGGTGCAGTGTAGAAGGAAGACTGGAGGCAATACTGCTACTCATCTGCTGAAGGCAGAAGGGTGCGGAAAACAGCATTCCTAACCTGCTACCATTGCACAAGTGGCAATGCTGGAATTGTAATGGTACAATGCACTAATGGCATCTAGTGTGGAAATGGCCTATGTCTGTCCATTTAAGAGTGTGCCTAGGCCAGGATTATGTTGACCATAGTACACTACAGACATGTGCAACTGTACTATCTCCATTTTCCTCAAGTGCTATCAACGCCACCAGTGTCCAAGGAGAGCTGGAAATGATCTATTTCACTAAGGTACTTCCTAATTTTGAACAATGGGAGTTGCAGAGTCTCCTCTTTGCTTGAAAGTTAAGTAAGAGCTTAAGTCTTTCTTTTGGATATTGGCTTCTCAACTTACAGATGCACACAAGCACAGTTTTTTCTTGGTAGCCACTTTCAAACATGAATTGCACACCATGCTGGCCTTTTGAGCAGAATAGGGATGCTGTCCAGTGACGTCAACTACCAAAATGCCCAGCACAGAGCTCAAGAAGAACTGTTCAGAAGCTTGCTGGACTAGAAGCAGATGTTAAACTGCAAAAGTGCTTAGCACTGAAGAGCCAATAATACATCGTAGAAGACAGTAGTAATAGAGTTAGATAGTTTTGGTTACCCAAAGTGTTCTCCCTTCTTGTTTACCTCTCCTGACCCCTCTGTGACATAAACTGATACTCCTAGGGATGTTTTCTCCACCTTTTCTTTTCCTGCGAGTGTCTCTCTCAGCTCTTCCCTAGAATGAAGCTCGATTAGGTCATTACCTGAGAAACTTTCCTACCTTAGAATGAAGTTCCTATAATAAAGCCTTTAGTTTGTTTCTCCAAACCATTGGTGTGTTTACACCTTAATTAGGATCTCTAACCACTGCACATATTCTGTGATACAGTAGTAGCTACTTACTTGTAGTAGCTACTTACAGGCAGAATTTGGAGGTTTATGTAGTAAAATAGCTGCCTCATTCTTGCTGGTTTACTAACGGATTCTAATGACAGTCATACTTGTAGGCATGGCTTTTCCTCCCAAGCAGAATTGCTATCAGATGCTTTGTTTGCCTAGAAAGCATTGGACCATCTGAACTAAGCTTTGGTTTAGCTTTGTCTTTGTTTTTGAGGACCCAATAGCATGTTTGTGTGTGTTCAGAATCAGAAGTTACATTCAGTTGGGACAGAGGTTTATTTAGGGTGAAGCAACAGGAGCACGTACCCTAGATGCCAATGCTGGGGGGCACAAAAAGAGGAACCTCCCTGCCTGGCCCGTCTGCTGCCACCCTGCCCCCTCCGGGGTCCTTTCTGGCCTGGGGTGGTGGGGCGGTGGTGGCAATGGCAGTGGTGGCAGCAGCAGCCCTGCTGCTCGCCTCCCCACTCGCCCCCCTGCTTGTCCTGCCCCTTGCTGCTACTCGCCCCACCTTCTGCTTCGGCTTGCCCCACTCCCCCACCCTTGTACTTTCTACAGTGGCTCTGTTCTTTCCTGGATGGGAACTCTCAGAGGGTGGTGATGGGGCATTCCCGTTCAACTCTTTGGCCATTGGCCTGTGGAGTCCCTCAGGGTTCTGTCTTATTTCCTTTCCTATTTAACACCTACATGAAACCACTGAGTAAGTTTGTCCAGAGCTTTTTGGTCAGATGTTGATATCCAGCTCTATTCCTCCTTTCCACCTAATTCCAAAGAAGCTGTTCCTGTGTTAACTGGTACCTGGCAGCTCTAATGGACTAAATGAGCTTAGAGGAATTAAAGCTTAATTTAGTCAAGACAGACATGCTCTTGATCAGTTGAAAGACAGATCTGTGAATCGGATTCAGCCTGTGTTAGAGGGGGTTACACAGTCCCCTGAAAACACAGGCTCGTAGTTTGGGGATGCTCTGGATTCATCCCTGAGCCTCAATATCCATGTTTCAGCATTTGCAAAGTTAAAGTAAGTGTGTCAACTGTGCCTGTTCATGGAGATGTTGTATCTGGCCATGATAGCACATACTTTGGTTACATTAGTGCCTTGGATTGTTGTAATGTGCTCCACATGAGGCTGCCTTTGGAAAGTGCTCAGAAACTTCAATTAGCCCAAAGAACTGCAGCCAATTATTTTAGTGAATTTTAATGTCTTTAATGTTTAATGACTTAATTTGTACATAGTTTAATTGCTTTTTAATTAACTTTTCTATTTGCACTCTTGTCAAAGTTTTTATATAGTATAAAGTTTTTTAATCTGTACTGTCTTAAAATATTGTTAGTCACATTGAGTCCCATTATCAGGAGAATGGTGAGATGATGACAATGATGATATACTGTCAGCTGCATGTGAATGACCTGATAATACATTTTCCCCAAATAGCCAAAGACATTCACAATAAATGATTCTACAAAAATTCCAAACAAGGCACACAAATGCATGGGTAAACATGTATAAAATAATACAAATGAAAAATGAAAAACTACAATGTAGAATGAAACTTAAAACCAAGATTTTTTTTTTTTTAAATTTTGTTTGCTGGCTTTCAGCAATTGCTTGACAGCTTTAAGGAACGGGCTCTAATTGACTTCTGTATTATTGTTTTGTTATTGTTGTGCACCTTCAAGTCATTTCTAGCTTACAGTGACCCTAAGGTGACCCTATCACAGAGTTTTCCTAGCAAGATTTGTTCAAAAAGGGGTTCCCGTTTCCTCCTCTGAGGGGCTGGGTGGGGATTCAAACCCTGGTCTCTAGAGTCACAGTGCAACACTCATACCACTACACCATATTGGCTCTCACTACTGTTTTCATTTCTTTTCAAAAATGGATCTCTTTAAAAATTATTGTTAATTTATTATTATTTTGGTGCTATAGATAGCTTAATTTCTTTATCTATCTATTTCAACATTGTATTATAAGCTTCCTTAAGCTTCAGTTCCAGTGGAGAAGGTAGGATATAAATAAAGAAACAAATGATTTTAAAAAGTACTAACTCTTCTTTTACTTTAACTGATTTCCCCCCACTATTTCAGAAGTCCAGACTTGAGAGGGCAATCTGACTTCTGAGCTAAAGAAGCTTCTTTAGTTTTTGAATTGTTTGCAGTATAGTATAGGCGTCAGAGCTGATGCCAGATTGTGTGGCAATAGATAAGTTCGAGCGCTCACCCTCAGTGAAGGTCTTTAAATGCTCAGTTGCAGACAACAAACTTATTGGATTTCCTTCTTTTATTGATGTTTGTTTGCTTCTTTCTACTACTTATATTAAATTGTTCATTAATCTGAATGTTTCTTCATGTATGCTCCTGCTCTCCCTTCTTCTTCTTCTTCTAGTTGTCCTTTCATTTTCTTAACCTGAAACATGCCCATAGCAGCTTCCCACCCTGGAGAAATAGCAGCTTCAGGATGGATGTGGAGATTTCTTCTGTCACTGTAGTGCAGGAGGAAAGGCCTAGGTTTCCCTGTTTCACTTCATTGTCCTAATCCTGATTCTGCCTGCCCCTTGTAGGCACACACTTCAGTGAGAAAGGAAAAACAACATAAAAAACAAAAACACCTCCTGCCCGCCCCCTGCCAAAACCTGTTCAATGAATAAGCAGTTGCATTGCCAACTTTATCCCTCTAAGGCACAGTGCCCAAGGACTGCATGGGGAGAATCGGAGAAAAAGGTCAGCTGGCGTTAGCAATTAAATAACCTTTTTCAATCTTGTAAATTCATTTTTCCTATTTCTTAAAAAAAAATATCCTGTTCCTTTTTTATTGTAGAAGAAAGATTTGGTGAAGAATATGAGTATTTCCATAAATATTGAGTACTCCTCCTTTTCCTGCAGAGGAACATGGAAAAATCACCACATGGCAACAGCATGGAAACCAGGGAACCAACATGGTAGATTGTTTCCAACGGATGAATATGAATGACCAAAAACACCAAGTTATCCCAAGCTATGCACTCTTCAGGCATGACGTGGTGATGGCAGTTTCTCTTTCTTTGGACCATTTGACACACACCATTCAGGATCATACCCACAATGGTTATCAGGCGTACATTCAGCATAGAGCTGCATCTAGTTGTAGCTTCGTGAATACACACAGGGCTCTTCCAGATTAGTCTAAAGAAGCATGAGTGCTCATAATACAGTTCCTTGGATTTTCCTGGTTTTTGCCAATGGTTGTCATTTACACATCCACTCCTTCTATCCTTTTGTGAAGCTTTTTAAAGATTTTATTTTAAAAAATGAGGCACGGTTTGCTCTGGTGGTCCTGTGTTTTGAAGGGTAAATGTCCTGTCTAATTTTTCAAAAAATTTCTTGCAGTGCTACTAAAAGAGAATGTTATATAAGTGCCATTTCACTGATAGACTGTATCACTATACCACTTGCTCTTTAAAAATAATTAAAAGAGAAAAAAGAGGAGAATATCTTTTTGTTCTGACGTGTCAGAATTTAAAAGCAACCCACTCGAGGGTGAGAATAAAAAACTGCAAGTGGTCCAAGGAATAGCTAGAAAATAGTCAGAGACAACAGAAACATCATTTGGGTATTTTTAAAACTCTGGAGAGCTACAACAACAAATGCCAAATCGCCAGAAACCTCCCAACACATTTACCACATCAAGAGGAACCCCTATATACATAACATTTTGGAAATATGGGCCCTTTCCACACAACAGCGGTGTCCCGGCATGGGGATGCAAGAGGAGGAGGACTGCAATGATGCTTCTGCAAATGTTGTTGTGGTCCCATCCTTCTTGTGTCTCCAGGCGGTGTGATCACTGGGTAAATCATTGATGGATTTTCTCCATCCATGATCCCTGATCATGTGATGCTCCCACACTTACCTGCCATGTGGAAGGGCCAGGAGCACAATAGAGATGCATCCTGCCCCAGCACAGCTGCGCTGTGGAGGGAAGAGGCACATCCCTCACACTCCCTTCCACAGGGAGCCGGTCCAGTGCAGAGGGGAGCGTTTCCATTGCGCATAGGGATGTGAGAAGGATGAGATCATGACAAGGCTTCTGCATGATGTCATTGTGGTCCTGTCCTTCTCCTATCCCCAGGTGGCGCAATTTTGGGTTAAATCTTTGATGGGTTTTCCCTGTCAGTGACCTGTGATCGCACCACCATCCCCCACTTATCTGTCCTGCAGAAACCCCAGAAGCACGATGGCTGTGCTTCCTGCCCCAGCACAGTCTGGGAAAGTATCTGGCTGTGCTGCAAAAGGAAGAGGCATGGCCATTGCGCTCCGCTGCGGAGGGAAGTGTTCCCATCATGCTCACTTCCTGCCAAAGGCCCTGCCAGGATCTTGACTGAAGAGCAATGGGATAAGGTAAGGTGTGGAAAGGGCCATGGATTCATCACACTCAATTTTACATCTTTAAGTATTCATTTGGAAAGGTAATTGCTTAGGGAATGTTATAAATTTTATTTTGGCTGCAGGCAATGTATTCAAATACTAAACATGTCCATATTGCCACACACACCCTTTTCCTTTTAACATGGAAGCACTACAGTTTTCAGTGCTCTCCATGATCTAGGCCTTTGTGCTGAATGTCTGAGCAGAGTGGAGGGGGGTCATTGAGACTTCAACTCAATAAGTGATACTGTTCTAAAGGAGTTCCCAGAACTGATTCTCAGAAAATCCCAGCCAATATGACCCATTTCTACAGTGGGTGGGGCACTGTATGGGAAAAAAAATACAGTCTCCAAAGGCTATGATTTTGCTCTTGATGTAGATTGGATGTCGTCATTAAGGAGCTCCAGAAGTTATTGGACCCCAAGGGTCAGCAACCCTAGTCACTACAGCCAATAGCAAAGAATGCTGGGAGTTGCAGTCTAACAATATCTAGAGGGATACATGAATCTGATTCCTATCCAGGAATGTAGCTATTGCGGGAGGTGGGGGTGAGGACATTGCCCCTCAATAAAAACTGTGTCCCCATGGAGTTTTCCTTCAGATATCTAACACTGCAGTAACTTAAAATTTCAGTTCAGCATTTAGTAATACAACTTAGCCACTAGAGAAAAGGGGCTTACAAAGTAACCAAGGGAATGTGAACAAAGCAAGTAGAGTGTTCTTGGTATGAGTGATTTTCATTGACTCACTCTGAAATGCTCAAAATTTGGGGACTGAAGGAAAATTTTATTTGGTGGGGCAGAATTCTTATTTGGGAGAAGTAATGTCCTCATTTTGCCCCTTCCCCCACAGCAACATAGTGATTCCCACACCATTATGCTCTTGTACTATCTTACTTCTTGAGCCTTGTCTCTTCTCTCCTCTTTCATTGCTAGAGTTCTTTTCTTTTTTGAATGGTAAATGTGTGTAATTGCACAAGAGCATGAAACCACCTTGTTAAATTAATTTTTTTTGCTAAAGCTCCACAATTCTGTGCTTGCTCTTTTGCTCTTGCTCTTTGGAGGAGGATGCATCTTTTTCTTTTCTCTTTTTTGTATTGTGCAGTTTGGTGCACTCCCCAAAAATGTAGCATTTATGAACAAACATTAACAGTCTGAGTGCAAGATTCTGGAAGAGGAAAGTGCTTATGGACAGAAATAATTTAAGATTAGGACCAGAACATATGAAGGGGAAAAACACATTAACCTGTGTTTGAATCATAAGGGAGCACTCTAGTTGTAGGAGGTTGACTGAATTGTAATTCACTCTGCTTCTAACTTTCCCGTTTGCTGGAGTCAATGAACAAACATCTAACCCTCTAGGTGTTGGACCACAGTGCTCATCAGCATTAGCTAGCATAGCTGTTCAACAACATCTTCAACAACATCTTGAAGATCACAAATTACTTACCCCCATTTTAAGACATCAATGCTTATACTAACATTCTCTAGCATTCTGTAACACAGGTGAAGACAAAGAAAAATAACTTTTTGGAGTAGATTCCAGTTGTGGTGTCCTATTTGTCCACAAAGCAGCTGGCCTTTTGCACTGTATGCCACCTTTTATTGCTTTGTACCTTCAAGCAGTTTCTGACTTGTGGTGACTAAGGCAAACCAATCATGGGGTTTTCTGGGCTGAGTGTGTGTGATGCTCCCAAAGTTACCTGGGAATTTTTCATATCTGAACTGGTCTCCAGGGTTACATTCCAATGCTCAAACCACAACACCACACTGGCTCTTGCCACCTTTCATACCTTTAAATAAATCAGATCAGGCCAGTGGTATGACAGAGCCACCATTATTGATGTAATCTGCTATACAAGCTATTGAAAAGTTTTATATGCAAAAACCTGCACAATCTTTTCACCTAGAAATAATAGTGTGACAAAAGAGTGGGTGCAGCAGTGTCTCTTTTGCACTATGTTTAACTTACTTTTTAAAAGCGCTGTCTGTCTCCAGTCTAAATGCAGCAAGCAGCTTTACATTTTTTTTCACACATTTTGAAACTGTTTTTGTATTGAACTGATGTAAAATAACATGAGATTTGATCCTGTGAATAATTCATGAGACTTAGGGACAAGCCTAGGATGGAAGCTTATTTTTCATGTCAAACAGTTCTTTATTTTTTTATGGTACAAATTAAAAGTGACAGATCTGAAGCTGTTAAGAAATACACAAAGTGCAGCTTTACTGACCATACAGATATTGCTCTAGTTTAAGTACAGTTTTTGTCAGTTTTTAATTTTTTTTTTAAATGTTAAGCAACCTGTGCAGATAAATCAGCTTTGGTTTCAAAGTCAGAACAGTAAGGAGCTTGAAATAACCAGTTTGGCTTCTTGGTCACAAGTCCTCCACATTTTTTCCCTTTTCTAAAAAAACAAATGAAGAACACAATACAGTCCACTTCGTTCTCTGCCATCTTTCCTGCTGCATGTGTCATGCATGGAAAAGCAGGTCTCTTTTGCAGTGCTTCATAAGTGACCCTGGTGACCATTCTGTAGATTATGGGAGCAAGACGCTAGGCGCTACTGCTGGATAGCCCCTGTTCACTTCAGTGGAGCCCTGGGCGTGGGAGCCTCTTGTAAGCTCCAAAAAAATGAATGCAGAGCATGCAGCAACAGTGTTTCTGGACGGCACCCAATCGCACATAGGACCAAAATATATATTTATATATTTATAAAATTAAAGTTTAAAAAAAGAATCACTTTCCCAACAATAAATAAATGTGCCCCACATAATCTCAGGTTGGAAACAAGCAAACTACATGACAAAAAGCTCAGTACAAAATGTTACTGAAACAGTTTTTTTTTACAGTCAAACATTTACATGGAAATCAGTTTCCTTTATTTTTATTTTTATTTTTTTTAAATTCCTTAATTCAGTGTTGCTCATGAGCTGGGTACAAGTAGAGTGCTGAGGTAAAACACTGATGAACAGTTTCTTTCTGTATTTCTTCTTTTTCCCCTTAAAATAGTAACAGTTTAGTATTGCAAGATTGTCAGCAACATTTAGCCATATCTATACAATGTGCATATACCTACATACATTGAGCTTTGGTCCAGCATTGAGAAGACGAGCAAAGGCATTATACATATTTCTTTTTGGTTATAGCTTGAGTACTTTGACACGCCTCTACTTGTTCCTTCTTAGCTCTATTTCACTTTCTTGATCTATTTATTTCTTTGTGATTATAACATAAACGGAATACTTCTGAATGGATTTGGTATTTTTTTTTCTGTTCATTGGAGTTCATATGCTCCAAACCTAAACATTTCTGGCATAATATTAGTTTCATACATCACCTAATGTCCTTGCTCCACTGAGGCCATTTCCGCACTAGACTGTTATAGTGCTATTATTCCACTTTCAACATTCTATGGAATCCTGGGGTTTGCAGTTTAGTGAGAGGCCTCAAAGGACCCTCCCTAAATTGCAAACCTCAGGATTCCATAGAATGCTGAAAGTAGAATAATAGTACTATTATCAGTTTAGCGAGGAAATGGCCTCTGAGATAGCATCATGGTTTGTGACAAAGAATTGCTCCAATGCTGTGTCCCATCCTTAGGATTTCTTTTGTAGGGCAGCAAACCTCAGGATAAGGACTTCAGTGGGGAAAAAAAGGCACATTCATAAATAAAGCACAGCAATCAGTATGTTCATTTCTGTTGTTAGAACTAGCTAATTTTTTGTTAGCCTTTTAGGCAAAGTTAACTCCGTTCTTCACAGAAAGTAAAATCAACATATCAACTGTGCTGATTTGGATGTAATGCAACACTATAGTTCAGTGTTAGGAGAATTAGCCTAGTTTCCTCATGGGCTTATCCACTCCCATTTCCTTCCCTATGGAGAAGTTTCGCAGGTTTTGTTTCTGTTTTGATTATGCTCAGGTTGCCATGTCATCTGAATCCCAACAAACTGGAATAAAACATAGAGAGTGGAAACAAGCCAGCTTAAAAACATAGTGTGTGAAGCTGGCTTTTTTTCACTAACCATAGTTAAGTTTAAACCAGTTTAGTGTCAGAGGAACACTTTGAATTGTGATTAATATAAAACAAATGGAAGTTTCTGATCTACTGACCACGCCAGATGAGCAGAGGGAAGGGAGCTACAACCATCCCGATAATGCTCAAGTATGATTTAGCATTACTTGTGAAAGTAGCATTGTGGAGTACATGAGATGAAGGGAGTTTTTTGTTTTCATTTTCACATTTGCTTTTATTTTGCCAGTGTTAGTAGAGATTTATTCCCCCCACCCCCCAGAAATAGAAATTGTGATATCTTCTCTTACTTCAGTATACGTATATGTTATTTTGCCAGGATCAGAAGGACTGCTCATGGAAATCATAGGCTTTTTCAGGAAAACTTTCCTGCTGCAGTTCTTCATGTTCTCTAGAAAACTGGCTTCCAATGCAGCCTGAGGAACTGTAGGAAGAAGAAAATTGGCAGAATCCCAATATGTGTGTGGAAATGCTTTAGCTGTGTGCATGGGACCCCTATTTAAAAATGGAAATTAAATATCTTCTGGAATCCTATATGACCTGTTACGTTAGGTAACATTACATATACCTAGCAATGTAGTTGAGGTGCTAAGAAGCCTTTTAGTCAATTGAGAAGATACAGAACAGGATCTCAGCAAGAATGCTTGATGTGCATCGGCACCCAATGTGCATCAGGACTGATGCAATGCGCATCATGTCCAAAGCTCACTGGTTCAATGTGCACTGGGCACTTTGCTGGCTTTGCTATCTAGTAATGTAACAGTAGCCCTCTATATGGATGTTATGGAACTGTGCAATTCTAATTCCCACATACGAAGACGCAAGTTCCCAACAGGATTCTGGCCATTAGTTGGAATGGGGTAAGGAACCTTACTTGACCTGCAGCCTTTACAATTTTGCATGTGTATAAGAATTTGGTCAGGCACTCTTTTATGCCCCCTAGTCAAAACAGAAAAAGTTTCCTTTTATAAACCAGTTATAAAACAATGCACTACTAGAAAACTATCTTTTTAAAAAATAAAGAATATTTTGGCGTATAAATGGTTTCAAGAATGCAGCAGGAAATCATATTTGTTACATGCTGGCAGTTTGTTTCACTTCACATTAACACTTGCCTAAGTTAATACCATTTCAGTGTGAAGTTTGGAAAGGAAATACTTTTTATCTAAATACTGCTGTGATAGTTATAAGTGTTTTTCAGATTCATTCTTTTGGTCTTTGGTTCATGCTCCTTCCTGGGATTTTTCTGTTTTGTTTTTACTGCATTGCAGATTTTATAACAGTTGCATGGAGAATCTGAGATCCAAGTTTGTAAACAGCAAAATACGAGTGGGGTTTGCTTTCAGGAATGATGTTTAGGCTTTGGTGCTGTTTGAGAACTCAAAACATGTGACTCAGAAGATTGACATTCAAAATAAAAACAGTTTGTGACAGTTGTCTTATTGGTCTGTGGATAATCTCCTGGTCATTTCAAGATTTTAATAAATTGCAAGTTCATTGCAACAAATAAATTGCACATTTATAACTTGGTGCAGGAGTTTAGGAAGAGTTTTTTGGATTTTTTTTAAATCTGCAGTTAGAATTGTAGCTCTCTATTGGTAATATCTATTTATCAGCAGATACTGACAAATCTGGACTGGGTCACTGCTATGGGCATCCATTCCCACATCTAAACCTACTAAAGATTTTTCCAAACCATGCCATACTCCTTGCTGTTAATTACTTGAAGTGGCCTGGGAAAAATGGAGTTTGACAAACAAAAAGCAGAAGATATGGTTTTTTTGAACATGGAAGATCAGAAGGCCATGCTCTTCCACAGTACTAGATGACCCAGAAACTTTATATTGCTTTCCAACTGCAGTATATATCCAACCAAGTTGTTGTTTTTAATTGCAGATAGGCACATCTCATTCATTTCTTTGCCTGAAGAGTGCCACAACGCCTAAACACTGATTCCTAGGTATTTCAGGAGGCTAAGCCCCAGCCTTAGCCTACAAGCTTCTGTTGAATGGCCATCTCTGATATAGGATAGTAATAGCAGGAATAGTGATTCCAATGATTTTGCTCCTAAAATAAGCGAAAATCAAAGTCAGCCAAAAATATAAAACAAAAGCATGAAAGAAAACTTGAAAAGAAAACCTAAAAGATGGTTACCTACCCTAAAACATGGTTACCTACCCTTGTTGAACCACCATTTCTTGCCTCTGATTTTTGTAAAAATTGAAATTAAAATATGTATGTGCTGCTGCTGTAATTTCTTTTGTTTCTGTAACATTCATGCTTTGTGTAATCTCTGTGTTATGTCCCAGTATTGATGTTTATGAATATATGGTTTTCATAAAGGCTGTATAGTCAGCTACTTCTATTTTGAAAAATAGAAGTCTTCATTCAGAATCCTGAAACCATTCAGATTCTAAAAACATTGGTTCCCATGGAATTTTTTAAAAAAGGATGAATTAACATGATTAACTTATTCCAACTTATAGTGGATTTCCATGGAGAACTGTTTCACTAGCAAGCAATTTCCTGACCAAAAATTTAAACTTGACAGTTATGTGGTAGTTGGAGATTGCACATCAGCAATTTCTCATATTGTTAAAATCTCACACACAGTCCACAAGAAAATACTGTTAGGCAGGCTCAACTGGCACCAAGGATGTATTATGCCCCCAGGGAAAATTTTAAATTAATGGCCATAAGTAAAGTCTGAGGAATAGATTCAAAATGGAACTATTGCTTGCATTTAGTCTGCTTCAGAATGGTAACTTTATTAACTCCTCTTACCTTCTAGTGAAACAGGAAAGAACCTGTGTGAGAGATGGAATCTTTAAGGCCACAAGTTCTGTGAAGGATCTAACGCTCAGTCACACTAGTTTTGCTGAAAAACCTAGAATAATTTGAGATTTACACTAGAATCAGGTGGAAAAGAATTCTTCCATGAATTCCAAATTCGAATGTACTTAGATCAGCATGGAACAAGTTGTTAGAATAATTTTGTAATGAATACAATTTGGTCCCCACATCCCATTATTCAGGAAAAACTAATAATCTCTCCTTCTTGGCTGTCTTCTACAACATATAAAAGAGTCAGTAACTCCCTTTGCATGCCTTTCGACTCCATGGCCATGCTGTTTTTTGTGAGAGCTGAGGTGTGTGTTGGTGTCTTTGTGTGTTTCTTGTTCTGGGTTTCAAAAGTAGATAAATATGTTAGTCATAAATGCTTAAGCCAAATATGACATCCATGCAATCCCATCTGTGGCTATTCACAGTCCTGACAGTAGCAATTGCCAGTTGGGGTGGGTAATAAATAGATAAAATAAATATATGAAAAAAGGGTGAAAGCAATAACAACAAAAGAAGGACTAGAGATGCAATAACATTGGAGGGAATGTCCTCATTACTTCTGTCCATTTGCCATCAACTTGCTTTCCATTAGAATCCCAAGGAATTTCTTTGGCTATCAGACTTTGGAGAGAAATTGCTTCACATAGACAGAACCATAAAAGACTGATACTGTATATTGGACCAAATGTGCAGTTTATATTTATATTACAAAAGTAGCTTTGGTAACCTCTCCCAGTTCGTGGCCAAAGGACAGAGAAAGTTGTGAGCTGTCTATGAAAAGTAAAAGTTCAAGTTACTTAATATGTCCTTACAGTGTGATTCTTACATCCTGGTCATTAAAACAAGTTCAGTTTTCTTTTAAAGAAAATGTAAATGACATTGTGATGGAGACGGCAGACAAAATAAAGGGTCAACCAAACTGCACATAAATAAAGTTAAAAATGGCAAATAAAACAAACACCAAAACCCACAGTTTGGAAAAACAGTCATTTTGGCACGCGAACATCTGGAGATCACAAAACTGTCTATGACAAACAAAAGGGTTGAGCTCTGCAGCTCAAACCAAGTAGAGTTAAGTTTACTCACGTGCTGGGCATGTGAGAGAAGATGCAGGGGAAAAAGAGAGTCCTGTATTACTATTATTTTCTCTTTGCAAAGTACAAATGTAAAAATTCAAAACACAATGTATTACTCATAAAAGAGTACACTAACAATCTAGTTTGCAACACCATGTTTCTGACTTTGGTTAATAGTTTTCATAGTGAAGAAGCACTTGATACCTGAAAGGCCACAATCAGTCCTCCAGGTGGCAGGCTTGTACTCTCTCTCTCTCAATCTCTCTCTCTCAATCTCTCTCTCTCTCTTAAAAACAGTTAAAGGTTTTTGTTGTTGTCGTTGTCGTTGTTGTTGTTGTTGATTCTTTTTCCATAAAACATGTTCACATTTTCATAATATACAGGAAAAAAGTAAGCAGTTATTTGGTTTACTTTTAAGTTCATTAAAAAAAAAACTGGTTTATTTTGGAACTAGTTCTACCACACGCACACACACACACACTAAGTGCTGTGTATTTTTTTGTATTTTTTTCTGCTTGTTTTTATCTAGGAAACCGCACAGACATTTATAAATCGCTTTGTCCATCGTGCCGCTTTCTCAGTCTTTTACTTACAAGGGTGGTGAAAGAGCATCTTTACAGAGTTCAAATGTTTTAAATTTTGTTTATTTGTGTGTTTGTTCCTTAAAGTTCTCCAATTAGGAGTTTTCTTCCAGAGAGTCTGTTAAGGGCTCCATTGGGACTGCCGTTGCAGGCTCATGCTGTTTTAGGCGTTTAATTGTGTTCTTCAGTGCTTGCCTCTTATTGCAGAACCAGACTCTAACTACTTCCCGGTCATAGTTCAGTTTCTCTGCGATTTCTGTCATTTCCTGCCCAGAGGGATGTGTGTTCTTCTCAAAGTGGGCATTCAAGATTTCAAGAGCTTGTGGCGTGAATGAGGTGCGCCTCTTGCGCTTTTTTGATGGTTCACTTCCAATAAATTCGGTAAGGTTCTGCATACCTGCTCGATGGCGGGCCTCAGCCTCAGCCATCCACCGTTCAAGCACCGGCTTTATCTTCTGGGCACTTTTAGGAGTGATGTCCAGCTTTTCAAACCTGGCAGGATACAAAAGGCCAGGGTTCAGTTTGGCTGTCAGACTGCTAGCTATATTGTTCTCTTGGGCTTCCTGTGGTAGGAAAAAGTGGCTTCTCAGGATGGTGTGTCTGAGGGGAAAATTGAGAAAGAAGAGTCTTACACTGATGCTCTGCCAGGGTGGGACTTCCTGCCTGCCTGACTAATTGACTGGCAGAGGTTATTTACAATGGATTATGAAAACTCAGGTCTACAGAGATAGTTACACACATACACACGCACGCACGCACACACACACACGCACACACACACACACAAATATCACAGTAAGAAAATATCGTCAGAATGCTCCTTGACAGTACTGATTGCTCCAGTCCAGAAATCCATTCTCCTTTAGAGGCCTACATGGATCTCTGGTGCACACAAGGCTCTCATTTCATTTCAGTGGAAAGGCCTGATCCTGTGCCCTAAAAAAACAGATACAGATTGACCTGCTCCACTGAAATGGATGGAACTCCAGCTGGAAGAGTGCTCTGCGTGCACTGGAGCTCCTAATCCTGGAAGAGACTATTGCTATTAAAGGCACACATTTCACATTTCTCAGTTTCTTTTTGTTCAGAATTTTGCATACAATGATTCAGCTTAACACACAAGTTAAAACCAGGAAATGACATCAATGGCTTTTGTGTCATTTTGATTTTTAGTGGGATTGCATCCCCTTTCTGTAGCATATTGCCCCAGAGCTGCTGTTTTAATTTCACAAAGTGGCTGTTAGCCTCTGAATTTCAGGTTTTATTTTTCTTTTCATTTTTAAGCAATTTTCCCTGTATGCAAGTGCACACTTTGTCCCTTCCCCAGGTAGGGAAAAAATTCCCAAAGCCGTGGCAGTCTTCAGTTCAAACAGCTGGACACATTGTAATTACCTTGAATACCCACACAAGTAGTTGTGTTAAGAGAAACTCATGCCTTCCAGATGAAACCTAGCATAAGAGTGCACTAATATACTGTGGCCTCAAGCTGGGTTTATTGTGGTATGTCTGCACACTGTGCCAAATGATATCATTTCCTGTAAATGAGGTCTTCTCTGTATCATTTTGCCATCAAAAGCCCTTTCCTAGACCAGATTTTACAAATCTTGTGCAATATCTTGAGGGGAAAAAAATCTACATTCAGGACATTATTCTCTTTAAAACCAGCTCTACTTCAACTCTTGCATTGCCCATTGACTCAACAAATGACTCTTTTTGTAGGGTCAATCATTACATATTCTTCATTCAGTTTTAGAAAAAGTTATATTCCTCATACGGTTTTGCAAAATGTAATACTATTAAAAAGCATAGGTAGGCCATTGACTTCTCCAGTTCAATTCATCCTGAAGTGCCATTGTTTTTGGAAGGGTCTGTTCCATTTTTAATTTGTATGCTTACAGTGGGCAGCTATTTCACTTAAATGGCAATTAACTAGAGTTGGTTATATAAACTACTTCAGTCCCTTAGACTGAAATGCCATTGAAACCTAAAAGACCATAGCTGCTTTTTTCCCCTAAGAGATCTTTAAATTGGTTACTATGTGTTTAGTCTAAGAATTCAAAACCTGGTTAGCTAATGAGTAACTTTGAGCAAGGTGCTATTCTTCAACTTAGCCTATCTCACAAGGCTGTTGTAAAGATAAAATGAAATGATCCCAGCTAAACTACCTTGAGGTCTGTGAAACAACCATTGATACAAATACACCAAATAAATCCTGGATTGCAATGTAAGACTCAAAGGGTACTGGAGGCTTGTGGGAGACAACTATATTCACAGAGAGATTTCTTTACTGCTTCCTTATCAATAGCTTTTGTCTTCAGTAGGACACAGTTTCAGAAGTGGTCAGATTCTTCAGCTATTCAGCACTTCCATGAGTATTTCTGAGAAAACTCTAATCACTTACATGTTTCCTCTGTGTGCATGTACATAGAAACACCGGATCTCAATCAAAGTTTCTTATTACACTGTCAGCTAGCATTACTGGGAAAAATCCTGTTTGTATGAGTCAGTCCATAAAAGGAGTCTATAATACTGTGAATGTAGGTGTGTTAGTTGCTTTGAAAAGAAAGCAAACTGATTCTATGCTATGATAACAGATTCTGGATTACTAACCCAGTTCTGACCTTAAATATTTTGACTCCAAGCCAAATATTATACTGTCATTCCTATTTCCACACTGGACTGTAGTGCTCGTAAACCTGACAACCCCATGATTATCCACCCTACATAAACAATGGATTGATGATTCTCTACCTCTATGTTCCCTGAAGTTGCTAAAACAATTGCTCTCTGAGATACTCCCAGGCTCATAATATGTATCCATACTTTACAAGCCTACTGGACTTGTTACACAACTCATCATAAGGCGTCCTTCATACCACCCATCTTCCATCAGTCCTACCACCATTTCTCCTGCATTCTAAGCAAACAGATCCATGTATTATAATGTGGCATGGAGACGGAAATCCAATTTCTCTCACCTCGTTGCAAAACTTCTGATCTCCATGAGGGGCTGGCCAAGCTGCAATCATAGCTTAGTGATGAAGTAAATCACTACCAGCAGCACCAGCAGCAACATCACCACCAGCACCAGCACCATTATCATCATTTTGCCTGATCCCCAGTACAGGGACTCAACAGATACGTTTAAAATAAATACACTAGTTTTGTTCCATATTAGCAAGCTGATCCCAGTTTTGTGGTATGGTAAAGTATCATCATTTGTTTATACAGATGCCCATCTTTTTAATATTGTTGTTGTACTTTTCATAAGGAGTCTTGGTGGCGCAGTGGTTAAATGCCAGTACTGCAACCACAAGGTTGTGAGTTCGATCCTGCCAGGCTCCAAGGTTGACTCAGCCTTCCATCCTTTCGCAGGTGGGTAAAATGAGTACCCAGCTTGTTGGGGGCAATTGGATAAAAATACATTGTAAACCGCTTAGATAACACTAGTTGACAGGCGGTATAGAAATAGCAATGCTATTGCTATAATGACTTTTTGGGTAGTTTTCCTACAGTGGCATGTGATTGCATCAATCTTCAATATGGAATTGATTTGTTTCATATTATCTGTTCAAGTAATTATACAATTTATGTAATTGATGAAACTGTGTATCACTTAAATCCTTGACTGATTTGCTGTGGACTTCACAAGGATATAGGTATCAATTTACATCACTGGCATCTGCCCACTAAACAAAACAAAATACCATGGAAAGATTAAATCTAACACTAATTCTAACTGTATTACAATTTATAGCATAGTACCATGCAAAAATATCACAAACTAACAGCTCTTTTCTTTTTTAAAAAATCAACTCTCTGGTTTTCAGATTCCTTTTACCAATTGGCCACCAAATAAAACAAAATGAAACAGGACCTGTGAGGGGAGGGAGATCATATTCACAACATTTGTGGGGCTTGTTAGTGTTTGGCCTTCTGTAGGCAACATTTGCTTTAAGGATATACAAGTCTTGCAACAAATTTCACAGCAGTGGTATCCTTGTATAGGCTGAATAAAGGTTATTTTCTACAGGGAGGTATCTTATAAGAAAAAACAGTAGGGGAGGCCATAGAAGTGAGAGGATCCTATGGAGCTTTTTGTATTTAACAACAATCAATGGGTTTTATGGAAAATCATTGAGCAAAATGTGAACTGCAAGCTCACTACCCCATACTGATGTTATTTATAACCTTAGTCTTAAACTGCAGGAAAAGTACACTTCCGTTCTATGGGGAATACATTAAAAGTATAAAGAGCAGATAAAAAGACAGAGCATTTCATGGATCACCAAGAACAAAATCCACTTAAATGAGCTTAGAGTTGGTTTTCTGGCTTTCACTGATGGAGGACTACGAGGCATTGCCCAAGAGGAAAAAGCTGTTACCTAAGTGTGTTTGTTACCTCATGCATAAACATGGGATTAGTGTAACACACATACATGAAGACATAGGGGCTTCGCTCTCAAGACCTTTAACTCTATCAAGACTGCTTTGTTTTCGTTATTTTGTCATGCTCAGAGCATGATTCTTCTCTCTCTGAATACCTGTTCTTTAAAAAAAAATACCCGTGAGAGATAACATTAATCCTAGAAAGCCTGAAAAACATTGCCATTGACAACACACACACACACACACACGCTGCCCACAGTGTCTTCAGCATTGCTCAAGAAAATCATCATTAACATCTTAGATGTGAAGTGCAAGCTATGGTACTACAGGCTTAAGCCTAGCAGGGAGGCATCCATGAAATGTTTGTTCACTAACCCCATCTGTAGAAAATGGCACAGTATGAAGAGGGTCAGCTGGCGCTTATGCAGCAGCAGCGGGGTCTCCAGCTCCAGTACTGCATTAAGTCTCAAGGCCAGGAACATATTTATTGTTCCTTCCTTGTTACAAAAGGAAAGTGGGAAAGGGAGGGGCAGTGAGAGAGAGATGAAAGTTATTTTAAGGACAGCTGATGAAATATATTTTATCTGCTCAATAACAACAGCAATCACTCCTCCGTGGCTTCCATACAAAGCAACTCTTTTCTATGGATATATGATTAAAGTAATAAAGACAGCAAACAGTAATAATAAACCCCAGGAGAGGAGAGAAACAAAGGGAATGTTTACTGTGTATCTTGTTACCTGCAGATGGCAGATTGACTGTAAGCTGGACCTTCTGTGGCACTTAGAGCTTGACCAACTTGTGTCTGAGTAAGACCAAGGGACAGGCGTCGGATTTTAAAAGCTTTGGCAAATTCTCGGATTTCCTCAAGGTTCACCCCATCTACCTCACTGGAGGCTGTCTGGGGATCTGGGGAAAACATAGAAAATGATTCAAATTCTTCATGCCGTATAGAATTGAATTAATTTATTTCCCCTATGCAATACAGTATAACCTGTTTTACCCAGCTGTTTTCAGAAGCAATTAAATATTTCAAGACTGAGTTCCTAGCTGAGAGTTGAAAGAGGAGCATGAGAAGGAAGACGAGGCAGCCAAACAGATGTCTAGATGTAGGAAGAGTATTCACTTCTTTCATTTACAACCGACCCTCTTTTTGTTTTGTCTACAGCAATGGAGCTAAAGATGCTGCTTAAAATATTCCATCATGTTCTTTTAACTGGATTCCACTTATGGCTTGCTTTAAAAAAAGTTCTGTTTTGCATCATCAGAAACAATTGCCAGTGAGGGTGCTGAACACCCTCAAGAACAGCCTTCAAATGGTAAAGCTGACACGTGTTTGGTTTTGTCTTTAGTGCCTTGGAAGATAATGCTCTTGATACCATAAGAATAAATTGGTCTTATTCCTCTGTTTCTTTGCACTGGTACAGCTTTTGTCCCCCAAAGGGTACATAATAGAAGCTGTGTTCCAGAGGAAAGCTCTTTTGGTGCTGGAAATGCGGTCAATTTAGGACTTATCAGGGGAAATGACACAACAGCTGGAGAATGGTATCCCCCCTCCCTTTCAGCAACCGATCCCTTGCTAAATGAAAGCATTCTGCAAGCTGGTGGAGACAGCATGGGACTGGGATGGTGGAAGATTTCAAAGCGTTGTTCAATCCTGCGTGTAGTGAAGCCATTCCCTCGGCACGATGTCTCTATTGTTTTCCACCTTATTCCTGAGTCTTTCTGATGTGAAATATTTCACCATAATAATCCACTCATGTCTCTAAATGCAGGTCATTAGAGGTCCACACCTGACCACACTGGTAATGTGCAGAACGCTGTATTATAATGCCTGATGCCTATAACTACTGAGAGCTAAGTTTTGTTGTAGAACTACTGCTGTAAAATTTCAGTTAAGCAGCATTATGCAAAACATTTTACTCACATTAAAACTTCCTATGAATCTTCCTAACCCAACAGCAAATGCAGAGGCTTTCTTTTCTAATTCTTAATCAAGAGGGACTAGGATAGACTTAGCATTCTGAACATGAAGGAAACTCCATTTTCCATATATGGTTTTACTTTAGCCTCATCTGTTTTGTATTGTTTATCCTATAAAATTCAAAGCAAGACTTTGTCCATCATGGAGTTATAGAATTACTTCTGCATGGAAGGACGATTGAAGATTTTAGAAAGATCTGTTCCTTCCTTTTCAAGTATGGTTACGGCTTCTGCTTCTTCTGAACTGCTTTCAGGGTGACCATTCCCTAAGTTAGGAGAGGGCCTCTCAGACTTGGCTGGACTGTATCTCCCAGTATCTTTCACCATTGGCTATGCTGGGTAGAGAGGGTCATAGATGCCCACCTCTGGCCTTTATTACTGTTGCTGCTTTACAACTGTTGTTGTTAACTGCTATGAAGTTGACTTTGACTTATTTTGACTCTATGAATGAAAGATTTCCCAGTCACTCCGTCTTCAGTAGGCCCTTCTCGAAGCTTGTAAACTCAGGGCCAGGGCTTCCCTGATTGTTTCTATTCACCTGTAATGGGGTCTTCCCTTTTTGGTACTGTCTTCTACCTTGCCAAGCACTGTGCTGCTACTACTAGGACCATGCATTTGCTGACTTGTATAGATTGCAAGGAGATAATTTTAACTCAGCATTGCTTCATGTATTTGAATAATTTTATTTTGAAATTCATTGTTAGCTGTCTTGGCAAAAATGCCGAATAAAAGTATTTAAGCAAATGAACAAAATAATAAAAAGAAACATGGTTTGTGTATTTCCTACTGATTAGTAGTTAATGGCTCTTTCTTTTTCCCAGTTAGCAATCTAAAGTTCTTAATAAAAGAAGGGGAGGGAAGAAGGTTTGGAAGCAAAAAGAGAGGGGGTGAAATAATGCTGAGAGAACTATACTTACTGCTAACTAACTGGCCAACACTCAGAGCTGAAGATGAGGAGGAGGAAGAGGAAGAGGAAGAAGCCTGACGCACAGGACTTTGAGACATGGATGCCTGACTGTGAGCCAAATGTAGAAGATTGGACTGTGAAGCTGCTTGTCCCACTTGTGTCTGAGATGGCTGGTGGAGCTAAATGCAAAACAAATAAACACAACTTCAGCAAAGAAGTAAGTAATAAAAAGTCATCATTGTGCTTTGTGATGCATTTGACACAAGGCATAGGAAATAATGGGATCCTTTTTATTTTTTAAAAGAGCCTTTAGAAGGGCTAACAAATCAACAGCACATTCAGAGCCATAGTAAATAAACAAATAGTTTTTTTTTAAAAAGCCACAGAAAACTAATTCAGTAGCCAAATGTCAGAAAAAACTAAAAGCAGTAGAATTATCAAAAGCCAAAGCCAATTGCCAATGTAAATGTGTACCTTGGGTGTTCTCATTTCTCCCCTAAACACACCTAATTCAGGGACTTGTTGGACCTCCTGGTCCAGTGAATTCCACAGCTGATGGTGCTGCTAAGGAGAAGACTATATTCTTTTTTCCCATCTTCTACGCCACTGCTGGTAGAAAGGTGCTCAACAGGCCCCCCCAGTGACTGCATTTGCAGGCAGGTATAGGAGAAGAGAACCAGTGTGGTGTGGTGTGGTGGTTTGAGTCTGGACTTATACACTGAGAGATCCGAGTTTGAACGCCCACTCAGCCATAAAAGGTACTGGGTGACTTTGGACAGGTCATACTCTCTCTCCTTCCAAGGAAGGAAAGGCAGAACAAATTCTGCCAAGAAAACTCCATGATAGGTTCACCTTAGGGTTGCCGTAAGTCAGAAAGGACTTGAAGGCAAAGATCAACAAATGGAAGAAGATTATCCTGCAGGCATCTTGTCATTTTCAAGTTTCTTCATGTACAATCAAATAATTTCATGGTAGATGGGATAAAAAATATGTAGGGCAGCAGAAATTTGGTTTCTCATTCAGTTTTTTTTTATAGATTGTGATTTTATTTCTGCTAGATTAAATAAGTCTTTGGAAAGGTAGAAAAGTTTTGAGTGTTTGGATACCTCAGATCAAACTATCAAGGCTGAAGGAGATACAATGAACAGAGGAGTTGAATTGAAATGGCTGATTTTTCCACACAGCCTCTCCATTCAGCCTGAGAAATGACAATGGACGTCATTTAAGCATTATAAGTGATAACAAGAATGGATCATTTTAAAAAAAAATCCTGAGTTTTCCCAAGTATCAGATGCTCACGAACATGTTTGTACCAATCTACAGAATAAAAGTTTTAATGTGATTGCCGTGAAATGGACCTCACCCAAAGCACCATCTCTATTAGAATGGCTTATTTTCACATTCAGCCAGCAACCAAATGCCATATTTGCAGTTGTGCTGATGCTACTCAAGATTAACCTATTTATAATGAGCTCACCTTGAGAACTGAATTTTAAGAATTCATTTATTGTCTTCATTTTGAATTTAAAACTTATTGTTAACTTTGAAATCTCAAACCAAAGTGTAATTCAGCTTTTGGGGTTTCCTCAGAATAATCTTATTCTGATATTTCTCATACTACTTTAGAAAGCATGGGCATGATCAGCCAAAATTAAGAACTTTCACATTTAGCTGATTTCAACAGGAAAGTTAAAGCACTGTGCCTAAATATCTTCTGCTAAAATCAATGGAACTTCAAAGCGGTTGACTTGGATTGGATTGTACCTTTGGTACTTTTAAATAGAGTTCCATACTGAGTGAAAGACAGGATATAAATTAAATTTTAAAAAAGTAAAACTTTTTGAATATACATGTTTTACTAGTTTTATGCAAAAATGTTAGTCCCTAGCATCCAAATATGAATGGAATAAAAATGAATTAAGATGGGAGCTTCCTTCTGGCATCAGCCCCATCACAAATATGACTGTACTACAAATAAAGGATGGTGGATTCTATCTCAAAACAACACAAAATGCACAGACAGTCTAATATGAGCTTTATTAACTTAATATAATCCAAAATGGCTAACTTGATGCTGTTGAAAAACCATCAGCTTTAAAACATACTCCTGAGCTACTCATACAGATCAATTCAAGCATTGAAAATTAGATTATTTGGTGGGTGTCATTAAATAATAACTGTAATTTGGCAGTGTAAATTAGTTGGATAGCTTTTGATTATGATTATGGCTTTGTGGGTCAAAAAGTAAGGTCATTTTAGGATTCATATAACAAAATCCACTCCAAATACTTATTTAATTGTTTTGCTCATCAGATCTTTATTTGGACCTAATATGCACTGAGCACATCATTTTGTTAGATTGTAAGGGTGAAACCGGGTGCTGTAATTAGCTAATTCATGTTTTTTTCTAGGTGCATCTCTTGTGGTCTAGTCCAAAATTATTCACAGCTCACATCAAGATAGCTGCTTTATTACAACAGTGAACTAGTTAAACAATATCATGACTTCAAATTTCACTAACAGTGAACTAGCTAAACAGTATCATGAGTTCCAATTTCACTACAATGTTACCATTTCCCAGTGTTATCTTAGGCCATTTCCGCACGGGGTGAGGGAATCGCCCCGTGCCACTACTTGCCGGACTTCTTGGCTTCCTGGTCTGGTCCACGCTGCTCTGGAGCAGTGCGTGCTCGCCGCTCCGCACTGCTCTGGGGACGAAAATGGCGGCTTACGGTTGGTCGAGGGTCTCGACCAACTGCTGAAGCTCACCAGCCTAAAGCCCACTCCCGGCAGATCGCGCAAATCTGCACCAGAGAGCGGGCACGGAATGGCGTGCTCCGTGGTTGTTTTTTTTTATATTAGATTTTTGTTGTGAAAACAAACATACAGTACATACAATACTACAATACAATACAATACCTATTACATGTGCAAACCTAATCTAAATCAAACTACAAAGACTACATAAACTACTACTAAACCTAAAACACAAACGTATAGCAGATATAACATATAACATATACCCCATCTAATTAAATGTGGTGATATGACCCAATTTTTATATAATGGAAATGTGTCCCCTATTTAATACACTACTCCATAAGAGTTTCCATAATCATATCTTTCTATTTTGCTTATTTTCTATAATATCTTCTTCTATCTATCGCAACACTCCCAAGATTTCCATTAAACACTCCCAAGATTTTTATTAAACATCAAATACATAGCCCATATCATCAACCCACCCCACACCCGCCCCCGCTGAGACACAAAGCAAACTAAGCTTCTCTATATATAAAATCCTTCTATACATCCTTATACTTACAGAACTTTTCCTAACTATATATATATATTTATATCTAAATATATTTTAGATCGCTATATGATACCATATATGTAATATTATGCTATTATACATTATCTTTTTATTATCCTTTATTATGTTGATTCCTTCCCTTTAATTTATTTTACAAATCATATCATAACTTATTGTATCAAAATATATATATTGTGTGATGTGTAAAGTTATATTAAATGATCACTATATTCCACCTTCTACTATTTAACTTATCATCCATCTGATCGACTACTCATAATATAACTAAGACTTCCTATCCTGGACAACTACAATTCAGTGTTTTAAAAATATAATTGCATTCTTTCCCCAGTAAGATTCCCAAATAGTAGATATTACCTTCCATTTTTCAATAGTTTTCTTTTTCACCCTGCCTTCCAATGACTCTATCACCAAATCTGCTTCTGCCATATCCGATAATTTTAATAGCCAATCCTCTATTCTTGGTGACGTCTTTCGCTTCCATACCTGGGCATAACTTAGTCTTGCGGCCGTTATCATATATAGAATTATTTTCTTTTGGTACTTTGTTATTTGTATATCTTCTATCATGTTAAGTAAATATACTTTAGGGGATAATAAAAATTTAATTTTTAAGGCGGCTTGAATGTTATTGTGAATACATATCCAAAACCTTTTAGCTTCCTCACACTGCCACCAAATATGATAAAAAGTGCCTTTCTGATCACATTTCCAGCATGTATCTTTCTGATTCTTCTTCATCCTAGAAATTTGAGCTGGAGTGATATACCATCTATGGAGCATCTTATGGAAGTTCTCTCTTAGACTCGACGGTTTCAATAATCTCCAGGTATTTTTCCAAGAGCTCTCTCACTGATCAATAGTAATTGTACATATTCCGAGCCCAAATTGCCATGGATCTCTTCATTGTTTCCTCCTCATTTAATAGAGTTAGTAATATGCTAGAGATTTGACTTGTTTTTTGTTTGGCTCCTGGTTTTTATATTTTGTCAAACTCTCTCTGATTTCAAAACCTCCTTCTTCTTTATCTTTCTTATATCTCTCCATTAATTGTATAAACAGTAACCAGTGCGTTTGCCATCCATGTGTCTTTAATTCGTCTCTAGTTTTAAAATTAACATCCATTCCTTGCACATTTAATATGTCCTTATATGTAATCCAAGTTCCAGTCTTAGGGATTTCTCATTTATGAAAGGCCTCATGGGCTGATACCCATAATGGGATTTTTAAGTAAAATTGTCTTTTATATTTTAACCATACATTTAATAATGATTTTCTCAGATAGTGTGTTCCAAATTCTTTATCTATGACAGATTTCCCATACCAAACGTAGGCATGCCAACCAAAGTATAAACCTTCCCCCTCTAGAGTTAATATTCTAGGATTTCTCAGGGTTATCCACTCACTCATCCAATCAAGGCAATTTGCGAAATAATATAATCTTAAATTAGGTAAACCCATATCCCCTCTTTCTTTACTGTCCTCTAATATCTTACATTTAATCCTAGGTCGCTTTCCTTTCCATATGAACTTCCAAATTTCTAGATTCCAGTCCTTAAAAGGTTTTTCGTTCGTAATAATTGGGAGATTTTGAAATAAAAAGTTCAATTTTGGAAGGAGATTCATCTACAGAAATTCTGCCTAATAGTGATAGATCCATCTTATTCCGTTTTCTAAGATTTTCCCATATTTCCATCCATACCTTTTTATAATTGTTCTCGAATAAATCTACACTATTTCTTGTAATATTTATTCCTAAATATTTAACCTTCTTAACTGACCTAAACCCAGTTTTATTTATTAATTCTTGTTCTTCCTTCTCTTGAACATTTTTAACCATTATTTGGGTCTTCTGCTTATTAATTTTGTACCCAGATACATTTCCGAATTCCATTAATCTACTCATTAATACTTCCACACTATCTAAGGGTTCCTCCAAAATAATTACAAGATCATCTGCGTATGCACTAACTTTATATTCTTGGTTCTTAATTTTTACCCCTCTAATTTGTCTATCTTGCCTAATCTTATTATTAAGTATTTCTAATACCAAAATAAATAAGAGTGGAGCCAGGGGACATCCTTGTCTTACACCTCTGCTTATTTTACAATTCACCATTCACTATTACCCTAGACTTTGATCATTATATATCGTTCTTATCCATTCTATAAACTTTGATCCCAAATTTATGCTATTTATTGTTTGATCTAGGAATTCCCAATTTACTTGATCAAACGCTTTCCGCATCGAGAAAGCATAATGCCATTTTCCTTTCGTTATGTTTATGAAAATATTCAATAACATTCAGCACAGTCCGTATATTATTTTTAACCGATCTCCCTGATAGAAAGCCCGTCTGGTCTGTGTGAATTATTGTCTGCATGATTTTTTTTAATCTTTCAGATAGTATAGTGGCAAATATTTTGTAATCGACATTTAGTAGTGATATAGGTCTGTAATTACCTAATTCTTTTGGATCCTTTCCCTCCTTTTGAATTAAAGTGATGTTTGCTTCTCCCCATGACGGAGGATGCGTGCCTTTGGAAATTCCATTTATCACTTCATATAGGGGGTTTGTCAACTGCTCACAGAAAGTTCTATAGTAGAGTGCTGTAAGACCATCTGGTCCTGAACCTTTTCCTAGTTTTTGTTTACAGATGGCTTGAGTTATCTCTTCCTTGGTTACAGCCTAATTTAAATGGTCTCTCTGTTCATCAGATATTTTTATTACCTCATCTTCGCTCAAATATTCCTCTATGTTAACTCTTAATTGGGGAAACTCTGTTTTAAGCGGTCTTTCAAAAGCATGCTTGACAACCACTTGGGGTCGTTCTGGAGCAGGCTGAGGTGCGGATCTACATTAAGTAGGTCCGACCCAGTCCGCTCCCAGGTGCAGACGTTCTCCCTGGAGGACGCTCTGCACTATTTCTATTAGCCCGTGCGGAAATGGCCTTAGATTTGGAGGAGATGGGAAAAGACCCAGTTTGCACATTATGATTGGGGTAGAAATTCAGATTTTGAACAAGCAGAAGCCATGCTGGGTCAGAGTTTCTTGAAATGGTAGTCTAGAAAAGGGCTACCCAAAGTATTGGTCATTGGCTGCTGGTCCCTGATGAGTCTGCAAGAAAGAAAGAAACCTATCAAACTATGAACTATGGTGCTGGTCCTTTGCACACTGGAAAAAAATAATTGCCAGTCCCCCTATCATATAGCCTGAGAAACAGTGATCTCCAGAAAGTAACATTTGCAAGTGCCTAATACCTTAAAGGCACCAGATCCTGTCTGATCTCAGAAGTTAACAAGGGTCAGCCTGGTTAGTGCTTGGATGTGAGACTGCCAACAAATACCAGGTGCTGGAGGCTATATTCCAGAAGAAGTAACTGGCAAAACTACTTCTGAGTACTCCTTGCCTAAGAAAACACTATGAAATTTGTGGGGTCACTGTAAGTTGACATATGAATTGAAGGTACATAGACATTACACATACATCTTTCTTAGGTGTTGATCTTTTTTTTCTTTCAGTGACCTTGTCACTGCCTTATGGTGGATACAGTCTGCTCCATGGCTCAAGAAGTCCTGTCCTTTCCTGTCCTTTCCTGTCCTTTCCTGTCCTTTCCTGTCCTTTCCTGTCCTTTCCTTTCCTACTTGTATTTCCCTTTATAACTGAACCCACCATTTAGAGGTCTGCCACACGGATTTCTCCTGAGTTTCATATTCCCTGAATAAAGCACTAGGCTTTCCAGAAATCCCTGCAATGGAAAGTTTAAAATAAAGGAAGTGGGGTGGGGCAGGGAGAAGAGGTCTGTTGCCATCACTAAAAGATAGCTGCAGAACAAATATGTGTGCGCATATTGGATATATTCTATATACTGTATATTAGATTCTGCTAGGCAATTAGTGGTGGCTTTCTAAGGTCTTTGTGATTTATTAAATCATTTAATATCCAATCTTTCTCCCAATACTAGAATCCAAGGCAGCTCATAACATGATTACAAAACAGATATAACTCAAACACATCGTAAAGTATAATATCGGATACAAGTAGCAAAGTATCATGTTAATACAACAACAGTATTAGAAACAATTTCAAAGTGTATCAGTGAACAGATAAAATAAAGGTGCAGCACTGCCTCATCCACATTAAACGTCCTTACTTCAGTACTCGGTCATTTTCCAAAGCCCTGCCTGAACAAAAAGGTTTTGCACAATGGGAGATGGACAGTGGGATGTAGATTGCCCTCTCATGGAGTTCCACAACCTGGTAACAGTCACCAGGGACCTGTTCACACTACAAAATTATAATGCTATTATTCCACTTCAACTGCCATTGTGACATCCTATGGAATCCTGAGGTTTGCAATTTCATGAGTTCTAAAACTGAAAATTCTAAATGCCCCTCCCTAAAGTGCAGATCTCAGGATTCCATAGCATGTTGCCATGCAGTTAGAGTGGAATATAGCACCACAATTCTTTAGTGTAAATGGGCCCCAAGAAGGAATTCAGTCATCTCCTTATCAAATGTGGCTGGGAGGGTGGTAGAAAGATGGGCATCCCTGAAGATCTCAGGTGTTTGGCAGACTTCTGGGGGAACACAGGGTCCTTAAGATAACTAGGAACTAAGGGCTGTGAATACTAAGATCTTGGCTGCCATTGAAACAATCTAAATTAGAGGACCCATGTTGGTTCTGAAAGTGCAATGCATTTGAATATCTAATACTGAGGAACACCTTCAGCACTTCTGTTTGTAAGCTCCCCAGGGCATTGGGATGGTCATGCCTGGAAAAGGAGTCCAGAGGCCCTTACACACTAAAGAACTATAGCAATATGATTCCATTTTAACTGCCATGGTTCCATCCTATGCTATCCTGGGATCTGCAGTTTAGGGAGGCACATTTAGAATTCTCAGCCAGAGAGCTCTAGTGCCTCTCCAAACTACAAACCTCAGAAGTCCATAGGATACAGTCATAGCAGTTAAAATGGAATCATAGCACTATAATTATGTACTATGAAGAGGCCCCTGGACTATTTTGATATCTAGCCAGTGCACTAGGTGCATTCTGTTTCATGGCACAGTAAAATGGATTAGATGGAGGGAACAAATTGATATTTGAAACAGCAAGAAAGATACAGTCTTGCTCAAAGCTTTCTTGATGGTTTAGTGGCTGGAGACTTGATCATTGAAGGAAAAAAATGGCTTTGGAACTTTCCTCCAATGTAAGATGAATCATGCTTGCTTCCTGAATATTTCAAAAGCATATCTGATTGAAAATGAAATATAATTTTTATTGGTTAAAGATGTGAATGGAATACAATTTTTACTGCTTAACATAATAAATTGGTTGTGAATAAGGAGAAAGAACAACCATGTCTAATAAAAACATTTCCACTATTCATCAATGAATTTATTAACTAAAATTTGTTACACATTACCTGCTGGCCTGGTTTAAGTGGTGAGAGTGTGATTCCCTGGGTGTTGATCACTGGCAAAATTTGGTTTCCAATGACAGTTGCGATGATTTGCCCCTGGGCATTGGTCAATAACTGTGGCGTGATTGGCTGCACTTGAAGGCCCTGAGCTCCTCCTGCTGCTTGATTGGATGGAACTGGATTAGGCATCAATGGAATCGTTCCAATAATCTAAGAGAAACAAAATGTGACATTCTATACATTACAAATATCTTATTGTTAAATTGTGTGATCATAGAATATATGTGAGCATAGAACATAAACAAACAAACAAATAAATATCCTTTGCTTAAAGCACACTTTAACTCATAAAGAAATTGGATTGTGTAACCACTATTTCTAGCTATGCCTGTGTATGGTTCAGATTAGCAGACTACAGTGGTTTTCAAGCATATTATGCAGAACTCTGGATTGCATAGACAACTTGCCACATCACTATGGATTTTCAGAGCTTGGAAAAAAATATATATGTGGATTATATCTCCCAAGATCCCCAGCTAGCACTGAGAGGGAATCCCAAACCTTTGTTTCTAAGCGAAGGGATTTGCACAGGTGTTAGGGAGCACTTCAGCATAAATGAGTTTGCAAACAACTTAAAAACATTTTCCTGCATCTTTATTCTATAGTGGTTTCTTGAGGTAGTTTAGCGTGGACTATTTTGACAGAAAGAGCTGTGATAAATTACTTAAAACCTGCTACTCCTGTTTTCTTCATATGATCTTGCATCAGAACTACAGAAATAAGAGTGCTCTGATCATTTCTAAAATGCAAGGCAAGGTGCTATTGCACATTTCCAAATTACGACTCACTACACTGTAAAACATGTCTGAGAAGGATGTTGAACTAAGCCATGGATTTTCACAGTGTGGAAATTCACATGCCCAATCACCACAATCATATCTACCTCACACCAAAGATGGAAAACATGCCAACCTCAGATGACTTCACTGTATAGACAATAGTGTAAGCTCATAAGATCACATCATTGCTTGCAGAGAGTTTAATACAAAATGTTCTTTGTATGGATGGAGAAACAAACTGCGTGTTCAGGGTGAGTCCCACTCTGTGCCAAAATAACACACCAACACTCTAGGATAATTTGGAAGGAACAGGCTACAATTTTTATTGGTTATGACTGTAGATCAGGTTGGTATAAACATGGGTCTGGATCCAGGCATTGACCAACCTGACTGTGGATCAATGAGACTGACTTTCTGGCCTAATGTCAGAACTCTTGGGGTGACAGGAAAAGCATCCACTCAGATGGATGCCCCATGTGGTCTCCTCTGCCACCAGGAAGTGCAGGGAAAGTATTTGTCCCACATCCCCCTGACTTTCTTAAGGGGACTCTCCAACACTACCAATGCCTGAGTGACACTGGTAAGCTGTCCCAGATCCAGGACCCATACGAACTGGCCCCAAAAGTTGTGACAAATAAACAGACAGACAAAAAAACTCTAGGCAATGCCTAAATACAACATAAACACCCTAAGAACTGCCACAAGAGAAAGTGGGCTGGTGGAACAATGCTCAGAAAGCAACTGATGAGTGTACATGGGAGCACGCCTATTAGTACCCCCCACCTGATCAGAATGAAAACTGTCAGCAGTTCACTCCAGCCAAACCTGACAGACAATGAATTCAAACCAAAGTTCAAATTCATTGGCTCGCAGTTTCTCCTCTCTCCCAGGGCCGCACCAAGCCACGTGGGCCTCTGCGAAAAAGGAATTGGCCAGCTGCCATGATCCAGAGGGCCAGTGCTCCATTCCAGCCCCAGCCCGCAAATTTGTGGTTCAGGTAAGCAGGCAGCGCAATTATTTTGATTAATATGAGTAGCAATTCGCAATCTGTGAGTTATTTACCCATCACAGTCAGCAAGTGGGTCACATTTTACAGACGGAGAATTCTAAAATTAACTGAAATCCACTGCCATCCTCAAGTTGTATGTTAATAACTGATACTTTCAAAATTCTGCAAATTACAACTGTACCAGGAAACAAGGGACATATGACTCGCTCTCTTTCTCTCTGTATGTGTGTGTGTTGTCTGAGTGTTTGATATTATCCATTATATATGGGGTAATGAATTCCAGCTTTCTTGGAGGGTTTTCCTTTTAAGTTTTTTTTTCAACCTAACTATCTCCACTTGGGACCTTTGACAAAGCGGAAGTGAGAGAACTCTGTATTTCAAATAATGCTTGTTCTCCCCACGCCCCCTCTGAGATTGCAAATTACTCACAGCTCTTTCTGGATAGCTACCCAGAATAACTCAGGGCTTGACTCTCCTGAGCTAAACTTAACTACGTAATCACATTAAGTATTCACTCCATTACACTTTGAAGAATGTTTCTGGTGTGGGTGGTAATCCACTGGCTGCCTACTCTGTGGAGCCTCCTTTTGTAATTAAGGTGGTCCGCAAGATAATCTTGTGAATTCTCCCATGCCAAAGTGCTTTTCCATCAGCCACACGGTGGTACATAACATCCAAATCTGTCTTACACTGGAAGTAATTGGATTTACTTCTAACTATTCCACTGAAGTATTGTTATGCTCAAATTTGACTTAATATAGGTACACTCAACAATTCTCCATTGTTCAAAAAAGCAAGACATTCACCTTTTAAAATCTCCTGTAGGAAAACAAAAATCCATGGCAACTTGCATTGACCTTTATGTAAGTATTTTGGAAAGATGAAGAGCAGAGATTACATTTTGGTATTTGAAGCTATGACTAGCTTGTTCAAAATTTCGCTTAGTGAACTAAGCTGTCCCCTTGAATATTTTGCACCTTGTAAAACTGAATGAAGACTAAATTGTAAAGCATGTATAGTAGGAAAGATGGAAGAGAGAAACTGAAAATCAGAAACAGCAAGAGTGGCTATGTCTTGGGGCTCTCAAGATGCTCTTGGCCTGCAGCTACCATCTGTCCTAGCCAGAATAGCCAATGATGAGAGGTTCTGGGAACTGGAATACAACAGCATCTGGAAAGGCTGTGAGCTGTGCACCCATGACATACCACACTGGGGGAAAAGAAATAAGAAATGAAAGACTTATGAAGACCTTGTGAGTCACCCTGAGAATTCTATTATAGGGCAGTCTATTAATTCTGCAAACAAACTAGCTATTCTTGAAGGCACTGAGGCACTGAAGTACTGAACAGGGTTAACAGCCATGTCCTCCAGTTAGATCTTGTATTAGTTTCCTCTAAGCAAGAAGTCTTGAAAAGGGGTGGTGATAGTTCCTTAAAAAAAAAATTACACAACTTCTGATATATGAACAATAAAAAATGATTATGAGTGGAAAGTAGGATGCAGCTTTACTGGTGACATAGTATTATTGCTTTTTTATAACCTAAACTATACTCTGGCAGCTGGTGATGCAGGTGAGCAAAGGGATCTTGGGAAGATGTAAATATCACTCTTTCCACAGCTAATGTGGCCAGCTCTACCAATCTAGAATGCAAACGATCAGGGCTGTGTAAGTGTAACCTGAAAGGGTTGGGGCCAGACGTAGTATACCTTTGCTTCAACAAATGTTACCAAATTGGAAGAATTGTCTTTCTTTTTATGCTGTCAGCAGGAGGCTTGCAAAAAATATGGGCAGTGGGAAGGGGGGTAGGAATCTTTGCTTCACGTGTCACAAAGGACATGGCCTTGAAGTGTCACTTCTGGGCCTGTAACTTCAGCCAGCAAAGCTTCAGTCCCCACAAGGCAAAAAACTGCTGTGCTAGTTTTATCAGTAATAGAAATGTTTGCATCCACATTTAAAATGCATTTCTTGGATTGCAGTCAGGCATTTTGAGAATGATATTGCTGAAGTTAACAGTTTGTAAGGTCAGAAGCCAGAAGATGCCCTCTTATACTAACGTGTGTTGTTTTTACAATGAATGAGTTATTCTGTATATATATTTACAGTCAAGGAGTGCAGGGAGGTGACTAAAGCTTGTACCCCAATAGGAGCGTTTAAACATGACTCACTGTCACCATCTCCTTCCTCTAAAGTACCCCTGCAAACTGAATATTACACTTGCATGAATGGCATAAATGTTAATCTAGCAATTCACTTATAAAATATTGCAAGGATTGAATCTGTAGTTCAAGCATGGGTGGAGGCTAACACACACCCTAACCTAGATAGACAAGAAGTGTATTAGAGAGCTCAGGATAGAAGTCTTTTGTCTTAAGCTCTTTCCCCACAATGTTGTTATCCTGCCAAAGCAACGGGTTGTTCTTGGTCCAGGAGCTGTGCTACCATATGACGTCTTCGCTATCTAGCTGCTATTCTGTTCCCAAGCATTGCAAATTAGCTCTATTTCATTTCCAGAAAAAAGAGGCTCCTTTAGCACAACAATCCTGTAAGTGGGGTCAGTGCGGTTCTGTAATAGTGCTTGATAACACTTCCTGTCAAGGTGGATCCAGGAGTAGGTGGGGTGCGGGCATGCCCAGCTTATCCCTCCTTCAACTACTCCCATGGTGTGGTAAGTTAAAAATCTATCACCTCTCCATGTTTATTTTAAATTTCTCCTTTGAGTTAATTTTTTAAAAATTTTTCAAATACATTTTTAAGCCTTATAGCGCAAAAGTGCTATAGTGTACTGGCATGTCATGCCTTCACAACACTGCTGCGCTTGTGTGGCTTATCAAAAACAAGCAAACAAGAAAACCTAACCAATCAGGAGCTGTGGGGTGGGGAAAAGGTGGGGAAAAGGACCGGCCAATGCCGCTGTAGTGCGAGGGGAACACTGATAGCAATGACGCTACTCATTTGCTTAAGGCGAAAGTGTGCCGTACAGTGCATTCCTAACTCAACACCATTATGGAAGTGGCAATGCTGGGATTGTAACAGAACAACACTCTATTGAGTTGTGATGCAGAAAGGGCCTTAGATATAGCAGGTTTCTATGGGTATGTACTTTACTTTATTTGTATGGAAGCACTCTGCATGCATTAGATTCCCCACATCTGCAAGAGATGGCTGCATTGGCTGGATCATAGTGCCTGCCTTCAAAATTTAATTCACTGGTTGCTTAAAGCCAAACATTCCTGTCTGAAAGTTTTGGAGGTGTAACAGAAGGAAATATTTTATTAATAGAAACGTTGCCTTTGGGCTCTTATTTGTTCTTTCAATTATTCAGGCATAGCTGAGAGTAAGGGCTCAGTTTTCTATCTTGTTATTAATAGAATCATAGAATCATAGAAATGTAGAGTTGGAAGAGACTACATGGGCCATCCAATCCAACCCCCTGCTATGCAGGAACACCCTCAAAGCATCTCATTTCATAATGAAGCCTGGAGTCTAGGACCTTATCCTTTTCACTTAGCTACTCAGAAAGCAGAGTTTGGAAGTATAAAGATTATGAAGTATAAACTTTGAAGGCGACACAGGAATGACAAAACGAGAAACATCATGCATTCGGTCTTGTTTTTCAAAGCTCATTTTATCATTTAGCTCTCCCTAATCTCAAAAAGAATTTAAAATCACATGAAATTTGATATCACTACATAGCTGTCACTGTATTAACAGTCCTCCCTCCATATTCATGGGTCTGACCTTCACAAATTTGATTATTTGAGAGGCATTTGCTTATCTCCCCCCATTCCCTTGCATTCCTCACCCCAGGCCTATAAGATTTGTGTTTAAAATTGACTTTTTTTCCTTTTGGGTGAGCAAAGCTCCCCCTCCCCCACTGCTGAAGGCATATCCTCTTTGCCATGTTGTTACCCCAAAAGGTGAGTGACTCAGAGGTACACCCACAATGCCTGTGCCTCTATGGAATGGTGGGGAATTATAGCTCAAAAGGGAGGCCTGCAAGGATGGGGGTAACCTTACAGGATCTTTCCATCTTTGTATACTGGTACTAATGCAAGGACACCAGCTGAAGATTAAAAGAATGTTTCTTTGGGGGAAATCACAAGCACATACAAAACTCAAGCAATCTCACAAGCACACAAGGCTAACGGAAAGAAAAGAAGGAAAAACTGGATAACGAGAAGTTGAGGCAAAGTGAGTGACATTTACCTATCCTGCAGAGAAGAGGTAAAGCAATGTGGCTCAACCTAGGGGTCTGAGAGTAGCACAAGAACAGGAATCTGAGCAGTGCTATGGACTGTCTGGCCCAGAGCCAGGTTTTAAATACTCCTTTTCAGCCCTGAAGGGGAAGGTGTTAATGGTAGAGTAAACAAAGGGAATAAAGAGCTGGCTAATAGTCTTATCATTAGGTGACAAAGCTTTGATAGGAATTGTGATAGCTTCTTAATGTCTGGGCAGGTGAGAAACAAAAGGGGGAAACTCAGCAGGAAGGAGATTATGGGGCATTGGCCATTGTTGCTTTGTCTTGGAGTTTTGGTGACTATTGTCTAAGGGCTATTGAGATGACTATCTTCTGTGACTAATCCTCAGTGGATTTATGACCTGGCCATGCCTTGAGGTCCCTTCTGACCTACTTTTGCATGTTTTCAGCCAGTACTTTTTGCAAGCATGGCTTTTCACTCATAAATGTATGATTTATATTTTGGCCAATTAAATCACGTTAATCGCCAATCATATCATGGAGCGGGGGTGTATGGCATAGTAACAACATGACTGCACATTGTACTGTGTAACGACCACTGATTGGTCAGGTGTTCTCTTCTCCTATCCCTTCCCTCTGGGAGGAATGTCCTTTCTCAAAATTGCACCTGGAAGTAATTAGAATGCCAGAACTCATTGTTCTGCTCTTCTCTGTCTGAGGGAAAAGTACTGGGAAACCCTTTACCTTGTCTTTTTCTTCCTCCTGGGACTGCTGGGGCCAGAGGCAAGGGAATGGAAGAGCTCCAGAGGGGACTGGGAGGGAATCTTGGGGAGTGGGAGTTATTCACTGTGTTTCCACTTTCATGAGGGTTCTGGTCCCTGAATGTGATTGAGGCTATCAGTATGAATCATAATATTCTACTTTGAGAGACTTTAACATCTAAATTTCAACCCAATCTTCTAATTAACAAGACAGTATTCAGTTAATAATTGGTACAGTAGTTGAATGACACTGCCCTATGGAATGTGAAGAGATTGACTTTTCTTTCCCCTTTGCTACTTTGGTTATGACTATAACTATAAATCGCAGTCCTAGTTTCCTTAAAATCCAAAATTTGTCTTTTTTTACTGTGTCTATAGCAACATGTCACCAATATAGATCCTCCTCTCCATCCGTGTAAAACCTGGAACCCAGGAGATTTTGGTTTTGTGTAATGAAAGTTTTCTGCAATCAGCCATACCATTAGCTTGAAGCTAATGAGTTAGCTAATGAAGCTAATGGTGAATTATTGGCTTTATGGATTAAGGAGCTGTGTGAATCAGCAAGCTTCTACGTTATTATCTCCATCAAATTTTCAATGCTGCTGTTCTGATATGGAAATAATAAATATGTCTTGGATAATCAGAGAGGTAACAAAGCTTTTGTGGCAGTAGTTGTGTAACTATTGTTGTCTATCCTGATATGTCAAGAGGTATTTCATGGAAGATGAGAAGCACTGTATTCTGGCAACAATGTGTTACCCTGATTTCTGGGGGTCCCGTGAGGGACACCTAAATGGTCTCCAAATTATACAAGTTGGGGAAATTAGTCAAAGAGCACAAGTTAGCACTGCGAGAGGCAGGGCAACGGAGCAAGATCTTTTACCCAGCGTCTACGGGTCAAGGAGCAAACAGATGTGAAATAATAATTGCTGTTTTTATTAAAATACAATCAAACAAGTGTATGCAACACACTCACACAGATATCTAGAGAAATAACGGTTGGAGTGGGATAGAGGGATTTTAAGAGGAGGTTTGGTTCGGGAAATACTGCACCTGTCCTGAAGCCCGGGTAGTCTGAAGATAGAGTTCGTAGATATGGAGGCTCTCAATACGTGGGACTGAGGGGAAGGCTCGCCAAGCAAAGTGGCAGCAAGGCGGTATGGAAGTTGGGAGCAATCCGAGGAAGTGCTGAAAGTCAGGGGTTCTTATAGGGGAAATTCTGGCCATAGGCTAGTCTGTACTTGGGGAAAACAATGAGTTTTGGGCTGGAGACAAAGCTTCTGAAAGGTCAGAATTTAGCATGATTGAGTTAGGTCCGAATTGTCAATAGGGTAGCCAGTACGCAAATGAGGAGAGCTTGACACTTGAGTGTTCGGCTTGTCAAGCTGCCTGCTCGGGGCAGGGAGTTCTTTGTAGGTAGCGTGCATACATAATGAGGGTACTTGCCGTGAGGTCTCCTGAAGTGGCAGTTTGGCTATTTCTGGCCAGCCTGTATTGTTTTGGAATATTACGGCGATTAGTGACCGAGCCTGTTTGCGTGCTTGTCCGGGGGCCTCGCAAGCACATGGGAAGGAATGGGTAAGGAAGCCCAAATTATTGATATCAAAATGATATCTGGTGCCCCCCAAGTCTGTCTAGAAACTGCAGTAACAATTGGCTCAGTGGCTCCCCCCGTCAAATGTTCCAGATTCAGTTTTTGGCATTTCCAGGTAGGACTGAGTAGGACTCCACTCTGAAGATGTGGAGAACTGTCAGCAGCCAGTAGGCACAATCCTGAATGAAAGAGATCAGTCATCTCACTCAAAGAAACACACACATACAAAAACAGTTTTCTGTGAGTCAATTTCAAATCTAGGGATTATAGCTATTGTTAAAACTGTAGAAAAAACTAGGCTATTGAGAAACAAGAAGGACATATCAGAATGTCCAGTGTCTGTTGCAACATTTAGAAGAAAATGAAATGGAACAAAAATAACCTCAAAACATAGGGGCAAATTTGGCACATTGTGGTCCAACAAGACAAAACATTCTCCATCACTACAGAATATTAGCTATGAGCTGGAAAGTAAAACTGGGGCAGCTGGATGGAATGTTCCTTTTGGCTGAAACACTGAACAGGAATAATCCTAGATGAAATGACAGTAATTTTTTTTTTTTTTTTTGCAGATCTCATCTGTGAAACTGCATTTGTTACAGAAAGTCTATTGAGCTCTTTTTCCTATAAAAAAAATAATTTCAAAGGCCCAGATATTGTGCAGATGACTATCAGGATATGGCTCACTCCATGCAGTCCAAATTTAGAGATCCAAATAATATTCACATCCTATTCTAGTGCATGAAATTTGCACCAGTTCGTAGAACCATTCAAAAACTCAGGGATTTGAATTCAGCGTATTAACTGATCCTCAGTTTATGTCAAAGAGATCAAACAACTGCTTTGCCACATACTCAGGTCCCCTTGAGTGTCATGCGAATGTGAGGAGTGGTCCACACGATGCACTCACATTTATGCAATGCTCCAGGGTCTAGCAGGCGGTGCTCATATGCTTTTTCATTTTCGGCTCTGAGCCGAAAATGGTGTGTGATCACGCATTGCTCTGGGGCCCCACGTGCACTTACCTGGTGTGCAGAGCTCCGGAGCCGTGCTGTCGCGCTTCCTGCCCCAGCGCAGCCTGGGAAATTCACAGGCTGCACTGAGGAGGTAAGAGGCAGGGCTCTCGCACAACCAGGAAGCAGCTGTGGAGCTGAAGCAACGGGGACGCGAGAGCCTCTCACTGGAGGCTGCTCATGCGATCCCCACACCCCAGCGCCGAGAAAAGCTGAGTTGTGGAAAGGGCCTCAGTTTCTCATTAAGTCTAAAGATATATAGCATCTGAGATGACCAGGTTTCAGAATCTTTATGGCAGTTGATGGTAAATCTAGGTACGTGGCTGAGCATTTGTCCCACTACTCTTCAGTACACCTTATCTTCTTGTTAGGTATAGTTAAGACATAATATAACTATAGTTTCCTATTGTGACAGTGTGTGCCACTGAACTTTTGACGCCCATACTCACCTCTTCCTCTCTGTGTTGGTGAGGACAGAGAACATAGGCCATTTTTGCACTAGACTGTTATAGTGCTATTATTCCACTTTCAAAATCCTATGGAATCCTGGAGTTTGCAGTTTAGGGAGGGGCTTCAAAGGCCACTCCCTAAACTGCAAATCCCATGATACCATAGGATGTTGAAAGTGGAATAATAATACTATAACAGTCTAGCGCAGAAATGGCCTATGATTAGTGAAAATAAATCTAGCTTGATTTTCAACCCTAGATTAAAGCAGGAGTGGGCAATTTATGATCCTTCAGATGTCATCAGACTTCAGATTACCCAGCATAGCCAGTGGTGAGTGATTATCAGAGCTGTATTCCAACAGTATGGCTCACATGTTGCACACTCCAGGATTAAAAATATTTTACACATCTCCCTGGATTAGGATATTGTGCAGAACTGAGTTTAGTTTAAAAGCAGGAGTTTTTGATTTCACCCTTATGGGTCACAAAAGGGGAGGGTGGAGATGGGAAATCCTAAGGTTTAGCAGAGGATATTCTCATATTAGGAAACCATGTTTTATTACAGAGCTTGGAAAAGTTACTTGGAAAAGTTACTTGTTGCTGTTGTTTTTCGTTTACTGTCTGAACCAGGCAGACTTCAGGAAGCAAACTGTGTCATTATTTCCAAAGGAGGTTCATGATATCACCATTCTCACCAAAAGGCTCATAGTCTAATCTGCATGCTGTTTTCTTTGGATATGTAGATTAAGAGTGACTCACTCACCCATTTCTGTAATACTGAGAAGTTCCCAAAGGCAGAGAGGACCCGGTTTATTTTCCTGATCCAAATGTTGATATAAAGTTATTCAATATGTGCAGTGGTTATAAAAAGGCAAATAATGTCTTAGAGTAAATGTTAAGTGGTATTGAAGGCCATACCCAGATGACAGACCAAAACTGGTAGTCTTGCTCTCATTAAAAGAGTTAATCTGACTTCAGATCATCTAAAGAAAGCCAGGTTGGTCTCAGGTGTGGAGGGGGAGCAATCATTTAAAAAAAAAAAAAGACGTATTATCAAATATGCATTTGTTTATCACAACGAAGTTTTATGATTCAAAGCTGATTCATATATATTTTATGAAGAGAATATCCATTGTGGTATCAAAATTAAATGTATTTTGAAACTTGTAGGTGACATTTATCTGTCTGCTCTATCAGAAAAAAGTTGTCATATTTCATCTAACATATATTACTTTTTCAATTTCCTGCCAGTAATGTTTCTTTAATGTTCTTTAGGGCGAGACTACAGGATTTCTCATTTCTCACAACAAAGCCCAAAACTCATTATAATGATGCTAATGACAGTTGCCCATGAAAAACTGTATCTCTCTTTTCATAGGTGAACAATCTTTTATCCATGACCATCATGGCATTCTTTCTCACTCTCTGTGTTCCGTGTGCGTGCACGCACGCACACACATACACACAGAGTTGTAAAAGGAGGCTTAAAGGATCCTTACAAATGCTCTTCCCATTCTTCTGCCTTTCCCTTCAGATGTGCATTATACCAAAAATGTAGGCACCATTTATGTGATGCTTTAGGCTCTTTTGGAAGGCATGTGTGATGAGATAGCTGATAGTAAATCCATTGCAAATGGCAATCTTTGATCTCCCTTTCTGGTACTGGCATCTTGTCTGCTTGTTTACTGAAACTAAAAATGGAGGAACAACCAACACTTTTTGCATGGCAGGCAGTTTAATAGATGCGATTCTGGCAAAGTCAAATTCATGGATGTTTGCAGGTTTCCAGAACTACCAATCAAAAGGTGCTTTCTGGCTATTCTGTCTCTTTCTCTATAATATACTTTTAGGAATGTTAGGGAGAAGGATGGGAAGAAGTTATAGGAAAACTCAGGCCAGGAGGGCTACAAATGGAAGATGTTGTTGTCTAAATTCATCCTACATTTGTGTAAAAGAGGCAGGGCAATAGCATGAGCAAGTTCCTCTCTTTCTATTGATTTCACTAGGATTACTTTCATAGCTCAGAACTACAGAAATGTATCATCTTACACTTCGTTATTTGAAAATTTCTGGAGAGTGTCACAAAGTACATCTTTCTGAATCCTATTATACTCTGATCCCATGTCCACAACTATTTAACACCTAATATACCTGTGGGTTGATATTAACTTCCTCAGTATATCTGAAGAAGTAGACTGAAATCCATAAAAGCTCATGATAAAATGATCAGTTTGGCAGACTCCTGCTTCCCCTCTCCCACTTTCATTTTTATTCTTAAGACTTAGAGTGGATTTAAATGTGCCCAGAAGCAGAAGGAAGTTGGGCATTTTTATATTTAGAGTCATTCATTGTCCTGAAAAGGCCAACAAATACCATTGACAGGAATATAATTATTGCTTAGATTATCAGAAGCATACAGCTTGTTAATGAAAAATTAATTGGGACTCCTAAGTAATTCCTTGGGAACCTCGTATATTGACTTAAGGATTCTGTATGAAGGTGTATAGTTTCACGGAAAGGGCAACCATTTTCCCTAGACTTCAACAGTGTAATGTGTTAACTGACACTTAACACCATAAAATAAAAATGAAATAACCTTAAGGTTAACATTTTCTTCTGGTGTTTAATGAGACCCACTCTATTAACTTCAAAGAGCTTGACAATGTTTGCTTCCCCTTTAGTTGATCAATTTTTAATTCCTTGGTATTTGGGGTGCCATGACCCTGCTAAGTCTCTGTTTGTCTATATAGAAAAATAACTTTTATAGTTTTTTTAAACTACATTAATACAGGATGGAAGAAATGTCCTCATCTCTGAAAGCCAACATGTCCAAGCAGAGTCATGGAGAGCTCCCCTACCAAACACCCATGTTTTTCTGGTCACAGAATAATACCAAAGAAATAATCCTAAATCAAAGAACATGCTGGAAGGAACATGGAGCCTTGATGCATACACATTCAGGAGAGGAATGAATCCTGAAGCTACCCAGTAGGCCCAGAATATACCGCCATGTGAATTGCCTCTGAAAGGGGCAAGAGGGGAGACATACAGAGTGATGCAACGAAGAAATGTTTGATTTGATGCTATGATGGGAACCAGTCAATAAGACAAATTCTTTCTGTCAAAAGGCTGTCCTTTTCCAACCCAGACTCTCCTGCTACATTATGATTCACTTTCACGGTTTCCCTATCACTTTAAGTCTATCTATCTAGCCACTCATCCATTCTGTTGAATAAGTCATGTCATGGCTTGATAAATATATTCTTGAGAGGGGACCAGGCCTCTAAAGGCTAAATCTAACATGTTAAAATTAAACTTTTTTTTAAAGTTGCTGCAATGACCTATTTATACTCCCCCCTCCCCGCTTGCTTCATCTATACATATTTTTTTATTTTTACATTTTCCCTGGTAACTGGCCTCTCTCATCTCTCTCTAAACTGTCTCCCTGATGTCCCGATCACTCTCTGATCTATTTCTCTTTTCTTATCTCCTGGGTGGATGCTAATATGACACATCCAACCTCTAAAACAAACTATTTATTCTGAGAACTGGCAATGTCAGAGTATTTGATGCATCCAACATTAAAATGGATGTTTATTTGGATATTGGCTGCTTTGTGCCTACATATATATTTTTTCATTTTCCGGGCAGGCGGGGGAAGGGGAGAGATCTGTTTTTAAAACATGCTGCTGAAGGGAGATGAGAAGGTATGAGTTTTTTGTTCAATGACAAAGAAATGCTGAGTAAAAGGACAAAGCTGTGGGCAGGCCCAGCTGTATTGTTGGGTACAGTGATATAGCTATTTCAGACAGAAGTTCTGTGGTTTCAGGAAGAGTCAGCAAAATGTTATTTAATTTTTTTTTTTACTTCTAGATAGAGGAAGGGGTGGTTACAGGAGTTTCTGCTTGAGGTGCCCAAATAACTTGGCTAGCTTCTGATGCTATGTACCTTGATTTGGATGGGGCAGGGCTTCAGTCACCACAATTGAGACAGTACATCACTTGGCAATCTAGCTGTTTTCCCCAAGTTTTCATGTCTATTCGTACTGAGAAGAGGAAGTGTATGAGCAAACAGCTGCCATTAGTGTGGTTCTCGATTGCCCCAGATATTGCATCTAAATTCTGCCAGTGAGTTTTTCAGAAAGGGGAGCAAGGGCCTGGATTTAGTCTTCCTCTTCAGTAATGTTTAGGATAACAAGGGCTACGTATGCAAATCTGGGTCAAGTATATCAGTACAGAGAAATAATTTGTATTATAAAAATTAGATATGTCATTTTTTAAAAGCTATGTAAATAAGCACATTTAGTGGCCTAAATACCCTATAGCACCAGGTCATGTCTTAGGCCCTTTCTGCATGGCATTTTCCATGCGAAAGAGAGCCTGGAGCATCGCACGACTGTGAGGAGCGATCTGCACGACGCACTCACAATTGTGTGACACTCCAGGGGCCGGCAGGCACCGATCTCGCACCTTTTCATTTTTGGCTAGGAGCTGAAAATGGTGCACGATCGAGCATTGCTTCCTGGCCCTGTGCACACTTACCTGGTGTGCGGAGCCTCTGGAGCCGTGCTGGTCACACTTCCTGCCCCAGCGCATCCTGGAAAGGTCCCAGGCTGCACCGCGGAAGGAAGAAGTGGGGCTCTCGCGCGAGCAGGCAGCTCGTACGGAGCTGAAAGACCCTGGATACGAAAGCCTCTCGCCAGAGGCTACTCGTGTGATCCCCGCACCCCAGCACCAGAAAATGGTAAGGTGTGGAAAGGGCCTTAGAAGCTAAGCAGGGTCAGAGATTAGTACTTGGATGAAAAAATGTGAATGAATACCAGGTGCTGTAGGGTATATTCCAGAGGCAGGAACTGGCAAAACCATCTCTGAGTATTCCTTGCCTAAGAAAACATATGCAATTCATGGAGTTGCTGTAAATTAATAGCCTACTTGAAGGCACATACGCACACAGATATTTAGCAGGATTTTGTAATTCTTACTGGGCAAAGACCACAACGCATTAGTAGAGTGTATCGGTTGCATGCAGAATATTCCAAGTTCAATTCCCAGCATCTCCAGCTTTGGCTGCAAGCTGTCAATGTGGATAATACCGACCTGACTCAGCATACAATGGTATCATACGGTACCATTTTTATCTATGTCTACCTATAGTGTGAACTTTGAGAGCAAAGTATAAAATCCTAAACAAATAAAGGGTGTGTGTAGACTTCGGTGTCGATTTATCCTGGTATTTATCTTACATTCCTTTTATTTCCTTTTGTTTGTTTAATCAGATATAGTGTAGGTATATGTGACAGTTTACGAAGGAATAATTTACTATGATGCACATAAGATTAAGTGGAATCCTCATATTCTGTAGTATAGATCCATATAAGTATGTCTTTAAAAATTCATATTTTTATTCTCAGAGACTTTTAACCAGGAGGCAAATTTCATAATACAATCATATTAATCCTATAGATTATTATCTACATGTCCACTGTGGAAGTTACACAGTATATCAACTAAATGTAAATGTAACTGCTGTCACAGTAATGTTACCACAGTAAATGTTATCAGCATTTGCTGTCAAATTTGTATCTGTAGAATTGTACCAGCTTTAGAGAGTTAAGAATAAGCAGAAGTCTCTAGTGTTGTCTGAATTGTCCTTCTGCCACTTGAACTGCTCTTATGCTGGCATAGCTCCCCTCTGGTGGCTAGTTTCACTTGGCAGAAGGAAATGTCAGCACATCTGGCACAATTGCAGAAAAGCCTGGGGTAATATTAGGGAAGGAAGAGAAGAATAAGGAAGGAGTAGAGTTACGACAGATCCAAACCTCCCAGGGACCAGGAAGACAAGACACCATACTCACACAAAGGCCCTGAGTAGTCTATGTAATTGCCAGCATCCTTAGGCTGAGAAGGATTTGGATTTAGCAGACTTTGAGCTGGCCAAGTGTCAGCTCAGATGGCCCTCAGCCAACCTAGTGAGTTAGGATTGTTCTCCAAAGCTGTTTGCAAATGCAAGACTTAAATCATACTGTCTTTAAGTGTTTAAACCCTTCCTCTTCACCCAAATGTAATACCCAAGTTGCCTGCAGCATGCATTTCTTTTCTTTTTGTAGATGCTCTTACACATTAGCAGTATCCGTATATTAATTATCCCTAAACTATTGACCAGATTGGCTGGGCTTCACACCAAGAGCTTCTCGGTCTCTATGCTGCTGCCATAGGGTGAAGTTCTCGTTTCATTCAAAGGCACAAAGTGAAGAGGAAACACGGCTCAGAATAGCTACATTCTACCTCAGAATAGCTCTACATTCTACTTCTCTGTTTATTTGGACAAATCTAATTATTTCATTTTCTATTTATTTCATTTTCTCTCCTTTTTCCCATGTTAAGCTCATTCTGCCCTCTCTCTGTAGCAGTTTGCAGATTTCTTTTTCTAACGAAAATGTGCAAGCATTTTGTGCACAAAGTTCAAATATACATTTTTTGTAAACTATCATATTTGCCAGCATATAAGACGCACCCATGTATAAGACATATCCCAGTTATACACTGGCAAATATTATAATATATTAAATATTATAATATTATACACGCTGGCGTATAAGATGCACCTGATTGTCAAACAGGATTTTTTTGGGGGAAAAGTGAGTCTTATACACCAGCAAATACAGTATTTTTAATGTAATTCCTCCAAACAATCCTTGCCCCCTACTCCCCCAAAATCCCACCCCCTGCCCCTTGTCAAGACAAACAGATTTGTCAGCTGAAAACCAAAACTGGAAGTGATGCCATGTCACTTCCAATCATATAAGGAGCAATTTGGCTGCTCATGGGGGAGAATTCCAACTTCACTCATTTGGATCTCTAACCTAGGGTTGTGGTTTTTTAAGTGTTCATTATCTACTTATTTCCATCCCAGAACACCAGTGTGGTTTTCTTCCTTGGAACTTCCTTGTTCCCCATTCCCAGTCAACTTCATAGTTTAGACTGTACTATTAAATGGCTTTTATATTGAATCTCCCATGGAACTATCTTGACATTCTACCAAATTTACCTCCACTTTCCATCCTGCTCATAGTTCCTATGCTCTTGGCTGTCTCAAGTCCAATACTAACATGTATGAGGTTCAAATATGCTGCTTGGTTTCTTTTGAGTCAATCTTATTTCCTTGAAGGTAGACCGACAATGGCTCAGGCCATTTCTGCACTAGACTGTTAGTGCGATTATTCCACTTTCAACATCTTATGGAATCCTGGGGTCTGCCTTTGAGGCCCCTCCCTAAACTGCAAATCCCAGGATTCCATAGGATGTTGAAAGTGAAATAAGAGCATTATAATAGTTTAGTGCGGAAATGGCCTCTGGCAAGCACAGCTTTTCTTTAATACATATACTTCTTCCTGTAGAATTAACTGGTTCTCACTTCTTTTGATTTTCATACAGTTGTGAGTTTTGCAAGTCATTTTGACCTGCATTCAGCTTTATTCTTCATGCTTCAAGTGCATATGAAATGTATTTATATTCAATGATACTTTCTTGAGTGGTCATCACCCTTGAGGCAATGGAACACATGAATGTTCTCCATATGTAAACTGCTCTCTATTGTTCATTCTTTTTTTTTCTCAACAAAAAGCTTGTGAGTGAAAGGACAGTTAACAATGAAACAAGCCATCTGCACTATTGGAAGTGGTAGCAAGCCAAGGCCAAAGTGCTCACATGAAGACTATAGTATATTCAAGTATCTATATTATATTTGGTTTCATCTTTGATTATGAATAATGTAAAGTCAAGCATGAGACACAGAACAGCACTGAATTTATAGATAGGACCTAATGGGACTGGGCATTGTTAAACTCAATTATTAACTGCAGTTACCACAACCTGCCTTCTGAGGAGGAGTTGATTCACAGAGTCTAGTGCAGCAAACATTTTTAGGTGATTTTTGGATTATCATCATCATCATCATCATCAATTGTATATATATTAAATATTAACTACAGCCATAATCGGTTCACAACATTTATAAGTACATATTGGATAAACAAAGAATATTCATATTACAAGCTAATCAGATGTGTACTTTTCATAATTGTCTATAAAATTGGGATCAGTCTGTCTAAATGGAATTAGCAGGCTAAATGTTCTGTGTCATTTCAGTGGAAAACCCCAAAGTTACAAGTAGTAGAAGTCTGAACCCTTTATACTACCTAACAATAAGATTTCACTTTAACTGCCCAGGCTGAATCTTATGGAATCCTGGGGTCTGTGGTTTAGGAAAGGCAGCAGATCTCACTGGAAGAGAATTCTAAATACCCTTCCCTAAGCTGCATATCCCAGGATTCCATAGGATGTAGCCATGACAGTTAAAGTAAAACTATTGCACTATAATTGTGTAGAACGAAAGGCCATGGATTCCACTTTAAAATCAATGAAAAAACAAACCAAATCAAAAAAGAATGAATAATAACTGTTCCTAGGCACTTCACTAGGCATCTGATGACTTAAGCATACAAAGGCTTATGCTACCAATTTCTTTCTCTCAGTTAGGGCCTTTCCACACTACACTGTTATAGTGCTATTATTCCACTTTCAGCATCTTGTGGAATTCTGGGGTTTGTAGTTTATTGAGGCCAAAGAGCTCTCTAGCTGAGAATTCTAAAGGCCCCTCCCTAAACTGCAAACCCCAGGATCATAGGATGTTGAAAGTGGAATAATAGCACTATAACTGTGTAGTGTGAAAATGGCCTAACATGCCTGTGTCTTTGAATTCTGAATTTGTATTCAAATGAATAAAAATCTAACAAATGAATAGTAAAACAAGTAAAATTTCAATAGTGAAAATGAATGGAGGAACTACAACAACTTTCAGTTTCTTGTGTGAAATTTAGTGGAGTATTTGTACAAGAGTTTTGGAACTTCACAGATCTGCCGTGTTGTCTTCTGCAGGCCAACTCTCACAGCTTGTTTCCTACACCTCAGGGTCCCACTACTGGAAGGACGCCAGGTGAAAGAAAATAGACAGAGTGGAGGAAATGCTGAAGGAAAGAAGCAGAAGGGAGAGGGTATAGGATCCTCACCATACCAAAAGCCAGTTTGGCTCCAATCACCCACTTTTGCTATGATAGGGAAAAGCAGTTTTGAAGACACAGATCTATCACCATCACAGACACATGCAGATGCCCTGTCTCATTTTCCATATGGCCACCCTAACTACAGTCAATAAGTCAAAGTAATGTATGGAACAGTGTAAGCCTAAAATGTCTATTCAGAAGGAAGTTCTACTCAGTGCAATCAGCTTTACTTCCAAGTAAGTGGAAAGCATTAAGACACTTCCGCTTTAATCAATTTTTCTCATGATATTGTAATAGTGGGGAAGTAGTAATTATTCTTAGTCTGACCTTTTAAATGGAAGTTATCAGTGTGACTGAACATGCAGGCAGGACTATACATCTTACCAGTTCTGTGAGGTTCCACCCTCTTTGCTCTTATGGATGCAGTATATATCGCAATAAATTCAACATCTCCTGAAATCTCCATGCTAATCAATACAACTCTTGTTGTTAGTGTTAAGTGCTGTGAAGTCGACTTCGACTCATGGGTCCTTTTCGCACGGGATTTCTGAAGCGAAAGGGCCCCTTGAGCGTCGCATAAATGTGAGGAGCAGTCCACACGATGCACTCACATTTGTGCCATGCTCAAGAGCCTGACGCAGACTGTGCACACATTTTTTCATTTTCGCCTAAAAGCGGAAAATGCTGTATGGTTGTGCATCACTCCGGGGCCCCATGCGCACTTACTTTGTGTGCGGAGCTTCGGGAGCTGGGCCAGTCATGTGTCCTCTCCTCAGTGCAGTCTGGGAGGTCCTAGGCTGCACTGCGAACAGAAGAGGCAGAGCGCTCGCGTGACCAGGAAGCAGCTGCAGAGCCCAAGCAGGAGGGATGCGAGAGCGTTCCTACGAAGTCTTCCTGCACGAGCCTTGCACTCCGGCACCAGGAAAAGGTAAGGTGCAAAAAGGGTCATGGTGACCTTATTGGATGAGAGACCTCTGAGTCACCCTATCAACAACCTGTCTTTCAGCATATGTCTTTCAGATTAAGGGATGGATCCTCCTTGATTGAGTCTAGCCACCTGTAATGCAGTCTTCCTCTTTTCCTACTGCCTTCTATCTTACCAAGCATTATTGTCTTTTCTAGTAAGTCATGTTTTCTCCCTATAAGGCCAAAGTACAACAGCTTCAGTTTAGTCATCTTAGCTTCTATGGAGAGTTCAGTCTTGATTTGCTCAAATACCCATTTATTTGTCTTTTTAGCAGTATCCATAGAACTCTTCTCCAGTACCACATTTCAAATACGCTGATTTTCTTCCTATCAGCCTTTTTCCCTGTCCAGCTTTCACAACCATACATAGAAACTGGAAATACATTGGCAGGGACAATCCTAACTTTAGTATTCAGTGATATATCTTTATACTTCAGAATCCTGTCTAGGTTCTTTCTAGCTGCCCTTCCAAGTCTTCTTCTGGTTTTTGACTGCAGTCTCCATTCTGATTAATGACTGATACAAGATATGGAAAATCTTGAACTATTTCAGTGTCTTCATTATTTGATTTAAAGTCATGTAAATCATCTGTGGTCATTTTTTTTTCTTTTTGCATTTCTCCCTGACAATGTCCCTGGCTTCAGTCTAGAGTTTTTCTGGCTCCTAGTCAATTAGGCTTAATAATACATTATTTTTCACATTATTTTTAAATTCTATGGGGATCTTTTTAGGTTGTAGTTCTACATGGTGGTTGGTTAAGTGTTCTTCTTTAGCTTTACTCTAACTTTTGCTATTAGCAGTTTGTGGTATGGGCCACAATCTACTCTTGGTCTTGTTTTTGCAGATGGAATGGAGGTTCTCCATCTTCTGCTTCTGGTTATGTAACCTATTTGATTTCTCTATTGGCCAGCAGGTGATGTTGATATATACAGTCACATCTTTAATTGTTTGAAGACTATGTTTTTGATGAACAAACTTTTGGCTTCATAAAATTCAGTTACTCTTCTGCTTCATTTCTTGATCCTAGGCCAGATTTTCCTATGATCTTTGATTACACTCTGTTACCTATATGCATTCCAATTGACTACGATTAACAAGAAGTCCTGTTTTGGTGTGTCATAAATTTCCTCCTGGACTCCTGCATAGAATTTTTCAGTTTCTTCTTCTGCATCTGTAGTTGAAGCATAAACTTGGATTATGGTTATATAGATGGGTTTTCCCTGAAGTCTTGACATGATTCAATCAGACTTGGCATTGTATTCTTTGACTGTTTTTGCTACATATCTCCTCATTATAAATGCCACCTCATGTCTTCTTAGATTTTCATTTCTTGAGTACAGCACAGGAATGTCCCATTCTGGGCCACTTTGGCTCACTTCCTTTAAGTATTGCAATTTTTATGATTCATACTTCTCACATTCAATGTTTCTGTTGTGCAGCTTCACACCTCTAAGCATGTTAACAGCTGAATGTCCTTTTGACTTGAGTCCAGTTGTGTAATTAGCCAAAAAGCAACTTGTAATTGCCCTCTGGCATTGCGCAGTAGTTTGTTGAGTGCCACCTAACCTGAGAGTCTCATCTTCTGGCACTATTTCTTGTTTCATTTTGGATTGTCTCATCATAGAGTTTTCATGGTAAAAGACATTCAAAAAGGCTTTAATGCCTCCTTCTGCACAGTTACTAACAAGCCTTAGCTATGGTGTCACTGCTATTGTCTCTGAAAGAACCTCCACCAGTAGCATCCCTCACTACTGCTGCAGCCCAGTAGCTGCTTGACCCTTCAGCAAAAGCCTGTCTGACATGGGGGATCCTACCAGCTGCACTCTTGCTGTCAGCATGGCCTCTTGCCTTGCAGGAGCACCCAGCCCCACTACCACAGAAAGGTAGTGTCATTGATGGGAGTACAACTGTAGCCTATCGTTATTCTGTGCCAGTGCTTAGATCTGCTATGAGAAGTATGAGTGCCACACTCCCTGAGGCACCCATGCACTAAGGTAAATGTGATACTTCTATCATCCATCTTACCTGTGGTGGTAGGGGTAGTAAAAAACTTTAAATGAAATAAGAGGCCAAGACACAGATAGCCTAAGGCAGTGATGGCGAGTTGGGACTGAGTTGCCTTAGAGGAGTTTCTATGAGGCAACTCTGCCTCAGGCAAGTAGACTGATTTTAAAACTCCCAGAAGACTAACAAGAACTTGGACACAGTTACACTCCTTAAGGATACATAGCATACTTTCCTAACTATGATGCAGGACATGCTGATCAATAAATTAGTTTATTCTTCCTACCCACATGGCAAGAAAAAGGCTACATTCACAAGCTTTGGGATAGCCCCATGTACTCATTCCTTCATTCATTTTAGTATTTCTTACCTTTTGGTAGGAAAATAATGAAATAATGAATAATGAAAGCATTTATCAAGACCAGATAATGAGTAAATATAATAAAAATACAGCAGTCAAAGCAGCCATGATGATTTAAAAACAATTGTAAAAAATGTATAAGATCAGCACCAGTCTTATTTAAAGCAGTATCTGCAAAAGCCCACTGGAATAAAACAATCTAAGGAAGCAGCAATGAACTTTTCTTGAGAGACTATCTCAAATTCTACAAGCCATCACTGAAAAAGCTTCATTTATTTTATATTCATTTATTAATTTTAAAAAATATGATCTTCCAGTCCAAATAAATTCTGAAAGTAGCATTTTGAATCAAATGGAATATTTGGCCTGTCCTGAAGGACAGTCCAGCAAAATGTGCAATGATCCCCAAGAACAGCACCAATTTCTCCAAAAAAGCATTCATGGCATACAAGTAAAAGGTGAGAAAGGGTACTCCTGATCTTCATGGCCACTTGGTTATAGAGGAGTAGGCCAGCTACCTGGAGCCCCTTCAGTAGATCAAAGCATGCAGCTATGCAAGGATGTAGCGTGGTTTCTTGTATTATCAGTAGGAGCTATACAGAAAAGAAAAATTAATTAATTAATACAATTAATTAATTAACTTAGCCCAGACATTAATTTAATTCTGTCAGTGTGACATCAAAGGATTTCCAATGATTACAGTATGATATAGATATCTACTTAATTCCCCCTACAGTCCCCCTCTCATTCCCAACTGGAGCTCCCCCTCCCATTCTCTTGCCTTTTGCATCATGGGGCCAGAGGCAAGGGAATGGGAGGAGGGAGCTGTGGAAGGGAGAAGGAAAGCTCATGCAAGCTTCCTTCCCATTCCCTTACCAAGCTTTTGCCTCAGTGCAAGTTTTCAGCATCGGGGCCAAAAGTGAGAGGATGGTAGAGGGAGCTCCGGAGGGGAGAAGGAAGGCTTGTGTAAGCCTTTCTCACCCAATTCTCTTGCCTTTTGCCTCAGCACTGGGACCAGAGGGAAGGTAACGGGAGGGGAAAGCTCTGGAGGAGAAAAGGAAGGCACGTGCAAACCTTCTCCACCATACTTTGCCTTTTGCCTCATTGCAAGTTCTCAGTGCCTGGGTTAGAGGCAAGGGAATGAGAATGGTTCCTCTAGATGGAGGAGCTCAAGAGGGGAGAAGGAAGGCATGTATGTGCCTCTCCTCCTCTGATTCCCTTGCCTTTTTTCTGGGCACTTGCCTTGCTTCTCAATTCCTGGCAAAAAGCAGAGCAATGGGAGGAGGCGAATGGGGGGGGGCGCTGGGAGGCAGGCACACATCTCCTGAATAATCAAGGTTCCAATGGTCAAACCCATAAATGTTGGGGGAGGACCGTATACTGATAGTTATTTATACTATATATAAATAAACAATAATAGTAATAAAACAAAATTATTGGTAAAATATTTTAAAAATGGACAAAATAAAACACACCACTTCATATGTGCTACTGTTATGTAATTTAAAACTCAAAGGCCTACCTGAATACCAAATGAGAGTTAATAGGGGAATTAACTTTTAAAGCTACTTTTAAAAAATTATTTTTGAAACTATTTTTAGATATATTTTGACAGGAATTTTTGTGTTTAAGCCCCTTTTCTTTTCAACCTAGGCATTCTCCCTCATGAAAATAACAAAAAGCAATAGAAAATTAGCAAGCTGCTCAACAAACAATGCAATGAGGGGCTTCCAAACACTTCAGTGCGTAACAACAAAATACATTTCAAATATGTTTTTAAAATACCATTCCAAGCTCTGAAAAATCTGTGTGCTTCCAGTCAATTGTATGGAATATTGCATTTAAAAACATGCAAGAGTGGTGACTGCGAAAGGCTCAGACCATTTTTTTTTAAAAAGCACAATCATGAAAAGAAAGCTATATTGCATTCTAATGAAAGGGAATTAAGAGCAAACATAGTCACTTAAATGGTTTCCAGATAACTCCATTGGGCTGGAGATAGGAAATAATTTGTAAGCCATTTTCTTTGTATTGAGAGTTGCCAGGTTGAATATGCATCAGGATTCCTTTTTAACATTCGGTGATCATAAATTAGGAAGTCTTATTATACATTTTTATCAGGAGGAACTACAGTACATCTCCTGGGCTGTCCATGTACAGTACATCCCCCTCCAAACCCACATTTTAGCTGATGGAGACCCCAATACAGGTCTTTGCTGGCTTGTGAGAAGTGGCAAGAATGATTTGACAGGGAGGCATCCTGGTCTCTTCCTGCAATGACATCCAGCAGTGACATCATCCTCTGAGACCTGCTAGGAACCCCAGAAGACCATGGAGGATGCCTGAGGCTGTGCATCCAATTACATGAATGGAGCTTTCTGCTACTTCTATTGTCCTCCCCAGTCCCATGTTTCACTAGATAAGAAATACCCATTTTGGGTGGAGGTCTCTATAATAAACCTTCATGTCTGAAGATAAGCTAAATATTAAAGCAACAAGAGCAGTGGCATATTCAGCCTGGCATATTTAACCATATTCAATACTTGTTTATTTATATCTAATTTTCTGCCAAAAAACTCCCACAACTCAAGGCAGCTTACAGAAAAATTCAAATAGTAAATACGTTAAATTAAAACACAAGACCAGCTTAAAAACACAACTAAAATATGAACTGAAAGTCATTTAAGATGAGGAATCCCTTCTCATGTTGGATGGTGCACACACATTTATTATCATTACTGCTGAAACCATCGACCCCAGAACTGGGGAGCTTAAATGGCTTGAGTCTTCTCTAACTAGGCTAAGAGGGCTGAGCTTCCTTGATCTGGGAAAACTGGACCACCAAGACTCCTAAATGATCAAGCACAAAGAAATATTAAGATAACCGTTGTCATTGAACCAGCTCAGAAGCCTGCAGCTTATCCTATGTGCACTTACTTGAGAGTAAGTTACACTGAACATGTGAAGGACACTTCTAAGTACACATTGTGCTTGTAAGTGTCTTCATATTTAAGGATGTTCCAGGGATAATAGAGGAGAAAAGTAAACTATCCACCCTCTGCAAGTAGCTCTAAGTAGGCAAAATTACTAATAATCTGTTTGCCAGTGTTGACCCTCTCACCAAAATGAAAACAGTTTCAGGGTCCCTGCCATAGACTATATAATGTATAGCAACAGATTTAGAAGTCAGAAAGGTGTATGTATTCCCTATTTCATATCATCATCATCTCTCTGGTGTATATTTTTGTGTAAGAGAGAGAGGGGGGAGGGAGAGGGAGGGGAGAGAGATGAGGGGAGAGGGAGAGAGATTGAGCGATCAGCCACTTCTAGCTTGAACCTGTATTACCCTGAAAATTTCACTTGGAATAGTCCTGTTGACTGTTGCAGAACTAGTATGGAGTGTATTGCCAAAGTGACATCCTCTTTATTCTGTGAAAATATTTGCAGTACCACAAGAAAATAAAAGCAGTTGTGAAGAAAACAGGACCCAGCCACTTTAAAAAGTGGTCACCCAGAGTCTCTTCAAGGGGGATATGCTGTGGTAGTTTACAAATCAATCCATAAAGAGAGTCAGGTTCTATTTTGTAATCCCTTCCATTCCTTTTATTGCACATGACATATTACATTGCACCATGCAGTGTGCACGGTGACAAAATATGCCCCTTCTTATTTAATTATGATTCTTTCACTGGATTTGAAATGGGCTGCTTTATTTCCTCTGCTTTAAAATATACGACTGGCTTTTTAGCTGATGAAGTATTTTATTTTATTAGCTAGTAGCCGACACTTGGCCAAAGAGGAGCAGCAAGGCGGGAGAGACATATAGATATTATATGTATATAAAAGAAATGAAAAGGCCCTTGGCAGTGTTAGGAAGGCCTGGGACAGAATAATACACTTTAATAATGAGGGATAGAGCTACGGCTTTTGCTGATGGCTGTGACCGGCTCTGTGACCTGATTATGTCGCAGAGTGTCAGCAGCTGAGACACTACAAAAGCGAATGCATCCCATCAACCTATCTCCATTGTAATCATTCTCTCGCTGCTGAGAGGCTTGTTAGGAGGAGAGAACCATCAGGCCTTATTAGCACCATTTACCATCAAGATGCTCAGAGAGCCAATGGATGCCCTCTCATCAGAATAATGAGAACCCAAGTACTCCCATTAGCCAGCCGGATCAACAACACTATATTACCTGCTTGGTCTGCAAGCTAATTGTGGATTAAACCTTTCTGAAGGCAGTTAATGTTTGCTAATTAGTGAAGGCATACATGAAGCTCTCTTCTTTCACATGAAAATGTCTTTGTCAATGAAGCAGGGCATACATTCACTGCTGATTAAACCCTTTGGATAGCTCATAAGCTATGTTACAACCTGTGAATCCACAGTGCAATCAAAATTATGTGACGTAAAATCCATAAAATAATGCTTTTCTTTTTCTCTTTTAATCCTCATACTATTCAAAAAGATAAGCTTTTTATAGCATGGCCTACTAGTTAACATATCATAGTCTTGCTAGTTGATAAAATTATTTTTTTAAAGAAAAACTGTTGAAATGGACAAATTTCAGAACCCAGCCTGTAGCCCTCACATCAAACACATAAACTGTCACTGAAGTCAATTTGATTACTTAAGAGGATTCAGTAATGAACGAAAGGATTCAGTGGTATAGTTTAGTCAAAGTTGTGGCTCTGGTAATATTTTTAAGAATTTTCCTTGTAGCTGAGCTTTCATAGTTCTCCCGTAAAAATATGTAATTTTAGAGGAGTACGGAGTTCATACCATCCACAAAATTATAAGGCTTGAGTGAAAACTCACACCATGAGGACGGAATGGGGAAGGAATATATATAGTTCTGGTCTTTTGTGATAGTGTTTGGTGGCTGCCATGCTAATGGGCCAATGAATTTGTGTGTCTGGAAGGTGTTTTTTTTAAACACAAAAATAGATTGTTTCCCTCTTTTTGGTATTAACCCCTGAATTTTTCATGCAAAACACTACTTCCAGAAATAGTATGTGTGTGTTTGTGTATGTGTGTGTGTAAAATTTGGTGTTTCTTCTTCAAGATACATGATTTTTTGTGTGTTTTTTTGAAAAAGCTAGATGTATTTCTGGAAACATTGGGGGTTTTTTTGCATGAAATGTGTGTTTTCTACATGAAAAGCATTTTTTTTTAAAAAAAATAATGCATCCAGAAGCATACATTTCTTTCTGTTTTTGGCAGAAATTTTTCTCTTTTTGCAAAAGTAGTGTTTCTGGAAACTGCTTTTTTTTTTTTTTTTTTTGCAAAGAAAACACAACTGTATGAAAAAAGCACAGTTTACAGAAACCGACTTTTTGTGCCAAAATCCTGCCCTCTCGGGCAAAACGTAAATTTATTTAAAAAATCTACACATTTCAGGAAACAATGTTTGTGCTAAATGTATAAACCCAACATTTTCACCCAAAAACCCTACATGTACTTATGTGCAAAATAATTTCTTGAAATACTTTGGGATGTGAAAATACCTGGTGGGGGGAACTGTGCAAAATTCTGGGTTCTTCCCAACTGCTTTTTTCCCCTCCCTAATTGCTGAGACAACAGTTTGTTGAGACCCTCCCCCATTTTTTTAAATTTATTTATGCAAAGAAATAACAGCAAGTACTCTTTCCATCCCTATTGTGAGTTAATTAAACACTTAGTAAGTGGCCCACAAGTACTACCAGAAGAAGACCACTTGCTCCCACTGGCTCTTTTGCTTTGCTCTGTTCTTCATACTAGGAATCTCTCCTTTCTGCTTATGCATAAGGAATTCTGAGACTTGTAGTTATCGATTAAATAGATCATGGCCATTTCCTCACTATACTGCTATGGTGCTATTATTCCACTTTCAACATCCTGTGGAATTCTGGGGTTTGTAGTTTACTGAGGCCAAAGACTTTTCTGGCTGAGAATTCTAAATGCCCCTCCCCACAAACCCCAGAATTCCACAGGATGTTGAAAGTGGAATAATAGCACTATAACAGTGTAGTGTAGTGTGGACATAGCCCCCATCAAATGGAGGTAAACAAATCTCTCTGGCTCTCAGGCCCTTTCCGCAACGCACCTTTTCACGGAGCTGGGGTGTGGAGATTGTGTGAGCAGCCTCCAGCGAGAGGCTCTTGTGTCCCAGTTCCTTCAGCTCCGCAGCTGCCACCCGCTTGCATGAGAGCCCCGCCTCTTCCTTCTGCAGTGCAGCCTGGAAGTTTCCCAGGCTGTGCTGGGGCAGGAAGCATGAGTGCTGTGGCTCCGGAGCTTCGCATGCATGGCAAGTGTGCGCGGGGGCCCAGAGTGATGCGCGACCGTGCACCATTTTCAGCTCAAAACCGAAAATGAAAAAGTGCGTGAGCAGTGCCTGCCAGACCCTGGAGCGTTGCGTGATTGTGAGTGCGTCGTGTGGACCGCTCCCCACATTCGCACGATGCTCGAGGGGCCCTTTTCCACGGCAAATACTGTGCAAAAAGGGCCTCGTTCTCACAGTCCTGTTTAACTGGACAACCCTGCTCCTCTCTATTCTAATGAAAGACTTGAGACCTATCATTTTCCCTAGAGTTCAGAATGTTGCTTGAGTTGTCCTGGTTCTGACTGGCTTCCTCATGGTAATGGAGACTGCAGCTTGAGTTAGGCCCTGTTTGATAGAGGGTCTTTCAATTACTCTGGTGCTCCTGTAGATAATCTCATTGCCCTGATCTGAAAAAATCTCCAGAACTAGACTTCCTTGCACCTCCCTCCCTCCCAGATAAACACATAATGGAACCTAGTGGAATAAAAAAAAAACATCCTGAAGTCTGATAGAATATATTGTCAATACTCAACTCAGTATTTCCAGTATCTCAGAATATGTACCAAAAGACTAAGAATGTGCATAACCACATTGTCAGCACTAAAGCAGCCATACTGGCTACTGTTTCAGTTGCTAGCAAATAGAAGTATTTCTTCTTTTTTAATCTGAAACAAAACAAGGTATTTGGTCTATCTTGATATACTGGTTTCACTGCCACTACTCCCTGATTTACTACAGTACTCACAGAGGGCCAGCAACATCTTAATCTTTAAAAATTTATAGACAGAATGTAGGGTCATGGGACAGTATTATGAGACAGAGGAGCCCACAGTATTGTTCATTTACTGTATAGGGAACTACACAAACAGTTTCATTGAACCCTCAGTGGGACTGTTTGATTTAGAGGCTCAAGGGATGAGGTCAATTGAAGGAAAACAAGACATAAACATACAGAGAAGTCCTCTCTCTCAAAAGAATAAATTTAATAAAATTCTACCTACAATGTTAGTCTTGTTTCTCTATCACTAAGGTTTTCCAAAAGGTTAACATGGCACGGCTCTGCATATTAGACAGGTTATATATCTTTTTTGACCCTTTGTTCACACAGAATAGTACCTGTTACACTGAATTGTACCAGAAAACTTGGTAAACAATGACTAGTTCATGGATTGTTGCAATTTTGTAAAAATGGGATCTCATCCAGTGTTACAACTTGTGGAATCCCCAGTTATGGTGTTTGAAATATTCAGTTCCACTAGAAAGTTCCTTAACACATTCTTATTCCAGCCCAGGACTGATGTGATAGCTCACCAGTTTACCAGCACATTCCATTATTTGTCTTCCTGGGAGAGCCTGGGAAAGCTGGGGGAAAACCCCCTAGACTGACAAACTGTCATGGTTTTATATCTCAGAGCCTTAAATTTATGTCTCACGTTCCCACTCCTGCGAGAGGAGAGTTTGCACCATTTCTGAACTGCAGATATAAACAAGCAAGCTTCCTAGATGGAGCTGATCTGACTATGAGTTATAGATACTGTAACCAACTTTTCTTCTATTCCAATACTAGGTTCCTAACAGAAAGCTTAATAGGCTTTTGGGAGCCTCCATTTAAAGCTGGCTGCATAAAATGATCCTTTGATGAAAAGGGATTGAAGCAAGGGTTAAAGTAGACACTGAAAGGTTATTGTAGAGGGCACCCTGGTCGTGCAATCCTCCTTTAATATGTGTGGTGTGCACCTGCGATAAGATGATTCATTAGATAAGGCCTCACTTTGACAAGCTCCATCGTTCAACCCTCGGGGTAGTGATGGAACAATTCTGTACCCACCCAGTAAATATAACAAGGTCAGCATTTTTTTTCCTTGTGGGACTTACATACGAAGTGTGTGAGTGCCAGATTCATCTTTGTTCAAGCTTTATGTTAATCATGATTAAATAAAGCAAACACCAATACAAACATCAGGCTTGAAGGCGGTTCCTCTTAAATATTTAAAAAGAACTGGACAGGATAAAATAAATGTCACCTCTATTTCATTTAAGCAGGTAGGTGATACTGAATCACAGGGAGGAATAATTTATTGTTTCTGCATTTTTCAGTTATATTCTCAGAACTAGGGAAGCACACATTTACAACCACTAGTCTCAAAAACAATATCATAGCTCTAATTTTATGATATGAACGCTTCTCTTTCTAGTATCCCTTCATAGTTCATAGTTCTAAAAAACTTCCATTAAGCAGGCTGATGTCTCCTCCTTATTTCTCAGAGGCTTACAATCCCGTTGATCTGAGTTCACTGTTTAGGGGAAGTGATGTCACTAGAACTGGTACTTAAGGATATTTCTTGCAAGTATGTGGTGAAGAACAACAGCAAGCTCATATGGCCTTGCATGACATAAATATACCATACATAGTGTTATCAGAGTCCTATACAACACATCTGTAGGCACTTTAAGAAGCATGTGGTTTACTTGAAATGCTGGCAGCTCTAAAAAAATGGAAACAACTCCAACTAAACTAAAAATAGCTATGCTAATGCAAATAATTTGAAGTATTTATTTCTGCTCTACAGATCCCTTATTTTAAGAATGTCACTTAATTGCTATCTACAACATAAGCTTTATAATTTGCATAAGTAATTCACAACATCATCATTGTCTTAGTGTGTGTGTCAGCAGTTAGAGGTAATTAAGGATATCAATGGAAACTGCAGACAGAATCCAGCTAACATGAAGCACTTTTGACAGCCATTGTGAGAAGGGCTACAATTATACATGAAACAAATTTCACTCATTTGGAGGGTGAACTTCCTTGTGAACATACATATATTTGTGATTTTGGCTTAAACTCCCATTTATTTCAGTGGGACAGCTTAGCAGAAGGTAACTCTCCCACTGAAATAATAAAAATACCTAACTTTGCTTTGAGCGTGCTGATCAGCATCTGATTCTCGACATATCTAAAGTAATTCTGAGATCTCATTTCAAGAGCTTAACGCCACTATTAAATATTCTAAATATGAATACAGTAAAAAGAGAAACTTGTTGAGTTCTGTTGATTTTATAGAAATTCATGCGTGCATTTGCAGGACATAAGTACTCAAAATTACAAACATAAACACTGGAATTGCCTTGCAAGAGGCCAAAAACTTCTTAGAAAATAATACTGGGATGTACCCAGACTTAGCCGTAATGTTCACTCACTGAAATCAATGGAATGTGTTAGTATGTTACATAGGGATGTTTAGGTCCTAACAATTTTAAAGGGTCTCCAGTAGGTAAGATTAAATCCAAATCCAGGTCTCTGATACTCCCTCAGTACTCCATTCTATTTCGTCCGTTTTGCTAGGAAACATTACTTATTTATTTCCCACTCACCCCTTCCCTCTCCCCCGCAAACAGAGGCAGCCGTAAATAGCTGTCATGCATACGGACTTCATTTCTTTCCCAAGATCAGTGTGTCACATGAATTCACTTCTTCCCCTCATCTTCTACTCACCTGTCCTTGTGCATTAGTGACTAGTTGACCTGTGACCCCCTGAAGACTGGAGAGTGCATTGCCAAAGGCCTGTGAGCTTGCTATTGAGCCCATGGCAGCGGCGGCGGCAGCGGCTGCTGCTTGACTTGCTAGAGGATTATTAACCAGCTGAAAATAGGAAGAAAAGAGCAAACAGTGAGGATAGTGATAGCAACACACAGCTAATTGACCTTATGAAATCAATTTGATTGGGGTGCTGTTAGTCTTAAAATCTCAAACAGCATTTGAGCTTTTCACAATGGGCATATCAGTCAGCTGGATCCTAAACCCTTTACAAGTTTTGTTGGTATCAGCAGAAATGATTCCATTTTAAGCAGATCATGCCCAAAGTATCTTTTCCATCTGTGAAGAGTTCTTTACATCTGTGTTATTAAAACAAAGATTTGGAATGGGGTTTGAAAAATGAAAAATGGTATAGAAATATTATTTTTAATAGTAATTCAGCTTTGCTCTGATGTGAAAGAGTCCAGGAAAGACTGTATTACATGCTTATTATTTTAGGAGGTGTAAATAATCATATCATACTTACCCCTCACTATCCTGGGGTCCTTCAACACAATATAATTATAGCACTATGATTTGATTTTAACCGCTGTGGCAACATCAGTTTACAGAAGAGAATTTATAATTCTTAGAGAACTCTACTGCCTCAGCAAACGACAACTTCTAAGATTCCATAGAAATGGCAACTAAAGTGGATTTGTTGTTGCTGTGGGCCTTCAAGTCGTTTCTAACTTATGGCAACCCTAGGGCGAGCCTATCATGAGGTTTTCTGGAGCTGAATGTGTGTGGTACGCCCAAGGTCAGCCAATGGGTTTCCATGGCCAAGCAGTGAATCATAGTCCAGTGCTCAAACAACTACACCATGCTGCTTCTCTAAAGTGGAATATACTGCTATAATTGTATAACATGAAGGGGCCCCTAATTTAGCTGGGCTCTTACACAATTTTCAGAGCCCTATTCTAAGAAAACTTTATATTTAAACTGATCTGTAGAACAAGTATTTGAAAATATTCAAAAATAATAAAAAACATGATTTGAGTAATGAAAAAGTCTGATGATAAGAATCCCAGACTAACAAGAATCTTCATAGTTTGGGACTTATAATGTGCAAAATTCAGTGTCGTTTTGCACAGAAAAGAAAGTATTATCTGCACATGAATTGGCTTTTTCTGCACAGAAAATAATATTCGTGTCATGGGTTTTATTATTTTCTGTGCAGAAAAAGCTGTTTCTTTTGCAGAAAATGCTGTTTTCTGTGCAAAACAACCATATGTGAATTTTGTGCAGAGGAAGTCCTGAATTGCAAATAGGTTTCCAAGTCTTTCTCATACTGGGAAGAGCACACCCAACATTACTCATTGCTTCCTTCAAGAAGAAGATTAGTGATGGATTATCTTGCTAGTAGATAAGCACAATGTCTGCCTGTCTGTCTTTTTTGAAATATTCATGCTCATGGCAGCGAATGCCAAAGGCTGAGGGATAGGCATCATACAGTGGCTGTATGGTGAACATGCATGAATTACAGACTATGGCAAAATGAGTTTCCAAATGTCAAGAAGACAGGGAAAACTTGTTTTGTGAAGGTAATAGTGATGGTCTTGCTGTAGGCCAGTTTCTTCGAAAATGTACAGTTTTTAGATGTAAAGTTTACACAAAAAGGAGACAGCTGCCTGTATACTGCCTTGATAGCCAAACTTTCCACATGTAGAGAAATGTTTATGGGGGCATATATCTAAACAAATGATTCCCCACATGAATTCTGAAGTAGTACAATCCTGTTTAGAGGACAGCACCTGATACTCCTCAGAATGCATGGTTCAATTGTTAATTACATTTCTGTTAAAAAATCAAGAGCAAAGAGGAATAACAAAATGGCAAAGAAAAACAGTATTGTACACAGCTGCCTGGGAAAGAAATGGTATGGTTCTGCCAAGCATTATAATAACCAGCTGACAGGTTATTTAATACTCTGACCAACTAGAACTAGGAAATCTGTATTTGTACTTCATTTTAGTAGTACAACATGAGAATAATACGTATAACACAATATCAAAAGTTTGCATTTCTGGGGACTCTAAAAATAGCTGGATTTCACTGATATCTGCTCATTATATACATTTGTAGTAGCTGAGATATTTGCTGTCTAAATCTACTTAATCTACGGCTCACAGGAATAAGTACTGATAGGGGTATTGCTGATGCAACCTGACTTGATTCAATATGAATTGACACCACCTGAGGTGATATGAACAGCATATCCTTCAACATACATCCTGCTTTCACTCATTATATGGCATAGATTATGGGTGGTCTCAAGCTATTTTTAAAGCCACTGTGATCAGATTGGAAACCTAATCTCAACTCTTTTACTCCACAACAAACTGAAGAAGTAAACGCCAACAGAGAAAGCCTTTAAGCAGCAAAACTTTAGCAACCCAAAATGTCCATATGTATACTGATAACTGATAACATGTGTCGTTAATATAAAACTTGATGAGAAAAATTAAAGAATGCTTTGGGGACTCATTCACTTCCATGTTGTCAGTAAGAAGACACATACAGTACTTAGGCTAGGGTTGGGATGTATTTGCTGGTCAGGATATTAGGACATATAACACTGTTTTGTCCCATTTTTTTAAAAAAAATCTTATTGTGCTCTTAGTTCTTCTTTTGCCTTTTTGGTATAAATATACAGTTCAAGTTTCTCTCATATAGCTAGGCTTTAAGCCTGCCCATCTCATTAATTACAAAGGGTTAATTTGCACCATCACTATCATTATCATATAAATCACACATGTACGCCATCATTGTCACCATTACTTAGGTCATATAATTATTCTTTAAAAAGGCAAAATATAAGTGCTTGCCATTGTTAGAATAGGGGTAGAATGTGGTGGGTCTTGGCATAGAGTTAACAGGAAAAAGATCTTTGTTGGGCTGGTTCTAAAATTTCATGGACTAGATCTTGATTCTAGTGTGCTATACAACAAACACAGGGCTTTATCACACCAGGTTCTTCTCCTGCTAAAAAATCATTGTTATAAAAATGTCATTGAATAGGAATTGCTCCTTTTGGTTTTGTACCTTTGGAACCATTCTGGGATTACAGCATTCATTTGTGCTAAAAGCTCATCACATACAACACTTGGGACTGCTCCACCCACTGGTTCCTCTAAGATATTATTCCTGCCCTTTTCCTAGTAAGAAATGGGATTTTTTTTAACCATAAGACTCTTTTTCACTCATATTTCTAGGTGCGTGTGAGCATATGGGTAGGTGGACGTGAGGGAGAGAATGAGAGAGACAGAGGGCCTTTCTGTACTACACTGTTATAGTGCTATTATTTCACCTTCAACATCCTGTGGAATTCTGGGGTTTGGAGTTTACTGAGGCCAAAGAGCTCTCTGGCTGAGAATTCTAAATGCATCTCCCTAAACTACAAACCCCAGGATTCCATGAGATGTTGAAAGTGGAATAAGAGCACTATGACAGTGTAGTGCAGAAAGGCCCAGAGATTCTGGACAGGGGCTGAAAAAGGAGATGGGAGGCATTGGGCAAAGTTTTGGCTTCCCTGACAAGCCTGAGTTGGTGATTAGCAGAGGGGGAGAGGTCATTTGACAATAGATCTTTTTTCTACAGAGGAAAAAAAGGTTCAGAAGTTCCTTAGTTAATTTCCCAATTGAAAGGAAATCAAATTGAAATTTTGCACCTCTTCGTCTCCCCTGATCTCTAGAAGGAGATTGTCATTTCCCCACCCACAGCACACCCACTGAATATCCCTGACCAGCCAAAATCAGCATAAAAGTGCAACTGAACTTTTGCACAGGTAATCATAGCAAAATAGAAGTGGGAAAGGAAGCCATTAACAGATTTTTGGTGTTAATAAAAAGAAACACTTTCCAAATGATCTCCCACAAGAGAACAATAGAATAACAACATCACATGACAAGTTCCAGCCAAAGACATTATTATCCAGCTGTAAGTGCAATTTACTGGCCCCGTGTGAAAAAGCCCAGTCTTATAGATCACATCATAACACAATGATTGGAGAAACATCAACCACGTATCAGTATATAGGCTGATTATCATGATGCTTCCAGAGGAGAGAGCAGAAGGTGAGCTGGGTCTGTGAAGACAACTTTGATAGGTGTTTTTGCAGGACTGTGGGGCTGAGTTTGTTTGCTTATTTCTCTGTGTTGTTTTTGTTTTGTTTTGTTTTGTTTTTTTTGCTTGCGCTGGCCGTGTGCTCTCCCTGAGCTCACAGCCTATTGTCAGCTAATTGTTTGTTAGTTAGTCAGTTAACTGTCAATCAAACTAGGGAGAGTTAATCAAGCTAGGGGGAGGAGCCAGCTAGGGGAAGGAGGCTTTATTAGGGACTCCCAGCGGCGTGCGCCTATGGCGCGCGCAATTTCATTCATCTACTTCATTTCTTCAAGTTCAACCATTCAAGTTTAGGAACAACTGATCCTTATAGCGACTGAACAAATTTAGGAAGAGTTCAACTGAGCTTGGTAGTTAGCTGAGCAGACATAGCTTATACAGCTCAAATTGAGAAAGGAGGCCCAGTTTTTGTTTTTGTTTTCTTGTTCTATTTTCTGTATTATCAAGTATGGAAGGTGAAGGAGCTGCTACTGTCACCTGTAGCACTTGTGGCATGTTCCTTTTCTTGCCACAAGATGTGGTCGAGTACACCTGCAGCAAGTGCAAGCTGGTCACCTTCTTAGAGGTCAAGGTGCGGCAGCTGGAGGCACAGGTTTCTAATCTTCGTCTTATTAGGGAAGGTGAGGACTTCTTAGATAGGGCAGAGAGGACCTTCCTGAAGACCGGATATGCGGAGGAGCTGCCTGATGAGGAAATCAGTTCCATGAGCCAGGAAAGTGATGCTTGGAGGAATGTCACATGGAGAAGTAGAAGGGCAAGGAAGGAAACAGAGACTCTCATACTACAGAATCGCTTCAACGTTCTTGGTGCTGTGAATGATGAGGAACACCAGAAGGAGGGAACACAACATCAGCAAGAAGGAATCCAACTTCGGCAACTGGAACTTGAACACCAACAGGACAGCATCCAACATCGGGAAGACCAGCACTCCTGGCCTCAACACAATGCCCAGGCAATCCTGGAAGAATCTGCTTGTCGAAGAACCCTGGACAGGCCTCAGAGGAGGCGAGTTCTGGTGGTTGGGGACTCCTTGCTCAGAGGAACTGAACCGGCAGTTTGCAAACCGGACAAGCTCAATCGAGAGGTCTGCTGTCTTCCTGGGGCCAGGATAAACCACGTAACAGAGAGGCTAGCCAGGCTTGTCAAGCCCACTGACCGTAAGCCCCTCGTTTTGGTTCACATTGGAACCAATGACACGGTGAAGCGCAGCTTTCACCACATCACAAAGGACTACGAGCTTATGGGGAGAAAGCTTAAGGACCTTGGTGCGCAGGTGGTCGTTTCATCAATCCTCCCTGTTCAAGGATATGGTGCACGAAGGGAAAGGACAATAGTAGAGGTCAACAGCTGGCTCCGCACATTTTGCCACCACCAACAGTTTGGCTTTTTGGATCATGACTTGAAATTCCAGGAACGTGGGCTTCTGGCAAGGGATGGGCTGCACTTCACGAAACTTGGCAGGAACGTTTTTGCAAACAGTCTCACAAGGAGGATTAGGAGGGCTTTAAACTAAGTACACCTGGGGAGGGAGACAAGATTATTCAGGACAAGGACTCGGCAAGTGCAGGGGAAAAAGTCCCAAATGATATTGGCCAAGTAGGAATAGCATCCAATCATGAGAGGGGTGGAAACAATGCTATGGGACTTGAAGGAAGGGCACGGGGACTTAAGTGTCTCTACACTAATGCACGGAGTATGGGAAAAAAACAAGATGAATTTGAACTCCTAGTACAGCAAAATAAATATGATTTGATAGGCATCACTGAGACCTGGTGGGATGAGTCTCACGAATGGAATGTAGGAATAGAGGGGTATAGCCTATTTTGTAGAAATAGACCAAATAAGAAAGGAGGAGGAGTAGCCTTATATGTCAAGGATGTTTTCACCTGTGAAGAGATCCATGACTTGAACACCGGAAGCCAGGTCGAGAGCATCTGGGTAAGAATTAAGGGAGCGAGAAACAATAGGGATATTATAGTGGGGGTTTACTACAGACCTCCAAGCCATACTGAGGACCTCGATGGCGCTTTCATAGACCAAATGACTGCACATTCAAAAAGGAGAGATACGGTAATAATGGGAGATTTCAACTACCCGGATATATGTTGGCAGTCAAACTCTGCAAAGGCGGCAAGGTCCAGCAAGTTTCTTGCTTGTCTTGCAGACAATTTCATGGTCCAGAAGGTGGAAGAGGCGACAAGGGGATCAAATATTCTGGATCTGATCCTGACCAACAGGGAAGACCTTGTTAATGACGTAGAACTGGTTGGATCTTTAGGAGAGAGTGACCATGCCCTATTAGAATTTGGCATTCAGTGGGGAAGAGAAGGCAAGTGTAGCCAGGCATTCGTCTTAGATTTTAAAAAAGCAGACTTCTGTAAACTGAAGGAGCTGCTGGATGAAATCCCGTGGTCAAGAATAGTCAATGAGAAAGGAGTTCAGGATGCATGGGAGTTCTTTAAAAGGGAGGTACTGAAGGCTCAGGCTAAAACGGTGCCATTAAGGAGGAAAAATGGAAGGCATCTGAACAAACCGGAATGGTTGACTAAAGAGCTCTCAGCTGAGCTAAGTAATAAGAAAAACATGTACAGGAAATGGAAGAAGGGGGAAATCACCAAAGAAGATTATAAGCAAGTAGCCAGGAGATGTAGGGAGAAGGTCAGAAAGGCTAAAGCACAGAGCGAACTTAGGCTGGCCAGAGACATTAAAAACAATAAAAAGGGCTTTTTTAAATACGTCCGCAGCAAAAGGAAAAAGAAGGAGACGATAGGGTCACTGCGCAAGGAAGATGGTGAATTAATAACAGGAGGAAGAAAAAGGCAGAACTCCTCAACACCTTCTTCGCCTCAGTTTTTTCCCAAAAGGATAAAAACACGCAACCTGGCGGTTGGGGAGCAGGTGAGGAAGTGGGGGAAATGCAGCACAGAATAGATAGAGAGGTAGTACAGGAATTCCTGGCCCCACTGGATGAATTCAAGTCTCCAGGGCCAGATGAATTGCATCCTAGGATTTTAAAAGAACTAGCAGAGGTCATTGCAGAACCTCTTGCTATAATCTTTGAAAACTCTTGGCGGACAGGAGAAGTTCCGGCAGACTGGAGGAGGGCAAATGTTGTCCCCATCTTCAAGAAGGGAAAAAAGAGGACCCAAATAATTATCGCCCAGTCAGCCTGACATCAGTACCTGGAAAGATCCTGGAGCGGATCATCAAACAGTCAGTTTCTAATTACTTAGAAAACAATGCCATAATTACGAAAAGTCAACATGGATTTCTCAAAAATAGGTCATGCCAGACTAATCTTATCTCTTTTTATGATAGAGTTACTTGCTTGATAGATGAAGGGAATGCTGTGGACATAGTATATCTTGATTTCAGTAAGGCCTTTGACAAAGTTCCCCATGACATTCTTGCAAAGAAGCTAGTAAGATGTGGACTGGACAGGGCTACTGTCAGGTGGATTTGTAACTGGTTGACTGACCGTACCCAAAGGGTGGTCACCAATGGCAGATTCTCATCCTGGAGAGAAGTGACTAGCGGGGTGCCACAGGGTTCTGTCCTGGGCCCGGTGCTGTTCAATATCTTCATTAATGACTTGGATGAAGGAATAGAGGGCACGCTGATCAAATTTGCAGATGACACCAAATTGGGAGGGGTTGCTAATATGCCTGATGACAGGATCAAAATTCAAAAGGACCTGGACAGATTGGAGAGCTGGGCCAAAGCTAACAAAATGAATTTCAACAGAGAGAAATGTAAGGTCCTACACTTAGGCAGAAAAAATGGTATACGGAAATATAGGATGGGGGACACGTGGCTGGCTAACAGTACGTGTGAAAGGGATCTAGGAGTCTTAATAGACCACAAGCTGAACATGAGTCAGCAGTGTGATGCGGCAGCCAAGAAGGCCAACGCAATTCTTGGTTGCATCAATAGGAGTATGGTGTCTAGATCGAGGAGGTATTGGTACCACTCTACTCTGCATTGGTTAGACCTCATCTTGAATACTGTGTCCAGTTCTGGGCACCCCAATTCAAGAAGGATATGGATAAGCTGGAGCAGGTCCAGAGGAGGGCAACCAAAATGGTGAGGGGCCTGGAAGCCATGCCCTATGAGGACAGACTTAGAGAGCTGGGTATGTTTAGTCTGCAGAAGAGAAGGTTGAGAGGGGACACGATAGCCATGTTTAAATATTTGAAGGGATGTCATGTCGAGGAGGGAGTGGGCTTGTTTTCTCCTGCTCTTGAGACCAGGACAAGGAGCAATGGATGCAAGCTGCAGGAGGGGAGATTCCGCCTGAACCTCAGGAGGAATTTCCTGACAGTCAGGGCTGTCTGACAGTGGAATGTGCTGCCACAGAGTGTGGTGGAGTCTCCTTCTTTGGAGGTTTTTAAGCGGAGGCTGGATGGCCACTTGTCGGGAGTGCTTTGAGGGTTTTCCTGCATGGCAGGGGGTTGGACTGGATGGCCCTTGTGGTCTCTTCCAACTCTACATTTCTATGATTCTATGCTGGTTCAGAAAGTTGTCCTGTATGTGCCCAGAATGGCAGAATAATACTTCTAATGTAACATTGGCACATGAGTACCATTGCCATACTCTGAGGCAGCTTTGTTGCTGTAATAAAGCAACTGAGAATAAGTGAGGGCACTGTTAATGAATATTTTCATAGACTGTTGAAAAATGACAAAAAAAAGGAGGGTTGTTTTGCGGCACTGCCGCATTGTTTTGTGAAAACTATTAGTGGCTCTAGCTCAGCTCTAATGCAGAATTGGAGGGGGGAAATTATTATTACTAAAATACAGAAAGCCTCACAAAGTATGTATTCATTATAAAGCAAAATTTTCCTCTTTGTTTAGTGCAAATGGAATTCCTACCAATTGCTGCCTGTAATTTCCCCTTTTGCTGCAGTGAGTGGAACCAAGTGCCTCTGGCATATCCTTGATTTTGTTCTATTGTCATTAGCTATAAAAGGGATGCTTAAGGATTAATATTACAAGGCAGCCATGTAGAATTGTTGCAACAGAGAACCTTCCTTCCCTTTCTACAGACTTTCATGTGATTCAGAACCATCAAGCCACCTACTGCCAAAATGAACTTTAAATTCTGATATAGATGCAGCTCTGTCAGGAGTCTATTAGAGATGTACACAAGGTTTACAAATGCTACAAAAGATTGAGTCTCATTCAGTTTCAGCCATTAACAACAGGTAATTTCAGGTAGAATTTTGTTAAAGCTTTGTTCAACTTCAGAGAGCAGAACACTGGGTCTTCAGAATTCTTGATATTCTTGTCTATAACATATTTTGTTCAACTGTTATCTGTGATCATTAATCTTCGAAATGCTAAATTTTTTTCCATAACACTCTACTTTCCCATTTTGCTGTTCATATTTCCTTGTGTTATCTTCATTCAACGAAAGGCATACACTGGAAATCTTCTAAATCTGACAGCTATATAAGGGCAGTTTTGCCACATGGACAATACCTACTTCAAGAGCATCAGAGGCTGTTGGTCTCAGATCATAGTCTCTAAGGAAAAGATCCTGATTATTTTATCATGAACCACCATGACCACTATCCGGAGGTGCAAATAGAAAAGCCTTAAGTTGGGCCAGAAAACTATGGCCAGGAAGCTGGTATAAGGACCTTCTCAGGCAGGAAGTCCAAGATGTTATAGTAAACATTTTTCCTCCAATTTGTGATTTCCAGACTTTTCAATGCAGTCAGCTTACTGTGAGGTTGACCTGGAGTTATCTTGCTACACATCTATAATTCTATTTTCCTGTCCTGTGAGTAATTGTCTTGCTGGAAGCCATCCTCCTAGAGAATTTTCCTTATTTTTCTGTGTGTCATCGTCTAACCTGGGCTGTTTTGCCTCTCTGTTGGATCTTACCTGGAGCAGCCCATGATCTGCAAAAATCTCAGATTCTCTACATTAGACTGGTCCATCAGAGAGAAGATGCAGGAAAGCCCAAATGGTTGGTTTCCTCCTTATATTGATTGACTGCAGAAAAAGGAAGATCCACAGACAGAATGATTGCAGTCACTGACCTCCTACTACTCTATAGATGTTTAAAAGTCCAGATTAATAATTTCTTTGAACTGAGCTTTATCAGAAACATGCCAATGGACTGATATGATAAGCAAATAGGCTTGTCAGTGGACAATGAGCTTGGGAAGCAAATACGTGGCAGGCACAGTAGGAGAATCTAGTGACCTTCTTCAGTGACAAGGTGCTCAAAGAGAAGGCTGCAGGCATGACAGGTTATCAGGGAGTTTCTCTAGAGTTACAAATTCTGAGGCCAGGAACACTATGGGTGTGGGGGGGCAAAAATCTCCACTAGAGTTGCCTATAGTTTGCTTTGATGAAATGTCCTGGTAGTGAAGGAGTGGTGGTGGGACTCTTGATTATAGCTCCACATCATTGGATACTACAGCAGCATAGTTATCATTGGGATGAAAAAAATGAGTGAGAACAATGATCGATGTATTCTGCCACAGGTGGACATGTGCAAAGGGAGTTAAAATTAAAAACTGTATATACTGTCTTTTCTGCAGCAAATCTGCTAACAACCACAAAATCTGTAAGTTTTTCATTAAATATCACATTATTGCCTTACTATACACAGAATCATGCCCTTCCATAAAGCATTGTTGATAGACAGATGAATTTTTTCATGTATCAACTCTTTCCTACTTTTAGCTGTTGGCCAGAAATGTACCAAATATTTATGGACCCTTTAGGCAATCTTTTGTGCTGTATAAAACAAGCAATTTTTTTTTTCTTTGTGGTAAAAATAATAAGAGACTAAGCTTCTTTCAGGTCTGGTTCTGACGTCTTTCAGGTGGAAGAAAACATGCAGGAATCACAATAAAGTCACTGTGAGATTTTTTTTTTTTTTAAATAGTTGAATGTATACAGAAAAAGACCCTTGGCATCATATGTACCATAGATAATAACACAGCAAAGCCATTTAAAATCCCTGCATTTGCTGATGAAATTGATGTTTTACAGATATGTACCTATGATTTTCCTTTACCAAGTTTGTGAGTCGTTCTGCTTCTCCTTTGCTCTACATCAGAAATAACTCCAGGAATGGTATATTGTTCTAAAGCCACACTGAGAATAGAATAACACAATAAAATGTAAAGGTCTTCCTTTCCTTATTAAGATCTTCCTTCATAGTAGGACATTTATGGACATCAGTGGAGTTAAATCACTTGTATATAAGCATGAAAGGAGAAGTTTTTTTTTTTAACTGTCTCTGATCCTGGAAGGCCAGGAAATCATTAATACCTTAACCACATTGGTGTTTTTTCCAAGATCACTGTCTACATGGTCATGGCACATGACTATACACTTCTGCACCCCCAGACATCTTTTCACTTTGATTTATGGCTACAGATTCACTTCACATTTTAAAGTCTCATGTATAAGAAGAATATAGTATAAACAGGCTGTTCTCGTCTCAAAATAAGAAAAGACCAAACAGAAAACGGTGCACATGTAAACATTGTTATGTCTACATGGATTTCAGGAACCTTGACACACTGTAGCTTGTACAACCTCAATTATGTTTGTGAGAGCTCAGTAAAGGCTGGCTTTGGCAGCAAAAGACATTGCTTGCTTGTAGAACAGTTCAAATCCTTTCCTTATAATACTGAACAAGAGCCAAATTTTTATCCTCAGAACTGAGAGAACATGACCCTCATGTAGTTAGCAACAGAGGGAAAAAAACAAAAACCTTGAGGTAACACCTCTGAAAATGAGGCAGGAGTTCCTGTTTGAGAGTGGCTACAGCGTTGGCACAACTTCCTTTTATCTCCCTATTTTAATTTCTAATTGTATTTTTCTGTAGGAGTGAGAGACACAGAGGTTGGATGGTTGCAATAAGCCATACTTGATCAGAACAACATCATTTTATGCCAGGTTTGTACCTGGGAAAATAGATTTACACAAAAAACTGATGTGGTTTTGTACTGAAATGAATTTGTATGAGTAAACAAAGGTAGAGCTTGTTTAAATAAACAAGGATTGAAGAGCTGAGCAAGAAGGTGCACTGTTTGGAGTAATTTGGATTTACTACTAAATAAGAAGTATTTTTATGATTCATAAATAGTTTAACCTAGGCTGAGCATGGATGAAGAGGTAGGACAAATAGTATGCACATAACTGGGGAGGTACTTCATGGACTACACACCTCAGAATCCCCCACCCAGAACTGAGGTGTCTCCTCCTCCACTGCATTGGCCATGTTGGCTAGGGAATTCTGGGACCTGTCATCCACAACAAAGCACCTTTTCCAAGCTTTGAAAATAGGAACTTATTAATGATGGGCTCTATTTCAATTTACATGAAGGTAAATAGAAATGCTTTTCTTATTGGAAGTAAAAGTTAGACATTCAGCTCGTACCATGGGCAGATCAACTGCCAAAAACAGTGAAGAACCCACAGCACACACTATGGTGAACAGTACAGCTGACAAGCTTTTATTTATTTTATTTTTGTAATATATCTGCTGCTGCCAATATATATACTGCCTTCCAGTGCAGTACTCAAAGACTGCTATACAATAAAAACAATACAATGAGATGACATATAAAATCAAAAGAAATGACGGAAGCCAAGAATCAATAAAATCAGTAGATCAATTCTTAAAAACCCAGCAGAAGCCATAAAATACACAACTGAGGAGCAGGCTAATGCAATAGAAGATAGTCCTTCAGAGAGACAGTTACTCAATTATTTATGCCATTACAGGTAACAATGAAGACTTTGATTTGTGCCCAGAAATGGGGTAGAAAGCAGCCAACATAGCTGTTGAAGCTCTATCTCAGTGGTTCTCAACCTGTGGGTCCCCAGATGTTCATGGACTTCAGCTCCCAGAAGCCCCGGCCACTATGGTCAGTGCTCAGGGCTTCTGGGAGCTGAAGTCCACGAACATCTGGGGACCCACCGGTTGAGAACCACTGCTCTATCTGAATAAGTTGCCTTAGTTGATTCCTCTTAGCTAGGCAATGGCTATACCCTGTACTTACTAATAGTTCTGAGAAGTCATCAGGGAAGGACCCAGCTAGAACACATTTCAGGTATGTCCACGTGGTATAATCATAACAGCCTGATATCACTTTAATTGACAGGGCACCATCCTACAAAATCCTGGGATTTGCAGTTTGGTGAAGGTACTTAGAATTCTCTAGTATGCTCCCCTGAACTACAGCATTAGAGCTCCCTGGCAGAGAATCCTAAGTACCTCAAAAACTACAAATCCAAGGATTTTGTAGGGTGCTACCATGTCAATTAAAATGGTACAAAATGTGCCTTGCGTGCACTGCGTTATGCTGTCACTTGATTCCCCACTTAGATAAGGCAAAAACTTCCCACGGTATCTGGAGATCTAACTGTGCTCCTTTACCCATGGCAGTAAATTTGTAGCATACTTATAAAGGTTAGCCACTGCTGGTATAATGGCCTTTCTGCTGCTTTGACCACAATCTCTTCATTTAAAAAAAGCAAAGTTTAACATCCATTTTATAAACAATGGAATAATAACCAAGCAACTAGAAAATTATTCTTAAACTCTGATTTTTTCTTCGATTGCTACAGCCCACAGATATATTGACATTACAAGTTTAAACTGTTTTTTGTTTTTTTTACCAGTGTAACATCTCCCACAGAACAGTAATTTGTTCAGGCAAACCTTCTGTTATAATACAGACAAAACTAGAATGATAGATAAAAAGTCAACATCAGGATCTGTTCCAGTTAAATTGCTTCCCCCTCCATCCTTGTACCTCCAGCACCATGGGCTCCTGCTCCACTGGGACTGAATGTAGTGTTCAGTTTTGTTTTTAAAGCAGTGTGTGGTTCTCAATTTATTTACTGCAGTAAATAAACTTTGAGGATTTTGGCAGAAAGGGGGAATGTAAGTCTGATTTGTTGTTGCTGTGTGTCTTCATGTTATTTCTGACTTATGGTGTCCCTAAGGTGAACCTATCACAGGGTTTTCATGTCAAGATTTGTTCAGAGAGGGTTTGGCTTTGGCTTCCTATAAGGCTGAGAGAATGTGACTTGCCCAAGGTCAGCTGGTGAGTTTCCATGGGCAAGCAGGGATTCAAACTCTGGTTGTCAGAGTCTAACATCCAAATCACTACACCATGCTGGCTCAAAATATATATAATCAGGGAGACATTTACAATACTCCTGTTCTTAAATCTCCCCATAACAGTTTTACAAACGTTCTGGTGCTGTACTAGCCAGTGCTCTGCAACAATCTCTTCTCCACTAGTTAAAAAGCCAAAAGATTGTACTTTTGGTTAAAGACAGTGGGAACTGGTAACTTCCATGTCAGTGGAGTGGCAAATCCACTCTCGGTTTCAGTCTCAATTTTAAAGGAGATTTCCAAGGTGCTGAACTTATTTCTTGCATAGGATTCAGCACCTCAGAAAGCTTTAAAGCTGAGACTGCAATCTGGAGTAGATTCACCATCCCACTGACATGGAAGCCACAAACCATCATTGGTTAAATGCATAATAGAAAAACTCTAATTGTTCTATGGCAGCGGTTCTCAACCTGTGGGTCGCGACCCCTTTGGGGGTCGACCGACCCTTTCACAGGGGTTGCTTAAGACCATCGGAAAATACGTACTTCCAATGGTCTTAGGCTCCATTCCCTCCTCGGTGGTGGTGCGCAAGCGCAAGCCATGCGCTCGTGTCCTCATGCCCCCTTTGGCCCTAGTCTGCGCTGGGGGAGGAAGTGGCGGGGCGGTCGCACGACCAGGAAGCCAGCTGTGGGACGAAGGAGCAGCGAAGAGAGGGCACTGCCCACCTCCGTGATAAGGTAATGTACGGAAAAGGCCCAGGAGTGGTGGTGCGCAAGCATGAGCCACGTGCTAGCACCCTCCTGTCCCCTGTTCAGAAGGCACTGAAATCTCCCCCTTCTGTGCTACCAGGAGAACCTCTCATCTGATGGGACAGCTTGGGGAGGTGGCAGCAGCATGGGGGGCAAGCCCCCTCCTCGCCACTGCCCCTGCCCCACTCGCCACAGTGGGGTGCACTGCGGAAGGGCTGGGGGGCTACATGGCAGCGCTTTTCTGGGGGGGCTTGCTGCGCCCAGTGCAAAAGACAAAGGCGCTGGGATTCCTCTCCCCTCCGGCCAGGGTCGACACTCTGGAAACTTTTCCCACACTGCCCCCCCCCCAGCGGAAATGAGAGCGAAGCAGAAGCAGAGCCCGGGGCAGGTTCTTGGAGTTTTTTCCTGGGGAAGAAGCACAGTTCCTCTTTCCCTCCCTGCCTGCCCTCCCCATTCCTGGCTGGCGAGGTGGCCTTTGTCGGGGGGGGCATTGTAAATAATAAATAATTTTATGGTTGGGGGTCACCACAACATGAGGAACTGTATTAAAGGGTCGCGGCATTAGGAAGGTTGAGAACCACTGCTCTATGGTATCAGCAGTTCGACATACACCTCAGCAATTCTAGGATTATAAAGTATCAGGCTGATCACTGTGTGGTATGTTAGTGTTAATGCACACACATCTATGCACTTGTGCATAGGCAGCAGAATACATTCACCATTCAGCAAGTTAACTTCTTAAGACCTTCGGATGAGGGCTGAAACCTGAAGAATGACAACAGTACCAACTCTCACACATTTTAAACAAGGCATCTCACAAATGAGGGTGGAGATCTGCCAGAGACCAATATCAGAAAATAGGAGCCATAATCAGTAAATAAGTAAAATTTGGACATATGCTGCAAGACTTTAAAACTTTTGTTAGAACTGCACCTCTCTCACTGTAAGAAGTACAGTTCTCTGAGAGAGGAAATTTCTACTAAAAGTTATACTTGTTAACGCTTTGACCAGCTCCCTTTTACATCACAAAGAGGGTAACCAGAGGACTCCATCGCTGTCTCAGAGCATAACTGAGAGTACTGCCTCAAATAATCCGAATGTCAATGAGAATTATAACGAAATATTCTGATATCTGGCCTTAATTAAATGAAACCATGTACTGAGCACTCACTTTCATCCTCTCGTTTTAAAATATGCACACTTGGACCAGTCCCAGACAATTAATATGTAATTAGTTTTTTAGCTTTGTCAAATAGGTTTTATCTTAAAATTTTGTGTGTCATGTTGGGTTCCCTCTAGAAAGAAAGGTGGGGTCTACACTGAATGAATGAAAGAGGTAAAGGATACAACAGTCTCCCTCTCTGTTCCACGTGGAGAAGTCAACTGCTCAAACAACTGAGTCTTTCTTCAGTATTAGAGATCAAGGTGGTATGTTCTACTGTATTTGAGCTGGTGCATTACTTTGAAAAGCCCAGAACAATCTGACTGGCATCCACAGTACTGTCCCTCAGGAAAGTTAATAGGAGGAGGGCTCAGGAAGAACAACTGGGCAAAAGCCAACAGCTGATGCCTGAGGCCACCACCTTACTAGGTGTATGTGAAGTACTGGCCTTGATGGCCATGAACACATACATTATATCACCTGAACTCTGACTCCTCCAATAATTTTCATGATAATTTGGTATGTTTATACGGGAGTAATTTCTGCTGAAAACAGTGAAACATCCACAGGATTCAACCTTTATTCCACACCTTCAGTCTGATATTTACTAGCATTTGAAAAACAATATTACTGAACAATGGGTGTTATTTGAATCTTTACAGTCTTGTTTTTGGGCAAGTTAAGGCAAGCATAAACATTTTTACATAGAAAAGATTTGGATATCAACTGGTTGTTGCAGGAGGGTCTGTTCATCGGGTTGTATGTTGCACGTTTTTCTCATTATTAAGCTTTAAGTGTTTTTAAACAGTTTTAAATTAGTGCTGTTTTATAGTTTATTTATTTTGAAATAAATATATTTAAGTCATTTCAAGTAAAACAGAGGTATTATTAAAATTAAATAACCATTAAAAGGATAATAAAAATATTTAACTTTGCTTCTTGAGAAGAAATCATTAAGGCTCATTAATCTAAATTACAAATAAATAAATAAAAGATACACCTGGTTTTTTCTCTCACTGAAATCAATGAGACTTTGAAGTGTTTAATACTGGCTAGATCAGGCCCAAGTATTATATTATCATATTGTATTTTGAAGAAGAAAAAACAAAAAATTCTTTCTCTTTATGTTCTATTAATGAAAGCATTTCATCTATCTATTTTCCATAAGAAAAAGCAGAATTCTTAATACAATTGACTTTGAGATTACTTTCTGTATCAGAAATCTGCAAAGTTGTAGTGAGTTGCCTCTATGTTCTGTTGCTTTTAAAAGGATAAATGATGCCAGTAAAGTAAGTGATATCCTGATAAAATCAAATTCTAATCCAGTCAGAAATAATACAAAAGTTATCTGTTTCCTTAATACTGACATTCAAGATTTTTGCAAGCTTGCATCCAAATAGCAATAAACATTTTAAACATTTTTAGTTCAGAGGTAGATCTATTCAGATATCCAATCAGAATCATATTTCTATCTGGTAATAAAGTGGAAAGCATCAACTGAATAATACCACTGATTTTTTTTTTTTTTTTTTTGCTTTTCCTAGAGGATTAAGCTCTGGAAACTCAATTTGTTCTACTAAGTGTACAATCGATAAAGGGTGTCCCTTACTTTGTAAGATCACTTTTATTTATTTATTTATTTATTTTTGGCCAAATATCATACCTTTGAAAGCATCCATTTATTTAATACCCACAAGTTATCAGTGCCAATAGAAAAGAAAATCTACATTCAATTAATAAAAAAAGTTTAGTTTTATTACTACTTTCTGAAATACTGGTTAAAAACCCACATGTTATAATAGGAACTGTTTTATTGTGCACTAGTAAGAAACCATTTATCAATCTGAAAGGTAAAGAAATTGCAATCTACTTTTGTAACATTTTAATATGAGGCCTTATAATTAAGAACTATAGCCCTGGCTAATGTTCCATATAAGTGGTTTAGAAATCCAAGCCCATGTTTACAAAGGATTTCTTACGTGACCTTGGAGAAATTTGTTGGTTATGCAAGTTTTTCATTTTACTCAGTACAAACAGCCAAACTTTTTTTTGTCTGTATTTTACTATGTATTTTGACCTTGATCTATATTACTAGAGATGGAAGTTACAATGGTTTATCACTATAATCATCAGTTAAAAAACACCATTAATTGGACTGTTTTTAAAAAGGTATACTAAGTAGTATCTATGGCCATTTCCACACTAGACTGTTATAGTGTGATTATTCTACTTTCAACATCTTATGGAATCCTGGGGTTTGCAAACCCCGGGATTCAATAGGATGTTGAAAGTAGAATAGTCATGCTATCACAGTCTAGTGAGGAAATGGTGTATATTATAAATTTCTATTGCACTCCATGGGAGCTGAACTCCTGCCAGTTGTAAATGGTTTGCTGACTGTATTTGTTTATTTTTAAAAAAATGTATATCCACATTCTCTCACACTTGACAAAAGAAATATAGAAACTAAAATGGCCAACAGCAATGAAATACACGTACCACAAAAGCAAAAATGCAATAAGCATGTAACATATATATGATCAAGGGGCACTGAGGATTAGTTGTTGTTATACAAATACAGCTTAATATTACAAGTTCAACAGAAGAGGGCAGTTTTACAAAAAAAGCTACAATAAAAGGAAAACTGAATGCTCACATGGTAAGTGTGTGTTTTGTTTTAAACGAGTTTTTTTTCCCCAACAGAGACCTGAACAACTTGTGATTCACTAAATTAAATGCAGTGTTGGGTTCCAGGTGCTTCAGAATACACTTGTTTGCACAATCCTTGAGAAGAACTAGAGGGGGAATTCTGACTTCCACTTCCAAAAGGGGTACATCTTCTCTAAGACCTCTCCAATCTCTCCACCACACTTTCTCTAACCTTCATTGCCTTAAACTTCTTCCTAGCTGCTCCACTTTGCCTTCATCTCAGAGGCTTGGAATTTTCAGATTGCAAATTAATTGACTCGCATTAAATGTTAGAAATTGAGACCTCAATTTATTGTTATTAATAGTGATTACTGTTCAACTAATGTTGCTTGATTTATCACTGAAAACATTAGTTCTCAGGCCACAGGATTTAAAGAGAATGTTGTGAATTTGTCATCATGGTACCTGGGGCATACAGGCACACCTCAAAATTAACAAATAGTACTTTTTACCAAGTATTTTTACACCTGTCCAGCTCTCACCTTTATTCCTTGTCTTCTCTCTTGCTGAGAGGGTTTTTTTTTTTTAAAAAAAAAGCAGCATCAGCATTGGGAGAAGACAAAAGAGGGCTGAAGAACACAAATTTTCAGTGCTGGATTGCAGCAGTGTGTCTGCAGGAAACAACATAGTAAAAGCTTGAGGATAGGATTCTTCTGTAGCCAATCTTACTATAGCTGTGTGTGGCTGCCTACAACAGGAAAGATAAATAGCAGTTGCCTCCAGAAACTGAACATGTAGGAACAGCAAAACAGAGAGAAAAGGGGAGATAAGCCTGCCTCACCAGCATCTTAAAAGAAGTCAGGTAATGTTTACTAAAATGAGAAACTGAAAGCCAGAAAGAAAAGGTCATCCCTGGATGCATTTCGGAAAAAGCCTCTAAAATGTTCCAAATAGCAAGGCTTACCTGATTTGGTTATTTCATTTCACAAATGCATGTTGTTAGTTTTGAATAAAAATTCTGATGAAGTATGTTGAACTGCTATTCTTTTTTGTCACGTAGGAACCTATCCCTATTCTTTCCCTGCTTATTTGCCTCTGGTACTAAATTTTTCTTTAAAGAAGTAATGTCCAGGAAAATATCTACTTTGTCAACTGAGTTATACTGCATTTTGTTAATGGCACCTTTAAAAGTGCTCTTTTTGTCATTTTAAATCTGCCTTCTCCCAACCTCACACTTTTTCAGGTAAGCTATAAAGCCCACAATACGGCACCCTCTACCTCCCTAATCATAATTAAGAAACATGGTCTTGCCAAGAACAGTGGTAGAGTTTTGCAAAACAGTGGTTTTGCATGCAGGCACCAGGGTTCTCAAGTCCAATCTGTGGCATCTTGAGTGAAAAAGATCAAATATGTAGCAAGTCAATTATATTTTGCATTGCTCTGCTCTTGGTACTTGTTTGTTTAAATGTCTTCACTGTGCACTGTAAAGCTAATAAAATTAAGTTATATTAGCACTCATTCATGTTGCTGTCTCTTTTATAAGACATATCTGAAATTTGCAGCAAAGATTCAAAAAGAAATTGAAGTAGGCCAGGGACTGAGAACAGCCCCAAATTGTTAAACCAGTCCCAAATATCTACTTTAGCAGTCTTATTTTGCTGGTCCTTTGTGGTCAAGCCTAAAAACTTCTCCTCCCTCTCCTTGCAAATTGGTTTAAGAACTCCAGCCAAACCCCTCAAAGTGTGTGACTCACTGAAGACTGGAAGAAAATCAGAAGGGGATTGAGAGAGAGAGCCAAGAGAGGAGCAAAATTGAGAAAGGTGAGGAATTTTTTTTACACTTACTGCCCAGAACGTGTGAACAAAAACACACTAAAAGTGTATAGAAGTGTACATTGCAGTTCACCACAATTAATAATATACAAAACCAAAACATAAAACTAAGAGGAGAATTCAAAACTCAGAGCTCCTCTCCTTACCACTATGGAAGACTCCAACAATTTTCATCAGTCTTACACTTTGGAAAATAAACCATGGGGGACAAAACATCAGCCTTCAGCTGTAACGGACCATCATTGCCCCGGGGCTTTCTGCCACTTGCTCACCATTACTCTTTGGCTCTTTGCTCTTGCTTCTTAAATCCATAAGGCAGCAAGCAGTTTAGAACATGCCAGCCAGAAGAAAGCCATGTGAAGCCTGGTTTTTATATTCTTCTTTTCTTCTGAGGCCTCGACTTTACGAATCTGGCAAAAGAGAGATCCTACCCCAATTCTAACAAATTCTAGAGACCTAGAATAATTAATTCATTAAAGTGTAGGTGTAACTTCAGCATTCATCACACTGTCTATAGAGTGAAGTCATGGTTGGAGGAAAATCTCTTACTGAATTATTGAATGGGACAATTTATGGAATTTATTAATATCTTTTCAAGCTCCAAGCGCCATCAATTGCTAATAAGAACTTAAAGCTAAATGTAACCAGCAGTCCAGAGAAAGCATAACTGTGAAATGTAAGGGCTGGGAACAAAGAAGATAGGAAAAATATGACTGATAAGTACATGGAGACGACCAAATTGCCTGAAAACAAAAAAAGTACATGGTGTCCAATACCTACATTTTTCTGTCAATTATGTATTCCCCAAATTAATTGCATACTCATTTCTGCTCCAAATTGGCCACCATCAATTAATCCCCCTCAATTCATTTCTAATACATAATACTTTCTCCAAAATATTCATTTATCTCCAGAGCCCTCTAGTTTATTTTTCCATCAGTTAAATCTGCTCTTTTAATAATTTCCCTAAATTCTTCCTTATAGAAATTTGTTTCATGCTAATGAACATTTCATTTCTAAACCAGTCATCATTTATTCTTTCTCCAATTAATCTACCCCTATTTTTTCACTTCAGTCAGTACTGTCTGCCCACATGTTCTAACCCTGCAGTATCCCAATCTTGTGCATTAATCGTTGAAATTCTGTTTTCCTATATCCACCTTCAGAATGCTGTACATATTTCAGAGGTCACACGATACATATCAGTGAACTGTAAGCCTCATCAGCCAGTCCTGGGATTTTTAACAGCTCTGCCATATGGCTCTGTATCATATAATGGTTATGTTGTGCAAACTGAAGCTACAAAGGCAGGAGATATTTCAAAACTGTAATGGCCCATATCTGACTACTGGGCAGCATTCAGCTTGGCAAATGACAGCATGTTCCAGCCCTTAGAGCACTTTCATGTATGAGGCTTTCACCATTTTTCACTCTATCTGTCTCTTGGTACCAATGTGGAAAAGAAAAGGAAATAGGTAATAGAATGGAAAACAAGTGTTTAAACTCTAGTGTATGGCTCTGTGAAATCCTCAAAATCATGTGTTCCGGATTTGCTTGGTCACCTTTGCTGAATTAAAAGGACACAGAAGATTTTATGCAGACCTAGGTAAAGTTGTCTGGCAAACTGAGGACTGTAACTCAGTAGCTTAAGAACCAATCTAGGAACCAATTGCTTAGAGCAGTAGTTCTCAACCTGTGGGTCCCCAGATGTTCGTGGACTTCAGCTCCCAGAAGCCCCAGCCACTATGGTCAATGCTCAGGGCTTCTGGGAGCTAAAGTCCATGAACATCTGGGGACCCACAGGTTGAGAACCACTGGCTTAGAGAGATGGTGAGGTCTCATTCTCTGGATGTCTTCAAAAAGAAGCTGGACAACTACCTGCTGGGGATGTTTTAGCTAGAGATCTTGCACTGGGCAAGAGTTGGACTGGATGGCCCATAGGGCCTCTTCCAACCCTATCATTCTATGATTTGATGATTCTACTCTAACACTGACCTGAACCAGCATGATTTTAGAGGCTGGCCAAGATAATCCCTCTGGGAGCTCCACCCCATCTGAAACTACCAGGGGATTAAAAGAATAAAAAACTAAAACCCTTTTGCAGTCTGTGGCTTCTTCAAAGTAGAATGGCATTGGGAGTCTGAGGAATGAGGCAGATGCTGGAAAATCATCTCCAGGACTGTTCTTTTTTTCTTTGGAGATCACTATTTGGAATGGGTCAACAGATCTCAGACCCTAGCCCCGAGTTTCCAGTTTTTGTATGGCATCTCCAGGTGAAAAATGAGGGTTCATATTCTCCAGTTTTGGTGGGCTCATTTCCAGGTAAGAGGAAATGTGCAAATTTCCAACTCAGCAAGTAGAGCACCTTGCTACAACTTGTAAGGTTTAACTGATTTATTGGGATAATTTGCGAAGACTCTCCAGGGGTTATTCTGTCTTATCTATCCATCCATCCCTTTTATTCATTTACATCCTACTCTCTTCTCAGCAATGGGATTCAAGGCAGCTTACAATTTATTAAATTCAGTACAGATTAAATACTATACAAACACATCAGTAAAAATATAAATATAAAAGTTATTTTTAAAAAATAATCTGTAGAGTTAGAACCATTTAAAATGAATTAAAAGACCACATTAAAAAAATCAACAAAACAGCACAACACACCATTAAAGGCCTGCCACAGACAGTTTCTAAAAACCTGACAGAATAGGAATGTTTTTACTTGTCAGCAGAAAGAGAACAAGATCATCCTAACCTCCCTACAGAGGGGATTCCAAAATATAGGAGCATCCACTAGGACAGTCCTCTTTCTTGGTCCTACCAAATGAGCCTGAAAAGGCAGTGGGAGAGAGAGAGGACCATTTCTGAAGATCTCAGAGCTTTAACAGAGTCATATAGATAGATCAGATCCTTCAAACTGCTTGGACCCAAACTGTATTTATTTAGCTTCCTCCTACCCTCCCAGTCCTATGTAGCTTCCCAGTCCCTTCCAGATCCCTTACCAGGGGCCACCCTCCATTCTACTCTGCCTCTACTTTCTACCTAGAAGCGAATAAGCTTGATTAAATGTTCCTCATTCCAGTTCTCTGAAAAGTGATAACACCATTATTTCACCTTGATTGGGGAATGGCCCAGATATGTTCTCTGTCTGTTTCCCTCTGTTTGAATAACAAACTATGAGAGACTGTGGCTGGTACTTCATGCATAACACTTAATGATATTACCAAAGGTCATCTCTAGGCCTCATGTTTTGGCTCAGAAACCTCAGGCTTCGAACAATCCTGAATTGGCAATCCAAACTTGGAATATGAAAGTGGCAACGCTGCCACGTGATTCGGTGGATGTGGTGCAGGATTCTAGACAGTGGGGCTTACTTCGACAGGTTCATTGACAACTGCTGATTCCTCAGAACTATTGTCGGTGGAAAACTCACTGAGGGTTCCTTTTCTCTTTTTAATTTTATTTGAAAACACAATATAAAAGAAAGATAAGTCATACCAGAACATAAGGAATTTATATCAGGGAAAAAACAATGAAGAAAATGAAATACAGAGATCAATACTGAGTGCTCTCAGTTGCTAGCCGTGAAGAGCAGGATATTTTTAGGAAGGGAATATTGCCAATGTCAGAAGACCTACTACAGGTGTAACTCACAACTGGAAACACTACTGCAAGCCTTTGTGCTTTTCTTTGTAGAGAAATCATGTTGTTGTTTAGAATCATCACAACAAGCGAAGGATTGAACCCTGACAGAGTACCTGAAATAAGCCCAAACTGCAGCTCCTCACCTGCACACTAAATAGCACTGGCCATGATGGACAGTCATGGGATTTTGCCAAATGTGCAACTCAGTGTTCAGTAGTATTTCAATGACCCCACCTGCTCTTGGAGAGTGATTGGCAACTGATGTTGCCTTTAACTTCATGGGCGTATGTGCATTGACATTGATTTATGTTACTGTAAATCTGCTCACACAGCCACGTGCTGCTCATACAGCAACAGTACAGTAATACTGGCTTTCCTGGGCGGCTGATACACTCATGGCATTGTAGGAATTTTCAGATTTCTGAAGACCAGTGCTTATCACTTGAGCGAGTGCAGGAGAGTAAATGAAAATATTCATTCCCAGGAGTGAGGAAAGGTGTATTCCTATATGGGCAAAACAAAATGCCACCTCTGTGTTGATAACACAAACTTTAAACTACATTAATGTCATTTCTCAAAGCACTTGCCATCTCACTATGGGTCAGATAGTGCCATAGTCCATGTAATCTGCAGAATGGGGAAAAAATAGATTCTTAGTGCCAAATAGATGCCCACAACATAATATCAAGTAAAACAAACACATTCCTTCTCTCTGCCCCCACCCAATTCCAAATGTTTTGAAATATAGAGAGAAATCCCAGTCATTTCTTATTACTGTGAAGGTCAGCCTAGCTGGGAAAATTGTTTCTGCTTTACAATTCCCTAAACTGTAGAAAGCAGTTAGAGTTCTGGACAAAAACTATGTTGCATTCAAAGGGAAAAGAGGCTGATATGGCATTGCTGAAGTAATACGAGATTTTTTTTTTTACTCTTTCCACTTCCCTGTGAACCTAATCAACTGTGACATGAGAAAATACATTAGGCTCACCCAGCTAGAATCTGACTGCCACCTGAAAATGTCCTCAATATTCCACTGTTTGGAACTTTACAATGATCCTTCCGACATCAATTTTGTACATGTACATCAAAATGCCATTAGAAATGCTTACAAAAACATCCTTGCTCACAGACCTGCACTCAGACTCCAAGCAAAGCCCATCTGTAAAAAACTCCCCAGTGGCTGGTGAAAGGTGTCTTTCCATTACTCATATGAAATAATTTGGCTATGGGAAAGGCAACTTGAGGGACCATGGGGAAGATCTAAGGAGCTCTACCTTGACCTCCATTGGAAACTCTCTTAAATGTCATTAGATGCATGCAACAGATGTTTAAGGAACCATGGAAATGTAAGTTGAAGATTTCAACAGGAATTCTGCTGACGACTTGATGGTTGTTCTTGTTATGTCAAGTGGGTTATACTCATTAAAAGCTAACAATAACCATGTTTATGTGTGGGTTGCTGAGTATGAAAGAGGTGAGTGAGGTCAGAGGCTGTAAAATACTTATGATGAACTTTGTTATGACACTTATAGTTTACTGGAAGAGCAACTCACCATGTATAGGACACATGTATAAATAAAAACAGACTTCCTTGATAAATGTATGACATGCTTAATGAAACTTCTGGTGACAGTTTTATTATCTTTCCAGTGATGAAAAGCTCAACCATTCTAACATGACTGTACACAATGGGATTATGAGTCTCCTCCTGTGTTCTAATATTTACAGGATATATTACAAGTGTTTGACATATAAATGGGGCATTTGGCTGACTTTAATAACCATATGATCAATAAGAAGTGATATTTTTATAGCTTAAGTTCAATATGTAAAGGGCCATGGGTGGCAGATCTTAACCAAAGCAATAAGGCTAAAAACTTTGTGGTGAGAACCCAGAGTTTTAAAATGTTCAGTTGTAGGTGCAGAATCTTTAAAATCTAGTGATTTAAAATGTCTCTGCTAAGCACAATCCAAATAAATGAAAACTTAAGACTATTATTTAACTGTTAAATGCTTATTAGATATAACTTAATGTGCTTAAATGTTTAAATATGTCTTACTTATGCATACATACATTAGATATAGGGTGCAATTAAATATACTGGCCAGCTGTCTTCCTATATAGGGTTGGAAAGAAAGTTTGGCCAAATTTTCTCATCCTCAATGACACTGAGATACTCGAACAAGAAAATTCTCTACTTCTGGAAGAACTTTCATAACTTAGGGGTAAAACTGCAGAAAATTAATATGTATAAAGAACTATTTTTACAAAAAATCTCAACATTTTTGCACAAAAAAGTTTTTTGTGCAAAAGTGTTATCTTGTCCAAAATATACTGTTTTCTGTGCAAAAAATGTTTTTGCACAAACTGAGTGTTACCATGCCATACATCCCTGCTCCATGATATGATTGGCAATGAACATGATTTAACTGGCATAGAAAATATAAATCATACATTGATGGCTGAAGAGCCATGCTGGTAAAGAGAACTGCTTGAACATGTGCAAAAGTAGATGAGAAGGGACCTCAAGACATGGCCAGATCATAAGTGCAAGGGATCAATAATTTCAATGACACAAACTTCAAACACAATAGTGTATGAAATTGTCTTAATAGAACTATCAATAGTCACCAATCTGTTCCCTCTTCCCACAAAAATTCTCCTTTGTTTCCTCATGTGCCCAGACATTAAGAAGCTATCATGATATCCACCAACGCTTTGTCACCTAATACTAAGGCCATTAGCCAGCTCCAGACTGCTGCTGGACTCTGAGCAACCGTCACTCTGCTGCTCAGAATCCAGTTCCTGTGCTACCCTCGGACCCCTAGTCTGAGCCAAATTGCCATCTCTCTTCTCTGCAGGATAGGTAAATATTGGTCACTTCATCCCAACTTCTCACTATCCAATTTTTTTTCTTTCCTTTGGTTTGCCTTGTATCATTGTGAAACTGCTTGAATCTTGCTATGTTTGTGATTTTTCTCCCAATAAAACATTATTTTAACCTCCAACTGTTTCCCTGCATTAGTACTGGTGTACAAAGGTGGAGAGGTCCTGTAAGGCTGTCTCCCTCTCTTGCAGGCCTCCTTTTTGATCTAATAATTCCTCACCTGCCCACAGAGGGATTAGCATTATGGGTGGACTCCTGAGTCACCCACCTTTTGGGGTAACATGAGCTTGTTACATAAAATATAATTTTCCTACAAACCAAACCAAACCAAAAAGACAGAAAGTGCAAAAATAGTTGCAAAACACAAAACACTTCTCTATATACTCTATTTATATATGTATTGGTTAAATCAATACACACACACATACACATAGATATGTATATACAGACATACAGTGATTAATCATTTACACACACACACACACACACACACACACACACACACACACATTTTCTACCTGTATGTCTAACCTATATTTCTCACTCCTTTTGTTTACCTCCTAAACTCCAAAGACTCACCAACATATGGGACAAACTGTGGGAGATTTTTTTTTTTTTTTTTGATGAAAGGCAACTTGATATGGCAAGAGCAAGCTGTGGGTGGATAGGTGAAATTCTTGTTATAAACAGTTATTCAACAAACTGGTGTATGCTCTCATGTGCTCTCAGATTACTTGGATTCCTGATCCAGGCCCAGCTTGAAATAGGACATCTTGAACTTCTTGCGGAACAGTACTGGTGTAACTATGTTATGTAGTTGGTGGTGGCAAAAGAAAAAGTCATGGGTGCAGCAGCTGTCAACAAAGTTAGTTTTTGGAGAAATAGGCTACTCACAGCTGGCAAATTTTGTTTGCTTTCTCTCATCAGCACTATGTGACTTCAGAAAAAAAAATGCAACCACTCGTGTATTCCACCAACAGCATTCTGGCCCATATGTATGCGTATGGATATGTGTGTGTGTGTGTATCCTGCCTTTCTCTCAAAATGAGACTCAAGGCAGCTAATATTAAAACAGTACAAGTTAAAACATATATAAAAGTATAAATATAAAATTAGTGAACCAATTAAACAATTTAGAGTGTTAAAATCATTAAACGTCAAAAACATTTAACACATTAAAATACATTACAAACAATACCAGCCTTAAAAACAGAGCAATACAGCATTAAAAGACTCAAACCTATCAATTTATAAAAGCCTGATGGCCCAAAAAGACTCTGGAGAAGGCGTTCCAAAGTCTGGGAGCAGCTATCAAGAAGGCCTTCTCCCTTGTTCCCATCAAACATGCCTGAGAGGATAGTGGTCTTTGGTTTCCTTATGACTGCTTGCTGGACTAACTCCAGAGCATTTGAGACCTCACTATTATGCCTGGTCCCAATTTTTGGATAACCTTCCAGAGTGGTGCTTCCCAAACTATCTGATGTGGGGAACTTGCCGTTCTTTTTCCCTGCAAGTGTCTGGGACCAGTATCATATTTGTTCCCATTGGCTACAATTGATTTTTTCTTTCATGAAAAGTCACAATGGTCTGGCAGTCAATGGCTTGTGGGCTGGGCCACCATCTTGAGTAGTACTGTTTCAGACTAGATGTGGCCTGGCCTGACTTTCCTGTGACTACCTCAGTCTCATAGAGTCTGCCTTCACTTGTACTTGCTGCTTCTAGACACAGGAGAAAATGAAAATTAGATTGGCTCCTCTTGATTACAAATAGATCACAGAAGGGGGCATGTATATGGGTATGAGAGGTAGTCAAAAACTAATTGTGGAAGTGTCTTATCCCAGAGGCCATGCAGTAATGCAGCCATTATGAAAAAGCTTCCTCTGGGCCCAGAGGATTTGTCCAAGTGTTGCCTGTTTGTAAGCAACCACTTCCTATGTCAGGTGTACTGGTTTAGGAATTGCAGCCGTGCTTGGATGATACTGATTATTTGGATCCATTTCTCTCTGGTTTTGGCACATAACCATATAGGTTGCTTTGTGAAAGACAGTGGGAATTTTGTAATCCTTCTGGATCTCACAGAGGCATTCTGTATCACTGATTATGGTACCTTTCAGGACCAGCAAGACAGGACAGTAATTGCTGGCATTGTGTTTCAGTGACTCCACTCCCACAGAATAGGTTAGTTCCAGAATATGGGGACAACTGCAGGGCATTTTTACCAAAAGGTGTTGCACATTTTGACTTTTGTTCTCTGTTTTTCAAAATCTACATAAAGCTGCTGAATAATATCTGGAAATGCTGCATAAGTCATCTGTAGTATCCTAAGGACACCCAGAACCCAGATCTTTTTTTACCGTTTCACTGGAGGCAGGTGGAGAGCTGAACAGGTATTTAGGGGCTGGTAATGGAACAACTGAAGCTAACCTATTCACTGATTTTCTGCTGCATCTTGTATTTGCTGCCCCACAAGCCTTTCCTTCCAGTAAGGTTCTAGAGAAGAGCTGGCACAAAAGAGCTCAAGTGGGGAAAAATCAAGCATGCTTCTTCTCTATATCTACCAAACTGGGCTGCCCAATTTTTTGTTCCGTGCATTTCTACATGTATAATCCTTTCACAGATTATAGGAGTAGCAGCTATTTTATAAATAACAATTCCCCAAAGGAAAATCATAAATATATTTGTGTGTATACAGTAAAGATATAGATGTGTAGGTCTAGATATATACACATACATGCTGACTCTTCATTGTTTTCACTTTTCCTTTCCCTTTTAAATAATTGCACTTTTGTAGGCAACTGCAGCTTTTTGCTGACACCATTCCATCTTTGACTTGTAGCCCCGCCGGCTAAATAACTAAAGGGATGCTTTTCTGTATTTCAAGGCACTGTTTTTTAATGACTTGTGAAAGTGTATTCTTTATGTTAGAGGAATTTGCATTTTGCTACATTTCCCATGAAAAAACCTCATACTACCCCTGCAAATTATTTTTTATATATATATATATATATATATATATGTATGTATGTATGTATGTATAAATTAAAAGGCAATGCTGAAAAAACATAATATCTCTTAAAGTACTTATTGAACTGTCATCTTTCTGACATGTTTGGTAATCTTCAGAAAATAGGTACATGTTACTATCACATTAGAAGTTAAATAAAAGACCTCTAGCAGCAAACATGGAGTTTATCATTACTGTCACTCAATTAAATAGTCTGGAATAGGGAAAGAAGGAAGATCAGCATTTTCTATTGTCATCCCCTTTAGAATGTAGTCCCTTGGAGAATCCAAAAATTATTGAGGAAAAAATATAAATCACAGAAAATTATTTCTAATTTTGTTTTATCCATGCTGCAAAATAGGTTGACGATGGTGCCATATCTGGACATCTGGATGGCTCTGACTAGCCCAGGTTGGAACCATTTGGAACCATTTCACAATGTCTTTGTTTGGAACCACTTCACAATGTCTTTGACTTTAGTGCCAGATGTCCTTAAATTGCTTTGTATTCTTGCCTTCATGATTTCTTGTAAAAAGTGAATGAATATACATTATTGCTAAATCATGAGCTGTATCTAAATATTTATACCTAGAATAGATGAACTTAAATCAGTTGGATTAACTTGACTACTATTGATTTGAATGAGTCTCCTCTAAAAAATACGACTAAGTCTAGATCCAATGGATAACTTTCAAATATAGATGAGATTTGTGGAAATACTCTCATATCTTGCAGTGGTCTTTAAGAATTTTTCCAACTGAATTACAGAGCTAAAAGGTAATAATACAATGCACCACCACCATGAATTGAAAGGAGAAACTGCCTTAAAGTTATTGATGGGAAGCAGCTGGCATAATCTTCACCACCCTAACACTTGCCACTGCCCAGATTCGAATCTAATTGGCAAGTCTCAATTCAGAATAAGAAGGTGCTACAGGAGTCTCTGGAATGTCATCGCATTTAGTCAGTTGTGTAGGAATGGGGGGGGCGGGGAGGTGATTCACCCCAAGAGACAATGTTTTGGGGGCATCCCGGCCTATAGCCATGCCCCCACGCAGTCTGGCCATGCCCCCGTGCACTGCAGCCACACCCCACATACCGCAGCCATGCCCCCAAGCACAGTGGCCACGTCCCTCACTCTATAGCTCCGCCCCCTCTTGCCTCCCCCTCCACACACTCCAAGCTCCACCACTGCATTTAGTGCTGGAAGTATAAATAAATGTTGAAGTATCTTCATAGTTATGACCCAAGATGAATTAACAAAAATGGTGGCAGCTATGTTGATCCATATAAGTAGCAGTTTTGTAGTGGTTTTCACATTGACCGGGATCTGGGTTTTTATAAAGCTAATAGGATTTAATGGTTCATTCAAAACCAAACTATGGAAAAATAGTTTGAATTACAGTATGAACAATTCATAACATTATACTGTCACTGGGAGAATCCAGTTTTGCTGCAGCTGTGTTTGCAGGGTTTGCAGCTAAATTCAGAAGGGACTGAGAAATCTGATATGAAGTAACAGTACAGATGATATCAGCATCCCTGTGATCATTAATTTCCAGTTTTTCACAGAATCATTGGAAGGGGCCTCATGGGCCAACTCCAGCTGAAGCACCCCAGCAGGTCCAGCCACTTTTTAAAGATGCCCAGAGAAGGACACCCTGCCACCTCTCTAGGGAGTTGGTTCCACTGCCAAACTGCTCGTACTGTCACAAAGTTCTTTCTAATGTTCAGTTGAAATTTACTCTCCTGTGACTTCAAACTCACTAAACCTGCTCCTACCCTCTGGGGCAGCAGGGAACAGGTCTGTCCCCTCTCTGTGACAGCCTTCGATGTACTAAAGTATGCAGTGATGTCACTCCTCAATCTTCTCTTCACCAAGCTGAACATGCCCAGCTCTTTCAACCTTTCTTCATATGTTTTGTCCTCTATGCCTCTTATCATCTTTGTGCCCCTTGTCTGAACCTGCTCCAACTTTTCTGTATTCTTCTTAAAACAGAGTGCCCAGAACTGAACACAGTACTTTAGATGAAGCCTGACCAACACAGAATATAGTGGGACTATTACTTCCATTTACTTGGAAACTATTTTCCCATTAGCACAGAACAGAATAGCATTCAGGGCCTAAATATCCTAAAGGCACCAAATCCCGTCTGATCTGAAGCTAGGTAGGGTCAGCCATGGTTAGTACTTGGATGGAAGATGCCCAATGAATACCAGATGATGTAGGCTATATTTCAGAGGAAGAGACTGGCAAAACCATCTCTAAGTATTTCTTGCCTAAGGAAACCTTATAAAATGCATGGCACAATAATTTGTCAAGCAACTTGAATGCACAAACACACACAAAATATAGCATTTGCCTTCTTTGCTACAGCATCATACGGCTGGCTCATGTTCAACTTATGATCAACAATATCCCAAGGTACTTCTCCTATGTAGTACTGTTGAGGAATGTATCCATCCTAAATTTGTGCATTTGGTTTTTGTGCCCTAAATTTGGAATTTTGCATATATCTCTATTGAATTTCATTTTCATTTTATTAATTTCTGCACAGTTTTCTAGTTGATCTAGGTTGTTTTGAATTCTGTGCCTGTCTTCCAATGTGTCAGCCACCCATCCTACTTTTGTGTCATCTGCAAACTTGGCAAGAATTCCATCCATCCTCTCATCTAAGTTATTGATAAAAATGTTGAAGAGTAATGGCCCTAGAACTCTGTGGCACTCTATTTGAGACCTCCTTCCAGTTTGAAGTGCAGCCATTAATGATGACTTTTTGAGCATGGTTTTTCAACCAATTATGGATCCATTTGACAGTATTCCCATCTATTCTACATTTAATGTTTGCCAATCAAAATATTATGGGGGGCTTTGTCAAATGCCTTGCTGGAATCCAGACAAATGACTTCACAACATTTCCACATCTTTCCTATGCTCTTCTTTGCCCTGTTCCGCATTACATGACCACTTCCTCCTAAAGTACCAACTACTTTGATTCCAGTGACCAACTCCTCCCTCTTAGTTAGGACCAAGTCCAGGACTGCCAATTTCCTTGTTCTTTCCTCTAACTTCTTAAATAAGAAATTGTCTGCAAGGCACATCAGGAATTCGTTGCACAGTCTATGCTTACCAGAGTTAGTTTCCCAGTAGACATTACAGTGATTGGATACCGCCTCCCCCAGTTATTACTAATTCCTCACATGTTTAAGATTTCTGAGATTTGTTTCTGAATAGCATCATCCACTACCTCTTCTTGATTTGGTGGCTTGTAGTAAACTCCTATCACAATTTGAGCATATTCACTGCTGGTATCTCATAAAGATGCAGGAGGCTATTGCTTAGTTGGGGAGTTTCTGAATCTCTTCTGCATGGACTGCTCCTGACAGTGACTGTGCTCCAGGGGGTTCCCTCAGTGTTACAGGCCTCTTCATTTCCTTTGCAGTTTCTTCCTGTTGCTTTCGTAGAGTCAATTCTCCTACCACAACATTGCATTTATTTCTTTTCCATTTATTTTTACCCAAATGCGCACAAGTGGTCCACTTTGATCACTCTTATGGATTTCTATACAAGTGAGTTTGTCTTTGACATACAAGGCCCTTCTTTACTGCTACATCTATTCATTTTGAATAGATTATACTCTTCAGTTGTAATATTTCAATCATCTGAGTCATACCACCAAGTCTCCGATATGCATGTAAAGTCATATTTACTTTTGTGCACTAGGACTTCAAACTCATCCTGTTTGTTTCCCAAACTTTGTGTGTTGATGTTTAGACATTGTTCTCGGCTAGTTATTGTCAGTTTTTCTGTGGATCACATTTTCTCACTCAGCTTCTCCTTTGGAATTCACATCCTTGTGTTTAGAACTTGCCTTTGGGCTGATGTTTGAACTATCATATTGAATCTCCCAAGGATGTAGTTTAAAGCCCTCTTGATCAGATCTGCCATGCTACTACAAAAGAGCTTCTTCACAGTCTTCATGAGGTACAGGTGATTTGTAGCCAATGGTCCTCTGTGTAAGACGTAAAGACCATCTCAGCCAAAGCTCTCCCATCTGTACCATCTGTGCAGCCAGTCATTCACTTCTAGTATCTTCCTCTCTCCGTGTACTCATCTATCCTTCACTGGCAGAACTGATGAGAATACCACTTGTGTCTCAAATCCCTTCAGTTTTCTGCTCAAAGCTTCATAGTGAGAAGTGATCTGCTCAAAAATGTTTTTGGTTTCCTCTTCCTTGGCAGTTTCTTCTTGTTGGTTCTGTAGAATAAATTGTTCCTGTATTCTATTCAGAAAGTCCTCATGTTCTCTGGTGCATTGAAGGGACTCAACATGAAGTTATAGTGCACTGACCTTCTCTTTCAAGAGAGCCACCAATTTGTACTTGCTGAAGGTATAGTGGATGAAGTTTTCTGGCAAGAAGACAAATCCATTTCAGCAGACAACTATGAGTTTGTCCTCCTCCATCTCTTGAGTATTTCTCTCCCCTTCCTCACTGTACACCTGGATATAACTGCAGCATGCACTGTTGGTTCAAAGTCTTGCTGCCTCTCCCCACCTGGATACTTTTTTGCACACAGAAACTTCAGCAGAAGCTGATGAGAGAAAGCATGCAAATGACAAACCACTCTCCCAGAACATCACTTCCTCATCTGCTGCCTCAAACCCTTGCTGCTCCTCTCCACCTGGGTGCTTTTCTGTTCACAGTGACTTCAGCAAAGGCTGATGAGAATAAGTATGCAGATAAGCTGCTACTCTCCCAAAGCTTCAGTGCTGCAGACCCTGGATTCTTTACCCCACTGACTCTGACTTCTAACATTAATGTTCATTTAACAACAACAACAACATGCTTAGTTAATATCTAAACTGATTTTCTTGCTTAAATGTAACATTCAGTCTCAATTATGGAGGTCCAGACATTGTTGTTGTTGTTCAAGCCTTTAAGTCATTTCTGGCTTAGGTGATCCTAAGGTGGAGACTTGTATAGAAGAGTTTTACCATTGCCATCCTCTGAGACTGAGAAAGTTTGACTTGCCCAGCTCTTAGGTTTGCTGACATCACTACCTTGTTCTTCACTTTCTGAACAGTCCTTCCTTAGGGAAAAATCTTCACACTTTGTTCTGGAGAGGCTAAAGGCAAACCAGACCGGTCCTAGCTCCCTAATTACTTAGAACCAAAATTTTCATAAGCTCTTTTCACACGGGGTTAATAAAACGGTGTAGGGTGACCTCGATCGAAGGTCGTCCACACCTTGGAGTGCGCAGGGTCAGTTTTAATTTTGAGGTTCTATACCTCAAACCGCCCTGAAACGGCCAGAGGTGGTAGCGCCACATGTTTTTTAAAAACCACTTTCCAAGTGTTTTTTATTAAACACAAGCGTGCAGCCCCGTACCACCCCGTCGTGGTGTCCCGGTGTAGATTTGCAGGCGCATGCAAGTGCGTGCCTGCAGATCTACCAGGGGGCGGGTTTCTGGCTGGCGAGCTTCTCCAGTTGGTGGAGAGCCTCCGCCAGTCATAAGCCGCCATTTTGGACACTGCCGGATGCCGCTGGACGCCGCAGGAGTGTGGAGTGGCAAACGCGCGCTGCTCCTTGAGGCGACGGACTTACTAGGCTTCAGGTAAGCTCCGTTTCTGTGTGCTTTGCCCCGTTTCTCCCTCCGCGTGTGGAAAAGGCCATAATCCTTCCTATCATAATGTGTTTTATAAGAAATGCTAATTATATTTTCCTAAATTATAAGTCTAAGTGCAATTGCTTTCTAGGAGTGTGTTGCTCCTAAGGTCCCTATAACTCAGAGGCCTGAATCTCTTAACATGGCTTCAAGCTTACTCCACTAAGACTTGTAGTAGATTAATCTGTATTCGTTTTGGCACAAGCTTATGTTGAGTAAAACTTACCTCATTATATGGATGTATGTTTCAGATCCATATCATTGCCGGCATTCATTTGCATACATAGATTTATTTGTTCATGGATAGAGTGGAAAATGATTTTCAGGGTCTTGAAGCCCCACAGTTTAGACTTAGATTTGTGTATGTGTGTGTATACACATTGTATTTTTTTTGTGTGTGTGTATATATGTATATATGTGTGTGTATACATGTGTATGTGTGTGTGTACCTGTGAGTGGTAATGAAAGATAACCCTTGCCCATAGTGTCCTATGGTCAACGAATGCTTGTATTACAATAGATTTGCAAGCCAGAATGGAAAGAATATACATTGTTACTTATTTCCTGGCCAAAAATTGAATCTTACTTGTGAAACCCAACTGAGAAACCTAACTGATAAGAATAATACAGTAATGAGAATATTGTTCAGTTTTTGCCTGGTGTTTGCACATCCTGAAGTGTTTTGGGAAATAATTCTACAGAGAAATGCACATGATTTTTGTGAATTGTGGGGTTACACACACCACACCACACCACACTATTTCTAAACAGTCAGATTTGTTTTGGAGGCAAGATTGCTGTTTGCTATGCAAAGCCCAAACAATCTTGCATAATAAAAATCTTAGGCAAAAATAGTTTGCACAAAAATAGCAATCATGCCCCCAAAAAAGATAACCACATTGTCTTGTTGAGATGGTTTTGTTGCGCAAGACTGGTGTTTTCTGCACAAGATTTTTGTTGTGCAAGATATCTGCACAAAAATATTTCTGGAAACACTTCCGGATGTGTGTGAATACTGGGCAAAAACAGCAGAAATCTGCAACCTACTGATGTTGACTTGAGTCAATTGATTTGAACCTGAGTCAAACTCAAGTCACTTCAAGGACTTGACTTGGCAATAAATAATGGACTGACTTGACTTGACTTGTGACTTGGCTATTTTTGGTGATGAACTTGCTGCCCTTGGCACTCCATCAGCAGTCAGGGAACATTACATTGATAATTCAATGTACATGCTCCTTATCCCCACCTCTCCATGTTTTTTGAGATGCCATTTATGGGAAAGCAAAAGTGTGGGAATATTGATGAGGGAAAAACATGGGTTTTCAGCTCTTTTTGGTGAGTGGGGGCATGGAGTAATTTTGGCATTGGGGATGTGGGGAGGTCCTGGAGGGTCTCACCCAGTGGAACCAGATAATTGAAGGGATAGATGGTGGGGAGACAGTGGAGTGGGGGAGAGAGGAAAGGGTCATTTTTATGGCTGTCTGTTCTTCAAGGATTGAAGCTTTGTTCCACTCTTGCTTGCTCACAAATAAACGGAAAGGCAAGGTGCTCTTGCCAGACATGGCAGATTGGGGAACAGTTTCCTTCTGGAGGGCCCTCCTGTTCTTTGATGGCGGAGGGCTTCTTTCCAATTCTGCTTGTTTGTGGGTAAATGGGAAAGGCAGGGCATTGTTGCCAGCCATGGCAGAGTGGGGAACAGTTTCCTTCCAGAGGGCCTGCCTGTTCTTTGATGGCTAAAGGTTTCCTTTGAATCTTGCTTGCTCACAACTCAACCCCCATCCACATGCCCTACTACCACATCCTTTTTTTCTTTTAAAGTTTGCTCCCAGACTTGAGACTTAACTTGAATCATCTTGCAAGGTTTCTTGAATTATCTTGCAATAACTAGAGACTTGACTTTAGACTTGAAGACAGGGACATGAGACTTGACTTGAGAGTTGGAATAAAAGACTTAAATACATCACTGGCCATTTCCGCACTAGACTGTTATAATGCGATTATTTCACTTTCAACATCCTATGAACTCTTGGGGTTTGCAGTTTAGGGAGGGACCTCAAAGGCAGACCTCAGGATTCCATAGGATGTTGAAAGTGGAATAATTGCACTATAACAGTCTAGTGCAGCAATGGCCACTGTTAACATCCCTACATGGAAATCTTTTAAGATAACACCGAATGCCTATTTTCAAAAATAGGATGGTGAGTTATTTTGTGAAGCAAGCATAGGGAGTGAGTATACTCCAAAGTTGATCTAGCTTGTCAAGATTATTCTGAAGTCTGCTTAGTTTTCTTCACAGTCACTACAAAGATGAAATGAAGTAACTAACAGGCAGTCCATGGACCATACATTGCCCACATATTCTACAAGCTATACCGCTATATACAGAAAATGTATTTGATGTGCACAGTTCTTTGCATACAGTCTACTCTGACACTGACATGTTTGGCTACTGTTAAATCCTGTAGCTGAGAAATGGATATGCATTGCCTTTTTACCACTTTTAAAAACAGAGGTGTTAACAGACCCTGAAAAAGGACTGAACAGTTCAGTGCAAATACATCTTGCATGTAAAATATCATGTTGCATTTGAAATCTGATAAATATTTATTATCAATGCTGTTTGCTTTTAATCTCTTCAGGATATCATTCCTCCAGCTTTTTAGTACTTAAACAAAAATGGCATTTACATTGCAATATTGCTTGCCAACAATCTCATTTTCTGGTTTAGTCAGCAGCCTTCATGCTTGATTAGTCTTTAATTATACAAATACCTACATATTAAAAAAGTTTTCTTTTTTCCATACTTTGAGCATGTAATTATTTTCTCTTGCATGCAATAACCTTTAATTTTAGGATTAAGCAACTGATTCTCTTTAGTATGGATGAATTTTTTCAAGTGTTAAAGTAAATTTGTTTATTGTATTACGAGTGGGAAAATTAACTTTAGGAAAACCTTTCATTAGCACATTTGACAGCACAGTGATCAGCTCCTGAAAGAAACTTCAAAAATATTAATGCTTGGGAAAACAAATTAGCATCTGATCCTGTTTTCTTAACTGCATCTTCCAAAGTTATCTTCCTATTGAAAGTGGTTCAAAGTGTAAAAGAAATATTATGTCCAGTCAGTTGGCGAATTCACTCCTCAAGCAAGGTAAATGTCTGGCGTGCTTTGTAAGATCCAAGCCTTTCATGGCCTTTTCAGACAACTATGTTTTTTAAAAATCACTATTAACACTCTCCTTCATCGACAGTACTCTGGGCCTATTCATCTTTTTCCCTTGATCCATTTCATAAGTGGCATCCAAGGAGGTGCATAAGGAATAACAACCATCCCTGACAAATAGCTCATCCTCACTGTTGAACCCCTGTGGTTACTTGAACAAAATGTGTTTTTGACATCCAAATGACAACTGGATCATAATTTACAATTAAAATAAGGGAACAGGCCAAAGTGTGCCTAGCTGAACTACATTTGAATCAACAGAATATCCCAAGATGGAAACATCCCACAATGAGAACACTGATATTAACTATAACACAGTTTATTTCATTTTTCTCAAACTGAAATATTTAGCTGGTAGGGAAATATGATGCCTTTGTCTCCTGTCTAGCTAATTCAACCTTTGTAACTTTAGATCAGTGGTTCTCAATCTGTGGGTCCCCAGATGTTCAGGGACTTCAGTTCCCAGAAGCCCTGAGCATTGACCATAGTGGCTGGGGCTTCTGGGAGCTGAAGTCCACGAACATCTGGGGACCCACAGGTTGAGAACCACTGCTTTAGATGATGTGGGTCATATAAATAAGCACAAGTATCTGCTGAATAGCTGCTCTGACTCAGGTTGGGTAAAATAAGTATGGAAAATGTTGCCATACCAACATATAAACAGAAGTTGCTATTAGCAGGAATGGGTGAAATAAGTGTGGTTTCTGAGGGTGAAACAGTATCACTGTGGGAGAGATGGGAGCTGGAAGGGTCCCAACAGGAGACCTACACTGGACCCAGAGGCTTTTGATAATTGCCCCCCACTTACCCATATCCTCTCATTAGGGAAGGGACTCAAGAAAGTGGCAGCCATAAAGCATCAGAAAATCTTGGAAGAAAAGGATTATTGCAGCTCATTCCATTCAAGGCTCAGGGCTGGTTTGAGGGCTGAAGTCTTAGTCACTTTTAAGACGCCATTTTTAACAGGAGAGAGATAGGAATATGAACTTATTGAACCTACTTAACCTTATAGCAGCTCTGATATTATTGACCATTATTGACCATGGCATGTTTTTGAACCAGCTCTGTGGGTTGTGAATGGGAAGGATATCTCCTATCTATATGATTAGGTTCACAGGACAACAGTAGTAACCATGTTTGGAGGGCTAAGCCCATCCAAAGCCACCTGGGGCAGTGAGGAAGAGATTTAGTGTAAACTTTCATAAGTATTAATTTTTGTAGCATTTTGCTGCATAACAGAGTCTAGAGAGGTTGCGTAGGTTCTGGACAGGTGTCTGGATGCAGTGGTAGGCTGAATGAGGAGATCAATTAGCAGAGGCTGAATCCTGACAAGACAAAAAAGTAATGGATTTATGACTTCATTTAATTTAAAAAAAACCATAGAATCAGGGAAGCTATTTTTCTGAATGGAATCACACTCTGAAAAAGCAGCTGGATACTAGGGGAAAGGCTCTTAGATCTGTGTCTTACAAAGTTTTGGCATCAAAACAAGACCTATTTATTCAATTAGGCTTTGGGATGAAATTATGTTTTGTGTTATTTAACTGTATATGTAATTATTATTTTAATTTTTCTGTAGGTTTATTGGCCCTATTCAGTCAATTGAAAGGGGATTAAATCAAAGATGTGTGCCAGCCCTTCCCTTCTCTGTCACTGCTTTGATAGTGTAAAATGAAACATATTTGAATAAAAGAGCCTCTTCTGTGCAATCCACATAAACCAGAACGTAGTCAGAATAGTCAGAATGATACATAGTCAGAATGGTAACAGAGGGGCAGGGAAAGCATTAGTTTTATGATTGTAACTCATTTGGGAATTATTTTAAATATGTACAGCAGGAATATATTTTATAAATAAGGAAGCAACTTTTTAGAAAAGAAAGTATCTCACCCAAAAGCCATGGGATTTTGATCTAGCCTTATCCAAATGTAGTAGGAAATGTAAAGTGCCAAGTGACAGTCCAGCACCTAGGACTATTTGGCAGTGATGTAGACTCGAGTTGATTGACTTGGACTCAAGTCGGACTTAAGCCACCTCAGTGATTCAACTTGGATTCAATTTGGCAACAACAAAGATGCACTGACTTGGCTTGACTTGAGACTGGTATATTTTTGAGTGACTGACTTGCTGCCCTTGGTTCAGTAACATAACACATTCATCCAGAAACCTTACTACATTGAAAAATGGTTCCATCTCTTTTTGCCTACTGGTCACAGGACGATCTGTCTGAGCCCAAAGTGTGGGTGCATTTCTCAGAGGAGAACAGCAGTTAGGCAATAGGCTTGGGGTGGGCTTGAGGTCTGCTCCGCAGCCTGTCCCTGCTGCATATTGGAGGACACTTCTAAAACTTTTTCCTAAGAGCAGAAGCAAGACTTGTCCTCAAAGCCTAGGACACGTTTCTCAGAGAACAGCAAGTGTGTCAGGCAGTGGGCTTGAGGAGGAAGGAGCCTTCCTTCTACAGTTTGTGAAGCTTCAGTAATGGGTAGTAAGAAGGTTCTTATTCCCTACTTCTGAAAAGTTCTCCAACTTTGGAAATGGGAAGTAAGAAGGACCCTATTCCCCATTTCCAAAGCTGCAGACTCTTTTGTGCCCATTGGCACAAAAGCCTCCAGCTTCAGGAAGGGGGAGTAAAAAGGATCCTATTCCTCACCTCTGAAGCTGCAGATGGCAAAATCACAAATATGAAGGGCCAACTCTGCTTAAATAGTTAAAACTGACTTTATTCGACCCCATCCAGAAATTCTGGAATATAGGTTGGGGTATAAATTTGTCTCCCAGTCTTGAGACTTGACTTGAGACTTGGAGTAAAAGACTTAAATACATCACTGCTATTTGAGGAACCACAGTAAAATGATCAGTCATAGCAGCCATCTACTTTTTCTAAGGGTGCAGCTAGAGGAACGTTTCAGTCCCATTTTCCTACTCCTGAAAAATGGTTGGTGCTTTCATATGTAATTTGACTATGCTATGGCTAGGTGATGCAGCTAGCAGGCCATTCCCACATCCACCAGATGCTGTATACCTCAATGGCAGAATTCTCTGCATGCTTTGTTTTCCCCTGTTCAGGCATTTTACAAAATGAGGAGACTTACAGGCACTTCAGAATCACCTTTTCATGCTGATGTGACTCAGGATGGGTCTTGGGGGAAGAAAATTGGCCCTAGTCCCTCAGTATTTGTTCAGTGCTGAGCTGCAGAGCCTGACAGTAGTTCTTTATGTTTTAAGAAAAGGGTGTCTCCTCTGGAAAAGAGAATGTCAGAGAATAAGGCTGGGACCTTCTGCATGGGACCATCCACAAGCTGAACACCAATTCCACAACTGAGTTTCCCTCATTTCACTTTGCAATGTTTTTTATTCCCCTTCCCTTGTTTTGCAGTGTACATCTAGATTTTTTTAAAAAATAGAACAAAAGGAACTTGGCTGCTTCCTTATAGCAGAAATGGGTGTGCACTGGTACCCCAAACAACTGTCTTCATTCTTTTTTTCTCCTGTCATTCATTCACATCATTTATATCCTGCATCTTCCATGATGCTTTCCACTGAAATATCAAGTCGGAGCATTTTTGTATAAATGTTGGGGTAAAAGAGCCAAAGAACCTTTGAGGCCCCTCCCTAAAGTGCAAACTCCAGAATTCCATAGGATGTTGAAAGTGGAATAATAGCACTCTAGTGCGGAAATGGCATACATCTCTGGGAAGCACAATACTTTGAGATCGCATGTAGCTTAAAGGCTAATTATTTTTAGTGTTTTCATTGAAGTAGCACATTTTTAAAAAAACTAACAACAGATAAACCATCTAACTCTATCACTTCTTTAATTCTTTGACTGCAAAAGAAGGAGAGAAAGAGAAAGGGAGAGGGACGGAAGCAAAGGATTAGAGTAGAGGTATGAAAGAAACTAGGATGTGACTTAAAAGTTATATCATTCACTCAGCATATCTTCCTCAATACAATATAGTACAGAGATGTTTGAATGAAACCTTTCTCAGTATATTAGCACAACTAGCCTTAAGGGAGCTGAGCAAGAGAGATTCAAATTCCCACTGCATAAAAGCTGACTTGCATGTTTATACAGAGCTCACATTAAGCTCAGCTACTTCATTATGCATGTTAGATACTCTTGTTTATCCTGTGCAATGTAACTGAAAGGAGACTTTAAAAAAAAGTCTATACTGAGATTGTTGAGGTAGCTTAGCAGTTAAGACTGAGACTTCTGATATGTGAAGTCTTTATTTCAGATCTTACTTCAGCCTTGCAGACACCAGGCAGCCTTAGGCAAGCCACTATTCTCTTAGCTGCAAATACAAAGGTAATAATATTGGAAAGCTTACAGAGCTAGTATGTCTGGTATAGTCTGAACACTTAAACACAATATACAGTCTCTAAGTATTACTATTTAAAAGTTCCTCGCAGTGACATCACATTCATGTCTTCCCAAAAAAGTTTATTTTATTTGTTTCTTTTGTCAACTATTTTCTAAAAGATTTATGCAAACTAATGGCAAACACCTATGCTTTATTTGGGTTGCAGTGTCCAAAAGCGAATATATGCATTCTAGTTCTTACACTATGTGGGCCTCTAAGAGCTGTTTCAGATAAAGCAATAAACCGGGTGTGGGCAAATAATGCTCTCCCAGATGCTGGTGAGGTACAATACCCAGCATTCCTCACCATTGGCTATGGTGTCTGGGGCTACTAGAAGTGACAGATGAAGAACATCTGAAAGGACAAACAGTTCCCATTCCTACAATAAATGAGTTTTCATCTATGAAACAAATGCAGTGGAAATGCCATCTAAGGCCATGCTTGCATGGTCACCACACTGGTCTGCTATGTGGGGATTATTTAGCCCACAGCAGAAACAGTATAACCTGAAGGCACCAGATCCCATCTCATCTTGGAAGCTAAGCAGGTCAGGCCTGGTTAGTGTTTAGATGGGGGACCACCAGGAAATATCAGGAAAACAGTGGCAAAACCCTCTCTGAGTACTCTTTGCCTAAGAAAACCTGATGAAATTCATAGGGTTGCCAACAGGTGATGTGACAGCACATAAAGACAGAGGCCCTTTCTGCACCAGGCAATTAGAACGGGGCAGTGCATCCTCTCACGGAGGTCGTCTGCACCTTGAGCGGACTAGGAGCAGACTACTTACCAGAGATCCACACCTCAGCCCGCTCCAAAACATCCCCAAGTGGTCCTCCAGCGTGTTTTCTAAAAACCGCAAAAAACAGGTCTTTATTTTCCTGGAATGTGCCATTGCATTCCTGCTCCCTTGTGCAGATTCGCAGGCTCGCACCAATGCGAGCCTGCAATCTGCAGAGGGTGGGCTTTAGGCGTGGCGAGCTTCAACAGTTGGTCGGGACCCATGACCAACCGGAAGCTGCCATTTTGGAAGCCAGAAGCCACCATTTTGGAAGCTGGAGCAGTGCGGATCTACAGACCTCACACTGCTCCAATTCACCCTGGACCAAGGAGGAGCCATGCGGAAGGGCTTCAGGGACAGTCCGCGTTGCTTCGGACACCAGAAGAAGCTGTAGGTAACAGCATGGAGCAATTCCCTCGCCTCCTGCGAAAAGGGTCAGAGAATGAGTAACATCTTATACGTTTCTTATTAGGAGCCTGCAGTGGGATATCCAGAGAACTATTCCAATCTCTATGGCAAGGTAAGATACGTTGAATATCTGCTAAGGCAATTGGAGGTGTGACTATTCAGCACTGAGAAAAAGCTTATGAATTTCAGAGATATGAACAAAGTCAGGCAGCAAATCAATCTTCATTCCAAGATAGCTACATATATTTTTATTTCTTGCCCTGACATTGTAGCTTCTAAAAGAACTTTATGCATGTTATTTGCATAAGGTTTGGAAAGAGTGGCCTGCTAAATAATGTTTATCATTTGATTTATATAATTAATTTATTCCCTAATTTTTTGTCCAAAAAGTGCTCAAACTGACTAACATAAAAATACTGACTGAAAACAAAATCTCAATTAAACATAACAGATAGCATCAAATCATAACAAGCACACCTCAACAGCAAACCAACTTGCATGCCAAAGGCTGCCTGAATAAAAATGCCTTTGCCTACTGGGAGAAGGTCAAGGAAGAGGGAACCAACCTAGCCTTCTTCACTAGAGAATCCAGAGTCTGAGACCAGTCACTAAGAGGGCCCTTGGTGTCCTCTCTAACATGACAGCAGAACTAAGGGAAGGTCCTCCCTCAGAGATTAAGATGGGTAGCTAATATCCCAGAGGACAGGATCGGAATTCACAATCTTTAACCGGTTAGAGAGATGGGCCAAAATTAACAAAATGAATTTCAACAGGGAGAAATGTAAGGTACTCCACTTGGGCAGAAAAAATGAAATGCATAGATATAGGATAGGTGACACTCGGCTTGACCACAGCACATGTGAAAGGGAGCTAGGAATCTTACTAGACCACAAACTGAACATGAGTCAGCAGTGTGAAGCAGCAGCCAAAAAAATCCAATGTGATTCTCGGCTGCATCAATAGGAGTATAGTGTCTAGGTCAAGGGAAGTAATAATACCACTCTGTTCTGCTTTGGTCAGACCCCACTTGGAATAGTTTGTCCAGTTCTGGGCACCACAATTCAAGAAGAATATAGGCAAGATGGAATGCGTCCAGAGGAGGGCAACCAAAATAGGCCTGGAAAACATGCCATATGAGGAGTGGCTTAGGTAGCTGGGCATGTTTAGCCTGGAGAAGAGAAAGTTAAGAGGGGACCTGATAGCTATATTTAAAATTTGAAGGGCTGCTATGGAAGATGGAGGAAGCTTGTTTCCTGCTGCTCCAGCAACTAGGACATGGAGCAATGGCTTCAAACTTCAGGAAAAGAGATTCCACTTAAACACTAGGAAGAACTTCCTGTTGGTAAGAACAGTTAAACAGTAGAATACAGTGCCTTAGAGTGTGGTGGGGTCTCCTCCTCCTCCTCCTCCTCCTCCTTGATTAGAGGCTGGATGGCCATCTCTTGGGAATGCTTTAACTGTATATTCCCTGCATGGCAGGGGGTTGGACTCAATGGCCCTTGTGGTTTCTTCCAGCTCAATGATTTCATGAAAGATCTTAAAACCAAATATGGGAATATGTGGTCTTTCAAATAGTGATATATGTGAGGTCCAGGAGAACCTTCAGTTATTCAGAGTGGTGAAATAAGCAGCACTGGTCCAGTCCAGGGTGGGGGAAGCTCAGCTAAATGTCTGCGGAGTTTCCTCTCTCTAACTGTGGATTAATATTTACAGGAATTTTAAGCAAATATTTCAGGCTATCTCTTGGGTTATTCATACTCCCTAGTGACTTCCCTGGAGCTCCCCCATGATCTTCCTAGGCTACTTTATACTATGATGAAGTACATGACAATTCTATGATTTCAAAATGAATCAACCAGCTAGATGAGATGTCAGATTTCATTATTGATCTATTATCTTCCAGAGGGCTTCCTTCCTCTCACGTGATATTGTATCCATCTATAGTACTCACTGTGAGTTTGAAAGCTTCGTTTCCAGAAAGTTTTAAGGTTTGCACACCCCTGCCACGTATGCAGTGCTAAGTCACACAGCTTGCCATTGTGACTTTTTTTTAATCCCATGTGAGCATGTTTGTTCTATGAAGTGTGTACATGCAAACATGTGTTCATGCGCACATGTGTTCATAGGTGTGTTGTGTGCCTACGATGTGGATACTCTGTGTGTATAAAGAAAAAAAATCCATAATTTTCATACACACTATGTGATCACTGTGATAAAAGGCTATTTCTCTCTTTCATTCTGTTTTATTTTATTTATTTTAGCCTTATTTGTTTCTCATTGCTGCACTGAGGTCAGATTAAGCCAAGTGAACGAATGGAATAAGCATCCTGATGGGCTGCCCGGAGCTGGCTGGTGTTACGGATCAGCGTAAAACCAGCTCTTTTTTCCCATGCCTGGGCCGATGTAACTCACTGGAGTGGCAAATTACATCAGACCTACAGCTGTAACCCGACATTATGATTAATTTGATCAGTAATTTCTCCTGTTTTTCATTTTAATCGGTGTGACTATTCTGCTGTGGCAGGTCTTTCAGATCTAATTAAGATAAATTTCAGAGTAAAAGACTTGGCAGAATTTTCAAGTCAAATCCGAGCGTCAAGTGTGAAAGACCTGCAGCACCAGTCAATCAATCCCCAGTAAAAAGATGGCAGGCTCTAACTCAGCAATCAGCCTATTAACACTTACACAAATTTCATAAACTCAAAGAGTGCTTAGTCACTCTCTCAAAATACCTTGGTTTAAAGAAAAAAAGAGAAAGCATTATTATTACTATTTATTTTGAAAGCATCCATTAATCAAATCAAGTTGTACCTACACCAGAATCCACAAGTGGACATGATACATTATTTATCCTGGTTTACTGCAAAGCTTTGGATTTAAATTTCTACATATTGCAAAGCGAAGCAATTGCTCTTGCACAGTCTCAGCTTTGGAGTCGGAGTACCCTACGGACTGCAGCACTGTCTACACAACTCAGAGCTTCTGAAAGATCCTTGGAAGCATGTCCTTTCCTTTCATCTATTAGCTAGCTAACAGCATAAGAAAGACATTTGAAAATATGGGGAGCTCTCATATTTGCTCCTCATAGGAAACTATTTGTCACAACACTGTGATTCCTATGGAATTCTGGGATTTGCTGTTTGGTGAAGGACTAAAGCTCTATGGATGAAAATTTTAAATGTCAAACCCTAAAGCGCCAATCCCAGCATTCCATAGGATGGAACCATGGCAGTAAAAGTGGACTTTTACTGCTATAATTATGAAGTATAAAATGTTCCTAGAGCTTGTGGTGAGAAGAGAGAATGAATGTAATTGGTCACTGATGACTAGTGTGCATGTGATTACTGGAAACACTGCTCATCTGCATTCGTTCTAAAAACACAACTACCTTCTGATAAGCAATAGCAATAAAATATGAATAAAACACAGATACGATCAGTAGCAATAAAGTACAGATACAATAACAAAGCTACGGTTCAATACATGATACCTCATGGAATAAAAACATCTTTGAGAAAACACAAATAAAAACATACCAACAAGAAAGAAATAACAGCACCTACCAGATAAAACTCACTAGAGTAGCAAATCAGCCAAGTTGCCGACAGTTTGAATGAAGATGTATTTGCCTATCAACAGAAGGTCAACAGAGATGGAGGCAGACTGGCTTCCCCTGGCAGGGAATTCCAAAGTCTGGGCACTATAATGGAGAAGACATATTCACATGATCCCAGCAGGCTCAAGGTGTGAATGTGTAGTACAATTAGCATCTGTAGCCACTGCAGTTATAAGAACCCATGTCATTGCACACTTTACACATCTTTGTACATGATCTATGACAAAATCCTTATTGCTCATTCACAGGATGATATAGATGACTGATCTGCTCTGAGGTGAAAGCCTTCAAAACGTAGTTTGGTTGTCAGAATGGATGCAGATAGTAAACTTCCAGGGATTGTCTGCATTTCCTTATCAGTTGTTCTCTTTCATCACTTCCTATGGGCTTTCTGTATCTTGCTGAGAGGTTAGGAGAAACTTCCCATTTCCTTGATTTTTGGGCTGATATGGAAGTGCAGCACTGTTCTTGTCACTACTTGGTAGGAGAGTGACACAGATACTTGCACTCCTACTGACTTTTAAGAATTTACTTCCATCTGCATTACAGGTGAAAATTGTGGAGTTTAAGAGAAGCAAAACTAGCATTTGTCATAGGAACAATAGTGTATTTTTTCCCCCAGAATCATGAATTACAGAAGTTGTGTGTGTTTGTGCTAGGGAAAGCCAGCACAACCTCCCTTCCTTCCATCCACTTTAAGCGAATTCTCCAGCAAATACTTTTTAGTATTAAATCCAAGGGTAGTAGCCTCGTGGGTTTTAATAATGCCAATTGTTTTGCTAGAAGATTAATTTCTTTCACTTTAAATGTGACTCAGACCAATTCTCCTAGTGCTTCTAAAAATAAAAACATTTGCAGAGAGTGCTTTCAGATGTGCCATGCAGGCAGTGGCTTGGCAGAAGGGCACTTTCCTCAGGGAATGGAATGGTTCTCGTACACATTTGCTTTCCAAACTTTTTAAATACCACTTTATTCTGTTTAAATGCAGCTTTTGAAAACCCTGCAATGAGATGATCAAGCACTTAATCAATGTAAAGAGTAGCAGATTTCTGGGATGAGAGAAACTTGCTGAAAAATATATACTTTCCCTTTGCTCTTTTTCCTTCAGCAAGCAATTTTGATGACCAGTACAGAGTGGAAGTTTAGGCATGCCGAGCTGAGCAATACAAATCCCATTCACTTTCCCTTGTTGAGGGAACTAACTATATAGGCATATCTCAGTTAACAAAGCTTCTGACAAAGAAGCTCCTTTTATAAAGTCTTTGAATGCCTGTGTAGCCCATAGTTCTTCCTTGTCCTCCTTGTCTAGATAGAACTTTTCTAGCAGTATTAGCAGTCACGTAGGGATGGCAGAGGCAGTTTGCACCAGGCGGCAATGTTTTTGGGGCGTCTCGGCCTGTAGCCACACCCCCATGTGCCCTGGCCATGCCCTCATACACCACAGCCACGCCTCCATGTACAGTGGCCACGCCCCTTATGCTGTAGCCCCACCTCCTCCTGCCTCCCTTCCCCACACTCCAAGCTCTACCACTGAGCATTGGCACTGAGAGACCGCCACAGAAACACACTTTTGGTGCTGAGTTGCAGTTGGACCTGCAGTAAGCAGTGTAATTAAGTTTGAGTTGTGAAAGATTGAGATTTTACTCTAGAAGATCCTACTGTCACTGTGTGTGCTTTCCTACAACAGGCAGGGTAAACAATGGTTACGTCCAGAATCCCTTACGGAGCATGCATGAACAGCAACAAACAGAAAGAGGGAGAGCAGCTAAGCCTGTCTCATCAGCTACCCTTAGTATGTTTTTAAAAGATAAAAAAATACATAGATCTATAAGTTTGGGCACCAAAATGGAAATCACAAAAGTAGAGGTTGGTGAAAGAAAGACAAAAATAATACTCCTTGGATCCATTTTGGAAAAAGCTTTCAAGTGGTTCATAGAAGGTTCAAAATGTTTCTGTTTAATTAAGAAAGGCCTACCTGACCTGGATGTTTCATTTCCCGTGTGTTTATTGTATATAAAAGGTTTACTGAAATATTTTGAGCTGCTCTTCCTTTTGGGGGTGTAGGAACCTATCCCTATTTTTTACTATGGTATATTTGCCTCTGCTACCAATTTTTCTGTTAACGAAGTAATGTCTACCTATTTTGTTAACTGAGGTATACCTGTAGATCTGGTGTTCAGATCAGGAAAATAACAGACATCAGACACAAAATGCAAACTACTGTTCTAATATTCTCTTGAGAAAACTTTGCCTACCAAAATTACACCAATAGACAGAAGTTCTGTTCTCCTGATACAAGCTGATGCCATTTTCTCCCTGTTAATTCTGCTATGGCTAGTGGGTAAGGAATTTCAAACCCACTGCCTAAGAATAAACCAGTGCGGATCAGAAAACTCAGAACACAGTAGGCATATACAACTTGAGGCTGCCTAACATCAATAATAATCATCTCCCCGCACAAGGCCATCATTTTCATGACAATAGGTTTCTACATAAAAATCAAACAACGTGCTGCTCCTGCATTAAGTTACATTTGGAATAAATCTAGTGCTTTAATTGGTGTTTCTCATCTATGAGAATTAATGTTCTTCTCTTAAAATACTTACTGTTTCTTCAAGAGTACACTACAGAAATAGTCAAGCAGGGACAGTTTATGAATTCCCCCAGCTCCCCCTAAGTTTTCCATCAGCCCTTAACATTATCCCAAAGATTGCCCCAGTTATTTCTCATAGAAATGAGAATATTTCAGCAGGAAGCCAGCTGTGACTCTCTTTACACCTCTCAGCCGTTTGTGATTCTGGTGCACAAGTCAAGAGACCTTCTATGCAAAGGAAAGTGGACTCCTAAGATGAAGCATTAATTCTGATGAAATATGAGTTGTCACTGGCGCCCAAAGTGGGGGAAGGGCTCCAGGAGGTAAGCTGGACACGGCCAAGTTAAGGTCATTTCCGCACGTTACCTTATCCTGTAGCCCACCTGTTGCAATCCCAGCAGCGCCTATACCAGGAAAGGAGTGCAATGAGAACACTTCCCTCTGCACCTGGCTGGCTCCCTGAGGAAGAGAGCACAAGCAACACATGTCTGCCTTCTGCAGTGCAGCCAGGCTCTTTCCTATGCTGCACTGGGGAACAAAGTGCCTCCATCGCACTTCCTACTCTTCTGCATAGCAGGTAAGGACGGGAGTGTCACATGATTGTGGGCACTTAACAGATTTAATCCGTTTAGCAAATATCCCGTGATCACGACGGGTGGGGGCGGGATTGCCGCGGGACTGTAATGACATTGTGCAGAAACATGGCCCATGGACTGCTGCCATCACATCCACATAGCGGGACTGCAACACCACGCAGAAATGGCCTAAGACTGATCGCAATGGTCCTTATAAGAGCCAGGCAAAACTTGGAGAAGTTAATCTTTGTACAGCATCTCCCAGAATCACACTAACAGCATGGTGACAATGGCTGGAATTCTAGAATCTGGACATAGAAAAAACTTTACATACACTGCCATGTAGTTTCCTGCTCAGTTTTAGTATATATAATGCAGAAAGTGCATGGTGTGAGGGAGCTAAACCAGACCCCTTTTCATTGCTTCTTTGCCCATGTTTTTCTCCTCGTAGAGCTTCCTGCATTGACCAGAACAGGAGTATATACTGAACCAGACCATTGGTTCCTCTAGGACAGTACGGTCCATACTGACTGGCAGCAGCTGTCCAGAATTTCAGATAGGAGTTGTTTCAGACTTGAGCCAACATAGTGCAGTGCTTTGAGTGTTGGGCCATTTCCACGCCATACTCGTCCCCATTGTCATCCCATCATGACTTACGGGAGCATGATGTGCATGCTTCTCTTTGCACCCAGCTGGCTGCCTGAGGAACGGTAGGGCATGCACCTTCATTTTGCAGTGCAGGTGGCCACTTCCCATGCTGCACTGGGGAAGGAAGCACCTAGATCACACTTCCTCCCTTTCTGCACAGCTGCCAGCAATAGGAACATCACATAATCAGGGGCCGTTACTGTTTTTTCCCCAATAATGGAATATCCCATGATCACAATGGGTGGGGACACATTGGCAGCAGGACCGCAATGGAGTTGTGAGACAGCATGACTTGTGGACCTGCAGCAATGCGTCCCCATCATGGGACAGCAATGTCATGTGGAAATGGCCTTGAACTAGGACTCTGGAAAACTAGGGTTCAAATCCCCACGCAGCCATGGAAATCCACTGGGTAATCTTGGTGCAGTCACTTTCTCTCAGTCTCAGAGGAAGGCAATGGCAAACCACCTCTGAAGAAGTCTTGCCAAGAAATCCCTAGGCTACGGTTGTCACAAGTCAGAGTTGACTTGAGAGCACATAACAATAACAGAACTGTAAAGAAACCAGAAACATGATTGCATTGGGGTATTACACTTCCTCAACATTTGTGACAAGAGATAAATTTTAACAATTAATTTTGAAATATCCAGGGCTAAACCTTGGGCCGTTTACTTGCCCTCGCATTTTCTTTTTTTTTTGAGCTATGATCTTCCCCCAAAAGTGCAGCTGACAGGTACCTTGAAATCCAGATCTCAGATATCCTATGTATAACTACAGAAGAAGCATGCACTGTTCATGCAGGGCAAATATGTATGCAAAGGAAGTACAAACACTTTGTTCGCATTAATTTTTACCTACTGCTCTGAGCAATATAAAATTTGTTCCTTTTTCCTAGATGTGAAAGATTTGTAATAAAATGCCTGGAAATGAACGCTATAGTAAATGTGATAGGAGGAGTAAAGGAAAAATCAGCCCCGGATGCAAAGTGTATCTGATTTTTTAAATTAATTAATTTTTTTTTTGGTCAATGGTACATTCGTGGAGCTATACTGTTTCCTTGGGCATTCGTGCAGGTGCTCTTCTAATTTAAGCCTGTGTTTTCCTATCTATCTTTCATTGCAATAAAATATCCAGGTGCCAGATATATTATTTAAGATTAGCATGAAAATTTAATCTGAAGTAGATTCTGCTTTTGCCATCTAAGGCCTTGCTTTTATATGTTTTTGTTTTTTCCTGATGGTTGTTGTCTTAATGTCCCCCATCTCTTTCCCCTACGCACTACCACACAGTCTTCTCTTTTTATTTACCTGTCATGTTCCTTCTTTAGTTTTTCTTATACTGTGTTGGTTTCAACAACAACAACAACAAAAACTTGCTTTATAACTGAGTTCTGAAAATGGTCAGAATAATTCTACTGTCAAGGCAGTCCTTGGGGAATCTCGCATTTTTCTGTTGATCTTTGCTGGTGAGTTAAAGTACTGAAAAATCAGTTGGGTTCTTTCTCCATCTGGGTTGGGTTTCCCTTTGCATATCAGCTTTTCCTGATCAGTATAATTCAGATGTATAATTAGAAAGAGGCAGAATGGAATGGGAAACTAGCAACATCCTAGGGGAGGGGGGCTGATGGCATTGGGGGAGGGAGCCGCATTACTCTGTTTCTGGCCCATGAGTCTATGCATTTTAATTTAGCTTATTAGCCTTCAACTGCACACACAATCTTTTCAGTGCCTATTGAGGAAAAAGTAATAATATTATAAGACTATATTTATTTCTTCAATATTCATTTTATGATTTTTTAAAATCATGACATCTTGCAAAGGATTTTGAAATTGTACTCTGAAGAGAATGCTTTGTTAGGGGGTCCTTAGTGCTCCATTCTCCAGTCACTGAACTACAGATCCCCACATTCACCAGAGGGAAGAAATGAATACTACACACAAACTAACCTCTCCCCCTGGAAAGATCCCACATAAATAATTCTCATGGTATCATATCTGGAACTGAAAGGTTTTTTTTTCTTTAAATTCCACCAAAGGAAATCATACTTTGCAGAGTAACCTAAGGAGAGCAATATAGACCTCTGTCTCAATAAATTTGCTTTCTTCATTTTGACAAGATGGGGAAACAACAGAGGGAAAGCATACTGAAGCCACAGAACAGAAACATCAGGGTGACAAAGGATCAGAATTTGGAAAAGTTACATTTTGGATTACAACTCCCAGTATCTCTCAGACAGGATATCCCCTGAATTAGGCTATAAATTTTATAGCTATAAGTATTTAAGCACAGGTAGTATTAATTATCATAACTTGGATGTGGAGTGCATGTGTAAGGGGTGACATTTGCTGCTCTACCTTGAGCAGCAAAATATTTTGGTTTGGCCCTACCGTGCACCATTTTCCCAATCCTCACTACTGCTCTGCTCCTGTCTAATCTTACAGAAAAAACAAAACCAAACCAGATAATATGATCACATTTTTCATGCTCTGTCTAATTTGGCTGTGAGTCTGCAGCCACTGTGGCAACGCCCTTTTCCAACACATAAGAATCCCATTAATCTAGAGTAGATAGGGGCGTCCTTGCATGTTAACACCTGTTACCAAAACAATGTATTAGGAGGATAGCAGAATATTCTGGATTCAGAAAATATCTGTGGAACTTTATGTATGAATTCTTTCCTCATATTTCATGCTGCTTGTTGGGATTTCCTCCCCCATCCCTCACAAATCCATTTTGGAAGACAGATTTTCCTCTGACAAAAGTCAGAAAAGAAAGAATGACATTCACTCCCATAACTATAATTCTATGAATTATAACCCATTCCCAAAGTTGCTGCCATTTACTACTGTTCCTCCTCTTCCTTCTAAGATTGTACTTTAAATGTAAAGACACATTTAGCATGATGTCTAGTTTAGCCCTAAGAAGGCATGAAAAGGGAATGTGTAAATCAGCTCCAAGTTCAAGACCTGTTGCAGCAGATGTGCCAACCTGAACTAATACAACTTCAACAGAGAAGGAAGTCAGTGACTACTGATCAGCCAGAAACTGGAGAAAGTCCCTGTAGAGTCTAAGCCTCCAATCACCACAATACTGGCCTTATAGTTTACTTTTCTGCAACTAGTCTTTACAGCTAAGCCACTAGCATTTATTTTTAAGGGCATCCCCTGCTCCTCCCTTACCTTCCTGTTCTAATCACCCCTTATCCCTGAAGATGAAAGAGGGAAGTGTTTAGCCATTTCCACACTAGAGCTTGGAATCCTTTGGAATCCTGGGGTTTGCCTCAAGGGCCCCCTCCTAAACCCCAGGATTTCATAGGATGTTGAAAGTAGAATAATAGCACTATAACAGTCTAGTGCAGAAATGGCCTTCGTTTTCAGCTTTGCTGGTCATTTGTATTTAAAAATCTCTCACTAATTACCTGATATTTTAAACTAATTAATTTTTTTTCACAAAACATACAAAGTCCAGGAGTAGTCATGTTAGCCATATGACAAATTCTAGAACCCATGCTGTGTCAATACCTATATTAGACCAACCAAAAAAGCCTGAACATTTATGCAAATGTAAGGTCTCTTCTTCAGGCAAAGATTTCACAAAACGTAGACCAAACTCTGTCTCCCTCCCCGCCCCATCGAATTACTTTATCTTAGAGTCCAATATTGAGATGTTACAGAGGAAAGGGGCTTAGAATTTCCAGTCTGAATACAGATCAGAGCTCTTTACCTTAAACAGTGATCAGATCTGGGTGAAGGAAGATGTAGAAGGAACCTCCACCAGGAAGAACTAAGTCATCTCTCTACTACCCCCCAAAATCCATCCTTTCAGCTGCTATACATCCCCAGCCATTTACTTGCTCGTGGAGATGGAAATGGAGAAGTTACTGTTGATGACAGCACAACACTGATATCATTTTTCAGTAGTATTAAAGTCTTATCCCATATTCAACTTAAAGGGGCTGCAGATTGTCAGATATATACAGGTAAGTCCCTGAGTGGCCCCTATGCTTCCTGAAAACAAAAAAAGCAATAAAAGAGTAGAAACTTTAATTTTGCATTATGAAAATACAAGCAACCACCTTGAAAACTCAAAGCTGCCTCCATCCAATGGAAGTATTACAAGCTGCTTTTTAATCTAGAAAGCAAGAGACTGCCTGACCAGGTGGTTGTCCCTTTTTGTTTGGGCATTGTGTTATTGTGCTATTTAAGATAAAATTTATATTAACAGAGCATCACATGATGTTAGCAAGTTTATACATAGTATTGAATAAAAGAAAGGAAAGAAATAGTTTTCTTCATATTGTTGGGAGTGGCAACCTTTGCATGCCTAATTGAATAGCTAGTTTGTTTGCATGTCTATTGTAAGCATAGAGAGATAGCTTAGAGAGAAAACTTCCTGTTTGTTGGTTAACACCTCTTCCTCCAGCACCTAGACATTCCTTGTTCTTTTGAAAAAAGTTCTCCGGCCATTTTGTCTCTCCCTTTTGTCTTTGCCTTTTGACCTGAAAACATGCTCTGAGATCTCCTAACAGGGATCATTTTGCAGCAAGCATATGAGTGCTTTATTTTCTTCCTACCTTCCTCAAGAATTGAACTTGTGTAGACTATGCACAAGCTTTTGTGAGTAAACTCTTTTATATTTTTAACCAAACTGTTTTTGTGCTTATTTTGAGCTAGATTAAGTGTGTTTGGGGTAGAGTTAAAGAAGTGGGACTGGTGATCTGTTCAACTTCCATTTTGTGCAATTACTAAAATACTCTGCTGATTGAGAGTCTCATTACCAAGGTCTCTCAATATTCAAATATATTTTTTTTAATTTCCCCAACACATATCACATCTCAGCTCATATCTTATTTTATATCACATATTTCAATAGCAATAGCAATAGCAGTTATTTCTATACCGCCTATCAACTAGTGTTATCTAAGCGGTTTACAATGTATTTTTTAGCTAATTGCCCCCAACAAGCTGGGTACTCATTTTACTGACCCGCGAAAGGATGGAAGGCTGAGTCAACCTTGGAGCCTGGCAGGATCGAACTCACAACCTTGTGGTTGCAGTACTGGCATTTAACCACTGCGCCACCAGGGCTTCACATAGTCCCATATCTCTTTCTGCTACTTAATGCATTATTCCATTAAAACAGATTTCAACTGAACAGAAAGCTTTAAATGTGTAGACTACCATAAAAAGTCATGTACTCAAGATTTACTACACTTTTATTTTATTTCTATACTATCTTTCTCCCAGTATGGGACCCAAAATGGCTTACAATATGGTACATGGTAAGAGGGTATTAAAAACATCTAAATAAATAAATTGCAAGAAATAGCGAGCCTAGATCAACCACCACTGACTAATTTTTTTTCTTACAGGAGAACCTAGAACTTCAGCAAACACTAACAAAGGTATAATTTTCAGAACGAATTCACAACTGCATATTCAATAAAATTAAGAGAAAGAAAATGATCTCTAAAGTATTGGGATATGAATCTCTCAAATGCATATTTGTTGGGCTTGTTCAAAAATTAATTTTAATCTCGTTCATATTTGAAACTGAATTTATGTTAGTTAGAGTTTTTACAGCAATAAATTAGCAATTAGCTCTTCTACCTAAAACCAAATGCTGGTTAAATAAATCATGGGAAATTTAGAGCAAGATCCAGTCAAGGTAAACCTGTTTCAATCCCATTATTTTATTAAGAATGCTAATCACTTGCTTAAATATCTCCCACTGAAATTGATTAAATGTGTTTAATTAAAACTGGCATGCATCATATATAGAAAAAAAACCTGAAGCAAAAAAACCTGTGAGCAATTGGATGCTCATAGCATGAGCCTGCATTGTATGCTGGTTAGAGTGTTGAACAAGGCAGTAGGGACTGGTAGCTCCCACACCAGTGTAGAGATAAATCCACTCCAAGTTTTAATCCAGGCTTTAAAAGAGCTCTCCAAGGTGCTGATTCCTATTCCTAAATAGGTTCAGCACCTTTGAAAGCTCTTTTCAAGCTAGCCACAACCTGGAGTGGATTAGCCACCCTACTGATATGGGGGCCACCCAGCTGCCACTGGGGCTAGGGCTGGAAAGACCAATTAGCCATGATGCTAATGCAAGAAGGAGCCCTGCTGGCACAGTGGTTAAATGCCGGTACTGCAGTTACAAGACTGTGGGTTCAATCCTGCTGGGCTCCAGGTTGACTCAGCCTTCCATTCTTCTGCAAATTGGTAAAATGAGTACCCAGTTTGTTGGGGGCAATTAGCTAACACATTGTAAACTGCTTAGAGAACATTTAGCTAATAAGTGGTATAGAAATACACATGCTATTGCTATTGCTATTGATGCTCACTCGGTGAACTAGAGTCAGTCACTTTCTTCCTGGCTGCAAAGATAAAAATGGGAAAGTTGACCATGTACACTGCTTTGAACTCCAGGCAAGAATGGCAGGCATATAACTAAATAAGTAAATTTCAGTTTCAGAATAAAACATGTAAAGAGTCAAATACATTTGCAAAAAGATACATTATTTTATGAAATGAAAGAAATTGTTGCTGCACCTCTCTCTTGCATTCTATTGATTTTTGATCTTCTGTCCTACCAGCAGAACTGGTAGGGGTTCTGTAGCACCCACAAAGAGGGGGAAGGGAAGTAACAGGGCCATGAAAATAAATGGAGTAAATGAGAAGCAGCAGTTCTTCCTGCTGCATATGCATAAAAAGTGTGATGAGTTACAGGAAATTAATTAACGTGGTATTATGTTCCAGACCTTTGTCTGTCAGCATCTCCTATGATATGTTCACTTCCATTCTCTATTTGGAAGCCTAATTTGATTTTTTATTTATTATTAAAATATTTCTAGCTTGCCCCACATCACAAGATCTCAGAGTAGCATAATGTCCAGTTACAGCTGAGCAAGATATAATACTTCACCAAGGAATTCTGCGAGGGCCTTTCATTACAGCCCACATAGTAAACTCTGTTTCTTAAATCATGAACATGTTTTAAGGATCAGTGAGAGCAATAACTCTACCAAATTAGGCTAAAAGAAAAGAATAATCTCCAAACAAACAGGAATTCTAGGAGGTAGCTATACTACAATTTGGCTCAAACCAGGCTAATAGGCTAGAATAATCTCCAAACAAAGGTTGGCTCTAGTAATTCAAGAAAGTAAACATACAATTTGGCTATTCAAACAAATAAACAAACCTTCAAACTGGAATACAGCACCCTCTGCTGAACTGAGGACAGAGAAATAATAAAGTGACAGTGTGACATTTTATAGAGAAATCTGACAAGAATCATTCCGAGAATTTTTGCGGTTCTGGTTGCAACCCAACACTGTCCTTAATTTCAAATCAACCAAAAAATGTAAAATACCTTACTCAGGTGCATGTAACAAAGTCATTCTCATTTAATTTTCTGTCTGAAGACATGACAGCATCTGTACATTTTTAGTTATAATTGTTGTTATCCTTCAGAGCCTTTTCAAATAAATGCAATCATCCTTCTGTATTACTGGCTTCTCCATGACAATCTTTCTAAGCTGAACTGTTCTAAGCCAATATTTCTTGGACAGCACCTGAATAATGCAAGAAGATAAAACCCACATGAAAAATCAAGAATTCAGCAATGAAATTTAACCTGTCAAATTTTAAGTTAGTTGATTTTTATTCCCTTAATATTGTTCAAACCGAAGATACTTTATTCTAGTTCATAAAGACCATTCACCTTGGAGGCTATTATTTCCCTGAATTTAATTCCAAGCTGATATTTATGTTAAAGCAACAAACAAAAAGAACTGCAACAAGATCTCCAAGAAGCTTTTACAACAGTAACTATGTAAGTGATGTCATGGACTCCTGCCTGATCCAGTTGGTACATGGGGATCAACCCAATTGCTGTGGATTGTTCCTCCTGCCATCCCATAATGTATACCCATGGTTAGTCCAACCTCTTATTTTAAGGTTCCTTGTTCTCAAGCAGGGATGCACAACTAGAGGACCCTAGACCAAATCTGACCAGTGTGGAATACCAGCTGGTCCCTGATTTCCTTGCAAGACATGATGAAAGTGTATGAAGTAGTACTCTAGGGTGGTGGGATTGTCTGATAAATGAAGTCAGATGTGGGGATGGAAAGAATACAAATTTTCTCATTCTTGACTAGAAAAGGTACCTTGACACATCAGTACACAGCTGTGAAAAAACGATCAGCGACTGCAAGATCAACTGCCAGGAAGGATTGGTTTGCCAAATGGTGCTTTCATAAAATATGTGGCTGACATGGGTTCAAGAAGAAGCAACAAAAACACAGCCATACTTAACAGAAAGATTCATTGCAAGTCATAGCCTGAATCTTACAGTGGTTCTCACCCTGTGGGTCCCCAGCTGTTTTTGGACTTCAGCTCCCAGAAGCCCTGAGCATTGACCATAGTGGCTGGGGCTTCTGGGAGCTGAAGTCCACAAACATCTGGGGACCCACAGGTTGAGAACCACTGAACTGAATCAATCGGATTTACAAAGGAGTTGGCTATCCATACAATAATTGATTCAATGGATCTGTCGCTAAGTTTCAGGCCTATACTGTTCTATTTTTCATATTATATATATGCACATATGTAGTTTAATATGAAAAGTAACTGCACAGCAAATTGACACGTTGTTATTCATTTTAGTACTTCTCTCATATGTACTCAGCTGCACTGGAACAGCAGCAGTGTTGAGAAAATAAAATGTGACAGCAATGGCTTTGGATCTATTTTTGCATCAATAATCTGCATATTAAAGAGTCCCTAAGCAATTGGTAACACAATAGACTGTTCGCTTAGCTTAAGTAGCCATTGACACTGTGAATTATTGTTCTACCCCTAAAAGAGTCTTAAGCTATTGAAGTAAAGCATTTGTCAACTAAAGCCATACATGCTCAGAGCAAAATGGGAGAGGATATTTTTGAATTGTTAATTTTTAAAAAGGAATCTAGGAATCCTTTTATAACATGTTCCTATAAGGGATGTATTGTCATAGGCATCAGTATCCTGAACTACGGACATTCTAGTTTAACCGTAGATGAAATGAATATAAAATGTCCTGGAGAGGAATATACAAAACCACTATCACCATCACTAAATTTAAATTCTTTTGGTTTATAAAAATTCCTTCAGAAAGCTTTGTAGATTGCATGTTTCACCTGAAGACAATCCTAAGTTCAAATACATCTTATACTTCAAAATTCCTGTCTGAAATGCTAGGGAGTCACTACCAGTGAGCATGTTGACAGTGCTGAGCTAGTCAGACTAAGTCAGCTTCGTATGTTTCAGCTCCTCCTGAAAGAGGAGACACATCTAAATTTAAATCTAAATTTTAAACACCTAACATTTAAAATTCATTCACTCCAGTGGAGGTTGGTGGCCCTGATGTTAGCAGGACAGTGAATCCACTTCTAGTTTCTGACCAGAATTTAAAGGAATTAGGAAAGATGCTAGAACTATTTGGTGGACAGGGTTCAGTAACTTGAAGATCTCATTTAAAGTTCAGACTAAAATCCAGAGGAAATTCTGACACAGGAGCTGCCAGCCTCTGCTGACTTTGACTGGCAGAACATAGAAAGCTGCCTTATGCTGAGAAGACCATGGGTCCATCTGTTTTCAACATTGACTGGTAGAAACTTTCCTGGTTTCAGGTAGGATTCTTTGCTAGCTTTCCCTGGAAATTTCGGGGACTGAACCTTGGATGTCCTCCATGTCAAGCATGTGATCTGCCACCAACCTATGGCCCTCCTCAATATAGTATCTTAGATTTGCTGGAAGACTCTCCTCCATTCAAAACTACCAGGTCAGACCCACTTAGCTTATGACACCAGATGAGAGCAAAGAGAATTCAAAGTGCTACAGTGGGGACATTCCAGGCATATCAGGCCTGCATCCCACCCTGCCCTGGGAGAAGAATAACATATGGCAAAGAGAGGTGGTAGATCCCCAAAGCACAGCTCAATAAGCAGCCTTTGTACTTTTAAATTTGGTGCTAGCGAATAAACAGACAATTTCACAGCAAATACAGACAATTTGGATGCCCTGTATTGTTTGCTAAAAATTGGAAGGGAGATTCTAACTCAAATATAGAAATCATGTCCCCCTACCCCAGATGTTACAGAATTGCAACCCCTGGCATTCTTTATCATTGCCTATGGTGGTTAGAGTTTATAGTCCAGCAACCACTGGAGGGCCACATGATTTTCAGCTCTATGCAGTAGTCACAAAACTCACCTCTGTACATATCCACCAGGACAAACGAAGGACTAAGAAAACAGGACAGTACTTGTACCTACTGTATCTATATCACAAATTTAGAGGGACGGCTTCCCTACAAAGAACTGTCAAAATAGTACTGGGAATTTCTTGGGTAGTCACTCATCTGTGACAGATATCAGCCCATCCTCACTGATCCTAAGAGTTTGCCTGGGCAAGATTAAGGCTGCATTCCCACTCACACTTATTTAGATTGACAGGATTTATGAGTAATCATGCACATAAGGTTTTCCATAAAGTTAACATCCTAGTGAATTGGAAGATTCTGGCAAGTTTCTCCAAAAATATTGAGGGATGCACCAAACATTATCTATCCCACTTTTAGATCCACTTGGAATGTATCCACTTGGAATGTATCCACTTGGATTCCTTATATTTGTGCTTATGGCTTACTTTGTGTACATATTCTTAATAATGTTGATCTTGTGTGTTAGGGGGATAAAAAGAGGCATTTACTGTTCCATGAGCTTGATCTAGAAATTCCCACAGTTTGCTCCCCCCCTTTTTTTTTGCTTACATAAAAGCTGCTGGTTTGGTGCAGCATGCATACAAAAGATTGATTTAAATTAGCTGACAGCAATCAGCATGTACATGCAGCCCCTGCAGGGTTCATTTTATTTTCCCTGCCGTGAGTGGATCATCGCCTCCCTAAAGAGTGAAATTGACTCTCCCTTATTACCAAGTGGGTGCATTCATACCAGCTGTTTTTTGCACAAACTGCTGTTCTTGTTCCTGTGCTTTCAGATTGTACTCTATGACTAGGCCTGAATACTTCTTTGTTCTGTTTCTTTTAGTGTCTGACATTTATTCCCCCTTAAAGCAGCTATAAATGGTAATATAGAAACATACAGTTAATGCAAACAAAGGCCCTTTCCGTACAAGGCTGGTGAATTGGTTCGTGCCGTTTCTTAACAGATTTTCTGGGCTCGAAACAAGGTGGACTTTCCCTCATTTCCTTCCGCACAGCTACTGTGTATGTTCCATTCTGATTCAGAGGAGTGCGAGTTCATGAATCCGCACTGCCTCTGCCGTGGCCATTCCCACTACTCCCCTCACCCCACCCTGTCGGCTGTGATTGCCACTCTTTTTTTGCATGGTTTAGTACATCATTGCATACGTGCATACGTGCGTATGTGCGAAAGTCCATACTATGCCCTGGCCCCTCCCATGAGCCCTCTGCTGACCACCAGTTCTCATTGGTGCGAATGTACGTGTCTGTACCACTGTGAAAGTACGAATCGGCTCGATCTGGAAAATTGGAAAACCGATTTCTTCCATTTTTCAAATAGTGCACTTTACCACCACATGGAGGTGCATTTAGTTGGAATTACGTGTGGAACAAAGGTAAATAAACCGAACCTAGTCCTCTCCAACATGCAGAAGACCTCCGTGGCAAGACACAAAGGCCCACCTTAATAACCGCATGCGGAAAGGGCCAAAGATAAAACCATTTGCAACCAATGCAGGTCTTGCCGCTTAGGACTGATGTGAATTAGTTGATAGCTACTGGTGTGTATTTTACCTCGCTTTGTCTTTTGACAATGGTGCAAATGAAGTTTCTATCAGGAAGTGGAAGGCACAGTGACATTTTACGGGGCAAAACTAAAAAAAAAAGCGCTTTTCTCCTTCAGTCTTGATAAAAACTCAGCTCAGCCATGAAGCTCAGTAGGGGCAGGCCTTTATTTTTGAACCATAGCTCCCAGAATCCCTAGGCGTGCTGGAAGGGGGATTCTGTGACATAGTTTCTAAAGACAGCTGAGTAGAACAATATTCACCTCTCTTTGCCCCCTTAAAGTTTGGGAAAAGAGCAACATCACATAACTGGAAGGGACCTCAGTGGTCATCTATTTCCTCTTTCTATCAGTGCAAGAATCCACAGGTAAAGCATCCTTGTCAGGTAGCCATCTAACATCTGTTTAAGAAAAAAACCTCCACAAAGGAAACTGCACACATTCACTATCTTGTTGCTGGTCTGACAGTCTTGAAGTGAACCCTCAGCTTTACCTCTGACTAATCCATGTTCTCCAGCAGCAACAATCTCATCTCTACCTACCAACTCCCACAGTGCTGAACACGATAGGAAGGAGGATTCTGTGTTAGCTCATTATTGTGAGGATGAAAGGGTGAAGGCACACCTGTGTGCAGCAGGGGGAAAAAAACCTCATCTTTAAATGCTTGAAATGTGGGTTGTTAAAAAAAAAAAAGGAGAGTTTATTTCATCATACTTTTGATTACCGTCCCTTGGCCTAGCATCCCTCTCCACTTGATGGCTGAGGGTGATGGACAATGAGGGAGATTAACTCATTTTGATGGCACCAGGTTAGGAAAAGCTGGTTGCTTCTTAAGACACATCTTGTACAGAGTTACACTTCCAGAATCCTCTGCATTTCAAAAATGTTTCTAAGTTCTGATATTGGCCCATCATCCTTTGTATTGTTTTCCCCCTGCTGTTGTTCGTATTTTATTACATAAGTGTTTGAATTGCTAACTTGGGGGCTCTAGTTTGTCAAGGAGAAAAGTCGGACACAAAATTCTGAATGATAAACAAAGAGAGAGAGAGAATAAAAATAAGTATTTGTAGTTCAAAGTCTCTTTGCTCCTTCTTCTAATTGTACACCTGCTGCTTATGCTACCATTCTGAATGAATCCTATTTTCTGGGGGAAATTATCCAAAAGATGTACCCTACAAATAAATGACTCTGAAAAAAAGAACTAGATTGCCTTAAGGGTGAAAAGGTGTCTCTGCAATACAGGTGTATGAAATTATGTTTTAAAAAGAGAAACAGGAGTAAAGGAAACTTCAGGACAATACTGAATGAAAACTTGGATGAACAGTGACTGAAATAAAAGGAAGAGCCAAGAGAAAGAAGATGGGCTTTGAAAGAAACGGCAAGAGAGTCCATTCTTAGATAATCAGGAGCCCTACCTGGAGTGGATTGGGTGACGTGAGCGGTGAGGGAAGGCCATGTCCTGGAGACTGACTGGGCTTCTGAGGGGAGCCTGAAGGCTGCTGGGCTGGTGGCGGTTGATTCTGACTCTGAGATTGTGATTGTGGAGGCTGTGGCGGAGGCTGCTGTGGTGGGGGCGGTGGCTGTGGCGGCTGAGGCTGTGGCGGCTGAGGCTGTTGCTGAGCTTGATGTTGGGGCTGGCTGGTTTGTCCCTGCGGTTGCTGGATTGTTTGGCCCTGCTGTTGCTGCTGCTGCTGCTGCTGCTGCTGCTGTTGCTGTTGGTGCTGGAGTTGTTGAAGATGCTGAAGTTGCTGAAGCTGGGAATTCAGGGATGAGGTAGCTACAAGTTAAGAAAGGGAAGCTGGGGTTACAAAGAATTCTTTGCATGTGTGGCACAATATCCCTCCAGATCTTATACCGTTCTCTGATTTCAAAAGGAGAATATGCCTTGGGCTGGGATCCCAGGACTATTTTTAAAGAGAAGGCTTTAAATTAATAAATTCATAAAATTATAAATGTTGTAAACTTACATGTATGTTTTTGCAAAACACTACAAACACTGAATACAGTGAATAATAACAGCAATAATAATTTTGTTGTCATTTGCCATCAAGTTGGCTTTAACTTATGGCAACCCTATGAATGAGAGACCTCTAAAATCTCTGGTCATCAGCTGTCCTCCCCAAGTCTTGCAAACTCAGGGCCGTGGCCTCGTTTATTTCAGTCTATCCACTGGTAGTGCTGTGAGGCCCTGCTTTGGAGGTCTCTGATATTAGTATGGTTTGGATGGGAACCATACCTAATTGGCATGATATTGGATTGGCAACTGTATTAATTGGCTCTGATATCAAAATCAGACCTGAAGGGTGACGGAGAGGTCAAACCGAGTGAGGGAAAGAATTTGACTGTAAACATGAGAAAGGATAGGTCAACTTGAAACTTCCTCCAGGTAAGACTGAGTCACTTGTCAGGCAAATACACACCATTCCTGTGGATAATAGGCTTAAATAGAAGCTAGACTTTTCCAGGGAACCTAACTGTGAGAAGCCCACCAGGACACTGATTGACAGATATCCATCCCTTGTATACCTGGACTCCTTCCTCTTTTCTCACAGCACCCACAATAGACAGCTATTACAACACCCATCATGTCTTTGTCAAACAAGCACCAAGTCCATCAGCAGGCGAAAGATCTGTTGTACACAACAGGTTCCCTTTCTCTTGCACCTGGAACCTTCACTGCCACAAGCTATTTTCAGGGTACAAATACCCCTGATTTCAGGATGCCTAGTGCAGTTTCTCAAAGGTCTACCCGTCACTCTGTCCATCTGGCTCCTGACTGGGAACTGTCCTTAGGTCCTACCCAAGCCAAAATATATTTCTGCTCTTCACTATTCTTCTTCACTACCCCCTTCTCGCAGCCTCCTGATTTTGAGCTTTGTCAAGGAGGTATTTGGCATTGCAGGGTGGCTCTTGTGGCACCTACCTTTTGGGATAACAGTGCAGTCCCCCTTTTATCCTACTGCCTTTCACCAGTGGCAGAGCTTGGAGTGTGTGGAAGGGAGGTGGGAGTGGGCAGGGCTACAGCATAAGGGATGTGGCCACTGTGTGTGGAGGCATGGCCAGGGCATGTGGGGGCATGGCCAGGGCACACGGGGGTGTGGCTATGGGCCAGGACACCCCAAAAACATTGCCGCCCAGGGCAAACTGCCCTCCCACCCCCCGTCCCTACATGACTGCCTTTCACAATACCACTAGATAAAACAGTTAACAATGTAACAAAATAATAAATGAAACAGTATAAAATTGTTTAAAACATCACAGTACTGTATATATCAAGGTATGGGGAAATATACATAACATCTTGTTAAGTGAATGCAAAGAGGGCTAAAAAAACCACACTTTTGACTTCTAGTTCCTCAGGGGGCTCAACTACACAAGAGTCTTGATCATCCTGATCATTATGTGCCTAGTCATTTTGGGGGGGCTGAGAGGAGGGCTCAGCCATCCCCAGCCTAGAATTAAGGCGTCTGAGGCCCGCCCCACCCACCCCTGCACCAAGATCTGCGCTCTTGGCTGAAAACTACAGAGAAAAGCTTAACAATGTGAATGTGATACAACATTCTTCACCATGAATGATGCCACTGTAGGTGAATATGACACAAATGCTGTGGGACACAAAGTTATTGTGACAGTATAACTCATAGCCACTTCTCTCTTCTTTCACTATCTTGCCTCAATAGGGAAAGAACTGAAGAAAACTGGAATCTAGTATCATGAGAGCTGTGACAATAGAATCTCAAGGAACACAGCCCGTTGTAGAGCATGTCTGCACAGCTAGTGGCTTGCCAAGGAAAAGAGCACCCAGCCCTCATGCTTCACAGTTCACTAGAGGCTCAGACAAAACAAAACACCTCCTGGGGCTGAAAAAATAGGGCAGGACATGACAAACAGATGATTGGAGAGCTGTGCTCATGAAAGCTTCCAACCATGTTTTAGTTTTTTCTGAACGATAAATATTATGTTTAAATTGTGTCATGAGAAAGTTTCTAGTGGATAATGCAAGCCACCAGACTAAGAACTGAAGGTGGGAGAGAGAGTTGAGTTCAAATTCAACATTTGTTTTGACTCTGCACAACAGCTCTGGACAAAGCAGTGTTCCTTAGTTAGAGTTTTCCATCTGTAAAATGGAAATATTGACAGTTAGAACTGGCATTATGATGATCTGGTGATGTGAGTAAATGCATCACACTTTTAAAAGTCTTAAAAGAATGTATAAATGATAACCAGAAGCCAAGCAGAAATTCCTATGGGTCTCATTGCACAAATAGATAGGAGGGGGAAAAAAGCCTAAATTGCTGTTTTATGGCTGGAGAGCTCAGTGTGCTGGCGAAGAATATTAAAAGGAATAAAATAAGATTCAGTGCTAAAGTGCAAAGTTGCCTGGAGGTCTTAAATGATTATACTGAAGAGCATATGCATGGTGCCAAAGAAATTAAGATGCATGTCAGAGTGTAGCAGATTAAAACAATGGTTGCAGCAGAGGGCTAGAGCCCAGGAGATTCGAAAAGCAAGTGTTGTATTAACTTCAAGTGCAATTTGCTCCAGTGCAAGAATGTTAAGTTCTACTGGTTTCAATCAGAGAAAGCACATATTTAACCTTCCCCATGCCATATGTCAAGTAAAGATATTCTTTATTGTAATTAGACAAGGCTCTACTTGAATTAAAACAAGTATCCAAAATATGAATAGCATTTTGTGTCTTGAAAAACATTTTTTTAAAAAAAAACCCCAGTACATTCTCTAATTACTTATCCCAAGGTTATCCTAATAAAGATTGAATGACTGATTGATCGATTGATTGATGTTGTAGTATTTATTCATGATTACTCCAGGCTTCACATCTTCTGGAAAAAGAAAATCAGTGTGATGGAACAGCCAGTCAAGCAGCATTGTTTTCCATTTGTGTGTTAGTAACACCATCCAAATAAATACAGTTTCACCAACTTCATGGCTGAAGTCTTAAAATTATTGAAATAACAGCTGAAGTTTTTTCTCTTTGCGGTGCTGGCTTCAGTCTTCAAAACTGTTCTGAGTGTCACTCTGATCCACTGAGAGAGGCCTGTCTATTTTAGCAACCTCTTGCATGCTGGGCTGATGTTACTAGGATGTGCATCTAGCTGATGCTCTTCTTAGAAGAAAATCTTTTAAAAAAAACTTTTAGACTACAGTTTCAAGGATCCAGCAATCACTTCGGCCTTTAACCATTTTGGCTGGAGGATTTTTAGTCTAAAATAGTAACTTTTCCAATGTCTGCCTCTTTGCCACTATTATGATACCATCTTTTCATGCTAAATAGGCTGGATTCAGTTTTGCATGCAAAACATGGATGCAGATCTGTAGCTGGGGCCAGCAGTTGAAATGCATGAACAGTTGTTTTGACTGTATAATGATCAGCATTAAATATACAGTGTAATGCGTTTTTTTCTCTTTTTAAAATATGTTCTCTTTCTGAAAACACCCAGGTTTTCATTCAGGAACAGACCCACAGTATGATATCTTTCATCATGCAAAACAATTCTGCATTGTTTGAATAAGGCACTAGAAAAACTTCCATGTAATTCTTACTATTTAACTACATTTGTATGCCTCTGTTTCCCCCAGAAGCTCAGAGTGGTGTCATATATGATACTTTCCTCCTTTTATACTCATAAGAATTATGCAGTTTGCCCAAACTTCTGGTTATGAGCTAATGAACCTTTGAAGTTGCTTTATTGTAAAATAATGAACACATTTTGCTCAGCACTATTGAGTCTCTTGTGGATTTCACTAGACCCCCCAATTTTTGGCCATTTCCTCACAGTGTTGCTGTCGCACTATGAGGTTGCATTGGCAGTGGTTTGTGAGTTGTGCTTTCACATGACTTCATTGCAGTCCTGCAGCCAGCCCCCATGTCACGATCATGGGATATTCACTTAACAGAAAAAAACCCATTAAGCCCCTGCCATTGCACAATGCTACTGTCACCACTGGCCATGTGGAAGAGGTGGAAGCACAATAACATGCTTCCTTCCCAGCACAGCATGGGAAAGAGGCTGGCTGTACTGCAGAGGGACGGAAGGAAGGAAGGAAGGAAGGAAGGAAGGAAGGAAGGAAGGAAGGAAGGAAGGAAGGAAGGAAGGAGCATGTTGCTCATGTTCCTTTCGACAAGGAGCCAGCCAGGTGCAAAGGGGAGCATTCGTGTCACACTCCCTTTCCAGCAAAGGCACTGCTGGGACCTCAACGGGAGGACAACGGGAGGAGGTACAGTGTGGAAATGGCTTTTGTTTTTGTTCTGCTGTCAGAGCCTGAACCTGGTATATGTAACATGCATTCTATCACTGAGATGTGAGCCCTCCGTCAAGTATCAGAAAAGATTCAAATGTAGAAGCTGAATGATACAAAGCTCCCATAAAGGCATAGCCAAAACCACTGAGCTATATTTCCTAAGAACTAAGAAAACAAAACGAAGCCCTCAAGACCAGCTATCTTTCAGCCAAAATCTGCATAGCTCAGATAAATTCAGATTTTATTAATGTATTTAATGAGTATAAGATGGAATCTCAGAAAAAGTATACCTCTGATTACTGGAAACTGGAATTAAACAATATGAGATAGGCATGCTAGCATGAGCTGGAATTTGTACACAGGACTGCATTAAAGTTTTAGTAGGTCCTAAGCATTCTTGTATTTGATCTCCTGCCTCACCTTCATGTACCAGTAGGGATGTTTCCAACTTACCACTAGGGATTTTTTTAGGCCCTAAAATCCTGTTTTTGTAGTCTCTAAAATTTTTGTAGGCCTTAGATGGATAAGGCAGTGCTGCTTGTAGGGGGCAGCTATGGCCATTATTGGGAATGTGACACTTGACCTGTGGAGAAGCTTGCTTTGATTTTTAGCAAGGCAATTCTTAATTCATCTAACGCTCAGAATAGGACTGAAAATTAAGAGTTCTGAGAGATTGGTTTGCCTCCTAAATCACCTCAAATAGTTCAGCTGCTGCATGTTGCCTGCTTCTGTCTGATGACTGCAGTATACATGTGGTGGTGGATGAATAAAGACAAATATAATTGGGCATCTGAAGCAACCTTGGTCCACATGTTTCATTGCATTACCTTCCCCAGAGTCTTTTATTTCCATAATTGTGCAGATGTTACACAATTGTGCCTTACTGCGAAATAATGCAATGTACAACAGACTAAAAAGGAGAAAATCATATATTAAGGCTATTCATATTCGACCGAGCAGAGAATTTGGAGATCTTGCTGTTTGGAGAAGTCTTTTTCCTCAACCGCTGCCCTCAGAGTAGAGAATGGGTTCATATATTGCCTCAGATGGAAAAGTGTAACTAACTTAAGCATCTGGGGCCTGCGCTGCAATTGACATGGCCTGCTTTTCTTATCTTGTTTATCTTCTAATGAGCTAGGCTCCTTTTCTTTTCTTTGAAGTAGATTTGAAGGGATTGAATGCACACAATGAATAGGCTAATGTAAGCCTGCATTTACACTGTGTCCCATTATGTAATGAAGGGTGTGGGCTGCCAGTAAATGGTTGTCTGCCACCCTCCCTCATGCATGCTTGAATTTCTTTTTTGAGTAGTGAAATCAAAGTAGCTGTTTGAAAAAAAAATATGGCAGTGCCCAACAGATAGGAGAAGAAATTGAGGCTTGGGATGGGACTTGATGGCTCAACATATTACTAATGGGATACAAAGTATTACTTCTAGATCACTGGTTCAAATCCAGTCTAGGTCAATGCAAAGAACAAAAGTCATAGTATTCTGCTAGCTGCAAAGTGCCCTATCTTATATAAAATGGATTGGCTTTACACTATTGGCAGAGGGCTACATTACCTGTGACAAACTAACAGTCTCTGCCTACCATAAAAACATGATTTTTTGCAGAAATTTAGGAACAAAAGAGTAAAGAGAATACAGTGTTGAAAACACTGGAATGTCCCTTCTAAACTTTTGAGATTAAGGTGAGCAGCCTTCTGCCTCTGCATAAACATCAGTAACAGACATGCATTGAGGAACTGCATCAGTTACAGTCAGTAGGCATGTGAACCACACAACACCTGCCAGATACATTTTAAGCCGGTAATTAAGTAAGTAGCATTAATAGTTACAATCAGAGATTGATCTGGAGTAGCAAATAACTAGTTGCTTGTAACTAATTTCCTTCTTCAAAAATGATGATATAACTAAGGCTCTTTCTTCGTTATCTTCTTCCAGCACTGGGATGCTGGGATTGCGCGAGCAGCCTCTGGCAAGAGGCTCTTGCGTTCCAGCTGCGTCAGCTCTGCACAAGCTGCCTGCTCACATGAGAGCCCCCCTTTTCCTTGCGCAGTGCATCTCGGGAGTTTCCCAGGCTGCGCTGGGGCAGGAAGCGCGACCAGCATGGCTCTGGAGGTTCTGCACACCAGGTAAGTGCACGCAGGGCCCGGGAGCAATGCACTATCGTGCACCATTTTCGGCTTCTAGCCAAAAATGAAAAGGTGCGTGATCGGCGCCTGCCAGCCCCTGGAGCGTCGCACAATTGTGAGTGCATTGTGCAGATTGCTCCTCACAATTGCATGACGCTCCAGGTGCCCTTTCGCATGGAAAATGCCGTGCCGAAAGGGCCTAAGTTTCATTATAATTGTAATTTAACAGAGCCAGTATACCATACTGTTTTGAGTGCTGGACTACAACCCTGGGGCCCGGGGTTCAATTCCACACTCAGCCATGGAAACCCAGTGGGTGACCTTGAGCATGTCACACACTTAATCCCAGAATATCCTGTGATAGATTTTCTTTGGGGTCACCATAAGTCAGAAACAACTGGAAGGCACACAGCTACAACAGCAAAACTTGCAGGTATGGGCTGCAGGCGGGGAGGAGGGTTCACTGCAGAATGGTGGGATGAGGTACTTCCCCACTTGGACTATGAGCCAGCAGTGTTGAATTCTTTCCTTTTGCAGCAAAATTGTGACTTTTAAGTAATCTTTGTAGTTATAAAGTATGGCCTCACTACATAGTGAAGGAGAATACCACACGGTTCAAAATGCTGGCTCATGGCTATAGCTTGTTATCCTCTCATACCTTATTGTGTATGTTAAGGTGACAACCAGGGATAGAGGGGTACAGTGTATTTTCTACCACAAAAATTCTTACAGTTTTGGGATTTTTTGAACATAAATATTTTTGTACTTTTCAAAAAATGGAGAAAGGAAAGGATTACTCTGGATAAAAATGCAACTACCAGACCAGCTACTTTGGACTCCTTATAAATATAAGTGTAACTAATTATTTTCAAGTAATTTTCAAGCTTAGTACTTTGTGTACACTACCACCCAGAGAAGGCACTAATCCTACAGGCATATTTGTATCATATAACTGATTGTTCCCAAAAGAACAGAAGCACCCACAGAAGAAATGCTCCCAGTGAAAAAAATGAAAGCCCTTTTGTCTGCTGCTGCAATAATTTTGTTTCAAAAACAAAATGGTTAGTTTTTCCAACTAACCTTATAGTAAAGCTGATCTTTTTTTTATAATTGTGGAGCACTTTTTTTTTGAACCAGCATTCACATTCTGCTCTGATCAAATCTGGAGTAATTTTATTGAGTAGTTCATGTGACTTAAAGATTAAAGGTAATAAAACACAATACCAGTAAAGGTGCTACAATAATTCCACAGGATTCTGTCATGTCTTGATGCTATGAAGCATAGAGCTACTCATCAGAAAAATGATTGATTCCACTATTTCAATTTCTCTCTACCTCCTATAATGAAGAAGTCTGGAATAATTCCCCCCGCCCCCAAAGTATTCTAGTTGGAAGATCAACTAAGAAGCAGCACAAATGCATTTGAAACTGCTCCTACCTGAAAGTAACTTGTTTTCTTTTCCTCTTTGTTCATGACAATATTTTTGATTCAGACTCCCTGTGTGCACTGTAAAAACTGTACTAACTTATTTTAAATGTCTAAATGCAAGGGAACTGTTGAAGAAATTAGATTTTCATATACTATTTGCTTCCTCAGTGTAAATGGGAATTAAAATACTATATTGTATAGAAGGCTGTAACATCATTCACTACATTGGTTTGGTTCATGAAAAAGAGCTATCAGAGAAGTACTTTGGATTTTTCATAAAATGAAATAACAATATTCTCACACTATATATTTATTTATTTCAGTTTGGTGACAACTTTTTAAGAAAAGATGATATACTAAAAATGCAACAGCCAATTAATACATAGGCATTTACTTGAATCCTATTGTTCATCCCCAATAAAATAGACCCATTGAATCAATGGGTTCACCTGTCTGTCGAATCACCATTCGACAACTGATTCAAAGGGTCAACTGTAGTTGGAATTAAGCAGTAGAATAAGGCCATATATTATTGTAAAATACAATGGTATAGCCAATGTTTGTCTTAAAGCTGCTGCCACATTTCTTTTGTTTTTCCTCCCCCTTCTTCCTCCTTTTTATGCTGCAAGAGGCTAGTACAGCTACTTCTTTGAAAACTACTACTTCTGGACTCTGATCCAGTTTTCTTGTTGTCTCGTGTCTGCTGCACAGATAAACTTATTATGCCCAAGACTGAACTCTTTCCTCTCAAGTCTTCATCTCTTTGTTTACTCTCCTTATTTACTGACAGTACTGCCACATCTGCCCTGTTGATCAGGCATAAAGCCTGGGACACACACACCCTGCACCCCACAATTCAGTTAATCACCGGAACATGCCTTTTCTCTCTTCATAACATCACGATAACAAAGCCTTTCTTCTCTGTCCATTCTCCAGTATTATCTTCAGAAACTACAGTTCTTTCTGTCTCTGCTCTTCCTTTGTCTCACCTTCATCAACTCATGTCCATTCAAATTTGTTGCCAAAATTATCTATTTCTTTCATCATTTAGGCCAAATGGATCCATTCTTTAATCCCTTCCATGGGCTTCTTGCACTAGCTTTTTGCCTTCAGTGCTCTCCGTGGCCTTGCTCCACTTTGTTTTTATGCAAATTCCTTTTCTGTTACTGTTGCTTGTCCAGCAGCTCCATCACCTTCTGCCTTTGAATGGCCCTCTGTTCCCTTCAATGGCTTAACTTCTTTTCATCTTTCAGTTCCTTATGCCTGGAAATGTCTGGAAGAATACTACCAGCTCTGTGCTTTAGAATTCACCTCTTCTTGGAAGTCATTCACTCTTCTTCATATCCCTCATTTTTGTTGTTGCTGTTGTTGTGTCACTTCTGACTTATGATGACCCTAAGACAAACCTATCATGTTTTTTTCTGGGGCTATGTGATTCTCCCAAGGTCAACCAGTGGGTTTCCATGCCCAAGTGGGGAATCATAGCCTGGTCTCCAGGATCAGAGTCCAATGTTCAAAACACTGGCTTTCAATGAGATCCCTCAATCCTACTATAAGCAAAATACATGTAATTGAAATAATCACATATTCTCCTCTGCTTACTTATACCCTCATTTCCACATTTTCCTGTTGTTTCCTTTTGTCTACTTTAGATTGAAAGCACCTTTCAGTATTGGCCTATTTTTCCACTTCTTTATAAAGCATTATGCAAACAGATGGTGCTGTACAAATAAATACATATGTAAATAAATAAATGTAGCTGTCATCATCATCATTGTCATTATCATCATCATCATCATCATCACCACCACCACCAACCTCACCATCACTATCCTCTTTTTGTTCTTCTACTCATACAGCTACAAAAGCAAAAATCTATGCTTTGTTTTTCTGCGGTGCTAAGCCATATGTTGCTCTTTCAGAGTGTCTCTTCCCCACGAGTTTACTCAGAAATACTTACGGAATGGCTTTTGCTTTTGTCTGCATTAGTAGTCTGACTGATTCTGAGGAATCAGAAAGAAATTTCTGTCTGTCTGTCTGTCTGTCTCTCCTTCTCTCTTTCTGTGCCATGCCTAAAATAACATACTCATGTAGAATCCCACCTGCGTGGCATCAAGTATTTGAAACAAATTTGAAATAATGGTCCAGTTCCTACAAATGTGTTATTTGTAAATCAGTATGCAGTTTAATATATCAGGAATACCTTGTATCCTACTGCCCCCATGTACATTTACATGCACATAAACCAATAACTCAATCCAGATATGAGCTGTTCTGCATGTAAATTTCAGTGTTGTGCCCATTTGGGGCACAATGGTCTAAATTCAATTTTAGTTCAAACTAGGTTACACTTGGTGAAATGAATGGAATTTGCTAGTCACATGTATTTCAATGGGTCTCCTCTCCTTGGTACTAAAATTGGATTTAGCCTGCTGTGTCTGGATAATGTAGTCTGATACAAAGGCCACGCAAGCAGTAACTGAACATGTCATGCAGTGGCTTGGATTTAGTGGAATTTCCCTCTGAAATGGCAGGATGCAAGTTTTTTTCTTTGCTTTCCTTCTCCTATCTGAAATTTCAAAGGGTTTTTATGGTCACAGCCAGGCTCCCTGCTGAGCTGTAGGATGCATTTTGTGCATTTTAATGGCATTATCAGTTCAACACTCATCTAACTTGTTTGTGGGGAGAAATGGAGGAGCTGTGCTTTGTGTGTGTGTGTGTGTGTGTGTGTGTATTAAAAATATATTTATCCAGAAGTAACAAGTGTTTGCTTCTTTGAACACCAGTCATCATTACAAGCATCTTCAAAGAGACTCTTTGAAGTAAATCATGTTTCTCCTTAACAAAAAGTGAAGTCACTGTAAGTGAAAACATTGTTTGCATAAATACAATGGGATGGTGGATCAAAGTGAAGGCTTTTTTTTTGAGGGGAGGGATTTAAAAGGCTGGCCTCCGAGCCCCCCAAATGACAAAACAGGTTGTCATTTCCACACCACCCCGTTTCATCAAGGAAAGTAGCACAGAGCATTCTGCCTGAGTGATGATTTAGGCTGGTAAAATGCTTTTTTATCCAAGAGTCCTTGTTATTTTTGTACACTGTATTCTTCTCTAATGTCCATACAGTAAGCATCTGAATAAAATCAAGAACCCACTTTATTTAAACGCGTACATTTTCATTATGTTCTTTCCTCCTCTCATCCTGTGTGTGTTGAGATGGCTTCGAAATAAATGGAATGCTCTTCAGACGAGGAAGTACCTCATGCCATTAGTTTGTTGAAGAGAATAGCACAATAGGACCCTATCATGATAAGAGCCCTAGACGCCAAAGCAATACAAATTCATAACAACAACAGTATCTTAATCGTGAGGGAGTCTTACACAATAGGCTCTCTAACACGGCTAAAATCAAACTGTCAAACACAAGACCAACATATTGACATTGCGCTTGCCCTTCCTTTCGTTTCCTTTGAAAAGGTATGAATGTCTGCAGCTGCGTGTGAGTACTGGGTGTACGGCAAAGCTCTTACATTTGCCTACGCTGTCAGCAAAGTATCTAATTAAACACATCAGGGTACCGCTTGTCTGACAAGTTATTCTCTGACTCCTGTAGTTCAAGACCTCAACCAGGAAATGTGTGGCTTTGCAGGTAAGTTTCCACAAATGTTAATCTAAAAATGACTCTGACAGTAAGTAAACAGATGGTTTTTAAGGTGAGGTAGAGGAAATCATGAGGGGAAAAAAAACTGAAGTAAAAATATTAAAAAATAATTTGGAGCTTAAATACATGTATCTAAAAATGAAATTAAAAATCAGCTGCTATTCTTAACAAATATACTCATTTTAAGAATATAGCTTGACTCACAAGAGGTGCAAATCTTAGGTCGGAAGCAAGACAGCGCACATTTAAAAACTTGATTTAGACTAGACCATCTTAGCTGGATAAAAGCAAGTTAAAACCACTGATATAAATAAAAAATAACTGTTAAATCTGTGAACATATTTCAAAATAACAGCGGTAGCAAAGGGAGAGACAGTCCAGAATTAGAACTGCATCAATCTGAATTAAATTTGTCCTCATTTTAATGTTATTTCAGCCCTAGGAGTGTTGCTTCCATCAGAATCCAGGAAGGCTTCTTTCTCAGACACAGTGGCAGCTTTGGTATATGTGTGTGTGTGTGTTTATGTGCAATTTTCATTGAGATCAAGGTGGAAGAAAATATTAAGCCATCCTCCCTCTTCCTCATGATTCCAGTTGGCTCTGTGCTCTTTTGCACCTCTTATTTCTAGACATATTAAATGCATGTTACATGTAGTGTCAACTTTAGAGGTAAGCTATTTTTCACTTTACGAAACATACCGAGTAGAGGCTTGTCTCTTCCTCACTCGGTACTGCTAAAGTTCTCAGAAATCCAGGCTCTTTTCCATTTTCCATTGTTTTCATAGTGGTCTCACATACTGCTTGAAAAAACTATTAGGGACCACTGGTGAGCTTTGACCACAATTTAAAAGTCAGGTCCTGACCAGCAGGGAATCTGTTATTTTCAGATGCTATCCATGAGTTATGCATATTAACTGAATGGCTTATATGGCCTACATACAGGCTGCTGCTTCATGTATTCCTCTCTCTCTCTCTCTCTCTGTATATATATATTTAAAATTAAAGAAACTTTCAAACTCAGCAGCAGTTTTCAAACAAAAGAATATGATATTTTGGTAACAAGTAGGTAATGAATACTACATTGCAAGCATAGTATCTTAGTGTTTCAAAACAATGTTCTTAAGACAATATTGGATTTATTTCAGAAGGATGGCATTCAGCATGCTGTGTGGCCATCTGAAGTGTGAAAGCAGCCTGGAATTAGGTTGCTAGGCAACCAGAGTAACACCTCAGGAGAGAAACCCAGCCCAGTAGAGTGTCGGAGTGGCTGGTGGCTGAGAAAAAGTTATATAAACCCAGGTACCTGTGGGTATTGGGATTCCTTCAGTGAGAGCCTAACAAGGAGCTAAGGAGTAGAGTCCCTTAGGCAGAAAGTGTGACTGTTTGGGGAGATTTAGTTATCATTGGAAGCCTAGTGAGAGGCAGAAGAGTAAGTGAACCCTAGTAGGATCAGGTCAGAGAGTGTGACCAAGATTGGGGGTTAAGTCTTTGGTGAGAGTTTAGCCAAAATGCTGTTATATGATCATTGTGCCTTTTACAAAAGTTTAAAGATATAATTGAACTCTTTCTGAGCAGAGAGTGACCTCTTATATTGCCTGAAAACTACAGAGGAAATGTATCAACCTTAACCTACATATGAACTCTAATATGCCACCTTATTGTTATAATAAATGTTACAGTTCACCTTTGAAAATACTGGCCATTTCCACACTATATTGTGATAGTGCTATTATTCCACTTTCAACATCCTGTGGAATTCTGAGGTTTGTAGTTTACTGAGGCCCAAGAGCTCTCCGGCTGAGAATTCTACATGCACCTCCCTAAACTGCAAACCTCAGGATTCCACAGGATGTTGAAAGTAGACTGATAGCACTGTAACAGTCTATAGTACAGAAATAGCTACTGACTCAGCTTGAGCTGTATGCAGTATATAAAGTAACACAGAAAACATGCTATCATAAAATTATTAAGTGGTTTTAAATAAACATTGAAAACCCTCACCCTTTTACACAAAGGTAGTGTTATAAGGGGAGAGGCAGAGCTGTGTGGTAAATCCTTTTATTAGACTGGGAACTGCTAGACCAATCTGGGAGAAGTAAGGCCCTGTCACATATGCCTTTCCAGAAGATACTTTACTGTAGCGGTGGTTTGGGACCCTGTGTCCTCCTGTTTATATTGTCTATGAAGGGAAGCCATTTCTGGATGAAGGCCTAGAATTCTGCAGAAGCCTGGAATTCCACATTGACATTTTCATATATAAACCACCAAAAGAAGAGGACAAAAGTATCATTGCTAATGAAGTCTTTAGCACACATGTGTCAAACACAAGACCTGTGGGCTGAATCTGGCCCACCAGGCCATTTCATATGGTCCTTACACCTCTCCTGCAGCTGTGGCACTCCCCCCGATCTGGTGAGCCCGATCCCCACATTGCAGGCCCCTGGCTGCTAGTATTCTGAAGAGGGGCCCAGCAGCCAGCACTCACACTCTACTACTACTTCTGACTGCTTCCCGGTCTCGCCGTCAGATTGTTGCCGTGGGTTACCATGGCAATGCTCCACATGGCTTGTAAGAGTTGGACAGAGGAGTAGTCAGAAGTAGAAGCAGATCGCGAGTGCTGGCTGCTGAGCCCCTCTTCAGAATACCAGCAGCCGGAGCCTGCAATGTGGGGATTAGGCTCACCAGGTATAGAGAGGACCAGCAGGGCAGAAAGAGCTACAGGGGAGAGGGGAGCAGAAAGAGGCACAAGTAATATTTGTCTGATGATTTAAAAAAAAACTTTCTCTTTTCAAAACTCATTTTTCAATAAATTGTGCAATTGTTGTACACTTGAATATCTGCTTGCCATTATTTTTTCCTAGACTTTTAGTTTCTAAAACTAGTAATAATCAAATGCAGAGGCAATTATTTAATATGATAAAAGAGTAGATACATTTATATAGTCTTACAGATACAACTGGCCCTTTGAGGGCAACTATAACGCTGATGCAGCCCAAGATGAAATTGAGTGTGATATCCCTGTTTTATAGGCTTGCAAGTCATGCATCAGCTTTTCAAAAAAAAAAAAGAGCATTCCAAATTCTTTGCCACCAGTTATCTATTGTGTTTTTTGCCATAGCCAAATGACAGATTACAGTGACTAGTAAGCAACTCTGCTACTTTCAAAAGGGTTTGGGTAAAGATGGCTCCTGTTGGAGGAAGTCATATTTTCAGAGTCTCGTTCTCTAGTAATTACTCATACTTATCACTTGTAATACCAATCAGGAATGAAGACACGTTTCAGTTTATATCACATAGCCTCCAACAATCACGAATCAGCTGGAAAGCCATACCTAGCCCTTTGCATTCTGGTTTTTTTTCTAAAGGAGTCCTGGATGAGATCCTCCCCCTTTTTTTCCCTGAACAGCTGACTTGCAAAGAGAGGATGGGTACAGTTTCCCTCCCATAAGGCCAGTGCAAGAAGAATGGTACTGCAGCAGCCATTGCAATGAGCCTATGTGACCCCAGTTGCTTTTTTCAGCGAGCAAAAGAATAAACATAGCAATCTATCAGAAAGGGCTTTCCTTAAAAGGACTTCCTTTGAACTGCAGTTCTTCAAGAACTCTCAATATCTCTCACACATAAACACACGGATTGTGGCCCTTAATGGACTTTAGATTCCTCCTCCATCTCTAATTTCCCTAAAATAGGATCAATATCATAAAGAAACAATTGTTAATCATACTGTGCACGTGTGTGTGCACGCACACACACACGCACACAGACAGACATACAGATAGAGAGTATTGTATTTATTGGTTGGAGGTTGGTTTCAGGCTTTTTAAACTTACTACATAAATTCCAAATTTCCCACGCTTATAATAGGAATTTTTTGTGTGTTCTTATTAATAATTTTTATGCTCTTCTTGCCTGGTAACACCCTTTTGACCACATTCCAGTGTAACTTAGCCACATATATCACAGTTTTCACCTGTGAAATGCTGGAGGGTATGACATCAAAACCACACGTATATAAAACATGGGACCTTAGTAATGTGATCCTAAATGGTACTACCTACCAATAATGTTAGTAGGCATATGCTCCAAGGGTTTCTTTGTAACAAGCTCACTCCTTGATTTGTGTTACCTGCTGCTGGCAAATCGTGGTCCTATTATGCGCTCTCTTTTGCCTTTAGGAAATAATTTGAGAATATATATTTTAAATGGTCAGTAGTTTTTCTAGTCTCAGCCCTGCTCCCAGAAAACAAATCTCTAGGTGGGTGTGGGTACTTCCTGACATGGGCTCTTTCCACAACACACCTTTTCGCAGAGCTGGGGTGCGGGGATCATGCGAGCAGCATCTAGCAAGAGGTTCTCGCGTCCCAGTTCCTTCAGCTCCGCAGTTGCCTCCTGTTCACGCGAGAGCCCCGTCTCTTCCTTCTGCAGTGCAGCCTGGGAGTTTCCCAGGCTGCGCTGGGGCAGGAAGTGCGAGTGCCATGGCTCCAGAGCCCCGCATGCACGGCAAGTGCACGCGGGGCCCAGGAGCAATGCACGATTGTGCACCATTTTTGGCTCACAGCCGAAAATGAAAAAGTGCACAGACGGCACCTGCCAGCCCCTGGAGCATCCCATGATTGTAAGTGCGTCATGTGGACTGCTCCTCACATTCACAACACTCGAGGGGCCCTTTTCTTGCAAATTTGCCTTGCGCAAATGCCGTGCGAAAAGGGCCATGCACATGCATATATATACACAAAATCATGTCACTAACAATCACACATAAGGCAAATCATTTTTAGCACTATGTCCATGGATAGGGACAACCTACGCTGAGGTGTAGCATGACCAGGGAAGAGATGTTTTGGGAAAAAAGTGCTTTACCTTTCAGTTAATTGTGTTTTCCTCTGTGATGTGGAGTGGCATATTGGGTTTAACATTAACTATGGTTAATTCCAAACAAGCTGACTTCAAATTATGTGCTTTAAAGCCAGTTTGTAACTAACCCTAGTTAGTATTAACTACAATTCTGGATCCTGATAAAAACGGCAATATACAATTTAGTAGAAGCAGAAAAGAAAGGCAGCAGTCATGTTGTAAGAAGAGAAATGCAGTAATTTCATGAGAGTGTTCCTATTTTCATCTGTGGAATACTGGAGATGGTGGGTATAAAGGAACAGTTTAACGGGGAGGTGTTTTCAGCCCCCCCTGTGTTTTGCTTCGATTGATTTTTAATAAAAAAAGTTGGAGTTTTGCAGTGGTTCTCAGACCGTAGGAACTATTATGGCAATGCAGTAAGTGAGAATTATACTGTGTGCGCACTGAGAAATCTGAGACCACTAAAATTGGATTTGTTTTGCCAAGTTTTAACTAAATAGATGCAAAACTGTTTTCTTCAGGGGACACTGCCAAGCCGTTTTTCTTTCCTCTGTTGATCTTAATAGCCCGCATGGAAGCTTGGAAATGAAAATTTCTTTCCTCATCAATTTTAAACCTTTTCCATTTGGCAATCATGGATTTTCCCCCTCTTACATGTTTCCAATGAAGCTTAAATTAATACAACTCCTGTTGGTTTTGTTTCACAGCACCAGAGAGCAAGAGGCGACTCTCCCTGCTCCTATGCTCAGATGCAAGGCAGGATTGTAAACATAGCTCTGAAAAATTTGAAGTTTTCTCCCTCAAAAGGAAGCATAAATATTATTTCAGAGCAAGAGAACTGATGGTAACATTCACTCAGAGCTTGGGGAAGTTCCTTTTTAAGATTACAACACCTAGACACGCTGCTCCAACCCACACTAGCTGGGAGTATAAATAAAAAACAAAAATTTGTTTCCAAGCTCTGCATTTACTGTCACCACACACATTAGTGGAGGCTTCAAGATTTCATTCTGGCTAAGATCCACATTTGTAGGATGTTTTTTTCAGGCATCCCTGTTAGAGACTACTACAGATGAGCAAACTTCTCATGGTCTGCATATGAATACTCGACAGAACAGTTGTGTGGGGGACGGGGTACAAGCAAACATGTTATTTATGGCTGCACATTTTACTATATATTTGTGCCTGAGATAAAATACCCTTTAAAAGAGACAACTAAGCTATTTCACAGTGAAAGCAACATCCTACATCTTAGGCCCTTTTTGCATGGCATTTCTTAAGCGAAAGGCCCCTTAGCGTCGCGTAAATGTGAGGAGCAGTCTGCATGATGTACTCACATTTACGTGATGCTCAAGGGCTGGATGCAAAGTGCACATGGATTTTTTCATTTTTGGCTTCAAGCTGAAAATGCTCTGCGCTCATGAGTTGGTCCAGCACCCCACGTGCACTTACCTGGTGTGCGGTGTGTCGGAAGCTGGGCCGGTCGCACTTCCTGGGCAGTGCAGGTTGGGAAAGGTCCCAGGCTGCACTGCAAAAGGAAGAGGTGGGGTGCTCGTGCAAGAGGAAGGAGCTGCAGAGGCCAAGCAGCAGGGAAGCGGGAGCGTTCCTTCTAAGGCTTCTCGCGCGAGGACCCCAACCCAGCAGTATTAACAGGTAATGTGCAAAAAGGGCATTAGTGTAGTTGTCTTCATAGAAGACTCTGCACCACCTTGTTTCCCAGTGTGGAAAGACATAGTTCTCATCACCAATTGGCAGGATGATATTGATGGCTGAACTTTAGGACAAGAGAACTCCTTTCTTTGTACCATCCTTGTGTCATCTTGCAAAGAGGTAATGAAAATTTTATAGCATTTTCTCTGTCTGATTAAATGCTGGAGAGTGATGAGCCATTCTCCTCATCTTAGGCCCTTTCTGCAACCTACCTTTTCTCGGCGCTGGGGTGCGGAGATCACGCAAGCAGCCTCTTGTGAGAGGCTCTCACATCCCCGCTGCTTTGGCTCTGCAGGTGTTGCCTGCCGGCTGGCAGACAACACGAAGGCTCCGCCTCTTCCTTCTGCAGTGCAGCCGGGCATTTTCCCAGGCTGCGCTGGGGGAGGAAGTGTGAGCGCCATGGCTCCAGAGGCTCTGCACGCATGGTAAGTACACGCAGGGCCCTGGAGCGATATGCGATCACACACCATTTTCAGCTACAAGCTAAAAATGAAATAGTGCACCATCGTCACCTGCTGGCCCTGGCAGCATCGTGCAATTGTGAGGACATTGTCTGAAATGCTCCTCACAATCGCGTGATGCTCCAGAGGCCCTTTCACATGACAAATACCGTGAGAAAAGGGCCTTACAGGAGAACGCAAAGAATTAACTTACCAACTGGCTACTTCCACACTGTGGTAAGTTGCCATTTGGTAAATAGATGTTTTCATTTAAATGTACACTTATAACCCTTGGAAGGTAATTTCTCTATTCATCCTGTATGAAGCCTTATCAGTATTGACCATTGCAGACCCTATTTGCCAAAATAGAAGCAAAAATCACAATCAATCTTTCCAAACTCAACCCATTGCATTTTGGGAAAGCCCCTTTGCAATTCCACGTATGAGTTTAAAAATAAGATGGACCTGTAAATACCTTCTTCCTCAATTATCTTCTTACTGCTATGAAAGAACAGAACAGGGAATGTTCTCTAAGAGTGTTCTTAGTTGGTGAAAAGAGTGTTCTTAGTCTTCTTTTCCTATCTAGAAAAGCTCTTCATTGTCAAGATTAATTAAGACAAATCTCATATTTTCATTTGGTCTTCTCCTTTGCCTTTCCCACTGATTCAATTGTACCATGGTTGTGGGGTATGCTACCAACTTCAGGTGGCCATTATGAGAACCCCAGATAATACTAAGAACACTCTCTAATCAGTTTCAGCCCTTCAAATTTCTGTACTTCCTGTCACTTGCTCCATTAAGCAGCCTGCTTTGAGTTCCTAAGCGCTCTTCCAAAGCAACTTTAAAGGCTCTATAATGTTCTAGAAAGACATTGCATAGGCAAAGAACTAAGGAAGTTGTTCTCTAATTTCTTCTTTGAAGTAAGCAGTGGTTAGTTTTAGTGATTTTTTTTCCTGCTGCAAGAACATATTCAAAAAACTGTAGATTTTGAAGACCATTCAGTTTGGGACTTAGCCTGTGCAAATTTCACATGTCTCCCTCCCCCCCTCACAGAAAGCAGATTTTTCTTGCAAGAAACAGTATTTTCTCCTCAGAAAATACTGTTTGCTGCACACTCACACATACAAAACCATACATGAAATTTGTGCAGAATAAGTTCTAAACTTTCATCAGTCCAGGTTTCTCCTCATCAGGATTTCCCAACACATGTTGTTGACCATTTTACAAATATTTTGGATATTCTTTCCATCCCAACACAGAGATCATGTGGAAGTAAAATCAACCATCTGAAAAGCATAAATTAAATCTAAGCATCTGGTTTATCTCTTTAACAAGAGTACATAATTATTAACAGTTTACTTCTATCCCTCCTTTCCATTATAAAACATGTTCAGAAAGCAGCTGACAACATTGTTAGAACATAATAAATACAGAAAAGAATGTAACAACATTTAAAGATAATTCATGAATGATGATAAGAAATATGGATAAAAATTTAACCCTCATGTACCAGAGTCATGTTTTTGCTTTGGTGTTCCGAATGGACAGAAAACTAGACCTACAAATATAGGCAGTCTGCAACAGTGAAAAAAATGTTAATGGGCAAAGTGACAGACAAAACAAAAAAATCAGTGACAAAAAAGTCTTCCATTCTATTGGAAAAATTCCATTGTGGTCCTTTTTTTTTTTTTTGTCCCAGCCGGTATAAAATATTGGGACAAAAGACATCCCACACTGTTTTTCTGGTTAACAAAGATGCTGTTTGTTTGTTTATTTATTGAACTTATACCCTGTTTTTCTGCCAAGGGTCCAAGATGGCTTATGGAAATCGAAAATAAGATTAAATTAAAATATTATTTTACAAACTTGAAATAGCAGTATCATTGCAAAAGCAATGTTAAAACACATTTAAAATATAATTACTAATAAAAAATATTTAAAATAAAATAAAATACAGCACACCACTTCACACACTATTGTTGTATATACGTTCAAGTTGTTTCTGACAATGGCAATGCTAAGACAAACCTGCCACAGGGCTTTCTGAGGCTGTGAGTATACGATATGTTCAAGGTCATCCAGTGAGTTTTCATGGTCAAGTGGGGAACTGAACCCTGGTCACCAGGGTTGGAGTCAGACCACTATGCCCCATTGGCTCTATTTAGGTAATTTAAATCTCAAAAGCCTGTCTGAATTAAAAGGTCTTGACTTGCCAAGGGAAAGATGGTGTGGAGAGGGCCATCTGCACTTCCTAAGGAAGGGATTTCTACAGTCTGGGAGTAGACACAGAATGCTGTCTCTTGGGTCCTCATCAAATGTTCCTGTGAAAGCAGTGGGACTGAGAGAAAGATTCTGTAGTCTGAGTTGGCTTACACAGGGAGATACAATCTTTCATATATTCTGGACTCATACTGTGTATGAGCTTGCCTGGGAATGGACTGGCAGCCAGTGAAGCTGTTTCAATAAGTGGGATCACATGATTCTAGTTACCAGCCCCCAGTCAACAGCCTGGCCTCAGCAGTTTGGACTCACTGGATAAAATCAAGGTATGTGTCATTGTAGTTAGATCTGACCTCTAAAGTTTTACCTATGCAAAAACACTCCAGTCCATCAACAAAACCTGTGCATCCAGGCTCAGTTCTGAGTGCTGCAGTACACGCAAGCTGTGAACCTGAGCCTTCAGGTGCATTGTAACCCAGCACAGGATGAATCCCTACTCTCTGATCTGCCTTGACACTGATGATGAGTACCACTATTTTGTGTGGATTAAATTTTAATTTGTTCACCCTTTTTCAATGCATTACTAACAGCAAGCATTGGTTTTGTTTAGTACGGAAATAGCTTCCTTAGAATCAGATGGAAAGAGAGTTGTCATCAGTGACACTGAACCCCAAAACTCTGGATGGCCTCTCCCAACAGTTTTATGTAAATATTAAACAGCAAAACCAAGCTCTGAGGGACATCATAGGTCAAACTCCAGGATGCTGAAGAGCATCTCCCAGCATCACCTTCTTCTGAGCCTACCACTCCAAGAACAATCAGAACCACTGCAAAACAGTGCCCCCCAAGTCCCACCCATGGGAAATGACCCAGAAGGACACCATGGTTGATGGTATTGAAAGCTACAGAATGGTCCAACAAAATGAACAGGACACACTTCCCTGTCTAGGTCTCTACATAAATTATCTATCAAGGCAGTCAAGTCTGTCTCTGTCTTATAGTCAGTCCCAAAACCAAATTGACATGGATCTAGATAATCTGTTTCAATCAGGAACCCCTGCAGTTGGAAGGCCACCACATTTTCTGGAACTTTGCTTAAAAAGAGAGTATTATAGATTGGCTGATTGTTCTCCAGTATTGTAGGGTCCATGGAGAATTTTTTCAAGAATGGCCTCACCACAGCCTCTTTTAGGCAAGATGGAAACCTGCTTTCCTGTAATGAGGCATTCACAACTCCCCTGACCAACTGTAACTTACCAGTCCCCAAGAAACAGAAGTTGCATCGTATTACTGTCAGTAGGTTGACTGCATAAGATGTGGATATTGGAGTCTCACTGAGTTCAGGAAATGTAGAAAGTATACATTAAACCTCACTATTAACCCTGCCAGTAAGCCTAACCCCAGCAATAACACTGATTCTACTGCTGCCTTCAGTGCAGGGTAAGAAAGTATCAATAAGGTCAGGACATAAAATACCGGGAAACTTACTTTTATCTTGCTATAAGAGGGTTAAATAAGTAGTTATGCAAACAAATCTAATAGGCAATTCAAAACATCTCATGTTAAATGTCACAGTAATATTAAGTAAATACTTTATTTTGTCAGTTATATCTTATATGTAACATATGTAACAACTAATTTTCAAAAAAGAAAAAAAAGCCAAATAGTAGCAAAAACAGTGAATATTATATAATGGTGCTAGAAAAATTAAAACTACTGATCTATTATGCTAATACTAATAAATGTGGAACTAGTAAAAGCTGTCTGTAGACCTTCCTCTTCCATGTATATCATACTCTTATAATAACATATGCATTTGTTATTCAGGAGATACAATGTTTGCTTCTATATTGCCAAACAATTGTATAATACAAATGTCAGAAATCTGCTGAATGTTGGCATATACCAAGTGCTTACTATCATTTTAGAAAGCCAGTTTGAAATATGATATTGTTTGGTCAGTAACAACAATATATCTTTGAGTCATGGCCAGATTTCATCTCTGTTTCTAGAATTAACTGACAAATCCCACTATTTAAAAGCAGGGTTATTTCTCAGTAGGTTAAAAAAATCAAGATTCAATGGTCACTGTTGGATTGACCCAGCTTGATGGATGTGAACACCAATAGCACTGCTGAAATGAATTTTGAAGAGAGATAAATCTTATCATCAAAATTCTCATGATACAATCTGTCTGCAGAAATAAATAATGTAAATGGGAATGAAATTTCATGTTTACAAATAAATGTCAGCCATGATAATGCCACAAGATTTGCTCTGGACAATTATGAACATGTCCTTATAGACACATACAATGGTCTCTTTAGATCTTAGATAAAATCTTTCTTGTGGTGGTCATAGGTTCAACTGCATAGTTGCTCTCAGATGGAACTGAAGTGTGTTGAAAATGCCTGCTGCTACATATTGTAAGCCAATGTTCCTTAAGCTATCTGATTTGACATCTAGCAGAGGTCCCCCTCCCCAATGCCAGAAAGCAGCACCATATTTGTCCTCATTCTCTCTTTCTGTTCTGGAAACTCTTGATTCTTCTCTGAATTAGCAGTTAATAGCTTGTGGACTGGCACCAGGCCACAGGCCACCACACTGAGCAGCACTGCTATAAGAGACATGCCCTATTTACTCGAAATTACCGCCATTTTATCCATTTCAGTCATATCTTGTATGGAAAAAATCCAGTGCAAGGTTGTTTTAAGATATTTTGGACCCTAATGTGGAAAATCCAGATGTTAACCCTAGTGCTGCATGGGGAGCAGGAGGGAATAAGTAAATTATCACTGTCAGTGATAATTTATCATTCCCAGAATCAAGTTTTAAAAACTTTTTTCCTCCTTTTTGTTCTTTGTGTATCCACTTAGACTAGAGTGTCAGACTAGGGCCATTTCCACATTAGACTCTTATAGCGCTATTATTCCACTTTCAACATCCTATGGAATCCTGGGGTTTACAGTTTAGGGAAGGGCCAGCCAGCCTCTCTCTGACAGAAGAGGTTGAAATCACATCCCTATCAAGCTCACTGTGTGACTCTGGATCAATTACCACATTTTGCTCTTTTCTACCTCATAGGCCTGTTGAGAGGACAAAATGTGGAACACAACCTTTATAAGCTTAAGCTACTTTAAGGAAAAGCAAGATATAATGCAATAAATCTATAAATTGTCTGGGCCTAAGAAATGCTTTCATTTGTGAAGCCTGACAAGGCAGACTCAAATACTTTCTTCAGTGGGATTATTTTTTTTTCCTGCAGCTACTCAAATTAAATCAATTTCTGGCATTACTTCCTTGTAATTAGTTTGTCCCTTAAATTGATGCTCACTTTAGAAACACTACATGAGCTTGAATAATGTCAAACTATAAACATTGTCAAGCTATGAACCAAAATTACATACAAAATTACATCTTCCCCTTGTCAAATCACAGTTTTCTTCACAGTGCTTCTTCTTCTATAACTGTTGCATGCTGTCACCGAAGTCAAACTATCAGCAGCCACTTTAAGGAACTCTTTTTTTCTCTTTCTTGCATGTGCACACATGCATACTTTTCTAGTACCATGGCAAGTAAGACTAAAGAAAGCCAAAGATAAAGGAAGATGGGAAGAAGACAAAAACAAACTCAAGGGGAATAACTATGAGCCCCAAGTGGGCTTATTATATCAACTGACTGAAGGTAACTACATCTTTCTACTGTAGTGGTTCATAAATTTTGTCATCTTGTTAAGACTGTAAAGACCTCTGACCTCACTTCCTCCATTAATAAGGCTGCCCTATTTTGCTGTTCTTAAACTTTTTGTTCTATGAACAATGCACACTGTATCAATCCACTGACATGTGGCTCATTGCTGAAAAACGCCCTTCAAAACTCAGGAAGAAATTGACACCCTCTCAACTTTATTGGTCTATGGCAAAGAATTAATAAATGTATCACTGAAGTCCAGTGTACATGTTACTGGTGCTCCATGCCAGACACTTAGGGTCAGAATTGTATACACAGTTACCTAAAAGTCTCACTGAACTTAACTGAGACTTTAGGTACATTTATAGGATTACTCTGTAAATCACTCTGGACCAGCTATTGTCAGCTATTTTGAAGGCTTGCAGAATTTTTTTTAAAAAACCTTTTGGTTTGGTTTAATAAAGCGGTTCAGAGCTGTAGTGCAAAAAGCAACTTTTCCAAGCTCTGAACCCCTTTATTAGGCCAACTAAAAGGTAAAAAAACTACAACTAATGATTATAGTATACAGTTTATATATTATAGTCTTGAGAGAGTGTGGTCATTAGCAATAGTGGCTGGGGTGTTTTGCAAGTTATAGTCTGAAAGTGTGATTTATTCATGCTACAAAGGATTTAAACTAATATGGATTTTGGACTTCTTCTTAGAATCATTACCACTACTTTTGCTTTTTTTAAAATAGTGGTTCACATATGAGATATGTCTATGCAAAGCAGCTCATGTTATTAGATAGATATGGCATACAGAAAAACTGTCCTACCACATTTATATTTTATTTGAAAAGTGCCATATGCTTTTAAAGAGTTCCATGGCAGCTGCAAGATCAGATTGTATAGGAAAAGAATGGCTTCTGCCAACATTCAGGATGCTAGATATAATAGCCACAGTAGTAGAACCAGTACTGTAACTTTATCTTTCAAATATAAGTATGTGTACAATATATCCAAAGAGAAGTTTAGCCTGCAGCAAGATAGGCATAATATCATGATGACCAGGTGAAATTGTCAATAAAATTATGTAAAATGTGTGTCCTTCTTCACAGAAGAATTAAAGAACTCTCAGAGCAGGCCAAATTTATTTCATATTATTGAAACTGATGTTAGCATATATTTATTCCTGTTTTATTCATTAGAAATATGTAGAACCCACCTGCCTGCATAAGGTCCTCAAGGTGGTATACAAAATGAAAAAATATAATAAATATAAAACTTCAAAGTAAGAACCTAGATTGACAACACTGTAGATTTTCACAACTGTCACACAACTGCCACAACTGTGGCAACCTGCCCTACCTTTCCACTTATATCTCTTCTTAGTGAACGGATGCAAACAATGCCTCTGAAGATGATAATAAGTCTTGGTGGCTTCATATGGGATGAGGAAGTCTTTCTGATATCCTGGCCCTAAACTACTTAGGGCCTTAAGAACCAACATTTTGAACTGGAAACAGAAACAAGCTGGAACCAGTGTAGTCAGCGTAGATGTAACATGCTTTGTAAAATTCATACTGAAAAGCAATCTGGGTACAGCATTTGGCATCAGTTCACATACTCTTGAAAAGCAGCTCCTTTCTTCTCCTAAACTGGGTAGCAATATCCTCAATGGGATGTAAGCAGCACCTGCTTGTAAACAGTACATATATGCTGTTGAGACTTCAAGCTGGCTAATGCAAATATTACACTCTTAACAAGTGACCAAATGTTCTCCTGTCTATCTGAAGTCCTGAACAACATTTAAAGAAGAGAAGAATAATTTAGTGTTACAGCATAGAGTGGCCTACAATCAATTTTTGGCAACGCCACTTTAAAAAGATCAAGTAGTTAGGAGCCTGGCTTGAGTTCACGTCCAGTTAAAGAAGACAATAGTGGGATGGATAAACACAGTCAAAAAGAGCATATTATGCACTGGTTTTCCTGGGAAGTGTGCAAAGAAGACATGAACCTCTTGTCTTCTCCTATGCTTCTGGTGAAAAGACTGTTCTTGGTGCGGTAGCTTTCTGGGCTTGGCAGAACTACCTCTACATCAGAGGAAACACAAAATTTCTGAGTCAGACGGTCTCCTCCCCCTTGTTATTATATGATGGTCTTTCCCCTTTCTCCTTCTCTCCTTGATGACACAAACCAGTCTGAGCACATACACTTGCAGAATGACAAGGTTGCTTATTGTTTTTATTGTTGTCTGAAATATCTTATTCTTTCTCTGAATATATCGTGATTACATTTTATACACTGCATCAAGTACAGCACATGGAGGAGCATATGAACTCAATGAATGCGCAGACTGCTCATTGTTCATATTCCTATCAGAAATATCTTCCTTTCATCCATTCTTTCATCTTATGGTTACCTACACTACTGTAGGTACCACAGATAGTATATGAATGGGTGCATACAGACAGAAAATATGCAGGGTGCTTACTGTGATGTATTCCCCACTGTTTCTGAATTTCACCTGCAGTTCCTTTTTATCATTGTCCTCCTATCATCCACTAAGCACTGATGTCTGCACCTATGCTCTTCTTTTTCCCTCTCCCTAAGGACATCCTATCTTTTTTGACTCTTGGTACCCAAAGCTCACATTTATCTTCCTGGGCTCTGAATTCATGAAGAAAAAGGTGTGTGTTTTTTTAAAAGAGAATAGTAAAAATCTGGAGTCAAATGTGAGTGGCACAGCTATAATTCTTTATGAAGCAGCAGGTAAGATTGATTGTCAAGGGTCAAAAGGCTAGGTCAAACTCTACTCATTCGTCAGCTGAATGTCATTTTTGTTTTCCCTGTCACCAGATAGCTTAAAAAAATTGCAACTCCTTCCTCATTATCTGGGACTTGGCTTCTTCCCTGCCATCCAGTATTAATGAAACTGTGCTTCAAGCCTGGCCTTCATCTTTGCGGCTCTCCTTCATGTACCTCTTCCTTTTTCCTCAAGCACTTCAGAGCGAGGGCCATTTTATTTAAAAGATTGTTTTCTTGCATGGTAAAGTTGGAAAATTGTCACTACACTGAGAACGATCTGAAAACATACATGCAATGGAAACGTTTGAATGAGCAAAAATGTAATTAAATCAAAGCGGGTCCAAATCCCTTATAACAGTGAAATAAAATTGCAGTAACAGCCATAATCACTGCACAGAATCCATCAAAGAAGAAATCATTGTTATACACTATAATGAAGGAGAGGTTAGCAAGGTTTTTTCTTTGCATCTTAAAAATTACAATCGCTTATTGAGCAAATGAGGTAATAACACTAACAAGAAATAATTCATCAATATATTTTGCTTACAAGAATGCCAGATGGTTACAACTCAGCTTTTATAGAAGTCCTGATTCTTATACCATTATTTCCTAAGCAGCTGCTTTCTGTTTAAGTGCTTTTGATGTTATAGCATTAGCACAGTGGGAAGGAGTGGATATTACTGGCCAATTAGACATTTAGGAGCACAATTAGAAAATGTGAATATGAAACTATAATTAATTAATTACTATTTCGTAATTAAGGGCCTCAAGAAGCTTAGAAAGACTCCCCCTTCTGCATGAAGCACTTTGCGTCAGTGAGGTAAGGAGTGTGGACTTTTTTATCCTGTGGTGTGAGGGTGAAGCAGCCTACCTTAGGTACCGGATTTTGGGCTGCATTTGAAAATTGCTACACTGGATGCTTGCTTTGGTTTCCTGAAGACATCAAAATATCAAGGGACATTCATTTATTTTAAATACAACCATTTTGGAAGGAAGAAGAGGAAGAGGCGCAACAGCAACTGGTTTACTTACACCCTGTTTGGAATATTGTTAACACATGCCTTTTGAAAAGTGTTTGAAAGCTTTCGTTTGTCCAAAATGCTCCATTTAGACTGCCGACCACAGCCAAGCTGACCAGGCCATGCAACCCACACATTGTGACATTTATGACATCTATATTAGTCACTAGTTTATTTCTGGGTAAATCCAAAATGGTTATGACCCATAAACCCTTCATAGCTCATGTCCAGCCTATTCGAAAGACATGGTATCCCAATATGAACCTGACCAAGGTTTGAGATTGTTGAAAAGGATTTTTTTTTTTTTGGTCAGTATTTTCTGTACAGAAGACAAATCTGCACAGAAAATGCTATTTTCTGCAGAAGACTGTGCTCTTTTCTTTTTTCTTTTCTTTTCTTTTTTGCCCAAAATAAACCTCGATCTGCAAATGGTCTTTGAAAATAACTTTCTCATAGCAAGGATAATAATGATAAAAATACTCATTCTTCCCTGCAAGAAATTTACCTGCTTTTTGGTTTGTGTTTCATAAAAACCTTACTATCTTTTATGCTACCTATGAACCTTTTAATATGAAAGCAACTAAAACATGTTATAGCTTAAGAAATAAAAATTAAAACACAACTATTAGGTACTTTATTATACAAAAGCAATAAAAACATTTTATAAATTAAATTTACAGATTAAGAAATAGATATTGAAATATAAGCATTAGGTTTGGATTGCTTAAAGCATGCATGATTTCTGTGCCCCAAAGCCTGACAGTATCAATGTTTACATGGAAAGACATCCTGCTGTGAGAAGAAATCTTATGTAAACATTTGTAGAACTGCATCAAAAATACTTTTCCCAGATGAGCTAATGATATTTACATCATTAATAAATGTGTACTCTAATCCTCAACAGTATGCAAATAGACATATTAAAAAATAAATTACTAAACATATTGACATAAAGCAAATTCTCTAAAAGCACAATCTTTAAAATACATGAAGAGATGCAAGAGAAAACATATTAACCAATTCAATTCATGGTTGATGAGACTGTTAATAAAAATGCATACATTGCCATTGGTTCCCCATATTTGGGAGGAAACAGAAGTATTGGAGTTTGGGGTTTTTTTTCCCTTTTGGAAGTATATGCACAAATCAATGTACACAATTAAAAATGAAGAGTTTTGAAAAATGTGCACAAACATGTTTTAGCTGATAGGAAAAATATAGATAGATAGATAGATAGATAGATAGATAGATAGATAGATAGATAGATAGATAGATAGATAGATGATAAGATATAGATATAAAACGCCAAAGGGCAGAACAACAATGACCTATACAATCAGGGACAAAGACATTATAGCAACAGAATATACATTTCTATACAACTTATCATGTATTAGAAAATGTTATATTAGGAAACTGGATACTCAACTATGCATGAATTTCAAAGCAGGAGAAAAACAGACATCTTACAACTTCTTTCAAAACAAAGGCCATTTCTGCACTACACTGTTATAGTGCTATTGTTCCACTTTCAACATCCTATGAAATCCTGGGGTTTGCAGTTTAGGGAGGGGCCTTTACAATTCTCAGCCAGAGAGCTCTTGGGCCTCAGCAAACTACAAACCCCAGAATTCCACAGGATGTTGGAAGTAGAATAATAGCACTTTAACAATGTAGGGCAAAAGTGGCAAAAGAGAAAAGAAAAACACATGTAAGATTTGGAGAAAATCAGCAGACTGAAGACCTGGATTTTCACAACTATTCTGGTAAGACCTATGCATAATAATATAGATGGAGATCCTAAAATGTAGCCTTTTGACAAACAAGAGTCACTACAGCTCTCACTACAACATCCCATCATCCGTTTCTTCAGCGGCCAGCCAAAGGCATACCCTCCAGCTGTTCCTGTTTGGCAGGGAGCGTCCTGGTTAGTCCTCTGAAATACTAGTAACCTATTTAAAAATATTTGCATTTCTTTCTCTTCCTCCCCCTCCTACCCTTTGTCCTCTGCTTACTTCAGTTGTTGCAAATTTAGTTCAAAATGAAAAAAAAGAATAAGTTTGCACTCAGTTAACTCAGCAGGAGGAAGAAGAGAAGAGTGGGCAAAATTCTGCCATTCCCAGTGGGCTCAGGCAAACAGAAACTGCTGCGGTCTCTCCTGCTTTTGGAACAGAACATTCTGTGCTGTGGGACTCCAAATTGCTTTTTTGTGGTAAATGCACCTTATCAAAAGCAGAGGAAGTAGTGAATCCTGCCAGTTAAGAGAGGCTCTCCTGAAGGAGATCCACTATGAATTACAGCCTGCCCCCCAGAATGGTGCCCTATGTGATCTTTCAGTCTGTCTTTCTCACAGACATATGGATTCCTGTGTGTGTATGTGCCTTAGTAGTCTGTTGAATTATGGTGATCCCATGAATTTCATAGGGTTTTTTTTAAGACAAGGAATACTTGGAGGTGGTTTGACCTACTCTCTAACGTGCATTGGGCAGAGGAAATGCACATGAACACAGAGTTGATACAGTGGATCTGTAATTTTGAGCAAGTTTAATACAGGTGTTTTTATTTTAGAATAGTATGTTATATACTATATTTATTGTTAATCATGCTGTGTACATACATGTACATACAAAGTGTTGTATCTTTTGATTTTTTCTCTCTCACTTTTTGTAGGTTTTCATAATGTCAATACATAAATTCCAGGGTTTCTTTGCTTGAAACAGCAGTTTTGTGTTTCCTTCCTCATTAATAACTTTTGTCTTCTTGGTGCCTGGCCATACCTTTATGTTATACATGTCCCAGTGTTCATCTGTGAAATGTTGGAGGGTATGCAAGGGGATGGTTATTGTTGGCAACTACTCAGGTTGGAAGAATGATCCAGTGTCGTTGGTCTTACATGGAGTCACTACGCTTCTTTCAAACAGTAAGAGAGCTGTGTGGATCAGGTTAAAGGAAACATTGTGACCAAGACTATGGGAGAAAAGTGACATTGTGGCTTGTGGAGCCACTTCCACATGATTTTTTTTAAAAAATCAGAAGTTTGCTTCCTTGATTTTTGACTTTTTTTCAAAATTTGCAAACTTCTTCACAATATGAGAAGAAAAAATTGAGCGTAAAATCATGCAAATATGGGACAAAGTGATGAGTTCATCCATCCAGGCAGGCTATAAGTGCTCATCTTGTAAGTCTGTTTTAGAATCCTTGCTTATTCAAACAAGCATTTGGTACTGAGTTATAGCTGCCAGCTCTTTTGTCTCAGACATTTTCATCTCTAGCTGCTACAGGGAAGCAGACACAACATGATCCTCTCCATGCTGAAAACACCTGTACATATTGAATCTGGCCTATGCAGATGGTTCAGAATTTCATTTAGTTTGTTTTGATCAGAACTCAATAAAATCTGTTGGTTTCTTCATACACAAAAAGGACATAATTTTGGATTTCAAACATCTGAATCTGGGAGAAAAGTAAAGCTGGCAAATTTAGCCATCTTATTCTTCACTATCCAGTTCTGTTCCAGTAGGATGTGTGCATATGTCGACTCTAGTCCACGTAAACTCTTAATACCATTGTAGAAAAGACCATGGCCAGATTATGAAAGGTTCAATTGTGTAATAGTTCCTAGCCTCTCACAGGCTAGGGAGCACCCAGGTCTTGAAGGAAAAAATGTCACTTGCTTCCTGTTCTTACTCAGTTATTTTCTGAATCTCTCCATGTTTCTCTTGTCATAACAGTTTGTTGATTTTGTCATCAACGTTTTATTCGATTACTTGTGTAATCGAATAAAAATATATGGGATCAAATAGCTGTCCCCCTACATTGCAGAGCTGAAATAAGATTCCAGCAGAAAGGTGGGTCCAACTGTATTGACTGCTCCCTGTGGTACTTTCTATTTAGTATGCATCTATCCATTCACTTGATCTTATTCATATGCCATCAACCCTAGCATACTTCGTGCATGTGTATGTGCGTGCACAGACAAACAGGGGTACCCTATTTTGGGACCTGCTCTAAGACCTCCGTTTGGCCTTGGCAAAGATGTACAACCACTGAACAATATCAGTTCGTGCATAAATTTTGCATCCAAAGTGGAAAAACAATGAGACCCTTTCTCCACTCTTTTTAACTCATGTTCAGCTGTTTGTTTAATAATAAACAGAGACGGAGTCATAGGGTGGGACAATAATTTTTGTTGGAAATTTGTTACCATTACTTCATAGAAAATCTGGTCATAAACATGAAGATATTATGGACTAGATACCAGGGCCGGCCGGCCGGCCTGCCTTCCTTCCTTTCTTTCTTTCTTTCTTTCTTTCTTTCTTTCTTTCTTTCTTTCAACTTGTATCTATATTCTGCTATGGACAAAATGTGGCTATGACTATGAATCCCAATATGAAAATGTGCAACATATTTTTTTTTTTGCCCCAGAAGTTACTTGAAAGTTAACTATTTCAGAGATTATACCTAAATTCAAGATAGCTTTAATATACTATCTCTGTGAATAACATGTAAGGGCAAGAGATACTGAAAGGAAATGTCTTCTGATTTCAGTACCTGGTTTCTTTAGGCAGCAGAAAAGAAAACAAAGTGATGTTTGGCTATGTTTTCATAAGAGACCAGTGTTCCTTTTTTTTTTTTTAATTGCTACTGACCCAGTTGGAAGTATGTCCTTTAAGGACAGACAAGTGAAGCTAAGAGTGATTGATGGATAATATTTAACATTTCAATAGACTGGTAGGTGATATCATAGTGAAGGTCCTTATTCACATTTCAGTGATAGACCAGAAAAGCTTTGTACTCTGAATGATGCTTTCACCCATAAGGGCAATAATGCACTACAGTTTCCATACAAGTGAACAGAACTTCCAAGAAAAACATCTGTATTCTCTACAATTACAAAAAGGGAATCAGATTTTTTTTCAAGAGGTTGCATTCTAATAAGAAGAATAAGAGAATATCCTATTTTATTGTAATGTGTGCAAATAAGGAGTTTATCACTGTTTTGGAGATATGGAATGCAATCCAACATTACTTCTGATGGAGTATAAATCTGAGCCAAGGTACTTCTTTCATGCTTCCCTTGTGGATGGCTGTGCAACACGGCTTGATGGCACCAGGATGCATCTCCACAACCAGTCACTGGCTGTGGAAGGAGATTCTGAACACCATCTGGCTGCAGTTTCACAGCTGGGGGAACAGCTGTCACCCTTGTGGAGAAGGGCAACAACTGTTCCATTTTCCTGACTATACAACTGCATCCAGATGGTTCCAAGGAGACCTCATCTTCAGCCACTGATTGGTTTGTGTTGCTCTCTGGTGCCATTGACCTGTGGTTTTGTGGTGAGATATTTTTTCCCACAAGGAGGTACTGAATAGCTCCTTCTGCTACAACTGATAAAGTGCATGTGTTTCACCTACAGGATTTTCACGTCAGTAGTTGGGAGTATAGCTGAAAATGATTGATGGATAATTAGTAAAGTTTCAAGGCTTCATCTGACAGATGATGCCACTGGTGGATGAAACCGTTTTAGAAGCATTGTAGCAATGGAATCTTAAAAACCAACATGTGTAACAAAAAAAAACATTCAGCTCCCAGAAAAGACTTTTATCTCTCTTTTAAAAAATATTTTTAATGAAAAATTTGAAGTACTATATGCATTAACCTGGTTCAAATGAGGAAATAAAATAATAAGACACCACAAGATAATTAAGAAAACCTACAATAATTGATAGTGAGTGTTAAAAAAATCTATCTAGCAATCACTCTCTCTTTCTATCAGTTAGAAATTTCTGTTAACAGGACTGGAGCATGAGATAATATGATGAAAAGGTGGGAAACTTTTTTCATGCTGAGGGCCAGATTGCCTTTGGGAAAGCATTGTCAGGGCTGTACACCAGCAGTAGGCAGGGCCTCAGTTCCAAGTGTGAAGGGTAATCCCCAACTTTTCCTCTCTTTTCCTCATCTCACACATTCCATTCTGACATAACACGCACACTGCTGAAACATCACAAAGGGAGCTACTCCTTTAAGGTGTGCCTGGTACCTCCAGGGAGTGGTTCCCAATCGGTCACCTTCTTTCTCTCCCACCCTGTGGGCCTGGGGCTTTGGGAATGGGGAGCGGCCTTTGCAAAGGCCTCACTGGTGGGTGGGCTTCTACCACTGTTCACTAGAAGACAAACTATTGTATTGAATTGTGTGTCCATTGCACCCTGTAATGAAAGGATCAGCAAATATAACCTTGTCAGAACAAAAGTACAGGAAAATGTTTATTTCCTTTATTTCCTTGATCTTCGTCCAGAGAGCTCCCATATGCTAATCACTGAATATGAACTCAGGACCAGCCTCTCTTCTTTTTCACAGATATTGAAAGCTAAAAACGATTGGTGAAAATGATTGCTGTCACTTCCCCATCCATCCATCCACCCAGCCACTCACATTGTAGGGATATTTGGTATTTATACTAACAGAATGCAGCAGGCTAATGCAATGTGATCTTCTGGTAGGAAGAGGAGTAATTGCTCTGGATGATCTGATAAGGGAAGGAAAAAAAAATGATTTATTTTTATTGTCTCAGGAAATTCATTCAAGGATAGGAAAAGATATGTTTAAACAAAAGAACTAGACTATATTTGATTACAACAACCACTAAAGCTGGTGGCCATGTGAGCAAGTAAGCTATTAGCCATTATTGGAGATGAAACTCCAATTGGCTGCCCTCTTCTCAGGCCCTTTCCACATGTGGAGGGGGAAACGGGGGAAGCGCGCTAAAACGGAGCTTACAGGCAGCCGAGTAAGTCCGTCGCCACGTGAAGCAGCGTGAGCTCGCTGCTCCGCAGTCCTCCGGCGTCCAAAATGGTGGCTTCGGCATCCAAAATGGCGGCTTCTGGCTGGCGGAGGCTCTCCACCAACCGGAGAAGCTCACCAGCTGGAAGCCCACCCCCAGCAGATCTGCAGGCATGCACTAGTGCACGCCTGCAAATCTGCACTGGAGCGCAGCGATGGAGCTGCGCAGCGCTGCGTGCTCCATGCTTTTTAAAAACCTCTGAAAAGAGGTTTTAAAAAACACGCCGCGCCACCAGTTCCGGTCACTTCGGAGCGGATTGAGGTGCAGAACTATGAAAAGTAGTCCACCCCAATCCGCTCGCTCTGCACCGTTTTAATACCCCGGTGCGGAAAGGGCCTCAGACAACAGTAATAAAAGGATGGACTAAGACAAAATAAAGTGACCTCCAAGAGAGAGGAAGGAAGGAAAGGAACTAAGCAAATAGAGCTGAGAAAAAGACAGAGAGGAAAACACCAGAAACTATCTATCTTCTCACTGTCTTCTTCTACTGATTATCCCTTTTACTTCCAATACAGATGAGCAACAAACTTATCAGGTGGTTTCAAATCCTGGGAAGTTTACTTCAAAAAGTAATTAATTACATTTATAGTACCTGCCCCCCCATGATTGATTGCCATTATTATTACAACTTTTAAAAATGTAATCTTTTTCTTCCTGGTTCTCAGGCCCTTTTCGCACCTTACCTTTTCTCCCTGCCATCACGCAGGGATCGCAGGAAAAGCCTCTTGCGGGAGGGAATCATGTCCCCTGTGCTTCGCTGTGTACCAGCTCTGTGCTGGACGGAAGGAAGCCCAATAGCTCCGTCCCTTCCTTCTGCAGCACAGCTGGTTCCCAGGTTGCGCTGGGGGAGGTAGCTTGGCCATTGCGCTTCCTGAGGTTCCGCACGCCAGTTAAGTGCAGGAGGGATGTGGGAGGAATGCGTAATTGCAGGTCATTTTCAGCAAAGAGCCGAAAATGATATAATCCGCAATTGCCACAGGAATGCCACGCGATCGCGAGAATGTCATGCGGAACGATCCTTGTGATCCCGCAGCACTCCCGTGGCCATTTTGTGTGGGAAATGGCGTGTGAAAAGGGCCTCAGAAATAACTAAACTGATTTAGTTACTTTTAAAACCACATCCTAATGCTATAAGCCACTGTTCTCTGATATAAAACAACTTTCCTTCCTGTTCACTTCATTGCCACTCCAAGATCTAGCTAAGAATGAAGCAGCAGCATGAGGGAGACCACAGGGCTGATTCTGAATCATATCACGTTCCTCCCCCACCATTTAGGGAGATCGTGTCCCCATAACTATAAAAGTTACTAAATGTTACATTTATACCACAAAAGCAGTGATGTTATTCTTCATGAAGTTATGATAATGATGCACTGTAGTTATACTTATTATTTGAAACAAATTTTGTGTAGTTTACACATTCACCTGGCTTCATTCTATCACAATTATATTTATTTTGTTGTGCTTGGCCTCAGGAGATGAAGACTATGCCATAGTTCACATATAATGAATGGAGTTGTACGCTAGATCTTATCTTTTTCTAAATCAGGAACAAACTGAAGATTTTGCAAGATAGCACCAGTGTATTTGCAGGCCAAGCAAAGCAAGAATGGTGCCCTTAGCTTCATGCTCCAAGACAAACCAAACCTTTCTGAAGATGGTCTCCTAAGTACAGTGCCCCCTCCACATTTGCAAGGGTTTGGGATGCAGAACCATCATGAAAGTGGAAAAACCATGGATAACTCCCCCCATACTCCCTTTCCCATTCCCCTTCAGAGCTCCTCCCTTCCATTCCTTTGCCTCTGGCCCTTGCATTGTGCACATTGAAAACAAGATAAAGGGCTTACCAGTACTTTCCCTTCAGATGGACCAGAGTTGTGGTATTCTAGCTACTTTTAGTCACCATCTTGAGAAAGAAGGGTTAGGAGCAAAGAGAGCACCTCATCAATCAGCAGCCATTACACAGCAGAACATGCAGCCACATGGCGAGAGGACACACCTCCAGCAGTGGTGGGGGCCTTTGTTCACCCAAAAGGAAAAAAGCTCAATTTTAAACACAAGTCTTATGAGCCAAAGGTGAGGAATGCAAGGGAACAGGAGGAGGAAAATGGGGGCAGGGAGATGCAAGCACGTGCCTTGCAAATAAATTTGTGAAGGTCAAACCCGTGAATATGGAGGGACTGTTTTATATATATAAGGACAGTATTCTTGATAGTTTTTGCAGTTTGGAAAAATGTTAGTCTCATGCCATTTAAAGGGAACGCTGAAGATGTTAAGAAGGAGAGAAAACATACCCAGAACCAGTTGGAGGGCATGGGCAGACTCCACCACCACTACCCACTGATGTGTTGTTAAGAGGACATTCAGTTATCTCCCTGATAGCCACTAGAGCTCTGAGACTCAGGGCAGATGCTATCTTGGTTATTTCCTTCAAACAAATCAATGGTGTCTTGCTTTATAGTTGGAGGTGGGCTTTACGTGGTATGTCACTTGTTTTTCTTCCCATAACAAAGTTTTAGTGGAAGCTTCATTATTACTCCCCTCAATTATCTTCTCAACAATTTCTCTAATGGTCTGAATAGCAGAGCTTGGAAAATTTACTTTTGGAGAGCTACAGTCTCCACGCCAGCTCAGAGACTCAGGTTATGCTCACTGGATACTTCTCAGACTTGTCACTGGCAAAGCTGGAAAAAAAATATTTTGGGGGCTTAAATCCTATTTGTGTTCTTAAATCCACTGAAGCTTCACTGAAGCAGTGGGATTTATGCATGTGTTGACTCATCATTCAGTGGTTGTGTCAATGGGCCCACTTTCATTGGGACTAGGAATTGGATCCCTCAGAGCTAATTTTTGCCAGCTCAGCCAAAGATGTATCATGCATTCACAGTGTTGAAGCTAACTTGATCTGACTCTGCTAGCCATTTGAATGGGAATGGGATTAATAGAATTAACTAATAGAGTATTCATAGAATTAATTTGTTTGCCCAGTAATCTCTAGGGCATAGAAACATTCCTGGGGCGGAATGAGGGACTAAAATTCCAAGAATCCTTGGGGGAATCTGAGAGTTATAATCCAAAAAGTAATTTTTCCACCTTTGTATTCTGCTTTTGCTTCCATGCATATAGGAGGATATTCAGCCCATTTGTGGAATTCCTTTTTGGAGTGATGATGCCATTACCACTTTATAAGGAAAGCTGTTCTGCCAGGCCTTGAGAATGTTATGTTTTCATACATTTTCCATAATAAATGTGTTGTAAGGAAATCTTACTGACAGGTTATTATGATGACTTTAATGCACATATGATGCACTGTCTAGTAGACAGTGTAAATTATAAACTCACCACAAATTTACTGACACCCTCAGCAGTGTTTTACAGCAGTAGCCCTTTAATTTGATCCTCATTGCCCAGAATAGTGATCTAGCTTCACATGCAAGAATGCAAAGCCTCCATTTGAACAAAAGCATTTTAGATCTCAGCATACTAGTGTTTTTTGCCTGCTTTATCTGTGCTCATGGCAAATGAAAGGAGTCACATTAAATCTCCAGTTAATGTAAAAATGGAAGTGACGAATTGATACTATTCACAATTTGGCATTAAAGTTCTTATGAAGCCTCAGTGTCCCCATTTTGAGAAATCATTTCTGCCCATGATCTTTTAAAAAATGATTTTTATGCAGTTGTCTGTTCTGGCCATTTATGAACTTGTGATGTATAATGCGATCTCCCTGCAACACAGCAGGGCCAAACATCAACATGTGCGTGCCTGGCTGTGCCTAGCCTTCTTGGGTTCACCTCTTCTCTCCAGAAGTCAATGAGTGGCTGTCTGGCCATGCGGCCAGGGGATTTGCAGGGCTGTAGTTCAAAAAGTAATTTTCCAGTCACTGAAAAATGTGCCCTGGTAGCTTCTTTATGTGTGCATTAACTGTGGAACCTTGATTACTAATTCAGCCTCCTCCCTACAGATACTGGTAACATAACAGTATTATTATTAATCAGGGTTATATACAACGCCTTGACAGGGTTTCTAAGGCAAGCCTGCGGCAAAATGTCTCTCAGTGCGAAGAAAAAGAAACTGCACAAATCTGAACAGTGGGCTGTATTTAAGGGGAACAGTGACAGTACATGCTTAATTCACTATGTCTGATTTCAACTCAAGATATTATACTGCCATGAAGGTTTAATTTTTGATTGGATGAGCTTGAATTATGTTTTAGAATATTTATTCTATTTGTTAGTTCACAAAATATTTCACAGTACTTATGTTAGATATCCTCACAAGAACCCTATGAGGAAGGAGAGATTTAGGCAAATGCATTTGTAAAAAAATTTAAGTATCCAACTGTGAAAAGTATTCTACCTTTCAGAAATCAATACTTCTCTTTATCTGAACCACACAACTTTCTTAATAGGGTTCTATCCACAAATTTAGACCAACATGATACAGTCCTCCTAGAACAAGAATGCAGAGAAGGGATGCTGGGATTTCTTTGTACACATTCCTACCCAGTAAATGCATGGTGTGGGGTTTGAGTATTAGACCAGGACTCTGAGAGGCCAGGGTTCAAATCCTGCCCTCACACATAGAAATGAACTGGGTGAAATCTGGCAAGTCACACATTCTCTCAGCCTCAAAAGAAGGCATGAAGATTCTAGGATAGGGTCAAGGACACACTAGGGTGCAGTTGTCATAAGATATATCTATGTATTTTAAAAATTACCCTCCTTTCACAAAGAAGGACTGACTACAATGGAAAACAGGATGTTGAACTTGGTGGGCCTTTCATTACATGCAGAAGGGCTCTTAAGTGTTCCCTCTTCTCATTAGTTCTATTAAATTCTGTACAATGCATAATATATCAAACTTCTGTATCGCATAACTATTACTTATTTATTTTAAAATCTGTGTTTATATATCAGTGAGCCAGCATGGCGTAGTGGTTTGAGCATTGGACAATGATTCTGGAGAGCAGGGTCCAATTCCCCACTCAGCCATGGGAACCTGCTTGGTTGACCTTGGGCCCGTCACACACTCTCAGGTCCAGAAAAAACTGTGACAGTTTCACCTTAGCATTGCCAAAAGCTGGAAATGACTTGAAGGCACATAAAAACAACAAATAAAGGCAAATAAAAGTAAATGAGCTATATCTACTATGCTTCATCTGACTGACAGCCAGTGATGTGACAGATAGGTTTAGTATTTTTTTTCTTTCTATTTGCTAGGAAATAATATCTTCCTAAAATGAGGCCTTATGAAGGCAATTCTCATATGATTGTAACTGTGTATTTTTTTAATCAACAAGTAATTTTAAACAGCTTAGTGATTTTCAGAAAAAGACGTGAACATGAAATAATCGGAAAATCCCCACACTGCAGTGTGTTGTAACTTTTAATACATATTTTAGTTTGGATTCAGTTCTCTGCAGACCAAGCTTATTTATAAGAACCTTGATTTCAGGTGTCCAGGCTCATTATCCTCTTTGCACAAATCTTTTCCCTTCTTAAGTCTTTTAAGTTTTTTTCCCCACAAAGGAGTCTTTTTGTATTATATCTCTGCCATGGATAGCTGGTTCTGTCTAAATGACTGACAGAATTAGTACATTTCTCAACAGTTCTAAAGGGTCAGTGTTTGGTGGGTGAAGGTCTCATTTAGATTAATATTGTGTAGTTATTGTTGGGTTCTCAAGTGTGAGAATATTTTATGGATACCATGTGCACAAAAGGACAACTCATGGGGTTGGATCCAAATTTTCCCCCAGATGCAATGACATCACAATTTATTTCAATTACTCTGTTCTCAGTATGACTAAATTTGTTATCAGGGACCTGAATCTTGTGCTCCAGCTACTCTGCAGGTATCTGGTAAAACAACACTGCTAATGTGGTATATATAATAAATAATAAAGCTCATAAAAGCAACATATCAACATACTTGTGGCTCCCTAAAGGCTTAACAGCAGCCTGTGAGTGCCATGACCCCTCTGCAACCATGACCCCTGTCCCTCTGCAGACTTCCCCCTGTTTTGCTGCCAATAGCTCCTTCTCTATTGCCGCTGCTGCAAGAAGCCACAAAAGAATGATCTGCATTAGATTTGCTGTGGAAGATAACAGAGAAAGTGTTGTCCATTCCCTCATGCGGAAAGCCTTAGTGGACGAGGCAAGAGAGAAAAGGCCCTCCATGGTATCCCAGTAAAGAAAGAGTTTTTTCCAGGGCATATGTATATGCATATGTGTATGTGTGCACAGGAGTGTGCATGCATAGGCAGCTCCCAGTCCATGTGTTGGTATTACATGTCCGCCCATGGTGTCAAAAAGGTTGTACATCCCTACTATATAGCATCTGTTTAATAGGTTAAATCAGACAGTTCCCCCCCCCGCTTTATGCAAAAATCAGTGAAATCTTTGAATCTGACTACTGAGGGGTTAAAGCAAACTTTAGCTAATAAGGGACAATTCTTCCCCACAGGTCCTCGGAGATACTTGTAATTAATTTGATCTTCTCCAGTCATTAACTCAGATTCATAGCGAGCTCTCCACATACTGCTCTACTAATTCACTAGAGATCAGTTCTCAGGATTCATTTAGTTAAGCAGCCCTGTTGGATTACATTTTAAAAACTTTCAAATGCGTTGTAATTGATGTCTGTTTATAGCAGCTTACTTTAATGGAGTCCAACAGAGATGAAAACCAAGCATATTACTCAGAGGGCAATGCCTTTGCTGTTTAAAAAGCCTGTCTCCAAAGACATCCTATTAAATGAGAGCGACTGCAAAATAAAATACATCCCACATTAATCACTAACCAGCCCTTGATGCTTCTAAAAATACCTATTGGCTTTCCTGCCTGTTGATTGTCTTGGTGAAGTTATTACCCAAAATGTATGCATCTCATGTATTAAGACTGGTACAGTTTCACTCAACTGATCACTTTTGTCATCTGTTACAACTCAGGTGTAATCTTTATTTGGTAAGAGCTAGGCAAGGGCACTCCCCAAAGGGCAGGGGGAGATGTTGCCCCATACACTATTGTTCCAATTGAGCCATTCTCAATTGGGACTGAGGCCAGCCTGTTGTTGCGTACTGCTGTTCTTTCACTTTAACTGCATTGGGAAGGATTTCAAACCTGACATTACAGCTATTGAGAACTTCCCTCCTGGTAAAAATAGCCACTTCTAGAGTGAGATTTTCCTTAGGTCCATGGGCAGTAGTGGGAGTGATGGGATAAGGCATCTCACCTAAACCTAGACCACAGGTCGCAAGTAGACCACTGGCCCCTCCCTCCCTACTGCAATCCAGATTCTGTGTAGTGGACAGTAATGATTAAACACATGCAGACATACCCACACACACACACACACACACACACACACCTAAATCCTGGTGAACCTCCTCCTTCACTTTAGCCCTTTTCGCATGGCATTTCTGATGCGAAAAGGCCCCTTGAGCGTCGCGTAAATGTGAGGAGCGGTCCACATGACACACTCACATTTGTATGACACTTAAGGGCCTGATGCGGACCGTGCACGCATTTTTTCATTTTCGCTTGAAGCTGAAAATGGTGCGCGGTCGCGCATTGCTCCGGGGCCCCGCGCCCACTTACCTTGCGTGTGGAGCCTTGGGAGCCAGGCTGGTCATGCTTCCAGTCCAGTGCAGCCTGGAAAGGTCCCAGGCTGCACTGTGAAAGGAAGAGGCGGAGCTCTGGTGCGAGCAGGAAGCTTGTGCAGAGCCGAAGAAGCAGGGAAGTGAGAGTCTTCCTCTGGAAGCTGCTCGCACGAGCCCCGCACCCCAGCAGTGTGAAAAGGTAAGGTGTGAAAAGGGTCTTAGTGCCTTGGAGGGCATTTTCTATATCTCTTTGCCAACTAAGAAAAGAGAAAATTATTTGGTGTATTACTCCATATAAGATAGGATTATATTTCCCTTGAAGACACTTGTTTGCAACTTGGAGATACTCCTGGATTCAGCCTTAAGCAGGTTTCTGTGGTAGCCAGGAGTGCATTTCCACAGTTAAGGCTTGTGCACCAGCTGGTACCAATCTGGTTTTGGGCACAATTCAAAGAGCTAACCTTTATAACCTTTAAAGCTCAGGTCCAAGTTATTTGTAGGACTGTTGTCTCCTATATGATCCTGAGTGTGCCTTGAAAGCTTCAGAAGAGGTCGTCCGCTGTCCCACTACCCCCAGAAGAATATCTGATGGGAATTCAAGAGGTGGCCTTCTTGGTGGTTGGCTTCAGGATCTCAATCTCTCTTCCTAAATTGACAAGATTAGTTCTCCATGGCTCTTTCTGGAGGCAAAGACCTTCTTTTGTTTGTTTCAATGGGCCTTCTGGAAATAAGTGCTCATGCAGAAAAAGCCTTTAACTATGGCCATTTCCGCACAGAGCGAGGGATTCGCCCCGTGCCGCTACTTACCAGGTCTTATGGCTCCCCGGTCCGGTCCAGGCTGCTCCGGAGCAGTGCGTGCTCGTCGCTCCGCACTGCTCCGGTGTCAAAAATGGTGGCTTCCAGTTGGTCGAGGGTCTCAACCAACCGTTGAAGCTCGCCAGCCTAAAGCCCGCTCCTGGCAGATCACAGGCTCGCATTGGTACGAGCCTGAAAATCTGCAGAAGGGAGCAGGCTCACACTGGCGTGCTCCATGCTTTTGAAAGACTGAAAAAAACAGGTTTTTCAAAAGCACGCAGGACAACCATTTGGGGTCATTCCGGAGCAGGCTGAGGTGCAGATCTATGTTAAATAGTCTGGACCCAGTCCGTTCCCAGGTGCAGATGTCCTCCCTGGAGGACGGACTGCACCGTTTCAGATACCCCTATGACCTATGGCCTATGTGTTGTATTATCTGTATTTATTTTGTAATGGATATGTTTTATAATTGCTACTAATCCTAATTCATTCAATGATATTTTAGATTTTTAAATTAATGGTGTGGACTTTTGTATCACCTTGAGTTCCAGGGGGAAAAAGAAACATATAGAATATCCTTCAGTATGACAGTCAGCCAACTAACCAGCCAGGCAGTACAATTCCAAAGAATAGTCTTTATATGGTCATCTAAGAAAACTGTGTCTAGCTAAGCTCATATGAAGGTAATCCTCAGCTTTTCAGTGAAAAATGAAGATTATGTTTATGCTTCTCTGTCAGCTTTCCTGTTATATCATACATGCAATATATGAAGTGAAAAGCAGGAATAATTACCAGAGAACCTCTAAATTTGCCAACACACGTACAGAGGGGGAGAGAGAGAGAGAGATGTTTGCCTCATGCAATGGAATCTGACAATTCACTTTTGAGGAGAACTCCTAATGTTGGCCAGTTTTATAGAATTACTGTGAGGATTATTGAGATATTTTTACGTGCATCACTCCAGAGGAAAGTGTTATATAAATTCTAAGCTATCTTGCTAAAGCACTTTCATGCAATTTGGCAGACTGCCTTGAATTTTACCAGAATGAGATAGATCCTAGAAGTAATTCTCTGTTCTTTAGTATACTTGAGTGTTATTTTCCTAAATAGTTTGGGATTTCTTTCCATTAAAGAGAACCTAGTTAATAAGTGGGATGCAGCTCTAAGATAAACTGGTAGACATCAGGCTCTGGGAGGTCATGGAGAGGGACAGTACGAGCCCAAGAATGAGCTGGGTAAGCATGGTGCCCAGTGGCAACTGGTGGCTTTCAAGACAGCAGAATCTTGAAATTTAAATGAGCTAACTAGTATTTTGAACCTATTTGGGGGAACTTTAACATTTCAACTAAACCTCAGAGAAATCTTCACTGACACAGAAGCCACCAGCCACTACTGAGTGTGATGGTTAAAGATAGGTAGATCTGTAATGCTTGAAAATATACTTGTTTTTCTCCATTTGTCCTTTTATTAAATGATGTTGTTGTTGCTTGCTTCCCCTCCTTCTTGGTTGTGCATAGTAGGCATTCTAGTTGCTGTAGGAAATATAATCATATGGCAATGGGGCAATTTTGGGGGAAAGCCAGGGACATTTAACTGCCATTGAATTAAATGGTGCTTTAGCATTCTGAAATGTTTGCTGGATTGAGTTGTCTGTCTTCAAGAGAAGGCCTAGCTTACAGATTGCAGATCAAAGCAAACTGCTCTTCTCATAACCATTTCAAAACTCTAGCCAAGTAGAACTTGATTTTTGTGTAAAGAAGTGATTACTTTTTAAACACACACACTAAGAAGCATAGAAAATGCTAGCAGAGTCTTTTATTATTGTGCCCTAATTGAAACAACATATTTACTCAGCCTACTCAAGGTCCACTCAAACCTCCATACTAAAAGTATAGCTTGAATGCATGGGGGACAGTATATGCTTTTACAACAAGATGAGTCAAATTGCCACAATCTTCCTTAATGTGATCTCATACCAGATGAGCTGAACAATGCGGAAGGGGGAGGCAATGGCAAACTTGACTCTTTTCTGCCAAATAAAAGTGAGGTGGAAATGGAGGTCGGTGATTTTCTTGGTGATAGCGTTCTTCTTGTCAGAACAGAAGTGAAAAGGAGTTGGGCATTGCTCACAGCAAATGTACTGGGTAATTTTGTTAAGTATATGTTATTCACTGCAGCTTATAATATACAAAAAAATAGAAGAAAAGAAGGGGAAAAACACCTTGTCTGGCTCTCAATAACGCAAAAGAATTGAAAAAATAGAGCACAAGCAAACAGAAACTTTTGAAAGTTATAAGAAGTGGATGGAAAAAGGAGACAAGTTCTTGATCTGTGAAGAATGAGCGTCCATGTTACAATATTTGCAAGAAAACTTATGCTTTGGGTTACACATCCCTAGGAAGCTTTACATTTCTGTGTAATCAAAATAAGGCCTTCTCAGTGGTGGCACATAACAGGGAAATTGGCATTTATTTAGCCCTAAGTGCCATTTTCTTTTTGAAAACAAATGCCCTGGTCCAACTAGGCACCAAACACATGTTGAATCATGCTTCCATGTCATGTCTCCAAAACTGGATGGAGAATCACGAAGAACTGAGGAATCTATAAATTTTTTTGAATCAGATGACTGTATATGTTTACTCAGCATTCAATAATGGACTCAATGGTCTGCTCTAGTCCTGACTAACCAAGAGGATTCCAGCATTTTAAAACTTATTTTACCTAACATTATTTTTTTTTCTGTGAACACACTCTTCAGAACAGTCTTTTTTTAAACAGGGGAATTCCATTGCAAAGTTCATAAATGTGCAAATTTCAAAGGATAACTGATTTTAGATTCAGACAGTAGTTCAAAAGTGTGAAATTAGATAAAGAGTTCACATTAACATATGAACTGAATGATTTTTTTTTGTCCATCTGTAGGAATCATATTGCAATTGGGTATTGTAGGTAAAGAATCTCAACTGGCCTGGCAGCTACAGCTCCACGCACACACACACATGATCTTAGAAAACCAGCTGCATTTTCTGATCAGTTGTGGGGGAAGGAAACGGGGTCCTGAACGTCCAGTAGCCAAGAGACAGGTGCAGTTCCTGCTTATTTTACATTGTTGTGCAAGGCCAATGTATTCTTACTGAGTGATATTGCCCATGTTTTTTGCTAGTGCAAAACTCAAATACTGTTCATGATTTTAACCTAAATATCTTTCCTAGCACATTTATTTAAAAAAAAAAACCAGGAGAGACAGGTTGCTTTTTTTGTAGGCAGGTATGGACTTAGGTAGGTCAACAAGGGAGTATCTGAAACTCAGGTCCTGCTCTTCTCTTGTTCATTTTTTAATTACTCATGGTGCAAGTCAAATGTAGACTGTAATTACCCGAGGGCAAGCACTTGTCATTATATCTGTGCATAAAGTGGAAGATTCTGCTGTTACCTGAATTATCCATATAAGAAACAACAGTCTTGTCCTCTTAAGTGTTTACGCGTTAGAAACACAATCTTTCAAAACAGTTTGGGAGTGAAGGAAAATATAAAGAAAAGAAACATTAATACTGACTGGTATCTACTAATGCAGAGGTCATAAATTAACATCTAGAGACAGAACAAAATCTTTCTGTGTTATACACAAGGAAATTTCCCTTCCTTCCATCCTCTCATGGCAGATGTCTTCTTCCTGGATTTAATAACAATCAACTGGTCTTTGATTTGGGAGGGGTAGGAGGAATACTTTTCACATTTATCACAAATACTTCATCATGCTGCATCTTACTATGTGTTTTTTCTTTATGGAGCATGCACTCTAATAAATGCAGCAGAATCAGGTAATTTCAACAGAGAAGACATATTTAGTATCCTTTGTCAGATTTGATGCCACATATGTGAACATGTATGCAGCTGTACATTGGGCTTTGATAGGCCCATTGACATCAATGAGACAAACTTAAGTCTTTATTAAGACTTTATTAACTTATTTTTTATTTAAAATCCTGCCTTTTCCCCCAATAAGTTGAGAGAAGTCAACTTACAGTACAGGTTAAAACAAAGCATAACCAAAATAATGTGTAATATGAAAGTAAAAAACAATTAAACTTACAATCCTGTTAAAGCACTAATTTAAGATACTTTGCATCTGCTAAAGTTTCCAAACTGTTCCCAAAGGCAAAAGCATGTGAAATGCATTAGATAATGCAAATAGGGTCTAATCAAGATATGTGTTAACATGACCAGATGTCCATGAATGAGTATAGAGGGCACACTAATTTTAACTGTGCAAATGCACTCCTGGCCACAACTGAAATGTGGGCCTCCAGGCTCAGGACTGAATCCAGAAGTACACCAAAGCTGTGAACCTGAGCTTTCAAGGGGAATGTAACTCCAGCTAGCCTAGACTGAATCCTTGTTCTCTGATCTGTTTCCCAGTGGGCCAGGAACGTCTTGTGTGGATTAAGCTTCAGTTTATTCACGCATACCCATCTAGTCTGACAGCAGATGTTGGTACTGAACAGCTTCATTGGAACTGAATGAAAGGAGAGATAAGAACCGAGTGTCACTGGTATACTGCTTAGTCATCACATAATTCCCACTTATTTCAAAGAGCCAGTGCTAAGCAAAATTAAGGCCCTTTCCACACGGGGGGAAACACGGGGTAATACAGGGTAGGACAACCTCCCCCGGAGGTCATCTACACCGTGGAGTGCACTAGGGCGGTTAGAAATGTGGAGTTTCCCCACCTCAAACCGCCCTTGCGCGGCCGCGGGGGGTGGCGCTGCGTGTTTTATAAAGACCACATTTCATGTGGTCTTTATGAAACGCGCGCACTAGCCCGCCGCAGCGCCCCGTGGGGAATTGCAGGGGCGCGCAAGCACATCCCTGCAGAGCTGCCTGGGGGCGGGCTTCCAGCTGGTGCGCTTCTCCGATTGGCAGCTGCCATTTTGGGCGCCGCCAGGCACCGCTGGGTGCCACCGCCGTGTAGAGTGGCGAACGCACACTGTTCCCCGCGGCGACGGATCGAGGTAAGCTCCATTCCCGCGTGCGCTGCCCCATTTCCCTGCGTTTCACGCCCCCCATGTGGAAAGGACCTAAGTCTGGTTCTGACCAAATGACTACTGGCCATATGTAGCCCAGCACTGCTTACTATGATAACTCCATGCTGCCTATTTCAGCTCAACAGTTAAATGTCTTAATTTGCATGTGTGCATGTATGTTTGTATGTACCTTCAAGCCCCCTTATGGTGATCCCACGAATTTCATAGGCAAGAAAAACTCAGAGGTGGTTTTGCCAGTTATTTCCTCTGAGATAAACCCTACAGCACCTGGCATTCATTGGTGCTAACCATCCAAGTACTAACCAGGATTGACCTTGCAACAGGAATTACTTTAATCACAGATCCTATAAGCCTATGAAACCGCAGTATTGGGATAGCATATATATTTGAATTCTTTGGATTTTTCTTGTCTTTCTGTTGATTTTTGCATTATTTTATTTCATGTACTGTTTTAGACATCAGTTAATATAAAACAGTATTGACATGCTTTTAAATAAATTAAAATATTTTCCCTTCATAACCTAATGATACATTCTAGTGTCTCTAATTATTTCTAAAAGCTTGTGATGTTTTGGATGCAGAAGTTATAAGTAAATGACAAATTTGTGTATATGTGAGAGTGGTCAATCAAAAAGAAAAAAACCAGATGTTTTCATGTCATCAGAGAATTGGTTTTTTGTTTTTGTTTTTTTTACAGGTTTAAATATCTTACAAAAAGATTCCAAGCACTAAAATAATGTGGCATGAGAAGGAAATGGGAAATAATTCAGTTTTTAAGTAGAATTAGGGATTAATTGTGTAAGAGTAATTTGGAGTAATGCAATTTTTTAAATTCTTTACCTGTATTTGAGACTCACTGTTCAACCCCATTATGTTGTATTGTGTTCTTTACCATAGCATAATCTGTTTAATGATTTATACTTTTGGATAAAGTTACCTAGTAATCACTTCTCCAAATACTGATGATTATTCAGTTGTCAGATACTCAGAATAAATAGGAGTTCTGAAAACAAGACAACACAGAAAATGTAGCAAGGAGACCTTTTCTCGTATTCCCAAGTTAAGTTCTTTAAAGTGGACATTTTAGCCAGGATTCCATTTTTAAAGCAAACTTAGTTGACTTTACATTACTACTGCAAATTCACTGATAGCTAGATAATTTTTGTTTTCAAGAAAAAAAAAGTAATAAAAGCTGGCATTAACAAAAATTGGTTTACTGATCTCAGCAGAAATGATATGATTATTTCTTTATTGCATGTCTACCCCCTTTTGTCTGAATTGCTGCAAGCCAAGTGCAAGTTGTCTGAAGCTTCTTTCCTTATTTTTATGTTTAGCATTTGAAGCAGGAACATGTCATATGCTTTTTCCAGCCACTGTATGGACCAATGGATGAAGCATTGGTTTTAATGATGTTATGTTCTTTCTACATAGTCTTTAATCTAATCTTTAACCAGCTGTTTTACTGAAAAAGAACAGAAGGAGGAAGTATCATCCAAATCAGCTGAATTTTTTTTAAATATATATTTTACCTGGTCCTCCAAGATTTTGGCACAGTTCAGTCTGAAGGAGGGAGAAACTGGATGAAGTTCACACTTACTGAACAGACTTTGTGACATTACCAATATCTCCCTGTGGCATCAGGATTTCAACTTTTTTTAAAGTATAATAAAGATCAGGATGTGGACAATGTGCCTGAAGCCACTGTCTGCTTTCTCAGTCTTTGCTATATGAGTTAAGATACTCGTTGGATCCAGGAAAAGATTAATGCATCTTTGCATGAGGGAATGGTTCCCATGGCCTTAAAAGTAGCTTTGCTATGTCAAATGCAAAATTTAAAAAGGTTATACTGTTCTACTTGCTTTAAGTCTGATTTTAATAGTTTTGATATTTTCTTCCGTAAATCACACTGAGAAGACTCTGAATGGAGAGGCAGTATAGTTTTTTAACAAAATAAATAAATAGCCACCACCATGACCCCAATCTTGAGAAACTTGACAACTATGGTCAGGTGTGCAGAACAAGAGCTAATAAATTGAAAATGTATCCTGGAAAGTCAGAAATGTTGTGGGCATCTAGTTAGTAGGTCTACAATTCAGAGATGGGGTTGAAATCTCTCCAAAGGAACATAAGAGGTACTCCTGCATTTTTAATTGTCCATAGAGACGTTTGTCCTCCATGTCCTTGTCATCAGATGATTCAGCTGAAGCTGCCCTTTCCCATATATTCTGACTTGCTAGGACTGGGCAAAGAGTGACATGATCCTTTCTAAATGCTTCTGTTCATAAATTAGCCATTTCATTAATTTTTAAATTAACTGAAGCTTTTGAGCTGTTTTCAAGGTTAGAACAATTCAAAGAGCATTGTAGTTATTAAGTGGGGGGGCTTAGTTATTCATATAATAATGAAACAAAAGCCATTTCCGCACTAGACTGTTATAGCACCAGCTGGCCCATCCCGAAACTGCAGACCCCAGGATTCCATAGGATGTTGAAAGTGGAATAATAGTGCTATAACAGTCTAGTGAGGAAATGGAAATGACCAAGGTCTTGGACTGAGAGGAAAAATGGCAGCTACCTTGATGTGGTTGTAGTGTGCCTTCAGATCATTTCTGACTTATGGCGATCCCAAGGTGACCCTATCATGGGGTTTTCTGGGATGAATGTATGACATGCCCAGGTTCACCCAGAGGGTTTCCATGCCTGAGTGTGGAATCAAACCCTGGTCTCCAGGTTTGTAGGCCAGTGCTCAAACCACGATACCACACTACCTTACAAAACAAAAATGACAAATTTCTGGTCATTGCTGCCATGTGTGACAGTGCACATGTGCCCTTTCAGACAGTATCCCCAGCTTCACAATGCCACGCCTGCATAACTAATAACAATGGAGTTAGGTCAAAAACAGTGAATAATTGTGTACCATCTTAAAGACAAATCAATTTATTGTAGTATAAGCTTTCATGAAACTCAGGCCTCATTCAGCTCATGACAATGATTCAGATAGCCCCTTACGGTTCCTACATCTTCCTAATTGCCAAAATGAGCCATGCTGTCAAGGAAATCAGTGTTTTGCCAAAGACCGCCTTCCTTCCTCTATTCTCTCTTCTTCAGTTTCTCAGGCTGCCCTCACTTCCATTTTGATGTTCTAGGAAATCACCAGGAGTCTTAGAGAAAGACTCATTTCTTTATGGGTGAACCATGCTGATCTCAAATTGGACATCTATATTATTTCCTGAAAACCTGCCTATCCTTTCGGAGGGATATAAATTTCTGTTTTACGACTATGACAATGCAAAGCAATTTTACATGCCTGGAGGAAAGAACAAGAAATGACGAATGGAAAGCAATTGAATGATTCATTAGACTCAGGGTATGATTGGATGAGAAATTCTATAATTTTGCACTCCAATTTAATTTAGTCGACCTTACTTTAATTATCTTTCTCTTTGCCTTCATGAGGCTTTTTGTAAAATATAGTTTTTGAGGACCACTCTCAGTGTTATATTATGAAGAATACGTTTGTCTATGCAATATTCTAGAGGAGATAATTCTACAACCTAAAGAGGCCAGATGGTTTCACTAAAGGTTTAGACTCATATACCAATTATTGACTGTAAAGTGTGTATTCCCTATCTCAGATTCTAATCTTAAACCTTTCTGGTTATGTTTGGAGAAGTGATCTGGCAGTGCACCAACATAAAATGCCCTATAATGAATGAGTCCAGTTCGTGGGCAATTAAGACCATAATGCTGTACACAATTTTCTTCTTCTCTGCCCACTTTTTCGGTTATTCTGCTACCTGATCTCAAAGAGGTGTGCTAGTAGAAGTGGGGTATGGAAGCATAACATCAGTCGAGCTGGTAGAAGGACATTTCAGCTGACATAAGAGGTTTCTCCTTATTCCAGCTGTTGCATCTTTGAAAAAAAAAATTCAGTGTTACTCCTTAGAAACTGTGCTTAAGACTGCAATTTTAAAAACTTGTATTTACGGCCAGATTGACCTTTCAGAGTTTTTTTTTAATGATTGCTTAAATACTTAATAGAGCTTTCATGTTGCTCTGTATTCTTGCTTACATGCACCAATAACAAAACAAAAACTCAACACAAAAAAGCAACCCCACCTCTGTGGAGCAAGTAATTCTCAATTACAGTTGGAAATACTGAAGCTGGAAGTACAAGGCTAAGTCATGATTTTAATTATAGTCCAGAAGTTAAAATTTATCAACCTCTAGCCTACGCTGCTTCTTCTTTTAATGTTTGTCATTAATTCTATTGTTTCCCAAGTGATATGAAAGCCTTAAAAATGTATGAAGAAGCAAAGGAGAAAAATATGAAAGAAGCAGGCTCCCCAATTTCCAGCCATCTACACAGTGATTAATAGTAGTTCTGCACAGTGAGAATTCTATTATGATTTCCCATCTACATCCAACAAAATCCATATGGAAATCCTGGTAAAATCACATCATATTTTATCGCAAAACAGGTTGGATCCAGACTGGGTTATACTTAAGAGCACGTTATTAAAATCAACAGGTCTTAATTTGACTTAATAAAATTCATTGATTTTAATGGATCTACTCTAAAAATAAAAAAGATGGGATCTGACCCCATTTGTTTTCTTATCATTCTATTGGGCAGGACATTTTAGTTCCCCAGAGTTGCATTTTGCTGCCATATTAACACAGAACTAGGCGCAAAGTAAGCATTTGTCACCTGTCACCTGAAATTCTGGAAACAATGATCCAGGTTCCAGCCACTTGCCATGTGCATTTGCTTTGTTTTGCAGATTTTTTTAAAAAAAATCTGGGAAAATTGTCCCAATAGATCTATTGGCTAGGTGTCCTTGCCAATGTAATGCATTGGGATACAAAAGTCTTGTGCCATTTTGTGATCAAATTATAATGTAGAAAAGGTGGTGAGAAATGACCCTTTACCTTGTCCAAACAGAGTGAAATGGGAAGGCATATATAACCTGAAATTCAACTCTCTGCTTAAATAACATATCATATACAGAGTTAGTGAAGTGTCCTGTTCATGCAGATTTGCAACCCAGGCAACACTGACATAAAGATATCCTTAGGGGACATCCTTCAGTAAGTCCATGGCTGCCCCCTACCCACAACTTTATGTTTATAGAGATTTCTGAGTTATTTTGCTGTGTTCTGGACAGATTTGGTAAGGACAATAAACACAACTTCCCATTACTTTTGCTTCATGGTGATGTGGCCAGAAGAAATCAGCAAGGATGGAGAAAAGTAACAGCTCAGTACATTTGGGTGTAGCTGTTCTTGCATTTCATTTCCTGCAGTCTGAAAGTACAATGAAATGAAAGTGTTATGTGAAACTCTGAATGACTATCTCAGAGTGAATCTGAGAATGACTGCTGCCCATCTGAAGACACTATGCTGCCTTTTTCATGTATATGCGCTCTAGAATGATAGCAAACAACAACAATAAAGAGATGGATGCTATGGCTCTGACGATTCAGGGGCAAAAGACCTAAAAATTGTAGCGCACCAGAGGCACTTTCATCTGATCTTGGCCAGGAAGAATCAAATTGAAATACTGGGTCACGAGAAGGGATGGAAGGCCCTAGTGCAGATATTCTGCAGACAGTTCACTGCAGAACGCTCTGAGACATTATTCAGGAACACCCAAGGCCAAAAGGGATGTAAATGTAGAAGAAGCATTTGAGCCCTTTGAACTGCTTCTCACAGGAAGCATTCTTTACCATTTAATCCAGAAAACAAATAGACAAGCAGGGCATGAAATGAGGAGAACCCTATTAAATTCCAGGCATGGACATCACTGAACTAAAATCATGATGTGTACTTACTGTGTACCTACTGATACACAAAGCCTTAGTAGAACTGTGGCTCCTTGTCTAGGACCATTCCTACTTCAGAAAAGTGTGAACTTGAACAGATTTGGTTAAGTCAGGGAGCTTGAGGCTGACAATAAGGAAAAAACAATCTATACAGTCTCTGCTAAACCAGCTGTTGTTTGGGACATGTGAAATATGTTGAGCGGCTTCAAAAGGAGCACACACCAGAGATGGACCTAATAACTGATTAATAGTGGCTGAATTAATAGGTGAGTGTCCATTCTGATGATATATGCCATGCAAAGCAGCAAAGTGTAGTAAAAAAGTAGAGGTTCTACCATGCCAGAACATCATATCCTTTCAAATGAGATGTTAATTGTGCCAATAGCCTGGTACAAAACAGGAAGCCTAGCATAGTTACAGTATCATACCAACACTAGTTGAACCATATTTTCACACTGGATGAAATGTGGTAGGAGACAGGTTTTTTTTCAACCCATCCTAGAAGTGGCAACAACTCTGCAATCAAAGACTTAATGTGTGTTGGCACTATTTGACAGAATTAACTCTCCCTATCCCTGCTGATCATTCTGCAGTAGAACAGCGGTTAAGAAAACCAGCAGACAGTGTGGGGAATTTGCTTCCAGGGAACAAGACAGCATAAGAATGACTTGTCTTGATTGGGTATAGCGTGGCTGGGAGAAAGAATGGACCTTCATTAGGATACATTTACTTATGAAGATATTATCACTGTGGTAGTAACAATTTTAGTGATATCTTTAACATCTGTTTTTTCCTAAAAAATACATAACAGCTGTTTTCTTTCAGGGCTTATATTTATTTCCCAAACTTTGGGGTTCAGAACATGTTTTTGTTGTTTTTAACTGGAAAGAACAGTATAAGCATTTTTATGATACAGAAATAATGTTGGTTACCTTTTATTTTTGGCAAAAATAAAAGGTTGACAGCTACGTAAGATAAAAATTTCACTTCATATCAACATGTGTTTTCTGGCTCTCTGTGTTTGGGTACCGTGGCAGGCAGAGGATTCTGCACCCAGAAACACTCATGTGGAAATAGGCATAATTAACCATGTGATACATTGCAATTCCCGTGGGGTCAGAAAACATCCCAGAAGTCACTCAGTGCAATTTTTCAAACCACCTGGGGGAGGGTTAATCATATTATTCACTGGGAATGGGGGTAGGGAATGAGAGAAGGAGGAGGAGAAAAGAACTAGGCAACCCCCTGTACTTTCCAAACATTAATCTATAACAACAAGCAACTCTTCTTCCTCCTGCTTTGGTCCCTTGACATTCTATGCTCACGCACAACCTCTCCTCCAGGAGCTCCAGCTCGCAAGTGTCATTATGCTTATTGTCCTTCTGGAAAAAGCTCATTTCAGAGAACACAGTTCACCATAACAGCTTTGGGTTTAAACAGAGAGATCTCCTGTGATACACATTGAACTTGAAATAAAAATAATAATAATTTTACCACTATTCCCAATGAAGCAAGGACACTATTCAAAGAATAACCATGCTGCAATCATATAGTACATTGGCAAGAAAGTAGAAGCAAAGGAAAACAAGGAAACAAAGAAAATCTAAAATAACCCCACTGATAGCAGGTAGTGGTAGTTGCCGCTGTCATTTTAGAGCACATACACAATCTCACCATCATCCTCTGATGTTTTTTGGACTTACTATTTACACCTTTTACTTTTTTATTGTAAACATATGAGGACAGCTGTCTTGGTGTTTATGACATCTCTCCCCACCTGAAGGATGTTTCTTCTTATATGCTGGCTGTGCTGAAAATATACCTTTTCCAAAATGAAAATGGAATTCATTGCAATTATTCACACTAGTGATTCCCACCCTTCTGTCTTTAATGTGTTTTGATTGTGATTCAAAGCAAAATGGATTTCACCTTTTCATTGACTAAAACTGGATTAAGTAGTGTGGCTTTTTCTTACAAATAAATTTTCCTCCAGGTCAGTTTAGCTTGATTCGAAAAGGTTTTGCTCCATGGTATTTTAAATTAATTATATCACACAGCTGTACTTAATGCTCTTTAAACAAGAATTAATGCTGCTCTGCAGTGGCTCTTATTGGTGTTCATGTTAGATAGGCTTCCCCTTCCTTCTTGATCCAGTGACATGATCTCATAACAGGATGAATGGATTCCAAGAGGGAACATTTAAACAATGAAAGAAGGGAGAGAGGAAAGAATATTAAGGAGAAGAGAAACTCATCCATGGCCAAGATGGAATGAACATGATGTTGCTTTGAAGGAGTGTTTTCACTCCTGCCTGTCCATCATGAGGCAGAATAACTTAAGGAAGAAAAAAAAAACACTGATACAAGATATTATCAAACCCAGCTGTACAGTATTTAGTCTCAAGGGCTAACTCAAAAGAAATGGCATCCGCCAGGAAAAAAACACACACCACAAAACAACACATGCACGCAAACTGGGAAACTAGGAGATGGGAGGTAAAGGAAGAGCTTTGGGTTTGATATATCACTGATATCAAAGCTTTGTTTTTGCAGTAAATAGATTCTCATTTGGAGTGGACACTGTTGAGGTATGTGGGAGGGAGGGTTGTATGTGCGTGCGTGCACACACACTACTCTCTCATGCACACTATCTCACAACACACATTTATATATTTTCCCCTGAAAGAGGGCTATGAAAGTGAAAAGGAGAGATAGATAGAAACTAAAATTGAATGCTGGCTGCCAAGATGGAAATGATATTTGTTTTCTATCACACCAGAGAGGCACCATTCCAGCTTTTGTCCTTCAAAGCTGTGAGCGACCACGCTTTAATGCCTGCAGGTTGACCATGCATTGTTATTATCCAGTCTTCATGTTCACATCATGTGTCATCTGACCAAAGGAGAGTCTACAAAGTGAAAGCCTCATGCAAAATTTATGCTTATATGGCTGTTTCAGTCAGTGGAAAAATCAATACTGCAGGCTTGATGCACAGAAATGACTGAGTGCTCTCTGACTGACACTAAAAGCACTGGGAGATTGAGGGGCTGCATTTGCCGTTCCAAGGAATCGAGTGTATTAGAGCTCTCATAATAGTCTGCTCACCTTATATTAGCCTTTCCTTGGGATTATTTTTTGATAACAATTATGATTGTGGGGTTTAAGGCAATTACACTATTACAAAGAAAAGGCTGCTTTTTATGTCCTGTAAAGCTGTCATATATTTCACACCACAACTGCCTTCCAATTATTTTTGTTACAATGCACTTTGGAAGCAAAAAGTCCTAACTGATATATATTAGCCCTTTATATTTTGTAAATAAAAATCAAAGCCATAATGTAATCCTTCAGAAGGAGCTTCTCACTTGCCCAGATGTGATTTTTAAAAGAGTAAAAAGAACATGTTCTGTAAGTCCAAAACAGAGAGGGAAAGGGAGAGGGAGAGAGGTTTAGGGGGAGGACAGAGGGAAAGAGAGATTGAGAGAGAGAGATCAAGAGAGAGAGAGAGAGAGATGTGGCTCTTAAAGGGGAGAATGATATTACACCAATGATATTTAAATGTCAGTCATAGCTTAAAGAGTTAATGTTACATGATAAGTTTGCACAGGACACAAAGTGTAGTTTAATTAAACAGAGACAAAAGTACAGTATTGAGAAAAGGAAATGATATATATAAAAATAAAAATCTACCAAAATGCTTAGATGCCAAAAATAAATATTATATACTTTGAACAAGATTCTATAAATATTTCCTCATCAGAAAGAAAGGAATCAGTGTCAAAGTGATACTAGAGATAAAGTGTTTATACTGTCAAGATAGCCCAGTGCAGAAAGCTCAGTTTTTAAAAGGATGGTTTGTTTTAAGTTCATTGCTGGTATTTTTGGCTCATTATTGAAAACAGAGCATAGTAATTTTATTGTTCAGGATGTTTAATTGCATGAAAATGCAAATGTTTCATTGGGCTTACCAAGCATATTTCATACTATGTACACTTCTTATGCTGTTATGTTTTCACCTTGTAAAACCTGGCCATACGTACATAAATGACATTTTCAGATATTGAATATCAACAATAGCCATTGCACCTCAGCTTAAGAGGAGCTATTGCCATCCCTGGCTTTGCTCCCACACTCTGGAAAAAAGACATGAGCTTGTGTATGGGTTTAATAAAGGGTTGCAACTTGGTTTGAGTGTTGGACTATCCGGATTTCCGCACTGGACTGTTATAGCGCTATGATTCCACTTGCAACATCCTATGGAATCCTGGGGAGGAGCCAGCCGCCCCTCCTGAAACTGCAAACCACAGGATTCCATAGGATGTTGCAAGTGGGATCATAGCGCTATAACAGTCCAGTGTGGAAATGCCGTATGACTCCAGAGAGCAGGGTTCAAACCCCTGCCAAGCCATGGAAATCTACTAGGTTACCTTGGGCAAATCACACTCTCTCAGCCACGGAGGAAGGCAAAGACAAAACTCCTTCTGAACAACTCTTGCCAAGAAAACTCTGTGACAGTTTCACCTTTGGATCACCATAATTTGGAAATGACTTGAAGGCACATAACAGCAACAGCATCAACAGGTTACCACTCTAATCTGCTGGACTGTTCATACAAATAGCTGCTCATATGAGAGTTGTGTTTACCCTGTTGGAACACAACATAGGATTTGCAATGAGCAGCCAGTGCTCTTAGGCCAACAAAACATTCCATCAATTCAGGCTTCAAGCACAAGCTAGGAAGCCACTGTCCTTCTGGCTACCTTAAAATTTTTGCCCTGGATCCTTTAAGTGGTCCCTGTGAGAAAAGAACTATTGAATCAATGGAATTTACAGATGTACTGACTTACCTCTCAACAACTGATTCAATGGGTCTACTATAGTTGGGACTACAAATGTATTTCGGGATTCACCTGGTCCTGAACCATCCACGTTTTTGCCTGTTTACATTGGTTTGCAGCTTATCACCAGAAAGATACCTCAAACCACTGATCAGTACAGTCTGCTCATAATTCCTTGCCATATCTGTTTAGTATAATGATTCCAGAAGAAAAGCCAGCCAGTATGAGGGGCAATGCTTCGATAATGAAGGTGGGGGGAATGCTCCTGGAGAGTACAGCACCAGATTTTAAATGTAGGTAGCAGCCCTATGAAGCATTAGGCCCTCCTTCCCTTATGATTCTTCTGGCAGATGGTAGGGCAAGTTTGTTTCTGTGCATGTGCAATAGCAGAAGAGAGGGTCAGGCAATTTTCCAAGGCAATCTTTCCAGAGTGCCTTTAGCTTTGAGGACTGCTTGGAAGCCAGGCATGGTGCAGACAGCCTGCTTGGCTGCCAGCAGCTTCCTCTCGAGATAACAAAACAGTTTTCTTTGACTTCCCCCCACTGCTGCTGTGCATGCTGCCTTTTTTACTTTTAAAAACTTACTATTCCTGCTACTGCCATACCACCATGCTGCCTACGCTGGTCAACAGAATCCCAGAGATTACATCAACATCTGAACTAGTACAAAATTCACCAGTGCTTGGAAATGTTATTGAAAAAGGTTAAATGCTTCATTTTTAAATATATTGTTTGTTCCTCATTAATAACTAGTGTGTTACTTTTGCACTATAGCTTTAAAAATCACTCAAAAATCAAAGAAGTGGCCAAAATGTAATAATAATCTGTCAGCCTATCCTACCCGCAGCCAGTTCTGTCCTTCCCTGCCCTGCCCTGCTCTGCCCTGCCCTGCCCTACCCTACCCTACCCTACCCTACCCTACCCTACTCTACCCTCATCTAGATCCTGAACAACTGTGGGGAATGCTGGCATGAAATAACAGAACATGTATTTTTCACAACTGAACACACATGTACTCTTAGGGGAATTCATACACTCAAACTAATTTTGTGGTGGCTTCAATATTAAGTGATAGATTACCAAGCGTGAATGGGGCTTCATGGACATAAGAGTACAAAGACATCTTTCTAAAGTGTAATGTTTTCCCTCTAGCCTCCATACACGTACACGTACAAATACGTACAACTACAAGCCTATTGTCTCAAAGTTCAACTACTGTTATCTTCTATAACTTTTTAGTTTCCAGTCATCTTACATGAAAGACAGGCAGGTAGAAATTGTTCTGTAGAAACAATGTAAATTTTTACATTGTGGGCATGTTTGCATATCACAAGAAGACATGGTTTGTCTTAACCATGGTTAGTTATTTAAGCAAGGGATTCATAACTCGTGGTTCATGCAATCCTCCACACTTCAAAGGTCTGCAAACTGAAAATAAAAATCATGTTCCCCCTTCCAGTTCCTGAGTTTTGGCTTTGAAAGGGACTTTTAAGGTGAAATGTAGTCTTGTCAAATATTTGTTGCAATTTCCCCCCAAAAAATCCATAATAGACTATGTGATGAAAATTAATTTCCAATGCAATAAAATAAATTTTATATTTTGGACATAAATGTTTACATGTTTTTTTTTCTGGGGGAGGGGGTCCATAGCTTTTATCAGACTCCTAAGAGGTCCAAGACTCTCCAAAGGTTAAGAACCACTGGCTTAAGGTACAACTAGCATCACAAATGATTCAAAAAAATCACATTCTGTCCTATTTCTGATTTGCTTCTCTCCTGCTTTATTTTCAGCTTCTGTTTCAGGATGGAAAACTAGGGAAACAAACCAAAAAGGAGCCACTTTCATAGGTCCAGATGTCACAATTAGCACTTAAGTAAACCAGAGTTCATAAGCTTAACAACAAACAAATGAATTCAGAATGTGGGTTATGACTGGTTAATGAACCAAGGTTTACTAACACAGGCTGGCTCGCATACCACAAGAAAACAGATTTCAACAGACTAAAGAACAGCTTGTTGCAACATACAAATGTATGATGCATCAGTTTGTGATATGCCAATCTGAGTACTTTAAATCATAAAAGCTTTTTGCCAACAGATTTCACATCTTACAAAACTCATATATCTGAAATGCTAGAAGATCCATATTGTTGATCATGGCCAGGCCAAGGCATTTGCTCCCCCAAGCAAAGATGAAGATGTGATCACTTCCACCAACTCATACAGATGCTGATGGCAGTTGAACTAGTTCATCACTGGCAATGGAACATTGTCCTTCATCAATCTCAGCACTTGAGGACATCTTAGAAGGTGCAGACCATGTGGTACAACTCAGCCTGGTACCTGCTCATTACCTACTCAAACAAATGTGGCAATGCAGCAGCAATGGTGTCAGCATGCAATATGCAAGCAAAGGCATGCATAGGTGATGCTGTAGGTCCTGGGTTGGTTGCCCCTCCATGTGTTCATTCACTCTGACAAGCACTGGCTAGAAAATATTGGAAGAAGATAACTAGGCAAGACAACTCACTGGGCTCAAGGCATGGCTGGTTGGGCCGGGACTTAGGGAGAATGATTAGGGGTGCTCAAAGAAAATAGTGAAAAGACCTGCCACTACTATACCCCAACATGTAGCTCCTTAGGCAGCCACTTCACTATTTATAATAGTAGGAATGGACAACAACAACAACAAAAATCTCTTCTCAGACCTATGCTCACTTGACAGGTGTCAAGATATAAATATCTTAATAAGCAACTATAAGACTAACTTGAGATGAAGGAATGTTTTAACTAGACATGGGACTTCTGAATAGGATGAGCAGAAAATGAACACAATCTCTATTTTCCCCTCATTTCACAGCTCAGTTTAATTACAATTTTCTTCAGCCTTTAGATAACAATGATGAGCTTCCACAAAAAGGTAAAAAGGAATATCACTCCATGGCTCAAGAACTTTCCTTTCAAGATGTGGACCTATGATGAGCACTCTTTTCCCCTGTCTGTGGGCAAAAACAGATCTTTTTGAGTGCTCTTCAGCAAAGACCCTGCAAAAAACATTCCCATGTCAGTCCAAAGGCACCAAATCTTAAGCACCACAGACGCAGGACTGGCCAAATGGAAATATTCTGATTGGAGAGTTTCTATTCCATTAAGTTTTCTAGGGAATGGAGAGAAAATGTTAGCTGCAGGATCAGAAAGGATATGGCTGATTGATGTTGGGTGGGAACTCACAAGCAGGAGAGGCACATTGTCACTCCCTAGGAGGTGGCTGTCAAACCTCAAGTATAACATCTGTGAACAAATGCCAGGGCTGACTTTTCCTTGCTGTAGAAAGCAAAAGAACGGTGTTGTCAAATAAATTCCAGTCTTCGCAGTTTATATTCTGTCATGGATGAAGGTCACCAAAACATCTCAGATAAGAGAAAGATGTGTACAAACACACTGCAAAAATTTCAGAATTATTGCTGATTATAATATACAGTTGTATGATTTTAAGAGGTAGAAACTGTTCAAACAAATCTTTTACTTTTGCAAGTTCCCATTTATTTAATACTGAAAGACCAGCCTCTTGTGTTTTTATCATCAGTTATTCCCTGCCAAAGCTTTCTAGGCAGTCTCTGAAATCCATGCACTGTACATAGTTCAGGTGACATAAAATATTTCATTGAAGTGCTACCTTCACAGCAAATGTTAAGGTACAATTCACAGGACTAATTGCCCAGTTAATGCATGAATTCTTATTAGATGATTCACTGAAGGAGTGCTAATCATTTATTCAATTGTCTGCCACAAACAAATGTAAAACATAGTGTGAAAAGAATGATCGGTGGTCCCAGTATAAAAGTAATGATAAGAGTGAGTTGTTTTTAAGAATGGAACAATTTATACTACATGAAGGAAAACGTTATACTAGCGTTTATGCTATAAGAGGACCTCAGTTTTCTTCTTGGATTGCAGGGACTCACTTAAATATCATGGTGGATGTGTAATTTTAATGTGTGTGACTACACTTAAATGCAAATACCTGCAGAATTATGGAAGTTCTATCTACAAATTGAAGCAATCAGAGTTTTTTCCCCCTAGTTTTTCCCTAAGATCACCAGGGGCTCACTGTTGGTAGGACACCCACAATTTGAGTATAAAGTGCCCCCTCCCTGTACAAAGTTTAGTCCTCCACATGTTTTAGACCAACTCTCAGAAGCCTCAGGCAATGTTGCTGGTGGTGAAGGATTATGGGAGCTGAAGCCCAACTCACCTGGAAAATCAAAATTTGAGAACCACTGGCTTAGACCATAAGTTATTCCACTTAAATTGCTATATGTCTTCTTTGAAAACCTGGAGAAAGTTACTCATCTCTTGGTTTCTTTCTGAGAGTTCAAATTGTTAAAACCCAATTTGAATACCACTTATTAAGCCAAAGCTGCATGTAAGGCCGGCCTTCCTTCCTTCCTTCCTTCCTTCCTTCCTTCCTTCCTTCCTTCCTTCCTTCCTTCCTTCCAAAACCAAACCTCACTATTATGTAATTGTAAACCCAAAGGTTGACCTAGTTCTGCACTCTGACCACAATCAAAAGGACCGCTTGTCATGTTCTACACATGCACCAGAGCTTTTCAGTCTCCTCACTCCAACTGCAGACCATGTGCCCTTCTCCACCTAGACCAGTGGTTCTCAACCTGTGGGTCCCCAGATGTTCGTGGACTTCAGCTCCCAGAAGCCCTGAGCATTGACCATAGTGGCTGGGGCTTCTGGGAGCTGAAGTCCACAAACATCTGGGGACCCACAGGTTGAGAACCACTGACCTAGACTATGTTGAAAATCAGGCACTCTGAAGTAGTAGTCAAGATGCTTAGCTATGAGGAGGCCACAATTGGAAGGGAAAACGTCTTTTCATCTTGGGTACTGGCTGATTTGCAGTGTCATTCATATTAACATATCAATCCCAACCATCCTTTAAGGAGCTAAAATATCTCCCTTTTTCAAAAATCATCCTCATAGCAACCATTTGAGGAAAGTTAAGCTGAAAAATAGTGACTAGCTGAAGGTCACCTTGTGTGCTTCATGGGAGAGTGGAGCCTGATTCCAAGGAGTATAGCTCCTTGTCCAGTTATCAAGTCATTGTTCCATACTAGCTCTCCATAGACAGCCAGATATGCTGGGAAGGATGGTAAGGCCAGATTTACATAATGGAAAAATAAAGCGGAGGGTATTTTTTCCCCCTCTTGCCCAGATTTGTATCATAGAATACTGCTGCTGTTGTTATGGGTCTTCAGATCAACTCCAACCTATGGTAATCCTATTATAGGGGTTTGTGTTTCTTTTCTGACAAGATTTATTCAGATGAGATTTGCAATTGCCTCCTCTGAGACTGAGAGTGTGACTTGACCAAGGTCACCCAGTGGGGTTTTATCACTAAGCAGAGATTTGAACCCAGCTTTCCCAAAGTCCTAGTAATAGAATCACTGAATCATAGAGTTGGAAGAGGCCACATGGGCCATCAAGTGCAACCCTCTGCACAGTGTAGGACCTCCAGCTAGAACATCCCCAGAAGGTAGCTGTCTAGCTTCTTTATGAAGACATCCAGAGAAGGAGACCCCGTCACCCATCTCTAAGTAATTGATTCCATTACCAAACTACCCTTACTGTCAAGAAGTTCCTTCTAATGTTCAAATGAAATCTACCCTCCTGTAACTTAAAACCATTTGATCTCCTTCCACCCTCTGAGGCAGCAGAGAACAGTCCTGCCAGCTGCTCTCTGTAATAGCCCTTGAAGTATTTAAAAAGTGCAATCACATCACCCTTCCATCTTGAAATATTTAAGCGCAATCATGTCACCCCCTCCATCTTTTCTTCACCAAGCTTAACATGCCCAGCTCCTTCAACCTTCCTTTTGTTGCTTTATTTTTGTTTAATCCTTGTTGCCCTTCTCTGAACCTGCTCTAAGTTGTTTATATCCTTCTTAAAATGAGGTACCCAGAACTGAATGCAGTAATCCAAGTGAGGCTTGACCAGCATAGAATATAGTGGGGACTATTATTTTATATACGTACACACAGATATTAGTAATACGTTTAACTTCACCACACTATTTAGTGGCATAGAGCCACAATCAGTCTTTCTTTGTTTATTTGTTTGTTCAGGGCACATCAAGGTTAGATATGTGTTTGAATTGAGGTAAAGTAAATCAAGAGTTCCGAAATAATCCGAAATTAAACTTTTAGGAAAGGATTCTTTCCACCACCAGCCAAGGAAGCTGGTGCTTGTCATCAGTAATGGACTGGATGAAAGTGAGCAAATTGAAACTTAGACAAGACAGAGGTACTCCTGGTCACTTGAAAGGCAAATTGAGGGACAACAATTCAGCCTGTGCTGGATGGGGTTACATTTTCCTGAAGATGCAGGTTCATAGCATGGGTTCAAACCCTCACAGTCTCATCTGGTGGGAAAACAGGAAAGGGTCTTCTCAGTGGCTGCTCCCAGGCTCTGGAACTCTCCCTTCCCAGGGAAGCTAGACAGTCACCCTCCCTACTTCCTTTTCACAGATAAGCAAAGACTTTTCTATTTTGACAGGCATTTGATGAGTGACTATATAAGGCCCGTCTTACCTAAACAATCTGCTTGTGTGTGTGTGTGTGTGTGTGTGTGCACATGCGCATATCCGTGCATGCACATGCATGTGTTTAATGATGTGTGCTTTAGTCTGGTTTTAATTTTTTTGATTGTTTAATCTCATGTTAACTTTTGTATCTTATGAATTTTTAATGATGCATTTTTTTAATTGGTTGTAAGCCACTTTGAGTCCTGAACTGGGGAAAAAGCAGAATAGAAATAAAGATAATAATAAGAATATTATTTTTACATTCATATTAAATCATAATTTTTGTTGTAATGTAAAAAATGGTAGTGCTTGGATCATGTTTTCCTTTGTTTAAATCATAATTTTTTATTAAAAATTTTACACCTTCGCAAGGTTTGCGGGGGGTATGTTCAGAAAAGAACAAGAAAGTGAAAGATATTAAAATACTATAAAGATGCTGTGAAATCAATAAGTAGCAATGATTGAAATTAGAGATGCTAGATGTTATTTTCGCAGCAAACAAAATAATGACAAGAGAATCATAGCTTCATCTGACCACAGATCTCTTGAAATGTTTTCATTCCAGTAGAACGGGAAGTGGGGGAGTGTTGCTCTTGTTTTTCTTTTACTTATATTATTTTAGTTGAGATATAAGCAATATCCAAACCAGGAAGGAACACAAAGATAGGAGCATATTCTGACATTGCAGGATAGATCAAGCCTGTGGGTTATTTCCAAATGTAATTCAATTGTTCATAAATAGGTAGCATTTTTATATCATTTAATTCCATTGTATCCCAAATCACAAAACCCAGACATTTTTCTGTTTGTGCTTGATAGCATGCAGTTACTACAGCTATAAAAATGAAATAATAGGCATTTTTAGTATAAACTGTGATTAATTTTATTAGAATGATATACTTATATATTATAAACAGACACTCTATTTGTAGATCCTTTCTCTCTGCAAGTTGATTCTCATGGTGTAGAATGCAGAATTGTATATAAGATATTTGAGTGTCTAAAACGATGTATGATAAATGAAGTAGCATGCCACTTATACGCTTATCATGTTCCCTGACTAGCAACAGGTTCAGCAAAGGGCACAGCCAGTAAATGAAATTTTCCACCAGGACAATATATCATCACAAGAAATGTATGCACTGGAAACTTACAAGCCAGCTCGAAATGTGGACAAGGTGTGAAATGGTAAAAAATGAAAAGAAGAAATAGCATATAGTAAATTTCAAATTCAGTTGTATTTCCATATTGGCTGAGGCTGCATTTTAACTGTTTAAAGTCATGTACTTTATGTGTTAAAATGAGATGATGCACATGTGTGCGTACAAACATACACACCTATAATCACCATTTGTGCATATGTTGTGGTTTACCTCTTAAATCTTAGTCTAAATTTGAGTGGAATGTTATATTTGTATTTCATAACCTACTGTTACCTGCCCTGGGCATTTAGGATGGAACAGCTATACATGTGAACGAATGAATGAATGAATGATAGTGACATAAAACCACAAACCACACCAACTCATAGAATCATGGTTGAGAGGCTTTTTGACATACATTCCCAAGATGAAAAAATTCAAATGGATAAAAGATTTTGTCTTGAAGCTCTTCTACCTTACATTCAGTATTTTATTCAAAGGGATACTCAGTCAGATCCTACTAAATTCTGCAGGAATAGTCATCAGACTAATTATTTTCTCATATTCTCATCAGTGGTCAATTGTCATAGATTTTTTTTTCCAAATGGGCATATTTTGTATTTTGCTTCTGAAAAGCTACATTGTGAATACAAATCATTTATCAACAACTGTGAATGGGTATAACTCAATCAAATTAAAAATGCAAACAGCCCTTATGATATTTTGGAGTGAAATCAGTGACAATTTCATACAACTGCCTGAATCTAACAAACCATATGTGCAAATACATTTAAGCATGTTTTCAACATTCCTTTCAATTTATTTATTTATTTATTTTGCGGGGTGGGTGGGCAACATGCAGAAACATCATCACGGTCTCACTCCTCTTGCGTCCCCATGCCAGGACATCACTGTCATGCAGAAGGGGCCTATATCTGAATAGATAGACATTTTACATTTGCAGAATGACATCACTGCTTCATAGAAACACTCACTTCCTTTAAACAGGGAATCAAAACTGATCATTCTGTTCAAAGGCAAATGGGAAATTCTGTGAGTATCTGTGAGTTTCTGTTGTAGACTTAGCATGTTTGATCAGGACCCCTTTCAAGGATGTAGTCCCTAATTAAAAGTTCTGGAGGGGGAGAATTCAACCAATGGATGGGGGGCTTGAATTCTGATGAATCTGTTACTGTTCATTGCCTTAAATATATGAACAACAGCGGAGTGGACTTCTTCAACCAAAGGGGAAAGTGAATGAAATCCCACTTCAGTACTCCACTAATCCTCAGGCAGTTGTTCAACCATACTACTATGAGGGCTTCAAAACTGCACTGGGCTGGAAGGCACTTAAAATGCAGTGCTCAGCCATCTACAAATATGGTGGGAGTTGTTTTGCCTGTCATGGTGAGAAAAAGAAAAGAAAGCAAAGAGATTTGTTGGGGAAACAACATCACAAACCAACTATAAACAGAGTAGGCAAAGAAGAACACCCAGGCCTAATAGAGTCAAAGTCTAACCATCTGAATGTGAAAGCTGAAATAATTCAGTAGTCTGTCTTTGCTTTCTACTGTGTTGCCCTTTTTAAAAAAAAAATGACAGAAATTCTTTAAGCTGATGGACTTCAGTGAAGCCTGTAAGCACCTAGCTCCTCTTCAGAGGGAGTGAGAAGTCATGGTGGCAACAGATTAGGAGAGTCCTTCATCCTCCAAAACGTTTCATTACAGACTGGCTCCTCAGACGTGGCCTTTCACAGGCAAAAAGAACTTCCTCATTTACAGTAGAGGGATGCTTATGTGCAGAAACAAATATAAATTTCATTTTATGGATGATTTCCAGATTGAGACAAATGGCTTGAATAAAACAGAACACTTACATTCACAATGCCCAAGTTCTCATTTTGGAGAAAACAGTGGGATATGTACTTAATAATAAATAACAAAGAAGGAAAAGGGCAAGAACAAGAATAACTGATTTCTGCCATAACTGGTTAAATTTAACTAGTGGAACAAACACATATTTAAAACATAGCATTGAAAGGGAAGCCCTCCTTTTCAACACAATTAGAGCAAGATTACATGTCCCAGGAACTTATTGGTGTAATAGATCTTTCCATTCAAGTATCACCTAACCACGATCCACTATTTTGTGGTCTGCAAAGCCGTTATCTGATCACAGAGTGATGTACTTGTGGTTTGGGGAAAGTGGGCATCCAAAAGTTAATTAGATTTTAAATCTGATCCCTGAGGACTTTTTACCCTTTTGACATACTCGACAATTCTACCAAAAACATTGGCAGAATGGTAATCATTAACTCATACATAAGCACAGGGCCAAAAGGCCTGCATTACAGCAGCTATTAATTAGGATAATTATTCCCAAGACTGCAATTACAACCCACAAGATCCACTTAGCATCTATTCTCAAATTTTCCCTTCCTGCCATTCTAATGCTTCTGAGAGGTTCATTTACCACCATTTACCAAATGCGTTCACTGCTGTATATTGTTTCAGATGGACAGGACGGAAAGCCAATACCTAATATTGACCTTTTGAGTATCCTGTGATTAGAAAGCCTGCTCTCTCCGTCATTAGCTACATAGATTTATTGAAAGACATAGAATGTGCAATAGATTTGTGATGTTTCATCTTTCTTTCAGATCAGTATATGAAAGAAACATATGACAGAAAAACTCAGGTAGGTTTCAGAACATTTGCAGAACAGTTATGAACCTATGACAGGGCACTTGTTGATTTTCAAATCCTACACATGCCCAGTACTTTTCAGGTGCTTCTTAAATGTAAAAGGAAAGCAGGCATTATTCTCTCTCCACTCTAAAACAGGCCTTTAGTACTACCTGAAGTTGCTCAACTTCTTTCAGAACAGGGTATTTTCTTCACAAAGTGATTGAGTCCCGTCCTTTTGATCACAGTGACAAAACTGGTTGTAAGGCTGATACCAAATGAACTGTTCTCAGAGAAGAGCTGCCTGTTATGCCCATCATAAGAATGCCACTGAGCATAGTATCCTCCAAGCAAATGGAACATGTAGCTCTCCCAAAATAGGGGGTCAGAGGGGACTAGAGTCCTGCTAATGACTGAACTGGGAGCTGATTAGGCTATCTATCTGTCTGTCTGTTTATTTTTGTCCTCAGGACTATTTGATAAAGATTAGGGCAGCTGAATCACCCAAGAACTGATAGAAGCATTTGCTTCTTATGCCTTGGGAGCAGAGCTTAGCTGTGGATGGAAGCTGACCTGAATTGTTGAGACAAGGGCCCTTTCCACACCCTACTTTATATCATCATTCTCTGGTGGTGATCCTGGCAGTGGCTCTACCAGGAAGGGAGCATGACAGGAATATTCCCCTCTGCACTGGCTGGCTCCCTGCTGAAAGAAGTGTGATGGACATGCCTCTTCTTTCCACAGTGCAGCCAGGCACTTCCCTGGCTGCACTGGGGCAAGAAGTGCCTCCATTGCATTTATGGTGCTTCTGCAGGCCAGGTGTGGGATGGTCGCACGATCACAGGTCATTGACAGGGAAAATCCATCAATTATTTAATCCACAATTGTACTGCCTGGTGATGGGAGACGGATGGGACCACAACAGCATCATGCAGAAGCATCATTACGGTCCTGCTTTCCATCCCCATGTGGGGATGGAAGGCTCCTGTGGAAAGTGCCAAGAAGAGGGAATTGAGATTTAGAGTGAAGAGACTGAGCCCTGAACTGTAAGCAACATGTTATTCTATTATTTTATAATATTAAAGAGCAGTGTCTTTTCAAAACTGTTGGGATCCCTTATTCATTTAATTTTTGATTTAATACTGGGCTGCCTTGACTCTGCTCCCTTGCCCCAATCACATATGCTGTAAAATGCTTCCAAGATCTTTGCATGATCTTCATTTTGTGTATTTCCCCATCCCCCTAGCCAAAGGCAGAAACAGCAAAAGTCACAAGTTCCCAAAGACAGTCAACCCAAAATGTGCTACATGAGTTAGCTTGACTTGCATAATTTTCTCCTCCGCAATTTTTGGGGCTGGGAGTGGGGAGAAACCAGCAATTTGAACATGTACACACATGGGAATCCACAAGGAGCAATTTTTTGACTAGTTATATTGCACTGAGTGTTGAAACAGAGGTGGGACATTTGCCTCCTTCTTCACCACAACTCCACAGGATTATTTTGTTGGTAGCATGACAACAACCAAAACCTTTGAATAGTAACTTATGGATCTCAATGAGCTTTCACCCAGGCAAAGAGGCATGTGCTTGCAGCTTTGAAATGCAACTGTGTGAATATTTACTCAGAAGGGCCACTCTGAGTTCTGTGAGGCTTACACTGGAATGACTACAGCCCTTACATATGAACCAAGAGATCATATTGCATCACCTCAAACTCAACTATTTTAGTATAGTGATTTGGGTGTTGTACTAGGACTCTGCAGACCAGAGTTCATATCCCTACTAGGCCATGGAAATCCACCCTAGGCAAATCATACTCTCTAGCCTCAAAGGAAGGCCATGACACCCTGTCCCCAGACCAGATCCTGTCGCAAAACTCCATGATAGGTTGCCATAAACTGGAAATAGCTTGAAGGCACACAACAAACAAAAATAAAATTCCAAGATTTGGTTTTCAGTCATCATATTATGAGACATTTAATAATCAATTATTGCTATTGCTAGTAATTATCATAGTGGTAACTGTAATAGCAATATACCATCAATACACATGGTGCCTTACAAAGAATAAGAAAACAGATCCCTTTTCCACAGAGCTTACGATCTGTCATTTGATACTAGAGGAAAAGAAAGGTTATCAAGACAGTGATAAACAGAAAAACTGTTTGTATTTGGGTTATACATAATATCTGGATCAACTGTTTGTGAAGGACAAGAATGCATTTTCAAAAGAAAGTTTCACTCCATCCTCTTAGCTGTCTAAAGAGTGATATATTATTAGAAGGTATGTTTTTTTAAATGTTCTTTAATTTGCAAACAGAGGAAATAAAGTAGAGATCTCAATACCCTAAAGGCACCAGATCTTGGAAACTAAGCAGGGTCAGCCCTGATTAGTATTTGATGGCACACCACCAATGAATGCCAGGTGTTGTAGTCTTTATTTCAGAGGAAGGAAGTAGCAAAATCACCTCTGAGTATTCCTTTCCTTAAAAAAAAAAACCCTATAAAAGTATGGGGTCACCATAAATTAACAGACAACTTGAAGGCACATACACACATACATCATGCATAGCAGGTTGGATCCTCCTCCTCATGTTGCTGTTATGCAATTGCCCTAGGAACACACAAGACATCTGCCATACCTGTGGGACTGGGAGGAAATGCTGCTGAATCACAGGGCATCTAGTCTATTCCTATGTAGACAGTGATTAACAGAAAAAGCACCTCCTTATGAGCTTGGCCTGGCCAATGCCCCATGTGCTTTCAAGGTGACTCTTATGTGGGAGCATCCTATAGGTGAACTGGCTCATGGACAAATCCTGCAGGGCAAATGCTTTAGGCTGGGAGCCCTCACAATTCTTACAGCTTGCACAGTGGTCTTTTTTGAATGTTCTTTAAAGCAGAGGAAGTAATGTTTCTCTTAAATGTACTGTTAGATTGTATTTGTGAGCATTTCATGTTCTTCTTTAATAACCTCAAGCACAGGGCTGAATGAATTCAACAACAGTAACTGGAAAAAAAGTGCAATGAGTCATATTATAGGAAAATGGAGAAAAGGATACAGGACTCTCCACTGAACACAATCCTTTATTGTAGGCAATCTTTGATAACACCCTTTTCATTTCAGTTCAGTCCCATAAAATTACCACTAACATTACAACTCATGCAGAACATAGATAAATGTAAAAATGTCACCGAATTCTTCCAGATGGGACTTTTAGTTCCACTAGATCACCATCTACTTTTTTACTTGTCTAATATTTCATTACAACCTTTCATAAGTTAATTTTCTTTCCACTGACCATGTAAATCACAAATCAATTTTCATTTAAAATGCCTGGCTACAGATTGCTCCTGAAAGCTCAAGACATATGCTTCAGTGAACTCTCCAACATTCTTAATGCAGATTAGAAAAATGTTGTGAGGTGATTTTTATTTTTTTGGTAAAAAAAAAATATTTTTAAAGGAATTAATTTTACATTAAGAACATGAGACTTCAGTGGCTCTGGTGCTCATTCCCTTGGCATTAAATGCAGTTGCATTGGAGAAACATGCATTTCTCTCTCTCTCTCTCTCTCTCTAAATGTTTGTTGTAAGAAAATTACGAGCATTGATGTAACTGCTGCCACTTGAATTACATAAGAGGAAAATAAATAGCCACTGGCTGGAACATAAATTATGTTGTAATGATATACAGCAAGCCTAGGCAAGTTGCAGCCCTGCAGCAGTTTCATGCAGCTGTTTTTGTGCTCCTTCCAGAGTCCTCAGGCCACCCCTTTCTGAGCATAATAAAAGGTGGGCTGCCTGGCCCATAAGCCCACGGGAGTGGCAATTCACTCTTCAAACCAGTTGCAGGACAGCCCTCTGCTCTGTAAGTCCCCCCCCCCAAACAACTCTTTTTTCAAACCAGGGGCTTGTAGTTTGGTCAGGAGCACCAGAGCTCCCTGGCTGAGAAGTCTCAGCACCATCCTTAAACAGCAGTCTTCAGGATATGATGGAACTGTGGCAGTTAAGGTAGAATCATTCTTCTATAATCATGTAGTGAGGGAAGGGCTCAGAAGTGAACTCCCATCCATGCCCCTTTTCTGTTTCTGTTTTTTCTAAAAAAAGTATTTTGAGCAGTTTGTGTAGCCCCTCGTGATCTCTAGGGGTGGAAAACTGTTCTTCCAGACCCACTACTGTCTGATCTGGTTGATCCTTTATGTGGGACATTAGGCACATACATGTACAGAGCTTAGAATATCATCCATTACAGTTTTTGATCTACTGCCTCTCCAAAGTTCATTTAATAAACTTATAAATTTCATTTATAAATGTTTATTTATAAATTTAATTTATATCTTGCTGTTTTCCCAGAAAAAGAATCAAGGCAGATGATGGTTGATTATTATTACAGCTACAATTTTTTTAAAGTAACTTTCCTGCTTTTCAAAAGTTACCTTCTACATTTTTTCTAGTTACTTTCTACATTTTTAAAAAATCTGAATATTGTATAATAGCACTACTTACTACTACTACTACTACAAATTTTTATATCCTGCCTTTTCCCCAGCTTGAGACATCAAATAGCTTACAACAATTTAAAAATACATTTTTAAAATTTAAAAAAACCACAAGATGCAAAAGTTAAAACATTAAACAATAAAAAAAAATTTAAACACACATTGTTAAACACACACAAACACAGCATAACAATTAGCCAGATCCAGCACGTCGTGTAAGACAGGCCTTATAAAATCACAAATCAAATGTCTGTTGGGATAGAAAAATCTTTAATTTTCTTCAGAAAAAAAGTGGTGAGGATGCCAGTCTAACTTCTCTGGGAAGGGAGTTCCAGAGCCTTGGAGCAGCCACTGAGGAGGCCCTTTCATGTGTTCCCACCAGGCGTACCTGTGAGAGTGGTATATCATACAGAAAGGCCTCCCCAGCAGATCTCAAAGCATAGGATGGTGCACAAGGGAGAATACGGTGTTTCAAATAAGCTGGACCTGAGCTGTGTATGGCTTTAAAGTTCATAACCAGCACTTTGAAATATACCCAGAAATGGATCAGCAGCCAGTGAAGCTGTTGCAACAAAGGAGGCATGCATTGCCATGTGATCTGTTGCACAACTCTTCTCATTCTCTCTACTCTCACCCAAATCACTATCACCTCAATAGCTCAAAGAAAGGCATGTGATGTATTATTTAAAACACATGATATTCCTCTTTCACTTTTTAGTGAGGACACATCCCCAACAACTACAAAAACAACTTAAAAGTGAACAGTTACACACCAAAATGGATGGCATTACCTCCTGCTACGTTACATTACATTAACACAACGTATTTATACTTTAGTTATTTGGAAAAGGATTAGCTCAAGTAACTAATTATTTGAGACCAAGTATTTCCAGTACTTTTCCAGAGATGTGCTAGCAATAGAGAGAGAAAGAAACAAGAGAAAACTCTCCTGCTATTAGCAACACATGAAAGAAGTGGGAAGGACGGAAAAGACAACCAGAAAATGTCCATATATGTGTCTTACATATTTGTTAACAATGAAATACATATTCTAAAGGTGAGCCATTAGTGATCCTACAGTGGCACTGATTTCAGTGACATAAAAAGATCTTATATAATTCACATAGAAAAGGGAAAAAACTTCCCATTGTTTTCTGTACTGTAATGTCTAGTAATGTCTAGGTTCAACAACCACAACATATTGAACTTGGGGTTGCCACTGAAGACTGCTCAGCAACTTGAGTTAGCATATACTGCAACAATTAGATTACTAAGATTTAGTCTAGGGGGAACTGGTCATGCTAGTTATACAAAACTACATAGAGAAAGGTACTCAGAGACCTTCCAGGTGCAGTTCAAATTGCTGCAGATGCTTACCTATAAAGCTCTAGGGTTTGGGTCCTTCATACAGTAAAGGCCAGTCATTTGCCACATGAACACTCTTTTCATCATCTGGGACTTTCGTCTGTCACCCATCACTCAGAGTTAGTTCCATTCTGTTTATGGAATGTCCTCCCTAGAGAAGATTGCCTGGCACCAATTGTGCCTTTCTAATGCCAAGAAATGTGTTTTCATTCATCCAGGCCAATCAGCACAGAATGAATTTTCATGCTGAGTTTTTCTCTGTTCTCCACTTGATGTGTATTTATTTTTATTTTATTTTTTTTGTGACCTTATACCAATGTTTTAGGGTTTTATACTACATTACATGGCTAGTTTTGCTGGAGGGATGCCTAATTTAAGAAAAAAATTGTAAAACTAAGATACAACATTCATCTCCTTTGCGGTTCTTTTTGTAATGACATTAAAATTGACCCCTGGCAAACTAATGGAGGAAACGTGGCCAAGTGAATTATCAAAACTATCTAATAACAGTCAATTTGCAACCAAATTAGAAGAGCAACAAAGTGAAAATCAGTTAATTAAACAGTTTCCCCTGAGAAGTCTCCATATTTTAGTCCCTCCTAGAAGCTTTCCAAACTACCATATGAAATTGCCCCAAGGTCCCTCCACCCATGAGAAATGCAGTTCATTCAATGTTTGTGATGGAAAAAAATTCAAGAATATTTTAAAAAATGACCAAGTGTCAGGATACCCTGATGTGGAGAATTCTAGATTGACAAGAATCTTTGCTTGCAGATATTTTCTGCATAAAATTTGCATGTGCAAAAAAAAAAATGCTGTTTCTCTGCAAAAAAAAAAAAAAAATCTATATGCAAATAGATTTTGTGTGGAATAAGTCCCAAACTGAATACTTCAGTTTCCAAAAACTTTCTCACAGTGGGAAGAAAATTGCTAAAATTACTCACTGCTTCCTTCAGAAACAAAGTTAGCGAGGAATTACATTTCTGCTCAGTGGTAATCCTGACTCTAGAAGATGAGGAGGTGATCTGTGCCACATGATGGCTGTGTGTCTACGTGGGTCTTTTTAAACATTTCTGTTTAAGAGAGGCCTGCAGCTGCAGCATATAGACAGTAGAGGAAACTACATCATCAGTTGTTTATTTGGGAAGGGAGAGGATGGAAGTTGGCTGGTGAAGGCTGCAGGACAGGAGCTGTGTCTGCTCAAATTAGGGGGTTTAGACACATGACCCTGACTGGGCTGAGGGACAAAGGGGTTTTATTTCTTCTGCCAAGGTTGTCAGGTGAGTTCATTTAGCAATAAAACCCTTATACTTCCATTCACTCAAGGACAATATCACCAAATTTACAAGCTAACAGCAGACTTACACCAGGATCTTTTTAGGATACAATGGACCAAGGGGGATGGTTTGACACTTTCATTGCTTCCATAGTACCAACAATCTTGTTGCATAAGTGGAAGATCAATGATAGCCTCAACTGAAAATGTCTGGAACTGGTCACCTGCTGCATATGCACACTCCTGCCAGAGGAGCAGACGGTCACATGCCACACATCTCCCACCAGAGAGTGAATGTATATTAAGAAGGTTATTCCTTCAGTGGCTGATTCCAAGGGGCCCTTGGAGACAAAGCTCTATGACAAGGGGCGAGGTTGACTCAATGAGTATTAAGCATGCTTAATATTGTCAAATACAAAGTGTTTACTGGGAAGGATGGAGACTGAAAACCAGGGAGAAGGAAGATAGAATGGAAAGAAAGGAAGTATGGTGGCTGGTGTAGTGAACAGAAGTGCGTGTTGCAGCATTGTTTTAGAAGTCCCATTTGTGGGGAATATTTGAATGAGGAGAAGTGGATGGTCAATTGAAAATGACTGACTGATCAGTTCACCACCTGTTCTATGCTTCATATCCCTGAATGCATTTATGAAAATATGCCATTTCTACAATTAGCACATAAGCAACCTTGGAGGCACATTTAACATGACAGTTACTGAGCCACAGGAATTTCTGCAGAAGCCCTCTGTTAGATATAAAATGACAAAACAAAATTTGCATGCATGTCTAACTCCTTAGCTAATATTACTGGAGTATCTTAGGATGGTATGGTGATTAATTTTGTGCATATGGAGAATTAACACCACAAAGGCAGTTATGATCCAGTTCAAACACACTGTCTTTGAACAACAAGCTAATACTACACTCCCCTCTCTTCATCAAGATTTTTAAAATTCTCTTTAGCATTTTCTTTTTGCATTCTTTTAAGTCTTTTTTGCCTGTTCTGGCTTTGCTGTTGATGCCTTTATTTTTCTTAGTTTTAACACTATGTTTAGTTTTATGTTTACTTGTACCTGCAGGTAGTTATTCTATTGGCTTAACTTTTATGATCTAAAAATTCTCTTGTTAACCATCCAGATTATGATCAGAATCCTGTTGGTGTCTTATGCATTCATAGATTCCCCTAAGACAGCATTTGGGCGTTTTCAGCCAATGTGCAGCATCCACACTCGGTTCAAGGCTACAGAGGTGGAGTTGTACATGTGGTACCACTGTGCACACAGATGTGCATGACCATGTAGATGGTCACTTGGTTTCACACTCAGTTGTACAACTTTCCCATTCAACATTAAGCTTGTGTAACACACTCAGTGCATATCACAGGGAGATAGTTGCACTACACAATGCTGATGTAAGATCTCAGCTAATGCCAATGTTAAGCCGACATACACATTTTGTTGATAAATACATAAATGTTACATATTATTTAATCCTTACTTCCTATAACTGGCACAGCCAGTCCCTGGCAATACTATAACAGAACAGTCTATGAATGTAACTTCCCATAATCATTCTATAGTTCAAATAAGCACACTGAAATCTATAAAATGCAGTCATTTAAAATATGAGGCAGAATCCAAGCACAGTCTTATGAGACAGTTGCAGTTTAGTTCCATTTGTTCAAGGATATTCCCTTCCTTGTTCATTGTCTCTCCCCTTCCCCATCCAGGTTGGCTGTTTCTACCTGGTCCTCCCATATATGCTTTCCGTATATTTGCTCTCCTCAGGCTACAATCTTATGCACGCATACCTAGAAATAAACCCCACAGAACATTTTGGGTTTTACTTCAAAGTACACATGGGCAGGATTGTGCAGTTAAATCTCCCATCTCTGCCTGCAGTGTCCTTCTCTACATCCAACGTTAATTTCTCCGCTGTGTTTCACCAATCTATGTATGCAATTTGTTAGCAACAGAATTCAAACTGACCAGAATCCCAACTTGAAGCACTTTGAAACAGTGCTTGTGGGGGTTGATAGAGAGGATGATAGAGAGGATGTCATTTTCAATAAGGCTGAATGCTCATGACATTGAAAGCACAGCTATGCTAAGTGGGGCTGTTTGTTCTAATGTGGTGTGTCAGCAGTGACCACTGAAACTGAATGGCAGAGCATCCATGTTCCAGGAAGATGGCTGGCCAAATCTTGAGGTCTTTATCTCAGCTAACCCTTAAGCAAGCATTCATGGATTGTTATGTCTCTAGAAAATATTATTACAGGCTATACTTTCTTAGGATTGATTCTTCCTAGGGTCTGGTCCCTCTCATGGTGTGATAATGGGTCACTTTGCTCCTCATGAACAATGAAGCAACTATTTAACAAGTCTGGAGTTTAGGCACAGGTACCAGTCTGAGAGCTTGGAAAAGTTAACTTGGTTACTATAATTCCTAGACTCACATTGGTCATGCTGAGTAGGGATTGTGGGAGTTGCAGTCCAAAAAGTTATATTTACAAGCTCTGACGTGTCTGGGAATCACAAACATGCAACTATCATGAGAATGCCTTTTTGACAGTTGTCTGATTAGTGGATTGTCATATATTTGGATGGACTTTTTCCTAATTTTGGTAGATTTTGACTGCAATCAGAGGACTGGTGTCTTTGATTCTAGTCTCTTTTACTCCTCTCATCATCATTCTTTACCAAATGGCATACTGACACAGAACCAAAAGAGATACATGCATTCTTGCCAGGTCCTGTGGTTTTATTTCCCAGACTTAGAGTCTTAAGTGTTTTAGTAGCCCCATCTGATAAAATCATGACACACTCTGCTTCCACTTATTAAAAAATATATTTTTAGCCTTTGTGGTGTCACAGAAAAGATTTACAGCCCAACTGCTGTGTGCCCTAAAGGCTCAGCATCAGAAGATACATAAAAACAAACCCATGTTATTTTTAAGCCTGTCATATAGTGAGGGATGCAGACTTACGATGTCTGAACATTTGTGGTTGATGATCATGTGCATTCCAATTCCTGACTGGGAATGTAAGGCAGGCAAGGAGAAAAACTAATGAGCAAAAGGTGCTTCACAAGAAGAACAATAAATTGCTGGGGTTTTTTTTAAAGGCTCTTTGAAATGATTCTACAACTGTGATTTTCATCTAGAATGAAGAAGAACTAAAGGTTCAATAATAGTGTCTCCACCCAATCTCCTACACAACATGGATCCTGGGGAAAGGGTTTACATTGCAACTCAGGCTCCCCAACGTGTTGACAAAGGATTCTTTAATTCCATGATTCTCTTGATGAAGCACAATCTCATTCTCTGTGTGAAGCCCATTCAGATTGCACACATGTTGCTGTTTACACTATAGGGGAAGGGATGGAAGAACTCATTGGCCATTTCCGCACTAGACTGTTATAGTGCTATTATTCTACTTTCAACATCCTATGGAATCCTGGGATCTGCAGGTTATGGAGAAATATTTAGAATTTTCAACCCGAGAGATCTTTGGCCTCAGTAAACTACGAACCTCAGAATTCCACAGGATGTTGAAAATGGAATAACAGCACTGTAACAGTGTAGCTCAGAAATGGTCTAAATCCCAAGGACTATACTTTCCTTGGCCCTGTATTGAAGTCTGTGTAACAGCGCAATGAAATCTGGATTCAGGTCTTGGGCAGCTAGTTGTCTACATCCTTTAACAACACACATCTCCCTATCCATCATCACTATAATTTTGTTTGGAACCTTTCAAATGGGAACGCAAGTCACCTTACAGCCCAAAGTAGGGCAATATATCCATTCTTCTTAGCTACAAATCAGCCTCCCAAGAGATTCCAAAATGTATGTTTTTAAAGGCAAATATAGGCCAGTTTCACACGGGGGTAAAAGCCGGAGGTCTTTCACACCGCGAGATGAGCTAGTGTGGTTGCAAACGGTGAGGTGCCACACCTCCAACCGCTCTAGCCCAGCCGCAGGGGTGGCGCTTCCCAGGTGGTTTTTATCAAATTCGCCCGCACTAATCCATGGCAGCTCCCGGTGAGAATCTGCAAAGGCGCGGTAGTGCGTCTCTGCAGATCTGCCCGGGGGCGGGCTTCCGGCTGGCACGCTGCCCTAATTGGCGGAGCGCCACCTGAAGCTGCCAGCTGCCATTTTGGGCGCCGTGGAGCACTGCCAAACGCCACCGAGCACCGCTGAAATTTGGCGGCGTGTGAAGCAGCGGAACCACGTTCTCCGCAGGGACGGAGCAGGGACGGAGCAAAACGCAAGCAGGTAAGCTCCACCCCTGCGTGCACTGCCCCGTTTCGGCCCCCCCATGTGAGAAAAGGGCCATACATAGGGAATGTGGGAAGGGATGGAGCAAAGAAATAACCTACTTCTTGCTGCTTTTCTTTTCCAAATTATCTGTTCTTGAAGCAGCTTTTGTTCACATCAGGGTGAGAATCACACCCTCAATGTTGTTGGATTGTATCTCTCAGCATTCCTCAGCATTCACTATGCTGGCTGATAGGGCTGCCAGAAATTGTAGTTAAACAACTTCTGCAGGGCTATGTGATTTCCATCCCTGGGGTTAGTTGTTATTTTCATGCATTATCATTAGGATAGTGGCCTAAATAAGAGATGATCTATTTGACTGAATTAATTCAGCATTAATTATATAATTCTGGTACAAGACCATCCAAAGACTAAAAGAAACAATCTCTCTGTAGATGTTGTTGACAGAACAACCTCTCTTAGAAATTATTTCTATTAAGTGTGAGAGACTTCTGACACTAGTGTAATGTCTGAAGCTATTATGATGATCTGAGCGTTGACTTTGCAAGTTCGGCCCTAGTTTGGTTATTTTTTTTGCGGGGGGAGGCGTTTTGGTACTAGATTTCATACTGTTTTTTTCTCTAAAGAGAACGGTTCTTCATCTTCTCATGCAGCAGAGGAGAGGTCTCACTTTCTGTATCTATAAACAGTAACAGGCAGTAGGAGTGAAGTTCATACTCACGACCACACATGGGAAGTATACTTGACAGCTGTGAAGCTCATATGGCATTAAAAAGAACAAGAAAATGTTTTACCAAGGGCAGGCCTATCAAGGGCTATTAGCTGTGCTTTGAAAATTGAACTGCTATGTTCAGAACCAGCATACCCAGATACTGGGAGACAAACAGCATGAGACAAACACATGATATGTATCAGCTTCCTGGAGACCATTCAGCCCCACTGAAATCAGAATGGTGGACTAGTTGAAAGTCTTGACTAGATCCAACAGTAGTTTTCCATTCTATTCCTTCTGCTTGCCAATGTACACATTTAAAAGTTAATTTTCCCAGGGATTTTCCCCCAAAATGCTTATATTACAATCTATGTATATCGTGTGGATTGGTAATTTCACAAACAGACCTGTAGAAGCAGATTTGAGCCAATGTTTCTTTAAAAACAATAGCATGCAGAAAAACACTTATACCTCTTTGAAACCTGCAGCTGTAGTTACTGGATCCCTTTCTTTTCAGCTACCCTAAACTACCAGATAATTTCCATGCTCCTGATCCATAACTCTTGAAGGTTAAAAGGTGACCCTCCAGTTTTCCTCAGCCCCTGGATCTGCAAGGGTATGTGATGCTGAAGATATGCAGATGTATCGCATTGCAACTGACCATACCGTGAGCCAGGTTGCTGTGCTGAAGAGGTGAACTAAACACAAGCCTCACTGCTGAGTTGGGTAATAGCAATCCTGCTCTTGCAGCAAACCCCTGCCAAGCAATACACCGAATGACACTGATGTTAGCTCTGGAGGGAGTCTCTTACCCTCCAAGCTAGAGGTAAGATACAAGATGAGCAGTAACCTGTTAAAAAAAAGGATTTTAAAAAGAGAGAAAACCAGGGGAAAGATTAAGATAATTTTACCTTCTATGTTACATCCATCACATACCCCAATGTCAGTATCTATTCTATTGTTCAAGTACCTGACACAAACTTCTATTTCTTATCCATGCAAGTGCCTCTTTCATTTGAAAAGTTGCCTACCTTTCAGAGTTTTATAATAAACTGGAAGTGAGTAACAGTATGATATCAAAGGAAATAAAACTCCAGTTGCAATTGCTGCTGGGGTTTGCCTTCTGAATGTGGCTTCTACAATATTTCATCTGTGCTGACACCTTTCACTCTCAATTATTTGGCTGCTGTCAAAACAAATCAATCAAATTACAGTGCAGCATGTCTTCATGTTACCGTTCCATTGTACATTGGATGCATTAGCTTTGAAATATACGGAAGCATAAATTTTTATCTCTATTATTTATTTAATGCAACATTTTCCCTAGTGAGGTAGCTCACAAACACAGATAACTCAAATTAGCTCATGTCAAATGTTTGATATGCATAGACATCTATACAAATATTTGTGCATGTGTATGAATGAAACATCTCAGAAATGTTTGAACAGTATTGCATTTTTTAAAAACTGGCTAATTTGGTCTCTCTAAATTAACTACTGTCAGATGAATGCTACAATTAAAAATGAATAAAAACAGGGAAACTAGTGAATGTTCATTAAATGTAATTAGAAATTACTGAAAGCTGTCACTCAGCTTTCACAGATAAAATTATTTGAATAAATAATCAATTTTTAGCACATTGGAAAAACAGCAAATGTAGGGAACAAAATATTTTGAAGCTACAGTATAGCACTGTACACAACATAGCCCAAGGTACTGTCAAGAACAGCAATGGATCATTTTGTTAAACAGGAGACAAGGGCTAGAATTTCACTGAAAAAGAAAATCAGGAGACAAATATTTTGATGACACTGTAGTTGCTACAGTAGGTGTAATACTAATACAATACTACAATCCTAATCTGTCTACGTGAAAGCAAGTATGCACTTTTATCCACCCAATAGTTTTACATCGTGTTAGTTGCCATGATTTCTCCTAAAGGATCTATTTGTGGGAACTGTATTTTGACAAGAAAAAAATTAAAAAATTTTTAGAAAATTCTTCCAATTCAGGGCTGGACAAATTTATCAGGTCTAGAGAGCTATTCCAGCTCCACACATCCTACCATCCTACCATGGATTACACAACCCTTACAACACCATGTGTAGCTGAAATCTGGTGGTGTAGTGGCAAATGGAAGTTGTTTTAACTCACCTCCCCCTCAATTACATTCAGGGCTAAACAAAGTGTGTTGGGACACAGAGGGCCCATACACTTCATCTTATCTCAGAAATGAAGTTTATTTAACTATTACACCATTACAAATTCATTGATATGCCATCACATTCCAAGCACTGGGGATAAATGTGGCCTTGTTTCTTTAAAAAAAATTCTGAACTCCCTCCTGGAACTATAATCCCCAAGTTTTGCCAGGAAGAGGGAACAATGCTTCCTAAGCCAGTGTTAGGACTTCAAAATGTAATACATGTGTGTTTGTAACATGAAATAAAAATATGAAATCCCATTGATCACTTCTTTGGTGGGAAGAACAGGACAATGAAGGATCAAATCTACCATTCTTCTCCTGCCTTTCTACTTAAAATAACTAATATATACAATTTCGGGGGGGGGGTGTTTGATTTTTAAGGGATACATGATTAACAATGGGGCCAGCATGATTTAATGATTTGAGTGTTGGACTACAATCCTGAAAACCAAGGTTTGATTCCCCGCTTGGCCATGGAAACCAACTGGGTGATCTTGGGCATGTCATACACTCTCAGCCCCAGACAACACCATGATAAGTTTGCCTTAGAATCACCATAAATTGAAGATGACTTAAAGGCATGCAGCAACAACAATTATCAATGACATAGCAGTTAGACTGTGAAGGGAAAGGTATAAGTAGCACCTATTGAGGTACCTGGTGCCCCATTTATCTAGAGAGGGATGTTTGTGCCCAGCCTGTAATGTGGAGACAATATGTCTATACTGTTGTTACACAACCTTATGGGGTCAAACATTGGGCTAGAAACACGGGGCCTTTCTGCACTGTTATAGTGCTATTATTCCATTTACAAAATCCTATCAAATCCTGAGGTTTGCAGTTTAGGGGGGGGGCCTTTATAATTCTCAGCCAAAGAGCTCTTTGGCCTCAGTAAAATACAAACCCCAGAATTCCACAGGCTGTTGGAAGTGGAATAATAGCACTATAACACTGTAGTGCACAAAGGTCCACAGATCTATTCTGACAATGTAAAGACCAGGAGGGAAGGGTATAACTGGAAGAAGGAAGTGAAGTGCAAAGAAGGAGTTTAACCTAATTACTACTCCTATTTTGTGCTTCCCACAACTGCTTTTCCTCCAACTATAACAAACACAAGCCTATAGCTGAGGGAAAGCAGCTGCCAAAGGGATACGTAATAAGAGATTAGCGGTTCTTTCACAGTACCCAATTATAGCATTATATTCCACTTTCACTGTCATGGCTGCATCCTATGGAATCCTGGGGTTTGTGGTTTCAGACACATACTAGACTTTTCTGTTGAGAATTTCAAATATCTCCACCTAAATTGCAAACCACATTATTCCACAGGATGTTGCTATGGCAGTTAAAGTGGAACATACTGCTATAATAGTATCCTATGAAGAGACCAAGGAGGAGGGAAAGGTTAAACACCCACCTCCTGTGTGCTGCTTGTCCCAGCCAAACATACTCTCTGCCACCAGTTTTTAGATAGGTTACAAAAATATTTATCCAAAATATTTATCCAAAAATGTGCAAAAAGTCTTATAATCTCACTCCACAGGAACAAACTTTTGAAACTTTTCTTTCTTAATTGGTAAGATCAAAGCAATAAGTAAATATTTGCACCCATACTCTGGATGTCAAGCTTAATTAGAATTGTCAGACGTTGAGGTGTCAAGGTTACTGACCTGCCTTTAGCCTCAAGAACTAAACATAAAAATACTATATATTAAGTAAAGAATGAGAACAGTTTAGGGAAATGTAAGGGCATTTTGCACCCACAGACAATAGAAAATAGTTATCCCTATCTTTCCATTAGGCACAGTCCAGAGATACAGGAGACTGTAACATTAATGATGGAGAGAATGTAAGTACTCCCTCCCCAAAAAACAGTAAAATGAATGCTTCCTATACATTATCTACCATATTTTATCTACTTTACTTATATCTTTGTGAATACCTCTACTTATACAGTTGGACCTGCACATCTGCTAGGGTTAGGGGCACACGACTTTCACAAAAATGGAAAAATCACAAATATGTCTGTGGCTGTGGGAAGGGGGCTGAGGCATGGTAGGGAGAATGGGCACCCAGTGTGCAATTCTGGTCAGGGAAAGGAGAGAGAAAGGGGATGGAGGGCACGGTGGCCCTATACTTCCTCTTTCTCACCCATCTATTTCCTTGGGAGTGAGTATGTGGGGGCACTGGGAGAAGGTTTGTGGTGCTGAGAAATCAGTCTGCGAGCGGTCCTTAGCTGGCCAGGCAGTGGCTGGTGGGGTAGGGGTAGAACTAGAGGTGGGTTTGTAAAGGGTTGTGTGGCCTCATCAGAACTGCCAAGAGGGAAAAAAGTGCCTGAGGTGGGCAAGGCAGGGTTTGAAGAAATTTGAAAATAGTCAGATCTGTGAAGGGCCAACTGTATAGCTAGAGTTTTGATCAGCTGTTCAAGTTTATTCTTGCAATCTGTAATGCCACTGGAATATCACAGTAGAAAAAAAATCCCTTTTTGTCCTTGCATATTTCATCCCAGTGTGTTACTCAGCTTTGCTGTTACAGCAATAAAAGGAAAATTTGTGTGTGGTATGTGTGTGTGTGATGAACAGAAGTGTGGTGGACTTGTAATGGAGACAAAGGCAAGTATAACTTACACATAGAGCCAGAGAGTACACCTGTCTTTACATGTCATTGTTCCCTTCTCTGAAAGTAACTCCATAAATATCTCAGCATCATTTCAGCATTCATGTCGCTCCAAGAGACTGTTATCCAATGACACCACTTTTCTTGACTCCCTCTCAGTGCTACACTTTTTACAATTCATGCTCTGCATTCATGAGCCTAAAGTTGTTACTACGCCACTGCTTTGATTGTATACTGATACACACATCGGGGGCCAAGTGAAATTCTGAGGCTAAATACAGAAATGAAGTTTAGGGTGTTTTCATGGCATCTGCCCCCACAAAAAACTTTTCAGGCCAAATAATGTGGACTGTTTCTCTTGGAAGCCATCAAGTACAGTGGGTCACCTTTTAAAGATACTGGATGCCCCTTCCCAAAGTTTAATATCAAAATATCAGCGTTTTTCAAAACCAGAATTGAACTTCTGGTCACTTTGGTGTTCGTTTGTCTGACATTTTGGGGTGCAAAACCCACCAAAGTTGTCCATCCACTAACTGGGAACCTTTTTTGGCATCTCAAAGTATGTGATATTTCAAAGTGTTTTTTTTAAGTGTCTCTATATTTATATAGTTAACCTTAGGTTCTTTTTTTAAATATAAAATAATACTTAATATATTTACTATAACAAATACTCAAAGGAATTATGGGCATTAATTTACATGCTGAAAACTGATTCTTCATTAAAACGATTCTTCATTAAAAGGTACCCTTTCTCAACATAGAATCTGTAATGCCACAGATTCCAGGCTGAGAAAGGGCATAATGTACTACAAACGCAATCACTCTCAGCCCCGACAATCAAAGCCATATAGGAAGAAATGGCTGAAATTATAGTCTAACACATCTGGCAAGAACCAGTTTGGGAAAGGCTTGTTTAAGGACCGAGTGGGAAGAAAAGTATCTTCCACAACCCCTGCGTGATTCATCTGTCTTGGTTAGGAGAAAAACAGTAGCAACTTGCTCTTCTGTTTTCTTTTATGGATTATGAGGCTGATTCACACCAATACGCACACACACAAACACAAAAATTTTACAGAAGAACTCTTGGAGATATTTTTGACACATAAAAGGAGCTGAAGTAAACAACTGGTTCAGGAACATCACAAAATTGGCTCAATATCTTGTAGAATCTAAGCTGAAAATGATAGTGAAAACAAAAAAGAACAACTGTTCTTACTCAACACTGAAAGACACAGGAATGGTGCTTATTTGTGGCTTGCTGGTTTAGAATCTAATCATACTTCTTTATGTCTCTACAAAAGACTTGTAGAGAAAGCAAGGATAACATATCCTGGCAGTGTAACACAGGCTTTAGTACAGCTTCTGATACGCAGGTACATTTATTTCTTTTCTGTCATGATACTCATGAATTATGGGAAATACCTCTCTGAAAACTGTTACTTCTAAGCTTGCAAGAAGGTACATGAAAATTCTGTTGGTGGTGTTTGATCTGTGATGGCTCATATATGTATGGCACTGCAGTCAACCAATGACAAACATGTATGTTTGAAACAGGCCAAGGTCAACTGTGTCTTCTTTACACGCCGTATGGAAACAGCTGGGACATGATAAGACAGTTCTTACATTCTATGGATTATATCATTTGAACCCAACAGACTAGGGCTTATCTGAGCCATAGTTAGTTAGCAAGCCAGCTTCAAAGAAGATGTAGAAAACTGGTTTGTTCCCCCTAACCAAGTTCAGATTAATCACAGTTCAGGATTCAGAGAACATGCTAAGTTGTGGCCAATCTAAAAAGGAAGTGGATAACTGCAGTCTTTTTGTTGCAGCCACCTAGCAAGGCAGGCATATCAGCTGATGAGAGTCATTCTTGTTTGTTTGTTCGTTCATTCATTCATTCATTCATGATCATAGATCAAATAAAAGGAGCAAGGATTAACAAGAATTCATCCCTGTAATGCTAGGCTATGGTTGTCTGCAGCAAACTGGTACAATATATTAAATTTTGCCCAGGCTCCCAGCCTACTGGCTTACAGTGGCCATCATAACATCACAGCAAGACTCCTGATTCAGCAAGAAAGATCAGGTTGTATTTGTTTTTCTTTCTCCACCTCTATAAGGCCATACTTCCAACTGTAATCCAGTACTGTTGGATGTGCTTAAGCTCTTTCATATTACTGGGCCACAACATGCCTAGTTCTGTATTGGAGTTTTTGTAGTCATTGACTTTACAATACATGTCCTTCAGTCATGCAATTAAATGGCATATATAGTAATACTCCGATGACAGCATTTGCAATTACAGTATCAAAGTAAAATTACTACTGAGTATTTACTCTTCTTTTGATTTGTTCTTAGTCTGTGCCATTCTTGTTTTAGTTATGTTAGTACCATGTTGAAGTACCTGGGAATAAGCTATTCCTCTAAGTGAAACATCATTTTGATTATTACTGACATTGGTGCTCATTAAAATACATAACTGAAACACTGTTTTTCTGTAGGGCTCTGAAAGCTATTTCATGTAACTAGATGGAGAATACAAATGAACAGGGACTATATCACTTTAGTTAAAAAGAGAGAATATTCTTTTGAGGGGAAAAGGGCTCTGGATTTTAGATCAGTAAGTAATTCAGGTTCTTATTTTCCTTTTACCTATAAAGTCCATTTCTTAAGCTGCACATGCAAAGGGAATGAAATTATTTCATGCATTTACTATATACCTTTTTGCAATTAAAATTAATTGAGGTTTAACAATTGCACTAAAATTATTTTTGCATTTCTGCTATTTTTTCAAGGGGGCAATTGGACCTCTAGGCAATTCAAGATTAAAGAAACCTTCTCTCTTTATTGTTACAATATATAAATAAATCCCAACCAGAAGATTCTAATGGCCATCTTCCAGCATCTAGTTCGCTGGCTCTTTAATGCATGTCTTTAGCCACTAAACACTGCTTGAAAATATAACCTGCTATGTAGTTTGTTTTTAATAAAAAAAAGAAAATGTAAAGGTATAACCTTTTCAGAGAAAACAAGGTTTCCTTTCAGCACAGGGACATTTCACTAATGGTAACAGAAGACAACTGTTTCTTATTGGTTTTTATGCCCTCTGATGAGGAAGTATATTATTGTCATTCAATTTAGAAGCATTCTAAGTTTTGCAGTGGGAATAAAATTCTCAAGATTTAAGTTTTACAGAGGGAAAATCTTGAAAGTGTATGGCCTTTCCTTCTGAAGTACAAGTTTCACACAGGCTGTATAACACTCTAATATCCTCCCAAATATTGCTGACTGAAATCTGGCATTATGAAGTATAGATCTATATTGGGGATGGGAATGGGGAATGGTTTTGGGATTGGTTATAATCCTTCCCCTCTCCTGAAAAATACAGCCACGAAGGGCAAGTATGTAGAAGGGTCTTGTTTTGACTTGCATTGTCTATCAGAGCTTGTTCAGGAACTGTAGCAGGATATCTGCCATTGTAGTAACTTTTCAGAAGAATTATAAAATACTGTGAGAGCTGCCTCTTAACATACTACAGTCTATCTGTGTAGATTGTAACTGAGCCCGAGTCTTCTTTATAGTCTGTTGAAATGCAGACACATTTGCCAGTTATTGATGAAGAGTGGTGTTGATTTCTTTGTTCTATAGCAAAGAAACTAGCTGCCTTGGAAAACATGAAAACTCTGAGTTGATACTACCATTTGGGGAAATGGTGCAATACTGGAAACTGACAAATTGAATACTAAAAATATTTTCATCGAAGAAGACTAATGATATGACTCCACCAGTTCTCAGATGTGGTCATCTACCCATTATGCATAAATTTTGCTATCGTGTGTGGACTGGATACATAAGGACCTGATTTCTTTCTATACCTTATTTCAACTTGTGCAGATAGAATGTAATTGTTTAAAAAGTGTTTGTAATCCGTGTTATGACTTGAGAGAATTCCTTTCAGGCATGCACTTTTGTGGTTATGTATTGTGGTTTGCTTGCTACTACATGGGATATTAATATTAACTATGTTTGAAATACTATCTAATGTTTCTATCATTTGTGGAATGTTTCTTTGTTTTTGTTATAGTCCTGTTTGGTATGAATTCTTGCATTTGAGAGCCTTTCCTCTTGTACTGGGTGTAGATTTCTTTGCTGTGCATAGATTTCAGATAAGGTACACTATTCTCAATGTACTAGGCACCTCTTTGGTCAGTGTGCTATCCTTCTTGTTCATGGCTTGGATGCTAACAATGAACGGTGACTAGAGAATGATTAACATGACTTTCTATACATGCTGAATGAATGTATGGGGGAATTGCAGGGCTCTGTGTACCCCTCAACTGGTAGCCATGTTCCCTGTTGCCCATGTCACTGGTTGCCATACCCCAGTGCTTTACCTATCCCAAACATGTCAAAAGGCGACAGATCCCTTCTCATATCTTCCAACTGTCTTAGGCCCTTTCCTCAGCTTACCTCTGTCCTGGTGGCATTTGGTGATGACAGCAGCAGCTCTACTGGGAGAGCAATGGAGTGCTCCTCTCTGCACTGGCTGCCTGCAGGAGCCAGGAAGTGTGATGGCCAAGCCTCTTCCCACTGCAGTGCAGCTGGGTACTGTCCCAGGCTGTGCTGGGGCAGGAAGTGCAGCCATTATGCTTCCAGGGCCTCCACAGCGAAGGTAAGCAGTGCTGCTGCAGGAGGGCAGTGTGATTGCCAGGAAAACCCATCAATGATTTGCAGTGCAATTACACTGCCTAGGAGCAGGAGAGAGATGGGTCCAGGATGATGCCGTGCATAAGCATCATCCCAGTCCTGTCATTCCCTTTTTCCCATGGCAGGTTGGAGGTGTCATGTGGAAAGGGCCTTAGTCTGATAGGGACTGTCCCAATTAATCTTCTGTCATCCCACTTTTTCAGCTCCATGTCAAATGTCCCAATGTCTCTCTTCTCCTCCCTCTTTCCTCTGTTCTCAGCTTACTTTCCTTGGTGCAAACTGAGTTCAAAGTACAAAAGTAGTTTGTGCTCAATTAACTCAGCAGTGGGAACATGAGAGAAGGGCAGAATCTTGCCCTTCCCTGTAGACTTTGGGAAAAAAATCAAACTGCTGCAGCTTCTCTTAGCTTGGATGTTCTTCCTCATTCATAACTGTTGCCATTTTGTCCATAGTTTGATGTTGCTCGGCCATAGCTGTCCTTGTTTTCATCTGTGAAATGTTGAAGGGTATGTAATGTACATGAGTTCCAGTGTACATGAGTTTCTAACCATGTATGCTAGCATGTGTGTAGAGCACCTTTAGGCATGTACTAAATGTGTGTGGTGGTTGGACTCAGGCTGCTGTTACACCATAGAGGAGATTATGCGAGTGCCCTAAAGTCAGCAATGGGTCCAGGTTACATTCTTCGATGGGGAAACTGCGACCAGTGTTCTGTCTTAGAAGGTATATCAAGTAGGAAGGGGGAAAGGGGAAGCTAACTTGTGTTTCAAAAGTGGTGAGGAAAAAAAATGTATGTTTGAGCTTTTGAAACTGACTACAGGTTGAATATTCCATATCTGAAATGCCTGGGACCAGAAATGTTTTGGATTTTGGATTTTTTTTTGTGGGGGTGGAATGTGTATTTGCATGCACATAAAATACTATACTGTACAGAAGATTTCTGGGGAGTTCATGAATGAATGGATAGGAGTGCCACAGATGCCACTTCAAAGGCAAGAGTGGGCAGCTGGTAGACTTCCCAGAAATTCCCTGTACAGTACTGATTTTTTTTTCCAGATACAGATATCAGGTTCCTTATATCCTTGTATCTCCTTATATCTCAGGATAAATATCCTTATATCTCAGATCCTCAGTCTCTCTCCAGCCTCATACCTCATATACAACAAAAGTAGTAAACAAATGAGATGCAAGGCTAGAGAGATACATGAGGCTGGAGAAAGACAGAATGATCTGTGATATGGCAGAAATCCAAATGTAGTGCTTTCTGTGAATCCATGGTCCCATCATTTCACAGATCCTTGCATCTCTCTCCAGCCTCACATCTTGTTTATTCAGTACATTTAAAAAGTAAGAGGAGAGAACTAAACCTATCATCCACCTAACCAAACTTGTAAGTCCCCAGAAAAAAATGCTTTAGTATTTGTTTTGCTCCCATAGTGCAATAACTTTGTGCTTCCTGAGATACTCTATACCATGGAGCCTTTCCCTGGAGAAGTGAACATCTTCTGCTTGCTACATTAAAGATAACTATAGCTAGCCCTGGTTGATTCTGATATGCCTTTTACCTTTTTTAATCATAATTTTTATTAATTTTACATATTATTCTCTGTTTCCTACAATCAATATCACATATATCCAAAAGTCACATATATCAGATAATCTTTACATATCCATTATCCATATGTCAATTAATCTAAAAAATATCAATAAAATGAAACATCAAAGTCTTTACAGTTTATGTTATTGTGATCCAAGCATTCTTATCCACAAACTATTATTCCTTTCTTGATTAATTCTTCCTTTAAATTCTTCTCCTTCTAACGTTATATCCAATTTATAACTCCTCTTGAATTCCAATACTCTTAGGCTATTTCTGCACTACACTGTTATAGTGCTATTATTCCACTTTCAACATCCTACGCAATTCTGACTGAGAATTCTAAAGACCCCCCCCCCCCCGTAACTGCAAACCCCAGGATTCCATAAAATGTTGAAAGTGGAATAATAGCACTGTAACAGTATAGTGTGGAAATGGTCTCATTATTTTCTCTTTAAATGTGTGTGTGTGTGTGAGTGTGTGTGCAAATATATATCTATATCTATATATCTTCTTTTACATCCTTCTCTCTCTTTCCCAAATTGTAATCTTATAAATACATTAATACCACCTTCCTAGAAATAAGTAACTGAACTGCGCTGTGATCAAGCAGTCACAAGCCTGAATCCTGGTTATATAACTGACCAGTTATGCAAGTGGCTGGACTTTTTACTGGCTTCTTTAAGGACATCTCTGAAACCTCCTTGCACAAGTGTAGCCACAATATTCACAATAGTCTTAAGTGTTCCCAAAAAGCTCTGGACCCAACTCCCCCCTCCTTTACCTGGACAACTTAACTGCCTTGCAAGCTTACAGAGTGTTGCTATTACACAGCTCAGGATCTTGGCATAGGTGTAAAATAGAAGTCTTAACCGTAGAAGTCTTAAAAATGTTGGGATGGTTCTCCACCATGCACCTTTCCCTGAATCCATGATTTATTCAAGCTGATGTTCCAAGACTGCTCTGATGCAGACAGAGCAGGCTGGTAGGCATTACATGAACTGGCAAGTCTTACCCACTGCTTTATTGTGTGTTGTAGCAATTCAGATCTCCCACACAAGTCCCACGGAATGGAGGCTGCTCAGCAGCAGTGATAGGTGCATTGTGCTGAATCTTCATATTTTCTTCAGCCAAAATGGTGTGTACAAGGGAGCTTCTACTATACAACTTAGCAAAGCAGAATGAATTCATGACGTGAAATGTGTATCAGCTTATGTTTATTTATAATACTATATCCACAGTAGCCGTAAGTCAGAACACTCTAGAGCCAAGCGATACACTTTTATAATGCCTGAGTGTTCATTAAGATTTCATCATCCACCTACACTAAAAAGCCTCTTCATCCACTTTGTTATATCTGCTTTTACTCGGACCATGTCCCTGCATTATTTTTTTAATCTCCAGTTCCCTACTTTACATGCACTTTCAAATTTTAAACAAACAAAATTTGTGCATTAGTGTGTCCTTTTCATCTAAGATTTATGACTGACAGGTTCCTTGGTGCAGCTAATGGTATGAAAGGGAGACATTATTTTAAACATTAAAGTGAAAACCATTTGCAACTATGATAAGAGAGGTCTGTTGACATTAATGTTTAAAATCTGCACAAGGTAAAGGCGAGCTGCTCAACCAACAGGTGAGGGCACCATGCATGCAGTTTGTAAGGGAGTTTGTTTAACACATTAACTGTATCCCCTTCTTACTGTTTCACAACCTGTAGTCTTTGGTGCATCAAACAATCGGTTAAGTCATCAGCATCAACCAGAGTTTAATCGCTTAAGAAGTACTTAGAGTGCTGTGCAGAGCATTCACTTAATAGAAGACCCATTTTATCTTTGGGAAACTTTTCTTTGCATTTATGTCAGCAAAATATATTTTAAAAATGGAAAGATCTAAAGCTGAATTTGTTTCTTTCACATATGCTCCATTATTTTGTAGTAAAATTCTTCTTGTCAATTGTCTGGGGTGGGGTGGGGTGGGGTGGGGTGGTATATATAAATTCACATGGTATGTTGTACAACAGAAAATATAAAACACCAAATGGAATAATAATTGAGGGTATTCTCAGATGAAGTATTTGTTACATAATGCTAACTGTGTATTCAAAAGACCATCCTATGATTGGTTGCTCCTTCAGTCAATAATTTTGGCATGAAAAAGATAGCACAAAGAATAAAGAGGAATGAACACTCAGGTTCTCTTTCTGTAATCATTTTGCCAAATATATATTTTTCTTCTTGATACTATGCCTCTCCCCCTTCTTGCTTATTAAAGTTTTTTTCTAATGCTGAATTTGCAGCATTGTATTGATAGAACACTTCACCACGAGTTGTACCTAGATATTCCCTTCCTCTCTTCAAGAAAAAAGGAAGCTTTAAATGTAACCTAGATGCTCAGGCATAATTTACAAAGCACACACACACATACACACATAAAAAACTAAGGTTTGCAGTTTTTGGAGGAAGAAGTATATGCAGATCAGCTTATCAAGAGGATTATGTTGGCTGCTATTGGAAATAAAATTTTGAAAGAGTTGGACATGTTGGCCATTTCCACACCTTATCTGATCCCACTGTCCTCCTGTTGTGATCCTGGCAGTGCCTTTGCTAGGAAGGAAGCGTGACGGGAATGCCCCCATCCACACCTGGCTGGCTCCCTGTGGAAGGGAGTGCAAGCGACACATGTCTGCATTCCACAGTGCAAGCAGTACTGTTCTGGGGAAGGAACTGCTGTTCTGGAGAAGGAAGTTCCTCCCCTCTGGAGAGGGCACTTAGTGGATTTCTTCTGGTAAGTGAATATCCCATAATCACAACTGGTGAGATGGCAGTGGGACCATGATGATGTCGTGCAAAAAACACAATCCGTGGACCGCTGCCATTGTGTTTCTAATCCAGGACTGTGATGCCATGTGGAAATGGCCTTTGTCTGGGCTAACTGAGCAAAGTACAAAACATCTGATGAAGAATGGCTCCTAATATGTCTCTAGTATAGCATTCTAACTGCATTTAATTTCATTGAAGTGTTGCCCCTTTGCTCTCCTTGGCACTAAGCCAGTATTCTTTTTCCAGCAACAGTCAGCCAGATGTTGATGTAAAACTCATGAACAAGGCATGAAAATGATGGCCTTCCCCTCCTGTTTGGCTCCAGTGCTCCGAGTACGGAGGCTCTGTCTAGGTGTTAGATAGAATGATCTTTATCTACTAGATCCACTCTTCATAATTCTAATTTGGTTTGGTGTGTGGTTTTTTTTCCAGTCTATCTAAGCTAGTGGCCATTTTCACATCTTAGGATTGTGAATTCAATAAATTGACTACATGTTATTTGTACTTCCTTTTATCTGCTCTGAATCAACGTCCATGGATGATTAGTGAAATCCCAGGTTTTACTATGTGACCCCATAGATGAACTTGAATGCAAATACTCCACCATTTATGGAAGATGTGACATGAAAACAATCAGAGACTCCTTCTTTAGGGAAAAAAAACACGATGATCTGCACATACAAAAGTTTCACTATGCTCATCTTTCAATTCAGGCATTTGTACTGGAACTTTAATGCTCAGCTCTGATTTTCTGTCCTCTAGTTTACTCCTGTCACTATAGCCTTACATGCACAATGTAATATAGAGCAATGATACTTCAGGAAGACATGGCATGAACATGAGCTGTCATCCTATAAATCATCACCAAGTCTCCCCTGAATACTTATATTCCAATAAGGTAAGCACAATACTCATAAGACAGTTATTTGTATGAAAAATCCATCAAATCAGAACTGGAACCCCATACAAACTTATGGTTCTTGTTGTGTGCCTTCAAGTTGTTTCTAACTTAATGGCAATCCTGAAGTGACCCTATCATAGGATATTTTTTTTTGTCAAGAGTGAGTTTGCCTTTGCCTTCTTCTGAGGCTGAGAGGATGTGACCTGCTCAAGGTCACCCAGTCTGTTTCCATGGCTGAGCATGGATTCAAACCCTGGTCTCCAGAGTCATAGTCCAATGTTCAAACCACTACATCATGCCAGCTGCCTTAATCGCACTTACCTGGGTATAAATCCAGTTTAGCTTATTGGAGATTACTTTTGAAAAGACCTGGAAAAACCAGACATGGCAACATCCAAATAGTGGTGTTCTGGAGCTAGAATTCACAGGGTCAAAGGCCCTGTTTATCAAAGACCTCTTTGATAAACAGAAACCCTGAAACCTGAAACCCTGAAACAGAAACCTTGGATTCCTCTGTTCCCTTTTGGTTTATCTCAGTTCCCACAGTAACCTGAGAGGAAATACATTTTTCTGGCAATGGTTTATCCCTGTTGTAATCCAAAGTACTTGGGGATCATTTAACAAAAAACTTGACCATTGTAGAGATAAATCCTATTAAAAATTATTTTAAATCAACATAGCCACAGGGGTGTGGCTATTAACACTGCTCTGGTAAGGGCTTACATTTTAACATTTTTCACTGACCTACTGTGTCTAAGGCCCTTTCCGCATGGGGTAAGTAGTACAGTGTGGTGCGACCTCTGACGGAGGTCGTCCCCATCGTGGAAGCAGACTGGGTCAGACTACTTGTCGCAGTTCCGCACCTCAGTCTGCTCTGGAGCGACCTGAAGTGGCTGCGCAGCATGCTTTTTAAAAACTTGTTTAAAAACTCCGTGCCACTCCATTCCTGCTCTCCGGTGCAGATTTGCAGGCGTGCACCAGTGTGTGCCTGCAGATCTGCTGGGGCAGGCTTCCGGCTGGCGAGCTTCTCCGGTTGGTGAAGAGCCTCCACCAACCGGAAGCCACCATTTTGGACGCCGGAGCCACCATTTTGGACACCGGGGACTGCAAAACAGCGAGCTCGCACTGTTCTGCATGGGGACGGACTTACCTAGCTGCCAGTAAGCTCCATTTCAGCGCGTCTTCCCCTGTTTCCCCCTCCATGTGCGGAAAGGGCCTAAAACAACTCTAAGTTGATTTTTCTGCAATAACTGTTAGCATAATAGCACAACTGTGAACAATTGCAAGGCACGGTACATTTATCATATGCAGTATTGTGTTGTAGGCTGTGGTTTTTATGTGAAAAGCATAGAAATGAAGAATTCACGTTTCTGAAAGCTTCAGTTTTCATCTGTTTCAAAAAGCAAGTTTTGGGGTCTCATGGCTATACACAGGCATGCCTAGACAGTGCTTGAAAAATCATGACCAAATCCCACTGGCAATCTGGAAGCTAGAAAGTGGTTGAAGAGGATTATTAAAGGTTTCAGTAGGACTTCAGCATGCTTCCTACTCCCATGACTAACAAAACCAAATAAACTACCAGTAAATGACAACACCAGAAAACAAGTTGTGCAAATAAGAAAAGAAATACCAAATCTACTCAATTTGGACAATTTGTGAGCTACTTGGACATCACTGGTAATGGTTATCATGACTAAAATGATTATTGTTATTATTTTAGTGTAGAAGTATACATGTTGTCCTGACTATAAAAAAGACATGAACAAATTTGATATGTAGGTTAGATGTGCTGCACATTGATATGAGAGGAAATTAGAGTGGCTTTGCTCTCATTTCAGTGATTCTAGTAGGGGTTTTTTTCCCCATTAACCAATGAGATTCAGTTTGAGATAAGGGCCAGTCTGTAGTCTGAGCAGACTGGAGGATGGAACTTCTCCCTTCTGGTCTTCTCATTGCCCATTCAAAAGGAGGTTTGAAAAGGTGTCTGTAGAATATACATACAATCCTGATTATCAATCAGATAAGTACAGGTCTAATGTGAAAGAAATTATGCATGTTAGACTGCAAGTTTGACTACAAACCAAGTATAGACCCAGACTTACTCCTATAGCAAAGAAACAGAGTCTGTCACACAGAGCGAAACAGCTTAGAGAGCTTGGGGAGCTCCTCTTACCTCTGACTTATTATATCCCACTCTGTCTCTTTGAAAGCTTTTCAGAACTTCTCAGAGATACAAACAACCCCCTCCTAAGTCTACTATCAGTCGATTCTGGAATAAATTCCGCACAGTAATATGCCTCCACTGACCAGAGGGAGAAACACCCAGAATAAACTGAAAATCTAGAAAGGTAGCAAAAACACAGAGCAGTGAAAACCAACTCAAGGCAAGTAGAATAGATCTACCCTTGAGGAAATTTAACCTGGCCTCTGACAGCTACTGAAGATTAATAAACTTAGGCCTAAAACATTCCTCACATTTTTACTTGTAAGGAAGAAAGGCAACAATGCAACAACAACAACAACACTACAAGGAATTTGAGTTATTGAAGATGTGTATAATACGTAAGGGAGCCACTGTGATATAGTGCTTTGACCATTGGACTATGATCTTGGAGACCAGGGTTCAATTGCCTGCTTGGCCATAGAAACGCGCTGGGCATCCCACACTCTTAACCCCAGAAAACCCTGTGATGGATTTGCCTTAGGGTCTGGGCATGACTTCTTTAATAGAAACTTTGGTACCAGGAGCAGATATAACAGGGAAAGAATACAGAGAGGTTACTACATAGTTGCAAAAAAAAAAAAAAAAAAAAAAAGGAAGAGCAGTTGAACTTCTTTCAGCAAACTTTTATCTAAAACTAACAATATGCATGTGTGAAATGGAAAAGCCAGGTCAGGTGATCCTTATAGCAGTAAATAAAAGCATTTTGAACCTTTTAGAAACCACTTGAAGGCTTCTACCATAATTCATCCCTCTTTAAAGGGCTTTTGCCTATATTTTGACCTGCGATCCTATAATATAGACCAGGACATAAATATTGAAATAAATAATGTGTACCTTATAATATCAGAATAGAATTTGATTATGGCTGTCAGTGATTCACTCTTAAAGTGTTCTTACATTTTCAGTGTTTTTACGGCAGGGAAATATTTATAAATGATGGCCTAAATCAGAGCTTTTCAAACTGTGCATCATGACATGTTAGTGTGTCGGCTGCAGTGTATAGGAGTATTGCATGAATGTAATGGGTGGAGAGGCTACCTCTCCTGCCGCCACAGCAGGCCAGGCCTGGGTGAAGGGGATGCTTCTGCTGCCACTGCCACCTGAGCTGAGAAAGACCTCAGTGAGGGCAGTGGCAAGCCAGGTCTGGGTGGAGGGGCTGCCTCTTCTGCCACTCCCACTGCCACCTTGGACTGAGGAAGACCCTGGCAAGGACAGTAGCGGCAGTGGGCCAGGTTCGGGTGGAGGAGCTGTCTTCTCTTACTGAATTAATTACTGAATTAACTTTGTTGCAAAATGATACAAGTCTAAAAAATGTGTCACAAACATGAAAAGTTTGGAAAGTTCAGGCCTAAATTCATGGATGCTTCCATGCCAATACAACAGAACTTCCTTCTCCTATCCCTTCTCTCCTCCAGCACTCAAAACTGTCTGAAAACCAGGCCAGAGACTCTCCTAGAACTCTAGACCATTTTATGGGATGTCATGGGAATGGAAGAATACCCTCCCCCTGCTTCTACCTGAATCTGCTGTTCTTCCAGTGACAACCTAGTGCTGGACCTGCTCGATGTTGCTTGGGACAGGATTACACTGTGTTATATTAATACAAACACATGCAAGCAGGCATGCCAGTTTCTAAGTTTTCTCCTTTTCCATATTGCCTTCTATTTTATTCTGCCCTTCTATGTTCTAGCAGAGGCATTAATGCTGCAGGACTAGTATGGTCAAGTAAAAGAGAGGAAATGCATATAATTGGCAGCACAAACCATCAGGAGCAGGCATGTCCTGCACTAGTGAAGGGAGCTGCCACTGACCTAGTGGGAGAGGATTTTCTCTGCTTCTGTCAGCTGTGATGTGTTTGAGTTAATAACATATCAAAATGGGAAGGGTGCTCCCCTTCCAGAGCAGCCCAGTCTCTGGTACTCAGTCTGTCAGATTTCACTAATGCTTGCATTAAAGTCACACACACTTGCCACCTCAAACATACAATGCATACACACAAAATGAGGCTTGCTAATGTTAAACATGACTTAACTTTTAAACCCATAATATATGCTGTTATATTTGAGTGCATTCTGAAGCCAGTAAACTGGTTGATTTCCACAGAAAAGCTGTGATTTTTAGAATACTGCTGTTGTGTCTGCTATGGATAAATGTTGGCTATGGATAAATAAATGAAATTAATTTCCCATATGCTTTACCTTGTAGATTTTGCAATGGCAAAGTCATAATGCCTCCCGCTGCAGCTGCTGCTACCAGCCCTTGGATGTTGGTGAGATTAGCAGTAGGCAAAGTCAGGACCAGTCCTTGCTGACCACCCAGTTGTCCAGCCATGTTGAAAGGGATAAGGATGGGCTGATTCAGTGCAGGAGTGCCTCCTGGCATTACCCCTGCTACAGCTGAGGCCAACTGCTGAGCCGTCAGTAGTGGCTGCAACAAAACACAATTACCGTATTTACCATACAGCCAAATTAATGAACAGCAGCGTGGGTGCAATTATTTCACCAGAGCCTGGGGATATTCTAGTGCATATGTTTTTCTAAGTTCTTCCGGGTTTCTAATGTCAAAAATCGAACACAATCATTGAGTGAGTTTACCCAGGGTTTGCAGCACTTAATCAATTAATAATTCATCTGCTATCTGATTAACTCAGAGCATCATTCTAGTTAATTATTTTTAATTGATTAATCTACTTAATAATTAATTACATTAACAATATGATGGACTAAAAGATGCTCCCTAATCAGATAGTTTACACAGCTATCGATATAAATTTAATGTGATATAAGCAGTGTAGATGCTAAAAGCCATCTTAAAAGAAGTATTCTCCCCTTCCCCTGGCTTTTGAGTGAATGCCTTCTGCATCACCTAAAACCGATGAAGATATGCATTCACTCATAAATAAATAAAATTGATTTATCAAACAGAAGTAATATAATCAATCAAATGAAATTTGTTTAACTCTAGTTTTATACAATCATTTATGATAGGAAAAAGTGAGCACATGATACTCCCATATATTCTTTTTCTCCAGGAAAGCTTTCCTAAGAATGCACTCCCAAATATGCTCCTAGGAATACAAGGAACTCTTATAACATTAGGTGCTAACAATGTATTTTGTGCAAACATATGAAATCTATACCATCAATGGTAAGTTTTAACAGGAAAAATAGTTTGGAGAAGAGAGTTTAAAGCTGAAAGGGAGGACGATTTAACACTTTCCTCAGTTCTATTGCTCCAGTCCAAACCTCAAATGTGTGTTTTCCCTGGCATGGAGAAAAATATTATTACCTTAGTAATTATTAAGAGCTCAGCCACTGTTAAAGGCATTTTGGACTTTTGTTCCCAAAGTTGGCAACCCTATTTTGGGAAGTAAATATAACCTCTAGGAGTACTGATTTTCAAGTCTGCGATGCAAATGAGAATGCTTGGGTGCTTACTCACAAATAGAATTAAAAATTAAGCATGAGTGCTCAATTTTCTTATAGGTAGATACTGGGACAAAAGGAAATTGGTCTTCCTGCTGAAAATTGTTGCAAGTCAATATAGCGTGCCTAAGTCATACACTAAAATGGAAAGTCTATATGCTATAACTTTTTTTTTTTCAGGTATCTTCCACCTCCCCTCCCCCAAAAAAGCTCAAATAGTTCACACTAGTCACACTAGAGACTGAAAGTAACATGTTAACAAAATTACCAGCTTCATTACATTTTTGAAGTCATGAAGTGTTTGATTGTACAACTACCATTTTTAGGGTGAGAAGTAAAATTTCCTGGTACTCCTAAAATGTTGATGAGAGAGGGCTATTTGGTGTTGATGGTACTTTAAGTGAACTTGTTTTTAAATTAAAAGCAACAAAAAGTCAACTCAATAACAAGCAATTTGATATGCCACTCTTTTAGTAGTGAGTAATGAGCAACAGCTGCTAGTTACATTTCAAAACTAACAAGAAATGAAGTACTTCTAAAGTGTAACATTCCAAACACTGGTTGCTAGTCTACATCTTGTTCTGATTGGGGGCACAAGCTTGCAACTTCTCACAATTAAGCAGATGAGTTCAGATATCATAGGAAAGAAGTTCCATATGCAGCTTATCGTCCTCAATTTTCAATAGGACAAGCTTGCTGGAATCTCAACTTGCAGCATGTCACATCCTTTCTAAACTTGGAATCACCCCATTGTGTTGACTGACTCCAAAGACTTTCCAGTGTCTTTACGTCCTACAAAATGTACTTGCCAAGACCGCTAGCAATGCCTGTGTTATGTCTTGGGCTGTACTAACTAGAATGCATATTACAGGTTACATAGGGTAGAGAAATTTATTTGATTTGTATTTTAATGCACACTTATCAAATTGACACTTTCCAAGCTGGAATACAATTCTATGGTGATATGTACAATTTTCTGAATTTTTGCAAATCAAAAAATACATAAGAGCATTGTTGGAGAAAGTGTGCAGAACTACACATATTGACAGAAATGTGCACATTTATATCACTTATATTAGGGAAAATCACTTACAAAAATATGTACAGCGGGGAACATATGCAAAATTCACCTATTACAAGAAATGTATCCCTAGTGTAGCATTTTTGTGTGGATTTTTAGGGTAGAACTCACAAATAAACATGGAAACTGGACAAAATGAACTTAATGTTGGAAGATGAGAAACTGCGCAGAACAGAATGAGACCCATTCATCTCTAATTTACTGCTCTTGAGAGAAAGGCCGGATTAAACCCAATCACTAATTACTTCGATAGATAGACAGACAGACAGACAGACAGACAGACAGAAACAAAACAACTCTTTGAACTGGTAGCCACCCAGTGGGCACATCTGTACAACAGATTTAACATTATTTTAACAGTCATTCCTTCCCAGAAAAACCTTGTGATGGGGCTGGCATGCAATAGATCTTTAATAAATTTAGGAAGCAGCTTTTACCAGCTCAGACTGTTGGTTCTAGTTGTGTTTACTCTGACTGGCAGTGGCTCTCCATATCTCATGAAAATGGCTTTCCTTATGTCTGATACTTGGTTCTTTTTCAAAGTGGAAGTGCCAGGGACTGAACCTGAGAGCTCTTGCTTCCAAAACATATGCTCTTTTGCTGGGCAATGATCCCTCCTCAAATACATAGTACCACATGAACCTACATGTAACTCTTGTGCAGGAGTCATGCAATTATCCTATGTATTGTCCCAATATTAGTATATATGTCCCCAAAGCCAAGCACAGTTTCTTAGCATCCTTCTCAAACTGCAACTCCCAGGAGTCTTTGAAGGAAGCCATGATAGTTCCAGTGGCATACACTAATTGAAGACTCTAGTCTGCATATGTGCACAGACCATGGGCCAGAACTAAAACAGGCTCCCCAGACACTGGTCAGTTGATTTACAAAGGCTTCATAATATTTCTGATCGTTCCAGCGTAATCTACATAAATAACTGTTGGCTCCAAACTAATATAAACTTAATTTGAAACGAATCCTGTGTGTGACATACATCACTGCCAAACCCAGCAAGGCAAATTTACTTTAAATACATTTTCATCAATTCAAGACTGGTGTGAGGCTCCAGTAACTTAACTTAATGGAAGAAATCCCTAATTTATGTCTTAAATTTTGTTTGAAAAGTATACCTACGTATATCTTCATTTTTCAATAAAGTTGCCTTTTCCAACACAGACACATTTTTAAATGTTAATTGCTATGCACACATCATCAAAACACATACATTTTGAACTAAAGCATGCAGCTAAACACTTCTATTTTATCCATTTGGTTGATTAATATTTGCTTTCAGAAAACTGAATTTTATTTAGTCTCAATGAAAGAAACTGACCTGGGGCCCAACAGGGAACGCTGGATGGGTTTGACTGGGTTGGTGCTGGTCAGCTGTGCTCGCATCAGACAGCGGTGCGTTTCCTCTGGCTCCTGGAATTCAAATAAAGAGCTCTACCTTAATATCTAGCCTGGGGACCAGCACATTACATTTTGCTGTGATGTCACATAGCATCAAGCTGAAAATGATATGCTAAAGCAGTTTATCAATAACTCAAATGCTCAAATCACTTATCAGCTGCATAAATTATGCTAACATTCATTCAAGCTAGCCTACTCTCTTGGAGCGATATGGAAATCTGACAGCAGTGAAACTGAAGCTATCATCAACACAGCTAATGTGGGTTACGTTATACGTCCATTTCCATAAAAAGCACATGAGCTTTCTGTGTATTAAAAGGGAAGAGGGATTTTTTTTTTAATGCTAAGGTGAGCATCAACGATCCTGTTCTCAACGAGTGAAATTTATCCAGGCCAAGGTCAACTCACATATATTTACTTATATTTCAGTAAAGGATCTTTTTTTAAGTAAGTAAAATATGCAATGCTGGCCATATACATCTATGTGTTATCTACTTGACTCAGCTCAGCTGGGCTTTCATTTTTTAATTTATATTAATTTATTTTAATTTTATTTTATCCTGCTTTTTCCCCAATAACAGGATTCAAGGTGGCTAAAATCATATTTAAAACAGTACAAATTAACAACAATATCAAACAAACAAAACAAAAAAATCATTAAGTACAAACATAAGATTTTAAAAGACATTAAAATAATTATAACTTTTAAATGCCAAAACTATCAATATTCACTGAAAGGGCGTATACAACCTTAAAGACAGTACACAGCACTAAAAGTCCAACCCTAATCAGTTTGTAGAAGTCTGATGGCACAAAAATGTTTTGACCTGATGACAGAAGGAGAACAGGATGGGCCATCCTTGCTTTTCTAGGGAGGGAGTTCAAGAGCCTAGGAGCAGCCACCGAGAAGACCCTCTCCCATATTCCGACCAAAAAGCTGAGAAGATGGTGGAACAGGGAGAGCAGGCCTCTCCATATAAGCTTAGAGCGATAATGGCCTCATAAACCCTAAGGTGAACTATCACAGGATATTATTGGCAAGATTTGTTCAGAGGAGGCTTGCCTTTAAATTCCTCTAAGAACGAGAGAGTGTAACTTCCCATGGTCACCCACTGCATTTCTATAGCTCAGCAGGGTTTTGAATCCAGTTCTCCAGCACCCTAGTCCAGTGCTCAAACCGCTACATTATGCTGCCACTCGTCACTCTGCTATTTACAGTAACAATCAAGAAACACAATATAAAGATTAAACCTGGGGCATATATATTATGTTTACCACAGAACTAATAAAACTCCTTCTACGGTAGGCCCTTGTTGTCCACCAGGCTTTGGTTCTAAGAATCCCTGTGAATACCAAAATTTGTGGATGCTCAAGTCCCATAATGTACAAGTGTAGTAAAATGGTGCCCTTCATATAAAATGGTGTCCCTCCAGTTTAACAAGTTTTTTTCTCTCCAAAAAATGCAATTTTTTTTATTTATGTACATACATGTATATGTGTAAACTGGGTTTTCCACAGATCAGACTGTACATTTTGCAGAATATAGTAAAATTCTAGGTACCATTTTGGATGGGAGGTAGTGATCATATTCATATATATTCTAAGTCCCCTCCCCCTGCAAAAAAACTTTTATTTAAAGTATTCCTAAATTGCCCCTCCACTCAATAAGTACTTGAGTCTACTGGCAATAGAACTGAAACAATTTCAAATAATGTACATAAATTGCTCAGACACAGGGGACCTTGTAAAATTGAAGAGCTGCCTTAATTAGTTAAAACATGGTGGAACACTACGGTTTTTATCAATTATCCAAAGGCCAGTAAGAGCCACCCAGACTCCTTGGAGAGATAGTCTCACAACTGGGGCAATATTGTTCAGAAGACTTTCTGATGAACACAGAATGTAGTAAAGTTCATACCGGACAAGACCTCTATGACATGCTGGTCTCAAGCCTTTTTGGACTTTATAAGAACCAGCATCTTGAACTAGACTTGAAAATAAATAGGTACACACTGAAGCTGTTTCAAGACCAGAATGTGGAAAACTATCTTTTGAATTGCAATTCCCAAAATCCCCAGCCAGTATGGCTGGTGGCCTGAAAACTATATGACTATGTTGGTCTGGACATATAGGTATGAGTCCTGGGGAGTTGCAGCTTGAAAATTAGCTTTTTTCAACCCGTATTTATATGGGCTATAACATGTATAGCCAGACAAAATCCTTGCCGCAGTATTCAGCATAAGCTGGAACTTCTGGACACATTTTCCACGCCAAACAAAATACAATCTAAATGCAAAGTTATTAAGTCATGGGCCACTGTGACTAGGGCCATTTCTGCACTAGCCTGTTATTGTGCTATTATTCCACTTTCAACATCCTATGGAATCCTGGGGTTTGCAGTTTAGGGAGAGGCCTCAAGGGGCCCTCCTTAAACTGCAAACCCCAGAATTCCGTAGGATGTTGAAAGTGGAATAATAGAACTATAACAAGCAAATGGGGAAATGGCCCAGGTATCATGCTAGGTCTGGACCCAGGCCAGGAGTTTTGCTCCTCAGATGAAGAATTTGAGGCTGAAACAGTTGTGAGATCCTCTTTTCAACTCCTGCAGTTTTTCAGGTATTCCACAGCTTTCCAGAGAAGTTACCCCCTGGTGGAGGATGTTGGGGAAATCTTTTTTGGCAACAGAGACCTACGTCTTGAATCATCTGTGGAGGAAAAGGGTTAGCTACCTCCTAGCCATAGGGCTTTTCCGCACTTTGTGGGGGAAACGGGGCAGTCCATTACTCACCGGACTGGCATGCTCCCCCCCGACGATCCACGATGCTCCGGAGCAGCACATGCTCATGCTACACAGTCTCCGGAGACGAAAATAGAGGCTTCCAGTTGGCGGAGGCTCTCCACCAACCAGAGAAGCTCGTCAGCTGGAAGCCCAGCCCCGGAAGCTCTGCAGCCTCGCGCTGGCGCAAGCCTGCAGATCTACACTTAGCGCAGCGACGGACTGGGGCGAGCCGGGCTATTGAAAGTCCTCTTTTAAGTGGTCTTTCAATAGCACAGGGAACCACCAGTTCTGGGCATTCTGAAGCGGGCTGAAGTCCGGACAAACATTAAGTAGTCCGGACCCAGTTCACCCCCAAGTGTAAATGTCCTCTCTGGAGGACGCGCTGCCCCATTTCAAAAGAAAAATGCAGAAAAGGCCATAGAAAGTAGCACTCCCAGAAAGTACGGGAGCACATGGTCTTTGTTCAGCAAAACAGACACCTTAACAGCTAGAAGAAGTCAATTCCTCGGTTGTAACATAAATCCTCAAGAGTACAGGACTCTTTGGATGTAAAGAGTCTGCGTCCTGTGCTAACTGTTCACAGTTATATGGGGAGCTGTGAAAGGCAAGGATGCACATGTTTACAGTTTTGGTTTAGCCGCTACTGGAATAACAGAGGTCTTCATACAATTCAGCTGCATGCTCTCCATTCGTATGATCATCAGTACCTTTACTTCTTCTTCTACAGTACCTTTACTTCTTCTTGAGACCACATCTGCCCCCTGGCTTTCTTCAATGTACTTGGCCTCAGTTTGGTACAGTGACCCTGCTATCCAATCATGGTCTCTTTCAGATTGCCTTTCCAAGTTTGATCTCAGCCTCTGTTTGGAACTGTAGTTCAGAATGCCCTGCTGATCAAGGCAGACCAAGCTCAAGCAAGACAGTAGAACCACTTTCCAAAACAAGGAGTGTAGATGGTGTACCAGACAAAGCTGGGAAAGATAATAATAGTTATTTCCTACATGTGATCATGAAACAGTAGTGCGTTCTCCAAAAGTTCCCCAACCTACAAACTTGATCCATGATTACAGCGGGTGGGGGTGGGATGGCAGAGAGACCGCAATGATGTCACACAGAAGCACGACCCATGGACTGCTGCCCCATAACAGGACTGTGATGCCATGCAGAAATGCCCTTAGTCTCTTACTGTACAAAAATGATAATTAAATATACCACAGTTTCCATGATATCATTTTTGAAAACAGTATTTAAATATCATCAGGACAGTGTTTAGACTAGAGCTCAGGGAACTGTGGTTTTAAAAAAATGGTCTTATTCATTATTGGTGAGCTCTAAAGATTAATTCAGTATTGTTTTACTGAAGGTCTTCAGTTTGTTCTACTAATTTTTTAAAAACTCCATATGCAGTCTGCGTAAGTTACTATTCTATGAAAAAACTGTCAGAACTGCAAATCAGAAATAATTTCACTGAAAAACTTGAATAGGTTTTAAATAAGATGTTATCACTGATCACTCATTAAAGATAAAGACAGACAAATTGGTAAATAATGAGCAAAAATATGCTACCCAGTATGCCTGAAAATTAATTAGCCTTAATAATTTCAAAGCAATATGTGAAGTTTCCCCTTCTTATTCAAAATCCATGTTAAACTGATCACACTGTTATTTTTAACACATTATTTTAAAGCTTGTAAAAACCTGAATTCCAAAAGTCTGTATGACTACATGTAGTTAAAGTATGAGGAATAAGATACAGCTATGATGAACTGCACAAACTAGACCACTATCCTCCAACACTGTCTTCTGGGAAAATTGCCATACTGTGCCTTGAAATCCAATTTTAGCCCAAGTATACCAAAAGGATCCAATGATCTGTGGTACTGATGTTGTTGAAAGATCCAGCATATCCAGCAAGCAGCATATTGACCAGATAATATATACAGCAGATCATTAAACAAACAGTTGGTAAGCACTTAGAAAGGAATGCTGTGATTTCTAAATGTCAACATGGGTTTCTCAAAAACCAGGTCATGCCAGACTAACCTTATCTGTCTTTTGTTGTTGTTGTTTTCCTATATACAGTTACTAGCTTGGTAAATGAAAGGAATGCTGTGGACGTAGCATATGTTGACTTCAGTAAAGCCTTTGAAAAGATCACCAATGATACTTTAACAAACAAGCTAGTAAAATGTGGGCTAGACAATGCTACTATTAGGTGGATTTGTAATTGGTTGATCAACCAAACCCAAAGAGTGCTCATCAATAGCTCCTCTTCATTTTGGAGAGAAGTGAATAGTGGGGTGCCGCAGGGTTCTTTCCTGGGCTCAGTACTATTCAACATATTAATCAATGATTTGGAGAAGGGGATAGAGGGTATTCTTATCAAATCTGCAGATAACACCAAATTAGGAGAGGTAGTTAATACGCCAGAGGATCAGAACCAAAATTCAAAATGACCTTAACATATTAGAGACCTGGGCCAAAACTAACAAAATGAATTTCAACAGAGGGAAGTGTAAGGAACTTTGGCAGAAAAAATGAAATGCGCAGATATGATAGGCGACACCTGGCATGTGCACGTGAAAGGGATCTAAGAATCTTAGCAGACCAGAAGCTGAACATGAGTTAGCAGTGTGATTCAGCAGCTTAAAAAGCCAATGCAGTTCTAGGCTGTATGAATAAGAGTATAGTGTCTAGGTCAAGGGAAGTAATAGTACCATTCTATTCTGCTTTGGTCAGACCTCACTTGGAATACTGTGTACAGTTCTGGACACCACAAATCAAGAAGGATATTAACAAGCTGGAACATGTCCAGAGGAGGATGACCAAAATAATAGAAGGCTTGGAAACCATGCCCTGTGAGGAGCAGATAAGGGAGCTGGGTATGTTTAGCCTGAAAAAGAGAAAGTCAAGAGGTGACATGATAGCTATGTTTAAATATCTGAAGAGATGTCATATAGAAGAGGGAGCAAGTCTGTTTCCTGCTGTCCCAGACGCTAGGACACAGAACAATGGCTTCAAACTTCAGGAAAAGAGATTCCATCTAAACATTAGGAGAAAATTCCTGATGGTAAGAGCAGTCTGACAATGGAATATGCTGCCAATCAAAAAAACCCTTCTTTTGGATGTTTTAAACATAGGTTGGATGGCCATCTGTCAGGAATGTTTTGATTGTATTTTCCTGCATGACAGGGGAGTTGGACTTGATGGCCCTTGTGATCTCTTTCAGCACTATAATTCTATGATTCTATGAAATAAATAAGCAAAACAATAAATAAATACTGATAAGAGAGCTATGTTTTTAGAAGTCAACTCTAAAAGCCTTGATTTTGATTTTATAATAGTTTCACATGTCACAATTTAGCACAGTCCCAGTCCTGATCTTAAGTTTTACTGACACCTGAGAGTGACAATATACTATCAGTTGACTTGCATTTTTAAAAAGACCCAACCCTGGCCCTTTATGAGTTTCATTTAAAACACTGATGATGAGGTCTATGGCCCAGTCTACATGGAGGAATTATGTTCCCAGAATTCTGCTATACAAACATGCAGTCCTTGATGTACATAGTTTTCTCTCTACAGTAAAAAAAAGTGAGAAATCCTATAATGCTCTGGAAACCCATGCTTAGCAAACAGAGAAATGTGGAGCCTGCACCACAGAAATGATGGCAGAAATTTAATATATATGTGCATTTCTATATTCAAATGTTTATTAAAGTATTTGTATCCTGGCTTTCCACCAAGAGACTCCCTCTTCTCCATGGCTAATCCCATCAAAATAAAATAAATACAACACTACAGCTGTAGAAGTTTCACACATTCATTTTCTCTTGTTCATTGTGGTATTTAAAAAGAAATTTGTTGTTGTTGCTAGTTACAGTGTTTTAAAATATAATTTGTGTTACTCATTGAGTTGCTTGCTACTTTTCAGTAGCCTTTATCTTGTTCTAAAAAAAGCCTTAGGAGATATTAAAATGTCATAAAAATTCCTATCAAAACAGCTGTAAAAATCTTTAAAGTTCGCTAATTTAAATAGCAGCTAGAAAACGTCACTTTGTCCTCAAATTGCTTTTTTAAAAAAGAAATTCTTTAGACCCTCTTTAGCAAATAAATAAAATAAAAAACTTGTTATAGATAGCGAGGTTATTTGCAATTTGTTAATTCTAAGACCTGTGCACTACAAACATCTAAAAAACACAGTTTAAAATTGAGCAAAATAGGAAACAACAGGCTTCAAATAAAATCAACATCATGAAACATCAATTTCACCCTTTGGAATGGCTACTTTTTTAAAAAAAAACTGCATCAGTGCTTCTTGCTGAAAGACTTAACACAGGTCCTTCACGGGAAAGCATGCCATACTTTAGGAACTACCACTGATCTCGTCTCATGGTTTCTGACACTTAGAAAAATAAAAAGCAAATGCACTTGCAGAAAAAGAAACTTTTAGAAATTAATGATAATCTTTTCTTAGACTGTAAGCTTTTGGCCAGGGACACTTTAATCTTTGTAAAATGGTGTTTAAACCATCACGATGATGGGTTGGTTACAGATGGAAATAATATTTGAAAACGTTCAAAATGTTTTTGGGGGGTTTTTTAGTGTTGAGAAACCGTGATCAAAATAACTTTGAACTAATGATATTTTTTGCACTTTGAGACTTATTGTGCACAAAATTTGCACATGAATGTTTTTTGCAGAAAACTGCATTTTCCGTACTAAAAACAACCCGTTTCCCGCACAGAGAATGCTGTAGTTCAGGATGTTTTCTGCACAAAATTTGCACATAGTGGATTGTACAGAAAATAGCATTTTCTATGTAAGAAGCAGCATTTTATGTACAGACAAATAACCTGTTTCCTGCACAGAAATTGGGGACTTGTTCTGCACAAAATTCGTTTATAGTTATCTTGCACAGAAAACAGCATTTTCTACTCAGGAAACATCAGTTTCTGCACAGACAATGATATAATAAACAGAAAAATTTGTTCGCTTCACTGAAAATTCTTTAATTGGGGACTTATTCTGTGAAAAATTTGCATATGGATTATTTGCACAGAAAACAGCATTTCCTGTGCAGTAAATGGCTTTTTAATTTTTTCTTTTTTTCTTTTAAAAATTATGTTTCCTCTGCAGAAAGTGATGGTTTCTGCACAAAACAACCACATACAAATTTTGACAGATACCATATTTGCTGGTGTATAAGACGCACCCATGTATAAGACATACCCCGTTCATACACTGGCAAATACCATTTGCTGGCATATAAGATACACAGGAGTACAAGACACACTCCATTTTCAAGCAGTATTTTTTTTGGGGGGGGGAGTGAAACTTATATGCCAGCAAAGTCCTGAACTGTGAACAGCAATCAAAAATTATGTGGTTTTAGAAGACCTAGGCCCTTTCTGCAGCTTACCGTAAGGGCGTGCGAGGATCACATGAGCCGCCTCTTGCGAGAGGCACTTGTGTCACCTCTGCTTCTTCTCTGCAGCAGCTCCCTGCTGGCCCGCAGGAAGCGCGAGGGCTCTGCCTCTTCCATCTGCAGCACAGCTGGGTACTTTCCCAGGTTGCGCTGGGGAAGGAAGCACGAGGGCCGCATTTCTGGAGGTTCTGCATGCAAAGTAAGTGTGTGGGGGGCCCAGGAGCAATGTGCAATCACGCATCATTTTCGGCAAGAAACCGAAAATGATATATTGAGCGATTGCCACCTATTGGCCCCAGCAGCATTGCACGATTGCAAGGACGTCATGTGGAACAGTTCTCGCAATCACGCGATGCTCCGGAGGCCCTTTCACATGAGAAATGGTGTGTGAAAAGGGCCTTACTTGCAGCAGGAAGAAAACTGCTAAATTTATTCATTGCTTCCTTTGAGAAGAAAATTCATGAAGAATTACATCTCTAGTGAAGTGTGTGCAGAGAGAGGGGGGGTGGCCATTATGAAAATCTTTCTGATAGCAGCTCCCTCCAGAGTCCCCACTGGTTGTAACCAGGACACCAACTAACAAGAACAGAGAGTAATTTTGACCTCTGCCCCATCATTGTCACCATGTGCATCAGATCATTTGTCTCTTGTAGTAATGAATGGCATCGCTTCACTTGCATGAATCAGGGACATGCTTCCTGCCCGCTGGACACAGAGCCAAGCTAAATACATTCAAAATATGAAACTGAGTTTTAGGCTGATGCCACATTGTGAGAATGTAAATCATTTCCTATGCCATAATATCAATGATTTCCCTGTCCAGTTTTCATTAGCTCTAGAAAGGAAGCTTCCAATATCAGTATCAACAGAAACTTTATTTTTGAGGCTAGTAGAAGCTTTAGGGGAAATGTAGTTTCCACTAAGTCTGTGGCAAGGGAAAGAAGAGATAAGTATCACCATGTGCTGCTTTTAAACTCTTTGCAGTGGCTGCTTTAAAAGGTAGTATGAGAGACATTTCTACACATTTCAAGACACTGATTCTCCCTATAGTACATATATAAATAACCTCAAAGGACACAGTTGTGGTTTAGAAGTTTAGAAATGAGAGGGCTGTAGAAAGACCTGAGAAATCTAGATTGTAATCCCACTGACCAGTGAACCTCATTAGATGACCTTGAGCCAGTCACACTCTTTGAACCTCCCTGACCTCAAAAGATTATGAGCCTAAAGTGCAGAGGAGAAAATCCATGTGCTCCATCTTGAGGTCACTAGAGAAAAGATACATATAGATCTAGCAAACACACAAGTTCCTGACAGAAAGAGTGTAGGAAAAGACGCCAGCCTTAAGCCACCTGTGCCTGAGCAGGACACTGTGGCCATTTCTGCACTAGAGTGGAGGAATGTTTCATCAAGTTTTATGAGTGGTGTTTTTTACTCTGACTTACCCTGATTCCTATCTGCACGCCCTCCAGTTTCTGTCAAAGTAAAGTGGAGAAAATCATTTGTAGCTTCCGCATCATCAATTCTCCTGGAACTCCTATTCCCCTCTCTCCTCGACTCTGCTGCCACTGATTGGTCAATTTAATGCCCACCTCTGTGATGTGAATCAATGTAACGCTTCTGCATGTAGGAAAAACGCAGCGGCACCATTGTAGTTGGTTTGCGTTGGAGTTTCTCCATTTTTATATTACACCAGTTTCAAAACGATGTGAACCGTGCTAAGAGCAGAACACATGCAGAACAAACTACAACAGAACATCAAGCTGGTTTGATGTGCAGATGTATTCATGACACAATGACACTACAGCAATGTCTCTTCTTGTGCAGAAAGGGCCTGTGATAAAGATTATCAGCTCTGGGGTATATGTATGTTTCAATTGAACAGCTAAATGATGCTTTTGCAATTTTCGCAGCAAAGCTATGCATATCTCAAAATCTAATTTGTGTGAGGAGCAATGCACATTGCTCCTATTTCTGCATGTAGTTCAATATTCACTTGTGAATACATGGATGTAAATCTGCTTCTGCCTATGCATTCCTCACTAGATAGATTGAAGTGCTTGTCTTATTACTGCAGAATGGATATTAGTAACACAAAGGTGCCGCAGGGTAGAGTTGCTAGTATTTGTCATTTCTGAATCAGTATAAATGAAAGCAAATGGCTAAGAAGCGATAGGAGCACAGTTGCCTTAAGAACAACATAGCCCAGCAACAATTTTTAACACTTCTGCCAGACAGTTTTGGTGTAGATTTTGCTCTCTGCGGTTTTACTGATGGGTGTAGAAATGGAATTTTAACTCAACCTTAACAAGATCCTTTTCTCCCCAATGTTTGTCCTATGAATAACAAGTGCAAGGCAATTCAGAACTTCTTTATTGCCACGCTATGGTTTGTGAAGGGGGGAAAAAGGAAGGAACTGATTCTGCCATACTTATAAATTTTAAAGAAGGTATTATCTGCTCATTTAAAACAAATTCTTCTATATATTCTCCAAGGGGACAGACTTATAAATAATAGAAATGTGAAAGAAATACCTCACCACATTAAGTTACAAGTAAAATAGACCACTACGTATTATTCAATTGACTTCTATTTCTATTGCAATGTGTCAATCTTAACAATATTTTATGAAGGGATTAAGCAATAAATGCAGATAATCATTAAGCAGAAACCTAGGGATCTGATTAGTTTATAATATTTTTGAAAAGCAAAAAACATTAAAGATGCACATGAGTTTGAAGATATTTACATAAGTTGTATTGAAATGCCTACATTGATTTTGAACAGACCAATAATAAAAGCATGTAGATTTGCTGATATCCTTAAAGAATGAACTAAGTCAAAATACATTTTGCAAGTAGTGCTCTACCCCTTCATTGAACAGAGAAGATAGAAATTATGTAGTTTTTAAGTCAATAGAGATTCCAGCTATATATACATCTCATGGGGGATACCTGCAATCAATTGAAAATTTATTTTCAAAAAATAATTGTAATTATGCACTCCAGTCCATGGAGGGGCATGCCACTTTCAAAAATCTAATGAATAAATAAAGAAAATATTGTCAGAGGAAATAAAACTTCCTCATTCCAAAACTTATTCATTTCTTATTCACCCACTTCCTCATTAACCCAGTTCTGGAGGTCTCCTACTACACTGGAGAGTCACTGATGCAGCTGTCATGGGCACATCTGCATAGGTGGCTACTTCCCAGATGCCTAGCTTTGAGGGATCATGAGAGCCAGGCAGTGTGTGTTGGGTGACCTACACCACAATACAGGCAGGCTGACCTGCCTACAGTACTTGAATATGAAGAACACTCAATGCTAGACTTCTGAAAGTAGCCATGCAGCAGAGGTGTACAAAGCAGTTGTGGCTCTCCAGAAAAGCAGGGGGAGAGGCAAATTTACTGCTTTTAGTGCCTGAGGCAGCCATCTCACTTCACCTATTGATAGGACCAACCCTGTTTCTAGTAGGGCAATTGTTGTTTTAATGATCATTTGTCAGCTGTACCTCTGCTCACTTTTGCTTCCAACCCTCCCCCTTGTTTCAGTATAGATCCTGACAAGTTTTCAACCAAGGTACATGGAGGTAGTCCACCGCAAGTATACTTTGTGAAAAGAGTTGGTTTCCAAATATTTAAATCAATCAATAATAATTAAGTGAATGAAAAATAGATCAACAATACATATGGACCAAAACTACCAGATGTTCAAGCTGGGTTAAAAAAAAAAAAGACACAAGGGATAATATTGATAGATAATAGATTACACCAAAGCAGTTGACTATGTAAAGCATGACAGAGTATGGCTTGCTCTACAAGTAATGGCCACAACATTTGATTGACCTGATGTATAATCTATACTCTGGAGAAGAGGCCATTGTCCCAACACAATATGTAGAAATAGACCCAAACAGAGAGCAAGAAGGGGCTACATTTTATCACCCTGTCTCTTTCATTTATATGCTGAACATATCCTATGAAAAGCAGAATTAGACAGAGAGGAAACAGGTGTGAAAACTGGGAAAAGGTACACCAACTGCTTAAGATGTATACAGCTGACATTATATTACTTGCAGAAAAGAACTAATATTTGGAATGCCTACTGATGATAGTTTATCACATTAGTTTTACTGTTGAATTTCTACGGGTTGTTGGTAACAGGGGCAGGAGCCATCTTTTTAATTGTCTAGGATTATTTGTTAGTTTAGATTAGTTATTATTTAGTATTGCATTATATAGTGGATTTTTGGTTCTTTGTAATTCTTTTTTTTTCTTTTATACTTCCCTTATTTTCTCTTTGTTTGTATGGTATATGTCTACTGTTTTGTGTTTTTATATAATAAATAAAATTAAAAAAAGGAATGATTACTGATGAAAATTAACAAACGAAATGCAAAGGCAGGGTTACATTTGACCATAGTTGATTTACATAGCTTTAAAGCGGGTAATTAGCACACTGAAATAGTTAAAGATTTTCTGTCATTATCAGTCGTTAATCAAAATAGAGATGTTGCTGTCCCATGATGGGTACGCATTGCTGGTGGTCTGCGAGTTGTGCTTTCACACAATGTTGTCATGGTTCTACTGCCAACATGTGCCCACCCATCTTGATCGCAGGATATTCCACTAATGGAAAAAATCCATTAATGGCCTGCAATCGTGCGACACTCCAATTGCTGGTGGCCATGTGGAATGGATGGAAGCGCAATCTAGGCCAGCTGTGTAAGGAAGGCATGTGTCATACATGGTCCCAGCCGCAGGCAGCCAGCTGGGTGCAGAGGGAAGCGTTGGGAACACGCTCCCATCCCAGCAAAGGTGCAGCCAGGATGATGCTAGGATGATGACAGAAAAAGGTAAGGTGCAGAAATGGCCAAAGACTTGGAGGAGCAGTTATGAAGGAATGAGATAAGATTGTCAAGTGTAATGATGCCTCATTAAATACCAAAGATAGAATAATCCATAATATAGTATTTCTGATTTCTATGTATCCTTGTGAAAATTGGGCATTCAAAAAAGTTACTAAGAAGAAAATCAATTATCTGAAATGTGATGGAGACAAGTTCTATGACTACCACCAGACTGCTAAAAAGACAAATGAACGAGTGCAAAAGCAAAGCAAGCCTGAACTCTCACAAGAAGCCAAAATAACTAAAGTGAGGCTGTTGTACTTTGGATATATAAAGAGATGGCATGACTCATTGGAAGAGATTATAATGCTTGGTTCAATCAAGGAAGGCATAGCAATTTCATGCATATGAATGAGGCTTCAGAGTCCCGACATGAGATTATACATGCTGTTTTTTCAGGATCAAAGAAGAATGTACCTTCCCCACCCACACCTCTCTATTGCATACACTTGCACTTCTCTTAGCCTTTGTAGATCTTCCTGCTAATCTATCCACTATATAAGGAACAGTTGCAGAAGCGAGTTTGGTTTGAAAACCAGAAAGAAAATTGGCAGATGTGTGCTGAAAACCAAGGAAATGCAGTAAAGCAACAATTTCAAGCTGGCTAGAAGCTCCCTCACATCCCATTCACTAACTGAATTTATTTTTTGCCGTCTATTACTGTCAGTGAAAGCACAGGTGAAAACACCCAGGAAGGAAAACCATAGCCACAGAACATTCAGATAAGGTTTTAATTCTTTCTTTCCATGAATCAGTGGGGCAGGGCTTTTTATGCTACAGAATAAGTGCAATCCTTTGGAAAATACCTGAAACAATAATTTGCACAGTTTATAGTGATTAAAGAATATCACAAAAATTGCCATAAATATGGAGCTCATGGGAAAAGCTTTGTAAAATGGCATACTGTGAAACAGCCTGTTCAAAGATTAGTGCAGTGGCATTGCATTGGGGGATAAGACTGAGTCCTGCAACTTTCTTGGGTCTTATTTGGGTTTTTTTCCAAGTGAATGTCCTTTAGCTTGAAATAATGTGACTTATATCATGTAGGACCTTTAACGAGTAAAGCATGTGATGTGCATCTTCTGAATATTGCCCAATGGAGCTTTTCAGAGTGGTTCATGTCTTATAAAGATCTAAGTTACTAAAGTTTTCACCAGACTTTCCCTGGATCTGCAAACAATCTTCAACAGAACACCAGAGCTTCCATGCCACTGACAAGATAAATCCACCATGACTTTTATTCTAGATTTTATGAGTGCGATCTAAAGTGATGAACCTATTTGGGAGATAGGATTCAGTATCTTGAATAGTTACCTTAATAAAACTCCAAGCACATTCACCAGGCTACCACGTGATGGTAGTACATGTGCTGGTAACCTCAAGTTTGGACTTTTGAAATGCACTGTACATTGGGCCAAGTTTGGAAACTTCAGTTGGTTCAAAACATTGCAACCGTACTGGTTACTGGTACATCTAGGAGTGAACATATCACACCAATATTAGCACTGGGTGCTAATAAGTTTCTGGGCAAAAGCACAGAGTGTTGATTATTACCTTTAAAGCTCTACCTGGTTTTGGTCCAGGTTACCTACAGGATCACCTCCTCCCACACTCAGGTCCACTGGGGGACATTTATTTCAATTGGCTGGGGCTAGACTGATACCAGTCACCCAGACAACCTTTTCTTCAGCCACCCCCAGACTATGGAATGACCTGCCAGAAAAGATTTGACAGCTGAATATGTTGCCCAAATTTTAAATAGCATTAAAGACCAGTCTCTTCTGGCAGGCCTATCCAGATGATTTTAAACTGTGAATTTTAAATATTTAATGACTGTTTTAATAGCTTTTTGTATGAGTTGTTCTTTTAAATTAACATGATGCATTTTAACTGTTGTTTTTAACTGATGTCCTGTTTATCACTGATGTTACATGTTGTGTGTCAATCTGTTATTGTTCCCTGCCTCAATCCATGGGCAGAGGAGGGTAGGAAATAATAACAAGAACCACAACAATGACAACACGTAAGTCACTGCCACTCTGGTTCAAGAATTTCTGCATTTTGATCCAGGCAATTTGGGGTGAAACCTTTGGTAGCTTCCTGTGATAGGTTTACAGGTCACAGGCATCTATCATGACGTGGACATCATTGTTGTTATTATTATTATTAACACATATAGTACATTATTTGTATTTTTATTTATATCCCACCTTTTTCCCACTCTGAGACTCAAGGTGGCTTATCAAAGTTAAAGCTATTCCTGTTTTTAAAAATTCACATCATAAAAGTTAAAAATCCTATACATAGAACTAAAAGCAGTTAAAAGTGTGATAATTAAAAATAAAAACAATCAATATAACAAATATAGCACAAAATAAAAAATAAAATACATTTCACCCAGAGCAATCAGCCCTCAAAGGCCTGTTGAAATAAAAAGGTCTTCACTTGACCTAGGAAGGACAGCAAGTAGGATACCAACTGAATTTTTCTAGGAAGAAGATTCCATAGCCTGAGAGCAGACATTGAGAAGTTCCTCTTGCATGTTTCTCTCTCATGTTCCCACCAGATGTACCTATGAAGGTTGTGGGACTGAGAGAAGGATGTCCTCTGAAGCCCTCAAGACACAGACAGGATCATATGGGACAATATGGCCCTTCAGATAACCTGGACCTGACCTATATATGTCTTTAATGCAGAAACCCAGATTGAGATTTTGTCTACTGTTACCGGATGGCTTTTAGTTGTTATGGTCTGAAGATGTGAAGAAGGTGCTTGCCTGGTTGAGTCTTGCTTGTAAACACACCACAACTTGCCTGTAAACACACCACTTGCACACTGCACATAAGAGGGAACACATCAGCTCTGCATAAGATTTTATGTGTTCATTTATATGCATATGCACATGTAGAAACCACTGCTATAATTGAAATATACCTATGATTTTATAACTTCTGTGCAGTCTTCCTGTGTAAACTTGTGCAAATCCTTCTGTAGCCCTTTTTATGCTTATTCATCTTTAAAGAGAACTTGGACTAGGCATTCCACCAGACAGAGGATAACTGTCCTCAGGTCATCTTTCAAACAGAAGATTTTCCTCTGTAAAGTGGGACACAGAGCCATCACACTTGCATGCTTAATGTTCACAAATTATTACAATTAACAGAGAAGGACTATCTGGCTAGGTCCAGGAGATTGTAAATTCATCTTTGAGAAGGAGAATGCCCCCACCTTCTTTAAAACAAATCTTCATCTGACCACTCCTGAGTAAACTTCAGCTAGACCTAGAAGAGGCCAATGGTCAACATATCTTTTCTAATAAAAGTGCTAGTCAAAAGTGCAGCTGAAGCACTATTGGATGAAACAGAATTTTTACTTTTAGGAGATAAATTGCCTTGAATGGTTTGTGAGTTGACTTGCCAAGGGGAAAGAAGATTAAGTGCAATATTGCTGATACTCTTGAATTTCTCAGTGATGTGCAAGTCACCTCTCGTAAGGGACTCTGTTCTTACATGGCTGGTTGGTTTCAGAGTATGAACAGTGGATCTCAATCTTTTAACCTCCAAATGTTTTGAACTTCCAGAAACCCAAAGCAGCACGTCCAATGGTGAGGGGTTCTGGGACTTTAATTCCATCTGGAGGGCAAATGTCTAAGAACCATTGCCATGAAAGACCACTGCTTGATCTCCATGCTGTCCAACATTTACTGAAGCCACTGGGAGCAGTCATCTGGAGATCTTTCTTGAGATGTCACCAATATGCTAATGACACATTATCCCTCATTTTCATCAAATTCAGCGAATGCAGTGGATGTCCTGAATCAATGACTAGATACGGAAAGAAATTGACTGAGGGGTAAACAGACTTCTGTCAAAATCCTACTGGACTATTGATAAACCTCTGCCAGTGCACAACAACAATTGGTGGGGGAAGCAAAGCCTGCTCTTTATTCCTCAGGTGTACAATGGCAGCCTGATAGTAACTGGAAGTATCTCCATGAACTATCAGTAGTCAGAGGGCAGAGCTGTGCCTGGAAGCCACTGTAGAGCTTGAACAATGGTGTTGCACTAAAAGGTATGCATATCTCATTGTACAGTATCAAGAAAATACTTATACTGGGGTAACTGAGGTTTATATGCCAGCATAAGTCACCAACAAGAATCTGTCCTTAGCCGATATAAGATGGAGGTACTGTTGGTAGGAAGCTCATCTGCCTACCTGGCTCAGATTCAACTGCTTATATGAGGTGTTGTGTCCCCCTTAAGGCATCTCGTTCACAATTGGTGCATCTGCCATTAGATGCCCAAATGACCTCTGCAGCATGAAACAACTCTTAGCAGTTTTGGCTAATATATCAATTGTTACTCTACCTGGCTGGAGTTAGCTGGCCTCTGTTTTCCTCTGTTTGAGTTGTTTCAAATAGTGTTATGTGGGATTGCTTTTTAAAATGGTTGGGAAAAGCCAGCTACTCTATAGTAGGACTGTAAGCTTATTAATGGGGACTAGGCCCTTTGATGATAATGGTCATTTTTGCACTGGACAGTTAGAGTACTATTAATCCACCTTTAACATCCTATGGAATCCTGGCATTTGCAGTTTCAAAAGCTGCTGCAAACACCAGGATTCCATAGGATGTTGAAAGTGGAATAATAGCACTATAACAATCTAGTGTGGAAATGGCCAATATGTCAGGCCTGAGTTTTAATAAATGAGGAAAAACTTTGTGAAGAGATACTGTCAGTCTCAGGTGATAATTGTATCTGCCTGATATAAACTTGCAAAAATATATGCAAAATATATGCAAAAATATATATATGGACACATACACTGTCAACATTCCAAAATCAGTAAACGACATCCAGACTCAGTCATAGGCCCTTTCCGCACCTTACCTTCTTCTGGCGCTGGGGTGCGGAAATTGTGTGAGCAGCCTCTGGTGAGAGGCTCTTGCGTCCAGAGTCCTTCGGCGCCACACAAGCTGCCCACTCGTGTGAGAGCCCCACCTCTTCCTTCCGCAGTGCAGCCTGGGACCTTCCCAGGCTGCGTTGGGGCAGGAAGCACAACCGGCGTGGCTCTGGAGGCTCCGCACGCCAGGTAAGTGCACATCGGGCCTGGGAGCAATGTGTGATCACACACCATTTTCGGCTTCTAGCCAAAAATGAAAAGGTGTGTGATCGGCACCTGCTGGCCCCTGGAGCATTGCACGATTATGAGTGCATCGTGCGGATCGCTCCTCACAATCGCGCAATGCTCCAGGTGCCCTTTCACATAGCAAATACTATGCGGAAAGGCCCATAGTGAAAGGGCAACAGGGAAAATAGTGGAACTCTATGTGATATGGGTCTTCCATGGGTCTAAACTTAATGGGATCCATCCCAATGTGTTCATCAGCCACTATGCTCATTTATTTTACTTACTTTCACATGTTCACACCTCATTCTATTATTTCCTGCTGCTCCCTAATTTGCATTATGTTACAAAATAAACACATATGTTCATATTGGGTATGTATAATGGTTTTAAATTTTTCCAAATTTTTTTTCAAAAAAATGTATTTTTTCAAGCTAAAGGATGTCTAGAAGCAAGACTGCTCCATGATAAGGAAAGGGATATAATTGTAAAAACATGTTCTTTATTTAAAAAATAGACTAACATCACTTGTCCTTCCACCCTCTTCTCTGTATACTGCACAAAGATCCCTCTGTTAACGTTGCATGAATCTTTTATGAACTGGATCCTTCCCCATTGTGAGTTCTGGTTTCCTTTTTGCTGTATGCATTAGCACACATATAATCACATTAAGGTCACAAAGACCCTATCAATTTTCTGTGAATTCATACAATATTTCATTTGCTGTTAGCACTGCTGAATATAGTGGTGATAAAGGTTGCCTATTAAAAGATGGATGCATTATTATTTTATGTTGGGCAGCTGATCCCTAACTAAACAGTCCAGAAGATTGTCTAAATGAAACTTCCTTTCTTTATATTCTTGCAAGCATACTAAATGCCAAAGGCAAAGTATGTTAAAAGAAAAATCTATTATATGGAGCAAATGCTACTGTTTACTTTTTTTTTCTTTTAAGAAAATCACTACTTATTGACTACTTATGATTTTCTTCATATAATTTTTATCTATTTTATGTACTCTATCCAGAAAGCAGAAATAATTTTATCCGTAGACCAGTAGTAATCCACACTGCATATCTCAAATGATGGCCAAATTCTCATTCCCAAAAAGGAACAACATCTACTACTATTACTACTACTACTAAAATACACTTCTTTATGGATGTAAAGCATTGGCGGGTGGGTGCTATTTGGTTTTGGTTGCAATTCTATTGACATTGAATAGTTCTCACTTCTTGGTAGAGATGGATAGGATTGCACTGTTTCTCATTCAAAAAATAAAAGGAATCAGTCTTCAAAACCCTTTTGCTAGACCCATGATGTCCACAAATTGGAAGTGAAGGACTTGAGATTCTGTCTAGTACTGCTAATTGATTTCCAAGGTCAACAATACAACTATGAATCAAGACCAAGAATCATAATCTTAAAGAAGGGGTGAGAGATATCTGATCCTCCAGATGCTGCTGAATTACAGGTCCGATAATCACTCACCATGTTGACTAAGGTGGATGGGAGATGCAGTCCAACAGGATTTGGAATACAGCATGTTAACCAAGCTGATCTTAGGGAGACCAGCAAAGGACTGTCAGTTCTTCACCTGGAAATGAGATTTTTTAAAATCCCAAGCACAGCACTGAAGCCTTTCATCAATATAAACTGGAAGACTGGAGAGGAAGCCACTTGGGGAACAGTTCTAGAGTTAGAAGGCAGAGTATATATGGTTAACAAATTAAACAGAATACCAATCCATTAGAATCCAAACCTGTACCTAAAATAGCAGGCTGGGTGCTTTTTGAGGGGGATTTTTTCCCCCTGCCATTTCAAATATGATCCAGATCACCATGAACTTAGGTATGTCAAATATTAGATCTGAAGCCCTAAAACTGCTAATAAGAAATACTCAAATTGTTTAATGTGCTTGCTGGCAGCCAAGCAGTAGCCCTTTAAAAAAAAAAGATTTGAATTGGTAGAATGCTTATGAACTTTTGTAATATGAGATTTTGCTTTCCCTAAAGGCTAATGGAGCAGAATCAGAGCACATTTGAACACCTATTTCTACCTGATTTCTTTAAAAAAATAGATTAATACATCATGACTTCTAAGAACACAAATACATGAGCTGAATATCTACAACTTCAGTAAACTTCAGCACCACCATTATTTTTCTTTAAATACCACAATGATAGGGAAGGCCAAAGAACTGTATCTATTTGGGGACACCTAATAAAGGGAAATAGTACAGTTATAATCTACATCAGAGTATGTTTAAAGCAGAACAGGATTTCCATGTCTTGTAGAAAAAAGAATTTTTTTTTTCTCTTTTTGCTGAGATGCATTTTCACAAGATTGTGTTAAGCTGGGAGAACAGGCAAGAGGCAGTGGTTTATGAAACTATAGGTCTTGTTACATAGTCCAGTATGCTGGCTTTGCTTCCTGCAGCTTTTTGACAATTTCCCACTCCACTCTATGGTTTTTATGCAGCCCTACGGGGTGGCTGAATTCAAGAGTCTCATTACAGGTTGTTCAGCAGCTCAGACTTTGCTGAGACTCTTGAAGAGTAGCCCCACAGAGCTGCATACAGCAGGAGCCAAGCAGCAAGCTAAGGGAAAGACAGCAGTTGAAGATGTGTAGTCATAAGGCCGTGCTGTAAGATCAGATCAAATTACAAGCAAAATTCTGTGCTACAAATGAACATGCATATCAAGTACACTGTGAAATGTTCCTGTTTGCAAAAATTCTAACACATCCAACTCACCATCTCCCAGCTATCCCCAAGTCCTCAATAGTATGAAACCCGACAATACGATCTCATGCTATATCTCAGCAGGATGAGCCATTACTTCAAATGAAAGCATTGGCTTGTATTGTAGTAAGTCATGATATATATGTGGCTGAAGATTGTGTGAGTTTTAGACCGAAATTAACCTGTAATTCTGTTGCTGTACAAAATCCATGCAAGAAAAAGGCTTTGGAAGAGTTTGGTGGTATCACTCCAGTTTAGTGCTCTCTCTTCCTCTCCTGCCCCCACCCACTCCATTCTCTCTCTAGGAGAAAAGATATAAATACCTAAACTGAAATTTGGGTGCAGATGTTTTTAAAAAAGTGAAAACAGTTATATTCCACATTCCCAATCTAAAGCCAAAAGGAGTAAAGTATAGAATGATTACAGTAGTTGCTGAGTTTTGCCCAAATACTGAAAAACAGGTGAAATTCTTCAGTAGTTTCCTCCTTGTCCAGCTTCCAGCATAGGTCATCCACCAAGGCAACCAAAGTTGTCTCTGTCCCATAGTTAGGTCTGAAATAGACTGAAATTGATATAGATAATATGTCTCATTTAGAAACCCCTGGAGCTGGGAGGTACACTTGAGTGTATTGCCCAAAAATGCAATGTTGGAGAGTGGATGTTAGTTATCCAATGTGATGGTATCAAGGGAGCTTTATAAGCAATGGTCTTATAACTGACTCTGTTGGGCATGCTGGAACTCTGCTTTCCTTTAGTAGGGCATTGCCCATTCCCTTTACCCATTTAACCACTCCTCTCCCACTCCCGGCTTTTTAATGAGTCAGAAACTGCATGGATCTAATACAAATATGATGGTTCTCACTTGCCCAGCAATTCTATCTACATCCTCTGATGAGACATTCATAAGGCTACACTATTAATTTGCTATCCTAAACTTAATTACTAGGGAGTGACGGACCCAGCTCTGATTATACAAGCAGAGACTTCTTCTCTAACTGAGAGATACTGTAACACAGTTTATTGTAGAGTTCAATTTGATATTCTTGCAGAGAAGCTGATGAACTATGGACTTATAGATACTCTATTACGAGATGGGTTCATAATTGGTTGCCAGGCCAAACCCAGAGAGTTCTCATCAATGTTGCTTTTGATCCTGAAGAAAAGTGATTAGTGGGGTGCCTCAGGGTTCTGTCCTGTGCCCAGTGTTGTTCAACATCTTCATAGATGACCTAGGTCATGGAACAGAAGGCTCTCTTATCAAATTTGTAGATGATACCAAGTTATAAGGAACAATTTAAGGAACCGAGTATGTTTAGCTTAGGCAATTTCTGCATGGCATTGGCCCACGTGGAGGGGTACATTGAGGACATGCTTCCATCCCAGCAAAGGCACTGCTGGGATCGTGACAGGATGTTGCTGGAAGGAAGTAAGGTGCGGAAATGGCCTTAGGCATGGACATGATAGCCGTCTTTAAATATCTGAAGGGGTGTCACGTAAAAGATGGAGCAAGCTTGCTTCCTGCTTCTTCAGAAACTAGAGCACAAATCAGTGGGTTCAAATTACAAGAAAAGAGTTTCCAGCTAAATATGAGGTAGAACTTCTTTACTGTTAGAGCTGTTGAACAGTGGAATAGTCTGCCTTGGAGAGTGGTGACCTCTGCTTCTTTGGAGGTCTTTAAAGAGAGGTTGCATGGCCACCTTCCAGTTGTGTATCTCCTGCACTGCAGGAAGTTGGACTAAATGGCCCACGTGATCCTTTCTAAGATTCCATGCTTCTATAACCAAGGGTACACTTTCCTGTATGTTATTGTACAGTCAACAAAAACTCCCTGTATCTCATATATAATTTCATTTTACACACTAATATTCTTGACTTTTTTTTCCTGAAGAACATCTCTCGATAGCGCAACGCCCAAAATAGCAACTACAGATAAACACCAGCTTGAGGAATGCACATCTATATTATTTATGAAGCTGCAATTCTCCTGTAAATAACCCAGTTGTTAAAATGATATGTATCTATGTAATTGAGTCTTCTGTATACAAATAAATAAGGCTTTATTGCAATGTCAGAAGTTAACAGAACAGTCAATAAAATCAATAACTCCCTTTTTCTCTTGCTTATGTATCTATCTTTTCTCCATCTTTCTTATGTCTTCTGTTTGTTCTCATTACATATTAACACTCAAAGGATATAAAGTGAGTATGTTATTGTTTATTAAATAGCAGTAAGCCAAAGAGGGCTGAGGAACCACAACTTCAGCAATTCAATAGAAAACCTATGCCTTATATGATTCCATGTACATCTACTGGTAGTATACATAAAAGTTAGAGAGAAAATGTATTTCTTGATACATCAGAGTGCATGATGTTTTCAGTATGAGTGACTAGATGAAGTTCTAAATAAATTAGGTCCATGTTCATATACTTAACTAAAAACGCTTCAGGCCTTTATTGCATTATCCCATAACTGCTGTCAAAACAATGCAGCTGGATTATAGCCTACCACCTCCACTTCAATGTTGTGTCAGCAGTTCCCAATATAAAACACATTTTTTGAAGTTTATAAAGTAACTTCTTTTTAAAAGAAAGGTCTTAAAAGGGAGGAAAAGTAGATTCTCTAGAACTGTATGCATACAAATACTCCCCTGCAGTAGCTGACAATGGAAGCCTTATAAAGTACACATCCACTTAGAAGGTTCATATAGGGTGATGATGAAAAAATGTTTTGGTTCTGAGTGGTGATTTGGGAGATGCTGATGTGTAAATGCATTTCACCTATGTACACACAGGTTACCCACCTATAATACAGGGCAAGAATCCAGAGGCTGTTTCAGTATCTGTCTGTCTTTCCCCAGAATGACTATTTGCACTGTTGCTATTTTTCCCCTCACAAAGGCTATTACTTGCATTGTTACTTACTAATCTACTTATCTGAAATATCTCTACACTACCTTTGGGGATAAATGCTCCCAAGGCAATATCCAATAGATAATTTTAAACTATACAAACAAGTATAAATTTTAAATAAAGATGTAAAGAATGCTTGGAAAAAATCTTGTCCTTGGTGAGACTGGGTGTCTTGACACATTGAGACATTCAATTAAGAAAATGGTCAACCACTGCAAGATTTTTTTTAATTTTAAACTTGTGAAACATTTGTTTGCATAAAACCTTGGTTTGTACAAAAAATGCAACAGTTTTGCACAAAAAATTGCAATTTATGCAAAATATACTGGTTTCTAGGCAGAAAAATTTGAATGTTTATTTAAAACCCCAAGGTTTTGTGCAAATAGATTTCTTGCGAAAGTCCCAAATTTTGAAAAGTCATTGAAAAAGGCACAAAACCTGTCATAATATCACCCAATGGAGAGAAAAAAATTGAAATAATTCATTCTTGCATGGAATGCATGTATTTCCTAGATGAAAAATGATAAGCAATAAGATGAATAATAAGAGCTAGCAATGACATAGAAATAGGTAACGTACATAACCAACATATAAATAAATGTAACACAAATATCCTGAAATTAAACAGAACAGAACTTGAGAAAATTACTTTTGTGGACTACAAGAGTGCACAGCATACTGCACATTGCAAGTAAGGGTCTATAGCAACTTTTTCTTTCTCGTCTTCTTATCAATACACAAGTTGGTGGTATAGCAAAAGACAGGAAAGTGTACTGTTCTACCAGATCCCATCTAAAACCAAGCTTTGAAAAGTTATTTTTGGACTACAACTTCAGAATCCTCTCAGTAGTTATGCTGGCTGGAGATTCTGAGACTTGTAGTCCAAGCAATAATTTTCCCAAACTCTGGTGAACTCCCCCTCACCTCATAAATAAGATGGAAAAATAGTAATGTTATGAACCCAGGCATTTATCTGGCCACGTAAAGTAGAAACTGGAGATAGAACCATTATCCACTCCAAGCTGTTTAGCACAAAGGGGGCTCTGGGAAAGATCTGGAAGGGCCTTGGGAATGGTTCGGGTTGTGCTCTGCGGAACTGGAAACACTATCTCATCAGAGTTCTTGACTGCAAGATTTAATCAAATATGTTTAGAAAACCTTTGCAGACCTCCGCAGTCAGTGACTTCAAACCTACTGTTAGTCCCAACTAAAGTACAGCCATCAGATTTACCTAGGTCCACAACTGATCCAATGGTCTACTCTTGCTGAGGCCAAGCCAACAAGATTCCAGTCAATGTGTGAAGGTCTGAAGAGGAGCCATCACACCAACATACATGTGTGTATCTGTATGTTGAATGCATTGCCCACTTGCTCCTGACTCACTCCTACCTCTTGTACATTTAGGAAAATGTGTGAACAAGTTTATAGTCTTCAGGATGAATTGTCAACAATAAACAGTCATGTGTTCCCTATATATAGGCATTACTTTTAAATATTCCTACTCAGTACAGATTACAAGATAATCTTTCCATTTCTTACTTCTTTGGTTCTGGCCCTTGAAACATGTAGAATTCACCTTCCCACCCTTTCCTATTTGTTGTTTGTACAATACTGAAGTCAAATATTTGGTTATATAACAAAATATGCACTAAGGTTTGTTTAAAATTATAGGTTGTCAAATCTGTAAATAAAAGATGGTGGTCTGCTCATCAAACGTTGCTAGCACAACAAAAATTGCTGAATACACTATTGTGTTATAAAATTTGAGGCAGCTTTAGCAAGCCTACCTCTCACTTCACAACTCGATAAATGCTACATTCACATTTTCATTTTCTTCTGGCAACACAGGACTTAAATGTCATTATTAAAGAAAACTAGGTTCTCAGTTCAACAAAAAAACCTTGACTGATATGGCAAATAATACACTATTTTAAAGTAATTATACATATTTTGTAAACAAAAATTACCTGCTGTTGTGCTTGAAAATTTCACTTTGTACTGTAGGTCTACTTGGAATACAAAGGTAGTAAACAATGGGCATGGTCACTCAGTTTCTGAGAGGCATGGGCTACCTGGAGCTTACCAGTGCTTCAGGTCATACACTGACTTGTTTGCTTGTTAATCAAAACATTTTTATCTTACACTATATTTATTTGTTAAAATGTTTATACTGTATCACAAGATCTCAGGGCAGCATACAAGTAAAATTAGTATTACCGGATTAAAACAATTTAAAACAATAAAAATAGTTTAAATACACCAAAAATATATACTAAATGAGATGACTAGTTAAAAACAAGTTAAGAAGAGTTAACAGCAGATTAAGAACAATTTAAAATCATGCATATGAATATTTCGGAGCAAATCGTTTAAGCTCCCAAAGGATTTACTGAATAATCACCTTTTCATTTGGTGCCTAAATAAAGCATTTGCATAAGTCAGGTCTCCAAGGGGAGTATATTCCACAAGGGTGCCACAGCTGAGAAGGTCCTCTCTCATGTTCTCACAGTGTGTTGACCTCATTGGTGGGACGCTGAGGAGAGGCCTTCCAGAATACTCAGTGCTAGAACAGACATGTATAGGGAGAGGTATTCTCTTAAGGATCAAGGTCCCAAGCCATTTAGGCTTTAAATGTCATCACAACCAGAATTTCAACCAGACACTTATAGGCAACTAGTGCAATTCTTTTAAAACTGCCATTATATGATGTCAATCTCATATTGCAGTTAGCAACTGAGCTATTGAGTTCTGCAGTATCCACAGCTTCCAAGTCATCTTCAAGGAAAGCACCATATAAAACCCATTACAGTAATCTAATTGGGAGGTTACTTTGGCTAGATTATTTCTCTCCAGGAAAGGCCATATCTGGGAGACAAGTTGAAGCTGACCCTAAAGAGAACCTATCACAGGGTTTTCTTGGCAAGATTTACTCAGGGGAATTGCATTTGCCTTCCTCTGAGGCTGAGAAAGTGTGACTTGCCCAAGGTCACTCAGTGGGTTTCCACGCCTGAATAGGGACTTGAATCTGAGTCTCCTGAAGTTTTAGTCCAAGACTCAAACCACTATACTATACTGGCTCTTATGAGCTGCAAAAAAGTTTAATTCTGAAACTACAGTTATATAACGTATGTTTCTGAAAAATGCACACTTTTGCTTATTGTTGTGTGCCTTCAAGTCATTTCCAACTTATGGTGACCCTAAGGCAATCTATCACAGGGTTTTTTTGGCAAGATTTGTTCAGAGGGGATTTACCTTTGCCTTACTCTGAGAAAGTGTAACTTGCTCAAGATCACCCAACTCTGATCAGGTCACACTGCCCTTTAAAAACCCAATTCTGGTCCTCCTCCTCTACCTCCACCAGCCACTGCCTGACCAGCTTAGGATGGTTTGTAGCCTGATTTCTCAGCACCACAAACCCTCTCCCAGTGCCCCTTCAGACACAAGAAAGGAGTATGGGCAAAAGAGAGGAAGTACAGGGCTACCATGGCAATCCACTCCTTTTCCCTCTCCTTTTACTGACCTGGTTTGGACCATGGGCGTCTGTTCTCTCCACTATGCCTCAACCCCCTTCCCAAAGACACACTCACACATTTTGATATTTGTAATTTTTCCACTTTCCTGGGAGCCCTGTACCCCCAACTCTAGCAAATGTGGAGGGCTGGCCTTACATGTTTCAATTGCAGCCTCCCTTACAGTTTTCAGGATTTTATCCCCCTCTGCCATTTTTTCATATTTGGATGTAGTCTTTTTCTATTAGTATACCTTTTGAAAATCTTTTACATTAACTTGTGCATGGCATGTGGAATTCCAGTTATGAAACAGAACAATTCAGCAGTCACTCAGTTGATTTACCAAGGGAATCTACTTTAAATATGCATTATTTTGCAATAAAGGGGAAAAGTTAGAGAAAGTTTCTATCTCAGAATTAACTGTAGCTTTAAATTAATTTCTGTAATCACTAGCTATTAATATTTAATATATTCTTATAAAAGGATATGCTGCCTCAATTCCCCATGCATCCAACATTTAATAATGTGGAAATACTTCATTGTCTTGCCATCCCTAGGACTAGATGTGCAATAACAAGTAATGTTAAATGTAGTTTTTTAAAATAAAAAATCAATAATAAATAAATACATAAGCATTTCCCTGAAGATTGCTCCTGATGTTATTTACAAAATTAAAAAACAACGAGGGACTGACAGGGGATTTCATAACCATTTCATTACTACCTCTTTAATTGTATATGGTGGAACTGCATAATCTGTTTATTGAAAATGAAATCTTTGGAATTGATTCTCCCTATAGACATTTGCCATAAGCATCCAGAGCAGTAGCACAACATGTAACGTAATATTAACATTATATGCATCAGGCTTTTAAACATCCCTGTGGTTCCCTGCTGGAACTGGAGATATTTTAACACTCTTGTGTTCTTCACTGCATTAAATCTCCTATCTAATTTACAGATTGTAAAATACAATATTCACAGATTACAATAAATAAAGAAAGATACATTCTGAAAACACAAATACAATTGGTACTCGGACAAGCAAGGCAATATTTAATAAAATGGAAATAAAGCCAACTCTTCCAGGAAATCTGAATGAAGATGAGGCTCTTTGAAAAGAGATCAGTTGTCTTCTGCCAGCCACTGCAAAATTATATTGGCAAATGGAAGGCAGATGCTGATCAAAGTAAATGGCTGGGCACTTTTTAGTCATAAGTACATCAATTTGCTGAAATCCAGTTTATTCTGTTGACTACTGATAAATAATAATTGATATTGATTTCACCTTTTAAATATTGATATTGCCTACTTTATACTAAGTTTAAAAGGTTATGTTGCAACTATCATTGAAAGTAATTATTTATTTGAATTGTTATGCTAAAATTTTGTATTAACCTATTGTAATAATGCTGTAATCTAGAGAGCCTCGTGATATGTATTTCTGAAAACTGCTTTGAGCCCATTCATGTCACTAGTCACTGTCACTGCTGTCTTCATCATTGTCATTACTATGGTTGTCATCATTGTTGTCATTCGACTGTATGCTCCTTGATATCTAATAGGAGTTAGAACTGATTAAAGATTACCAAAAGGGCATGGGACCCATGCCATCTCCCCATGGCTCAACAACACTGTGGACCTTTCTGCCCTACACTGTTATAGTTCTATTATTCCACTTTCCACATCCTATGTAGTCCTGGGATTTGCAGTTCAGCGAGGGGCATTTAGAATTCTCAGCCCAAGAGCTCTTTGGCCTCAGTAAACTACAAACCCCAGAATTCCAGAGGATGTTGAAAGTGGAATAATAGCACTATAATAGTGTAGTGAAGAAAGACCCTGTGTTCTGATTATATTTGAGAAGGAGATATGAATGTCATGATTCCTTTCATTAACATTTTGAAAATTGGTCCTCGAAGATCTGCACAGTTCTCCCAGTCGAAGATGGTTTCTTCACTTCTATTTCCTGCACAGACTATCCTCAGTCACATCTCTTCTGTGATTGCAGTTCAGGTCTTGCTGCTCTTCACTCACTGCTTTCTTCAGTCTTCAGTCTTCAGTTCAATTCTCTTCTTTCTTCTGTTCTCTTTCCACTCTACAATTTCTGTTTCAGCTCCCATGTGCTTGCTCTCTAGTTCTCAACTCCTTTCTCTAGCCCTGTTCACTGTCTTTTATAACTCTTGGCAGACCTCTTTTCCAAAAATAGTCTCCAATGACATTTGAGGTGCCCAAAATTCCAACACCTTCTTTAGTTGGACATTCTATACGTCAAGTTTTCTCCATCAGATTTCTGCAGTTTGGATCTCCTATATCACTATAAAGCCTAAGTCCAATTGCTCATCCAACTAGGGTAGACACATTGAATCACTGGGATTTATATAACTGTTCATTTGTAATTTGGCAGTTGATACCCTGGATCTACATTTATTGCATTTAGCAATTGGATGTAGCCTAAATGTTAAAACTGGCCCAATAATGGTTTAAAGACATTTACAGTCAAACAGCCTTCCATATATGCCTATGTACAAACCTCTCTTTAAATCACACTCTTTTTTCATTCTGTGGCTAATAATACTTGGGTTTTTTTAGAGATGTAATTTTTCACTCGGTTTCTTTTCAAAGTAGAAAGGAGCAATTTCAGCAATTGTCTTCCCACTGCAAGAAAGACTTAAAAAAATCAGACAGTTTTTGAAGGCTATTTGCAATATGGAACCTTTTCTGCACAAAATTCACACATTGTTTTGAGCAGAAAATAGCATTTTCTGCAAATGAAGTAGCATTTTCTGCATGGAAAATAATATTTCAACTTAGAAATATTAACTCCTGTGTAGAAAATGCTAGTTTTTTTGCGCTGAAAATGCTATTTTTCTATGCAAATCCACTATATGTGAATTTTACGCAGAATAAATTCCCACTTATAGCATTTTCTGCATGGACAGCAGAATGTTCTGTGCAGGAATTGATACCTCTGCGTGGAAATAGTATTTTCCATGCAGAAAATGCTGGTTACTGCACAAAAACAACCATGTGCAAATTTTCTGAAGGATAAGTCCTGAACTGCAAAGATTCTCATCAGTCTAGGATTATACTTGTCAGGATTTCTCAACACTTGAAAAACATGTTTTCATCCATTTTCCAAATTTTTTTGAATATTCTTTCCATCCCTAGTTTTTTCCACAGTCAAGTTTCTCACGCATATTTTGCCACATATTAGAGCTGTTTCTTCATACAATCTGCCTTGAATGAATCACTAGCCTGCTTTGCATATCACTGTAAGCCTGAATAATAAGCCATGGCTTCTTCTTGACTTGTGAGAAAAAGCCATATAGCTCTGTCTGGATGTTATTTTTGAGTGTAGAATGCATGCACAGTACAATTTGTGTTGTGCAGAGTCTACATAAATTTGTTTAGCTATTCCCACTTCTAAAAGAAGCTAGGTAGGAGCAATCAAACAGCTTGTACCAGTATACTCACTCATTCACTATAAACCAGAGATGAAGAATAATGTGACTTATTATTGCATGCAAAAAGGCCCACTAACAAAAGGCCCAGGGAAGAGTCATGTCTTGCTGAGGAATTTTCATTTATTGAAAACAAGTTTCTGGGGCCACACTGGGTCTGCTTCAGCAAGATAGTTCCTAGAGAGCAAAGCATGTGCACAAATAATTCACAGAATGTATTTTTGTAAGCACCTAAGCACAGCAATCACTCCTCACAGGCATCATTTTGAATCTAAAAGATCAATTTGAATTATCCCTTCAGAGACTATGCAAAAGAACTATCTACTCTTTCATTTCATACCTGATAATGAAGAGGGTGCTTTTAAACAGCTTCTCATTTCCTAATACCTGAGAGAAAAGTCAGGACAAAGGTGGCAGAAAGTGAAAGCTTTGTTTGCTTTACCTTTGAGTTGCAAGAAATGTCAAATTTGATCTTCTTTTTACTTTTCCTAACAGAGTTGCCTGGGATTCAGAAACTAGAGGCTTCATATTCTTTTTGGGGAAAGAGCAAGAGGCTAAGTCCTGACCACAGCAATCTGGGCATTAGATAAATGTTAACAACAACAACAACAACAACAACAACAACAACAACAACAACAACAACACAATGGCCAGAAAATAACAAATGAAACTCTTTTCTTTTCTTGATATAGCAAGCTTTAATTCCATAGCTAACCTGTTCTCTTACTTTCACTATTGCTGCTGCTGCTGCGTGTTTTAATATAGGGCATTCAGTTTGAAATACATTTTTAAAAGCATCAAAGAAAACTGAAAACTTTGGGAAAGCTTTTCAGGTTTTCTTTTTGTATCATCACAAATTCATATACAAGGCCCATTTTTATAGATGTAGTATTAACTTGTCCAATTGTCACAGGGAAATTTTACCAAACTTGTCAGTGTGGTTTTAATTTCCCCTGAATTTATTACAGGGAATTTTCCCTGAACTGAATTTCCCTGAATTTCTTTTGTCTTGTTTTCAGTGATTCAAAAATATGAATAGAAATGAAAATTTCACTATATCACGATTGTTTTGAATCTCATGACATTTATATAAATGTTTCACTTGAGCAGGATCTTCCAAATTCTCAATTTACTTTCCTCAAAAGTTACCAGACTGAATTGTATTTGAAGAAACATAAGGCAAATTCATTTAACAAGAGTGTCTGATATCGGAATGGATTAACTTTAAGTACAGTGTATTTTAATAGCCACCTTCCTTGTCTTTTCAGCTCCCTTTCTATTCCTTTTTAGTAACTCAGCACACTTCTTCAGCCAGAGTGGCAGTATTGCTACAGCAAAGGCCAGTAAAGCTATTTAGCATTATCTATTGCCACACTGTCCACAGTTACTCAAACAAGTCCTTCTCCCATTCTTTCTCTTCTAGGAAAACAAACTGTCCGCAATAGAAAGAAAACCAATCCTGTAACAAATCTGTTGTGGCTTGAAAACTTAGAATGCCCTTTTGGCATGCAGTTATGGAGACAATTACTTTAAGAAGCCACTTAATCGCACTCAACCTGGGCACAGTCACATAGGGACAAGTGGAGGGGACAATGGGGGTGGTTCGCCCTGGGCAGCAATTTTTGGGGGGCCGTCCCAGCTCGTAGCCATGCCCCCTCGCACCATGGCTGCACCCCACGCACCATGGCCTCCATGCACTCCAAGCTCTGCTACTGACTGAGCACAAAATTCAGATGCATTTTTCCCAAACAGCTGAAAGCTACTAACTGTACCCACATGCAGTTCTCAAAAAGACTTGCCCTAATATTCTGGCAGAAACATACGTTGTTGTTCCTTTTGTCATGTTGGATCCTGCAACAACCCTGTGAAGGAGCTCCCTATAATTTCCAATTTATCGAAGAAGAAACTCATACTGAAGCTGTTGCAAGGACAGTGTCTTGCAAAAGCTTCACCATGTACCTATGGCTTCAGTTCTATCTTTTTATTTGGAAGTAAGACCCACTGAACTCAACAGAATGAAAATCTGAGTAAACTACACCGGAATGGGCTGGAATGGCAACATGTAAAGAAAGCCTATTTCATCATTTTCAAAATCCATCACTATTCTGTTGGGTTCTATTGGCTAGAAAAAAACCTGCAGCACTTCATTACTTATTATACACTTGATGAGAGATGCCATGAATATTGACAAATCTGTGGATCTGAACAGAAACATGAGTTTACAAATAGTAAGGTTGCCCATGTTTCAGTTTCTCAAATCCAGATAGCATAATCTGAATATGGGAGAAATTTAATATTTATGCAAATGAATCACATCAAGTGTTACATTGTTTTTCTACCACTGTGTTTCATCCTTGAGACCATTTATACAGAAAACATATGACCTGATCGAATTAGTACAGTTTAACAAGTAGGAATGTTTATTGTTGACTTGAGATCACATTTTAGCTGACCACAAAACTTATAGCAGGTGGGCTGCTAACCTGGCAGCAGGGACTGTACCAATCTCTTAGAATATAATGGAGGATGAACTCCCCACTACAGTCCTTCCTCCCATTTTTTAATTATGCTTTTTAACCCAAAATCTCATCTCCATTCTCTAAAACAGTGCCACTCAAAGTACTGGTTCCTGGTCTGGTGCCACTCTGCAAGCCGTTGGTTGCTGGTCCATAGAAAGTCTCCAGAAAAGAAAAACACACCCTTATAACCAACAGGCACAAACATGGTAGCACTCCCTTGTACATTAGAGAAAAAAACCTGCCAGCCCCCACCAGAGAATCATTGTCTTGGGAGACAATTCCTCTATGAATGTATATGACTTCAGACTGTTTTAGGCCAAAGAAAGGACTTCTTCAAACCAGGCAGTAATCTGGAAGACACTTCCAGTTTTGAAAAAGCCCCCTTGCACCTAAAAGAGCCTCATACACATCTGGGAAAAATTGTGTGCTTTTCTTCAGATTAAATACAGATACAGATATTGATAAAATAGTTAATATTAATTAGTAGACATTCTAATTTCCCCCACATAACTCATTTTTTAAAATGAGGTTGGGGCTTTGAGCGACCAGTAGGGAGCTTTGAGAGCCAAGTGGTGGGGTGTTTTCTTTGTCCTATATGATTTTTCTTCACATTGTTCATTTTAAATGTATTATCCATTCATCCATGCTAGAATGCTTGTACTATGCCCAACCTCTGGTTCTTAATTGAAACCGGTGGTGAACAATTCTTGCCCTTTTTGCCTATTAGTACCTCTCACCCCACTGATTTCAGTCCCCTACCTAAACATATGTATAACAACCTGCCACCTGCAGCAAAACTCTCTGCTTTTGACGAAATACATTGCTGTTCACAAACAGAGCTGACTCTGTTGTTAAACAAATAACTGCCTCAGATAGCAGAATACCAGTAATGAAATATCCTGTTCAGTGGTACCCACACTGAGAAGACCCTGCTGTTGCCTTCTAAACTTACTCACTTCCCTCTCAACCCCACCCAGACTGCTGTACACTACTTCTCTATTTCCTACTCTCCTTCTTCCAACTGCTACTGTGGGCTGCTGAACATCTTCCTCCTTGCCTTCCTATCCAAGCTCCTTCTGTCACTCCCTGGCCCTTCCTCTTCTGCTCCCTTGTTCATCCACACATTGGCCACTCCTCCTCCTCCTTGCAGCTGCAAATGCCTGCTGCCTTCTCCACCTCCTGCTCATTTGCACAGCAGCGGCAGCAGCTGCCCTCTTTCTTTTTGCTCCGTCGCCTACTATTATCTCATGTGGCAGCTAATGCTCCTTCCTGCTATTACTGGCTGCACAAAAACAGCAGGACCAGGTTAATGGAAAACAGTGGTTAGGAGACTGCAAAACAGGCACAGCACCAGCACTTACACTCCTATTGATAGTTTGGGCTGTTGTTATCAGTGACAGCTAGTGTAAAACTTGTTTGTCTTTAGGTACCCCAAGTCCAGTTGTGTAGGGACACGGGAGCAGGGGGGGCGATTCAGCCAGGGCAGCAATGTTTTTGGGGTGTCCCGGCTCATAGCGATGCCCCAACATGCCCCAGCCACGCCCCCGTGCACCCTGGCCAAACGCCCACACACACTGCTGCCACGCCCCCATGCACAGTGGCCACGCCCCTCGTGCCGTAGTCCTGCCCCCTCCTGTGCCCCCTCCACACACTCCAAGCTCTGCCACTGCACAAGTCCCTTTTGCTGTTTCTCCTGCAACAGATTAATATGGTTGCCTCTCTGAAAAGTCCTCCTTTCTGTAAGAATATATATCTGAAACCATGTAATAACCAAATGCAGAAGGCCTGTGTTTGCCCATTAACGCTCCTCAGACATATTTATTTCTACTTCTCAAATAAAATCCCTACTAAATTACTACCCATCTCATAGCTGCTGTTTTGTTTCCCTGCTATGAGTTACACTGCAGTAGGGAATGGGATGAAATCCTAATAAATACAAATACATAAATCTCCTGTGCACATTTTTAACAATATAAGATCCATTTAACTTAGTGGAATTATCATACCAATTCCTGCCCCCCGCAAGTCGCTCATGGCTACACCACCCTGACCGTTCATTGCAGTACTTTGATTTTCATCCATGTCATTCCCAAAATGGCAACAAGAAGTGACAGTGAGTCATTTTCAGTTGCCATATTGGATAAGAATAAAAGTATTTAGGATTAGCTATGTAGAGGTTTGTGCAGGGACTGAGGGTGATATGTGTTTGGCTTTTTGCATGGTTTTTCAGTAATTCCCCCCCCCCATATAACTCTTTAAAAAAATGGGATATGGGTTTGGGTGATCAGTAGGGAGCTTTGAGGACCACAAAAGTGGTCCCCTTGAGGCATATGCAGCTAACAGGCTGCAATTTGCCCACTTCTGCTTTAATTCATCAATTGTTTCCATATGATAAGCAAATCAAAATAAAATATTACTGTGATATTAAGTAAAATCTGCCCTTCAAATAGCAGAGAGGAACTCTAGTTGGGGAGGAGGTCATATCCAACATTTCAACTGTACTTTCAATACAGCTTGCTTCCATGGATCATGCCATCAGACTATAAAATCCAAACTATGTAGTCCAGAGAAGTGACTCCAAATTTCTTTTTCTGGTAGAAGTCTGCTAACTTGAAAAGACTTTCTCAAGAATAAGACAAAAAAGCAGCCCTTCAAGCAAAACATTTAATGTACCAATTATATTAACATCACCTCTTTTCTTGACGGAGTCCGGTTACAGTTACATGAGGGGAGAGCTCTGCAGGTCCAATTCTACTCCTGGCAATGTTCCTATAAATAGTAGTCCCCAAAATAAGAAGTTGCCATTTGTGAGGTTGAAGTAATTTGAAATGCACTGGAGCCAAAGCCCTTGTACTTCCACAAAAGGCCCAAGGATCAGGCTACTCAGCTACAACATCCTGTTTCTGGCAAAGTTAATTTATTCCCACTACGGGAAGAGGAAGGTTAAAAAGCCATCTACCACCAAGAGCTGCAGGGAGAAGGTGAAGTAAGTCCTCTTTGCAGTTGTTTCCACCTTGCAGAATTTTGGAACTGGTAGGGGATCCATCACTTCCTCCCATCCTCCACTGTAGAAGCTTGGGAAACTAGAATACTTTTGACCTGATTACTCAGTATGCTCTCTCTAAGTACTCTGTAGGTTGCTTTATGCAAGTATTACATAAATGGGATAGCTCTATCAAATTTACACAAACTCCTTTTCCTATGTTATAGTAGATGGAAAGGCAATTGTAGATGAAGCACATCAACATCTTTCTGTCTGCAGTAGATCACTGGATCAAAAGAAATCCTTTTTAGTAACTTCATCACTCTTGTGTACAGTTGAAAAAAATTAATACTAATTTACACAAAGAGTATTAATGATTTGATCACATTATGCTGAATTGGATTTCAGACAAGTGCTCTGATCAGGGCATGATCAGTGATTTCCTATGAGCCTGAGAATTACAGGTGATGCCATTAAGCAACCATTCCTAAAGCAGTCTTGACAGGTATTCATGACTTTACCTTAGACACTCTATCATGCCAAAAGCTTTCCAGCCTCTCATTTGAAGGATTAAGACTTTCTCTAGAGATATGTCAAGCAGGGCTCCTATGAATTTTGAAAGCAGTTCAAGATCTATATGGTGAAAACTGGGATAATTTATTATGAAAGTTTCTTCTAATGTCTGTATTAAATACCTAATGCATCATGGAACTCTCATATGCTTCTAGAGAGTTGCTCTTGGACAGCCAATTGTATAAAAAGTGTGGATGGATAAATGTTTGAGCTTTCCCTGGTAAGATGCTAAGTGCAGGGGGGCCAAAGATATAAGCCAACTGGAGACTCCATTTATATTTTATATTTCATTCTGTAGGTATACTCCAATGAAAGAGATTTCAAAGCTTGGAAGTCCGTGGTTACAGATCATAATGTAATTTATGCCTTGGTTGTTGTAAAAAAAAAAAAACTAACAATAATACAACAATCTTATGAGTTGTACCATTTATATTAAATACTTTTCCTATTTCTACAGAAAGTGAATACTCTTTAGATAAGGAGCTTATTTTTTCTGACTATATCCATGGTTTTCCAGTTCAGATGGCTAATATAATCTTCATACCCTCCAAATATTTCAAATAATTCAAGCACGATGACATGTGTAGGCCACTGCTACCTTGTTCTCTTCCTACCACAGAGACTATTCACTCTGATCTGCTAAAAATTATTGACGATTTCTATTTTAACCAGAAGACCTACTGTTTATTTTAATATTATTTATTGGCAGATTTCCAAACGGACATAAAGTCCTGACACATCTATGGAGATAAATCTGGGGATTATGATTCGATGAAAGGCTATCACCCATGCTAGCTAGATGCTATGTTTAAGCACAACTTGAAAAGGTACTATTTGGGTTACAACTCCCTGAATTTCCCAGGTAGCTTGGCCAAAAGCAGATAGTCTGGGAGCTACTGTAAATAGTAACTTTCCTGAGCTCTGATTTTCACTCCATATATTTATGGCCTTTTCTGCACTACACTCTTATAGCATGATGATTCCACTTTCAACATCTTATGGAATCCTGGGGTTTGCAGTTTCGGGAGGGGCCGGCTGGCTCCTCCCAAAACTGCAAACCCCAGGATTCCATAGAATGTTGAAAGTGGAATCATTGTGCTATAAGAGTGTAGTGCGGAAAAGGCCGATGAATTTGAACATCAAAGACAAATAATAGAATACATTGTCACTTTTATGGCCAGTTTAGGAATTCCTCTAAGCATCTGTCTGGCCACTGGTGAAAACAAAATACAGAAGGAACCTTGATTTGATCCAGCAGACTACTTCTTAAGATTCCAATATTGTTCCACTAAAATTCTCAAATGTTCAATCAGCAGAGGAGCAAGAACATGACTAGTTTTCTTCAGTCACAGTGCTGTATAATAAGAACCTCTGTTCTTTTAAATATTATTGATAGTCCACTTCATTTTCATGTTTATATTTTGTATGTTCTAGTAGAGAGCCAATGTGGTGCAGAGTTTGGACTAATATTCTGGAAGACTAGAGTTTGAATGCCCATTCAGGCATGGAAACCTATGGGGTGACCTTGAGCAAATCACATGCTCTCATTCTTAGAAGAAGGCAAGGGCAAACCTCTGAATAAATTTTGCCAAGAAATAATAAAGATGTTAGAGAATATACTAAATTTGAACAAATAATTAATCAAAGAGAAAATATGGAGGAAAATGAAATTTTGAAGGATACCACAAGCGAAAAATATCAAATGTTGTCAAAACATAAAGATCAAGAGGAATATCTTACAAAAATTTGGGAGGGAAAATTGGTACAAAAAATAGATATTCAAGATTGGGGAAAAAATTGGAATCAGCATCATTTTAAAAAATTATCTGTACAGATTAAAGAAAATTATTATAAATTGGTTTGGAGATGGTACCTAACACAAGTAAGGTTAAACCATATAGATAAGAATTTTCAAGGTTGTGCTGGAGAGGTTGCCAAGAAATTGGTACTTATATTCATATGTGATAGAGTTTTGAATGTGTACAGAAATTTTGGCAAATGGTGTTTAAAGAGATAAAAGAAATAACTGAAATTAATTTAGAAAAATGTCCTACTATAGCATTATTATCTATATATGATAAGGTTAATTGTATCCAGGCAATGAAAGACTTGATTACAAATTTATTAACAGCAGCAAGGTTAGTTATATCAAGAAAATGGAAAAGTCAAGATCTTCAAATCGAGGATTGGTATAAAGAAGTGTGGAAAATCACGATTAATGGAATTAAAGTCAAAAAAGGAATAATGAAAGGGAGTGATTTTGAAGCAATATGGAAGATATTTGTGGAAAAGGTGTTAGTAAAAGAGGAAGGTGTCACACCTCCACAAGAAGAGTTACAATTTTGAGATCTGGAGTAATTTGAGATATAATTAGCTCTGGAGATGGGGTATACTTAGAAATAGTAATAGGTTAAATTTAGTTTGAAAAGGATAGAAATAAGAATGAAATCATTAATAGTACAAATTTTTAAAATGTTAACTATGGGAATAAATAACAACAATGGGTATAATGAGAACAAGATTCAGATATATGTAATCAAAATATATAATCAGTATGATTTATAATATGTTGAATAAGTAATATTATGTAAATAGATTTATGGAAAAATAGAAATGTAAGCTTTTGTTGTTGTTGTTGTAACCTTTTTTCCTTCACTTTTATGTTTATCATGTTATTTTTTTGCGTGTGTTTTCTTTCCTTATAATTAATAAAATATATATAAATTTTTTTAAAAAAAAAGCTTGCCAAGAAACCCTTATGATAGGGTCAACATAAGTCAGAGTCAACTTGAAGATACATAAAACAAAAGATTTTAGTTGTATTTGCAGACCGTCTTGACTATAAGTCCTATGAGGGAAAGGAACACAATCATCACCATCACCATCATCCCTCATTGTCTTCACCATTTCTGAAAATGCGTAAAAAGAAAATAACAGGTAGTTTGCCCATTCACAGCACATATTCAGTTTGTTAAAAAGCCTAGTATTGGCTGATCCACACCACCTATCTAAGGCCAATATGCATGCTGTCCTTCTATGAGCAGTTTTGAACTTTACCTAACTGACAGTGAAACGTGGGCACTTAACAGACATTTGCTTTAGTTTCACTTCTCTATTTGCTCAGGAGGTGCTATAACTGTTTCAGTAACTCCCAAAGGAAGCAATATTTGGTTTACGTATAATCAGTCGTAGCTGGTGGCCTCCATGGCAGTGAAGGTGTATCCAAAATGGATTTCACTCCATATTTTATAGGAACTATCCAAGATGCTGAGCCCTATCCACAAAATAGAGTCAGAACCAAGGATAGCCTCCTTAAAGTGCAGATTAAGATGCAAAGAATGGATTCACCTCCTCACCAGCATGGAAGCTATCACTGGATATAGTATAGGAAATAACCCTCTTCCATTCTTTTACTAATTAAATTACTTCCAATCGACCTTACTGTTATGATGTAAAAACAACCAGATAGTAATGTCTTCCAACCAGCATGGTGTAAGTCAGTGGTTGTCAACCTTCCTAATGCTGCGACCCTTTAATACAGTTCCTCATGTTGTGGTGACCCCCAACCATAAAATTATTTTCGTTGCTACTTCATAACTGTAATTTTGCTACTGTTATGAACTGTAATGTAAATATCTGATATTTAGTCCACCATAAATGATATAAAGTTTGAAGATTTGGTTTCACTGCATTCAGACTGAATTAAATCCAAAAATAAATTTGGCATGGGATTAACACTAGATTTTGTAGGCTTATTCCTTGCAATTGATGCGACATTCTTGTTTTTATCAATATCTGAAGTTCTCCAGACTGTCCAGTCCCAGAGTTACCAACACCTTTTCCAGCAAATTTTTAAAAGAATCTGAGGAAAATAATCTCACTTTATTATCATCTTCTGCATCCTCCTCCTCGGAAATAGAACCATCTGATTTGGAGTCATTATCTGCCAAATCTGGTTCCTCATCACTTTCAGATTCAGTGTTGATTTGTTCAGAGTGTGACAAAGCAGATTCCTCAACTCTAGTCACTTTGGACCTACAGGTAGACTTTTTTGGTAAACACACACCAGTATCTTTTGATTCAGCTTGAATAACTTTTGCATCATCAGGAAAATCACGTGAAAATGAAGGATTCATTGAAGTAGTTTGTTGACTGCTTAATAATGACATTACATTCAAATTCAATGAATTGTCCAACTTGCAATACATTTTTTAAACTTGTTATGTATTTTGTGAAATCATTTCACTAATATTGTTTGCCTATTAACATGTACCTCCGTTTCTTCAGCAATCATTTGTCTTCTCACCTGCCTACTACACTCAGACACATTCCCCTGGGAAGACATTGAGGACACAGGAGGTCCAAATCTTACTTCTTTGCGTTCCATAGGCATTGCAGTTTGACTCCTAGTGAATAATGACACCATACACAATGCCAAATTGCCCTGCGCTGCTGTATTCGCTAATACAGAAGGGCAAGGAACTGCTGACTGAGAGGCTGCCATTTCTCCTGGCAGAGGCCGCTCGCATGCTTGAGTGTGATTGGTTGTGTTGCTGGCAAGCTGGGATTGGTCAGGAGAGCTCTATCCTCTCATAGCCCCCTCCCTTGCTTTCTGAACGCCTCTTTTCAACATGGCAACCGGAAGTTAAAGGAGCGGTTGGGAGCTCTTCCCCGCCCTTAACAGACTTAACTGCATTACCAGGTAATTTTCCTTTCGCCTTCTTTTTAATTCTTGCCTTCTCAGACTTCCTTATACTAGATGTTTTTAGCTTTGTTTGACCCTCAGAGTGGCTGGTCGGAAATCGCCCTTCCAACTCACTCTCGCTCGATGCCAAGAAAATTTTCTTTAGTAAGGTACTTCAAAGGGGGCAGGATGCACCACCACCGAGGAGGGAATGGAGCCTAAGACCATCAGAAATACGTATTTTCCGATGGTCTTAGGTGACCCCTGTGAAAGGGTCATTTCGACCCTCAAAGGGGTCGCGACCCACAGGTTGAGAACTGCTGGTGTAAGTGATTTGAGCATTGGACTATGATTCTCAAGACCAGAGTCTGAATCTACACTCAGTCATGAAAACCCACTGGGTGACCTTGGGCAAGTTGCACTCTCTCAGCCTCAGAGGAAGACACAGCAAACCCCCTTTGAACAAATCCTGACACACAAACACCATGGTAAGTTCACCTTAAGGTGGCCATAAGTCAGAAACAACTCAAAGGCACACAGCAGCAAAATGTCTCCCATGTCACCTGATAATATATTAATGAGATTTTACTGGGCTCTTGGAGTTATTTGCATGTGTCACTAAAAGAATGGAAAGAACAGCCCTGAGAAAGCTGAGATACTTCTTCTTTTTGCTGCTCTTTCTCTGCTTCAGGGTTCCATTGATGTTGTTCTCATTAAAATCCAACTCTGATCACTGGGATGTTAAAAATGTACCTGCCAGTCCACTCAGCAGAACAGCAGAAATATTCTATACTTAAGCATGGCTGCAATTTTCTACCTAAGTTTTCATTTGATATTCATCATACATGTTGGTGTTCAGCAGCAGTCAGTAGACAGACCATAACAAAAATGTTACTTCAAAAATAGTTTTAATTTAATGCATCGTAGGAAAGCCACCTTTTATAACGGCTAACAGGAGAGTGAAAATATGGCAGGAGGAATGAACAGCCAGGGAGCCAAAAATCTAAGTAAAGGAGGAAGTTATTATTTTAGACATAGAATTCTTTCATCTGCAATGTGATCAAGATGAAACTGATGGTGATGATCATGATAGTAAGCAAAATTAAATATATTAGAACTTAGGAAATATTTCCAAAGTGAATGCAGCTTCCATTGATACCTGGCAAAATCAGGTTTACTGCATGTTTAGAAATTTCCCTACTTTACTACTTGAAAGGGAATGTGATTCCTTTGAAAAAGAAATTCTAATCTGGAATGTAAAACATTTCTATATCTTGTACTGAACATTTAGAAAGACTGATATAAAGTCACTACAGTTTACCCATTTAATGAAGAAATGTAGATTTATTTTTAATCACATGGATGAGAGGAGCTTTGGGTGCAACAAATTGCTGAGGGAAACAGAAAATGTGGTTCATACTCCCCTTCTCCATATTTGTCCATCACATATCCAAACAGTACCCCACAACACAGCAATATGCATACTGCCTTTGCATGAGGAGTACACATCTTCCCTTTGGCTGATTGGGAGTTGTTTAAATTTTATTTTATTTTTCTGTCAGAAAAATAGACAGACAGGAAGCATGAATCACCTGTATGCTTTGTTTCTCCTGTATCAATATCCAAGCTACAGTTAGACTCAAGTCTGATTTTACTTCAGTAGCATGGAACTTCCCCATATTTTAATGTCATGCATAGAAGTTGACACATGATAGAAGTTTTCACCGGCAATGTTTCTCATAAATTATGTTTCCACTCCAACAGGATAGCAAAACTAAACATCAACTGTCTGGTCCTGCTTATTTCTTATCATAACAAGAAGGTAGACGTTTTTATTTCCCCTCCCCACAAACCAAGAATATATGCAATGCTTTATTTATATTTAAGGTTATGTTCAATTCAGAGGGAGCAAAAAACATCCCCAAGCTTTGCTATACGAGCACAAAGCCTAAAAGCTCTAGGCGACTTTTACCCCTGGACTCTGTTTTTGTCAGATCAATGACTAGTCACGTTAACAGCAGTGTTTAATTCTATCAATATGTGACCAATTGTGTTAGATTGTTTGGTCATTGATTTCACTCAGTGCTACTGTTGAGCTCTGAAAAGGAACTACTTCTCCTCACATTACCTCATACAGTGACAAATAGCTGTACTGACTTTTCATCTCACAAGTACACAAAGCTCACTATTTGTATATCAAATGAATGCAACATCAGGCCACTACATATAATGCCACCTTGATTTTAAAGAAAGAAAGCCATACAAATATACCACCCTAACTCAAAAGCTGGACTGTTTATAGGTGAGGTACAATAGTTGTTTGCTACATAAACATACAAGATAGACAATAAGCTTAAATACGTATATCTGAAGTTTTACAGTGGCTGTCTTCCAATTAGGGCCTAACTGTAGCAATTCCTTCCTGAACTTGCATTTTATTGTAATAGGGTACAGTTCTCACTTGGTATTTTGTATTTTGATTCAAATATTGGCATTCAAAGTCCATTCATCTCTCACCACAGTAAGGATGCGCATGTAATAGGCTAAAATGACTGGGATCTATGTTCAGATCCAGACTCAGTTATGCAACTTACTGGATAATCTTGGACCAGCCATTATCTCTTATCCTGTGAAGATTAAGTGGACAAAAAGAAAGCTATGCATGCCACCTTGGGCTCACTGGAAGAAAGGTGGAATATAAATATAACTAAGCTATAATTTATACAGGCCAACTGAGAGGATTGCAGGCTGTCTTTCAGAGAGCAGTTCTTCCAGAGGAAGACTTGGGAAAGGGAGCTTTATATTGTAAAAGGCCAGTCCCTCTGGATCATCTGAGCTCTGTTTGGGTGGTCTTCTCCTGCCCATCAGTGTGTTGGGACACCACTATGGATCTAGGTTAGTCACTGGTTACTAGGTATGGGAGGGAATTCTATTCATAGGCATCATGGCCAGAGCTGTACACTGTGCCAAATCTCATAAGCCAGGGGTTGTAATTGTTCAGTTATGTATTTTATTTCTGTCACAGCTTTCTCATGTGGGGCATTGTGGAGACTGGGATATGGCCATTTCTAGAGCTAACTGAAATGGCATTACCTGCTCTTCCAAAGGTAGATCCCCAAGACTTCTGTCTAGGGGTTCTTTCACACTAGATATTTATAGCACTATGATCCCATTTTAACTAAAATGATTGCATCCTATGGAATCCTGAAGTTTGTAGTTTTTTGAGGCACCAGAGCATTCTGGATGAAAATTCTAAAACCTCTATCCTGGTGGGCCCCATGTTCTGCTACTCTCTTGATATCCCAAAGTGTGGAGGCTAAGGTAAACATTTCTGGCTGACTAGATGCTTCCTGATAACTGGATCCATGGCCTCTACTGTAGCAGTCCTTGAATGATAACCAATTTACTTAGGGTCATTTCCCCCATCAATGATTGTCTACCTCTCCTGTCTCCCTGATTCATGCTAACAGGCCAAAGAGCATACATATAAGCTTATGTCCATGTAACTCCAGTTTTGGAGATGATGCAGAGGCCTATTCACTTGCCCTTGCATTTCATTCAAAAATCTCCCATGAAGCCATAAAAATTCAGCTGCCATGACTTCATGGGAGAAGGAAAAGGAAGGTACATGTTATTTGAGAGCACACCTTCATTTTTCCCTCCCTTGACCAAGCTGAAACCAGCTGCTTTTCCATGATCTGTACCCCTTCCCCTCCTCTTCTCCTTCCTCCCCACCAGTACATAACAGCTGCAGGGGCCCCTCCTGGTGCTTGGCAGCTACCGGGTGGTGGGAAGACATGGAACTACAGGTGCTAAGCTAAATGCAGTTGTAGGATTTAGCCATGGTCTTTCTTCTAATAGAGAAAAAAATCACAGAGGTTTATAATTATTTTTCCCTTTATTTCCTCAGAAGTATAACTTTGCCTTTCTGGTAAGAAGCCATCTTTCTTTCTTCATTTTTTTAAAAGTTTGTAGGTCAGAAGAACATCTTTCAGCCAGAGCTTTATATCCTAAATTTTGATGTCACTATTCAACCCTTGGCAATCAGCAGGGCAGACGTAGCTTATACAGCTGAATTTGAGAAGGAAAGCCCAGTTATTCTTTCTAGAACTATTCCCTGTTCTACTCTCTGTAGTATCAAGGATGGAAGGTGAGGGAGCTGTCGCGGTCACCTGTAGCACTTGTGGGATGTTCCTTTTCTTGCCACAAGGTGTTGTCGCGTACACCTGCAGCAAGTGCAAGCTGGTGACCTTCTTGGAGGAGAAGGTTCGCCAGCTGGAGGCACAAGTTTCTAATCTTTGTTTTATCAGGAAAGGTGAGGAGTTTTTGGATAGGGCAGAGAAGACCTTCCTCAAGACTGAATGTGCAGAGCAGCTGCCAGATCAGGAAGTCAGCACACTGTGCCAGGAAATGGATGCTTGGAGGAATGTCACAAGGAGGAGTAGAAGGACCAGGAAGGTAACAGAGACTCTCAACCTACACAATCGCTTGAAAGTTCATGGCCTTATGAACGACGAGGAGCACCAGGAGGAGGGAACAGAATGTCAACAAGAAGGAATCCAACTACAGCAACAGGAACTAGATCAACACTCCCAGCCTCAACAGAATGCCCAGGCAGTCCTGGAAGAACCTGCTTGTCAAGGAGCCCTGGACAAGCTTCAGAGGAGGCGAGTTCTGGTTGTTGGGGACTCCTTGCTCAGAGGAACCGAACCGGCAATTTGCAAACCAGACAAGTTCAATCGAGAGGTCTGCTGTTTTCCTGGTGCCACGATCAACCACATAACGGAGAGACTAACCAAGCTGGTCAAGCCCACTGACCATAAGCCCCTCATTTTGGTTCATGTCAGAACCAATGACACTGTGAGGCGCAGCTTTTACCACATCGCAAAGGACGATGAGCTTATGGGGACAAAGCTTAAGGACCCTGGTGTGCAGGTGGTCATTTCATCTCTCCTCCCTGTTCAAGGACATGGTGCACGAAGGGAAAGGGCAATAGCAGACATCAACAACTGGCTCCGCACATGGTGCCGCCGGCAACAGTTTGGGTTTTTGGAACATGGTCTGAATTTCCATGAACATGGGCTTCTGGCAAGGGATGGGCTGCACCTCATGAAACTTGGCAGGAATGTTTTTGCAAACAGTCTTGCAAGGAGGATTAAGAGGTCTTTAAACTAAGTTCCACCGGGGAAGGAGACAATATTATTCAGGGCAAAGACTCGGCGAGTGCAGGGGGAAAAGGCCCAAATGATATTGGCCAAGTAGTACAAGCGTCCAGTGGTGGGAGGAGTAGGAAGGGCCCAGGGACTTAAGTGTCTCTAAACTAATGCACGGAGTATGTGAAACAAGCAAGATGAACTTGAACTCCTAGTACAACAAAATAAATACGATTTGGTAGGCATCACTGAGACTTGGAGGGATGAGTCTCATGATTGGAATGTAGGAATAGAGGGGTATAGCCTATTTTGTAAAAATAGACCAAACAAGAAAGGAGGAGGAGTAGCCTTGTATGTCAAGGATGTTTTCACCTGTGAAGAGATCAATGACTTAAACCCAGAAAGCCCGGTTGAGAGCATCTGGATAAGAATTAAGGGAGCGAGAAACAATAGGGATATTCTGGTGGGGGTTTACTACAGACCTCCAACCCAGGCTGAGGACTTTGATGACGCCTTCCTCAACCAAATGACCACACATTCAAAAAGGAGACATACAGTAATAATAGGAGATTTCGATTACCTGGATATATGTTGGCAGTCAAACTCTGCAAAGACAGCAAGATCCAGCAAGTTTCTTGCTTCTCTTGCAGACAATTTCATGGTCCAGAAGGTGGAAGAGGCGACAAGGGTATCATATATTCTAGATCTGATCCTGACCAACAGGGATGACCTTGTTAATGAGGTAGAAGTGATTGGATCTTTAGGGGGGAGTGCCCATGCCCTATTGGAATTTTAGCATTCAGTGGGAAGGAGAAGATAAGTGTAGCGAGACACTCATCTTAGATTTTAAAAAAGCGAACTTCTGTAAACTTAAGGAGCTGCTGGCTGGAATTCCGTGGTCAAGAATAGTGAAAGGGAAAGGAGTTCAGGAGGCATGGGAGTTCCTTAAAAGGGAGATACTGAAGGCACAGTCTAAAACTGTGCCAATGGAAAAATGGAAGGCATCTGAAGAAATCAGAATGGTTGACTAAAGAACTCTCATCTGAGCTAAGTGTTAAGAGAAACATGTACAAGAAATGGAAGAAGGGGGAAACCACCAAATAAGAATTTAAGCAAGTGGCCTGGAGATGTAGGGAGGAGGTCAGAAAGGCTAAAGCACAGAACGAACTTAGGCAGGCCAGAGACATTAAAAACAATAAAAAGGGCTTTTTTAAATACGTCCGCAGCAAAAGGAAAAAGAAGGAGGCGATAGGGTCGCTGCGCAGAGAAGATGGTGAATTACTCACAGGGGGAAGAGAAAAGGCAGAACTACTTAACACCTTCTTTGCCTCAGTTTTTCCCCAAAAGGATACAAGCACTCAACCTGGCAGTTGGGGAGCAGGTGAGGAAGCAGGGGAAATTAGGCACGTAATAGGTAGAGAGGTAGTACAGGAATACCTGGCCACACTGGATGAATTCAAGTCTCCAGGGCCAGATGAATTGCATCCCAGGATATTAAAGGAACTGGCAGAGGTCATTTCGGAACTGCTTGCTATAATCTTGGAGAAATCTTGGAGGACAGGAGAAATTCCAGCAGACAGGAAGAGGGCAAATGTTGTCCCCATCTTCAAGAAGGGAAAAAAAGAGGACCCAAATAATTATCGCCCAGTCAGCCTGACATCAGTACCCAGAAAGATCCTGGAGCAGATCATTAAGCAGTCAGTTTCTAATCACTTAGAAAGCAATGCGATAATCATGAGAAGTCAACATGGATTTCTCAAAAATAAGTCATGCCAGACTAATCTTATCTCTTTTTATGATAGAGTTACTAGTTTGATAGATGAAGGGAATGCTGTGGATGTAGTATATCTTGATTTCAGTAAGGCGTTTAACAAAGTTCCCCATGACATTTTTGCAAAGAAGCTAGTAAAATGTGGGCTGGACAGGGCTACTGTCAGGTGGATCTATAACTGGTTGACTGACCCTTCCCAAAGGGTGCTCACCAATGGCTGCTTTTCATCCTGGAGAGAAGTGATTAGTGGGGTGCCACAGGGTTCTGTCCTGGGCCCAGTGCTGTTCAATATCTTCATCAACGACTTGGATGAAGGAATAGAGGGCATGCTCATCAAATTTGCAGATGACACCAAATTGGGAGGGGTTGCTAATGCCAGAGGACAGGATCAAAATTCAAAATGACCTGGACAGATTGGAGAGCTGGGCCAAGGCTAACAAAATGAAATTCAACAGATAGAAGTCTAAGGTCCTACACTTAGGTAGAAAAAATGGAATACAGAAATATAGGATGGGGGACACGTGGCTGGATAGCAGTACGTGTGAAAGGGATCTAGGAGTCTTAATAGACCACAAGCTGAACATGAGTCAGCAGTGTGATGTGGCAGCTAAGAAAGCCAATGCAATTCTCGGCTGCATCAATAGGAGTATGGTGTCTAGATCGAGGGAGGTACTGGTACCGTTTTACTCTGTTTTGGTTAGACCTCATCTTGAATACTGTGTCCAGTTCTGGGCACCCCAATTCAAGAAGGACATGGTCAAGCTGGAGCATGTCCAGAGGAGGGTGACCAAAATGGTGAGGGGCCTGGAAGCCATGCCCTAAGAGGATAGACTTAGAGAGCTGGGTATGTTTAGTCTGCAGAAGAGAAGTTTAAGAGGGGACATGATAGCCATGTTTAAATATTTGAAGGGATGCCATGTAGAGGTGGGAGAGGGCTTGTTTTCTGCTGCTCCACAGACAAGGAGCAATGGATTCAAGCTGCAGGAAAGGAGATTCCACTTGAACCTCAGGAAGAACTTCCTGATGGTCAGGGCTGCCCAGCAGTGGAATATGCTGCCTTGGAGTGTAGTGGAGTTTCCTTCTTTGGAGGTTTTTAAGCAGAGGCTGGATGGCCATCTGTCGGGAATGCTTTGAGGGTGTTCCTGCATGGCAGGGGTTGGACGGGATGGCCTGGTGGTCTCTTCCAACTCTACATTTCTGTGATTCTATGATTCTAGGTATTCCTCTGATTGTTTTCTAGTGTCTGATAAATACAGAGTGAGAGTACAATATATAGATTATGATATCCATTTCAGTCTAGCTTCTGGCCAGGGATTCAGCCTCTATTTGATGTTGCCAGTCCACACAAGAAAGGTTTCTGCTGTGAAAAAAAGGCAACAACATCATATATATTATCTGTAATAACTGAGTGCATAAATAATGTGAATTTGAGGGGAAAACAGCTAGTGTGGAAGCATCCAAGGACCATTTTCCCTCTATGTTGCAAAATTCTTATTGCAACATGATGGTTTTACTGCAATTACATGTGCCAAAGATTTCCTAATTTCAATTTACTTTATCTCCTATTCATGATTATTACCAGCAATTTCAATAAAAAATGTATAAGAATCACTGTTGCAACGGTAGTTTCCATAGAAAATACAATCTAGTAATTATAAACAAAATAAGCCAAAATTAAGTTTTTGAAGTTCATTACTTTCATTTCATTACTCACTTTCAAACTGAGAAAATGTACTATTGTGTCTATAACTTAAAAGAAGCAAATAGAATGTTGGTTTTTATACTGAAGTAAGCTTAGATCCTCTACCTCATGCAAAACATGTGGAGGGCCACAACTGCTTACAGGAGCCATTCACTCATGATACTTTTATTCAGAGAAGCTGACTTAACTATGGAATACACAGAGAGTGTAGGTAAGAATATTTCTCTTTGAATCCCATGTTTGAGGGAAAGACAGAGTATGTATTTAATATATCAGTCAAATAAATATGTAAATGACTGTTTACTACTTGATTTATGAATGAACAATCACTAATAAAAACCAAAAACAGAATTTGCATACTGCCTCCTATCTGCTAAGCACAATGTTTTTTAGGGAAATCATGCAAAACAGTCAGATAAGAGACTTATACTGCATAATTAAGTCATATACGAACAAATGTGATTTGGTCTAAAACTTGTGAAGTTTTCATTATAGGGTACATTTTGTCCTTGGATTGTTGTTTACAAATGGCTACTTGGTGACCTGTTATTTCACTTAGAGATTCCTCTTACTTCTGATCATTACTTCTTCCATCATCTGCATTGAATACTTACATACTTTTACCCAAATTGTTGAAGCCTTATGAGGATGAATCCACAGTGATGTTAGGAGAAAACATGGCTAGGAGGGCACCATCCTGTTTGGAAGACAACAAACAAAATAGGCCCAATGCAAGTAGTCTTAGGTAGCAGGACATGCGCCACAACCACTCTCTTTTCCTGTGCCATGCTTTCTTCCCCTCATCACCAATCATTTTCTGCTGCTCCATGCTTTACCCTGGCACAGGTAGTTTCACCCTGAGTGAGCTGTTAGAACTGGTGGTCCTGCTGTAGCAATCGTTGTAGATGCAATGTGGTTCTCTAGAGTCAGCTGGGGCCCTTTTCGCACAGCATTTTGGAAGCGAGAGGGCCCCTTGAGTGTCGTGTAAATGTGAGGAGCAGTCTGCATGACGCACTGACACTTATGCGACGCTCAAGAGTCTGACGCGAAGCAGACGCAGATTTTTTCATTTTCAGCTTCAAGCCGAAAATGCTCCGCGCTCACGCATCGCTCAGGGGCCTGGGGCATACTCACCTGCCGTGCGAAGCCTCCTGAGCCGCGCCAGTTGCGCTTCCTGCCCCAGCGCAGCCTACAACTCCCAGGCTGCACTGCGGAAGGAAGGGGTGGGGCGCGGGCGGGGTGCTTGCGCGAGTGGGAAGGAGCTGCAGAGCTGAAGCAGGAGGCTTGCGAGAGCGTTCCTTCCAAGCCTTCTCACGCAAAAACCCCAACCCAGCAGCGTTAAAAGGTAAGGTACGGAAAAGCAAAGGGTTTTGTAGAAGAGTTCAGTGCTTCATTCTCGGAGGTCTTTAGAATAAGATACTGGACTGGTGCTAGTGAATGCTCTGAGTTGTGCAACCCACCTTCCTACTGTGGCATTTGTCAGAATGGGATAGCATCTAATGGGATATAAGTATGAGCTTGCAGTGGTGCAAGGAGGAGCCCCAAGAGAAGGCTGGTCTTGAACCTAGAGAACAACTCAAAATGTCAAGAGACAACAATTATCAAAACCTTACATAGAACTTATAGAAGACTGGAATTGTTTCCATGGATGCTGGATGCAAAAGGAGCCCCTTTATGGTGCTTCAACTCAACTGCCTCTCCCAGACCCTGAGCCTTTGCTGGAGATCAGCGATCTTTAAAATATCCACTCCAATGCTTCTTTCCAGGTAGGCTGCTTGGGTCCATAAGAATGTCAAGACATAACGCTCTTAAAGGCAAGAATGCTACTCCCTTGCCAGGCTCTGTCTTGGAGACATGATTCATTTGGGGACCTCATTCTGAATTCAGGCAGTTCCTGATTACCACAATCAGGCTTAGGATCTAGATTTTGCACTCTCATGATGGTGCAACTGATATCCTTTCTCCTCTTGAGTCCCTTCTTGTTTTTGAGATTCACTGTTAGTCCACTAGTCTGAGGGCCTTTCCGCATTATACTATTATAGTGCTATTACTCCACTTTAAACATCCTGTGGAATTCTGGAGTTTGCAGTTTAGGGAGGGGCATTTAGATTTCTCAGCCAGAGAGCTCTTTGACCTCTGTAAACTACAAACCCCAGAATTCCACAGGATGCTGAAAGCAGAATAATAGCAGTTATCACAGTGTAGCGCAGAAAGGCTCTAAGTGTGTATATTCATTTCACCCCAAGTAAGGACAGCAGCACTTGCAGTAGGACATTCTTATTTTCTAGACTAGCACCATCCATAGCTCAGTGATAAGCCACAAGTTCCAGGTTTAGTTACTGCAACTCAGTATGAAAAGTGATTGGGAAGAAGAAAGGAGAGTCTTTTATCTAAGAGTTCTTGAAGAGACCCTGTTGTTATAGAGTAGCACCAATAAGCAGAGCTTAGAAAAAGATATTTTTGGACTACAGTTCCCAGAATCTCCCAGCCATCATAAGCAAGCTGGGTGGGGATCCAGAGACTGCTTTCCCCCAAAAGAGATCTTTTCCAGACTCTAGTAGTGTCAGGTCAGTTATCCGCTTCAGAATAAAGCAGCTTAATATATTCATGTGAAAGCTGAACTGCAGTGAATAGTGCTATTACATCCATATTGGCCCTGACCAGTTGTTATTCCCAACACAGAAACAGTGGCTATACTGGCCGCATTTCTTCACAAAGTCAGTGACAATACCTAGTGTACTTTACTCTATTGGGGGGGGGGCAACTGTACCAAAAGCACAAAGAAAAGCAAAAGTATCCTTCAGTTCCTCTAAAGTAAGATGCTGTAAAATTCAGAGTTTCATTTGGCATGATTTAAAGCTTTACTGCCTTAGGCAGCATGTGCAATGTGGAGGGGGTGGCTTCACGCCACTCTTAATTAAGACAGTCAGGGCATGTGCATATGTTAGAAGGTCTGAGCCAGTTGGCTGTTGTGTGCAGCTGCCTAAAGCCTCCTGCCCACCACACAAGCCCTCTTGCTAGCACTCGGCTTATCAATTTACTTGCAAATGGCTCTCTGAAGTATTAACCCAGGTTAATTATTCGTCAAATATGATTATGCAGTGGTAATGTAAAAAATCGGAAATGTAGGATGGAATTTTTCACTCCAGCAGTTTGGCAATTGTGGCAGCTGGTGGAGTCGCTGGAGTAATTACCAGCCCATTCCAGCCAGTGGATCAGCCTTCTGGTTCGGGGAGAGGAGGAGAGGGAGTGGTGACGAGGGGGAGAAAAGAGAGAGGAGGAAAAAGCAATAAAGAACTAAGGGAGCGGGAATATGAGCTGTGCCAATCGACGTGGGGGAAAAATTTCACAGCTGCTGGTAGTGATAAATGAGAGATGGTGGCCCTACTTCTAATCAATACATGTAAATGCTACTCATTACAGCTTTTATACACACTTCTCAATTAGCCTTTCCTCCCACTGGTAACAAGGAATGTCATGCTTTCTGGACTGTGAAAGTGGTTGAGCACTAAGTTCACCTGCATCTGTAAAGACACAGTAACAATGCTCCAGGCTCAACTTGGCAGCAGGTGGTAGCAGTGGAAGTCTAAATTCCTTCTGTAATGCAAACTAAATAAAATCCCCAGTGCTGCCATTTAATTAAATGGGTGCTGCTGCTTCCTTTTTTATCTTTTGTGGGGGAGGCAGTATTTTAAAGACCATTTCCTTTGCATTTCTCTTGGACTCACAGTAGTGTGAACAAGAAGCATCACTGGGTTTTGCATTTTTAATAAAGGAAAACAACACACATGCTCAAAGAACATACATGTCCAGAGAGTGGAATGTTTTGAACATTTTGGAAAAGATGGACCAGTAAGTCTTCTTCTGTAGGAGCCCCCAGATATAGGAATTAAGCAGAAGCAGAAGATTAATTTTGGACTACTTCCATTCATTTCTATGGCCCCTTTCACATGGCATTTTTGATGCGAAAGGGCCCCTCGAGCGTTGCGCACATGTGAGGAGCGATCCACATGACACACTCACATTTGCGTGAGGCTCCATGGCCTGGCAGGGACCGCTCACACATTTTTTCATTTTCAGCTTGAAGCCGAAAACGATGCACGGTCGCGCATCGCTCCGGGGCCCTGTGCGCACTTACCTTGTGTGCAGAGCCTCGGGAGCTGGGCCGGTCATGCTTCCTGTCCAGTGCAGCCTGGGAAGGTCCCAGGCTGCACTGTGAAAGGAAGAGGCGGGGCTCTCACACAAGCAGGAAGCTCGTGCGGAGCCAAAGGACCCCAGATGCGAGAGCCTCTCTTCGGAGGCTGCTTGCATGAGCACTGCACCCCAGCGCCGAGAAAAGGTAAGTTGCAAAAAGGGCCTATGAGTCAGAGACAGAACCTCTCCAGCGAAGTCAGTGGTATGCAAAGTATAAACACGCACATAATGTTACTGGATTGAAATTTCCACCATCTATCACTATTGGTTATGCTGGTTAGGGCTGATAGGAGCTGCAGTTCAACAACATCTCAAAGACTGCATTGTGCCCATCTGAATTCCATAGATGGGGCTCTTCGTTTGAAAGGCAATTGGTGTTTAATTTCCTCTAATTTGCTTTAATTTTTTCCTGGTACTGTACAACTCAATGACATTAAGTGCATGAAAGAGGCTGTCCCTCTAATGACAGAGATCTCAACTGCCAGACTGTGACCTTCTAATGAACACAGGAAGGGAACTGATCATCTAAGACAAGACTATAAGTCCTGTGAGTAACTGCTCACCAGCAGGAGAAATAGGCTGATGATACAGACTTCAAAGAGGCTGTGCGACCAAGGCCTGCTGAAAGCCAGACTTTACTGAACAATAGACTCTCCACACATCCATTGAGAAGTGTATTTTTTTTCCAACAAAAGAACAAAATGGCCTTCTCCTTTGAGGTCACCTGTTTCTTTTCCAGTCTGACATACCCTATTTTGATCAATTAAGAAGCCATCATTTCTCAGTCCTACTGTCCTATACATTTCATTTTACTTGGGTTTATGTGTAAATGCCCTTACCAAAGGTATCTCCAACATTACATGTTCTGATGCTTTCTACAGGCTGCACAGTTTAATATCTTTCTGTAAACAAGAACCATTGATATGTGACTGTAGACACAGAGATATAATTAAGTTTTAAGACTACTAAATACTATAAATACTACTATAAATATTTGTTTCTGACTGTGGGAGCACACTGTCAATGTTTAATGTAGTGTTTTGCTTTAAATACCAATGCAATTTCCTTCACCTATGGTAGCCGTTTACTTGACTGAGTGATGCACTGAGGTCGTAAGTATGACAACAGAGAGAGTAAATGTTTCTCTGGGGGTTCTTTCCTTGTCTGCTACAACTGCTCTGTATTATCTGTAAACAGCATCCCTCAAGTGAAACTGCACAGCACTCCCAACTTGTCAATCATGATGCTTCAACCTGGCCACCCGCTGTGTCTGGGACTTACACATGTCTACTTCTGTATCTTTTATCTCACAGCTCTAACTTTTTTGTCCTGAAGTTACAATCAGCCATATGACTTGGCATATTCTACCTAAAGCTTCAGTGAAAATTATGTTTCAGAAGAAATACCATGTTTATGAAACCATCAGCTCTGGAATTTCATATCATAGGATCTTTCTTAATGAAGGGACCAAAAAATATTTTTATTTTTAGGAAGGATCTCACTGCAGTCCTACTGACAGAATTATTTTCTGTTCTAAGCTAAACTATGGGAAGACAGGATTGCTGTTGAACAAGACAGAGGCCATTTCCGCACTAGACTGTTATAGTGCTATTGTTCCGCTTTCAAAGGCCCCTTCCTAAACTGCAAAGCCCAGGATTCCATAGGATGTTGAAAGTAGAGTAATAGCACTATAACAGTCTAGTGCGGAAATGGCCAGACTTTCAGTGGGAGCAAACAGAACCTATAAAAAATTTTTTTCATTCTGTGGGTGATATATAGCTCCTCACTTGAATCAGAAATCTTACAGACCTTAAATAATGTTTTTAAAGATGCGGGCGGATGAGGGATTGACATCATTGCATTGTAAATATTGTGGAAAGAAAGGAGTTATTTTGGGTGATTCTCACAACTTTGAGGAAGAGGGAGACCTTTACATGTACTCCTTTTCCAAGGTTTTGTTTGGAATGTCTGAGTTCTATAAAAAGGATGTAGAAAGATTTATGTTACATTATCAGTTATGTCCCTGATGCTATCCAGTAGGTATCCGTGACAGAAGTGCAACAAAAGTTCATACTGAACAAACTATATTGTAACAAGCTATGGGTGAATCCATACCGAGTATACCTAAAGAGGGTCTATTAAAATTACTTAATAATAATTAACATAACAATTAACAGCAACTAACTGAAATTATTGATTTCAATGGGTCTGCTCTAAGCATGTCTAAGGCCATTTCCACATGGTGTCACAGCCCCGCTATGGAGACGGGATGGCAGTGGTCCGTGCACTGTGCTTCTGCATGACGTCATTGTGGTCCTGCTGTTGTCCCACCTCCACCCATCGCATTCACAGGATATTCACTTAACGGAATAAATCCGTTAAGCACCCACAATTGCACAACATTCCCATCCTTACTTGCCATGCAGAAAGGCAGGAAGCATAATGGAGGCAGTTCCTTCCCCAGCATAGCATGGGAAGGAGCCTGGCTGCACTGCAGAAGGCAGGTGCATGTCACTTGCACTCCTTTCTGCAGGGAGCTGGCCCAGTGTGGAGGGAAGCATTCCCATCACACTCCCTTCCTGGCAAAGGCACTGCCAGGATTGCGAAGGGCAGACAACACAATCAGGTAACATGCAGAAATGGCCTACGTTTAGTGTACGTGTTGCACTTTGCAAAGAAAAAAAAAGTTGCAACTGAAGTGGCTCATCAAAGGAAAATATTTGCATTCCTGGAAGGAGCTGATAGCAACAGTTTGGTAAATGTTAAATCCTATCATCTAGTGTTACTGGTATTTGTAGTACTGCTAACATATGAACAGCCATATAACAATAACTAACAATCCATTACACTTCTGACTACTGGCAAATGTTATAAACAACTTTATACTTTTTGCATCTCACAGACTAACCTCATTAGTAACAGTCTATTCTATTAGTGGCAAGATATTGTTACAGGATCAAAAACACTCCATGTACTCCATATAGAACTTGCCAAGTTCTATATTCTAAGTTGCTGTGCAGCTTTTGAGAGTGTCCAGTGTAGTGTCTAATGCTGAGCCAGAAAGGTGGTATTCGATCTCTTTAATAGAAAGAACTATGCCGGAAGGTTGTCTACTGGTTTGTTGATTCATTCAGCTGAGTACAGCTGAATGTATGTGAGAATGTATGTGCTCCAAAGTTACACATATGTGACATCTGTTCTATTGTGTTGTAGTTAGCTACCTAAGTAACAGAGATTAATATATAAAGTTTTCTTAGTTTGCCACGAGAGCTCTCTTCAAGAATTTGCTCTATGGCGTGTAGCAAAGATCATTTAATAACTATACTTTCCACTACTAATAAGATAACCTAATGAAAGATAATGAAGGCCTCTTTCACTCAAGGTTATGAACCAGCTGTTTGCATACATTCAGTCACATGTGATGAGGGAATGTCGTTTTTAAACAGCCCACTTCTCTGGAAGAACTGGTTAGATTTTTCTAGACACACCAGTCCTTCGCCAATTGGACAGAGTTCTCTAGTGAATCAGTGCATTATCCTCAAAATTGCCAAATCAATCTTTCATATAATGTAATGCTCAATATAAAAAAAAAGATAAACAACTGTACATGTTTCATGCGCCTTCTCCTCTCCCCTCCGAGACTGCCTATTCCCAAAAAAAAGGAGATCATGTACTTCTCCCCCAGTGGACAGCTGTGGAGTCCTGATATGTGCAGAATTGTGTATATTTACATTTTCAAGCATGACAATGTACAGTAAAATGTGATATATTTGGTTGCTGTACCACAAGCTTCACCCCTTCCAGTCATACTGAGCATGTGAAAACAGATTTTGAAATCTCTTCTGAATAACCAAAAATACCACACAGCAAAAAGACCAAGGCCCTCCTGAACAGATAAAATCCCTGCTGCAACAGCTTTCAGCTCCTTATGCCCCAACTAATTTTCTCTCTAAGACTCCCCCTATACCAAAAGGGTCAACAACAATTAATAACTGTTACAAATTGCCTTTTTCTCTTTAAAGAAAAAAAGACATGAAGCATGATACATGTTGGAAAAAGGAATAGCTACTGATATAAGGGAAGCAGAGGTTGGAATGTTAGGTTTGACAAGGTTTTGCAGTATCTTCTCTTCAGATGGGATCAAGCATCTAGCATGCTCACTATTCTTTGCATTCCAGTAGTAAGCACTTCATTAAGACAGGATACTATGGCTGAGGCCATTTCCGCACTAGACTGTAATAGCACTATCATTCCACTTGCAACATCCTATGGATGTTCTGCAAACCCCAGGATTCCATAGGATGTTGCAAGTGGAATAATAGTGCTATAACAGTCTGTTACCCTGATTTCTGGGGGTCTCATGAAGGACACCTAAATGCTCTCCAAATTGTACAAGTTGTGGAAATTAGTCAAAGAGCACAAGTTAGCAACGCAAGAGGCAGGGTAACGCAGCGAGATCTTGAACCCAGTGTCTACGGGGTCAGGCCGAGTCAAGGAGCAAACAGATGTGAAATAATTGTGGTTTTATTAAAATACAGTCGAACACATGTATGCAACACACTCACACAGATAACTATAGAAATAAAGGTTGGAGTGGGATAGAGGGATTTTGAGAGGAGGTTTGGTTTGGGGAAATACTGCACCTGTCCTGAAGCCCGAGTAGTCTGAAGATAGAGTTCATGGATATGGAGGTTCTCAGTATGTGGGACTGAGGGGAAGGCTCGCCAAGCAAAGCGGCAGCAAGGCGGTCCAGCAATTCGAGCAATCCAAAGAAGTGCTCAAAGTCAGGGGTTCTCATAGGGAAAAATGTGGCCGTAGGCTAGTCCGTACTTGGGGAAAACAATGAGTTTTGGGCTAGAGACAAAGCCTCTGAAAGGTCAGAATTTAGCATGATTGAGTTAGGTCTGAATTGTCAATAGAGTAGCCAGTATGCAAACGCGGGGTGCTTGACGCTTGAGTATTCAGCTCGTCAAGCTGCCTGCTCGGGACAGGGAGTTCTTTGTAAGTAGCGTGCATACATAATGAAGGTATTTACCATGAGGTCTCCTGAAGCAGCAGTTTGGCTATTTCTGGCCTGCCTGTATTGTTGTTGAATGTTCCAGCGATTAGCAACTGAGCCTGTTTGTGTGCTTGTCCGGGGGCCTCGCAAGCACATGGGAAGGAATGGGTAAGGAAGCCCAAATTATTGATATCAAAATGATATCTGGTGCCCCCCAAGTCTGGCTAGAAACTGCGGTAACAAGTCTAGTGCAGAAATGGCCTGAGATCCTATTCAATGCTGGTGGATCATAAAACTCTACTAGTGTATTTACATGTATAAAGCTGGAAGGATGATGGCTGCCAAAAGGGTTATGGTACAACAGAGCAATCGTGGTGCCCCCTCTCCAGCCAAGCAGTGGTCACTTGGATAGAGGATGGAGCTCTGCATGACATTGGCTAGCTGCCATTTTGCAACTGGGCAAGATTCTTGCACAAGGAGACACTAAAGTTGCCTTATGAAAGTTCTTACACTGGAGTAACTCCCACTTAACACTAGCATAAATCACTAAAAGGATTCCAGACTCTATCAGTTTAAACAAAGGTTATAGAGTCTACCCCCATCTTGCTTATATAGCCCATGACCTGGCTATCCTCCCTCTCCTTTTTATGACCTGCATGTATTTTAATATAATATATCTCCGCAAAGTTTCCCCCATGATATTCTGGAAGGTACCTGGTAATTGTTTTGGTCCCAAAGAAGCTCTGAGGAACAAATTAAGCATAAATAAATTTCTCCGCCTCTCAGTATCTTGCTAGCAATGTTAATTATGTATGCAGGCATATTATTTTGTATCCTGTCCAAAGGGAGAACACAGTCAGCCCCTGAATGTGGGCTGTGGACTTTATAGCACCGAGGAAAAAACACAGCCTCCACTGCTTTGCACAAAAAGCTGTTAATGAGAGATACTGGAATCATAGCTGTCACTATGCATCAAATCAAGGCAATCTGGTACAATGTAAGGTAAATTAAAAGCTCCCAGTGGCAATGGATCCCATTTCAGTCATTAGCTGCTAGGGAGTGACAAACACTATTCAGAGGACCAGACCCCTGTGAAGTTCTTCCATCCTCAGGGGATTCACTGATAATGCTGTTTTATGCCCCACTTCCTTATGATGTATAGAGAGCACAAATGAATAGTTGCACTTATTTATATATTTTGATGCAGCCTATACTCTGGGGTGAGCTGGGCTGCAGGACCATCGCAGGCTAATACAAAAATCCAGAATAATTAAACCAATAAGCTAGAAAGGAAAGAGCAACTCACTTTTGTCCGTCTATAGATGTGGGTTGCCCTTTTTTATCTATAATATTAAAGCTTTTGTCCATCTATATATGTATTGCATAATGGGAAACAACTGGGAAATATATTAGAATACAATGAATACCAAAGTATGAAGCGAGTTTTTTTTCTTTTGCCTTCTCTTTTGAAGAGTCTTTCACTGAGAATGGATGAGAAAAACAAAGCCTCCATAAGTCAGATTTCAGCATCAGAAGCATAAAATATACATTTCTATATATGTTGAAGAAGTTTCTGAATGTTTGTTTCTGTGTTTCTGTTTCTAGTGCTTCTCTTTCCAGAAGCAAGCAAATCAGACAGAAGGACATAAGGTTACAGATTAGTCCTGGTCATTGCTCAAAGAGTGTGGATTATAAATAATAAAGAAGGAAAGGGTGAAGGACACTCAAATATAACTTGGGGTCCATAACAGAATAATAATGCAAAATAAAAAAAAATAAAAAAAAATCAGCTTTCAAATACCCAAGCAACTTTGAATTCTGTAATATGTAGAACTTCCTCCTCCTTTTTCACAAAGAACATGCCTTCTAAAAATGTATATATGCCCACCCATTTAAAGAGATCAAATTGAAAAAGCGCAAACAAATGATCTATTTTCTACTACCCTGTATATAGCAGGAAGCATATATTGTACATGACTATTTGAAAGATTAAATATGGTAATTTGTTGTGCACAACCTTGACCTCTCTTTGGGATAGAAAATAAGGCATTTAATGGATTTGATCTGAGAAAAGAAACAATGTTTTTTAACAATTAGGGATGCAGAATATCTGTTATTTTGAGAAATGTATTTATTCCAAAGCATTGTAATGTCTTACAGAATGAATTATTGTTCTGTGACAGACTGCAGTGGACATCAACATTTATTTTTGAAATTTTAACTGGAAAATATTATTTCCTGTGATGTCAGCAAGGGGTCTCTGTCTGCACTACAGGAATGCAAAAATTATCTCCCTGTTATCTGTGACAGAGTTCAAAGATTTTGTAAGATGCTGCATATTTACATAAGAACTCTGTCTAGGCCAGTATTTATTCTTCTGACTGGCAGGGGCTCTCAAGGGTCTTTAGCCAGGAGAGGGCTGTTCCCTAGCCCCAAAGAGATACCTAGATCCAGAAATGCCAAGAATTGAAACTAGGACTTTCTTCCTGCAAAACATGTTCTCTGTCACAGCGCAGTGGCCAGTCCCACACTGCGTAGTTCTTCCTGACATGGGGCCTTTCCGTACTGCACTGTTTTGCTGCTATTATTCTACTTTCAACATCCTATGGAATGCTGAGATTTGCAGTTTAGGGAGGGGCATCTAGAATTCTCAGCCATAGAGCTCTTTGGCCTCAGTAAACTACAAACCCCAGAATTCCACAGGAAGTTGAAAGTGGAATAATAGCACTATGAGTTTTCATTGTCTGTTTATTGTTGATTCAGGCCCATGGCTCTATTTTTGTTCTCCAATGAAGTTGTAAAGAGAGATAAACTTTGAAGAGAAAAGATTTAAGTGGAATGAAATAATATTTGCTGAAAAGCAAGGCAGAAGTGCTACTACATTTGGGTGTGACTGAAGAAAAAATTGCTGAAGGTAGAAAGAACAGGATGGGGATGCAGACAATGGAGCCAGAGCCATTTATGGGAAAGGTAACTTTATCATTCATAATCTTACCAGCAAAAACCTGAGCAAAACAAGACCCCAAGATGTCATACTAATATTGCAATAACAATAACACAAAAGTTGGGCAATGCAAAATGTATGTCACTCTTAAACCTGTTTTCTTATCAGTATGGACTAAGAAATGATCTTCACTTTTGTGATGATTTACCTATTGCACTGGGAAGTGTGCACTAGATTTAATATTTTGTTTATTACACAGCCCCACACTTATTTACTACACTAGCACAATTTTTGCATCAAGGTATAGGATGATTAATTTCCTTATACATGCTTTTTATGATACTACCATAATATCTGACACTTTCATAAAAATGAACAACTCAACACACCAGTAAGTTGAGGTTATATTATAAATATCTGTTGATATACATTGGAATGTGCAAGCTATCACATAAAAAAAAATGAAAGAAATCCATGATACAAGAAAAGGTGATTCAACAGAAGATTTAACATTTTGGTGTCTCCCTTGTCAATAGAATCTACAACAGGAGACAATATATCAACAACCATATAATAATATTTGGCATGTAATATCCTAGAATCTTCAAGGAAATTCATATATATTAATTTCTTATAATTCTTGTAAAGTAGATCAACATTATTATACACATACCACTGGGAGAGAACGTTAAGGCGGCAAATAATTCTTTCTATTAAGTACCCCTGCTGAATTCACGACCAGGCTACTTCACAAAGTGAAGCATTACTAAAGCATTACTAAAATTATGTACACCTATTTTATTTGCATTTTCCAAAGCACTAGATAAATGTTAAAGATGACTCTTGTAACTGTGAACTTTAAAGACAATTCATCCATAGCTAGAGTTGCATAGGAGCTATTTTTACACTGCTGGGATCCATATCACTCTGGTAACAAATGTATAATAATGTCCAAGACAGTAGGGTCCAATCCAGAAGGTACAACAGGTGTGGGAAGTGGTCACATGAGTCACACAACTGATGTTATAAGAGCAACGTGGAATCCAGGCACATATGCTAGACATGCTGCTGAACAGAGTAGTTCAATGTACACACACACACACACACACACACACACACGTACAGAGAAGGAGGGAGCATGGTACAAACAGACAATTTACGTAGATTGAAACTAAACGTTTCTGGCTTTCTCTCTGACAAGTCTGAAATTGTATAAATGTCAGTATACGTCACTGTAAATAAAGAAAACTCTCAATAAAGGTCAGTCCAGAGAAAGTGATATTCTCTTTCACAGAAATATAGCGAAGTATAAAAAAAAATCACTTCTCCTTCAAGTCCTTTCTTTGTTCGGCTTCTACTTGAACCTTGTCTATCTGCGTCCCATCTTTACTTGTTTCTTTTGCTCCTATCAGCTCAATTTGCTTTCTTACTGACCTTCATTCATTGGTGGGGGTTCCACCCTGATATCCTCTAAACTTGGAATATTAAATGTTAACCATCTAATCTCAATTTACTGACACGTAAATTAGAGAATCCTAAGTACCACACAAATCTAAGACCCCATGATTCTGTCAGATGAAGCCATAGTAGTTAAAATGCTATCAAACTACAGTGCAGAAACACCCATGGAAGCAGAGTATAGCTCTACCTGGGGAAGGAATGGAGGCATGTCATAATACTTCATTTGGGAGACAGAATTCTTATTTGGGGTGCAGTACCTTCATGTTGCCCTCCTCCCACTACACCTCTGCTCCAACATCAGCTTTCATTTTTTGATTGGTCAACAAGATCTTGCTCGTGGTGAACTGTAGCTGACATGCTGATGGCACGCTGGCAATAGATCAAAACAATGTCTACTTTGATGAAGTCTTTCCAGTGATTTCTTCCCTCTTAAGAGCCTCAAGAGCAGCCCCTCTGCTTTCTTTGTGAGCTTTCACTGAGAGAATCTCTACCAAAAGATTCTTCTTACAATCGCATTATTGTTGCCCCGACCAGAGTTGCTCTGGAAGAAACTTCTTCATGAGGCTTCAGGGACACTATGTGGTTTCTCAACCAAGGATGTTCTTATGTGCCCTCCATAGAGGTGCAGGGATACTCATACCTAATCAGGCATTTGGTATTCCTCTGACCACTATATTTACAACAGAGGTGGGAATCATGCAGCCCTCAAGATGTTGTTGGAGTGCAAGCCCTAATCTGCATAGCAAATGTCAAGAAATGCTGGAACTTGTGGTCCAACCACATCTGGAAAGTAGCATAATCTCCACCCCCGTTCTGCAAGCTCTCCAGCACAAACGTGCTTTTGGCCTTTCAGCGGGCTTTGTACATGCCTGAAAGCAATAGAACCAATTCAAGTGGAATCCAATCCAAAAGGGCATTTTGATATAGAGCTGTTGGCATCCATCTCCAAAGAGCAGGATTCCAATTCCTACTCACCCATGGAAACCCACCTAGAGAGGCAGGCTACTCTCTCTCAGCCTCAGAGGAAAGCAAAGGCAAACTCTTCAGAACAAATCTTATCAAGAAAACACCATGATAGGTTACAACGACAACAACAATGTAAAATTGTGGAGTTTTTACACAATTTTGTGCAAAAAAGTTCAGAAATATATACAGAAATATTTCTTTTTTTCACATAAACACCGGTTTCACACAATAAGACCCAATAAATTTCTGGAAACAGTAGGGAAAGGTTGGATGAAAGATATACTTTTGCTCATAAGAGATTATTTTTACACCAAAAAAACAAACAACCCCCTCCCCAAAACCCTATACTGCTGTGTAGAATACTTTCTCAAATAGTTTGAGATGTACAAATGCCAGGTGAAAACTGTGCAGAAATATTCATTTTTCTCCTACAGTAGGTAGAAAACTTTGGAAATTATTCACTCTCACCTCCTAGGAACAAGTAGTCAAAGATTTATCACTAGCCCAGATACACTCAAAATATTACTGATTAAAACCTCTCTACCCTTGATTCACCAAGTAATGTTTGTTGCCATTTATTACTGCACTTCAGTACTGCTGTGGATTAGTGTTCTCTAGTCAGAATGAATACATAATTCTTCATTCAATTTTTCCTATCCAAACAATACAGATCATTTGAAAGGTGACCAAGCAGCACAAATTGGTAAGAGTGGAGAGAGTCTAAAGGAAAGGAAAGGAATGACAAAAATATAAGTGAACTATTAGACATTGGCAGTTTCCATATTCACTGCACTACAAATCCCATCATTTCCAATGACCAATCAGATTGTACAAATCCTCTCAGCCTCAGCCATCAATCAGATTGCAACTTTTGTACTCCAACACATTGCAACAGTGCCAGGTTAGGGAAGCAACTACAAAACTACAAAAAGAAAGCTTTTGAAGAAACCAATAATAAAACCTGCCACTACAGGGTAATGGTGCCAACCAAGCATGCCATTGTCTGTAAATTTGATCCAAACAAACCTAATTATTTGAATAACAAATTAATAACACAGCAAATTAAATTCTACCCCAATAATGTTAATAACTAATGTCCCGTTTCTAACTATAAATATTAATAGATTTTTATCAATGAACTGACATTATACTTACTATTCCAGACTCTGGGCATAGTGAACACAAACAAACTCTTCATAATACTATTTGTAATGCTTCTAAATACTAGATAAGCAACCACCAAAAAAAAAAAAATCAGTAAGTTCACAGTGCACTTGTAGGTCCTGTGGGTATATTCACTGCAGGCATGCAAAATCAAAAGGCAGTTATATCCTCTTGCACCAAGGATATACATCTAGTGGATGGAGGAGCTGTGACAATGGAGGTTAAGTTATTAAGACTGCATGGTGAATAATCTACTTGGTACAAAGGTTGCAGACATCATCTAGATACCTTAGTAGATAGGATTCACGAGGAGTAAGTCATTGTGTTGCCTGTTGGCACCAATGACACTGGGAAATGTAGTTGTGAGGTCCTGGAACTCAAATGTAGGTTGTTAGAAAGGAATTTGATAGCTGGGACTTCCAAGGTGCTTTTCCAAAATGCTTTACCTGTTTCATAGGATCAGGCAGATAAGCACAGTTGAAGAGCCTCAGTGCAAAGGAGTTGATCATGAAGAGAAGGTGACTTTAGAATTCTTTGGAGACAGATATAAACATTGCAAGACAAGTTCTGACTGCACAAAAGGAATGGGCTTCACTTGAACCAGGATGGGATCAGATTGCTGGCATGTAACATATAAAGGAGACCCAGCAAAGCGTAGTGATTTGAGCATTGAACTACAAATCTGGAGACCAGGGTTCAATTCCCCTCTCAGCCATGGAAACCCACTGGGTGACCTTGGTGAGTCATACACTCTCAAACCAGGCAAACCCCTTATAGGGTTGCCTTAGGGTCACCATAGTCAACAACAACAACTCCTTTTTTAAAAGAGCTTTTAAATTGAAAGTACTGGTAGAAAGGCATCAGCAACTGGAAGGGATCTGGTCTGGGTTGAAAAATTCGAAAGGGATGAAAATGAAGAAGTTTCTTATTGCCTAAATGTGGATGGAGTAGAAATAAGCGCACTAAAGAATGACAGCCAAACAATGAGATCTGCGGATCTAAATGGAAAATACATGGGCCAGAGACATGAAGCAGGACACCATGGAAAGGCATTCTACATTAATGTCAGATGCTTCTTAGCCAAAATGAAAGTGTTTGTTTTTAAGAGAAAACAGATATAGTGGGGGATTCCTGGAAATGATAGGCCAATTAGTTTAAACTCTCTCCCAGATAAATTGTTGGAAAAGAAGTTGTTCTTCCATTCTCATAAACAGTAGAACTTGGAGTCTTTTCCACCATAGTCTCCAATGGAGTCACCCATAGAAGATAAATGGCAGAGATTCAGGATAAACAAAGGGAAGTACCCCTACAGCCACTGCATACTTCCACTGTGAGATTTACTGCCATAAAATGTAATTATGTTTTCCAGCTGAATGGATTTAAAAGGGAACTAAATAAATTCATGGAGGATAGGGTCATCAATGAGTACTGGTCAGATGGCTACATATTATCACCAGTATAGACAGCCATTGTGATGTAGTGATTTGAGTGTTGGACTACAATCCTGGAGGCGAGGGTTCAGTGCCCCACTCGGCCATGGAAAACCACTGGGTGACCTTGGTTGGACATGTCACACACTCTTAGTCCCAGAAAACACTGTGATGGGTTCACTTTAGGATTGCTCTAAGTCAGAAACAACTTGAAGGCACATAACAATATATGTATATACTGGTATATCTCAGTTACCAAAGTTGATGTGTTCCTGAGCATGACTTCTTTAAAAGAAACTTTTGGACTCTCTCCCCGACTAGTATACACTGACTGATTTTGATCCTAGATATTTGAATTTGATATGAATTATCTTTGTTATTAATGAATTTAGTTCTGTTTCTTGATTTCACATATGTGACTTGAATATATTACACAAAATACTACTACAGTTTTATTTTATTTTTTTTACTCTGCTTGTAATTACTATACTAAATCAATATAGTGCTTCATCTTTAGAATGTAAAAGTACTTCCTTTCTGAAGCATCTTTTTAAACTGAACTGAACCCGTCTTTCTTCCTTTAAAAATCAAAAATGATTAAAACAATATACTATTTAGGTATGGGGGAGGAAAGCCCTATTACAATAATATCTCTCTAAAGAAGTTTTAAGACTGCCCTACTCACCAGTCCATGAAGGGTAAATGCTGAACTCCTAATAAACAGATACTCATTCTAACACTTTGAAAGAGATGGATGAGCGCAGTACCTCTTCTCATGATTGTGAGTAGCTACTAAATGTCCAGGATCTCTAAGATCATCACCCATGAGTAATTTTAGACAAGAATTATAATAGGGAAGTTTATCTGTGTCCACCTGAAACCAAAGGTATATCTCACATTCTTTTAATATTTGTATTTTGATACATCTCAGTATGTGGTATGGATACCTCTCAATAAATTATTTAAATGATTTACTGAATATATAAACAGCAGTGCTATAAGACTTTCATAACATAGGTTCAGATAAATGACTGTATGTGATAATAAACTAAATCAGATAAACTGTATTTTAAAACAACAAAGCCTTAAAAAAATGGAAATAGTAAAAACATTTGTTTGTATATTTTGATAGTGGGTGGCTGTTGTTATTACTTGGCAACAGTACAGAGAGTGAGTCACCTAGCTAATAAGTTGTTCTCTGTACCATAGACCAGCAGTTTGTAGTGATCTTTTAAAAAAAGAGACATTAAAATTTATTTATTTATTTATGTTTTTTAAAGCGTAAAAAAGCAATGAGTTACTTTGTCTTTTTTTAATATATAATTTTTATTGTCACTTTCTCAAACACAATAAAAACTACAAACACAAAAAGATGCAAAGAGAAAGAAAAACGTAGAAAGAGAAGGAAAAAAGAGAAATACAGGAAAAAATAGAGAGAGAAAAGCAATGAAAGATAACTTCCTATTTGCTTCTTGACAGTTATACTCCATCCCAACACAATCAAACTTATATTATAGTTACACATTACACTTCTTCCAGACATCAAATCCTTAATAATTATCAAAACCCAAAGTTATCAAATCATGCAAAAAGACCATAGTTTCTAATCATGAAAAATGATTTTTCTTTGATCGGACAAGTTTTAATGATTTTCCTTTGATCAGACAAGTTTAACGATTTTTCTTTGATCAGACAAGTTAATTGGACCATTTCTGCCATGTCCATCAGCTTCAACAACCATTTCTCCCTAGAAGATAATGATGGAGTTTTTCCATTTCTGCATATGTATCAAACATGCTGCTGTGGTTATATATTGAAAGAGTCTTCTATATGTATTTTCTAACTGTTCATCCATGAGTCCCAAAAGAAAAACTCCTGGTTTTAACTGGATATTTACTGTTAAAATCGTCTGCAAAAGAGTGTGAATTTGAGCCCAAAATTTCTTAGCTTTTCCACATATATACACCATATATGATAAAATGTTCCTTCATGTTGTTTATATTTCCGGCATACATTCAAACACGCTTATTCATTCTGGACAATTTCTGTGGTGTCATATACCAACAATACACCTTTTTTAAAAAAAATTTCTTTAAGACCATAACATAATGTAAACTTCAATCCTTTTCACCATGGCCATTTCTGTACTAGACTGTTAAAGTGCTATTATTCCACTTTCAACATCCTATGGAATCCTGGGGTTTGCAGTTCAGGGAGGGGCTTCCATAGATTGTTGAAAGTGGAATAATAGCACTTCAACAGTCTAGTGTGGAAATGGCCCATATCTACTCCTATTGTTCCATCTGTATATTATCTTCAACATTCTTGGCCCATTTTACCATATAATCTTTCATTTGTTCCCCATCCATGTCAACTTTTAACAAAAGTTTGTACATTTGACCAATCACAGACTCATCGTCTGTACACAATTGTATTTCAAACTCTTATTTACATTTTTCTTTTTATCCATCTTAAATTGTTCAATGAGTTACTTTTTCAAATGTAACCGCAACAATAAGTGATTATATTTTGGGCCTTGGAGTAGTAAGTAATACTTTTTGGGAGATAACTTCCTAAACTTTCTGTAGGTATCTTTGTCGCTCCTGCTATCCAAAAATATTTTGAACTAGAAATGCCAGCAGTTGAACATAGAACTACAGCCATGCTTGCTATGTCTTCTGTCATTAAAGCACAGCACCATTTGTGCTATCCAAACGAAGATAAAGTTGTGACCTTTTCCTGCATTTTGTTATGCTACCTTCTAAAGGAACATTTCTCTCAAATTACATTTAAAATACAAAAATAGGACCAATTGTTCCTAACACATAAGTTATAACATGACAATAAACATTTTGAGTAAAATTACAGCTGATACTAACACCACAGTACTTGGGACTTAAATCTTACAATGTCCTGTGGTGTCAACACCTACCATACACATTACGGAGAGACACAGATATGCACTTTTATTTATTTAGGGTTAATTATATAATAACTAATCATGGAATGAGTGTCATTAGTAGATCTGCCCTGAGGAAGAAAAACATAGCATCGTGATCAGATATTAAGGTATCAAGTACATGCAAGACAGACTATTGACTGTTATTAGTCATAACAGATAAAATGGCTTTCCAAGTTCAGAAATGATACATCTCTGAATATCTGATGCTGCCGAAGGTTTTGTCTTCATGTCTTGCTTGTTTCCTGGAAATAAGATCAGCATCAGGATCAAATGCTGTTGACTGATGCTGGAATTTCTTTTAAAAACCCACCTAGCTTGCTTCTCCAAGCATAATTCTGCCAAAATGGCATCACTTGAGGGGTCTTGTTGGAAATGAAAAGGGCAGGTCCCAAACAGCAGATGGCCCTTTGCTCAAATCCCTCCACCTCCAGGATGTGAAGTCAGCTTCGCTGGGAGGAAACTGCCTGGCTACTAGTGTAACCAGAATGTGGGACATAATGGACTTCTTTTGATCCAGCACAGCAATTCTTACAATGAAAACTGTAATTATGGAAAAGGCATCTGGAGCTTTTGAAAAAGCTACACATATTGTTTAAGATCAAGGACAGTACTTGACATGTCCTTGAAGATCAAGTTTACCTTGGCTCTCACAGAATGCAGTGATTTCTGTTTCTTTTTGTTTGTAAATATTGTGTGATGTCTGCAGCAGAAAGTGCATAAATCAATTAAGGCTGAAGTAGCTGTGCCTATCCTTAATTGATTAAGAAGCAAGACATGTAGCATGCGCAAAAAGGGAAACAACTCTTTAAGCTGTACCATTGGTTCAGGTTTACGTTTCCCCATGTGCAGAGAGTCATAAGGTCTATAATGTATTTTTCACCTTCTCATATTTACCTAATGACTTTCAAACACAATATAAATTCTACTGCCAAGCTGAACAATTATTTTCACTGATCTGCTGAGTATGCCACAAGTCAGAAACACTTGAACACTGTCAGCCTTGCACAATAATCTAAAGGGTTTATTCAAGCACATGCATCAAGTGTTATGCAAATTTCAACTAACTTCTTTCAATGCATGAGTTCGTCACATAAACAATGTTCCCCAGGCATCAAATTCATTCCTGTTACAGTTACTACCAGTTCCTCCTTGCTCATCAGAGTTGACCAACTCTAAGAACAATAAATGGCATATTTTACAAACTACTCTGCTTAAAAGAGCAATGATCCTAAATAGAGATTCTGGCTTTCACTTGCACAATAACTAATCAAAGCAGAACTGTGAAGTTCTATGACAAGAGATACAGTGAAATGTCCAAGGAGCGTCATTTAACTGCACGCTGAAGTTTTTCCTCTTTGAAACTAATCAGAAAGCCCTCCTGTTGTGCGGAATCTAAGAGAAGCACGTCAAGTAATCAGAATATTTTTGAACATTATATTGTGGGAACACTACAATAGACACTTCTGCCATTTAATAAGATCAATTTCCCTTATAGATTTTTGCAACTGTATATTTAGACACAGTTTGACAGTAGCAAATTACAAGCAACGCACTTACTCAACAATTTTTTTTTCCTTTTCCCTTTTATATTGGTTATGGTATAAAGAAAGGGCATTCTGAAAGTAACATAACAGTAGGAACTGGGCAAATTATTTTTAGTTATTTAGTTAGTTATTTTTAGTTAGCTGTACAGGGCAGTGAGGTTATTTTTCTCCCATTTCTAGGCATTTTAAAGCATTTTTTGGTTGTTGCTGTGTACATTTTATGACAATGATTAATCAGTCCTAAGGGGTTTTTTTAAGAGCAAAAGAAGAGTAACAAAATTATGAATAGCACAGCAAACAACCTGTTTCACAAGAACAATAGTCTCCCTTTCCCCTCTCATTCTAATGATTAATAAAAACAAAATTACCATATCTTTTAGGTATGAAACAAATAATAAAGGTAACTTCCTAAATTCTAAAAAGCTTTAAAGGATTATATAAATCTAAGTCATTTTCTTTGAAAAATATAATTCAGAAACTACTTATTGCTTGTTGAATATCAATTAAGTACCAGCAAGTCAGTTTCTAATTACTTAAAAAACAATGCCGTAATTACGAAAAGTCAACATGGATTTCTCAAAAATAGGTCATGCCAGACTAATCTTATCTCTTTTTATGATAGAGTTACTTGCTTGATAGATGAAGGGAATGCTGTGGACATAGTATATCTTGATTTCAGTAAGGCCTTTGACAAAGTTCCCCATGACATTCTTGCAAAGAAGCTAGTAAGATGTAGGCTGGACAGGGCTACTGTCAGGTGGATTTGTAACTGGTTGACTGACCGTACCCAAAGGGTGGTCACCAATGGCAGATTCTCATCCTGGAGAGAAGTGACTAGCGGGGTGCCACAGGGTTCTGTCCTGGGCCTGGTGCTGTTCAGTATCTTCATTAACGACTTGGATGAAGGAATAGAGAGCACGCTGATCAAATTTGCACATGACACCAAATTGGGAGGGGTTGCTAATACGCCTGATGACAGGATCAAAATTCAAAAGGACCTGGACAGATTGGAGAGCTGGGCCAAGGCTAACAAAATGAACTTCAACAGAGAGAAATGTAAGGTCCTACACTTAGGCAGAAAAAATGGTATGCAGAAATATAGGATGGGGGACACATGGCTGGCTAACAGTACGTGTGAAAGGGATCTAGGAGTCTTCATAGACCACAAGCTGAACATGAGTCAGCAGTGTGATGCGGCAGCCAAGAAGGCCAACGCAATTCTTGGTTGCATCAATAGGAGTATGGTGTCTAGATCGAGGGAGGTATTGGTACCACTTTATTCTGCTTTGGTTAGACCTCATCTTGAATACTGTGTCCAGTTCTGGGCACCCCAATTCAAGAAGGATATGGATAAGCTGGAGCAGGTCCAGAGGAGGGCAACCAAAATGGTGAGGGGCCTGGAAGCCATGCCCTATGAGGACAGACTTAGAGAGCTGGGTATGTTTAGTCTGCAGAAGAGAAGGTTGAGAGGGGACATGATAGCCATGTTTAAATATTTGAAGGGATGTCATGTCGAGGAGGGAGTGGGCTTGTTTTCTCCTGCTCTTGAGACCAGGACAAGGAGCAATGGATGCAAGCTGCAGGAGGGGAGATTCCGCCTGAACCTCAGGAGGAATTTCCTGACGGTCAGGGCTGTCCGGCAGTGGAATGTGCTGCCACAGAGTGTGGTGGAGTCTCCTTCTTTGGAGGTTTTTAAGCGGAGGCTGGATGGCCACTTGTCGGGAGTGCTTTGAGGGTTTTCCTGCATGGCAGGGGGTTGGACTGGATGGCCCTTGTGGTCTCTTCCAACTCTACATTTCTATGATTCTATGATTCTAAGAAGCCCATGACACCATCACAGAGTAATGATTACATATATAGTTACAATAGAACTGGCAGTGAATTTTTGCAAATATTCAGAGTTCTCAATTTTAAACAATACATTACCATTCAGATTTAAAATTTAAAATCCCAAACATGCACTGCAATTATGAAATGTCACCATCAGAATTCAACCATTTCAGATTATTTCCATCTTTTGAGTATTTTGATTTTGGCAGGCATTAAAGATACAATAATATGTAACATACTACCAGTGCTGGGGAAAGACTCCTATCCTTGAAGACTTCTTCCTCAACTGTCACCACAGCAGATGAAGTTGGAAGAAAGCCATCCCATGAGCTCCACTGAAAGAATATGTTTCCTCTTCCTCTTTTCCTCCACACTGGATTTTTCCCCATCATGTTGTCTCTTTCTAGAATGTTAGATTACAGGAACTACCTCTTTAGTTGACTGTATATAAGCTCACTGGCTGAGATGTAAGATAAAATAATACTTTTAAATGAAATGATTAAATATCTAAAAAAAACGCTGTTAGCTGCCAAAAAATAAAAATAAAGCTACTGCATTGCAACTATCAGGTACTTTCAAAAAGTAATTACTGTTGTATGCTAGTTATCCAATATAGTGAAATATTAGATATCATTCCATGATAACTCTTAGGACTTTCCCGCATTAGCCTGTTATAGTGCTATTATTCCACTTTCAGCATCCCATGGAATCCTGGGGTTTGCAGTTTCAGAAGGGGCCTCAGAGGCCCCTCCCTAAACTGCAAACCCCAGGATTCCACAGGATGTTGAAACTGGAATAATAGCACTATAACAAGCTAGTGCAGAAATGGTCTTAGATACTGTCAAATGTGAAAAAAGTATTGCATTACAGCTATCTAATACTAGTGGTGAAATATTCAAGTCAAATATCATCAGATGTCACCTATAGGTATCAATATTTGGTTGATTAGCTTGGTCGCATCAACAAAACTACAAGTATCAACTCTAGGTATCAATATTTGGTTGATGCATTTGTTTGAGCAAAAATATTCAACATGAGAATGAGCAGGGTTGTCATAATAACAACTCAGTGACTAACAGAGGGAGGGATTAGTTAAAACAAAGGATACACATATGCATTTGGGCTTGTCATTCCTTGCATAGATTTGCACAGATGCAAATCTTTCTTAATCAGCAACAATTTAGACAAAAACCAATTAGCAAAAAAACTTTTAATTTAATATGGTGTCTTAAGGGTGTTTCACATTCCCTGAAGTTTCAACATGCAGGAAGAAAGGGCCACACTCTCAATAAACATTTCATTTATTTATTTTTTCAATTTATAACTTGCCCTTTCCCCGTGGCTAGAATGCAAGATGGCTTTCAACATTTTTTTTTTTAAAAAACAGCCAGTTAAAAATACAATAAATTACACACCTAAAAACACAAAATAAATTATCATATTATTAAAAACTTAAAACAATTTAAAATTCCTAAATAATAATAAATCAAATATTCAAATATCTATTCATCCATATAACATCCCTGAATGTACCAGGTCACCAGCTCCTGAAGGGCTCCCTGAATAGTCCTTGGCTACCAGCAGAAGAACAAAAGAGAGGAAGCTAGCTAAGCCTCCCTCAGAAGAGACTTCCATAGTCTGGGAGCAGCCACCTGAAAGTGATGGGACCTAAGCCATTTCCGCACTAGACTGTTATAGCGCTATGATTCCACTTTCAACATCCCATGGATCCTGGGGTTTGCAGTTTCGGGGGCGGCCCCTCCCGAAACTGCAAACCCCAGTATTCCATAAGATGTTGAAAGTGGAATCATAGCGCTATAACAGTCTAGTGCGGAAATGGCCCAAGAAAAGGGCTTTTCCTACATATTTTAAAACCCATATAACTCAAGTTTACAAACATCCTTCAACACCATGCAGCACCATGTCAAGAGCATTACAATAATCATAACAGATTCCATTCTTCTGCCAGTGTGGTTATGGTACACTGTCCTATACAGAAGGCCCACATATAATGCAAAGGATCCATTCCAAGACCCTTTGTGTTATACAGTTTTCACGTATAATGTGAAACTCTGTTTGTCTTACCGGAAATGAACAATACCACAAGCAGAGCTATTAGTGTGAGCGGAGAAGCCAACAGCAACAGATACTGCCAGCAGCACAAGGTAGCGCCAGCCAGCAGCACCAGATACCCCAAGCAGAGCAAGTGGTGTAAGCAGGAAGGCCAGTAGCAGACAATGTGAGCAGAGTGAGCAGAGCTGGGGCCAGCAAATAGTTGAAACTGTGTAAAGCAAACTCATGCTACACTCAGGCCTATTGTACATGGATAGTTCTGTTTTCACTGTCCCTTAGAGCTGGATAAACAGTTATGAAATGCCTTCAAGTTGAGTTTGAAATTGCTTACCCCTGAAGAAAGCACAAATATTTCCAAAGTGAAACACATTGTGCTGCTTCTTGGAATAAAACCATTCTCTACACATCCTGAAATGCCATCTTTCCTTCATATCATGTTCACTGGAACAGACCATGGAGTCTCTACAACAGAAGCTACAATTCAATTTTACAAGAACCCAGCTGGCAACCAATATAACCCAAACAGAATGACAGGACTTGAAAAAAACCTTGAAGGTCAGCTGCCACAGGCAAAGTATTTTAAAAGATCTTTCCTTTTTGCCAATTAAGTGAGAAAATGGGCAGGATGGAGAGTAACTTTGGTGGTTTTAGCAGCACATCACACCAGAAAGTAATAAGATGTTGTGCATTGTTGAGCACTCCAGCTTTGGAGCAGCATTGTGCCAATATTTGAGTCAGAACCTAGCCCTGCAATATGCAAACCATGGCTAAGTTCCTCTGCCAGGAATCACAGCTGAGATGACAGGACTCTGTTCTTCCACTGCAACCCCCAACCCCCCCTTATAAGCCTCAACAAGATAGAGATTTCTGAGGTACTGGGAAGCCGGGTGGTATGTGAAGAAGTGTGCAGCCTTCTCCTGGCAGCAAGGCACTTTGTGACAGCAGTCATAGGGATCTCTGTGGGTTTTGCCACAGCTGCTCATTGCAAAGCCCTCCATTGTCAGAAGAAGGTTGGATGCTTCTTCACTCACTGCCCTACTCTCCAGTGCCTCAGAATCCATAGGTTAGCACAGCTGCCCGGCTTCTAACATAGGTGTTGGGACAAACCTGAATTCCAATCGTTACAATATCATAAATCTGTCTTAAGACATCATAAATATGCCAACCTACATTTTTTGTATTGGAACATAAAACATTGTCATCATTATCACTGCCATTACCATAATCATATCCTCCTTTTGCCCACAAAGACATAAGGAATACATTTTCAAATCAGAGAGTATACCTTCTTAGCACAATTCTGAGGCCCAAAACAGTATTTTAAGGATCTAACTTGCCTTTTAAAAACAAAAAATAAAATTTTGTTTAATGCTGTTTCATTTCTTGTACTTTGATACAGTGTTTGTTCCTCTTCAATGCCTATAGCACAATCCATCAGGTATTTTTCTTCCCTTTCTAAGTGGACTATTACAAGGGAGATTACAGATTACACCATGAGTTCAGAAAAGATATGTTAATTGCACAAAGTATATGCAGCTGTTCAGAGTTCTTTATATACATTGCCTTCTAATGCCTCATTCCAGGAGTCCAGCAGCAGTTTGCACACAGACATGGGGACAAAGAAACTGTGGGTCTATAATTTTCACCTGTGAACACTGTCACAGGCCTCCAAACATATACACACGTAGCTCTGCGGAGTATGCAAAGGTTTTGGCCTTTGTCTGCTCCTAGCTTGCCATTTCCTGATTACTGCCTTTAAATGTATTGTGAACTCCTGGGGAGACTACTTTGATGCCTTTTGTTTCTTGAACGGATCTCCATAATAATAGAATTGTTTTGATTTTTCTAATATTCTGTCAAAGCCTTTGGGTTTTATGAATTAATGTCTCAAACAATCCAGGTAATTCAAGAATTGACTTTGAAGTTATTGCATTTCAGACAAACACAAGAATCACGCAGAAATTACAGGCATATCTAATACACTTTGCCCTCTGGAGATAGAAATCTCCCAGGAGATCTCGCTCAGGAAAGAACTCAGGAAAAACTCAGCTAGCTTCCCCAAGACTGATGCTGCATGGGTTTGGATTTAGGTATGATAAAAGCAGACAGTGCAGCAAGGCATGCTAGGCCACATAGTCAGTCATGGCACAATGACTTTCCATGCTGTTTAATATGGAATCATACTCATTAGATGGAGGAGGACACAACAGCTGTGAGAATGAAGAACAAATATATTAAGTCTCCAAAATACAGTCCTTGACCTGGTGACTGGATATTTCCAGGACAATGACTGTTCAACATGGGGGAAGGGATGTTCTAGCTTCAGTTGGTCTTTCACATTATGCAAGGAGATTTAAGTGGGCATCCTGTTTGTTACTCTTAATTAGAGAAGACCCATTGAATCAGTTGTTGAACAGTGAATCAACATATAGGTTCACTGAATGGCTTTGCTCTAGTCAGAACTAAAGAAAGACTTAGGCCTTAGGCCCACTTTACAATAGGAAAGAACTAGATAATGTTCTCTATGGACACAAGAAAAGTTATCACTTTCATTTTTGCTGCATTTTTCAGATCTAATCACCATTCCTGCCTCATCTAATTTCCATATTGGATTGCAAGACTTGTTGCTGCTACACACAAACACGTACATGTTGGTATGCATTCTTCCTAACATATACATTTTAATGCCCACTGACTAAAATGTATTTGTCTGTATTTTTGTTTATCCACATTTACTTGCATATAATTCCAAAAGGGGAAGAAGAAAGAGGAGAAGGAAGAGTAGAGGGAGAGGAGAAGGAAGAGTGGAGGGAGAGCAGCGGCAGCAGTAGCAAATCAGATGTTTGTGATTTCCTGGTGGTGATAGAAAATTGAAATATACACCTACACTTTCATAGACCATTTCCAGTTGGAAAAGGATAATCAAAATCTCTGCTAAGAACATTTCTTTTCCACTCTTAACACTTCTTCTATCCTTACCCCTCTCTCTCTACATACATCAGAATGATCACAAAAGATATCTGTTAATTATCAAACAAGCTATCCCAAGTTTGGATATAACATGAGCTATGATTAGTTCAAAGGGAAACTTTAACCTCCTCCTACATGTGGCAAAGGAGGAGATGGGATGAGAATTATGTGAACCCAAGGATCACTGTAACACATTCTGTACAAACCACTGACAGTAATAACCTTTAAAGTCCTGAAGAACTTCAGAACTGGGGATCCACTTTCTTCCTTGAGAGACTGCCCATGCATGAAGACCTGCCTTAAAGGTGCTCTATATTTCTTTCCACTAACAGAGACAATACTTTTTGGATTTGTTTGTTTGGCTTCCAGAATCCCAGCAGCTACGCTGGCAGGGAAGCACTGAAATTGTAGTCCAAAAAATAACTTTTCCAAGCTCTGACCACAGATGAAGTATGTGGTGATCAAAAGTAAGGCATTCTCTGTGACTGTCCTTCAGAGATAATACTGTTCTAACACTAAGGCTATTTCCACACAATATCACTGTAAAGTTACAGCAGTGGGTTGTTACCGGTCCAGGAGCTGTGCTTCCACACGACATCATCGCTATCCAGCTGCTATCCTGTCCCCAAGCATCACCAAAGTGCCATATTCTATTTCCAGAAAAAATCTGTTAAGAGCCTCCTGTAGTGCTTCAATCCTGTCAGCCATCATAGTGCGGTACTGTTATAACACTTGATACTGCATTCTGTTATGGCAGATCCAGCAGTGGGTGGGATGTGGATGTGCCCAGCTCATCCCTCCCACAGTGATTTTCATTGTGTGGTAACTTTCTATTGCCTCTCCCTGTTTATTGTAAATGTTTCCTTTGAGTCAAAACTTTTTTAAAAATATATTTTTAAATAGTATAGGGCAAAAGTGCAATTGTGTACTGGCATGTTATGCTGTCACAAGATTGCTGCATTAGTACAGCTTCCAAAAAAAAATAAATCACTATATCAGGAGCAATGGACAAGGTGAAGGCGGGGCATGGGAGTGGCCAAGGATGCTGTAATGAGGAAGGAACACCAGTGGCAATACTGCTACCCATTCCGCTTAAAGGGGAAGGGTGTGGAAAAGAGCATCTCTAACCCGATGACATTGCATGAATGGTGACGCCGCCATTATATCAGTATAGCACACTAATGGCCTCTAGTATGGAAATGGCCTGAAATGCAATGTGCATTTGGTGTCAGGAATTTCTCCCTGCCAGACCACAGCCAGCAAGGGAGGAGAGAGGCCAGGAGTGAGTGCTTGGGGAGTCCAAATATACCAAACACCAGGAAAACACAAGCCGAGTCAGGTCAAGTTCCAGTGCAAAGGTTCAGGAGACAGAGATCTGTCCGGAGGGTTTCAGGGAGCAGGAGACACAAAGGTTGTGAGGGCTCGCTGATACTTTGCTGCAAGCAAGGAGCAGCGACACCGGCAGACTTAAATAGTCCCCGTGAGCAGGTGCTGCTTGTTATTGTTTCCTCAGCCTAGTCCAAGCAGCCTCCCTCTCCGCAGCCTGTTTCAGCCTTCCGCGTGATCGAGGGCTGATGGGCACAGCTGGCTGCAACTCCTCTGCATCACTGCTGGTTCCTTCTCCGTCATGAGCTGGATGGGGCAACTCAGTCTCTGTTTGACCTTCCAGCCAGGGGATGTTTGCAGGTTGACTTGCTCAGTCACTGGTTTAGCCCCCTGCACAATAAGTTGCCCTTCAATCACAGCATCATCATCTATCACATTTGGCCCACATTTTATTTTCTGATACATTTTAGATATGTTAGCCTTAATTGCTCATCTTCAGGTTATGCTGTTTACTGTATTTTTCATATTTTGTTGTTATTTTTGTTTATTATTTTATTGCTATGATTTAAACCTTATTGCAAGCCATCCTGGCTATCCCTGAATGTTGAACAGATATTAAATGTTGAAAGAAATTCACAGATACTTCCATTCCAGTAATGTCATAATTTTATAACATGGGGTAAATGATCCTCCTCACCAAAGCCTCCATAGTCTTTCATTGTTAATATTCCTGTATCTAAATAGTAAATGGTACCGTGAATATTACCGAGGTGATCTTGATACTCTTTAGAATCTGAAACTGTAGACTGATTCATAGTCCCCGGAAGGTTTTTATGATACTTAAATTTTGGAGCAGGGCCACAGCCTACCTAGAAGATAATGGGAAAATTCTTGTAAATAGGCATCAGTGCATTAGTAGTCAGCAGATGGTACCGGCCACTGTCCATTATGTCTTGTACTGAACTTTGTATGGAGCCTCAAGGGACACATTTTTAGCTAGAATTATCAAAAGATTTTGTGACAGAATTTCTTTCCACAAAAAATTATTATCTTTTATCACATCAGGACAAGTTTGTTATGTACCAAACTGCTGAGCTTGTTGTCGCAATGCTCAAAATTAGATGCAATTATACACAGCAATAAGCGCTACTATATTAGCCAGATCATTTATTTTAAGAAATGGAATGTTTTATAATGATGGTCTGTGCTGTGTGGTTACTTTTTAGCAAAAAAAGTTGCACAGGCAAAACTAGAAAGTTATAGTTAAGGTCAGTTTGAGCATTATACATCTTAGTATGCTGAGAAATGAAGAACATACCCTCCAGCTGTACTGATTTCACACAACAGCAACAATAAATTCAAAGTGTAAAAATAATTTGTGCACAAGTGAGAAAGGAGATGAGAGTGCAGATTCTTGCCATTTCCAGTAGGCTCAGGCAAATGCAAATTGATGCAGTGTCCCTTAGTTTCTGCATTCTTCTTCATTAATAACTTGTCATCTGGACCACACTCCAATGTTGCTTGACCACACATGTTCCAGTTTTCATCTGTAAAATGTTGGAAGGTATGGAAGAAACACATAAAGCTCCTACGTTCTTTCCTTCTTTCACTCAAAACTTTCAAACTAGGATATTTTCCATTAAATATAGGCTTCTGTTTAATCTAAATGAAGAATGTAGGGGTGACAATTTTGGGAAAAGATGGGTTGCTCAACAGAAGAATTATCCAAGCTTCTCTCTGCCTTTCATGGATTGCATTAAATTAAAATAATTTACTAAGGCTTAATGTCTAAAAGAGAGGTCCTGGGACTCAAGCCTACTGGAAAGATGACCTCGTACGTTTTGCCATTTGTCTTATTTGTGTACAGAAATATTGGAGGTTAAAACTGTGATTACACAGGAATAGGAGAATTAGTAGTGAGAGAGGTATATTCTATGTCACCTCTGGAAGTGCTATTATGTTAATCTCCATCTTCTAATTGTTTCAAGATGAACTTTGACATTGGAAACAGGTGTGTTCTCACAATGCACTATGCTGGTTAATTAATGCAATGTGAGTATTGAAACTGGAAATCTGTTTTTCTCCTTGTTAAATTCCTTTAAGACATTTATCTCAAATCCCTGGAATGGGGGGGGGCTTATGAATAAAGTGATAAACTCAAAAACATCATTGCAACATGTTCTAAATATCAGAATGAGATGCTTAAGGTATCAAAACAGTTTTTTAAATGTTCAAATTATTCGACTGGACCTAGAGTTGGCTGTATTTAAGAGCTGGCTCAATGACGGTTAAGCCTCACTGATTTCAGTGCGACTACTCAGAGAAGGACTAAGTTTTGATCCATTATTTTTAGTAAACTGAGCTTTCCTATCCTATTAAGAAAGTGATGCAATTGTCTTTTTCACTGCAGTTTTGGCTAAAAGGATGAGGACAACAAAACGCAACACATCCATTAACTTCTCACTCAGCATGGCAATGATATTTAAGTCTTACTGATAACATGTAAAGTATGCAAAACCCACAATAGCACATTTTATTATGTGATGTCATTGCATCTTCTGTCCTGACCAAGTGAACTGCCTTTGTCCTGTGCAATAGATTTGAAAGATTCTGCTCATCTCAGTTGTTAACTTTGCTTCGTTTTCATGATTATTTTTTAAGAATGGTACAAATAATGTGTAATAGTCATATCATTTTTATTCTGTTTTGGATTATTATGATTCCTTTACTGAAAAAAAATGAAATTTGTTTACATTGACACCAGGTGCCAGGAGAACAAGTTTAAAGGTAGGGGGGAATCTAAATTCATTTCTAAGGCTGCAACTCAGAAGTAAATGGGCCTGTCTTCAAGCTGAATAGATGTAACCCTGCAGAGGACAGAGACCCTCTAGTACTCCAGAATTAAATGTCCATTTCCAAATCATTCAATTTCCAGAATGGCTTATTCTGCAAACAAGAAAAAAATGGTTGCTGATGTTTCTCAAAAGAGACACAATAGAATCTGTATGCAATTACAAAATCCCAATCCTAAACAATATTTCAAGGTACGATAGGCCCCCTATCACTGCATGACCAGTATGTGAAATTTCAGTTACCCACAAAGAGATGCAGTCTGAAAAGATATACTTTGAATTTAATAGTAATAAAATAGAAATCAAAGTAATAAAGCAAAATACAGTACAGTACCCAAACTAATACATGGGAAATGACGGGGAATATAAAATTGAAGCAAATGCCTTCATTTGCTTCACTTGCAATATCAGCTGTCCCATGTTGCCCATGCTATCTTACATTTCCTCACTGTATACAGTACTACATGTGCTTACTGCTAACCAGGCCCTTTCTGCACTCCGTCCCCAACTTGCAATGGCCAAGGGATTGCAACAAGATTGTGATGATGGTTCTACATGATGTTGTCGTGATCCTGTCACGATTCTGTGGCCACCTGTTGCAATTGTAGGTTAAATCATTGAGGGTTTTCTCCCATCAATGACACACAATTGTGCAGTCCTCCCACCTCACTTCCACACTTACCTGTCATGCAGAATGTCAGGGAGCACAATGTCTGTGCTTCTTCCCCCATGCAGTCTGGGAAACTGCCAGGCTGTGCTGTGGAAGGGACAGGCAAAGCCACTGTGCTTCCTCCCATCCAGCAGGCTGCTGGTGCGGAGAGGAACACTTTTGTCATGCTCCCTTCCCGGGACAGGCTTTCCCTGGATCCCCGCATGATGGTTTCAAGAAGAGGTAAGCTGAGGAAAGGGCCTCAGTCTCTTAGTAGGGCTTTTAGTTACTCTTTGTGAATCTTCTGCAAAATTCTTGTGCTTTCACAATAAATTCCTTGTCCTTATCCAATACAGTTCCTTGTAATTTCCTTCTGCTTGAATCTTTATGTGGTTTGTAATGGCCTCAAAGCACAACAGTGGTGATACTGACGATCCTGATAAGCCTAAAAGAACCCCTCATTCTTCTCATTTAAAAATACGGACTTGGTATTATCTGCATTTTTCCGGGACATATAAATCCTGGATCATAACTGCTGCAGTTATGGGAAACCTACTGTATAAGGAGTCTTCAAGGCACTAACATTCTTGGTCCTGAAGCTGGCTTGTAAATTGGCAAAACCTAAGTAGCATGAGCCGGCAGAAGGACCTTACCATAACATTGTGCTATAGCAACTGGTTGATTGTTGCCATGTCCCTCTTTCTCCTTAAAACAGCATAAAGAGTGGGCACACACTATATCATATATGTTTTGTACTATGTACAAATATGGGAGGTACCACCAGGGAACACACCTCTTTTGTGGCTCGAAAGAAAAGTACAAATGAAGCCTAATAAGACATTTTAGCTCTGTAAGAAACTTATAGTGCTGTCCCATACATTGTTACTCAGAAGTAGATACAACTGAGTTCAATGAAGACTTACTTCTAGGTGTGTATAAAATTGCATCCTAAGAAAGCTGGATGATAAGCACTGATAAGAAAATATACCTGCTTCACGGCCATAGGTTTTGTTATTGATTTAAAGATCAGTTGAGCAACAGCTCCGTTTCAGAAAGAAAAATCTACAAAAGCTTTATTGTGCAACTACAATATAATTTTGTTGGGATTCTTTCAAACTAAACTGACATTTTGTGCTACATTGTATCATGTTTTTTCTAAATCTTTATTAAAGATTTAATGAATTATTTTCTTGATAGTACATATGACATGACATTGTTTAAACAACAAAAAGCAAACAGAAGCAGTTTGAAGTGATCTAAAGGCAGTAGACATAGAAAGTTCACATATAAGTATAACGCAATTCTGAACAAATTCTGAAAAACCCTGATTCTAAACAAATATTAATAGTCCAATTTTACAGAAGGAGAATGTGAGATAAAAAACTAAATTCTAACTAGAGAAAAAATTGAACTCATATTTCTTAAATCCCAGAGTTGTCACTTATATCATGCTGGTTAAGTTTTACCATCAGAAATAAAGTATTTACTTACATTAGATCTTTGCAGCCATACATTTACTTCTGAATTTTTCACTCATTAAAATAAATTATAATAAATATAATATACTATACACACTATAAATATACTATGCACAAACAAATGTATATTTATGTATTCACATTTATTTATATACATCCCTTGCTCCCAAAGGACCCCAGCTAGGTCTGTTTTGTATAGTTGTTCCTGCAGTTTGCTGCTGAGCAAACTGATGATACTGCATGTCTTTCTGATGATGGGTTGGTGTGTGTGGGGTTTTTTACAGTTTTGTTAAACCTCCTGAGATTACATATTCAATAAAAGAAGCCCCAAGACTTTTTTTCGGGTTAGTGTCGCCTTCAGTGCTGTGTACATGCAGACAAAGAGTTCCAGAGCAATTCCCTTCAGGCAAAATGTCTATTTCTTCAAAGTATAATCGCAGAGTTTCACATCAGCCAAGCAGGCATGCAATTAGTATGGCTTCCTATTCTTAATTTACTTGATTCTGTCTCTCACTGCTGAGGATGCTATAGTTTCTTTCAGAAAACAAAGCATGAGCCCACAAAAATCTGCAGGTACAAGTTTTCAAACTGCCAGTTTGCACCCTAGAGCTTTTCTTCGGGAAAGGTTTTATTAACTGTAGGCTCTGTTCCTCTCAATTTTGCCTCTACTTTGGAAAAACTGAAGCAACTCAGAAACACGGAAAATGCTTTTGTGTTGGTCCCTACATCTTGATTACTCTCCTTGTCACTTCTTCCCCAATCCTTGTCAGCAAAAAGAAAGACTTGTATAAAACTGAATTGAGAGGCACTGCAAAAATCTGCCTGACATGAATACAACACTGGCCAAAAAGAAAATTCCTAGAGAAGTTTCATTCAGGAATCCAATAGTGTTTCTGAAAATGCACAAACTGCCCTCCAGGAGTAGCTTAGAGTCTGAACACTTAAGCTTCTCAAAATTTACTTATTTACATATTTACTAATTTACTATTTGAAGTCCTGGCTGAAACAGACCCACCAATTTAGCTGTTGAATGGTGAGTCAACACTAGAATTTGAATTATTAATTCATTATTTTTTCTAGCAATTTCATATAACTTTCTACAGTGGTGGAGCTTGGAATGTGTGGAGGGTGGGTGGGAAGGGGCATGGCCATTATGCATGGGGGTGTGGCTGTGGTGCGTGGAGGTGTGGCCAGAGCATGGGGACATGGCTATGGCCTGGAAAGCCCCCCAAAATTGCTGCCTGGGGCAAATCACCCCCACATCCTTACACGACTGACTTTCTAGATTCCCCAATGAATGCCTGTGCCTATGTCAGTTCAATTCAATGCCTCAGCCTATGTCACAGTCCATAACTCAGGAAGGCCTGCTGCCTCAGGACAAGTATTAAGACTAGAGGAAGTGCATCAAGTCTTTGTGGTCAGGCATAGTAATTATCCTGTGGTCTTTGGGAAGACAATAGAGAGGAAGAGGGAAACATTGAGGTGTGGGCAGGTTGTGTCTGCCTCAAGCAGCAAACTTGGGGTGTCATGAAAAGGCAGCAAAGTGCTACTTGTTGACCTTGCTGCTATGATAGTTTTAACAGCAGGGATGGGAAGGAGTATTTCTGGGCCTTTCTGTCTCCTTGGCAAAATAATTTGGCTTATTTTGGGTACTACACACCTTAATTTGGACAAGTTGTAGAGGGTGGCATTTACTGCAGAAATATACCTTGGGCCTACCCTGACTGAATCCAAACCAACTTCCAGGACCTGGGATAGAGGCTGAGGGGGATAATATTCAATCCTGGTCTTTCCCCTGTGGCACAGAAGAATTCAAGATCAGGCCACTTGCTACTCAACTGAGAGAACAGTACTTGCAAAACAAGTTCAGAGTGCCCCCCTGCCAGGAAAAGGTAATTAGGTATACTACCTCTCAGAGTGTACACATTGTGCCAGAACACCATTTGCAGTGGTGCTGAATGGGGTTTTTTGCAACCACAGGACTGATTTTGAACGACAATCTTCAAAGCAATTCTTTCACATGGCTATTGTTTCTGGACCAAGACAAGGGTATCTGTGCAGTTTCTAAAATACACAATTGAAATGACTTTCTTGTTTCAATTAGCTGCTCACTGCTCAAGGCATCTACATATGCTTTCACTTTAAAGAAAGACTCGCTACACTTAAAATGGTCAAAACATTATCAAATGCCACAAAAAAAAAAACCTTTAAGACAGCAGATCACTAATTCTTATGTCATTTCCCTTTAGCTCTAATTATTTTTCTACCAACTATAATAACAAACATATATGGATATATATCCTTGTGCTAACACTTATAATGATGTAATCCAGATCCATTATTATTAACGAAAGTTTTTGCACTGACTTTAAGAGAATCTAGGCTTAAATAAAAGGTCAATCTAAGATGTTCTTAATACTTTACCAATGTAACACCATGAGAGATAATGCTATATTGTCAAAGTCAAGGCTGCTAATTGTATAGTACAGCAAATTTTTAGATATTAAGAACTAGATAAATTCTGTCCTTAGAAACAGAAGAATTAAATTAACAAAATTTTGGGAGGAAAGTGTTTTATTTCCTACCATTGGGTTCTTTAAAGAAGCAAATTCACTTTATATTTTTGAAAAAAAAATTAATCCATAAAAAAATACATTTCCAAATCAACGGGCAACATTTCTTTGAAAACTAACATAAATGTGCTATTTTAATGCTTCCTAATCACACAAATCGATACCCAAGATTTTTGTACTTGCACATGACCTTCCTCAAATTATCGCTCTATTTTGGCTGAATCAGAATGAGTGCTGGCTATTTGATAAAAAACACTAAGTGTGTGAAATGAGGGGCCCTCGTCGCTTCTGCCAGACTCCTCTTGACAGCGTGATGATAGAAGCATCACATCCCTGGGAGAGTAAATGCAAACTGACAAGAGATGAGCCTTTAGATGTTGAATATAATCTTGAATTGTGCTTGAAGTGTCTTATTATCTTGTCTTTTGATGTCTGAAGGGGTGGCTCATTGTTAGAAAAAGGAAAAACCCTTGCGCATCTTTTGCCATCTTTAAAAATTGTTTGGCCTTTAACAACTGCTTTTCCAACTAATGTCCATTTCTCCTGACAATAAATATGGCAGGTCGTCAGCAAAGTGACAAACAATTTACTTTACATGCCTGGCTTTTATGGGTTTTGAGAGCTCATGTGGAAGCATATTTTAAAAAGCACTTGGAAATTAGCACCATTACAAATGTTAAGACGACTGAAGTTTCTGTGTGTGTATATATCACAATTCATGGCTATATGGTGACTCATTGCCACCTTTTCCTGCTGTTTCTGAGTGTGTGTTTTCATGTCTTTCCTACATTATCATCAGGCTCCTGCTAAAGTTATTTCCCGTTTCCTGAAAAAAAAGTCTGACAAAAAATAGGAGAAATATTATTTTCCTAAAATGTCCACTTACTACAATACTTGCAGGATGCATAAAATCCTATTTATTAATCATAACAAATCAATATCTATATTAGTGTGGTACCATTTTATGTGCATTCTAAGCCTCAAACAGTCAGAAGTATATTTTCCTGTCCAACGTACTTGATATCTCCCTCTCTTTAGCATAAAAGTTTAATGATGAATGAGATCAATATGATTTCTTAGCAACTAAGTCACAAGCATGCTGGTTGTGTCACAGAACCAGTTTTGCCAAAGCAGTCAACTTCTGCTGTCCAGGTCTTTGTGACGTTGAGAATCCATAAGAATTCTCAAATGAATCATAAACTGTTACAAGGCTCAGGTTATTGCATCATTATAAAAACATATTGATATGCTACAGATGACAAGACATTGCGGGGGCTGTGATAGTCTATTACAGGGACCACATGAATAGCATCAGAAAGAAATCAGAGATAAACAAAATATAAAACAGCAGGAAGCTGTCTCCTAAGGAAACTACACAGGTTTTTGTTATCAGCTGTAACCTGCTCTGAACAGGAGCACTGTATTTTTCAAAAAAAAAAAAAAAAAAAGACTATAGGAAAAACAGGGTTAGCCAGAAGGAAGTATTACACGCATATAACACAAATCAGTTGCATAATATTATACTGAATTCAAACAGCATGTTTATATCAGCTCTTAAAACATTTTTTAAAATCCCTGGTTTAGTTCTATGTACAGTCCTTCCACATTCATGGGTTTGATCTTCGTGAATCTGATTATTCATGAGGTGTGCGTATGCATTCTCTCCTTCTCCTCCTCCCATTCTCTTGCCTTTTGCCCAGGCGTGCATGCTTTCCTTCTCTGTGTCCAGGCAAAAGGCAAGGGAATGTGAGGATGCATGTGTGCCTCCCCCATTCCTTTGCCTTTTGACTGGGCACATAGAAGGAAGGCAGGTCACCCTGGCAAAAGGGAAGGAAGGGGATGGGAACATGTCACCCATTCCCTCGCCTTTTGCCTGGATCCAGAGAAGGTAGGAAGGCATATCTGTGCAAAAGACAAGGGAATGGGGCATGCACATGCTTCCTCCCATTTATTTGCCTTTTACCTGGGCACAGAGAAAGAAGGCACATGCATCTGGGCAAAGAACAAGAAAATAGGAGGAGGGAGCCGTGGGAGTGAACAAGAGGGGAAGCACAGGCTGTTATTCACAGTTTTCCCACATTTGCAAGAGTTCTGCACCCCAAAGTACATGGCTCAATTAAGTCAATCTACGTTCCTTAGGGCAATGGACCAAATGAAGTTCTGCTGACAAGCAGAACTTGTCCTTATCAGAGAGGACAAAATTCTAACTGGGGATAAAAACTGGGGATAAAACATTCTATACAGCTCCATGTGAACTTTTGGAAAATGTAGTAACAAAAACAATACATCAGATTCCTAAAAATGCTCATCCATGAAATTCCACAGGTGTCAAAAGCAGACATCTGAATGAATTACTCACTGATACTCTATAGTGACGCTTTGCAATGCTACCTGGTGTAATTTGCAAAAGGTTATATTCATACGAGGCCTTGGGGAAAAAGGAGACAAGTGCCACTTACAAAATGTAATAGTGATCACGCTACACTACAGTGACGATAGCAATGATGTGGCTGCACAAAAGAGTGGAGTGCTTTTTCCAATGTGAACAGTTTTAACTTAGAAGAAAGTCATTGATTGTTGCCAGAAGAAGCATGGATATATAGAGACAGTACATATTTATGGCAAATCCTATGTTATTTTGTGCTATTTATCGCAATGCTTATATGTAGAACCTCAAAATGACAAACATAGAGAAAAAGTAGAAATGTCAGCTTCTACAATATAAGTTAGTATGTTTCTGAAACCTATAAAAATACTGGGTTCAAAAGGGTAGAAAAGATCCAGCTAAAAAGCATATCTTTGCAGCACTGTAAGTTCTGGGTTCAACTTGTACATCAATTGTTGCATCACCCTCCTCATCCCTACTCTTCTGTAACATTGAAATGATACTGAACTACCTTACAAGGTTCATTCATATATATATATATATATAAATTATATATAGATAATTATGAGTGTGAACTACTTTTGAAAAACATAAAATAAATATATATTTTTATGAAGTGCTTTATAATGTGCTGTCTCATACAAAGGACACACATAACTGTTTACCCTGTTATATGATAAAAATATATATATAATCGGTCTGTGCAAGATTCCTGCTAAAATTTACAACCGCACTTTATTGTTGTACAGCACTTTTTCTAGGTGCTACAAATATAAGTCAGGTTCCTAGGTAAGTGAGTACAGAGTTTCAGCTTTATTCATGTTGTTCCCATAGAAAACTGTACTGAACTAACCAGTCACCCTTCATTCGTGCAATGGTCTACTCTTAAGTTTCTGAATTCAAATAAAACTGTAGCAGCCCTCCTTTCCCCCCATACTAAATGACTGAGGCTTGTATGTGTGTGGTGTGTTAGTTCTAGCAAAAATATTAATAGGGAGTGCTGTTGTTGTTATGTGCCTTCAGGTCATTTCCAACTCATGGCAAACCTAAGGCAGACCTGTCATGGGGTTTTCTGGGAAAGATTTGCTCACATTATGCTTGCAGAGTCACTTTTGTGGTTAGTGTACAACAGACATAGGCTATTTCCACACCAAGCCTCATTATCATGATGATTCATGGCAATCCCAGTATCACCAGTCCTGAGCAAGGAGCAGTTTTGCACCATTCTTTTCCACGTGTCCCTCAATGATAGAGGAGTAGTGGCATTAACACCACTGCTTCTTCCACATTATGGCATCCATAGCAATGTCTTCTCCCCACCCTTTCGCTGCCCTGTGGTGCCTGATTGGTGACCTTTTTCCAGGGCCTTTTTTCCTATTGGGTGGCATTGGATGCCTCCATGTGTCTGTTCACCAAGGCTCCTGGATTGATCATGGGAGCTGGCATGATGAGGAACCGCACACCACCAGGTTACAGGATGGTCGCACAAGCGGGGGTCAATAATGGACTTTTTCTGTTATTGACATAGGGTGCGATACGGGTGGGCTAGGAGCAGTTGGTGGTGGGATGGTGACAGATTGCCCACAATGTCGTGCAAAAGCACAGCTCCTAAAACCATAATCATTTGTCGCTACGGCAGGTTGACACCACCGTGCAGAAATGGCCATAGCCAGTTAATGGTGGCAGAATCAGAGTTCTGTATGGGGACCTGCTGGGGAGGTTGATGCCCACTGAAATGCACTGAATAGTGTCTAAATGCTTTTGTGCTGCATAAAGACAGCCATGTGCATTGGACACAAGAGTGCATTAATTATGGCCATTTCTGTACGGGGCAAGGGAATCGCCCCATGATGCTACTCACATGACTTTTGGGCTCACTGGTCTGGTCCACGCTTCTCCAGAGCAGTGCGTGGCCACTGTTCCGCATTGCTCCGGGGATGAAAAAGGCGGCTTCCAATTGGTTGAGGGTCTCAACCAACCACTGAAGCTCGCCAGCCTAAAGCTCACCCCCGGCAGATCACAGGCTCGCACCAATGCGAGCCTGCAAATCTGCATAAGGGAGCAGGCTCGCAGTGGCATGCTCTGTGCTTTTGAAAGACCTGTTTTTAGCGGTCTTTCAAAAGCACACTGGACGACCACTTAGGGTCATTCCGGAGAGGGCTCGAGTGCAGATCTACGTTAAGTAGGTCTGACGCAGTCCGCTCCCAGGTGCAGACGTCCTCCCTGGAGGACGCTCTGCCCCGTGTTAAAAATCCCGTGTGGAAATGGCCTATGTTACACTGCTATTCAGTTGCACAGTGGAAGTATGGCATAACTCTCCTGACAGATGTTCACACTTTACTGAAGTGATGTAGGATCCCATTCATACTTTTTTAAAACCTCTTGACTTTAACTGAATTGATCCAGGACTTTCTGAAGAAGGACTTAGCTCCACTTATTAGTACTTCTTGCCATTTAAATGGCAGTACACAACAGTTGTTACCACTTCTCTTTGGGAAAAGGAGAGGAAATCAAGACAGCATAGGATAGATGGAAGAGGAAGGACAAGCTGGACAATTGCTTTCTCTCCCAAGTTGCTGCTTCTGTCCTGGATCATAATCCTCCCCACTCTTGGAAACGCAGCTTGGAGACAGACCCCTCTGCCTTATTGGGACATTTTTTCCTTCCACATAATTTTTTTTCCATTGCTCTTTCCTATTTACTTCAAAGGCACCTCAGTGTTGCAAAGGACTTTTTATGCAGAAAAAAACACATGGGCTTTTTTCCGTACAAAAAAAAAATTCCTGCACAGCAAACAATGTTTTCTGCCAAGGGGACATGTTTTTGTGCACTCTCTCCAAAAGTTTTTTCCAATACTTCAGGATAGGGGTAGAAAGAATATTTGAAAATAGTCCAAAAACACAGTTTCAATTACAATAGAGTCTCGATTATCCGTCCTTCGGTCATCCGACATTCCGGATTATCCGACGTCGTGGCTGCTTGGGGGCGTGGCTGTAGGCATTTCCATGCCCCCAGACACGCCCAGACATGCCCCCAAACATGGTGGCCACTACGGGCCTCTGGATTATCCAACATTTTTGGCTATCCGATTATCAGCCCGCCCGTTTATGTCGGATAATCAAGACTCTACTGTATTGAGAAACCCCAAAGAGAAGAGTCCCAAGCTAATGAACATCTTTGCAATTGAGGACTTATTCTGCACAAAATTCACAAGTGGCTGTTTGGCATATGAAACAGCATTTTCTATGCAGAAAATAATACTTATCCACAGAAATATCATTTTCTGTGCAGGAAAAGCTGTTTTGTGTGTACAAAATGCTGTTTTATGTACAAAAGAATCACAGAGCAAATTTTGAGCAGAATAAGTCCCCAGTTATAGAGCTGTCTGAACAAGAAGCAGCTTTTTCTGCACAAGATTTCCATGCATGTTTCAAAACTATGTGGTTTTATATATATATATATATGCACACACACACACACACACACACACACACACACACACACACATACATATATAGGACTAGGAAGAAAATTGTTAAAACTCCTCATTGCTTCCTTTGAGAAGAAAATTAGTGAAGAATTACATCCTACTTCAGGACATCTGAATACTAGAAGAAAACTGTGCAAAAATGGGGTTTCTGACTGTTGATGCTGTTTTTTGATCTGCAAGCAAGTAATTGTGAATATTCTTTCCGTCTCTGCCTCACAGCATTGAGAGGAAATAGATAATAATAATAATAATAATAATAATAATAATAATAATAATAATAATAATAATATTTATTTCTATCCTGCCTCTCCCCATGGATCGAGGCGGCGAACAACAATAATACATTAATTACATTAAAAAAATACCCAATCCTCCCCACCCACCAACCCACCTAAAACCAAACCCCTAAAACACAACAATTAACAATTAACAACAATCAACTGGCCATGAAAAGAACAGCAAGACAGTTGGTGGGAGGCAACGGAGGCACTAGTCTGGGAAGGCCTGTTGGAAGAGAGCAGTCTTGACTGCTTTTTTAAAGCAGTCAAGACTGGTAATATGCCGGGTCTCCTCTGGCAGGCCATTCCATAACTTGGGAGCGATAGAAGAGAATACTTAATACTTAATGGCATGCTACATGCTTGAAAACAACTTTTCCAGGAATCAATTATACTGTGTAAAAAAAAAAGTTACACACTCAGAACAACTTGGACTATATGCTCTAGAAATACCTGTGTAGGGATACTTAAATGGCAGAATGAATTGTATCTATTCCTACATAGTATTTCTTTTATTTCTGTATGATTTAGTATGTACAATGCACAATTGTGCTTGAGTATGACCTACACTCAATGTTCTTCCTTCAGGTTTGTTTTGTGTGTGTGAGTGTGTGTTCGTTGAGGAAAAATTCTCTCACTCTGCTTAATCCCAGTGAATTTAATATCAGAAACAGGTTACAAAAGGTTAAATTAGAAAGGATGCAAAATCTGTGAACAACATCTCCTGAATTTGTTTACATTTAAATTAAGCATATTTTAAAAATTGTTTGTTTCCTTTTGCTTTAAAGCAGCTGTAAAGCAGTCCAATTCAGATGTAAATTCTCTCTTGAAATGCGTCATCCAAGGAGGAAACATGTATGCAAAGAATGGGTCCCATCTCAGAAGGAAGGGAGAATATTAAATGAACAAACAAATAAATAAGTAATTCAAATACTGCTTTAGGGAGCGCAATTTCAATCCAGAGAACAAGCCTACAAGGTTAAATGAACTCACTTTCCTTCACCACCAGGGTTCCAATCCACACAAGGCCCTCAAGAGTTTTTTTTTTAAAAAAATTACCAGAAAAGTCATCACAGTATTCAGAGATCTCTTGTACTACATCTAGTTCATACCTGTGCACAGTCCCTGTTGTTGCGTTTTTAACATGGATTCTGTGGACTTCAATCAAAATGTGAGCCACAAATCTAAAACTAAATAAATATGTAAAATTGGCTCTAGTACCATGTAGGTATGCTTACTGTGCAGACGTGTTTGCACAAACAAACAAAAAAAAAGAGCAAGGACGGTATAATCATTCTGGACATCATATTGTGACATATATAAACAAAAACGTGGCTACAAATGCTTTAACATATTTTGTTTTGCAAAATTTACCCTAACATAGATATCGTACCAGAGGGCTTAAATTTATTCTGAGAATCTTGCCTCTTCATCTTATTTCTCCTTTTTTCCTTCTTTCCTTGCATGAAATCTGCCAAATGGTCCTAGGCAAGTTAAAGGATCTTATAAGAAGAATATGTTCCACTAAAATCAATAAGAGTAACTCCCAGGAGTAGCTACATAAATTGGTGATTGAACAAGGGGAAGAGCAAAGCATGAGTAATATATGTTCCTTGTTCTCACAATTCTATGTAACATAAAGACGGTTGCATCTTTCCATAAGGTTTGGTAATCATTAAAGATCTTTATTTAAGTTGGAAACAAAAACTGTACTTTTAGATACAGGAAGACCCCCACTTATTCAACAAGTTAGAGACTGGAGCACTGTCAAAAAATGAAAATCATCAAAATGTGGAACCTATAGTATATGTTGAGTAAGCAGGGAAACTACCTAGACTGAAAGATGATGTTGAATCAGAAAAAGCAGTGCATGGTTGCAAAAGTGTTTTCATTTTGTCTGAGTATTCTAGTGCGTCAACCACTTATTCAACAGCCACCGAACTGCAGAAGTCCAGGAGCACAACCACTGAGGAAACTCTGGCAAAGGGAACCTCTCCCATTCGGTTATCTCGGACAGCTTTCTAAGCAGAGGAGGATGCACAGAGAAGACAGAGTCCTCCTGGGATAGACCCCACTGCTGCTCTTTTGTTCAGAATCCATTAATTCAAAATGTTGTCAAAAGAGCAGACCACGCATTGCATATCCAGTAAGGGTAATAATTTAGAACACCCGAACGAATGGGTTGTCAAAAAGTAAGCAAGTAAAAAACAGAGGATATCTGTATTATTTAAATATCACCACCACTACACAAATATACACATATCCTGATTCCTCAGTCATTACGACAACTAAAATGGTGACAAAAAGAAAGCAGAAGGAGAATAAACTCCATGTGCTTGTTGGTGGAATAGATTTTATTCTTTAAAAAGCCCAACGTGTTTCAGCCCCTTTTATATTTTTGGCCTTCTTCAAGAGCATAAATCCAATAGAAATTTCTCGAGTTGCTACTGCACTCTCCTTGTAAACCAGACTGCCCTTTTGTTACATACCAGTCTGGTTCACAAAGAGAGTGCAGTAGCAACTCAAGAAATTTCTGTTGGATTTATGCCCCTGAAGAAGGCCAAAAATACAAAAAGGGACCGAAACGCATTAGACTTTTTAAATAATAAAATCTGTTCTATCAACACGCATGTGGAGATTATTCTCCTTCTCCTTTGCTGATCAGACATGTGCTTTCCAGTTTTTGTTTCTGCTCCTGGCAAAAAGAAAGGATATAGACAGCACTATCCTATATGTTTTTATTTAGGAGACTTGCAGTGTTTAAGTAAACAAGCCCCTAAGTAACCTTAAAAAACTTTCAGAAAAAAAATGAACAAATAAATTTCTTAAAACTTTGCAGATACTTGTCTACACTGAGATTATCAGAATTTATGATGAAAGACAGCAACACTTAAAATATAGAGAAGGATGTATTTTCAATTATTCTGCCAACACAGACAAAATAGTAATATTGCTAGAATTTAAAGACACAACCATGTAAACTGGATCAGTATGCAAAGGGATCCTGTAGCATGTTTGAGACTGAGAGAAAGAAGTGGGCAGCATAAACTTTCTAGGAAAGTCTACTTCATCAAATGTGCAGAGCGGTGCCTTAGAATAGGCCTTTATAGCTATATATGAGCATGTGACATTTGTGAACATCAATAGAAATGCAAAACTTGTGGGTATGGTGATGAGGTGATAAGTACAATTTTAATGATGGTCATTGCAGGGACAAAGGAAGGAGGAAAGATATTGACTAAAGCCAGAGTGAGTAGATGACCATTTGAATATTGGAGAGAGTTACTGGAATGTAGTGTGATATTGGCTGGGAACTAGAAAGGAGATACGATAACCTGGCCAAGAGATCCCTCATGAGGCTGAGATATTAACTAATGTTATAATATGTCCAGTGTGCTAGGAAACTACTGTCTCTGTTCAAGCCACTGGCTATGGGACTGGAGTTTGTAGATATATTCTAATTCTTCAGTTTCTCTTTCCAATCTTCCTTTGTAGCTTTTTTGCTCCTTGAACACCTCTTTACCATACCCACAAGTTTTACATTTCTGTTGCTATTCACACATATAACTTGCTCATTGATAGCTATAAAAGTCTGTTCATAAGCACTTCATTCCATGTGTGTGATGAAGTAGACTTAAGTCTAGGAAAGCTTATGCTACAACTTTTTTTTCTCAGTTAGTCTCAAAGATGCTACAAGATACTTTTGCATACTAATATTGTTGTTTCACTATACTGTATAGCTTTATTGAAAACTGATTAATGGAAGTTCACAAAATATCATGTTAAATTTGTGACAGACATATACAGCAAACTGTCACAAATTCTGATTAAGGATACAGTTACTGTGGGTAATCATTCTTCCTGATGTAGTATACGTATTTTAATTAAAGAAAAATGTATAGATCATCTGCACTTCCTTGCTACTCCTCAATACATGCAAGTGTGATAGCATACAGCCATTTCAGGTCGTTGTTTCTGCTCATGAATTCAACCTGTCCATGCAAAAGAATACTCTATACATGGGCAAAGACCTTGCATAGGACAGACTTCTACAGCCAGCTCCTATAGTGCTGATCACCTATTTCAGAAATAATAGTCAGTCTGCTACCAGAAAATAACTGGGACTGACCTTAAATTTAGCACAGGCGATGAGAGGTTCAGCTGACACCAGTGTTGGCCTCATTTTGGCACACAGTTAAACCTGGCTGTCCATTCAAGTTTGGGGGGGGGTAGTGACCATGACTTGGTTCTGGCTACTGGATAGTTTCATTTGGTCTTCTGTTTGCTTGTTTCATTTCAATTACACGGAATTGTTTAAAATTGTTTAGATTGTTTTATAATTGTTATATTATTCTTGTTGACACCATGCCCTGAGAAGTCTGGATGTAGCGTGGGATATCTATATTTAATGAATATAAATACATTAATGCATACATTCTTGTGTAGCATAGTATGACAAGCATCCTCAAGCTTCATAGGAAAAATATGAGTCAGAAGTCATTTTGTTTAGGACCAGAGTATAATAATTTCCTTTTAGTGAATCAATTAAACTTCAATAAATAAAATATTACTGTTTTTTCTGTCATTCCTCAGAATCAAAATAGCTTCAGTAAATTAGCAAGTTTTTAGCTCTTCTAACTAATCAATTGTAATTTTAATGGATTAATCCATTGAGTAATAATGCAATCTCCTACATGTCTACACAGAAGTAAGTCCCACTGAATTCAGTCATCTTACTCCCAGGTAAGTGTGTATGGAATCACAGAGTAAAGCTTGCAACTCTTTCACAAATTATTGGTATTAAAACAACAGCTGAGGATAATACAGGGACTCAAATGGATGAAATTTTATTTTGAGGAAAGGACACCTGGTACAATATTCTTTTACCAATCTGAAAAGGAAAACAATTGCCACTGAACTAACAAGTGGGAGGCTAATGTTAAAGAGACAGAGAGCATTTTAAGGGACTGCAGTTTGATTAAATACTCCAAATACTTAGAAAGCAAATACAATTTCAGTTTCTTTAAGGACAGGCTCTTGAGTCAGATGAAATAGAGTGTTATTCTTCTCTCAGTGACCCCTGCTTTCAGACTAAACGGGCTTTGTCCCATTTCTGACAGTGTCAAAACTGTATCAGAACACAGCAAGGGAGGGATGTGTATCACAATACACATACACCCTTGTTTCCTTGTGTTTTACAACCTGATCTTTACAAAACAATAAAAAAGCAGAACACTTTTTAAAAGCAAAGAAGTTTTCCTAGCCAGATTTTTAAAAAGAAACACTACTGATGACATTCTTAATTCAATTTAATAGTGACTAAAACAGGCCCCTACCCAGAAAATGGTAATGGTGGGGAAAAAATAGTCATAAATCAAGGAGGAAAAAATAGTCATAAATCAAGGCAAAAAAAAATGAATACAGAAGTGTGAACCTGAAAGTTATTTGAAGTTTTAAATAGTTTTAATAAAATTAATGCCATGTGATTACCATATTTCTTAGATTACCATATATAGATTATCATATTTCTTAGATGGAAACCCAACAGTAGAATATAGAACAGGATATTGGAAAAGACTATGACCTGCAGGAAGACATTATATGATGCAAAGCAGGAAAAGATTTGTACAAACCTAAATCTTCTTGCTCGTCTCTAAATTCTCATGAAGAGCTTGGATAAATAAATATACCCCATTCTCTCCCCCTTCACGTCTTCATATCCTGCTCCTTTTAATGTGTGAGTGTCTGATGTATTATTAATCTCAAACTAACAAGGTTCTCAATCTGAGAAAGTACCAGTTTTCACACAAATTATCTCTTTCCTGTTTGCTAAGAAACATGCTCTTTTAGAAACAGCATGTGTCTAAACTGTAGCCACAAAGAAACAACTTGGAGATGTTTTTTCTTAAGGATAGAACATAAAAAGATCATGCTTAGCCATCCATCTGAAATTAATGAAACTTAAAGGTAGTTAAGTACAGCCAATTCCTACCTTTACTTATGAATGAAAGCATCCATTCACTTGGAGGATTCATTTTTCTTCTCAAGGGAAGTTTTAGGGTAAAAGTGCCCATAATCTATCTTTTCTATATATGCTTAATGGACTAACCCAATGATAACTTATTTTGAAAAATATATTTTTCAGAAAAATTGAAGTGAGGGTTATAGCACCTTTTTCTGAAATTCAAGAAGTGAATTTCTTTATAGAAATAGGAAACATGCAATTTAATCTGAAGATACTGAACTAATTTTCACTTGTCCAATAATACCAACATTTTATTTTCTTTGTCCCTGCCCAGTGGCAATCATGACAATAGCGAGTTGTTCATTTTCTGGTCCAAACATGCACTTTTTTTTAGGTCAATCTGCCAGTTAGACAATTGATACTGACAGTTTTGCCAGCAACAGTCATACGTATGGTGGTAAGCAGCAAACTCTGTTCATTGCCAGCGTTCTCCACACAGGCTCTGCCAAAGCTCTTGACAACAATTACCTGACCTGTACAACATGTGCAAGTCCAAATCAAGGAACGGAAATGGCACAGGCAGTTGGGGTAGGCCATTCAACAGCAGTAGTCATGCCCTCAGCATCCGTGTGCCTGCATGATTCTCAGGCCAGTTGGTAGTGCAAACATGAGAATTGCCTGATTTGCATCTATTACCATCTCAGAATCAGAAACGGAGGTGTGTATTTGTTATAGCACAAATTAAAGTGTGACAGCAAACATTTGCTTCCGTAAGCATTTGTTCTGAAACTAATTATATTTCCCCCCAACATTTACACTAATCTGCCAGTGATAGCAGAAGGGATTATTTTATTTTCAGGCAACATTTTATTTTCTTAAAATACTGTGACTAAAGCATCTGGAGCATTACAACAGAAAACTGCCATTTTCGATAGTGCCCCCTTTTTTGCTGGAATGGCCATGAAAGATGCAATATCTGAAGCATTTTAGGAAAATAAAATAATCACTTCCAGGATCTGCTGCCAAAATCAGCAAAATTGTCATTGTTATCACAAGTGATTACGAAAGGAGGGAAGGAAGGAGAGGGAAAGGAGAGAAAACAAGCAAGCAAAAACTGTCAAAAAGAATCTAATGGGTTAACACCAAAATAAATGAAGTAACAAGGGAAACAAATGGAGTAAGAAAACAAAGAAAAATGTCCTGCATACCCCTAGTAGCTTAGTAAGGTTAAAGCAAACATATTAAGTTAGAAGTAACTTCTTCTGACATTAGTGTGGCTTACTTCTTATAAAGAGTTCTTATAAAGAGGATAGAAATTGCGCCATATGTTTCTTAACAGGTTATAAGCATTCACTGGCTCTTGGGTTTAATGTTTTCCTCAACTACATAGGACACAATGCTGCACATTTAACTTTGATTTTACTAGGTGTATTCATACATACATACATACATACATACATAGTAATTTATAATTAGAATTCATTATGAAGAGAAATTAATTTTCAAATTGGGCAGTCAAATGCTGTGCATACCAAGCTGTGGAAACTATGATTAGGTTGTAGGAGCCAAATGGCATAGATATGCAAATAATTAAACATTAAATCTTGCACATGTTTTACCAAGCCAGAGATGATTATCCAAAGCTCATAACCTGAACTAGAAAAACACAGCATTCCCACAGCATTATCCTATTCTTTTGAACAAGGATGGCTCCAAGTAAAAGCAAGGGGTAGCATATGCTCTTGGGTAACATTTCCTTTCATCTTATTTTTTCCCCCGCTCAGCTTTCATTCATTGTATATTAAAGTTCTGGATAGAATGGATTAAATTCTTTCTCCATTAGTGGCTTTTGCCACTTTTTTGTTGCCTCAAAGTAATTTTTTTAGTTGTTCCTGTACTTGATACAGCAGAGAGAATTCTTCAGAGACCACACACCTCTCCAACTTCCTCAATAGAAAAATTATGTTCTGTAGATGTATCTTGAAATTAAGCCAGGGATATGGACAATGCTGGGACCACTGGCAGCGTCAAACATTCACATACAGATTCTAAAAAAATCTGACTTAGTTTAATTCCATACTCACAACTATAATGTGACCTTTTGTTTCTTCTCTGAACAAACTGACAATGGCCTTGTCTTGGACCTTAAGTAATCATAACCTCAGGCAGCAGGTGTTAATTCAGTTTTCTGTCTCCATATCTAGATATAGTTTAATGCAACAAATTCTAATCAGACTGACATATGCCCCTTACCCCACAATTACCTGTGCTTTGTGTGTGGTTTTAGTGGCACTCAGAGATGCATTTGTTGATTAAATTTCAGACCCATTCTATATCTGCTATGCATCAAAGATACGCCTGCTAGAAAATATGTATATTTATTATGCATAATATTGCTGAAGAAAATAACATGCCCAACCACTAAGTTACCAAACAGCCACTCTTCTGTCTTTAACGTTGTTTATATATACAGAACTGACGCACATGTAGAAGTATAGTCTAATATGCAATTACTTCCTGTCACTTTGGCCACGAGATAGTGTAGGGTACACAATACGACACAGTAAGACTTTATACTTTATACTACAAGACATCACTAAGTATAGTTCACATTTTGTTTATGATTTGCATCTGAATTGAAAGTCAACATAAATAACTCCTATGATTTTGTGATGCTCTGTCTCCTCAGATGTCTGTAGGCATTTGGCAGCAAGTGAATGAAAGTTTTTTTTAAAAAAAAAAAGTTAAGCACTTTAAGTCCTACCTGTTTCAGTGGGAAAAGTCTCACTTAATTCCCAGCAGCCCTAGCTAATAAAGCCAATGGTGAGCAATACTGGAAGCTAGTCCAACACTATCTGCAGAACCACATAATTCCAACCTGACATAATTAGCACTGATACTTAATTCAGAATAAGAACCAGCCCAATGAGATGCTGGGAGACCTAGGTAAGAACTCCCATGGTGCTTCACCTACATTCAGCCATCCAGGGATGGGCTGAATTGAATTGGCAAATGCTATAATTAAGTTATATTACTATTGCAACTTAACAAGGAGTAACAGCACACTTTTTAAAGTGTAAATCTAACAGTCTGGCTTACTTTATAGTTACAGTGGTATGTCACCTCACAACAAAGTTTTAAGCTCTGGTGCCTGAATATTTTCTCCCATTAAGAAAGAAAGCTACTTTAAAAAAATACTGAATAAAAGATGTGGGAGAGAGTTAAAAACATTTTCTTCACGCTGTGCCATTCTGCCAGTCCAACTGGGGCAGCTCCCAACTATTCCGAATTATAACAACCTCTGCAGAAGATCTAATTTTGGACCTCCTAGCATGTACTAAGACCCACTGAAATCTCTGGTACTAATGAATATACGTAGGCTATAAAATGCAAAACTCTGTATAGAACATGTTATAATTATTTTTATCAGAGATGACTAAAACACTCCATCTTTGCATTTCCCAATACTTCAAGCCTAAATGGCCATACCACCATCATAGGTAAGGTTACATACTAAAGTAAAATTGAATGCCAGCAAATGCTACGCTGCTTGCAAACAACTTAAAGTGGCCTACCTATAAGAATCTATGACCAAAGACTATGTTATGTTCTCTATTGCAATAAAATAATTTTTCTTTCTTGTAAAACCAAAAGCAAAACCAAATACTGCAATTATGATCAAGAAAAAGCCTAACAATTAACAAAGTGAATGTGTGATTTAAACATCAGTTGAGTTAAACAGAAGCATCATAAGCAGACTTTCAAGGTTTACATACATAAGAGAAATTTTTGGTAAAGTTATCCAAAATTTAAGGCCCTTAGTTTCATAGTCAGCTGGACTGTAAATGAAAGATTTTTTGCCTTATGTTTGAACTTTATTTATAGATCCAAATCTCACATTTCAATCCTAACAGCCTTATCTTGTTATCTTGTGTTAGACACACACTGCTGGCATAAGCAGCTACTCACCCTCATGTTGTGAATATGCAAGCCAAAACAACTCCCACTTAGATGAAGTTGCTTTCTGCACTGAGTAACTGCTTTTCTGTGGCACACAAAGTGAGCATTGTGGGAATAGAGAGAAATGAGGGGAAAAAGTGCTGCTAATCACACTAGATCCAGTAAAAGAGAAATCGTACGCCGTCAAAGTGACAGTATTTTCCCCTAACCTTCATATAACTTTGTTCTTGCATATAAGTAGAAGATGGATGTAGTTCACAGAAACAGGAAAAAGCTCTGTGTCTTGACATCTTCACCAGGGAACAAAAGCATCAGATGGCCTTTCAGATTCACCATCTGTTGGTCAATGGCCTACAACTAAATGCAATGATGAGCTGTAAATATACAACAACAAGGATTCAACCATCACTTTTTCCCCTCATTTAGTTAGTGGGGGTGAAAAGTCTGTTGATCACATGCTACATTTTAAGGAACTGTGGCCATTTCTGCACTAGACTGTTATAGTGCTATTATTCCACTTTCAACATCCTGTGGAATCCTGAGGGTTTGCAGTTTGCAGTTTGTGTCAGTGTCACAAACTGAAAATACATGGGTTGTAATGAAAACTTACTTATCAATTCTGAACAGCAGCATACCTCAAAATCCTGTTATGCAGCAAAATTTATATTTGTTCTGAATGAAATATAATGTTACTCACAAATAAGGTACAATTTCATACTACATGGAATTCTGCGTTCACATGGTTCTCAACAACATTTAAATTTGTGCCAGATTAGAGTAATATAGACCTTTGTAAGTATACAAGTTAAGGAAAATATTATTCTCAATATGATACTTTGGAGAGTATAAGCTACTTTGTAAGAACTTTCATTTTCACTTTTAATGGTACTTACAATTATCACAGCAATAATTCCTCAGATTTGAATATATAAGGGTTTGGGGAATATATCAAATATTTATAAGTTGGTAAGCACATGAACGAAAGATCTGTAACGAAAGATGGAACTTTCAGAATATAATATGGATTATGTGGATGCCCAAACATGTGCTTATGCACATAGTAAGGGCAGAAAAATTTAATAGCTTAAATTCACTTTACATTAAGTATGGAACTTTATCAAAACGTTTAAGGTTTGTTTGAAAACTGAATAAATTCAGGCTGGTATTCCTGAAGCCTGAAACACTGTTGTCTGCAATTTCTCTGCCACTGGTGGCAAAGTGTACATTTTGGAGGGAAGCCAAAAATCTGTTGTAGCCGAAAAAGAAACAAAAAGAAGGCAGAAAGAGTACTATCAATCTTAATCCTGAATCTCTGCCACCTGAAACTGGAGCTCTTGCTACTGGAAAAAAGCCAGTTTCCTACTATGTTCTATCAGATACTAACACATAAAACCATGTAACACTACAATTGCGGGAAACTGTGAGATATTGCAATGCAGGACATTTTGGAAGCTGAGGGCCTCAACCATTATTTCACTTCTTTCTCTTTAATAAGAAGGCATATTCACTTAATAAGAAATTCAGGAATTTCATAAGAAATAAAAATGTTTTTTAGCAAAACAACAAAAGACAGATTGTCCTGAAACAGAAAATAATGACAATGAAATTAAACCAAAGTAATTATTCTAATATACCTATTTCTAAATATTGGGAAACCAGTACAGGAGGGATGAATGTCTTTGAACACTCACAGTGGAGAACTAATTTTTGAAGGATTCTTAATTAAACATACCAAATTGCTTCACAAACTTTGATCTGATATACTCTCTCTGTCTCGCTCTTCGTGTGCGTGCGTGTGTGTGTGTGTGTGAGAGAGAGAGAATGAATATGCTTTCCTCCTATAACCAGTGTTCAATTTCTTTTTCTTCTTTCGACTTTTCCTAAGGCCTGCAAATACAGATATAAAATCTGAATGCAAAGTGCTTTAATACCCTAAAAAGATATTCAGAGGGGAGTGGAAGGGCTTCCCCTCCACCAGCACATTATCACTGAAATTAGTAGGGCCATTAATGATTGAGACTGCAGTCCTATACACATTTACTTGTCCTTGAGTCTCACTGATTACAATAGGTGTTCCTTCTAAATAACCAGGTATAGGACTGTAAGAGTGCAATCTGACACACATCTAGTAAGAGGAAAGTCCCACTGAGATCAATGTGGGGCTGTTCCCAGTATGTATATGTAGGATTGAATCTCATACAGATAAACAAAAGACTATTCCTCAGCTGCTTTCTGCAAGTTTAAATACATTTAAACTAAGGACATGATCTTGTTGCTGTTTTAATGTTGTTGTCACAAGACATCATACACTAAAATTAACCACTTCTAAGTCCCTGGCAGTAAACTCTACTAGAATTCAGTGGGACTTACTTTTGAGTAAACATGTATAGGTTTGCCATGCTAAATGCTTAACAGCTACTGAAATCAGAGGGATTACAAGGTGGTTAAGTGAATGATTCATACATACATTAATTTACAAATATCAAATTTAGAGCCAAGCATTTTGAATACTTTTCAACATGAACTGACCTGCTGTAATTCAATTTATGAATATTTAAAAATACTAAAGAACCCGCTTTTAATTCTAGCAATACTGAACAGACATTTTCTACTGTAAAATTATGTTGTGAGCTGTTCTGTTTTATGAAACTTGCCTAAAATATACAGCAAAATCAGCACCAGACTAGTGTACAGCTACTTTTGCTTAAGATGTGTTTGTATGTGTGTGTGTGTGTAAATTGTGCTGATTATTGATCTGCCAAAGCAGACAGTTATTTTTATTCACTTCTTTCCTTCAAATTATATGAACCTTTTAAAAAGATTATTTAAATTGTTTAGATTCTAGTTTGTGACACAGGCTTTTGATTTTTGTTTTTTGTTTTTTAATACCCCAGTTCATTCCCTGAAGGCAAATGGTTTAATTAGGTGGCAGTTAAATATTCCCGATGAAAAAGACTTTTTTTTCTTTTTTTTTTTACAGAAACAGGCATCAATAACAAGTTCTATTTAAATGGGGATGATAATTAATAATAGGTATTATGTAATTCAACCATAACGATTCCATTGGCCATTTTATATAATTCCATTATTTTTGTGTATCTACCTGTCTCTCTAAAAATGATAGGGCATCTCTTTTGATCAATATTGCATGTCTGTCCTGCAAAAATCATTTTACAGCTTCATGCTGTAGCAAAAATACAGACATCTGACTGTTTCCTTATTTTTTTTTAAATTGTATTTTTAGAGTTATGTTACTCTCCCAAAGACACCTCTGTAAAACACATAATGCCTGTTTCCTATACACACTTGCTAACATTCTTCTTGAAAAGTTGCACGTGGAAACAATTAAAAGGAACTCATTGAAAAGCAATTGCTGTAGAATCCAAATGTCACATTGTACCATGTAGTGGTGCTCCGGCATAGACGTATATCAACATCTATCACTCAAGCACACCCCCGAACGTCGCTCTGCTCCTTTTTCTGATTAGAGATTACAGTTGCTTGAGTTGTCTTATAGGGTGTCACTGGTTTGAATGACAGATATCTGGGCTGAAGTGCCACGCTTCTTTTTTTTTCTTTTGATTTTGAATACAAAACAAATATACCAGAAAGGCTACATTTTTATTAGCTATTAGTACAGTTGTTTAAAATATATCTTTAGGCAACTAGGGAAGGAGGACTATTTTCTTTCTTACGAAAATTGTAAGATACCTTTCCAAGCAACAAAAGCATTGCCTTAATTTAAAACACATAATGAATAATTCTTAAATTGGGACTGAATTATCCCAAAAAGTTTTCTAGAATAGTGTAATCCTAGCTAATTGAAGATAAAAGAAACATGATGCTTTTAAAAAAAAAAGTTCCACATACAAAAGAAAAAGAGAAGGCTCTTCAAAATGCTGAAGAAAAGTTTATTGTGCATCAAAGGGCTCAGAGAGATCATTGCAGCTAGGAAAATGTGAATCTTCAGCTGCACTCCCACAAATTCTGGTTAACATCACCAATTAACAACATCAAATACATCATAACATTACTTTTCTGGACAACACAGCAACATTAATATCCAAAATATAAAAATGAAGAGATCTATGAACCACCTGAGCATGAGCTGTATTGCTGCTGTCCCACTGATTTCAAGGGGACTATGGTAGAACTACCCACGATTTGCACATGTGATTTGCACATTGCAGCTAAAGTTGACAATGCAATGGCATTTCTCAAACCAAAGTTTTGTCAGTCAGCAAGCACCCTCTTTTAAGCTGGACAGAGAAAGCTTGTGCGCACTCTTCCTCAGCAGAAGTTGGTTTCACCAATATTATCACCTCATCTCCCTTCTCCAATTCTGTGGCACCAAGGCAGAGGCAACAATACTCCAAATGCGAAATACCTAGAGAGACTTACCGAAGAGCTTGCTGGGAGTGTCCTCGTTGTCATTTGATTCCACAGGCGCAAGCAGGGGCTCATTCAGCTCCTTGTCTGAAGCAGCTGCCTTGTCCTCACCTCTCAACTCTGCATTCATTTCACTCCGCAGTGACAGCAAGGGCTTACTGACTTGTCCAGCTATCATTGGATCCTAGGATGGGGGAAAAAGAGTGAGGGGGAAAAGTGGCAGCTTTGGTGCGCGTATTCTATCTCCCACTCCCTCTCTCTCTCTTTCCCTTTCTCTCTCTCTCACACACACACACATATACACTCTCTCTCTTTCTCTTATCTCTGGCTGCTCCTGCTGTTATTGCTGGCTGCAGTCAAGTGAAGAGCTATTACAGATCCAATGAGTTTTCCATTACTCCCCACCCTATTAAAGCTCAACTAGCATGTGAGAGATTCCGGATGCTTTGGAGAGAAAACTTCAGTGAAAGCTACATAACCAACACAGCTTTAATTGTGGGATGTGCTTCTTTGTGTATGCATTTTTTACACCTCTCTGTTTAATGTGGAAAGGAAAGGGATGGCTGGTCCAGCAGTGCATTTTTTTTAAAGCTTGTGAATGTCCTAGAATTCTCTTTCATAAAGAAAAGCATTTTTGCTAGTACAGCATTAGTCCAAGCAGAAGTAAAACAGCCATGATCACAGAACAAAAATGTTTCTATAACACTACATAACAATTTAACAATAAAACAGAAATATTTCATTTAATCAGATACAATCAAGATAAAAAAAACCTTTACCCTTTTGTATTTGGGTGATTAGAAGTCTATAATCTCCCACTTAAGGAAAAACATATAGAGACAAATGAAACAAACATATACACATTTTAAAAAGACAAAATCTGTGAAGAATACTTACAAAATGTTTGCAATCATTCTTGTGTTTTGAACATTATATTTCCATAATAGATAGACATATATGCAATATAAAAGTATGCTGTCTAAAATATTTTTCTGATTAGGTAAATCTATTTTATCTTCTCTTTCAGAGGTCTTGGGGACTGGGATAAAAGGGGTCAGTTACAACTTCCAAAAGTAGTCAGTTGCTTTGCCAATAAACCAACAAAAACTGGGGGTGGGAAGGGAGAGAACAAAAAAAAAAAGAAATGAGTGAACTTGTGTGATCCCACAACTATTTATTGCTAAGTTCATGCCTAAATGGTTCTTATGCAGAGAACAGGTGACCAGCGTGCAAGTAGGTTGGTTAGCATGTTCCTTCTGCCCATTCACACATTGGTCGATGGTTGCCTATGGGTTTTTTAATGTATTCATGTCTGAAAAGTGAATTTGATATGACACATGATAATCTATGAAAATGTTAATCAATACAAATAGTTTAAACTGTCATCAAATGCACTTCTTTAGTCAATACTCATATCGCCGAAAACAATGTCACTGTCACCAGGGTTTAATTTGCACAGCACTTAAATATTGGACTCTGTGCATCAATGCACTCTTCTTCAAATACTGTAGGTAAACACATTTTCTCCCTATTTAAGGCTGAAGCACTCAGTGCGCATTTAGTTCAAGCCGAATCCTCCCTTTTGAATACCTTGATAGGTCCACTGGAGGGCAAAATTAATACTTAATTGAATCTCACAGTCATCAAAATAATCAATACTTTTTTATTATTTATTCTTTACAGTCTGTTGACTGTTTCAAACCTCAGAGGAAATGGAGTGGGGGGAGGATTCATGGCTTTGAAACACTGTCATTTAACAAGGTAATTTTCAGTGGGACATTAGGGGTTGTGAAACATATAATAAAACAAAAATGGTGGCTTATAATAGGAAGAAAGAAAAGAATTATATTTCTGCCATCTAACAAAACAGGATAAATAAAAAAGAAGAAGCAAGTGCAGGGAGAGAGAAAGGAGAGGAGGAGGGAGGGAGGGAGACTGGCTTTTGAAGGGTTTTATCATATCAAGAGCAGAGCTGAGCTTTCATAATGCTGACATTTCTCATCCTGACAATCCTAAACAAGTGGAAAGGATGAGATCGGAGATATCATCTTTCATCACATTCCCCAGCTTAAGAACCAACATGACAGCTTCTCTCCCCTTTACACTGTTAATTACTAAATAAAATACTACTCTCTGTCAGCATTAGATTATTGCAGATAGAAACCACTAACATTACTCCATTGTTGTTGATGTTGTTGTTATTGTTTTTTTTTTAAAAAAATCTATTGATACCTACCTTGAGCTTTCCAGAAAAACTGAGCTGCTGTCAGCACAACTGAAATGTAATGAATTAAATCAGTGATGCAAATTCACATCATTTTCAGATGAAATTGCTACTATTTGTGATGGATTAATTATTTTGCATTTGGCAAGCTTTTTTCCCCCCAGAAATTTGGACTGTGTAGAACCAGGCATTCAATTAGTTTTCTTTCCTTTTCTTCTCCTATTATTAGCATTTAGAGATATTCCCAGATTAATCCCCAAACCTGCACGACCAGCTTTCAGCAGTGAGGAGCGCATAGGCACAGCAAAAGCTAGTGGGGAAATTTCACCTGCTTGTGGACTTGTCACATTTGACCATAGTAACACATGCTTTATTTTCCTCTCATTTGGACTACTGTGATGCACTTTGCCTGGGACTGCCCTTGACAAGCATTCAGAAATTTCTACTGGTTCACAATGGCTTGGCCAGACTGGCCCTTAGGCCAGCCACAGAGAATATGTAACATTCTTGCAACAACTTCACTAGCCATTTTCAGGCACAATTCAAAATATTAGTCATGACCTACAAAGCTCCCTTTGACTTGGTACCAGGCTATTTAAAACAGAAAGATCTCTCCTGCCAAGGTTTTGAGATCTTCAGGGCACACCCTTCTCTCAGTACTACCATCAGTAGAAGTGTGTACACTGGAAATACACAAGAGGACTTCTCAGTAATTGCTCCCAACTTCTGAAACATCCTGCCCAGTGAATCCAGGCTACCTCCTCTGTGGCCCTTCTGAGCAGAGAAAGCTCTTTTTATTGAGGCAGGCCTTTGGCATTTAATCTGGCTTATTGCCAAAAGGATTTGTAACTGGTTAGGTGATGTTTACTTCTTTTTGTTGATTTGTGTCTTATTGTGATTTTAATGGATCTCCTTCTATGTTTTTAATGTATGTCTTTTATATTGGTTAGTTGCCTTTTTGTCAAAAAGAACGAAGGAAGGAAGGAAGGAAGGAAGGAAGGAAGGAAGGAAGGAAGGACAGAAAGCAAGCAAGCCAGCCAGCCATTCTGATGGGGGATCTGAACTTAGGTCCTAACCCAGAGCTTTCCAAACTTTTCATGTTTGTAACATACTTTTTAGACATGCATCATTTCATGACATAGTAATCAGTAAGCAATTCAGTAAGTGGAAGCAGCCCCTCCATCTGAACCTGGCCCCTCGCCACCGCTGCCTTCGATGGGGTCTTCCTTGGCTTGGGGCAGCTGCAGCAGTAGGGGGAGAGGCACTTCCACCTGAGCCTGACCTACCACTGCCACTGTCCTTGCCAGGGTCTTTGTTACATTCATGCAACACAACTACACACTGCAGCTGACACACTAACGTGTTGTGAGACACAGTTTGGAAAGCTCTGTCCTAACCTCATTGTCTCCAGTCTCCTGCAATCATTCTGGCAATGGCTGTAACTTGCTGGCTACACCAGATTTTTAAAGCCCTTTATGGGTTGAGGGAAGGAGAAAGCCTTGCATATTGTAGACAGTCTTCTCCTGATATATTCCCCCTACCTTGAAAAGATAGAAAGGAAGAAGGCTCCAAAACCCTTCAACCAAGAAATGAGATCAAGCTCATCATTCTAGGAGACAATAAATGTGGAAGTAATAAATTGTTTTCTCAGCAAATGGCAACCGAATGTAGAAAACTAGCAAGTTAGGGTAAAAACTAGGCTAGAACACTTTTTCCCCAGCTTCTAGTCCTCTATGTGCAGAGAATATGTGTGTACAGGGAATCACGTATCTCTCCCTCCAATGCAAAGTGGTGTAGTCCAGATACTGCCACATTTACTACTTGTGAGCAACCGTAATTTTAACTGGTTGATTACATATTGTCATTTTTATATGGCTTTGGCCATATAACTCTGGTCAATTGTTAGGGATCACAGGAATTGTAGATCACCATCTTCTGCACAGCCCATGTTCCTCACTCATGCTATACACATATATCTGGGGGGACCTCAGCAGACAGACATAGGATGGTATTCTAAGATGACTGTGCTCAGTAATTGTACCAAACAGTTTAAAATAGTGTATGGTTGTATCTCTGTACCGTTTTTTTAAAAGGGACAAAAATATGTTACCTATTGCTTTTATTTATTTACCTAATGTGAAAAATCTTCTACATTTATTGTAAGTGTTCTAATGTACCTGGCTGCAGCAGTTATAGTGAAGTTCATAACTACACAGTTAATTTATTGTTTCACAGATCATTAATATAAACTAAATTAAATATTACTGTTTTCTGACCCTCAATGGACAGACAGGAGTGCAGAGTGCACTAAAATAATCATTGACATAGCATATAAATAAGAAACTGTCACTCATTAAACATCTGTAGCAGTACAAAGAGCTTTTTTAAGAAACATTATCAAGGCTATGAAAGAATTGCTTTCTTTCATTGCAATAATATTTAAACTTTGGCTATGAATAAAAGGTTTGTAAATCTTCATCTGATTTCAATACTGTGTGAAAAATTCTGCTGGAAGTTCTTCTGCACATAATGATTCCATGTCACAACAAGGCATGGTGTGCTTACTTGAAATTTACCTTGTTGTGATACATAAATGCACCTCTGAAAACAATTTTGATTCAGCAGCCACAATCTGAACCCCTGGTTACTTGCTCAGTTAAGATTACTGGCTTGTTTGAACCATGGCTCATTATGACATGCAAACACACCAACAGTTTAACCCAGATTGTCCATCCTGAAACAGGAGCTGACAAAGAGAGCAAGAGAGAAGCCAGAAGTGGGCTTATGGTTGTTCAATTACTGTACAATGTGTGGCTTTAAAAACACACCACAGTTAACATAAACTATTGCTACTTTTCGCTATGTACATATTAAAATATGTACATCCAAAAATTTATTTTTTCATAGTTACTATTTTGTATTGATCTGAACACTGGGATATTGAGCCTTTTCTTATTAGCCTCCAGCCTTATCTGAGAGAGTCACCATGTAGGAAAATAACAGTTAACTAAGATGGTAAAGAGGGCATTTTTCAGTTCCTTGAAATCGCTGAGGAAGGCCGAAATTCTAAAGGCACTTGTGGCCCTCTGTTTGGGTCTCTCTTTACAGTTTCTGTGTTGCTGAAAAGATGGATAACAGATGTATCTGTAGCAGAATGTAAAAGTTACTTCATATTCAGATATATTGGGCATTCTCTAGATCTGTCTTTGTCACTGGAGGCCGAAGTGGATTCCATACCTCACAATGCTTGGTGCCAATTCAAAATGGCATGTCAGCTGCAGCCTTTCCCAGACAGAGATAGGTTAGCCACAGTTGTTTGTGCATTGGTAAACAGAGACTACTGTAATGTGTTCTGTGTGAGACTGACACTAAAGATGACTCAGAAGCTACAGCCAGTACAAAATCTAGCACCAAGGTTGTTGACTAGGTACACAAAATAACAGTCTTAAAGGAACTGCACTGGCACCAGTTTGCTTCCTGTCTAAAATCGAAGTAGTGAGGATAACATGCAAAGCCCTCAACAACTTGGGACCTCAATACTTGAAGAAGCACCTTTCCCTATGTATGTCTGCCTGAAGACTGCTAGATCTGCCCTGCTGTATGTCTCACTGGCAGGAGGGCACTGTGATGGGGGAAGATGCAGCAGAAGGCCTTTGCAGCTGTGGCAACTCACTTGTGGAATGTCCTACCCTTGGAGGCCAGACTGGCACCAGTATTTGTTTCTTTTCAGCACCAGATCAAGATATGGTCTTTTTCAAGATGCTCATTCTTTTAGCGTTTTATAACTCTTTTAACCAAACCGCATGTGAAGTTGCATGATTCTTTGAATTTAAGAGCAGAGTTTTTAAAATGTAAACTACATTGGCAAGTGGGGGGGTAAGGAATAATGCAGGTAGAGTTAGGTAATATTCAATACTAATCTTACATTGCTGTGGCCTGGAGAAATTGCCTTCTTGAGTAGTGTTTGCTTTGCAGGAAAATCCCCCTGAAGCTTCCAAGACCATGCCAATGCAATGATAAAACCATATTATAGCAATGTGCAAAGAGGTTGTCAATCTTGCAAATTGCACTAGTGAATATATATACCCTTGTAGGTGGATGCAGTAAAAAAAGAGACGGATAATGCTCAGAGAGAGTGGAATTAACTTGAGATAATTGGGAGCCTGGTGTCTACAGTATGAGATGCTGAAATCTGAAGTGTTGGTAATAGTTCAGGGAGAGAAACTAAGGGCACATGAATTCAAAAAAGTGACTAGGCTATAATGGAAGAGCGGAAGGGTGCCAGGCAACATACACAGAGGAGCTTGAGGGTTGGGTACACAGATTAATGCACAGTTTACACTGCAAACAGGTCAAATATTCAACCTGGACTGTGCGAAAAATTATCCAGCTCAGTTATCACATAAATTGCGTGAATCCACAGGTACATCTTGAGTTTGGCTTGGAAGGCTGGGAACAGTATCAAAACTGAAAATTGGTTTTCATCAGACGAGAACAATATAAACCTTTGCTTTATTAAAAAAAAATACACTCAGTTTATATATGATAATTGTAAGCTGTAGAATTGGCTCATCTAAGCCTTTGAACTAGTAGGGAGTTCCGTAGGGTATTCATTAATCTCTATTTTAATTTAGCATCACCAGAAGTTAACCATTAAAAAGTGAAGAGTGTAAGAAGCCAATTTCATGATTTAAGCACATAAATAAGAAAACAAATTCCCACCATTTAACTGACTCTCCTAAGTTATTGTTCACAGTTCTTTCCTTTCTCAGCAAAACTCTGGAGGAAGTTGTCTCTTCATTCACTTCTCATGGCACCTGACGACTTTCATTCTGGTGTTTTTCTGAGGATTATATGAACAAAACTGCTGATGTTTGGTTTTTTAAAAAAACTTTTCTCCCCAGCCAATCTCCATCAATCAGCTATATTCTCCTTCTGTAGCATCGGATGCCAGAATCTGGTGGCTCCAACATTTTTCTTTTTCCAAATGTCCCCCTTTATAGTTCTGTTGAGGGATTTATTTCATCATATCCCCATAACTATGAATTAATACTTGTCTGTAACTGTTCAGAGAAATTCATTCCTAATTTTGTTCTCCCAATCTCTGGAAATGGATTATGGGTGGAAAATTTGGATTTGTTCTGACATTTGTTGTAGTATATTGAACTATGCACATGCATATTTCCTTGATGTCAAGCCACTGAGTAACAACTCTGAGGCTGACTGTAAGGAATAAACTTCAGGAACTTCAGACATTCCACAAGACATAGTATCTCCAGCTGAAGAAGATCAGAGGCCTCTCTGCAGGAGATAAACTGCAGAGATTAAGCCTTCAGGAATACAGACCAGAACAACCTGAGCCCTCTGACTAACCGACTACCAGTTGCCCAAGTTTCTATGCTCCTCTGTAATTCCTTGCCCGATAGGTCAACACATAAACAGAAAACCTACATTAATAACAGTGAAAGACTTCAGGCAAGAGTACAGATCTTTTAAGATTTGCCTCCTCAGAACAATTATTAGAGTCTAATATGAGATATCAGCTACTCAAGTTGCAAATAAAGTTGTCTGCAGCTGGTTGGAACTGTCCAGGATCTGATTTTTATCTACCATTCTTCTACTCTTTTCCTTCAACCTGTTCCCAATTTGTCTGTTCATGCCCATAGCCAAATTCCAGCTATCATTGCTGTTTATCTGCCAGATGTTTTTCTCCTCTACCCATATGCCTAGTTAAATCTCAGTGGACTACATCCATACTTCTGGAGACCCACTGGATCACTAAGTCACACTCAATGGCAGAGACCAGCATGGTATGTTTGCAAAATTGGAATGGCAAAACATAAAACTATAAAACAATGCACTGCATATTTTGGCATGCTCATGCAAATCAAGCTCAGTAACAGCATTGAATATTTTTGTATAGATTGATAGAATAATATGCAGAGAAATCACAACACAAATTCTTTCATTGTTGTATATCAGTGGTAACACACCAATGAGTGCTTTCAGGGCACTATTCTCTTTTTAACATTATTATAACAATGTGGACCAATGTCAACATTCTTACACTTAGTAGACCTTGCTGCTGGTCTCATTCTGATGAGATACCACTATCAACGTAGTGCCACAGATATAATCCAAAGATCTTTTCTGCACCTACTCTTTATATAAGCTTTCTCAGCACTTCTATATTATCACTCTTAAAAGATATCTTCACAAATCTTGAAAACAGAACTGTTAATGTTTGTTCCTCAACATTTTACTGCTTTACAGTGTCTTTTCCTTCCTCTGAGGAATTAATACTTACTGTCATTGCTTCCCACTTTTGCTTATTTCATGTAGAGAATCTTTAGGGCCTTCCAAAAACCACTAGTTTCTAACCACAAGAGAATTTCTAACTCTACTGACAAGCTAATTCCTCTTACTACAGAAGAGCCATATTATCCTTGTTTCTTCCACAAAATTCCTTGCTGGCATCATTGGCTTTCTATTTCTTTTGGCATCCATTTAAAAATATACTAGTACCTCATACCAATATGACTATGAAAGCATTTTCTCTCTCTCTCTCTCTCTCTTTTTCCTTTTTGGGTTAGGTCACAGCTTGCCTTCCAATCCACATGGAAGATTTCATCTATCTTCATCACAATTTTCATGTTCTCTCTTTTTTTTGTCAATGATAGCAACACTTCCTGACAAAAGCACACCAAGTAACACCGTAAGCACGATTCCATTTCATCTCATGAAATTTCATCTCATTCCATCTCATCTCTGTTTGCCATTCCTAAATAAATATATACATAAATAAACTATATTTTTCTTTTCCTCTTTTTAGATGCTACATGGTTATGATATGCTAGTTCTGAAAATTAATTCATGGATCTTACTAGCCACATTCAAATTTCAAATGCCTAATATCCATCACATTTGAAATTTAGATGTGATAATATCTATGATGAGAGCCAGCTTGGTGTAATGGTTTGAGTGTTGAGAATCTTCATCAAGTTAGGTGGGATAAAGACTGAGGGAACTGTAGTATTGAGTCATTGCTTGGAGTCACAAGTCTCTCCTTTCCATTCTCATTAACCTGTTCCTTCATCAGGTTTTTCTAGTATTCTAGGCAGTTTTAGCACACAGACATAGCTTTTCATTCTTCTTTTAACCTGTTTTCAAATATATACACCTATCTTTGCCTTCTATTTTGTGTTTTTGAACAACTTCATCTGCTACACAGTAAGAAAGAAACAGTAAACTTATGTTGCCTGTTCTAAGTTTATTTTATGAAGTGGCACAGTCACATAAAAAGTCTCTGCATTCCCACTGGCAGTATCACCTAAAGATGCTTTTCTAGGTCAAAAAGCTGATTCATAAGATTTATGTGACTGTGCTTTCCAGTTGCTTGCCAACTCATGGCAACCCCATGAATTTCCAGGGTTTTCTTAGGCAAGAAAGACTCAGAGGTGGTTCGCCATTGTCTTCCTCTGAAGTATATCCTACAGCATCTGGTATTCCTCGGCTGTCTCTTATCCAAGTACTAACCATGGCTGACCCTGCTTACCTTCCTAAAACAGGAAAAATCTGGGGCCTTCAGGGATGCGCGCACACACACACACAGACACACACTCAAAAAGGTGGTTGTTGTTTGTTGTTGTTTTTCAGAAAACTACAAAATCTGCAATGTTTCAAATTACTCTCTCCTTTGGCAAAGTAATTAATGGTAAGAAAGAACCCTTCCTCTTTAGGTATGTAAATTGTATTAAAAACCTTGCAGTAGATCCAAGATTTCATTCCTCCAACAGAAGAAGCATCCATTGCAGGACAAAAGCTCATTCCATTAGGAAAAAGAAATGCTGCATTCAGCATAACTATTTTGACAATTATCCCCTAAAGAAAGGCATTTTATTAAAAATTGAGAATTAGACTTTCTAATAAAATCTGTCTAATATGTTAACGCTCCTGTTTTGAGCCTTATGGTGAATCCCTTATTCACACAGTGATCTGCCATCTGAAAGCATTTTTAAAAAAATGGCAACCAAGCTTCTGTGGGCAACATATGACATGGCTTTTTTCATAAATAAAAGTTACTATTTTTAATAATACGCTTGATCTGTAAACCCCTATCCCATTGTTCTTAAAGTTAAATTTATGTGCCAGAAAAATTATCCCTGGGCAGCCTTTTGATAAGGGGGATGGAGGGTCTGCAACACTCTTGATGCTAAAAAATTATCATCACCTCCCACCACTGGCCAGTCTGGAAAGAGATAATGAAAAAGGGAGTCCAACAAAATCAGGAAGGTGCTGCATGTAATGGTTTATAGTATTATACACAGCATATTACTGTAGATTATAGTGACTTGAAAAATATTGATCATTTTGGAGGTAACCACCTGCTCAGTATTTTCAATCTGTAATACAGGAATATTTTATTAGACAAGCACGAGTGGTGGGAAAGGAAAGTCTGAATTTTCCACATTTTATTCCTGTTTTCTCTTCTTATTTTATAAAGATGGTCATACTTAAATGGGGGAAACAAACTGGTGTTCTAATCAAAACAAAAATATGCAGTTTTTGCCTCACAATACTGTTCCTATTTGCAAAAACTAGCAAATTGCCAACATGGTTCAACTTTGCTGTTCAAGAGTAACTAAAACCACTCTCCTTAGGGGACATAAAGCAGACAATTCTTTTGTTTTTCTTGAAACAGCAAATCAGTCCTGTCCTTCTATGCCATTTGCTTTGATATTTCTTTATTTTGGCTTTAAAAGAGGGATGATCTTATGTTCACATAAACAACTGGTCATCTTCCCATTCATATCAATAAAGCAGGATTTGACCCAAGTCTCAGCATCTCATTTATGCAGCATAAAGAAAAGCAACTGGGGACAATGGTTCTGATCTTCCTGCCACTAAAGCCACTAGCAATATTTTCATTATCTAAAAAGTGCCAGATTGCACTTAATGGCACTGTGCTTGCTATCTGTTGTTTTAATATAAGTTTCTATCAACTTTCATAAAAGCAAACATCAGACATATAGACATTTGAGCATCCCATTCACATCTGGGCATACAAATATGCAATCCCCACTGTACACAGCAATAGCCTTTCATTCGAAAGAAAAAAAGTTTCATCAAGCACTTTTGTCAGACAGAAGGCAGTACGCTTTGGTCTGCAATTGGTTAACTGGGTGCTAAGCATTGCTTCGATCATTTATATTACATACAGAACTCATCCATCTGTAAAATGGGTTGTGAAAAATTTTAAAATTTGATTCTGAATACACACATGTGTGTGTGTGTTTGTGTATTAAACCCTCCCATACCATCTGCTTTATCCCAGTATAAACTGTCTTTGGCAATTGTATCTTTCAAAGCCTCTTTTTTTCTTACACGAGACATTTAGATGTCAAGTGCTAGCAGATTTTTCAGTAAAACAACATCCTGCTCTCATAACATAAATCAGCATTTTAAACTGCATTCTTGAACACATCTACCTGACAATTAGTTCTGTACACTTGGCCCTCCATATTCGCTAGGGTCAGAGACGCAAAAATGAAAAATTCGAAAATAACAAAATTTGTGTGTCAGTGGCAAGGGGGCTGAAGCACAGGTGGGGAAAGTGGGCATCCAGGGTCTAAACCAAGTCAGAGAAAGGAGATGGTTGGCATGGTGACCCTATACTTCCTCTCTCTTGCCCACCTCCTTCCTTGGGTGTGTGTGGGGCATAAGTACAGGGTTTGTGGTGCTGAGAATTTGGGCAAAGAGCCATCCTTAGCTGGCCAGGTAGAGACTGGTAGAGGAAGAGGAGGACAAGAGGTGGGGTCTTAAAGGGCTATATGGCCTGATTGGAGCCACCAAGAGGGAAGGTTCCCCCCCAAAAGAAGCACCTGAGGTGGGAGGGCAGGGGTTGGAGAAACTCACAAATAATCAAATCCATGAATGTCAAACCCGCAAATGTGGAGGGCTGACTGTAGATCTCAGTAGGACTTACCACTCAATAAACCCTGTTGCAGTGTTAGTCTCTAATTTCTTTTGACATGTCTTTACCTTTACCTTAAAGTGGAATCACATTAACCATTAGCAGATGTGAAGGAACAGTGAGAAACAGTCATACTTTGAATAAAGTATACTGGGTAGACAGAAGGGTAGAAATTGATATAGTAGATAGTGATGGTGGTAGTAGTAACAGTAGTAGCAGTATTCAGCAGCAGTAACAGTATTTGGTGATGGGAGTACAGGGCCATTTCCGCACTAGACTGTTATAGCACCATTTTTCCACTTTCAACATCCTATGGAATCCTTGGGTTTGCAGTTGTAACAATGTGTGAAATGTAAGTAATACTAATATAGCAATAAAAATACCAATATATACAGTTGTATACCTCAGAGTTCATATCCCATCTGTTACAATTACATTTTTAAGCAGTTGTTTGGAATTTCTCCAAGTAATTCCAATAGCATGAGAGACTGGGTTCCAGAGATGGACTGCTCGGTAAGTCTCCTACACTCAATGTACATTTAGTGAAGGAAGCGTGGGTGAGAATAAAGGTGAGAATGACTTGACTCTGAAGTGCTCCAAAATGGCACCTGCTCTGAGTTCTGCTTGCTCCAAGTTTTTTGTGTTAGGTTGTTTTGGCCAGTTTTGGTACAGTCTACCATTCAAGAAGAGAAAGCACAAGTTTAAAAACCATTATTTGCGTACTGATTTTGCTTTGCAACGATTGATAAGGGACTGAAAAGCAAAAAGACTCTCCAGCAAATATTCAATAAATATCCAAACTGTAGGCATTCTTATCATCATGAGGGAATGTTGAGTTAGATGAACAATTTAAATCAAGGTGACAGGCTATTGAATATATGCAATTACTAATATTGATTATCAGCATTCACTAGCACAGTTTTCCAGTCCAGACATTTATCAGTTGCATGTAGGGTGGTTGAAAAGCCTTTGTGATTGTAACCACCCTTTGTATTTTGATTATTTACCCTTTCACACACACTTTGTATTCACAAACGGAATACGTTAATAAAAGAGCTACCTATTGCCTAATATTTTTTAAAAAACAGTTAAGACATGCACATTTGAATGCTACCTGATATTGTATGGGAGGGCAGTTAAATCATCTAAAGCCCATAATGAATTTCTTTTTTTGCATTCTGAATATCTAATTGTTCCAAAAATATTAATATGATTCAAATTGTTTTCAAAAGAACTGTAGATTTTACACTCAGTGATCAGGTGTGATCATCCATTGTTCTTCAACTTGCACATTTCAGTGGAGTAACAATATCAGCTTCAAAGGAAGAGTAATAATTTGAACACTGTCTGCCTGGGGTCTAACCAAAAACCTGATGCCCAAGGGTGAAATTTGTGTTTCTCCATGCAAAGGAAATGGAAGCTTTCCTCAGTTCTACCACTACCAGACTGTTATTACAAAACAACAGAACTCATCCTAGCCTGGGTTTCCTTATGCCTTTTCTGCTTTTGATATAGGAAAAATGTGAATATGTAAAATGCTACATCATCTTCATGCACTGTTTGTAGTAATATTTAATTGTCTATCTGTGGAAAATATACTGCTGTTAACTATTGTTAAGAAAGTGATCAAATGCCAGTTCAACCAGAAATAGGATTACGGAATCCAGCTAGAGTTCTTAGGCAGCATCTCATATTCAGTCTCTTAGGCCCTTTCCGCACGGGGTAAGTAGTATGGTGTGGTGCGACCTCTGACGGAGGGTCATCCACACCGTGGGAGCGGACTGGGTCGGACTACTTGTTGCAGTTCTGCACCTCAGTCCACTCTGGAGTGACCTGAAGTGGCTGCGCAGCGTGCTTTTTAAAAACCTGTTTTTACAGGTTTTTCAAAAGCACGGAGCATGCCACTCCATGCCACTCCATTCCCGTGCTCTGGTGCAGATTTGCAGGCATGCACCAGTGCGTGCCTGCAGATCTGCCAGTGGTGGGCTTCCGGCTGGCAAGCTTCTCCAGTTGGTGGAGAGCCTCCACCAACCGGAACCTGCCATTTTGGACACTGGTGCCACCATTTTGGATGCTGGGGACTGCAGAACAGTGAGCTCGCACTACTCCGCATGGGGACGGAGCTTACCCAGCTGCCAGTAAGCTCCATTTCAGCGGTTTTCCCCTGTTTCCCCCTCCACGTGCGGAAAGGGCCAAAGTCAGCCCTGTGCCAGTATTAGAGGAGGTGCTTCTTTACTGGTTGCCCCATCTTTGCATGGAAACTTGAAAATCAGCAAAAGAATCTGGGAAATGATAACAATAGTGCCATAGGCAGTATCCTTGAGGGTTTTGTAACTGCCAAAATTCAGATTTGTTGGTGTGCTAGCACAACCAAACTTTTTAGGAGAAAAAGTGTTGCTGGAAATGATGGAAAGACTTAGAAACTTCTCTCTTACCTTCCAAATACAAGATCATGCTTTAAGCTATAGCAAGAAACATCACACTGTCTGCTGAAACTAAAGCATATTAATAAGATCGACCTGTTGAGTCATAAAATCAAATTGGTGGGCAATTACACCAAAACGGCATGTTATAGAAGCCTGACACAAGACTATAGTTTAAGGGTTGCAGTTCAATAAATTATATGCTAGTCACTGACAACATAGTTACTTGTTTGTTCTCCAGTTTGCTGTCATAGATTTGGAAGCTGTTCATTTTTAGTTTTAAGCAAGGGACACTAATTGTAATATAGGTCATACCCACCAAATCACCCTTTAATGGAAAATAATAGCATTCTTTGGTCCTGCACACATGATTTCAGGCTTTTCAATTTTATAAAGAATCCATAGGTAACAATCCACAGAAAAGTGGCTTCCATAGCACTGTTGTGATCTGTGAAGGGGACCCCAGTATAGTATGATCAGGAAGTAGGAAACTGGCCACATACTTATTTTTAAAAAAATCACCGCCAGTATCTATTTGTCTATAAGCACTTCAGCCTCACTGGGTAGGTAACAGCTGAACAAGTAGTCACTCACCGCAGAATAGATATAACAATTTGGTAAAGTAGTAAACTAGCTTTGGCCATTTCCGCACTACATTGTTATAGTGCTATTTTTCCACTTTCAACATCCTGTGAAATTCTGGGGTTTGTAGTTAACTAAGGCCAAAGAGCTTTCTGGCTGAGAATTCTAAATGCCCCTCCCTGAACTGCAAATCCCAGGACTCCATAGGATGTTGAAAGTGGAGTAATAGCACTATAACAGAGTAGTGTGGAAATGGCTTCAGGCTACTACTACTATCTGCCATTCTTCCTTTTTGACAGGGGCACAAAGCAGCTTGCAGTATAATAAAAATGTAACCCCCAAACTGGAGTGGGGAAAAAACCAGATACTGTGTATCAGCAAAATCATAACAAAAATCAAATTTATCAGCCTGTCAATTATTAAAGAGAATCTTACCACATACCAGGGCCAGCCATGAGCTAAAATGAGTGGTGAAATGAATATCTGCATTTACTCACTGATATTAATTCACTAATGCTTGTATTTCTACCTTTGTAAAAATATAAACATTTGTAAGAATGTTTGTAAGGATATCAAAATGTACAAGCATACTTCTTGTCAAAAACAGATTGAAAATATCTGCAGATGAGACACCATTTGAGTCATTCCACAATGAAAAAATTTGGAACACATATGATGCCAGCTTCTGAACCAATGCCAATAACTCTCACTTTAACGTCTAAGGGATCTCAACAACTGTTATATGAGAACAGGAACAGAAACCAGTAGTAGGGAGAAGCATGGTATTTCACTGGCCCACCAACTCTATTTACCTTAACAGTGGCGAAGCCTGGAGTGTGTGGAGGGGGTGGTGGTGGGGTGGCCATGGTGCATAGGGGTGTGGCCAAGGGCTCACAGAGGTGTGGCTATGGGCCAGGACACCCAAAAAACATTGCTGCCTGGGGCGATCCACCTCCATCACCCTCCCATCCCTACGTGACTGTATCTTAATTACTGATACTATTCCCTATAACAAGCCCTTGGTATCACAAATTTACCCTCTCAACAGGAAGCCAATATCTTGAGGGAGACCTATGGCATGCCAAATTCAACACTGGGTAGTGGTGGGGGAGAGATGTATGTGGCACCTCCATGCAGCTTCCTATGGAATTCTCAGTGCTATAATATCAGAACACAAGTCAGCTATTCTAAATTATGTTTTTACACAGCAAACACTGTGGAATTCTTTAGAAACAGATACTGTATACACAGTGAAAATACTTGTATTTATTTGCTTGCAATCAGATCACTGAAATGCATTTAAACAGAAGTAGGAAGCAAGCAACTTTAGATTTTGACTTCCCAACTCCCAGGATTTCTCACCACTGACTATGCTAGCTAAGAACTAAGACTTGAAGTCAAACAATATTTGGAGAGACACAATTCCCACTCATGATTTATATGCTTCTTAAAATATGTTTTGTGTCCCCCTTTTAGCTATGATTCATTTGATGTCAATTCATTTTGGACATTGCTATACCTGCCACTTACCAGGGGGAAAAAATGAAGTATTTTCCATTTAATGTAACACACAAAATAAGCATGTTTAGATGTTATATGGTTGGCAATATCATTGCTTCCGGAAAGAAAAGAAAAATACTTTATTGCACTCACCCCACAAAAAGTAGATTAAAAGTGGGGGGAATTCACAATAGACAGGAAAAGTAAAAGATTTTATTCACTTTTCAAAAACAAATATATTTTGATTTTCTTTAAGACTGAAATTATTTTGCCTGTTTTGAGTTGCCTTGAAGAAGAACACAGCTCAATATGCATGTGCAATGAATTTGAACTAGCTTAACCTAGTTGCACTTCGCCTCCCCTGAAATCAGTGGGGGCTTTACCCCACCAGGCTCTTCTCCTGCTAAAATACTGTTGTTATAAAAATGCTATTGAATCAGGATTGGTCTGTTTGGGGCCTTATCACACCAAGTGTCATACTGCCAGAGCAATTCCTGGTTTGGATCAGCCCTATCACACAACATCTTTGCTCACCAGCTGCTGTTGAGTTGCAATCAATTTTAAATGTGCCTTTTTTTCATGCTGTAAATAATCTGTTAATGACTCCCGTTCCCACAAAATCCCACAATTAGTTGTGGGAGTGCAGATTCCTCAGATCACCTTCTTCTGTACCTGATCCATTAGTGGGAGTGGCGCGGGCATTCCCAGGTCATCATTCTCCTAGAATGTTACTGTGCAGGTATAGCACAAACATTTTTAAAGAAATAATATGGACCAATCATAAGGCATGGGGCGGGGAAAAGAACTCGGCGGTGATGCTGTAATGCAAAGGAATAAACAGTATGAATGATGTGACTAAACCACTAATATTGAAAGAGTGCAACAGACAGCATTAACAATCTGATACCATCACAAGAACGGCTATAGTGGGATTCCAATGGAACAATACAGGATTAAGATCTGGTGTGATAAGGCCCTTGGTATCAGAACCATTCTGAGATTACAGTGTGCATTTGTGTTAAAAGCTTATCACACTCAGCATTTGGTATTGCCCACCCGTACCTCCTCCAAGACATTCCTGCCCCCTTCCCAACTTTAGTACACACACATCTGTGTGTGTGCACACACCCAATATAAATGAAAACAGTCTTACTTTTGGAAGACTTTTATACAAGGAGGAGCTCCTGATCAGGCATTGGCCATACTTTTAGCTTCAGCCTTAACTAATCACTGGCAGATGAAAGCCAGCAGCTACTGATTTTTCTGTCTCACTGATGCTGGCTTTCATCTGCCAGAGATTAGTTAAGTCTGAAGCTATAATAAAGTGAGAATTGATGGACTAATGAGATAAATGCTTTTTAAATTTTAAGAATCATTTGCACTTACATTTCTAGGTGTGTGTGTGTGAGAGAGAGAGAGAGAGAAAGAGATTCTGGAATGGGGCTGGAAAAGGAGGTGGGGGGCAATGAGCAAAGTTTTCGCTTCCCTGACAAGCCCCAGTTATGGGAGGCAGGGGGCAATGGATTCTTATTCTATAGAGGAGTATTAATGTTTCCTCACCCACAGCAAATTACTGAATACCCTCAACCATCCAAAATTGGCATAAAATTGCAACTGAACTTTTGCACAGGAAATCACAGCACAACAGAAACAAGAAAGGAGGTCATTGATGGATTTTTTGGGTTAATAAAAAGAAACATTTTCTAAACAGCCTCCCACCAGAGGACAACAGAACAACAATGACGTCATGTGATATGTCCAAGCCAAAGATGCAATTATCCATCTGTAAGTGCAATTTACCTGCCTGTGCGATAAAACCTTGGGAGTTATATTGGTTACGAGTAACTGTTCTCATTCATCAAAGTTGGTCCCAAGTAGAATCCAGCGAACACACTTTAGTAAAGTTAAACAAACACTGTTTTCCTTCATAATCCTTCCTTTTTTTTCCTGACAGGGAGGGGTGTAATATCTATTACCTAAAAAAATGTAAGAATCAATCAAAGACCTCAACATTTTCCATGAGTCTACACATGCACTTATATGCACATATACAGATGTTTTTTGAGAGGCATGATTTACTGCTGTTCCTGTCAACTCCTTACTTGGTATTCAGACCCATGGTGCCATGTTGTATGTAAACAGTCCTTAGTTTCTGATTCAGTACGTAAATGTGAAATGCCTCTGTCACAGACAAACAGGAATATGCCAACATCTCTTTTATTACTGACAGCTCTTTTTCTTTTCCTTAAAGGACAGCATGCTAGACCCTCTCAAAATTTCATAGAAGCAAAAGCAGATAGGGTCCAAAAAGGGTTCCTCAGAATTTAATCCCCTCTTTCTTTTTTGGTAGAAACACTTCCATCATAAATAAGGGCCTCCATATAGTCTGCTGCTGGAGACAAAGAACACTCTGGAGAGATGGAGGAAAGGCACATTTTGGATGAGAATTATCAATCAAAATCTTCCACAGCATTAGAACTGCTGTTGGAACAGATCGATAAACACTACTTGTTGATCTACAGCAATGGAATCATGACATAATGTATATCTTACATAAGAGGGGATGTTTTATGTATCTATAGCCAGAAAAACACGCACATGAAGCAGATTAATGTAAAACATGGACAGAATTTTATCTGTTGTACCATCCTACACTAGCTTGATAGTCTGAGGGCTTTCAAAGAGAAAGTGAAATCACATGTTAATGAAAAGAAAGATTTTTGTATTGGATGGGGTTGAATATCATGCCTGAAAGAAAAGTTATGCTAAAATGAATTTCCTCCACCTTTATTTTCATTTTAATGTGAATCTATCTAGCACTCTCCACATACAATGGCACTTGAAAAAAAAATGAAAAGGTGATTCTTATTTCAGAAGGCTTACAGCCAAACAGATTAAATGGCTACAAAATAGGAAGGGGAAAAAATGGAGGCAGTGTGTGAAACAGCAAGAATATTTGTTTTGGGCCCTAGCAGGGAACAGTGGACAAAGTGTCAGCACGTGACAGAAAATATACAGACATATTGCTAGAGTATAAGTGGCAACAAACTTTTTGAATACAGCTGCAGATTCCTGGGATGGCATGCAGTAGAGGACTGAATTGTTATCACCGTGAACTGGCCTCGCTTTGGTAGACATTAGATATAGTTTTGATATCACAATTCGGTCCTGTTTTGCCACCCTTAGCCAAGTGTTTGTGAGGCCTCCGAACAAGCACAGAGCTAGGCACGGCTATTAAATGCTGAATCATTCCTTTTTCCCACCAAGGCAAGCCAGAAACAGCCAGATCTTGCTTCAGGAGACCTCCCGATACAAACACCTTAATTACAGATGCACGCTAACACAAAGAGACCCCTGACCCAAGCAGACACCCTGGCAAGCTGGACACTCCACTGCCCAAGCGAGCTGCATCTGCATACCGGCCATCCTATTGTCAATTTGAACCTAACTCAAGCATGTAAAATCTGACCTTTCGGAGACATTGTCTCTCGCCCAAAACTCATTGTTCTCGCTCAAGTACAGACTAGCCCACGGTCATACTTTCCCTATATAGACCCCAAGTTCCGAGAGTTCCTCGGACTACCTGCTGGATCGCTCTGGACTTCCATCCAGCCTTGCTGTCGCTCTGTCGAACGAACTCCCCTCAGCCACCACTCTGAGTTTCTTCACTTCCATCTTCAATCTCTTCAGGACTACGAGAAAGGTGTTGTATCACCCATTTCCCCCGAAACTCTCATTTCCTATTTCTTAGTTAGCTGTGTGTATGTGTTGTCTTATTTGTTGTTTGTCTGTTAATAAAACTATCAATTTTGTTACTTTAAAACTTGTCTGGCTGCTCTTCTGACCTGACGCTGTATACATAGGGTTAAAAGATCCCTGCTAAGTTACCCTGCCTCTCATTTAGCTTAAGAGAGTGCTTGAGTTAATTTCCCCATTTTTTGTTGTTGTTGCTTGGTTATTTGGGTGCCCCTCCCGGGACCCCCAGTTCACAGGGTAACAGAATGGCTGGTCTGCGATCCAATGTAAACAATCAATCTCCAGTCACATTGCTGGGGATAGCATGAGATGACAGAAAGTGGGATCCACATAGATATAAACCACAATGTGGTTCCCCTATAATCTGGGAATGTGGGTAAGGCAGGCAGTCCCAGAGCTATGTGTTTCCTTGGAAGTCTTCACCCCACACCCCTTACAGAACCTCCAGAATGGGAACTGTCTCCCAAAATTGGATCTAGCCAAAACCCAAAAATGCCGAATAGGTTGGACACCAAACAGGAGTACCATATAACACAGTAAAAAAAAAAAAAAAAAAATCACAACAAAACCATCTTTCAAATTAGCCATTAAAGTGCCATTCTATATGCAGATATTGAAAACAAGGGAGGGAAGATGGAAGACAGCCAGCAAGCAAATGTTGGTGGCAGAGCAAAGAGAAGATATCATATTCCTCCTTGCAAACCAGAGGAAAGACTCAGGGGACATGAGTGTGCAGGAGATCCTCCCAGGAGGAGCCAGCTGTTCTACCCAAGGAAGATGACAGTGTGCCAGATATGACAGATGAGCCTGGGTCCCCAGTGATTTCAGTCAGATTTTTTTGGCTTAGTTACATAGGGTAGGATAACAAGGAGGTTGTACCAAAGCATTCACAGAAAAGGTGGGTTTGGGGGAGGGATTTAAAGAAAAGACAAAAGGAGGCAATTCTGGGAAGCAGTGGCATCATGAGGGTTGGTGTCATCAAGCTTGTGAACGGGCCTCCTCCTGTACCAGAACATAACACAATATTGTAGCTAAAATGCCAGAAAACTTGACAAAATCAGTGGCTATAGCAACAAAAACAACAGCATGTACTTCTAGTGTGTTCAGATGAAATAATGTGATTTGAAGCATCATTGTAATTGGGTAGTAATGACAGCTCTGACAAGACTGCCTGCACATTAGAAGGTTCAAAAAGTAAATTAGCATAGTTTTACCCTTGGAGATGTATTGATACACTACATGGAATCTAAAACTGGGCTTATGAAGAATGCTTTTGTGGTTATATCTAACTACAGGGATATTTTTATTAAAAAAATAGATTTTTACTGAACGACTACACAAAAATTTTATAGACAGTCATTTTAGTGTTACCCCTTTTCTGGTGCACACCACACTAGTGATGTCCCTGCCACAGTGGCCAACCAGATGCTTTGTCCTTGGACAGTTCACAAGAACGGCATGGAAGGAAGAACTTCCTGTCATTATTTGTCCACACCATCCAGCATTTTGAGGCATGCTGCCTCTTCCATATTCCATTTAATACACCATGACTAGTTAGTTCTGTCATCCATGACTTTTATCTAGTGCACATGGAACAACAATTAAGTAACTGGTGATAACCCCATCTTTGGCAGTGTATGCTGCAAATTAATTTTGCATCGTGTGAAAAAGTGTCATCTCCTAACTGTCCTGAACCTATGGTCGGCCAGTTTGATTTGGTGATCTTGGGTTCAAGTTTTGAGCCAAGTTTTACTTGGCATAAAAATTAGTACAGTATTGGCACTAATCAATCTCCAAGGAGAGGGCAACCTACATTATGATGTGAGGGATCAAATTTCCCTCTAGCTGCTTTTTCTGCTATGCAGAAACTATTATCATGCACTCAAACTCTCTTTTTCTTTTGTAAACCAAAAGCCCCAGATGCATTGGCTTTTTTTGATATGATGCTTCAGTCCCTTCCTTGACTACCTCTTACTTGGCGATGCCTCTCTCCCCACCTGCTTTAGCTGTGTACGTTTGCACAGAAAGGATTAGTTTTAAGGCAAAATCTCTGACGTAACCTGGAGAAATATTTGGAAAAATAGGTTCACATACAAAATAGATCACTCTACTAGGTTGGTGCTTTGCTATCATGATTTTTTCTAAACGAAATTAACCTGGGATTTTGTGTGTATATTGGGGGGAGAGTTTTAGTGAGAAATAGAAAATCCCCATGCTATTGTTTCAGTTTGAGTCAGATTCATTTTTAAAACATTGGTATGAAAAGATGTACATATTGGGGTGATCAACATGTGAAGGTAGTTATTTCTACATATTTTATCTTAGAAATTCTGGCTTAAGCCAAGCACTTAACACATTTCTCACTAAAAGTCTGTCCACTCCTGCAAGCTCCTGTCCACTCCTACATAGAACTGTTCTTTAAAAAAGAAATTGTGGGACTTCTTGCACCACCAGTCAAAAGGCACTGCGGATTATTCCATTATTGTCTCCCCTTAACACATTTTGAGGGACAGAAAATAATTAAAAAAAGATATAGTAGGCAAACACCTCAAGTTTCTGAGCCATGGTAGCAACATTGAATACTGGCTCTATGATCCTTAGCCCCACTGAAATACCGTAAAGGCACCGGATACCATCTGATCTTGGAAAGTAGGCAGTGTCAGCCCTACTTAGTACTTGTATGGGAGACCACGAACAAATACCAGCTGCTGTCAGCTATATTTCAGAGGAAGGGACTGGCAAAACCACCTCTGAGTATTCCTTGCCTTAGAAAACCCTATAAAAATTCATGGGATCATCATTGTGAGTTGACAAGACACTTGAAGCTGCACAAATACTCAAACTGTGATCATTATTGTGTAATCCATGGACTGGGCAGAGTTCAATGCAACAGTGTGGTTCCATGCCTCCACCCCCATGTTTTTGCATGACTATGGCACTTGTGAGTGACGGACTGACAGCTTAGTGTGATGCAGTGGTTAGCGTTGGCCTGGAACTTCTCAGATCCAGGCTAATGTTAAGTGCAAGAAACTAATAAATGTTTGAACTCACTTGAACCAGTCGTCCTCTGTCATCCTGATCTACCTTACATGTTTGTTGTGAGGATAAAATTATTGTGAGGACAACAGCTGCATAAAACCACCTTGAGTCCTAAAGTGTGGTATAAAAATAAACAGCAATTGCATTCAGATAAATATTTTTTACACTGCAGTTGGTAGACTGAGACACAAGGTTTTGATGTTTTAATATATTTGGTGGAAGGCACAAAAAACATTATTATCAAGGACAACTTTTATTCTATTTTCATTTTCAATTGGTGGCTATTTCACCTCACAATCAAAAGGCATCTACAATCTTACTCTTACATGCAAACACATTTCCAATGCCACAGCATTTTTATCACCTTAAAATCATAGAATCATAGATAGAAGACACCACAAAGAACATCAAGTCCAACCCCCCTGACATGCATGAATACACAATCCCAAATTGATAAGCCTTAAATTTGTTTCTGTTGTGTCTTTGGTGCCATCAAACACACAAGAGACAAACGAAGACCTCATAAACTTTACAGTACGAGAGTGCCCAGTTTCCTTTTTCTCCTCCTATTTCTCACATGCAGAGACATGGGCAGAGAGAAAGAAGTTTGAAAAAGAAATGAAAACTTGTTGCAGTGTCACTGGGTTGTGGGGGACAGAAGAGTTTGGGAGGGTGCCTGCTATCAGCAACAATGACACAACAAAACATGCCCACAGTGTGGGTGCAGTATGGGCGGGGGAGAGGAGCCAGGAGCATGGAAACAGCCCTCCCTGGGTTCTTCTCCCCTGCCCTGCCCTCTCTTATTAGAGGGGCCTTTTCCTCTCCATTGTGTGTTTACAGCTCAGACTTTCTCGTTCACTGCCCTGGCCTGAACTACTCAGCCTTTTTCCTCTTCTCCTGCTTGGCCGCAGGGCCTCTGTGTGTGAAAGTGAGGTGATTCAGCCAGCTTCTGACACTGAACCAAGAGTGGGTAAAGCTACAGAGAGAGAGTCTCGTGGGAACACTCAACATACTCTCTTCACGTTCATGCTGAGAAGAAAGGGGAAGGAAGGAGGTGGGTGGAGAATGGGGAGACATGGAGAATAGATGGCTTTTCTGGTCTTTCAAAGCCCGCTGCTATGAGACACACCTGAAGGAGAAAGAGGGAGAGAGAGAGAGAGAGACAGACAGACAGACAGACAGACAGACAAAGAGAAGTGAGGGTGCAATGCTGCTGCTGCTCCTCTTCCTCCTCCCCCATTTCTCTTTCTTGCTCTTTCACTTGCCACCAACCACTCCACAAACTGGGAACCAGCTGTAACAGCAGCAGTGGCAGCAGAAGCCCTCTGTGCATGAGAGTGTGTGAAGGAAAAATACTGGGCATCTCAACTTCTTTGATGATGTTACCTGGTACGCTCTGTATCCTCTGCAACATCCTGGTGACGTCATTCCTGGGAAGTACTTGCACACATTGGGGGCAGGAAAAAAATGTTATAACGGTGTTATCCATGAAAGGAAATTTTATGCTTAAGAACCGTACACAGGCAATGTAGATAAAACAATTCAGCTGGGTGAATGATCATTGTGATGAAGATCAGGGCTACTTAAGATATCTTTTTGCAAATGCCCACAGAAATATTATTTGATGTGCCTAGTATATTATTTCCAAGATTTCATGAGGAGGGAAATGGGTAAGCCAACTTGAAAATCTCCATGTGATTTTAGACAATAAAATGTCTACGAATACAGTAATACAGTCCAAAATTGTGAAACTTCTTGATTTGAACAAGTGATCAATGTTATTCTACTTTAGCTGGCATTAAGTATTTTAATATATTCTTTAAGAAGTACAGCAAATTATAGAGACATATACTTTAAATCAGTGATTCTCAAGCAAACTAATCAGCAAATGCCTTGAATTTCCACTAGATCCTAGACCCAAAACCATGAAGTAATGAGATTAGGTATGCAAGCTGAAGAACATTTATCAGGGAATGAGGTGACATGTTCAGTTTGTTTAGCACACGATATTATTCGGTAGCATTGTTTTATATCTCATTATATTTGATTTTAATTTTTATATGATATTGACTTTAACAGTGGATCTTGATATTTTATATTTGTCAATGTTTCAGTTTTTTTAAAACATTTTATTAGGAATAATCAAAGATGCCAGATCTCAGCTTGTTAATAATTCTCTGATTTCTACCTTGAGTCTGTAGAGGATTGACAACTTTTTTTTTCTTCCATGGACAAACATCCCTATTTCCATGCTTATTTTCAAAGTGGATTCATTTTCATGTGCATCATAAACTCATACATATACGGATTTCAAGAGCCAGTGTGGGGTAGTGGTTTGAGCATTGGACTACAGCGCCGGAGACCAGGGTTTAGCCATGAAAGCCCACTTGGTGACCTTGGGCAGATCACTCTCTTTCAGCCTCAGAGGAAGACAAAGACAAAAAAAAACACCTCTGAACGAATCTTTCTAAGAAAAGTCTGTGATAGGGCCACCTTAGGGTGTAATGAGGTGGAAACAACTTGAAGGCACACAACTTCAACAATATAGATTTCAGTCCACAACTATTTGTTTAGATTTATATTCAGTTCTCGAGTATTTGAGTAAAACTAAAACCATTTCCGCATTAGTGTTATAGCGCTATGATTCCACTTTCAACATCCTATGGAATCCTGGGGTTTGCAGTTTCGGGAGGGGCCGGCTGGCCCTTCCCGAAAATGCAAACCCAGGATTCCATAGGATGTTGAAAGTGGAATCATAGCGCCATAACACTCTAGTGCGGAAGTGGGCTATGTCAAAATGCAAACCAAAAGAATTTCTCACTCATCTTTACAGTTGGCATTCAACTGCAAGTAACATTTGAAGGCAGGATAACAAATAAATTTTAATGTTTGCCTGTGCTGAGCAAAAACCATGCAGACAATGACAAATAGCTGAAAAGCAATGTCATTTGCTGTTGTATAGTTTCTCTTCACAAATATGCTACAGATACCTGGGACCAGGTGGAAAAGTATGATCCCAAATCCAAACTCTCCAGGCAAGTGCATTCTCATATATATATACTCTCTCATCTCTCTCTCTCTCTCTCTCTCTCTCTCCTCTTGCTGTAAATCTGTTCATTTCTTCTTCCCCAAATCAAATCAAAACACAAAACAAAATGATATCACAAATGCTGCTCTTTCTAACTGTCATCATCTTTGCACTTAAAACATCCTATATTTTTCCCATACAAAGATAGTGAAATGGGTTGGAAACAAAGCAGCTTGCTTAGAGTCCGTGGCACAACATTTTTAAACAAGCACAGTCAAAATCCATCAAGATATAGAAAAAGATGGGTATGTGATGCATTTTAAATTGTCACTTGCAGATGAAGTTCCGGGGCTAAAGAATGAATCTGTGAGAAAACACCTCACATAAAATCAGAGCTGAGAAAAGTTACTTTTTGCAGGAGATTACAAGAATTGGAGTTAATTTGTTTTTAACATCTAAAGCCAGTTTCCAGCATGCCATCATATTAGCATGAACAAGAAACAGAACTCAAGGAGCTATGCATATGATAAAGCTAAGAAAACAGGAGCAGAGATGATTCTCAAAAATGGGTTTAGTTGTGGCTGCCAAGGACAGGAAGTAGATTTGGCTCATATTTTTACCTTCTTCCATATTACAAGTATGGTTGTGCTCCATTGCCAAGTGCTGCACTTGAAGTGACTCAGGTGAACAGGTCACAATTTTTCCTTTACCCTTCGGTGAGTGTCTCAGTCATTCTCACAGAGAGATACTGCAGTGGGGTTCAGGATACATGGCACACTGCCCATTTTAAAATAAGAGTATTCTGATAATCCCTCCAAAAATACCATGAGTCCAAAATAAGAGAGGTCAATAGGGGTCTGGACCAAAGACCATAAAATCCCTAAATAAAATAACCAGAGATCATTGAAATTATTCCTCCTTCATCTGTTCCATACAAATAATAAAGCCAAGCAGGGACCCTTTGATCTAACAAGGACTGCTGGCTGTTCCTAGTACTGTATGCAGGACTTGCTCTAGTAAAAAATTAGTTTTGGAGGGTAAATGGTGAGCAAAGTGGACTCGGAAATAGAAGTTCATGTGAAGAAATGCTGTCTCGCATATTAAATCTTTCCAAAAAGGAGCATCTCAGTAGTTCAAAACAACAATCCAATACTAAATATTACTCAGAAGAAAAAGTTACAACTGTCTTAGATGTGTGTACTTATCTGTACTTTATTTTAAAATAAAATACTTTGAACTAAGTCTGAATAGGACTGAGGCCTTAATTACAGGACAAGGAATAGTGAAGATAGGAAAGGAGACTCAGTGAAGCTCAAGAAGGAGGAGGCCCTGAGAGGTAAATGAGCACAATAGAAAAAGTGGAAACAAATCCTCAAAGTCTAGGGTGGCCACATGTGCTATTTCACAATTCTCTATCGGAAGAAATACTTTTTCAAGGCCAAAGAATGTGCAGCCTCCAGATGTGTTGGACCACTGTTTCTATTACCTTTGGCATGTGGGGTATGGCTTTCCCCTGAGGAATCACACATTTCTCAGCCCTGCTTTGTCTAATGCATTGCCCAATTCACCCTAATTAAAAGATGAAAACTAAAATGATAAGAGACAGGAGATCAGAGGCACTGACGTTTCCCATCATGACTTTAGCGCTTGGACCGTCTGCTGAACAGGAAGGCACACAGGTCACAGACTCCCAAATATGGTGGGAAGTCTTGAATTTCATTTTAAGACAACGCAATTATTCCATACTTTGCATCTGTCTATATAACCTAGCGTATATACTTGCCGTTGCCTGGGATTTTATTTTCCCACAGGTAATACTTGTTAGAAAGATTTGAGATCCTGTGTCTCTAATTCCCCAAACTGTCTTGTCCAGTAGCTGTAACTATTCCCCATATTCCCCAATCCAATCTGTATTCAGAGTTATTAACATACAGAGGTTGGGTTCCTGAGGGAATACACTCCCTCCTCCTTGCTGCCAGGCCTCATCTCCATAGCAACCGGCCTATTCAAGACAGACACAGGTAACTGAGTCTCAAGAGCTCTCTAGCTGAGCATTCTAAAGGCCCCTCCCTAAACCACAAACCCCAGGATATTGTTAGGCAGCCAGTCATACGAAGTCTTTACCTGACACAGACAAACAAACTTTGACTTTTATATATTAGATTAACATACACAGATGTTATGCAGTTCTGCATCCTCATTTGTCCATTACTTAATTATGCATGGTTTTCTCAGCAATGCATAAATGCCTACCTCACCATGGCATTGTACACCCTCCATCATTTCCTTCTCACAATAATACCACCCCCCTTGCTATGCTGTAGTGGTTTGCCAAATCAGGCCACTTATGGTCACTGGTAACCATAGTTGTCTCCAGATCAGAAGTCGCAAACTCACTTGAAGCAAACTAGATCCATTACTAACAACAGTTTGCCTGATTTCCATGATGACTCATGGACTGAGCTGGGAAGGTGCACCTCACTCTGAAATAGTGTCTCCATTTTGACTTGGTTCAAAAGCCACCACTGCCTGATTTAGATATTATGACAAACCAGAGTTAGGCATACCAACTCGAGGGAATAAGTGTATGTGTGGTGAGCACAAAGCACAGTCTTAATCTTCTATACCATTGACTATCACTAATAAAATACCTGAACTAAGCCTATTCTTTTACTGTATATTCAACCCTGATGGTGAAGTACCTACATATCTCTATGAGGCCTTCTTTGTCCAAATATTGTAGACACTGAATTAGTGTAGAGAATTCCTGACTATCCCAGCCAAGAGTATAATGAGTTGAAGCAAAAATGGAAAATCTTGAACCACAGCAGGAGGAACAAATCCTACAGTCTGAGAAATTTTTACTTTACCTTGGTTAACAGCCAAGACATTTTTCTTTTTATTCCTGTTGCTTGTGGTATACTGATATAATATTACTCTCCCTTTTTTCAAACACAATGAACTGAATTTATGAGTAAGCAGAATGGCTTCTTTGCTGAGGTATCACTCACATATCCTGCATCAATACTGTCAATTCCTCGAGAAAACCAACTGGAATAGGTAGAATTTCAGCAGAACATACCAAGCAACTTATCCAAATAGCAATGTAAACCCCAAATCCTGACATTTACTTACTGATAAACCATTTAATGCATTACAGTCAAAAGCCATGCCAAGTAGCATGGTGGGGAATTACACCATCCTTTGCAAGCTCGGAATGGGGAGTGAGGAGTCTTAATGAAGAGTATTTTGGGTACTCTTTTCACCCTGTTTTGCTATCTGGGGTTGTGTGAGGGTTTTGATAGAAAAATGCCAATGATGGCCAGAATTAAAGAAGACCATGTGTGAATGCCACAAGCCACTTAATGGATAAACAATAAGGCCCTTAAAGGAAGGGCACCCAAAATAATTCGCACATGCATTGAAGAGAGGATTGTTACACTATGCATGGAATACATACTTGTATTTTCCCCCTCAATTTATTTTAAGAAAGTGCTGCTCTACATGTTCATTTTTTAAAGGAACACAGACACAGTCACTAAAAAGTAGTCAAGTCTGGTTTAAAATGATTCTTTTATGCTGCTCTAAAGTCCTAACTATTACATAATCTTTAAGATATTATTGTAACTAATATAAAAGACAGCAATGTGTCCACAATACATTTTTCTTGCATAAGCAATACATCAATATTTGTATGTGTTTGTTAGTAAACTGACATTATAACAGATACATTCTTCACTGAGAAAACTACTGATAAAGTAGTTTTCTCAGTGAAGAAGGCTTGAAAGATTATGTCCAGAACACCTACAGAATTAGGACCCAGACCTTCTTCAAGCAAAATCCCTTCTTACTGTTTAGAAGTAGATATTATCACTTCACAAAAACCACAGTTTCTAAAAGTATGTAATGTCATATATAAAAAAGATAAACAGAAAAGACTGGATCATACTCCCACTAACTTTGATATGAATCAAACAGGGCCCAGAACCCCCAAGAGGGAGATGTTGGTTTCTGTTTTTAAAAGGCATGTATTAGCTGTCATAGGTCCTTTTGAATGACATTCATGTATGCCTGACAGAATTTGGTCCTACCTTTATCTCTGTTGCTGATCATGGAACTGAAATACATTTTATCACTGAAAGAACCAAGAAGCAAGATTCATGAAGCGACAGATGCTATAATAGTCATTTTAAATGGGGAAATATTGGTTTCCTACATATCACTGAGGCTTCATATTCAAAAATGGCTCATAGTTGGTGAATTTATGGAATCCATTTGTGATTCAGCTCCCATTACCTCCCAAGGGTCTATCCGGCTTTAAGAGATCTCTGTGGACAGATTATTTAATATATAAAGTTAAATCACTGCACCTCTCTATATATCCAAAATGGTTTCACCACAACAGGTTTAAAATCAGTGCTACATCTTAAGAAAATTCCCTTTTAGGAATGCTCGGGTGTTCTTTTAAATGAAAATAATATAAACTGAAGTGTCCCCACTCTTGGCACAAATAAAAATACAAACAAATCATTTCAGGTGAGCCTATCTTCTGCTTGAATTGCAAATGTCTCTGCTAAGAGAAATTATGTTGAAATAGTACATTAAGTTATTCTCTTGCATGCATGTATGTACTCTTAAGGGCATTCTTCTTTGTTTCAGCAAACAAATTTTGACTGCCTTCTGCCGAAGAAGGAAGGTTTCCCACAAGTGTTCAATTAATTAATTATTATATGTTTGTTTGAATTGAACACTTTGTCAATACTCTTGCTTACCAACAGCATTATGTGCTAACTCTGTGCATTTGACCAGAAGCATCCCAAAATTTAAGTGGGATACCTGACAGCTTAGCTTTATTTCCTCATATTAACTAGAAGATATTTATACTATTGTGTGAAGATTAAAAGACCAAGTGTTCATGACTCTCCTTTGATCAGAAAGACACTGACTCCACAAGAAGAGAGTCAGTAAGTCAGACTTCCAAAGTTTGTCTTAAACTATTATCTAATTATAATTTTCATACACACACACACACACACAAAAGAATTATGGATGAAATTGTTAACTCAAATATACCAGATTCAAATTCTCAGAAATTAGGATAAAAGTGATTTCAGTATGTTGAAAAAGCAAGGCCGCCTTCACCAAAAACTGTCCTTCCGTACAACTGTGCTCCTCCTTAGTTCTGATCAAACATCTTCTTTGCAGAGCAAAGTTTCAGCAATCAATCTGCTGTTGCTGGTACAGGTTGTAATCTGTGTTTGAAAACATGGAACCCAGTATCTGCTTTGCTCAGAAGTAAGTTCTGCTGAATTTAGTGGGCTGCCACAAAAATGTATAGATAAGAATGAAACCTTACATTTGTCTTGATGCTGTTGATATGGGAATGATACCCTAAATACAAATCTATGCAAGTCCACTCAGAAAGACACCCCACTGAGATCAGTGAAATTTGCTCCAATGAAAGAATATAAAGAAGTGCACCCCAAGTTAATCTCTTTCAGGTCTGAATGAATTCTGCATGTGATTAAATCTTGCCCACTGAAAACAAGTGAAATAAATAAAAAACCCAATTCCAACTGCATCACACTTATAGTTTGCTCTTGTGTGTTCTTGTATGTTTTCTTTATAGAGTGTTTTAGACAGAATCTAAAATGGGGAAAAAAACCCTGAAGTAATAATATATAGTGTTTGAATAACTGCTAATGTTTATATAGTTACTGTTCAGCATTCAAAGTGCCTATCAAGCATACATTACGCATGCAATTCTTATAACAATCCTGTAATATTGTATTTCATGTAAGGTGCTAATTTTAAAATAAAGGTGGGTTTTAATATAATTATATGTCAACCTTGCTTCAGATTAATGAAGAGAAAGACAATGTCATCATTTTAATCTATTACTCTGATGAGTATTCAAAATCCAATTCACAATCCAGTTAAGTCACTATACTAATTTTTAATCCAGTTTATTTGTGTTGGAATCAATAAGGCCAAAAAAGCTTGAATCATAAGGACTGGGATTTGTCTAAATTGCATCTCATTTAGGGAAATTTGTTTCTAGAGTTATTCTGGCAGATTTTTTTTCTGAAAAACTTATCTATGGTGTCTTTTTATTTCTCACGCATTCAAACAGAGCATTACAAAATTAACCACTTTTTACCATGTTGTACATTCATAACACAGTTAAAAATCACTCTTTATTCTGAAATACCTTCTTCTTCCTGATGTAGTAATGTATTCCATTAAGGAGGAAATCTTAAAAGCACTTTCAACTATTTTGAATACTTTTAAAAGTGCTACTTGTTATCTAGAACCTTTCCCCAAACACCCTTCGGACAATATGGTATCATTTCAGCAATCCACAATAACTGTCACTATGTTGTAGAAATTCTAACACACTACCACGAAATTTAACTGTTGAGCTGTAGAATAGTTAGAAATAAAAGGTTGAAGGTACTTTACTTAAAAAATAAATAGACCAGGTAATGGTTTAAGATGGCAACTAATAGTCTGGGCATCTCGGAAGTGAAGCTTACATGGACAAAACTCACAGTAATGAAAAGACAATATATTTGTGCAGATGATTGCTCTGTTTAGGCTATCCAGCTTTTTCAAACTTCAGTTCACTAGACTGACCTGTGTGGCTTTGCTCCCTCTGTTACAACTGCCAGTTATTAAAAGGAAAAAAAATGCAACAGATTCGCCGTTCCTCTTGCTCTCAGTCTATGTAAGCTACAGAAAACTGCATTTGAAGCTCTTACACTCACACTCAGCAGTGTCCACATTAAACAGGGGAAAAAATCTCATTGATTGTGGCGAATCTCACTCTTCTCACCCAACCCCCATCCATTGATTCCCCTGGTGACCTTCTGCAGCATCAAAGCCCAGGGCAAACCCAATATGACCTCAACTTTATGTGCATTATTTTATATTGAGAGATTGGAGCTACTTACAGTCCACGCCATTGTCTCCGAGGATATGTAATAAAGTATTCTAGAACTGCTCCTGCAGAGAACACTTCATACACTCGGAATTTCCTTTCTCTCTGTCTCTCTTCCCCACCAGTCTTGAAATTCTTTGGTTTGCTGTTTATGGAATGCCTTTCTCTTTCTCTCTCTTTCTCTGTCTCAACACCAACTCTCCCTACAGTGGACAGCTCAAATGAGCAACTTCAGACTTTGACTAATATTCACATAACTCTCCGTAAACAACATCCTTCACACAGATCTATAACTAATAATAATGCCCTTTATTAAGCTCTCCTGTGAAACAATATGTCTAATAAAAGCTGTTCTCCATGCCGTTTTAATTATAATAAATCACCTTCATTATGATGCATACTTCAATATAACATGCCTAATGTTTAGCTACCTAGGACACAACAGTAATGAGAACAGAAAACAGGCACATCACAAACTAAATTTATTTATACACACACACACACACACACAGAGGACTCTGTGCACAGAAAAATGCAGACATACCTTCCGTCTTTGCAACATGAATTTCAACAACTTTTATCTTACCTTACAGTTCATAACATCACTGCTGAGAAGTGGGGAGGGAGAAAGCTCTGAAAAATGCTGTATACACAAATAATAGTGCCCTGGCCGCCATTCCCTAGCACAGAAAAATAAGTCCTTGCAGTGCAATCATTTCTCTATAAATGTATAAAAGTATTTTACCACCCTGTGCAACAAATCAGCAAAGAGACTATAGGCTGTTGTACACCAGTACCTGGGGATTTCATGTCAAAGTCAACTTCCTTGGCAATCCCATGGGAACTGCGCTGTGCACATTCTCATGAAAGGTGTGAAAATCTGATTTTCTAAAATGGATCAGTAATTCTCTATGAAGGGGGAAAGGATCGATAAATCTTTGCTAAGTAGATTGTAAAGGAAAAATTATTCTTTCAGTGACAGTACATTAGGATCCTCCAAACAATCTCAATAAACTAAAGACATAGCATTTTTCCACCAGCTATTTTTGACTTCTGATATATTTTTGTAATCTCAGATCATTCTGCAATGGACATACATTTATATTTCCTAACCAATGTTCCACACTGCGGTTGATTTATGAGTATATGCCATTAGAATGCCAACCTGCAAGTCTAAAAAAGAAAATTATTAGCCACTTCTATTCTGATAGGTGTGATACAAGGAAATGTCATTACAACCATGCACACATATATGTTTGCTACTACATCACTACCCTGCTACAGTAAATCTGCATGTATCCTGTACTTTGGATCTGTATAAGCACGTTGATCATACTTGGCACATTCATGACTGTTACAACATTGGGATATATAGAGTAAAACTTTCAAATACGTTTAGGTTGGTAAATTAGTTGGACCTATAAATGCCACAAATTGGTGTTTACAGCTACAACTTCTAATTTAAAATTAGGATTCTTGGTTCATACTGGCTGTGTTCAGAAGTTGCATTAAAATATTACGTTACACCATATATTAGTACAACAAGAATGAACCTCAGTGAGCTTTGGATCCTTTCCTTCTGCTATGGCCACAGTGAAGTATTTTGAATTTCTCATTTCCATGTTGCATTAACCACACTTTGTGTACTGTCTGAAATGGAGAACAGCAGTTCCTATTAACTAAGTTTAGTAGAAACAATACAAATTCATATTATGACTTCCACTAACTATAGCTAAGATAACCCACAGTTTGGGGTTCTGGTTTGTGGTGGTGGGTGGCTTCTATGTCAGTACAGCAGTAATTTGCTCCAGTTTTAGTCTGAACTTTGAAGAAGCTATCCAAGACAGCGAACCTATTTATAGGACAGTGTTCAGTACTTGGACAACTCCTTCACTACTAGATACTAGATACTAGGTGGTGGAAAGGGTGTTATAAATAAATGTTATTGTTATTATTATAACTCCTTTAAAGTTTTGAGTAAAACTAGAGCAGATACAGTGTCCCACAACAGACATGGAAGACACCAGCTACTAAGAGTTAAGATAGAATACTATAACGTGGTTTGTGTAAATAGGAAGCAGAAGCCTCCATCGGGCTTCAATGGCCATACCGGAGAAAGAAGGAGGAGTAGGAGCACAGATGCCTAAAGCAGTAAAGTCCACAAGAGAGAGAAAATGGTGACATGCCTTGACAATGATGTAGATTGTGTTAACCGCTTTAGAAGACCCAAAGAGCAATACAGAATGATTAGGTGCGGGCAGTGAACTCAGAACCAACAGCTAACTTAGGAGGGGAATTCAAAGCAAGTCATGAAAAAGATAGGTTTTTAAGTAGTTTGAGGCACTGGATCAGTGGATTCCAGGAAAGCAACTACAAAAAAAGTAAAATTTATGGCATTTGCCAGTACCTCTGTGCTACCATAAAACCAAATGCCAGTACTTTATATTTGATTATAACACCTTACTTTGACCACAGACCAATTACCACTGACATGTTTAGCTATGACCCAACTTTAAAAACAAAACATAGTCTTATGTTTGCCCACAATGTTATTGTAGCTACACTGCAATGTCAGCACAACTTTCTGTGATGATACACAGCTGTAGCTATCAAAAGAACTCCATATTTTGAGCATATATTCACCTTTGCGGTACCTGATTTATACATGTATGAACACAACTCAATTTCTCATCACTTGATTCCTCATACTGGATGCTAAGTTGAGGCTAATGTGTGAGCTGACTACAGTAGAAAGCAATGTGTTACAGGCACTATTGTGATCGTAAATTTTAAACAGCACAAGTTCACCATGACAGCCCCCTTAGGAATGCTTAAAAGGAGATTTCTTTTCTTAAAAAAAATAAAAAAAATACAGACAGCTTTGTTAATCTATTTCATTGAAAGGACACAGTAATTTCCCTTCCTTTATGGAACACAGAGAAAAAGTTCCACTATTATAGACCTTGAAATTCTATTGTTTATAAAAATTATATGGACCAAGCTAATAACATAACACATGGCATTCATGATGTACTTGCCTGATAAGATCTACGGCTATATCAAACATCAAACCTATCCAATAAAAACTAGTTCAGCTAGTTTAAGATTCCTGAAAAATGACACATTTACTCTTTAACTCCAATATCCAGACAGGCATATGTACTTCCAGGTAAGCAGACTTGGTGCATTGCTGGAGAATTCCACCTATTAGTTGATCCATGCCTGTTTCTTGTATCAGTAGAAGTACATAATTTTAGAAAGACTAAATTACTGTCACACCAGACAAACTCAGGAACAGGACACTATTACTTGAGTGCTCCTTAAGCTGATGCAATAATTGAGAAAGCTTCACTCCTTTTTGGGAGAGAGAGTTTCTTTCATGAGAAATGGAAGAAGTCAAGCAAGTTAATACTCCAAGGCGCTTGCAAAGAATATAGCAGCGTTTTCTTGTCATTTAACATCCCCAAACGGGGAAGGAGCAAAATGGACTCGGTGCTACCAAGAGTCACCTGGATTCCAACCTGCCACTTAGGTGACACCTCAAATTATTTCACACATGAAAGCAACCTGCCATCCTTCTTCCATCTGAAAGGTGGGAATTCCTCCCTAAACTGCAAACCCCAGGATTCCATAGGATGTCGAAAGTGGAATAATAGGACTGTAACAGTGTAGTGCAGAAATGGCCAAAGAGTAAGGTTATCTATGATAGATAGTTCCAAATTTCTTCTCTCAGAAGCTGTGATTAGGATTAAGATGAGTGGCCAGAGGAGCTCCTTTGACACTAATTTGACTACTCAGAATTCCTCCTAATCTCTTTTGACCCCACAAAAACCCTCCTCTAGGGCCATTTCCACACTAGGCTGTTATAGTGCTATCATTCCACTTTCAACATCCTATGGAATCCTGGGTTTGCAGTTCAGGGAGGGGCCCCTCCCTGAACTGCAAATCCCAGGATTCCATAGGATGTTGAAAGTGGAATGATAGTGCTGTAACAGTCTAGTGCGGAAATGGCCTAGATCAGATAAGCAATTACAAACAGAGGTTTTGAGAAGACAAAGAGGAAAAAGGAAGATGACGGCTTTTAATATATACTCATCCTTCCTCATAAGATGGCAGAGTAGCTAATAACATGAAAATACAAGGTCACAATTACAAATTCTATATTTTTAAAGAATAAATTACAAGTGGCTATCACTATGTAACAAGAGCAATACTAACAAGCAGCAAAAAACAGATCAAAATTTGCTTATTCCCAATGGAGTTGTTGAAACAGGTATGTCTTTTACTTATGGCCAAAAAATAAAGGACGCACAGATAACTAACAGAAAGGAGCTCCCACCACATGTGACAGCTTTATAGGCATGCTGCTCAAGTGACCGCAAGACCTCCTTGGATGATCTTAAATCCTGGGTAAGCTAGTAGTGGGAAAGGCAGTAAAGCCCAAGTTTCAGAAAGAAACAACCTGGACCCTGAGTCAGTATGACCGACAGCATATAATACAGAGGGAACATAGACCCTCTGTCCTGCTGAACTGTTCTCTTTTTCAGATGTAGTGACTACTTTTTCTTAGTTAAAATTGGGTTAGATTGACAGTAAGTTGTTTTATTCACAATAAAAGCAATGGTAAAAATTAGTCATGGATGGAAATAAATTTATTAAATTTGTGTTTTAATTTATGAACACTTAACCTTCACTTTCCATGACCATACTTTCAACAACTAATCACAGAATGTAGTGCATCTCCCTGATTATATCTGTATATTTCAGGGAGAAGAAAGAGACATACATATACATGAAATGTCCGCAAAAAAATATACGCATATTTGAAAAATGTGCACAAAAGTATTTCTCTTAATGAAAAGCCATTTATAAATATGTGGACATTTTGGGGAAACACACAGAGAACTATATATGAATTTCTATGTGTGCACAGGCAGGAAGAATTTTGCATTCCAATGTAGATTTGACTTGGAAGAAGACTAGCAGTGATAAAAACAGTAACTCAACAACAGTTTTGAATTTCACAGATTTGCACTTTCCTAGTCATGACTAGCTTAGGTCTCATTGACTTTGATGGACTTAAAACTAAGGCCCTTTCCACACGGGGTAAAAAAAACGGCTTAGGGCGACCTCATCCAGAGGTCGTCCACACCGTGGGGCGCGCTAGAGCGGTTTGAAAAGTGGAGGTTCCACACCTCAAACCGTGCTAGCGCGGCCGCAAGGGGTGGCGTGCGCGTTTTTTAAAAACCACATTTTATGTGGTTTTTAAAAAACGCGAGTGCGCTAACCCGTTGCAGTGCCCCGTTTGAAACTGCAGGGACGCGCTAGCGCGTCCCAGCAGAGCTGCCCGGGGGCGGGCTTCCGGCTGCCGCGCTGCCCTGATTGGCGGAGCGCCGCTGGAAGTCGCCGGTCGCCATTTGGGGCGCTGCCGAACGCCGCCGAAATTCGCCAGCGTGTGGAGCGGCGAACGCGCGCTCCCCGCAGGGACGGATCAACCCGTTTTCAGGTAAGATCCGTCCCTGCGTGCGCTGCCCCGTTTCCCCGTCCCCTGTGTGGAAAGGGCCATAGCTAACTTGGACTGGATTCAACTCATGGGGGAAGAATCATAGTCGTATACTTAAAGATTGCACAAAGATCTAGAATTCGCAGAAAAGTAGTAGTTATATAATAACCATTTTAAAAAAAACCTCTGTACATTTTTTTTCCTATATAGTAGGACTCATCAGTTTCAAACTGTTCCATATCAGGTGCACAAGATGTTTGTTTTCAAACAGATGCAAAAGTAAATATTTCCATGTGCAATTTATAACATATTAAATTCTTCCTGAAATTAGGGGTTCATGATTTAATTCATACGTTAAACAAAGTTTTACTGGAGAGGCTGTTCCAACTGATAAGGTGCCCAGAAATAATGAGGGGTGGCATTGTTTGTAACATTATTCATTATTTATTTGTTTCCTTTAATATCTCAGAAAAGGAATAATAGTTGTGCAAAATTACAGTGTATTTAAATGTACACATGTATTCTAATATGCACTACACTGTTATAGTGCTATTATTTCACTTTCAACATCCTATGGAATCCTGGCATTTGCAGTTTAGGGAGGGGCATTTAGAATTCTCAGCCAGAGGGCTCTTTGATAATGAGGTTGAATAGGAGAGTGAAAAGTGTGGCAGTGGCCAAAGTACACCTGATGACTGCAAAAGGAAGATAATGGGCATCTCTTAGCATGCTCCATAATTTAAAATCACTGTTCACATATTCACATAGGCAAAATTTATGAAGATTGGCCCATTGACAGGCCAGGTTCATTCTGATTTCCTGCCATCTTTATTTTGTGGCAGTGAGGTGGCACTCCCAGCAACCTTTGCTATGCTGATCTTGATCTTTTGAACATGTAGTTCAAAATGGTGGGAAACAAGGCAATGGAGCCAATCTAAACTTTCCAAGGCACTTCTGATATCGTCACATCACTAGCAAATCATTCTCATTACATCACTTGTATGTAATATTATTAAAAGTCAATGCTCACCAGAAGACGAAAACAGACCAGGGGATAGAATTGTATGGCCTTCTGGATGTTCTTGAAGTACAGCTCCTAGAAGCCCTAGCCAATATACCATGTTCAACAACATTTCTCATCCCTAAATAGAAATGATGCATAGTATCTTGTGGAGAAAGACTAAGAAGGTGCAGAACATTTTCTTGGATCATAACAAGAATGGTGATCCTAAGGAGGGGTGGGTTACTCAAAGCAAGGGCAACTTTGCTATATGCAGGAGTGGCTGTTGGATTCATTGCCCTGGGGAACAGCAAATCCCTTCTCAGATGTATGACTATTCCTCCCCAACTGCTTCAGGTTGTAACTGTCACAAATGGGGTATCGCACCTTCATAGCTCCTATACAACATAGAGCTGTGGGAAGAGTAGCTATAAAAATGAACATGGATTCACCAGTGCCTTGCCTCCTTATGTAAATATCTTGCTCTAATCCTAGCAGTTCTTACATCAGTCAATAGCAAAACGTCATACAATTATGGCATTCTGGTAATGGGCAGTCAATAAAGTTGACCAGGCAATGTGCTGGGCAAATTATAGTTTTTGCTTCAGGCACTTGTACTCCAGTGGACTGATCTAGGCTAATTTTAGATATACAAAAAATATTTCAATTTATTTTTAATATACCTTTTTTTGTGTAATTTGCTCATTGGTTCAATCATGTGTACATGTATAGCAAAGGCCATATTTTCCTTTAGCTATGTAAACATTTTAGCTCTTTAGATCTGAAGAAAATTAATCTGCTAAAGAAAGCCATAAACATTTTCTATAAACTCAAAGTGCTACAGCATTTCTTTTACCTTCCATGCAGAATAATATGCAACAGCTTGCTGAGAGCATTTAAGTTTGTTATCTAAAGAAAAAGAAATCTTTCACCTAGTAGTGAAGCATGCAGTGCAAACTGTTTTTAAAAATACAGATGATGCATGTGAAGAGAACACCCATGGGAAAAGAAACAGCATCACAATGATGTACTTTATGCATAAGGCTGACACATCTTTTAAATATTAAGTACTGTTTGGTGCTACAATTCCACACATCGTGTTCCTATTAATGTCGATGGGAATTTTGTACAAAGAACAAGAATGGAATTTGGCCTTCAGCATCTTCTTAAGGCTGTGCGTACATGTTTGAAGAAAGATTTCAATAAGTTTATCAGCCTTACAGACTTCAGCATTAGCTGCTGTTATAGTGCTGTCAATGCTTGGTCAAGCCTAAAAACCCTTCAAGCTTAAGCAAACCCTGACACAGCACAGAAGTAGAAACTAGAGATACCCAACTGTGTGGGAAAAAAATTAACTTTGAAGAATAACAACAAAAGACTAAAGATCTGTTGTGCAAAGGAAATTATTCTCTTTCCCAATTATAAACATTACATACATTTCCCTCAATAACAAAAATATGTTTTTCATTAAAACTTTTCAGCTTAGAAGGTGTGTGTGAGTTTGTCTGTGTGCAAGAGAGAGAGAGAGAGAGAGAGATTAAGATAGAGAGAGAGTTTGAGAGAGAGGTGTAACAAAGGCAACATAAACTAGAGCTTTGTCATATCTTGAAATATCTCTTCGCATCCTTTCATGATGGTGGGCATTTTGTTAGTATATATCATTAGGGGTCATTGGTATCTGGGACCAAGGGCAGGTGTTTCTTCTCCAGACTTGTTCCTCAGTTATAGCTGCTTACTCTTCCATATAAATCTATGGTTTTGGTTGATGGATATGTCAGAAAGAAAATGGTTACCATCAGCAAACAACACTACTGGACGTGGCAAACCTGCCCCAGCCTCTAACAATGGATGAAAGGAAGGGGCAATCATTCAGGCTTTCTGTAGCATATAAACACTTTCTTCACACCATTGTTGCTGTCATACTGACAGCAAAAAAACATGCCACCATTTGGGTGGTGGTGCCCATACTACCATTTGGGGCAAGTGATGTCATGTAACTCATGAGCCTCTGGGTTTCCTTTTGCTTTTTGGGATGCTATCGGGTGTAAGCAGTTTGAAACAGAATTATTTTGTCAACATCAGCTAAATCATTTTTTTTAGTCAGAAAAAAAAATGAGGGGCTGGGCTCAGTGTAGGGTCAGTGGAAGTTTCATAGCTGCACTGGACACCCTAGACAGCAGGAGCCTATGCACAATGCACAACTATTCAATTATTAATCCATTTTAACTGCTGTGGTCCCTTCTTATGAAATCCCGGGACTGGCAGTTTAACAGAGGGTCATTTAGTATTCTCAGCCAGACAGCAACTTTATTCCACAGGGGTTCAGGTGAAATCATAGGCCCTTTCCGCAACTCACCTACTTTCAGCGCTGGGGTGTGGTGCTTGCGCGAGCAGCCTGTGGAGAGAGGCTCTCGCTTCCCTGCTTCTTGGGCTCCGCATGAGCTTCCTGCTCGCGCGAGAGCCCCGCCTCTTCCTTTCGCAGTGCAGCCTAAGACCTTCCCAAGCTGCACTGGACAGGAAGCATGACTGGCCCAGCTCCCGAGGCTCCACACATCAGGTAAGTGCTCAGGGGGCCTCAGAGTGATGTGCGACCACGCAGCATTTTCAGCTGCAAGCCAAAAATGAAAAAATGCATGAGCGGTCCCTACCGGGCCCTGGAGCGTTGCGCAAATGTGAGTGCATCATGTGGACCGCTCCTCACATGTGCGCAACACTCAAGGGGCCCTTTCGCATTGAAAATGCCGTGCGGAAAGGGCCATAGTGCTAGAATTGCAAAGTGTGAATGGGCCCCAGATAGTATGATATAAAAGGTAAAAGACAAAAATATAGACTTCTTTAGCAGGTCAGGATTAAGACACAGTGGCCCTTTTCACACATCGTTTCCCACATAAAATGGCCATGGGAGCACTGCGGGAGCACGAGGATGGTTCTGCATGGTGTTCTCGCGATCGCACAGCACTCCTATAGTGATCCCACGGCAATCGTGGATTATATCATTTTCAGCTCTTTGCTGAAAATGACCCGGAATTGCACATTCCTCCTGCATTCCTCCTGCACTTGTCTGGTGTGCGGAACCTCAGGAAGCACTATGGCTGCGCTTCCTCTCCCAGTGCAGCCTGGGAAAGTACCTGGCTACGCTACAGAAGGAAGAAGTGGAGCAATCGTGCTTCCTTCCGTCTAGCATGGAGCTGGTGCAGAGGGAAGTGCAGGGGACAGGATTCCCTCCCACAAGAGGCTTTTCACGCGATCCCTATGCCATGGCAGTGAGAAAGGGTAAGGTGCGAAAAGGGCCAGTGTCACAGTTAAGAAACTCTGTAACATTACCAAAAATGTATATTAAACTAAGAAAATGTTCCTTGGCTATCATTGTTTTTAAAATTTGTTTAGAAGCACCTCATAATCTCAGGCCCTAAACCAGGAGTAGATGAAGTGCAGCCACCTGCAGGACTACAGACCTGTTTTTGCATTTCCCAATACCTCATCAAGACTCTTCCAGATCTTACATTTTCTGGAAAAAAAAAAAAAAAAAAAAAAATCATGAATTACCTTCACAGTCAGTTACTAGTCTTTTATTGGGGGGCTGTACCATACTTGTTTCTCAGAACCAGAACTGGATTTCAAGCCACTTTCAGTTTATTTTTTGTCTGTATGTCTGATTTTTTGGCATTTTTAGCCATTTCTGTTGCTCCCCACCAAAGGAGTGGATCCTTAGATTTCTTTAAAAATGACCACTATTGCCTAGGTTGTCATTTACTTACCTGGTAAATACATCTATAACTACTACCTAGCACCACAAAGAAAAGAGATGAAGTATAACCTCATACCAAATATGAGAGCCAACATGGTATAATTGTTTGAGTCTCAGGCCATTCCCACACCACACTGTTATAGAGCTATTATTCCACTTTCAACATCCTATGGAATCCTGGGCTTTGCAGTTTAGGGAGGGGCATTTAGAGCTCTTGGGCCAGAGAGCTCTTGGGCCTCAGTAAACTACAAACCCCAGAATTCCATAGGATGTTGGAAGTGGAATAATAACACTTTAACAGTGTAGTACGTAAATGGCCTAAATTAGGAGGTAAACGTATCTCCTTTGTAGAAGCCTTACTCACTACTCACTTCCTTTCCATTTAAACAATCCTCTCAGAGGTTTTAGACTTTCCATCCATTCTTGGGTAAAAGTTTTTTTAAGGTCTGCTTTGAATCACTGCACAGTTTGAATGCACATTTCATGTGGTACTGTTTCTTCTTTCTTTTCTTTAGCCTCTCCTCAAATCAATGGAAGGAACTGCAGGACTCATGATCTGATAATCAGAGTACATGAATTAAATGCATAAATTCTTTAGATACAGCACTCTTGGTAGCGCATTTAAAATATAATTAGTATTTTTTTCAAGAGACTCAGTAAGTTCACATTTAAATGAATGAAATGTTCCTAAGCAGGCAACCCTTCAAAATTATTTGTCCCACAGCTTTATTCTTATTGGCACCACTATTCACACTGTTTTGAGGTAGCACAATTAGAAACCTAGGCTGAGGGAAAGACATCTGTAAACTTCATAACACTTTGGAAAATATGTATATGGTATCCATTACTGAATTATATCCCAGCAACTGGATTCACGCTAGCAAAAGAGAACATTCCAAGTACTCCAGACACAAATACAAGTAGCTGATGTGGTTTTCTTTTCTCTGTCTCCTGTTAAAAATAAGAGATCCATCTCTCTCTCACCCACCTCAAAACAACACCCCTATCTTCTTGTTTCTGAAACTCAATCACATACCTCAAGGCAAGTATTTGTTTTGCTATTTCCTGCTGAAACAGTCAAGAATGTTCTTAGTATGGTATAACAGAAAAAGAAGGATGGGAACAGCACTCTAGAGATTTCATTTCTTCTGGGTATGAGTTTTTCAAATTAAAGAAAGCGGGCCTGACAAAACTCCAAGAAATAGAAGGAAAGGATAAAAAGAAACCACCCATTTGTGAAGAGGGTGCACTAAGCTCAGTGCTTAAAAACGGAAAAGAACTCCATTACAGTTCTCTTATTTATTGGTATCAGTGGGCAGTGAGTCCACATTGGATTTTACGTTGAACTTTAAAGGAGTTATCCAAGGTGCTCAACCCTATTCCTCAAATAGGTTCAGACTCTATTAAAGTTTTGACTGAAGCAGATTCCCTATTGACATAAGGGCTACATGCAATTAATGTTCTTATTCACTCACTAACTATGTTTCTATACCCAAACTTAAAGTGAGAATTCACCTGTCTTATTCTAAAGCAACCTCCAAATAACGGAAGATGGTTCTGCTGAGTCATAGGGAAATTCTCCTTTTCATCACACCTGAAACAACCTACCCTATTCTGGATGGCTCCTGAACCACTTACAGCATTTGCACATGGAGCAGGGTACTATGGGCAGGAGCACAAAATTCACATCCTCAGACCCAGATGCACACACCTTAAACTGAATCCAACACTCAGTATTTCAAATTCCAGTCAGGAATTTCTGGATAAGAAAAAGCAGTAGCATAGTCTATAAATGACCATTCAAATAAGCTTTTGCTTACCTTTGTATGGCCACTGAACTGCTGTGCTAACAGGCTTAACAGGTTGTTTCTCTCTGCTTTACAGCCATCACAGGCTGGCATCAGACCGCATAATAACGGTATACAAAGAGGGCATTACTGCATCTTCTTCTGTTTCAGAATAGTAAGGTGCTTACACCTTCTGATTCTATCCTCTACAGTCTTGTTTTTCCAACAACTTTCAACTCTAATACAGCACTACAAAATACAAATGGGATAAAACGTGAACAACACAGGTATGTATTTTTAGGTCCCCGCTTACAATGCTATTGCAAGCAATAAGACTACAGATGTGCCCACATAGAGAAAATACAGTTCAGGAGACAGACATGAGTCAACAGATGAGCCAAAACATTTAAGGGAAGAAGTTGCTCAAGAAACAGAGAGGTGCCAAAAGAAGCAGGCTGAAGAGAGATACAGAAGGCAATCCTAGCAACTTCTGAAGCATCCCAAAGAGGAATCTGAAGAAGCATCCAAAGACAAAGAGCCAAAGTAGTTCAGGAATCTGCAGTGCAAGATACTTAGAAACAGGCTGTAGAACGGGTGAAGGAAGGCACTGAAGTCAGTAAGCCCATCTCTCTAGCATGAGTGCTGTATACATAATCGTTTTGGGGAGCACAGCTGACACTATGGGCCACTTCTGCTAAGTCAGTCCTCTCTCCTCTAATGCTTCTCTATATCTGGTTTCTTGCCAGCTGCCATTGATGCCTACAACTGTCTCTAGGGAGGCTCAGTATCAGAGACATCACCCTTATCCTGAAGGGGAGATGGATCCTTACTGGAGGGTCCAGTGCTTCCACCTCCAATGGCCCTATATGACAGCTGGCAGCCAGAGCCCCCCTCTGAGTCTTCTTGCTGTGCCCATCTTCTTCGCTCTCCTGTTCCACAGAAGATGGCCAGTACAGGAAAGACACTGCACCTAACTACTTATGGCACAGAGACAAATATGATTTGCAGAAAGATATCCACTTGTATGGATAACATACTGCTATACCTGTTCCGAAGTAAGAAAAAAAAACAGTAAAATTTTAGTAAAAAATAACCACAATAGGTTGGATAGACACTTGAGTCTAATGAAAATCAGTGGAACTGAAGAACACAATGCCAAATATGTCTATACAGAAGTCAACTGTTCCCCACACCTTGCTGCCACTTCAGCACATGATCATTCATTTATTCATTGAATCTGATCATTTTTTTCCCCCACAGAACATGCAGCTAGCCCTTTTCTAGCACACTGGTGTAAACGACCTTGTGCAGTTTTTTAAAAAAATCATTGATCTATTCTATGTAAACCAAACAGTGACAGAAACATATGCTTTCTTCATCTCCAACACCTGACCAACTAGTTACCTACGCTATAAAGCCCTAAATTACTCAGTCATACCTCCTGTTGGTTATGATGAGACTGAAGATTAATAGGCTATGGACATTTCCGCACTACACTGTTATAGTGCTAAGATCCACTTTCAACATCCTATGGAATCCTGAGGTTTGCAGTTTAGGGAGGGGCCTTTAGAATTCTCAGCCAGAGAGCTCTTTGGCCTCAGTAAACTACAAACCCCAGAATTCCACAGGGAGGTTGGAAATGGAAGAATAGTACCTAACAGTGTAAAGCGGAAATGGCTTGTGTCTGGATCTAACTCAAAGCCCATAAAATATTTTTTTAATCCTTGTTTTGTAGTTTGATCTTCTATATGTACAAGAATAGACCTTTGAACCTTTCTTGACACTTTGCTTGACATAGAGATTGACAGAAAGTTTTGTGTCCTCTGTATTCTCACACTAATAGCCATTCCATTGCTTCATAGTGTGCATTTTCCTGTTTCCTCATATTTATGCTGCATTTGGGATATTCCTCGCAGTCAGTAGAATGGGTTGTTCTCTATATTTGTTGTTGTTTTGTGCCTTCAAGTCATTTTGGAACCTATCATGGAGTTTACTTACAAAATTTGTTCAGAGGGGGTTTGCCTTTGCCTTCCTCTTAGAAAGAGAGAGTGTGACTTGCCCAAGGTCACCCGGTGGGTTTCCATGGCTGAACAGGGATTCGAACCTTGGTCTCCAGAGTCATAATCCAATGCTCAAACCACTAGGAGAGGATAATTACCTTTGTTTTCAGATCTTAATCTAAATAGAAATATCCATTTATGATAGCTGATCTAATCAATCTATAATGTTTTATTATTGTTATCATTTATTTATATAACACCATCAGTGTCCATGGTATCTTACAAAATAAAACAATAACAAAAAACAGCCTGCCAAAGGCATACTGTCTTTTTCTACACACACAGAGGAAGGAAGGAAGGAAGGAAGGAAGGAGTAATATAAATATAAAACTAATGGAATGCAATTGTAAAGCAAATCCTCCAGAAAGAAATACAAAAACCAATGTAGTATAATATAAAACAACCTGACAAATACATATAAACAAAATATTTCAGATTGTAAAACAATATTATATTAAATTTCCAAAAGTCTGGAAAATAAAGTTTTTAATTGAGATTAAAAACAATGAGAGATGGAGCAGTTTGCAAATGTTCTGGGAGGCAATTTCAGAAGCGTGGAGCAAGAAGTGAAAATGGATGAAGCTGAGCCAAGGAAAAGCAAACGGTTAAGTGAGAAACCTAGAGTTCCTAGAATGCAGATCCTGAGCAGGCTGGTAAAAAGAACTGAAGGTTGAAAGATAGTAGGAAGCTATCTTTATATTTATAATCTTCTTACAAATTAGAATTAATTCTAATTTTACTTTGATTTCATTCATTCATTCATTCATTCATTCATTCATACATTCATTCATTCATTCACTCACTCACTCACTCACTCACTTTAGACTTACCAGACAAGGAAAATGACTCTAAATGGTACATTCAAGGATGTTTAATCAGGTTTGCTAATTACTTCAACCAGATAAAACCAGGCCAAATTTCCAAATCTTTTGCACAATTATTATGTGCTACAACCATCCCTTAACATCAACACCTGTGCAAATTCCAAATTACCTTGGATTGCACCCTAGATAACCAGAACACCAAGAGGAAGCTTATGTTCAAAGGAAGCAAGATGGGTTGCAGCTGATACTTTCTCTCTGCAGTTTAGAAGGTAATTGTGATACTGACTGCTGGTAATGAAAGAGCATCCTAGGAGCCTGCCACTTTCAGAGTGAATAAATATTAATTTGGATATGGATAGCTCTTTTGGCAATGCCTCATTTACGACTTCATTTCAAGCTGTGAGAGAATCAAGCCAATTATTTTTGAAGTAAAATGATAATACAAGGAAGGATATGTTCCGAGAAAATGAACTGTTTCCAGTTTCTTTGTGAATGGTCAGATCTGCCTCAATGAATGGAGTGTGGGGGAGAGAAGAGAAAAGCAATGTGGCATAACTGTGTTTTCATTTACACTCAGAGCAAGTGTCTTTCTCACACTGAATGAAATAAATAACATGGAAAGACTAACTCAAAGTAGCACTGACTTATAAAGTCTTACCTAGAACACAACAAAACAAAGAAAATCTCCTCCCTTCACACAAAAACCTTAGACTCTGAAACTATCAAGACAAAAAAAAGACCTACATCCTCTTTGTGTTTATGGGGAGAGTGTCTGCTACATTAGTGCAAAATAACAACTTCAGACAGCCACATGCTGAAATGTTTCAGATGAAATCAAAATCTGAGAAATTTTTTAAATGTTTTCAACACATCAGCATGAAGCATCGACCTAGTTGGAATCACTTAGATCTAAAGCAAATGCACTGATTGTTTTCACAGCATGCTTTTCTTCTTCAAGCTGCAACAGGCAGGCTGGCAACTGCTGTTCGAAAAGGTTTTCAGCCCCCTGCCTTGGTCTACTGTAGCCTGTGACACGATCAATAGCGAGGTTAGAAGGCAGAGGAAGCTAAGGAAAGATTATGAAGATGAGGTGAGTGACAGAATTACCTTACAGGATTTGTTCTCTCTCACTCACCTTGAATCTCATCTGCCTCAGACAAAGACAGAAAACCATCAGAGCACGAAACACAAACACACACACACACACACACACACACACAAGAAAGAGGTAAGAAGAAGTGCCGTTCTTTATGTACAGGGGCAAACATTTTAAAAATGCTGTGTTACAGGGTTGGAAGTGAATCAGTTTTGCCCAAAAGTATTTTATTGCTTCATTAATAGCCTGTTACCAGATTTAAGAAACCTAATCTATTAGTCTTTTAGGTCTGAATACATTAATAAAACAATGAAACTTACATAAAACTGCTATGAGACAGAAGCCAATTATTTTGAAGGAGGTAAACTTCCTTCCTTCCTTTTTAGTTGGTGCAGACAGATGTTCCAGCAGTCAACATTTTAGAAGAAGCACTTTGTCCTATCTAAAAAGCAAAGCCTTTTGCAATTTTTGTTGAATATTGATATTTGGGTTGCAAGCTTTTGTATACATATTTGACTGGGAGTAAGCCCCACTGAACACACTACTACACACTTCAAAATAAACATGTGTACGACTGAGTTGTTAAAATATTGTTAAAAATTATAAGTCTGCTTCCTAATTTAACAAAGGTATCCTTAAAATCAAGTAATCCAAACAACAAATCATCAAAATATCGTAGTCCTGTTTGTTACTGATGCCATTAAAATGTCTGGTGAACACCAAGGCCATTTCCACACTATACTGTTATAGTGCTACTATTCCACTTTCAACATCCTGTGGAATTCTGAGGTTTGTAGTTTACCAAAGACCGCTCTAGCCAAGAATTCTAAAGGCCCCTCCCTAAACTGTTTAAAGTGGAACAGCATTATAACAGTGCAATGCAGAAATGGCCTTAGATGAGATTAATAGCTGTTCACAGACTTAATCTAACTGGACAGGATCCTTGGAAGAGGCAAAGATACCACTATACTCTCGCCCTTCCTGGTCAAGTGGGTGAAGCAGTTAGTTAATGGTTCCTTATAAGACAGAAGTCCAATTTGCCTAAGAAGGCAGTTCTTAGGCCTTTATTGAAAAAGCCAGCCCTAGATCCTTTCAAAATGGGTACTTATCAGTTGGTCAGTGTCTAACATACCATTTTTAGGCAAGGTGTTGGGGTGCATGGTGGCCTCCCAGCTCCAGGAGTTCCTAGGTGTAACATTATCTATACCCATTTCAATCTGGTTTCTGGTCCGGTTATAGAACACAGACAGTTTTGGTCACACTGGGAACTGGACAGGGAGACTGAGTCCCAGTTCATTCTGCTGGACCTTCCATAGCTTTCAATACCATTGACCACAGTATCGTTCTCGGCCACCTCTCTGGGACAGATTTGAGAGGAACTGTTTTACAACAGCTTCATTCCTTCCTGGAGCATGACTCTTGATGGTGGTTCTGGGAGACTTCTGTTCAACAGTTGGCTGTGGGTCTTTGGGGTCCCTCAGGATTCTGTTTTTTTCTCCAATGCTATTTAACATCTACATGAAACCACTGGGAGTGGTCATTTAGTGTGGTGCCATCAATATGCACATGACACTCAGCTCTGTTACTGCTTTCCACCTCAGTTCAAGGAGGCCATCTTGGGTCTAAACTGCTTTCTGTTGTCAATAATGTACTAGAAAGAGGGCAAACAAATTGAAACTTAATCTAGACAAGGCAGAAGTGCTCCTAGTCAGCCAAAAGGCAGATCAGGTAATAAGGATTCACTCTGTGTTAGACAGAGTTATATTCACCCTGAAGATGCAGGTTTGCAATTTGCGTGTACTCCTGGACTCCACTTTGAACCTGGAGGTTCAGGTTTTTGTGGTGGCCAGGAGTGTTTTTTCACTTTTAAAGCTTGTGCCAACTGTGCCCCTTTGAGATGCTGGATCTGGCCACAGTAATACATGCCTTCGTTACATCCCATCTGCTGTTGTTTGTTGAAATTTGCTAAATAGCTGCATTCACAATTCTGACACTAATCCTGTCAGATTTTACTTTGTTTCTGCCATGTCTTTAAGCATCAGTTATTCAATGACACTCTTTCAAAATATGTCCTGTTTTGGTATGTGATCAGTTTTGGGATGCCTACAGAGAATGTTTCAATTTCTTCCCTTCTATCTCTGTAGCTGGTGCATAAATTTGAATGGTGGTTATGCAATATGACTGACATTATTCAGTGAGACTCTACATGATAACCTCTGACTGCTTTTACTGCATAATGCCTCTTTATTAATGCCACCTTATATTTTCTGAGGCTGTCATTTACAAAATAAAATGCTATATTGAAAATATTCCATTCTTATCCACTTTAATTATCTCACACCAAGTATTGCAATGTTTATATGCCCAATTTCTTGTTCCATAACTTTCAGTTTCACTTGATTCATGTTATATACATTCCATGTTCCTATGAAATGTATTGTGCAACTTCAGATTTAACTTTTACATCTGAGCATGTCAGAAGCTGACTGTCCTTTTGGCTTGCATCATTAGACCTGCTGCTATTTGTAATTTTCCTCTGCTCTTCTCCAGTAACCGGTTGAGTGCCTTCTGACCTAGGTGATCCCCCCTCCATTTTGGATTTTCTCAACACAGAGTTTTCAAAACATATTCAGAAGTGGTTTATCAGTGGCTTCTTCAGCATACTAGTAAGAAAAGCTAACTAATCAGTTATCTAAAATGTCACTACCTTTTTCTCTGAGAGATCCATCAGTGGATCTTTCTTAATTATTGTCCATTTGTTGCATCTTTTCAACATTGATGGGATAGTGAAAGTTTGTTAGGTTATAGGCTTCTCATATGGGCTTCATGAAGTGCTTCAAAGTGAAGGAATTTGCTCACATCCCTCTCATTGGACACTTAGAGGGGGGAGATGAAGTGGGTCTTTGCCCCAGGTAGAACTTCCCTACAAGAGGGAGGCTCACTTGGGATCCTATGCTCTTCTTCATGAGAATAGGAGATAACAGACCATGGAGCAGATAATAGGAGATAACCAGACCTTCAAACTGAAGTGTCCACATGTCCCACCCTGTTGCCCTATTGTAGATTCCTGTTATTGTTAATAAAGTTGTGGCATTATTTACCCCAGTGTTGTTGTCTGCTGCTGTCTTTCTCAGTGGGAGGGCAATGTTTTCTTTCAGCTTTTATCCTTTTGTCATCACTCACTTTCCAGAAATGATCTCGCATCAGCAATAGCAACAAAGAGAGGCAAATGGTAACAACTTTTCTCCTGTTAACTTTCCTTTCCTTTCAATTCTGTGTCACCTTTTTAGGTGTGTGGCTGAATGATGGAAGAAAACATTAAAGAAAGAGGTAAGGATTAATAAATTAGGAAATGTTAAATTTACTAGTTTGTGAAAACTACTCAGGAAAGTTACATGCTGCCTTAACATCATGGCTGTTCTTGTTCTGTTTTTATATGTGAGGGGTTTTTTTTCCTAGCTAGAGATTTCTTCTCTGACCTCACATGATCCCAAACAACCAGAAATTACAGGCTGAATCTGATGATGTCATTTAAGATGCATAATGCTGTTGCTGATGGAAAATAGTATTTTGTTATCTGAGGACAGATTACAGAAAGTGAGAAAAATGCTCCCTGGTTCTGAGATCACTCAACTGAAGAATCAGATCACTAGTTGCCTTCACTTGACATGCAGGTACTTTCATTCTTTTTATAGGCAGTATCTGAATCATCATTGCTGATATATTTTTATGAAAAAGATCACATCGTCAGCTCAGTTCACTGATATGGATATTGGCTATATATTCCATTACCTTCTGTTCAGAAATGCTACTGCCAATCAGCAGCTATTTAAAAAAAAACCTTATTTACCAGCTTGATTTAACCATTACATTCATCCCAGGAAGTCCCAAGTGTTAAACATGGCATCAATGAATTCCAAAAGAAATTATGTCAAAGAAGCAGTCTTAAAACACACACAAACACACACATGACCCCCAAAGGGGGGGACTTCAATGGACACCTTTTGCTAAGTTGCCTACCAAGAAAACTCTGGACACTGCCAAAGAACTTGAATTGTCTTTTTGGATGGGGCAGTGTCCCATAAGTGCCACCAAACTCACAATGAGAGATAGTGTAATAACAGGAGATTTCAATAATCTTGATATTTTATGGAAATTAAAATTGCCAAGAATGTAAGGTCCAACAAATTCCTACTAGGCTTGGAAGCAATTTCATTATACAAAAGGTGGAGGAGGCAACAAGGTGAGCAGTTATTTTGGATTTATCTCTAACCAATAGAAGTGAACTGACCAATGGGGTGGAAGTAGTGGGATCTTCAGGTGGAAGTGACCATGTCCTCTTGGGATTTGGAGTAAAGAGGAAGTCCAACATAGTCAGACACACATTCTAGATTTTAGAAAAGCTGATTTCAGCAGGCTTAGAAAAATACTGAGTGGGTCCCATGGTAAGAGATGCTCAAAGGGAAGGGAGTTCATTATGTACATGTTTTTTCAAGGTGAGAGACTAAGGGCACAGTTGCAAACAATTCCATTGAGCTCAGACTCACTTGAGAGATTAAAAATAATAAAAAGTGTATATTATTATTATGATTATCATAATCATTGTCATCATCATCATCCCCTCCTCCTCTCCCTCCTCCCGCTCCTCCTATTACAGGTATGTTCAGAGCAAGAGAAAGAGCAAGGAGATGTTAGGGCCATTACATACAGAAGATGGTAAAATGCTAACAGGGGACGTAGAGAAGTCAAATTTTTTTTTGACTTCCATCTTCTCCAAAAAAGAAAACAATGTTCTAACTAGTGAAAACAAAATTAATGGTGCAGTAATGGGACTGCAGCCCAGAAGATGTAAAGAGATAGTTGAGCAATACCTAACTACTTGAAAAGAATTCAGGTCTGCAGGGCCAGATGAACTGCATTGAATTAAAGGAATTTGTGAATATAATCTTGGAGGCACTATCAATAAACTTTGAGAATTTTTGGAGGACAGAAGAGGTCCCAGCAGATTGGAGTATAAATATTGTCCCCATCTTTAAAAAGGGCAAAAAAGAGAATCCAAGCGACTGTCAACTAATCTGTTTGATGCTGACAACAGGAAAGGTTCTAGAACGTACTGTAATTATTAAGAGCCAGCATGGATTTCTCAAAAACAAATCATGCTACGCTAATCTTAAATCTTTCTTTTTTTAATAGTTACAAACAGTCAGGGGAGTGTTATGGATATGGTATATCTTGATTTCAGTAAGGATTTTGACAAGATTCCCTATGACATTCTTGCGGGCAAGCCAGTGAATTGTGGGCTAGACAGTGCTACTGTTAGGTGGATTTGTAATTGGCTGACTGACTGAATCCAGAGAGTGTTCACCAATGATTGCTCTTTACTTTGGAGAGATATAACAAGTGAGTGCCTCAGTGTTCTTTCCTGGGCCTGATGTTGTTCAACACCTTCACAGATAACTTAAATGATGGAACAGAAGGCATGCTTATCAAATTTGAAGATGACATCAAATGGGAAGTAACAAATAACCCACAGGCCAGAATGAGAATTCAGAATGACCTTGACAGATTGGCGAATTGGGCCAAAACCAACAACAGGAATTCCAACAGGGATAAATGTGTGATGCAGCAACCAAAAAAAGGCAGTCAGTGGCGGAGCTGGAGTGTGTGGAGGGGTGGGGCTATAGCACAAGGGGCGTGGTCACTGTGCATGGGGGTGTGGCTCTGGTGCATGAAGGCATGGCCAGGGCATGGCCAGGGCACAGGAGGGCATGGCTATGGGCTGGGACACCCCAAAAACATTGCTGCCAAATTGCCCTCTCCCCACCTCCATGTCCCTACGCGACTGAAGGCAATGTAATTCTAGGCTGCATCAATAGGTGCATAGTATCCAGACTGGGGGAAATAGCAGTGTTACTCTATTCCACTTTGACCAGATCTCACCTGCAATACTGTGTCCAGTTCTGGCACCACCATTCAAAAATGATATTAACAAGCTGGAACGTGTCCAGAGAAAGGATATCAAGATGATCAAAGGTCTGGAAACCAAGCCTTATTTGGAATGACTTAGGAACCTAAGTATATTTAGCTTGGAGAAGAGAAGATTGAGAGGTGAGAGGAGACATGATAGTTATCTTTAAATATTTGAAGAGACGTCATGTAGAATCTGATGGAATGAACTTGGTTTTTTAATGTTCCAGAAACTAGAGTACAAACCAATGGATTTGGATTAAAAGAAAATAGATTCTACATAAACACTTGGAAGAACTTGGATGGGCATTTTTCAAGGGTGCTGCAGTTGTGTATTTTTGCATGGCAGAGGGTTGGACTGCCCTTGTGGCCTCTTCCAGTTCTGTGATTCTATGATTAACTGATGTCAATATCTCATCAAACTAGAAATCCCAGGATTCCATAGGAGGGAGCAATGGAAGTTCAAGAGGTATCAAATTGTTACAATTGTACAGTGTAGATACATCCCTAGGTAAATTGTCTCAGAGTCCTTTTCTGCTTGCCTTGGACACTGATGTAACTAGAGCACACGTTTTCTTCAGATCTGGCTGCATCCTCAAATCCTGGCCATTTCCGCACGGGCTTAAAGAAATGGTGCAGAGCGTCCTCCAGGAAGGACGTCTGCACCTGGGAACAGACTGGGTCGGACCTACCTAGTGAGTTCCACACCTCAGCCCGCTCCAGAACAACCCGAAGTGGTCATCCAACATGCTTTTGAAAGACCACTTGAAACAGGTATTTCAAAAGCACGGAGCACGCCACTCTGTGCCCACACTCCGGTGCAGATTTGCAGGCTCGCACCAGTGCAAGCCTGCGATCTGCCGGGGCCAGGCTTTAGGCTGGCGAGCTTCAGCAGTTGGTGGAGAGCCTTGATCAACCGGAAGCCGCCATTTTCGTCCCCGGAGCAGTGCGGAACAGCAGCCATGCAGCTCCAGACCAGCCTGGACCCAAGCACGGAGCCAAGTAGTCCAGTAAGTACCGGCACAGGGCGATTCTCTTGCCCCGTGCGGAAATGGCCCCTGTGAACTGAGAATACATTTCACAATGCAAGAACAACCACAGTAATCAAGAATTCTTTGGGGATTTTTTTCTATGGTTATTACTCAAGATATTCTAGGTTCCTTGGGATGCAATTTAAATTATCACTGTGCAAAAAAGGGACAGGATGTCAATTTACATGGGAAATTTTAGCATGCAGGATCACACTTAAACCCATTATCTTTCCCTTTGGGAAGAAGTAAGGATTTTTAATGACCATAGTAATGCAACCATAAGTTGCATCAAGAACCTTAGATGTTGATGAACAGCTTTAGCAAAAAGTATAATTTAACAAATTTTCTTACATAAAAACTTAGAGTCTGCCATATTCCTTCACTCAGGGAAGGAATTACAGTAGCCTCTCATTCGCGAGGGTTTGGGGCACAGAACCCTCATGAAAGTGGAAAAACCACAAATAACACCCACCCGTGTGATTCCTCTACCATTCCCCTCCGGGGCGTCCCCTTCCCATTTCTTTGCCTCTGGCCCTGGCATTGGGGAGGGACAGAAAAAAGACAACCTAAAGGGCTTACCAGTACTTTCCCTTCAGACCAGTGGTTCTCAACCTGTGGGTCCCCAGATGTTTGTGGACTTCAGCTCCCAGAAGCCCCAGCCACTATGGTTAATGCTCAGGGCTTCTGGGAGTTGAAGTCCAAAAACATCTGGGGACCCACAGGTTGAGAACCACTGCTTCAGACAGAGAAGAGGGGAGTTCTGGGGTTTTAATTACTTCCAATGGCCATCTTGAGAAAGGAGCAAAGGAGCACCTGACCAATCAGCAGCCAATACACAGCAGAATGTGTAACCACATGGCAGAGAGACCATGCCTATAGCAATGGGAGGGGGCTTTGCGCATCCAAAAAGGAACACATCCGTTTTAAACACAAGCCTTGGAAGCCTGGGATGAGGAATGCAAGGGATGGGAGGAAGAAAATGGGGGAGGCAAACACAACTCATGAATAATCAAATTCACAAAGGTCAAACCCACGAATGTGGAGGGAGGACTGTAATTACAATGTCAAGTTGAAGCACTGCTTAACTTACAGAAATTATTTCTCTTTCTAGAGAACTCAGAATTATTGAGCTTCTCTCTCTATTTTTTTTTTCTTTTTCGGTCTTATATTTGCAGGACTGGTTGTAAGAGGCCTGTTGTCAAATTGCCATCCACTTTTCAAAACACTCTTGACATGAGACAGAGAATACAAACTATTTATTCAGTCTGTGGTTTTGAGGGTTTTTCTTTTAGGAAGGGTGTCCATACAAGTTCTGTATGTCACTTGGCAGTATTGTTCATGATCTGCAATATGTTTGGTAATTGTGTCATATTGTCACTTGAGATTTCAATTAATCTCTCCTCAGAGGAAAAAATGGGGAGAGATTTTGTACAGATGCCAAAGCTTTACATTCTTAAATTATACTTATCATGTTCTTTGTCAAAAAGAACAAAAGAACAAGGAAAATTTCATGACAAATCAAGAAGGGTATTCAGCAAGTGAAAATCTGTGTTATTTGGGGATATCACATAGAATCAACAATGGTTAATCTATCTTCTCATTTATCTGGATTTCAGCAAAGCTTTTCATAAGGTCCCCCATAATATTTTCATTAGCAAATTGATTAAACATGGAATAGATAGGAACATTATCTGATGGATACATAATTCATTGGAAAACTATGCTCAAAAAGTCATCATCAATGCTTGCATTTCAAACTGGAAGGGTCTTGAGTGGAGTGCCTCAGAGTTCTGTCCCAGAGCCATTACTCTTCAACATTTTTATCAATGAATTAGATGACGAGATGGAGGGAATCCTTATTGAGTCTGCAGATGACACAAAACTGGGAGGGGTTACTAAGGCATTGGAAGATAGGAACACAATTCAAAAGGACCTTGATAAACATGACAATTGGGCTGAAAATAATCAAATGAAATTCAATAGAGACAAATGCAAAATTCTACATTTAAACCAAACACACTGGTATAGGGTGGGATGTACATGGCTCAGCAGTACTAAATGCAAAGAGGATCTTGGGGTTATTGTTGATCATAAGTTGGTCACGAGCCAGCAGTGTGATGCTGCAGCAAAGAAGCTGATTGCTATTTTAGCCTGTATTAATGGAAGCAAGTCAAGGAAAGTAATAGTCCTACTGTATTCTGTGCTGATCATGCTTCTTCTGGACTACTGTGTTTAGTTTGGGCACCTCATTTGAAGAAGGATGTAGACAAGTTGGAGCAGGTTCAGAGAAGAGCTACAAAGATGATAATAGGGTGTGGAGAACAAAACATATGGGGAAAAGTGGAAGGTGCTGGCCTTGTTCAGCTAGGTGAAGAGAAGTCTGAAGGTGCCATGCTTGCACTCTTTAAATACCTCAAGGGCTGTCACAAAGAGGAGGAATCAGGCCTGTCTCCTTCTGCTCCAGAGGGTAGAACCAGGTCTAATGGTTTTAAGTTACAACAGAGTAGATTTCAATTGAACATGAGAAGGAACTTCTTGATAGTAAAAGCAATTCCACTTTCTGTGGGCTGTAGTGCACATCTCTCTCTCTGTCAGGAATCTCTCCCTGCCGAGCTGCAGCCAGCAAGGGAGGAGGGAGGTCAGGAATACTTGCAGGGAGAGTCCAAATATACCAAACACAAGGAAAATGCAAGCCAACCCAGGTCAAGGTCCAGTCCTAAGATTCAGGAGGCAGAGATCTGTCCAGAGGATTTCAAGGAGCAGGAAACACAAAGGTCATGAGGGCTTGTTAGTAATTTGCTGCAAGCAAAGAGCAGCCATGCCAGCAGACTTAAATAGCCACTGTGAACAGGTGCTGCTTGTTATTGTTTCCTAAACCTAGTCCATGTAGCCTCCTTCTGAGCAGTCCGTTTCAGCCTTCTGCATGATTGAGGGCTGATGGGCACAGGTGGATGCAACTCCTCTGAATCACTGCTGGTTCCCTCTCCATCATGAGCTGGCCGGGGCAACTCTGTCTGTTTGACCTTGCAGTGCAGGGGATGTTTGCAAGTTGATTTGGTCACTCACTGGCCCAGTCCTTGGCACAGTCAGTTGCTCCTCCATCGCAGAGGCATCATCTATCCCACTCACTGGTTCGGTCCTTGGCACAATCAGTTGCTCCTCAATCTCAGAGGCATCATCTATCACACTCTCACATTTTTGACTTGGGCCATTTCCACACTATACTCTTATAGTATGATTATTCCACTTTAAATATCTTATGGAATCCTGGGGTTTGCAGTTTAGGGAGGGAGGGCCAACTGGCCTCTCTCTAAATTGCAAACCCCAGGATTCCATAGAATGTTGAAAGTGGAATAATTGCACTATAAGCGTGTAGTGTGGAAATAGCCTTGGTGGGTGGGGACCCAATCAGCTGTTTTGCAACAGGTAAACTCATGACCATGGCACCCATGTATAACCAGTTACACAGCTCTGGGATACAATGTAACTGTTCTGATATACATTCATGCTACACAGGAATCTGTGTCTAAAATACTGATCACAGCTCCCTGGAGGAAAACAGAAGGGTTAGGGATGGGCCAACCGAAATCCTCAAATCCTCGAATACTGGGCAAGGATTCGAGATTTGCAAACCCGAATCCCTGTGCCAAAATAGGCAAACCGAGTCTTTCGAATCTACCAACCAGACAGTTTGTTGGAGACCAGGACGCCTGAAAACCTGGGAGACCAGACATACAAGGGGAGATGGGAAGTAGGTGAGTTTTTCCCTTAGAGTAATAATGGCTTTTGCTAACAATTTCAGAAATTACACCTGGGGTTGTATTCTAAGATATTTAAATTGAACATTTAATATTTAAGTTCAGCACTTGACTGGAAGGTACAGGCTTCTTGAGATTTCAAGGACAACTGAAAGATTCCTTTGCATAGCTCCCTTGCAAAGTTCTTTCATCCACAATTCTGGGGTTTGTATTTTTACAAGGGGTCACAGCCTTCTCTGCCAAACTTGCTGGTGCATCATCAAACTACAAACCCCAGGATGCCATAAGGAGCTATGCAAAGAAAATCCAGTTTTGACCTGGATTATCTCTGAGCTGTAGTGGTCCTGCTTACACAGGCGGAAAAATGTGAGATTAATCCACATTTTCCTGCCTGTGTACAAAGGGCCTTCATGTCATTTTCAATCTGGGGAGATCCTGAGGCAAAACTATGACAATTGTCCTGGCCAGATTTCTTCAGAGGGAGGTTTGCCTTTGCCTAGGCTTTTGCTAAGGTTGAAAGAGTGTGTCTTGCCCAAGATTATCCTTCCTTCTCTTGATTTTTAAACAAGGATTCGAAAGATTTGAGATTCATGAGATTCGTGGATTCCCAGAACCTTCCAGGGATTTGGATCCAGAAAATTCTCTGTTTGTCCCATCCCTAAGCAGGGTAAATATGGAACAAAACAATATGGCAGCTCACATTTAGAAAGGCACTCAGTAGAACACAGCACTCAGTCCATATTGTTAACTGCTATTAAAGTAGGTAAATTTAATTGCTTGCTAGGTTCTTTGTTCTCTACAATTATGATGCTCTTCTGGGTACATTTCAGTCACATGTGAGAAGATAAAGGAGTATCAGAGTCAGTGCAGACAATTATGGAGGAAGAGTGGATATTAGGTCAATAAAATCAATAATGTCAAAGACTGTAGTTTTAATTCCATTAATGTAACTGCCTTTTTAATACTTCTAATGAATCTTCCTTCTCATATGGACTATCAATTGCTGATCATCTGCTTATCTTATTCTATTCAACATGATGTAAAGCCATTTATCTTTTGGCCACTGAATACACAGTGCAAGTTCACCCTGAAATATTTCAATATTATCTCTACTTTTCTGTTCATCATCTTCTCTAGTTGTTTTCCCAAGGTTAAATACAGCAGTATAGAATGTCATGGAGAACTGATTATATCTATTGATGGCAATTAACCAAGCACAAATTATGGCACGTCCTAGTATATCATCAGGTATCTAGTGATGAATTATGCCACAAAAAAGAATTAATGTATAGATATTTAATGCGTATTTTTACTAAACTATTTTTTAATTAATGGTACAGCAATATGTACACTACTGGTACAATCCTGACAACTAGAACTGATCCAAAAGGCAGACACTTTTTACAGGAAAATACTATTATGTCAAGATGTTTTGGCATATTGCAACAAAAAGATGTTAACACCCATTGTGAGGCCAATGCTTCCCAAAGGCTATTCCAGCATAGTCTGTTCAATATGAAAGTAAGAAACGCTTCTTAGATACAACATGGACATCTAGGTCAATTGCATTCTTCAGTCTTGCTAGTACTCTACCAGTTCAGACTACAGGCTGGCACAATTCTTATTTTCTTTTTAAACACACATTCATCACCTAGTTTCTGAGCCGCTGTGAATAGTACAGGCATACCTCAGTTAACAATCTCTGACAAAGGAGCTCCTTTTTACAAGATCTTTTTAGGGGAGCCCAGTCCCTCCTTTTCTTGTCTTCTTTCTAGCTGGAAAGTCTTTCCCCCCAGAACTGGCACCTGGACAATGGTGAAGGAGGGTCCAAGAAAGACAGACTTTCAGTGCTGGGTTGCAGCAGCATTTCTGCAGTAAACAATGCAAGAACATGACCTAGGAAAGAATGAGATTCTACTCTAGGTGATCCCACTGTAGCTATGTGTGCTTACATACAACAGGCAAGGTGAACAGCTGCCTCCAGAATCACATTCTGAGCATGCGTGACCAGCATCACAGAATGAAAAGGGGAAAGCGGATTAGGTGGCCTCAGCAGCTGTCCTGGCACGCTGAAAAAAAAAACCCATATCATTTTTGCCACCAAAACAGAAATCATAAGAGAAGTAGAGGGTACTGAAACAAAATAATCATCCTCAGATGCATTTTGGGAGAAGCTTTCAAGTGGTAACTAGAAGATTCAAAATATTTTCATTACTTACACAGTCCACTGACCTCGTTGTTCCATTTCATGGGTGCATAATGTAAGTTTTGAATAAAGGTTTGCTGGAAAATGTTGAACTGCTTTTCTTTTTTCTGGTGTAGGAACCTATCCCTATTCTTTCCATGTTATTTCTACCTCTGGTATCAACATGTCTCTTACAGAAGTAAAACCCGGGGAGACATCTACTTCCTTAATCAAGGTATACCTGTATTAAATTTGAGTGACATGAGGAGCTCAAAATTCTCTGTCAGTGCTATGCAATATATAGGCCATTTCCGCACTAGTCTGATATAGCGCTCTTATTCCACTTTCAACATCCTATGGAATCCTGGGAGTTGCCTTTACAATATTGTTCCACTTTCAACATCCTATGGAATCCTGGGGTTTGCAGCTGGCCCCCAGCTGGCCCCTCCCTAAACTGCAAACTTCAGGATTCCATAGGATGTTGAAAGTGGAATAAGAATGCTGTAACAGGCTAGTGTGGAAATGGCCATTGTAACTATGTCACACAAAGAAGCAAAGCAAATCATGATGAACACACAGATATGAATGCCTTTCAATAATATGTTCAGATTTTGATATGAGACAAGTACATTAATTTATATTAGTGAATACAATATTATAAAGGCAACTCTAATGGAATGATAGGAAAATTTGCTAGTCCACAGCTTATTCAAACTGGTATAGATCACATTTAAACTCAATTAAATCATGCTGGCTTTCATATAATGGATCAAGATGAAAGAGCTGGTTTGGGACTTGAGGAGAATACCTAGAATTATGCAGAAGCTTGGATTGGGTTCCTTTCCCTATTATTGCCATAGATGTACTACACAATAACAATACCAACATGACAACTGAAGGATGGTTTACAATGTCTAGGCCTCCCTTGACTCCAAAGTAATTCTCCAGCTAGAGAACTAAACCATTTGTCTCTTGTCCAGCATTTATTATGATCATGACAGAATGCCCTTAATCATAAAGAATCCAATCTGTAAAACTGAAGCCAGTCTGTGTAATCCTCTGTTTCTCTTCCCATTATCCACCCTGCAATATAGCACAGATGTTTTGATTGTTTTATGAAATTCATTAAGGATCATCTACTGTATTACACAATTATTGTTAAGAGAAGCACTGAACAGAAAAGACAACCTGATCCTAAAGATTTTTTTCTTGGAGCTAAGTCCAAATGAGTTCTACATAGGCTCTCTTAGTGCATACTGTTATAAGTTTGCAAACTAGAGAACTGCTCTGTAATTTTTAAAATATCATTAAATGCGTGTTTTTTAAAAAGGCCAAAACTCTCCCACCTTCCCTTTTACAAAACATTTGCTTTGCTTGGTTTCGTTGCTGTTGTTTTTCAGCAGCACATCTGCATTCTCTGGCATGGAAAGAAAAAAACCCAAAAAGAGTGCTTTAAAAAAAAGTTCCCTTCTCTCTTAGTTCCTGAGCTTGGAAAAGTTACATTTTGAACTACAACCACCTGAATTCCCCTGCCAGTATCCCCTCATATGGGAAGTTCTAATCCCAAAGAGTAATTTTTCAAAGCTTTGCCTAACTCATTGGTATGGCAAGCTGGCAATAATGCCAGTAAATATTTCTCAATTAACAAATGACAGATTGTGATATTGTTTATGATTATGAAACTCTAATAGGATGCTGGAAAATTTTTGTTCAGTGTGCATTTCTATGATTTATAAAAAAAATACAGCTAATCTTCGAACTGAATGTCATAGTGCAGTTCAGTTTAAAAATACAAAATGGATATTTCAAGGAACACAAACACTAAAAGTGGAACAGAATGAACTTGTGAATGAATATATCTGAAACTGGGAAACAGATCAGGAAGTCTTTAAATACAGTAATTAAACAATGGCCTTACACACTGCCTGACCTACATTATAACAGACGCTTATAATAAGAGTTGGCCATAGACATTCAAGACTATAAAACCGGAGTACCTGAGCTTATTTCAGGGCTTGTTAACTCAGTGTAAGAGAATCCTGGAATCTTGTGGCTACATTCCTTATGCTTTTCAGGTCTGTTTTAGATCTAATGCTTAGTCTTTCTTCCTTTCTCATTTTGTCATCCTCTGACTAAATCCTCGGTCATGTAAATTTGTCAAAGAAACAAATTAAGTAAAGTAAGTAACTAGCTGTATAAATAAGAAGAGTTTCCATGCTCACATAGATGGTCAGTCCTACACAAGCAAAAAAATCCCACAGCCTCATTTGTATTGATACAACACAGTGGGTCCTCCACTTTTGCACATTCAGCACTCATGAATTTGATTATTTATAGGCTATTAATTTTATTTTATTTTAAAAAAATCTTCGTCTAGTTGTTCTTGCCACAGAAAAAATACATTCTTTCTAGAAATTTCTAGGTCTTCTAGCACAATTACTTCCTCTGGAAGTAGACCATAGAGTTGCACTGGAGGATCTAAAAATTCTTAGAGAATACTTCTCTAGACATTGCTAGGTCCTCTGGCATGTCTCTGTGGTCCACTTCTGCCAGAAGCTAACCATAAAATCACTCTGGAGGACCTGAGATACCTAGGAAAGTGTTTTCAGGTTAAACAAAGTGTTTGTAATTTTTATTTTTCTTCATGTTTTTTCCACTTTCCTAGGGGTCTTGTGCCCATCACCCCCATGAAAGTTGAGAGCTCACTGTATATCTTTAACAACGAGCTATCAGGTCTGCTTACTGAAGTCAACTGTACTCATATTTTACAGGTTGCATATGTTTTTGTGTCATACATAGCATTGCATGTGGTACACAAACCTTCAGTCACAGAAACAATAATTTATAACTTGAGTCACATCAAAGTTAAGTCCAAATACCTGCACATATAACCTGGTCTCAGCATTAACTAGAATAAAACGTACTGGTGTAAAAAAAAGTTTAACTTGGATCTGAACCATCAATGCAACATGGTGTGGTCTGCAGATTAAAGTCATGATTTTGTCCTGCCTCGTCCTCAATGGCAGTACAGTGCGATATTTATGCCTGCCTAGAAGCAAACCATTCTCACTTTTTGCAACATAAAGATGCCTGTTGAGTATGCTGCCATCCATATGAAAGCTGTCAGCTACTAAAGATAAAGAGGGGCTCTGTTGGACAATGTGATTAAGGCACAGTCTCCGCAAACAGCAGGTGACAACAGAAAACAGTTTCTGGTTTGTGTCACTTCAGAGCAGCAGTTAGCGGGTTGTAAATTTGAAAGGTAAAACTTACACCAAGAGCCACAAAGCTGGTGAGTTACAGTGGGTCAGGTTGCAATCGTATATACAGTTATCTGGAAGTGAGCCCCACTGAATTCAGTGAAACATACTTATGAATGACAACGTTGTGCTGTTAATCATTATCTTTCAGCCTAACTTACCTCATGGGTGTTGTAAGACCAACACCTGTTTTGAGATTGAAGAAGAAGAAAAAGAAGTGGAAGACAGAAGACTTCATGTCAGGGAGAAAACTACATTTGATTTTGAATTTTCAGTGTACTTTGAATTTTGAGAACCATCAGTCTCCAGTTTCATTGGACATACAGGAATCCAGAAAGTTTTATATGTGATTTGCTGTCTATCAAAAACAAGTCATCCAATTTTCTCTTCCACACCTCACATCAATCCTTTTTCAAATACCCTCTTCAAGAAGCTAGAATATTCTTTACTATTACCTTTAGTACTGCACTTTTCTGATTTCTCCACAAACTCATCCATTCAGTATTTAATGCCATACAGACTGAGGGAACACTGGCATTGACTAAATTTGTTCCTATTACTTCCTCCTCAAAAAACTTTTTAAAAGGCGATATTAGTAGTACAACAACAGCATGCCTGGCAACATCTTTGCTGACCAAACTTTAGACATAAATCGTATTTTAGATATTTTCCTACATTTAAAATTTATCAGGTACTTTTCCAAAATTCTTTACCCAAGGCACTATACATGTGTAATAAATAACTAATGTAAACAGTGGCACAGTAAAACAATAAATCATGTCCTCATTCTCTTCTCTTTGTATAGCACACACACACATACACACACACACTTATTTGGTGGACTAACACTGAAACACATTTTAAGGTGATGATGCCAGTACCAAAGAACGAAATCGTCATCTGTTGCTTAAATACCTTTCTGACAGATATGAGGTTCTTTTAGAAATGCCATGGGTCAGATGCTATGATGAAAAGTCACTGTCATCATTCTCTTAATGTCCAGTTGAGGTAAACGCGAACTAAAGACCTTCAGCAACTGTTGTCTTTTACATAGACAAAGACTAAGGAATCATTTTGGCCAGGGAATCAATTTCTAAATGAGAGAGTGGGGCAAGGCAAGGTGAGTGGAGGCCGACACTGATGTAATTCTTACTCATTCAGACATTCTATAGGGTCAAAGTACATTTTTTGGCATAAATGTTTTCAAAAATTTTGTTTGCTCATTCATTGTGATACCTATTGGGCATCCCATAATTTTTTAAATAATGCTTGTACATCTTAAATGATAATTTGTTGTCATCACTGGGGTCAGGAGAGTCAACAGCTTTATATCACATAGCAGGAACTAGAAACTGATCCATGGTTTTGCAGGAACAAACATTTCTTTTAATTTGTTGACAGCTATTTTTCTTTTAGTCTTGAGACAGATAAGAAGGCTTTTTAAAGTATTTCTGTGCCTCAAACATTACAAATAGCAGAGATTTCTACAGCTGAACAAGACATAGGGTTGGATCCACACCTGTACTCAATGGAATTCTGCCAGCACTGATGAAAAGGAGGAGGATGACAATTTTCATCAATTCCTTCTTCTCCTTGCATCCTTCAGCATCACTTCCCATTCTCTTGTGCAGGATTGAGCTACTCTCCAGAACAGCATGGGAGATGGCACAGCGCAAAGGAGGGACTATAGATCATTGAGCTAGCACTCGCTTTGTAAACAGGATCCTCTGCTGGTTCCCACTTACCTCTGAATGGACCAAATCCCTCTGCTCACAATGGAGCAAGTATGGATTCTAACCCACAGAACTGTCAATAACCAAAGCAGCTGTGGGCCTTTCATGGACTCTACCCATTTGAACTATGGCACTGTAACAGTACAGTCATCCCTCCACATTTGCAGATTTTACATTCATCAATCCAATTATTCACAAAGTGCACACCTGTCTCCCTCCCATTCTCCTCTTCCCATTTCCTTTCCTTTTCCCCGGCCCTGCATGCCTTCCTTCATGCCTGGGCAAAAGGCAAGGGAATGAGATGGGGAAGCACCGTATGTAGAGAAGGAAAGCCTGCATAAAGCCTCTCCCCTGTTCCCTATGCGTGCCGAGAATGCACACTAAGGCAAAAGGCAAGGGAATGGAGGGAGCATCCCATGTAGAGAAGGAAGGCGCAAAGCAATGGGAGAGGCATGTGTGCCCCCCCCCCGTTCCCTTGTCTTTTGCCCAGGCATGGAGAAGGAAGGCATGTGCACCAGGGCAAAAGGCAAGGGAATGAGAAGGGGGTGCCCTGGAAATTAATGGGAGGGGGAGTGGAGGCAGGAATTATTTGTGGTTTTTCCACTTTCGCAAGGGTTCCACACCCCAGCCCTCACAAAAGTGGAGGAGCCACTCTAGTAACTTCTTCATCAGTAGAATGGTTAACCATGCTTATGGAAGCATGAAAGAAGTATTCTGAGAGTTAACGTGGCTAACAAAGAAAAATATTCTAGTGCAGTTTGTCTAACAGATATAGTATTAAATCAAGTTTGCAAAATCTGTAGACTACCACAATGTTGCCCTCTCCCACATTTATTCCTTAGCATAGATGATGTGAATATTGTATTTTAAAAAGGTGTTCCCAAACAACAGGTTCTTCCTCACTCTTCAGATTCAAAATATATTTCTGCAAATTTAGGAAGGAGTTTATTGTGGCAATTGGAAATAATGTTATGGAGTTAAGTAAACTTCACAAAAAATTACCCCCATCTCCAACTGAAAATTGATGTGCAATGTGGAAAAAGGAGGGAAAGTGCTGCAAGCAGCAATTATATCTCTTAAAAAATACTAGAAAGTAATCATGCAGTGTTCAGATGTCTTTCTAGTAACTTGAAAATTTTACTGAAGAAAAAAATTGTTAAGATGTAGTTAAAGTGCTACTTCTCTCAAAGTCTAATTCCTAATCTAATCTAATCTAGTCTAGTCTAATCACAGAAATGATTAATAAAATTGTTATGTCTTTATGCATTACTTGCTACAAAGTCAACAGATCTGTCCACATAAGTGATTTCTCCAGTGTGAACTGAAGAACGGCATTCTAAAGAATATAAAAAATGTCTGAAGGTGGGATAGCACACATTCCTTGTGAACAATATTAACATGGAGGAATGGAAAAAGAAGGATCTTTTTCTTCAAGAAGGAGTATTTCTCAGGCACTGACAATAGGCACTAGCGAACTAGTGAATGCACATCCAGGGAGTTCAGCACCCATTTCAGAGTACAAGCTGGAGGTTCATAATGGGGTCCACTGCACAGAAACATTGGAAGAAAACTGCAGTTATGATTAAATATATGGCTTCAGGAAGTGAAGTGTGCTTCTGCGACTCCATGAATTTCATAGGGTTTTCTTAGGCAAGGAATATTCCAAGGTGATTTTGCCAGTTCGTTCCTCTGAAATATGACCTACAGCACCTGGTATTCATTGGTAGTCTTCCATCCAAGTCCTAATCAGAACTGACTCTACTTAGCTTCCAAAGATACCTCTACTTGCTCTCCATCAGTATGTCAGCCACAGCTACGCAGCAGAGTCACACCACACAGTTATAGCAGTATGATCTCACTGTAACTATGATAGCTGTATCCTAAGGAATCCTGGAGGTTTTAGAATTCTAAGCAGCCCACCTTCAATGCAAATCCCAGGATTTCAAAAGATATTGCCGCTGCAGGTAAAGCAGAATCATAGTGCTCTAGTTGTGTAGACTGAAAAGCCCCCAGGACTGTAGTTTGAAATGGAAGATGTGTACAGGGGACAGAAGCCCTTTTTAAACCTTTTCTCCACACACTGCTTTCCAGCTAAAACTCCATCAGGTTATTATTTTTCTTCCATCTAGGGGAAAGGTTCAGCAAAGGAAAATGGAGAATGAGGAACACTTTTTAAATAATGGACAACTGAAATTCATTAGTCCTTTGGAAATAGCTTGGAAATCTCAGGTTGTCCAAAACAGGACAGGAAGACAACTAAATGGGCTTGGCTGTTTGAATCAAGTCCCATGTGATGACAACTCTTCATTAACATTTTACAACAAAGCTCTGATTTCCTCTAACTTCACATTTATGCAGCCCCATGGATACCAACAGTCACAAGTGGATAGCTAAACTGTACTGTGTATTCTTTTAGTGCCTGTCTTCTTCAGATTTCCTAATAAGCAAATGAGATGCGATGACCGTATTTCCATAAACATCCCTCAGACGCTCTTCTCCAAATGGGACTCGAATATCTAAAGTCTGGGTGTGAGAAAAGTGATCAGGGAGGAAGTAAGGAGGTAAATCATGAGGGGAAGGGAGAGCTAGCTTCCATGATCCTAATTTAAATTAGGATCCTTTTTTATATATATGCTGAGATCAGTCCCATGTTAAAACATACTGAACTGCCAGGATCACTTCTGTTGTAACTCAAATGCTTCAAATGTTCAAATGAAATTAACAACAAAAACAGAAACAGTAATGTCTAAAATAATGTAGCAACTTACAATATTTCCTTGAACTATATTTGCTAGCACTAGAGAGAACCAAGAAAATTTATTGTTGTCAGTAGTCCACAAAGCATGTTGGAAGACATACTTTTCTAGCAAAAGCATTTAACTTGATATTTGGAAGTGATTTCAAAACAACAGGCAAAATGCTGTGTGTGTGTGTGTGTTCACATGTATATCATAGGAAAACAGTTTTTTCTTATAGACCTAAAAGAGAATTGCTCAGAGTATGCTAAACAACTCCAGCACCACCCTATATATACATGGAGCAATGCTGAATAGTTCAGGAGAGATTCATAGCTGCTGGAAAAACAGGTTATGATGATTCATGGGCTCTTGAGAGAGGAGAAAAAGGTTAAGTAGCCAGATTCTCAGTGTCAAAGAGGATAGTCTCAAAAGCAAAAGAAACATCTGAGGGACCTGAAAGTTTTTCATTTTCTTGCCACCTGAGCTTTTAAGAGATTTTTCAACCAATTTAGCTGTGGTGTTCTCCTTAGGTTACATGAACTTCCTCGTTTTGGTTTTGTTTATTTCAGGGAACATGTTAAGAAGCTAAGTCATTTGGAACCTATATTTATTACCACAAATATTTTCTGGGCTACTTTTCATCAATTCTCTCTCTTCTCTGTGCCTTGCTTTTGAGATTTGCAAAGTCCTCTGAACCAGAAGAAGGAAACAGAGTAGTTTGCAAGCAAAAATGGAAAATACAATCACTAATAAAAGATGCTCTAAAAATCAATCTGATCCAGCAGGTTAATTAAAACTATGGCCCTTTCTGCACAACGTTGCTGTTGCGTTTTTGCCACAGGATAGCAGCGGCAGGCAGGTCGCACTTCCGCATGACATCATTGCCGTCCCGCTGCCATCCTGTTGCGGAGCGTCATGCTTGCGCGGTTTTTGCAAAATGGAAAAAAAAATCCATTTCGCTCCCGTCGCTTCTGGCCATGCGGAAGATGCGAAAGTGCATTGGCGATGCTTCCTTTCATAGTGCAACAATGGAAAAAGCCCAGCTGTGCTGCGGAAGGAAGATGTGGTGCCATTGCGTTCTCTTCCGCATGGACCAAGTGGGTGCAGAGGGGAGCATTGCTGATGCGCTCCCTTCTGGACCTGGGACTTCAGCGAGACAACACGGAAGAGCTTCGTCATGTGGAAATGGCCAAAGTTTCAAAGGTCTCCCTGATAAATGTCACAGATGCCAAAAGACTGGATGAAAATGTAGGTACAATAAACCAGCAAAATTGAGTTACCAGAGATATCTGATGCAACCCAAAATCAGGAAGGAAGGTCACTACTAACAAAGACACCATAAGGAGGCCAACACAACTCACAAGACCCTCACCTAAGTCTCCACTCTCCAGCTACTGCCCATAGATGGAGCCCCAACCAACAACCTCCACAATAATGACATATAGTTCTTTGAAACTTTCATTAGTCACAATGAAGAATGTTGAGGGCAGTTTAGTCAAATTTACTGTCTTAAATCAGGCAAATAGAAATTGCATCCAAGTATCTTTATTCTTTTTACAGCTGACTTTAGCCATTTACCTCCTCCAGACCAAAAGTCTTCAGCTTACCATCTGACCAGCAACTTGTCAAATCTCCATTGTGTTTTCTGATTCTGAATTCAATATCATAACCCTAAGGATAAACATAACCAATCTCATACATTTTATGTTGCAGCTCTACAACTGACACAACTGACAGTAAGTGAAATGAGACTGGGGTGCTTTATCCCAACCAGCTGCCATTGTTGTGTTCACCATGCATTTCAGCTTCTTCTGAAACAACAGAAAACTGTACAAAGCAACTCCTGTGATTGTATAAGACTTTTGCTTTGTGTAATCCAAGTTATAAACATGAGGTATATTCTACACACATAAAACAGGAAAAGAATTGGTATACACTGGTACATTTGGGGCAGGCTGCAATTGAATTCTGATCAAATTCTGACTAAATAAATCCTGATTCAGATGTGTAATTGTATTCAGTGATTTAAAAGACCTTTTTCCTGTAATTATCTGATGAAATATAATGTACTTTTTAAAAAAAGCTCTTTGTGTCTACAAAAATGCATTTGTAGCCAACCAATCAATGTCTTCTTAAAATGTGAAGAAGTAAACAAAAAGGAGGAAGGGGTGAGAGGGAATGCAAGGATGCCAGAACCAGAGAATTTCAATAGAAATATTTGACCTCTTCAGTTCCTTCCCATTATATCTGTGTGCTCATTTATCTTTTTAGAAATGTGAGACAGAAGCTGATCTGAGATGAACTCATCTAGAGACTGGAGGGAGGAAATAGAAGATGAAATACGGAGTAGAACAACAAGCAAATGAGGAGGTATTACATGGGGTTTTACATAGAATGAAGCCAGATATTTACTTTGTATGCTTTTAACACAGAAAATGTAGGGACTGATTTTACCTCCACAGAAGAAGTAGCACATCGCTTTTTAAAGGACGGGTGATGGAGCGTTATGCTTACAAACAATTAATTAAAGAAGGGTATTTAAGCTTCTGAGTTCTGCACTGAAAATATAGACATTATACTGTAGAAGTGGCCTGCATATGTTTCATGACAACATTTTCTGCAGGGAATACTTTAGATGAGAAAGGAGAGATCTGCAATTGAGCAGTACTGCCAGACTTCAGACCTTGGCCTTCGGTTCTGAGAATGAACAGTCCAGAGGTTTTCAGGCTAATAAAATGCCTTAGGTGAATTATTTGAGTAGAATCAGCATAGAATTTCTAATGACTCTGAAGAAGATTTAATTTTGGTTTGCTTGTTGCCAATCCAGTAGATTGCAGAATAAAGTGTGTCAGAATTTGACCCGGTAAGTTGGAAAATATGCCACTTAGTATGCCCTAGAGGGGAAAAAATTGCCTATTATTGCATTTCACAGTTACTGTAATATTTTAATCCAGCAGCTAGTACCTCAGGCTTTTTAGTTGTCGCTTGTCTGAAACTTCTGCTTCTATAGAAGGAGACATCTATAAATGACCTCTGTCTACATAAGATGTCTCCTGCTGTCTTGACTGCATTTTTTTTAAAGAAAGATACTGCTGAACTGCACTACTGAACTGAACTGAAATATATATGTCCCAAAGTATGCCAGAAGCGCAGGTGTGTTCCATTAAAACAACAGTACGGATCTTTGGCCATTCCCGGATGAACTGGTCTCCCAAAATCTCTTACTATTGGACTGAAGCCCTGGGAAATGAACTCCAATGTAACTGGAGGACCATTTCCTGTATCTTTTGTTAAAATATCAAAGGGGTTTGATCACGCAGGTAAGGAAACAAATTCACTGGAGGTCCCTGTGGGATATTTCTTTGCAGATAAATTTTATATATAGATATATTTTGTATCATGACACTATGCTTTGTCATTATTATACAGAAGAAGTATTAATTCTGAATACTAATAATTTTGGATGTGCCACTGCAGACTGGAACAAAATAGTGGTCAAGTAGCACTGAGATGATTTAGATAGCTTTGCTTCTTATTAACTAATTGTAATTTTTCTCCTACATGCTCCTCCCTGGAACTTAGAACACTGGTTTTGATTACAACGTCGTGAGGCAAGCTGCACTGAGAGATGCTGGGAAATGCGAGAGATCAAAGCAGGTTAATCAAATTGGCAAAGCAGAAGCTAAACAGTCAGTTACATGCACGCACAGAAACACAGTGTCCAGCAGAGAGAGAAAGCAGGCTTGGCCTTCTTTTTAAAATGTATTGAAGTAGCATTACTTAACAAAAATCTGAGCATGAGCAAAGATACGGTCTAATGGAGGAGAAAGAGAAAAGAGAAAATACTGGAGATGCAGATTAGAGTAGTGCAGGAAAAGACTTGATGAGGAAAGGTAAACAAACCAGACATTTGTAAACTAGCAATTAGTGGGTATAGGCTGATGTGATTTGGTGCCTTTAGAGTATTTAGGCCATTAGTAATAGGATGTTTCTGGATCCAATTGCATTCTATCCCACTCTGTATAAATATGCTTTATACCTGAGGTCATAATACTACTCAATACTGCATCTGAAGAAGTGGGTGTATATCCATGAAAGCTCATGCTAAAATAAAAACCAGTTAATCTTAAAGGTGTTGCAACATTTCTTTTTTTCTTCTCATTCTCTCCCTCCTTTTTATGCTGCAAGAGACTAACATGGCTATGCCATAGAAAATTAGTTCAATGTAGTGATATTTTTTGTCTACAAGGAAGGAAAGATGAAAGTTTCTTTTAAACTAGGTAAATCTCTCTGAAATCACAGTCAAGTAGCAACCTAGTTTTGCCAGTTTGAACATTACAGTTCTTCCTCTTGTATTTACAAAAGTACTACAAGATATAAATGGAGATTAGGAGGATGAGCCTGTATACTTAGTTGCTGACTTTACAGGATGGTTGTATTAATTTAATTGTTGTACCTTTTTATTTCTCTAGTTTTTTCCCCCTACCACTACTTTAGTATATAAATATTCCTTTCAATAATCTTTATATAAGGCTCAAGGACTTTTTTCCAGAAAAAAAGACTGTTAGTAGGTTTCTTGTGCATTTAGAAGGAAATTTGATAAAAACTAAGAAAACTTCTCCCTTGGGATATTCTGAAGGGAATCATCCACAAATGTTGACAGAAACTGTGAGACACAGAACAGAGTGAAGGAACAGATCCTATATTAGTTTGGATTAGAAGGACTTAAAAGCAACTTTATCAAATCATATCTTATACAAGCCTGTTAGTGAGTGAAGAAAATGAATTTTATAGTTAAGTATAGAAACTGTACTTTACAGTGCGATGGTGGAAAGTGATCCTGCAGTCACTGGGATCTTATAAGGCCTGCTATAGAATAAACTTTGATTTGCTATGTTAATTTACTCTTTTTTTAAACATATTTTTATTGTAAAAAGATCAGTGAAACATTCCAATACAAATAACAAACATAAAATGGCAAAGTGAATAGTCCATATACCTTGAAATGTTATCTGTTGCTACTAGATGGTATGCTGATCTAAGGAATCTAATTATTATTGCTTTACCTTTTTTTTTTAAAGTATCCAGAAAGAAAAAAAGACACAAAAAGTGAAGGGGAAAAAGGAAAAAAGCGGGAGGGTAAGGGAAAAGAAGGGATGGGGTGGAGGATGGGGGATCACATTGGCACATCATAGCTGTTAATTATATAATTTTATTGTAGGATCTGTTTATTTCAGTATAGTTGTAGGATTCTAACTATTCATGGTTGAGAAAAAATTTTATCTCTAGCTCTTGCACTTTTGTTACATTTTATCCAGCTATATTTTTCTCTTTTCAATCTAAGAAGCTGGCTATCGCTAATTGGCCCCAGTTATTTTTTTAAATGATTAATAACAAGTGTCCAGTCCTTTACGTATGATTCCATTAGTTTTTGTCTTAATAAATTTGTGAGTTTATCCATAGTTGCCATCTCTATCTCTAGTGTTAATTTACTCTTTTGGAAATCTCTGGCCCTTTCCGCACTGGGCTATTAAAACGGTGCAGAGCAACCTCTGACGGAGGTCTTCTGCACCGTGGAGTGGACTGGGGCGGACTACTTTTTGTAGTTCCGCACGTCAGTGACCGGAACTGGTCACGCAGCGTGCTTTTTAAAAACCTCTTTTAAGAGGTTTTTAAAAAGCATGGAGCACGTGACTCCATGTTGCTCTGTCGCCGCGCTCCGGTGCAGATTTGCAGGCGCGCACTAGTGCGTGCCTGCAGATCTGCGGAGGGTGGGCTTTAGGTTGGCGAGCTTCTCTGGTTGGTAGAGAGCCTCCACCAACTGGAAGCCGCCATTTTGGATGCCAGAGCAGTGCGGAGCGACGAGCTCGCACTGCTCCTCGTCCCAACGGACTCGCCGGACACTGAAGAAAATCCGGTGAGTCCCGTTTTTGCACGGTTCCTTTCCCATGGGCAGAAATGGCCTCTGTATTCCTCCAATTTCCTTCCATTCTCACTTTTTATAACTATGTTAGATATACTTTCCTTCTCTTCAGCATTGTTTTCTCACATGGCTGCGTATGGGAGGGACAACGTTTGGTAAATATATGTCTTAAGGGTCCATTTTATAACCAAAAGGAAAGCTACCCAAGTTGGCTTTTCCTGTTGCACTTTTCCTAATTCAGTGCCTAAATTCATCTCCATCCTTGACAATACAGAGACTGCCTAGGGAACTCCCTGCTCTCTACCTGCAAAGGAAGCTGTGAGCTTCATACTAGAAAGAGAAAGTTTGAGGATTTTCAAAATGGGGAATTAGTTGCTATTTATCACATTTTCTGTCCCAAACAGAGTGAAACCCAATAAGCCACATCTGATATCATGCAGACCTTTCCTCTCATAACATCTAAATAAAACTTTCTTTCCATGACTTTTAAATAAAACCTGAAAATCTAGCTGACTGTAACAACCGTCATTTTCTCTCACTCCTTCCCCACCTGGTTTTCAAAATATCTTTGCCAGGTGAAGAAACTTGTGGCCTTAAAACTTGCACCAAGATTTTTGTGCCTTTTTGGTTGGCTTCTACATCTAAGACAATCCTCCACACAGAAACTGGTAAATTCAGAGGTAAACCCTCTTACAGAATTCCAAAATCTGTGAGACTGCCTACCTCTGAGTTTACCAGTTCCTATGTGGAGGCTTCTCTTAGTTGTCTTTGTATGAAAGGAGGAATAGGCATCTGCTCATTTTGCTGGTAAGAAGGGATGATTAGGGGTCACATGCATGTTATTGTTATTATTGTATGCCTTCAAGTTATTTCCAACTTATAATGACCCTAAGGCAAAGGTATCACATGGTTTTCTGAAGCTGAGAATGTATGATGCACCTAAAGTCACCCAGTTGGTTTCCATGGCTCAGCAGGGAATCAAACCCTGGTCTCCAGAATTGTAGCCCAACCACACTGGCTGTTTTGCCACATGCACGGTGATTATAATGTACTCTTTTCTTGAGGTGTTACTGGTGGGAGTCTTCTTATGTGATCACTTATTATTTGTATGACAAAGGGGGAAAAAACTCAGCTGGTAAAGGAATGGTATTTCATTTGTTGTTAAAGACAGTTGAGGAACAGGCGTAGTGGGAAGGTAAAGTGAGGGCATTGCCTCTCCAAATAAGAATTCTCCTCCCTCGTGAAATTTTCCTGCAGACCTTCAAATTTCCAACATTGCAAGGAGTGGGACACTAAAAACCATTTGCACCTACAACTTTTCTATTTATGTTTGCATTCCCTTGGTAAGTAAACACCTAAATTATATTTATAAATGTTTAACTGAAGTTTTAAATTACTGAAATATGAGAAAACTGGGGACTTAATTTGACATGGGCAGAAGTCTTTTTTGTGGGGGCAATACTCTCATTCCTCCCCTCCCACAGCTATACCCTGCTGAGATGTTCTGCTTTTACAATTCGTCTGTCCCTGCCCGCATGACCATGCGTGGCGGGGGGAACACCTTTGCTGCCCTCCCATGAGAAGAGACCATGCAATCACCGTATGACAAGAGTCGCATGGTGGGATGGGGAGGGGGCGGGGTTTGCAGACCCCTTTTAGGGCTGTGCCGCCCCTTCCTCATCCTCTTTGTTTGCTAGCGACCCACCCTCCCACCCTATGGTTTCAGTGTAAGACCGGGGCCGGGTAGGAATTTTTTCCCCCTTGGGTTTTTTTTTTCCGCCTACCCTACACTGTGCCAAGGGATTGGGCAATTGGCTTTACAAGGTGGGTCTCAACTAGTTATTAAATAGGTCTCCACAGCTACACTTTCCCTTATCCATGGCCGGTGGGGGGGTGTCTGAGGGTTTTGGTGAGTACCTATGGCACCCTTTGGTGTAGGATAAATGCTGTCCTTGGGGCGGGCCCGGGACTTGCCCCTACCATGGCGTCATGAGACAGGGGGTTGCGGTTTGGGAGCTCACCTTCCAGAAAAGGGCTGGACGAAGTCTTAACCCAGCCTCATGGGTTGGCTTTGGGGCCTGGTACCTCGCCCAAGGAGGGCTGGGGAAGAGGGCTGGAGGTGACCCTTGCCTTAGCCTACTCATGCAGTTGACCCCTCTTCTCAGGTTATAAGTTCAAATTCAAGTTCAAATTCAATCCCAAGTTCAATGTCAAGTTCACTTCTAGCTTTATGTTAATTAGGCATATATTAATAAATTGCCCTAGTTCAACCCAAGCCCTGTGTATGGTCTCATTATTTCATGGGTTGGGCAGCAAATGAGAATATCTACTTTGTATTCAGAGAGCCAGCATGGTGTAGCAGTTTGAGCACTGCACTATGATTCTGGAGCTCAGGGTTCAAATCTTTACTTAGCCATAAAAAAACCACTAGGTAACCTTGGACAAATCACATTCCCTCAGCCTCAGAGGAAGGCAAAGGCAAACCTTCTCTAAACCAATCTTGCCAAGAAAACACCTGTGACAGGTTGGCCTTAGGGTCACCATAAGTAGAAAATGATCTGAAGTCACACAACACCACTTTGAATTCTGCAGTAAAGGTATGCAGCCAAAATAATTAAATGTATTTGATTGTGGGAATGCTTCTGGTATTCCCTCCTTTGTTCCACTTTCATTAATGCTAATTGGCAATAGCTAAACACTGTAGGTAACCCACACAGTCCCCGATTCAGTAATGGGCTTACTAGTCAGCCTTGGGCAAGCCACTTTTCTTTCACCCTCTATCCCCATTTCTTACTTCAAATATGAGTACAATAATTCTAGCGCACATTGCATTACTGTTATTGGGATTACATTCATAAGCATTTTTAATGGACATGTCCACTCAATTTTTTATATTAGTATTAGTAAGCATAATTATTTATTATATATACTCTGTTCCCACTTAGGTGTCAATGTAAATACTATTCCTTTCAATAAACATGGTATTTAGTGTGGAAATGTAGCCAGAACTGAATAGCGATGGTAACACTATGCCAGAAACATCTGCATATATGAGTTTTATGTGCCTATACATGTAAAAAAGAAATGTGAGGCAATTAACACCACATTCTTATAAGCAAGTACACACTTAAAAATATGAACAGAGAAAAATCCGTTTAAAATAATAGAACTATGGGTTTAAGAAAAAACAAAGATTAAGTCTTTGCATGATGGAGAATGTATGTTAGGATTAAATTAAATGTAATCCTATTAGGATGTTCATTATATTAGAATATACATTAAATGCATAAACAGCAGAAGATAATTTTAAGAAAACCCAATTCTTTTAACTATATTTTTATTATGTAGGAAACTTACTATTTATACATTTGACACAAGAAAATAAATCTTTAGTATTGGAGTTCTTAGCTTTTCACCCTCTAGAGAACATTCTCTTGATCTTTTGATACAACAGTTAGATAAAACTCTCACATGGAGCAACAGTATCAGTCAACAGAGAATCATTGGCAGATATCAATAGCTAATCTATCCTTTTTGAAGAAATGGCCCTATCAACCTAGGTTTCCTGCCAGGTGTTTTAAAAGAACCTGAAGCTATAAGAAATGTAACTAAAGCTCTGAGATCCCTTATATATGTGATGTGGATGAGGTTTAACATTTCAATGTCCTTAATTTGTAATTAAATAGCTTTAAAATACAAAACAAAGCATTTATAATTGGCCTGTAAATGAAGGCATTTCACATCCATTCACAATTAAACGTATTCAAATCAGAGGACACATTCGTACTAGCAGTGTAGACTTTTAAATCTGTGGTGCTATTTTTGGTCACCCATGCTGAAAATGCTTGAAGGGAAATGACAGAACCTAACAGAAGCTGAAAAGGTTACTTCTGGGGACTGTAATTTTCAGAATCCCCAACCAGTTGGCATCTAAAAAGTTATTTTTCCAAACTCTGCAAGAGTCGTCTGAATATACTTTGGTTCAAATCCTGCATGCAACCACAAATACTTCAAAAAAAGTGTGGTCCCTGTCAAATCAAAAATAGAATAGTGCCCTCTGATCACCATGTCATTCAGACTACTTTCATTTTGGAGCTCCTTAAAAAAAATCTACCCCTACAGATTGAAAAGAACCTCCAAGATGGTGGCGTGGGCTGGTTCAATTGTATACTAATATTTTAAGAGCCATAGCTAAGCAAATCAGTAGTCTAGAATGATGATACACTATACATAATGAGATCCTAATGTAGTCAAGAATATATTGAATCCCACAATTTCTACATGTATGTAACCTCTGGCAGCTCAATATTTGGAATAAGTGGTTGGAAATAATGGTCACTAGTTTCAGGAGTAAGTTTGCCTAGAGCTCCAACATAATGACACAGTTTGGAGTTCTACATTAGTCAGCAATCCCTCATCTAAGCAATGCTATCACTTTGAAAAGTAATATGGGAAGATGTACAATGGCTCATGTGGCCATTTCCGTACAAGGCCAAAACTCATTTTCCAATACATATCAACAATGTAAAAGTCCACTAAGGACTGACTTGCAGTGAAAAAATACAACTGTAGAGAAAATATCAGTTGGGCAGTGGCAACTTCCATGCCAGTAGGGTTTCAGTTGGAATTTTACAGGAACTATCCAAGGTGCTGAACTGACTGGTAAAATAGGTTCAGTTCCTTGGATAGCTCTTATAAAGTTTAGCCTGAAACATGGAAATCACTAGCCAAGCCATGGAATTGAAACCACCAGTTTTCACTGAAAGTGTGCATACAATGTGCATGATCACTTTGCTCTTAAGACCTGTTCTCACAACTGAGTAATGCTCCAGTATATCATGAGATAATGGTGAGTAATACTCCAGTACATCATGAAACAGTCCTCATGAAAGCATTTTCACACACTGAAGTGACTAGTCGTTAGAAGACCCTTTGGCCTTGTCTACACATGTTGCAATCATGAAATGACATAATTCATGGGAGAAAAACAATAATGCCTGGAAAAGTGATAGGCAGTAGGAGAAAAGGAAAATCAGACTATAGGTGGATTGACTCAGTCAAAGAAGGCACAGCCCTGAGTCTGCAAGTTGAACAGAGTTCTTGGAGGTCAACCATATGTTGAACACAACAGCAAACAACACATGCAGTGACTGCACTTTTTCATATTTCAGGTTGGGGATCACATTATGATGTTTCTACAGTAGTAAAATTAACATCTTAGCAAGAAAGATCTTAGTGTAACTGCTATCTCTTATGCTAGGTTTCTGCTTGCAAGTACTTTTTTGTTTTTAAAAAATATCAGTCAATGTAAGCTACAGTGAAATTTGATTTTCTTAAGCTATTTATCAGCCCAAACATATTTCATTCCATCTCTATCCACGTTCATTTTTGTACAGAAAAATGTTAATACCCATTTATTTTTTCTTAACTTTGAATTTTTACTTTCATCTCTCTGAAGTTCAGATGGATCAAAATGGTTTTGTCTTGTTTTGTTTTGTTTTTTTTAAATCTTGTTACAGCTACAGATCTTTATAAGATAAATGTCTCTTCTGTGTACTATACACAGAAATAGTAGACTGGTCTGGTATTTAGCTTATCAGGAAAAAACCTGGGAACCACAGAAAAAGCACTTGAATGTAAATGTGTTGCCTGAAGATAAACATCTACACCTCTGAAAGACTGTAGGGTGGCTAACAATTTAAAGGTCATAAAAGTAAGCATTGTATTTTTTTCCCTTAAGAGTTAAAATAATAAGATCTGAATGCTTTGCTTTAAAAAGGAGTTTGACCTCCTAATTGGCTTCAATTACCACTAGTTATACTGAACAAAAAATTAAAAGCCAAGCAGGATAAAAAAACAAACAACAGTTCTTAAGACCAATTAGAAAGAAATGCATTTTCGAAGGTCCACTATCAGTTGATGTAAGGAGAAGAAAACTATATACACAGAAAAGCAAATTAGATTTTTTAAAAATTCCTTCTGTAAAAGTAAAAGGCCCAGAGTAAAATACCTTCTTTAGCTGGAATCTAGGACAAGGACCAAAGAATTACATAGATTAAATTAACTAGATAAAAAAATTCTTCTACACCAAATATTTATATTGCAAAATATTATTGGAACATTCCTGCATCTTCTTACAATAATAATCTTAGGGAATGAGGACAGTACACCAGAGAAACAGAAATGTTTTTCCTTCAGAAATACTTCATTTTCAAAGTAGAAATGTACTCATAAATATGAAAAGAAATTTCTAGACAAAATACTGTTTACACTGTTCTGGCAGTTCTCAAAACATCATTCAACATGTATCTATCTATAACTATCCCCCATACGTATGATGGTACACAGATAAAACACATACACATAGTTTTTCAAAGTATAGGGAAGCGCATGACTAAGTCAGACGGAATGAGAAATCTGCTATAGGCAGCAGTCTGGGCATCAAATTTTCAGTTATTTAATTTATAACTTTATTTTAATTTTACTACAGGGAGTATCATTTCACCTCAAGTAACAAAATGTGTTGACCTAATCCTGGTAAACATCAGCAGTGAGGAAAAAAACCCACACTTCTCAATCATAACCAAAGCATGACCAAGAGAATTTGCCAAGAGAATGTTCAGGCATGTAAATAAATTGATAAGAGCAAATGGAACTATGTGTTCTTTTGGTATACATTTATTTCCCAAAGGAACATACACACACACACACATAGAATTTTAAACCAACTTGTGAAAAAAGAAGGGTTATTTCTCAATTTTGATTCCTGTAGGCATGATATTGTTAGGAACACAAATAAGGTATTAAAAAATCATTAGGGTTGCAATGTGAAGGCATATATGCTTCTAATCCTTGTGCCTCTTTTGTGCTTCTTTCAAAAGGCATTCCATTCCATAGCACAGTGGACTCTCTGTATATGCAGAGGTTCCATTCCAAGAATCCCCATGAATAGGGGGAAAAGTGTGAATGCACGTGGATGCTTCAGTGCATCTGCATTCTTGTCACCACCATGTTAGGTATAGGACATGACACTTTGTGTTGGCTGGAAGTCACATATGCAGAGGTTGCCAGTATGGAGGGTCCACTGTATTTTGAAAGCACTGGATATAAAAGTCTATACTGTTGACTTTGGTCAATAAATAGACATTTCCTTGAAAACATAAGGCCACTTCACTTCGTCAAGCAAGTGGAAATTCCATATGTCAGGTAGGAATGGAAGCATAAAATAGCAGAATATATTTGTGCATGCAAATATACCAGGATCCCTCACATGCACATATATACATACCTATGAACACACAAAGAGCCAGCATGGTGTAATGGTCTGAGCATTTGACTACAACCCTGGAGACCAAAGTTCAATTCTCTGCTTAGACATGGAAATCCACTGGGTGACCTTGGGTGCATCACACACCCTCAGCCCCAAAAAACTCTGTAATAGGTTCGCCGGAGGGTTGCCATAAGTTAGAAATGACTTGAAACCACACAACAACAACAACTACTACTACTACTCAGACAATAGGCTTGCTTGGTAAGAACAAGCTTTTTCATGCTATTCACTGTATTTATAGTTTGGTCAAATATTTCTATCAAGGAGAAAGTGGCAAATTTGATCAAAAAAAGAATATGAATGAGATCATTATGGAAATCTAAGGTAATCTGTAAACAGAGAAGTGAACTGAGATCTAGGAGTCTATCATCACTTTAGAATACTGTTCTACCGGTAAAATCAGGCATAATAGTGAGCTATCTCACTGCTGTATTGAAATAATAGGTTGAACAAATACATACTGAAAGGAATACATTATAAAGTACTTCCCACTACTGTATTAAACCAGATTCAAATGTGAATATGAACATGTTAAATAAAAGATGATATATTTGTATACATACAAATATAGATATATGTAAGAATTGTTAGATCTAATCTCTGAGAGGTTTCTTTTACATTGAAGAATTGCATGGGGGAAACATTTCACCAGGTAGTGGTTCTTCTAGTACAGTGGTTCTCAACCTGTGGGTCCCCAGATGTTTGTGGATTTCAGCTCCCAGAAGCCCTGAGCATTGACCATAGTGGCTGGGGCTTCTGGGAGCTGAAGTCCACAAACATCTGGGGACCCACAGGTTGAGAACCACTGTTCTAGTATTACAATGCCCAAAATGTTGTGTTTGGTGCTAAAAACCACAATTATGGGAATTTTTCCTTCTAAGCAAAATTTAACAATACCGGCTCTCAGGGTTGGTTATCCATTCTGCTGTAGTGGCTATATTACTTTATTATACTAAATGGCATGAACAATATAAGCTATATCAAATGGGGTCTGTTATGAAATGAAAGATTATTCTAATGTGGGCCCTTCGTACAAAACTTTCTGATAAGTCACATATAGTAAAAGTGTTATCACCAAAACACATACTGGATAACTATTCAGACTTCCAGCTATAAATATGAACCTCACACTGTAGCATAGTCTGGTACAAATTTTATCAGTAATAAGGAAATCTAGAAGCAGAGAATATCCCTTTCCCCCTCCTATTTATTTGTTTCATATATTAGGCTTCTGGAGAAAAATAAGACATTCTGTAAAAGTGTAAGAATTTGAGATTTAAATACAAAGTTGTTTAAACCAATACAATGCCACTAATGTATATCAAGTAAGTATTTTTCCCCCATCCACACTACCTTTCAATAAGAGGAAAGTATGCCAGTAAGAAAACACACAGTGAGACACATACTCATTCCTATTGGATGGGGATCATTTTATCTAATTCATGTCATCCTTTTCTTTCACCAGTTCATTTAATCTCTTCTGTTCCATTAAGTTTGCAAAACCCAGCAAACATACAAATGTACAGCTAGATTTGGGCCCTGAGGCCTGAGGATCAAGATGGTAGGCTGGCTTTGGTTTCCCAAGGGACAACAGAGCCAGAAGGGTGATTGGACACAGTGACCTGTCTGCATGAGATGAGACAAAAACAGGAGGGCTGTAATACTGATGAACTAACCTGTCACTCACAGACTCAAGTCTTGGGGGAAGATAGAGGGGGAGGGGAGGAAGTTTCAGCCAAGACTGTGGCTGAGTAAAGTTGAAAGATAACATACAATTAAAGTAATTAGGTGACATAGCTAACAAGAGTAAGGTGGAGAAAGGACAGGGTGGGATCTATTTCCCCTATTTTGAAAGGTTTTAAAAACAAAGAATTAGGGTAATAACAGGTATTGTGGCTGTGAATGTTGGCAAGGCTGATGCATCTGTCAAAGCTTAGGGTATGATTCCAAACACTTCAGTGGTGATTCGAAATCACAATGAGCTTCTAAATCTTGACATGCCAGGGAAGTAGATTGTTCTTCAGAGTATTGGGCTGCTTAATTGCTTGTTCAGGAGGGATTGGGAGAGGAATCACAAGGGGAGTTGCACAAGCACCTCCCAACCCAGTCTGCGCTGCTTCTAGGTACCACTGTTTGCATTTTAGCTCTCTCACTACCTAATGCCACTTACCAGTGTGATTCAATTTGGGAAGTGGTGCTCCAGAAAGCTAAGTATCAGGGTAAAAAGATCAGGAAATTCTTTTAATTAAATGAAGCAGCATCCTGAACTGATGATCCTTTTAATACTGCTTCTTCCACTTGTTTGCACTCCTGTGTTACACTCAGATTTGTATTTGAGTTACTAATAAGTCTTTAGTGTTTTTGATTCTGCTGTCATTATTAGACACACCTTTGACAAACCTGGTTGTGTCTGTTCATATCTTGCAATGTAGCTGTTGCTCAAATGATTACAGCTTTATGAACAATCTAATTATTGTGTGCACAGAAATTACTGATAACAGAGGTAATACTTTTTTTTCAATAAGTTTCATATGCATAGGAGCATGTGCAGATTTTTAGAATGCACTTTTTTCTGCATAGATATTTCAGTGTGTAAAAGAAACATTTTGAAAGATAGATATAAATATGGAGGTTTTGTTTTACTGACTTTCAGTATTTAAGGATGCATGTTTAATTTTAAAGCACCTTACAAATATGGACCATGTTGTACAACAATAATTCATTCCCTAGGAAATTAATATCATTATTTTCATTCATCTGACTACAGAATAGCTGATTCTTATGTATATTAAGTCTTTAAACGCTTGTAACATTTTCCCCATAACATCAAGGGGAGAACAAAATCTTAGTATTAAATCTTTAACTTTGTTACTGTTTATCTTTTACCAGTATATCTTTTTTTTAAAAGAAATTCAAATAAGTAAAGTTCTCCCAAGTCATTCTTGCATTTGTGTACTTGCATGCATATTTGAATAATACATGTTTTATATTCAAATGTGCTAAATGGAAAAACAGTTTGATTAGGTAACTCAGTTACATACTAAGTTGCACAAGTAATAAAATAAGTGACACACATATATTTCATTCAAGCTTTGTATTGCTTAAAAATCTTATGCTTTCTTTTAAGTGTTTGGATTTAAACATCAATACAGCTATTTTTAAAACCATGTAGCCTACCTTTAATTCATTGAAAACAAAAATGGTGGAATATAAGGCATGCTTTCCTCTTTTTTTTTTTTAAATCATAAATGTATAATACCTAGTTTAAACTTTCTTGTATGCTCTGGAAAAGTTGCATTAAAGATGACCTCACAAACATCAACAGTGTTTGAACTTTTCCCTTCAGATTTTTAAATAAAAGTTGCATATGTAAATATATAATCAACAAAGATACAGTTGTTTAAATGCCTACTAAATATACATACTCTGCTGAACACATTTGTAAAACAATACATTAATATCTTTAACCTGGCACATATCTTCACACTGCTTTCCTATATGGACTCTTTGATTACTAACTTCCTGTTAATTAAACATAGGTAACATCATGTACATGGCTTTGATTTTTTTTTTTTTTGAAAAATCTCTTTTAAAAATATTTACAGCAAGGTAAGGCTGTAGCAAATATGATACTACATATCTGACATTCTCCCTCTTAAATGCATTACTAAAGATGTTGATATTAATAAACCATGTGATCGGTGAGACTTCTACATTTCACTGGAACAAGTTTAAAAACACCTATATTCTCTTTCCTTCCTCCCACTGCTTCAGAGATACAAATACAGTAGCATTACTTTTAGCAGCATTAATCTTAGTGCCTTTTAAAAAATATTAAATACAAACTTTTAAAGGATTCATAAATGTATTTTATCTTTCAATGATGCTTATCAGTAGTTAATGAGCAGGTGCCGAGTACTTAAGATTTTGTTGGCAAATGTGAAGAACACCCTCAGCCCCTCTCCCATTTGCTACTCCTATCGAAAATTGGCCTCTCCTCTCTGCAGCAGGTATCTCTCATCACTTTCTGTAATAATTTAGAGCCAAATGAAAAGACAATGATTCTTTTATTTTTTTAAAAAAAGCATCTAGTCAGACAACACTAAGCAAAACAGTAAGTATTATAATACAGAACACAGAGACGATGGAGACCTCTCAGAAAAACAGAAAACCAAATGAAACATCAAGAGAAGGACTCACACTGACCCATTTGGAAGACAAAGACGGCAAAACGGAAAAGCTCTAAAAAGCAGCTTGTGAGGCCTCTGAGAGATGTCCTTCTGGCATTTCATCACAGCAGCCCCAGACCAGTTTCACCTCCCTGGATACAGCGAGAGGAGAACTAAACAGAGCTGTTTATTAGAGCTGTTGTGCTGGATTGCATTAGGAAACACGAGCAGACCACCTGGACCTTTCAGATTGTGGCAGTGTGTGTTTAATTTGCAAGCTGCCCCTTTGCAGCAGCAGCAGCAGCAGCAAGGACTCCTACATTTACCCAGCTGAAATCACATATTATCTGTGTTAGGAAGAAAGAAGAAAGAAAAACCCACATGCTACATACCAAAAGAATACAGTCGATCCACCACAAATACAGAAAAACAGAAACCACAACTCTCCATGTAAACATCACATGCACTTTCTTGACACTTTGCTTGTTTTACTTGCACGTATTTGAACCCCAAGCACAAAGATAGGTTAGTACATACATTTAGCTAAAAATACTAAATGGGATTTTTAAAAACAAAACAAAACACAGAATGACATTTTTTAACCACTTATGCCCCTGGCCAGATTAATGTGGCCTTTTGTTGCCTTTTCCCTCCCATACTTTCTGCTTCGCAGTTGCTTGTAACTGAAGCTACAGACAGAAAGATGGTACTGTAAATATGAATTATGTGAATCATATGGTTAGTCTCTTGTGGGGGGGGGATAAAAGGGGAGTTGAGAAATGGCTGACTCCATACCTGACCAATTACAGCTTGCATGGTCCCCGTGTCCTGCTGAGCTGCAAGATCGCAATCCATCATATGTAGCCTTTGAAAAAGAGAATGGGGGTTTCTGGCATGCATCTGTCAATCAACTTCTGCACTTCCAGCCATCACCAAAAGCAAGGGGGAAGAGAAAAAAGTCAAGCTGCTCCACCAAATAGGATGAAACAGTCATGTGACGACCACTCTCTCCTACACATACATATACTTCCATATAACATATGAATTTTCTGCAGATCTGAAATGACATTGACAAATACTCGATACCAAATAAATAAGGTGAGACAAACAGCTATTCATCCAAGCCAAAACACTTGCTATAATCTGCAGCTTCGATATTCGATCATCGTAACAAGTCTGTGGCTTTATTTAAGAAGTCTAAACTTTTTCTCAAAAAGGACTACGATTTTATATACAGGTATGGTGGTCAGAAAGGTAACCCTTTGCTTTCCATTACAATTTCTTTTATATTGTTTTATCATTATTGTTTCTTTATTTTTTGTTATTTTGGTGGTGATGCTTCTGTATCATGAAAGTCTGAGTTCCTATTTCTCTTTTATTATATTTCTTTGTTTATGAAAAGACCCACTGCACTCTTATGGTACATGCACAAAAACGTATAAAACTGTGGAAAATAAAATTAAAGGGCTGAAGAATTAGTAGGAGTTAAGGAGGGAGCTTTAAACTGTTAAAAGTTAACTAAAAATTTAACATGTACATCGTATTACACATTCCAGTATCAAACATTTCCTGACTGAACACCCAAGTATAAAATATTCAGACTATGTAAATCCTGCTTGCAGCATGCTTTCTATTTTAAAGGTTTGTGGAGTTTTGGTTCATTCACTGCTCCACTGAACTGACATAAATTGTTGTTACTTATGATGGCAGACATTACTATTCTCTCTCTACTTCCACCCTCCAAAGAAAGCAGTTTCATAGTCTGTCCCTTTTCCACGTTAAGATTTCCACAAATGTTGAAGATTGTTTTCCTTGTCAAAATGAATCACACATCTGCTTCCAAAATCTAAGTGTCACAATGAGCAACATTTGAGAGTATTGATTGTTGATAAATTATTTTCTGTAATAGCTGATGGCTGGGTGACATTAATGTATCCCAGTAGCATTTTAAGAGCATGTGGGTGAATACAATAATAAGGCAATACAGCTGTTCCGCTAATGAACTATACATCAGTTAATGCACAAGCTAGCAAATCTCAACACAAGTTGTCTTCTCCCTGCCATATGAAAATGGCCATTGCAGAAAAATCTGTAAATCTGGGAGGAGAAAAAAATCAGTACAAAAGCACTGAAGGGAAATACTTCCTGATCATGAAATACTTCGTGAACTCGATATCTCAGAGAAGGTGGGCATTGCTTTACAAGAGCAACAATATCAGGAAAACTACAGAAGATGTAAAGTACATCAGAATGAAGTAACAGAAGATAACAGCCACTACTTAGGAAACTCTAATGACCAGATCAGTACGCTCAGTAAGGCTTTCAACCTGTGCTTCTCAAACAGCAGCTACCCCATGCTATATGACAAACCACTTTTGAAACTGTTAAAGAGTTAGACCAGGGCTTTCCAAATGGTGCGCCGCAACACGTTAGTGTGTCCCCTAAAGTGTGTAGGTTGTCGCCTACAGAGTTGGAAATGTATGTTATTATTTATAAATCATATATTTTTAAAAATATATGACAGGTTTTCATGAGATATGTTGTGTCCCCATACATTTTGTTATTACAATTTATGTATGTATCTGTATCCCTTATAAGGGGTTAGTTTAACCTTCAGTTTGCTAGTAAACTGAATTACTATGTTGCAAAATGATGCATGTCTAAAAAGTGTGTCACCAACATGAAAAGTTTGGAAAGCTCTGAGTTAGACAATATATGCAGTACCTTTTGTGTGATTTCTGCTAATTTTGGCCATTTCCACACTACTGTTATAGTTTGCAGTTTAGGGAGGAGCATTTAGAGGGCCTCAGTAAACTACAAACCCCAGAATTCCACAGGATATTGAAAGTGGAATAATAGCACTATAACAGTGTAGTGCAGAAATTGCCCCTCCTCATATATAACCTTGAATGGACAAACATAACATAGGGACCAGATGATCTTGGTTTTCCAGGCTGGTTCAGGATACTCATTCTTCGGAACCTGTAAATAGGTCTCAGCTGCAGATTTCCCCCTTACCTTCCTGTCTGCCACACTGTGCACAGTACATCTGAACTGGGAAATACACATAATGCATGGGTAGCCAGCATGATGTAGTGGTTTGAGTGCTGGACTATGACTTGGGAAGCCAGGGTTCAAATCCCCATCTGACCACATAAATCCATGGGGTGACCTTGCACAAGTTGCACTCCCTCAGCCTCAGAGGAAGGCAAAGGCAAAACTCCCTTTGAACAAATCTTGCTAAGAAAACCCAATGATAGGTTTGCCTTAAGGTCACCATAAGTCAGAACTGACTTGAAGGCACATGCCATCAACAACTACACAAAAGTGAGGGGGATTAAAATTATACAATACAAAAATTAGTTCTGAAAATGTCCTTATTCTGTTTTCCTGTTCACTTTGATAGTTTATCAATGAACAGGTGGTAAAAATGAGTGGGGCATTTTTTTCAAAAAACAAACTTGTAAAACTTTTTTGAATAAAACATAAAAACATGTAAAACATATAAACACAAATGGAGCCAATCAGCCCTTAGAAAAACAGATGGAGTTTCCCTGCAACCTCTTTAAGTAACTTGGGAACGGGAAAGCTATAACTTCTTACAAAACAAGTCTGCGTACTCCTTGGTGAATCAAAACAGATGTGCTTTCACTTCTTACAGCAACAGTACACTAGGGGGACTATTTTTCCTCTTTCTGCAGAAACGGAAGCACAGCGATGTCAGAACAGGCTATAATCTTCTCACAATGTCTGTCCTTTCCTCACTAGTGCTTGTAGGTTAAATGCATATATGACGCAAACTTAAATTTAAGATTAAGATACTTTGTAGTACATTTAAAATAGATCTCAGTGTGCCAAGTTCCCCCCAATTGTTTTTCAATATTCATATTCAATTTTGTATGCACTCAAGAACTTTACTCCAGAGACCAAAATGTCAGTTTCATCTATAAAATGTGGTCTTAGACTGCTTTTAATTCATATGTTTGCATGTTTATCTCTGAGCTTCTATCTATTTTATACTACTTCTTTCTAGAATGGTTTCCAAACCTTTACCATCTGCAAGGTAGGAAGAAGTTCAGCAGGTGAAGCATTTATTGTAATAAAGCAAAATACTTAACTCAGTGAATTTCTTCCTGTCAAAGATATAATAGTTCTGCTGTGAAAAACATATTTGCACATTTATTCATATATGTCTTTCTGACTCTAATCCACCATATCTTTTGAAGTACTGTTATGGAAGTACAGTAATATAGGTTACAACAGACATTTGGAGAAAAGTATTCATTATTTATTTGAACTAAGTGTGTCTTTCTCCACAATATTCAACACGGTTTTACAAACTTCCTAAGCAAAATCAGTTTGCAATGAATATGTAAAACAGGAGGGAACAAAAAGTTGATTGGGATCTACCAGTAGATTGCCAAATGATTTGCAATAGATTATAATATGTTTATGACTGGGAATTGACCAACAAATGCAAAAACATCTTATAGGTTTTCTCCTTTGTAAATAAGACAGATGAGCAAAAATGCTTGGGGGGAAAGCCAGAGTACATTTGCACGTAAAAGGACTGGTAGGCTTGACAGTTGTTGTTGTTACCTTTAAGTTAGCTTTTGACTTAGGCAACCCTTTGAATGACTTCAAAGAGTCTTTGTCATCAACAGCCCTACTCATGTCTTGCAGATTCAGGATTATGGCTTCCTTGATTGTGTCAATCCACATGTAACGTGGTCTCCCTTTTTTCTTACTGCCTTCAACTTCACTAAACATTATCATGTTTTCTAATGAGTCATGTCATGTCATGAGATGCCCAGAATATGATAGCCTCAGTTTGGTTGCTTTGGCTTCTAGTGAGAGTTCAGGTTTGATTTGCTCTTGGATCCATTTATTTGTCTTTTTGGTAGTCTATGGTATTTGCAGAATTCTCCTGCAGTAGCACATTTCAAATTAGTTAGTCCTCCTCCTGTCAGTTTTCTCCCCTCTCCAGCTTTCACAATTGTAGACAGAAATTAGGAATACTGTGGCATGAATGATTCTGATTTTGGAAATTAACAATGTATCTTTCCACTCGATGTGATCTTATTTCCCCATAGCTGCTTTTCTAAGTCTTAGGCCATTTCCGCACGAGTCTGTTATAGCACGATGATTCCATTTTCAAGCTCCTATGGAATCCTGGGGTTTGCAGTTTCAGGAGGGGCCACGCAAATTACTGGCCTGAATGTTTTCTAGTAAGAAAAACAAAGAAGATCCCACAAGTCTAAACTCTGACCACACTGCTCTAAACAACAACAATCCAATAATGTCAAAAATTCAGCAACACTAGATAATAACAGAAATAAATCATAATCAAGCATTGTAAATCACAGCACTCATTGTGAAAACGAATTATATTTTTTACCAGGATTTCCATAGTGTTTGGCTAGTATTGTAAAGCCCAGAAATGACCGTAACTGAAAGTTTAACCACATATATCTCCTTTGTTTACAGTTTTCATCACTGTCTGTATATCAGACTCAGAATGACACAATCCATCAGCTGGTTATCCTAAATAAGTACCACAAGAAAGATTGATCTCATTTCACAATTGTCTTAAATTGAAAAGAGGGCTTGAGCTAATTTGAAAAGATTTACAGATTATGAGTCCTATAAATCCCCATTTTATTCACTGGTGGTAGGGGCCTCCCAGGTCAGAGGGGTGGGTCACCTGCTCCAGGTTTTACTCCAAAATTTAAAGGAGTTGTCCAAGGGGCCAAAACTATTTTGACAGTAGAGATCAGCACCATGGATAACTCCTTTGTACTTCAGACTAAAACTCATAGTTCAGACTATGAACTGCTCTGGGAACTGGCAGCTGCCCCTGGCTTTAGTTCATGTGCCCAATGGGAAAACAAAATGAAATAAAAAAGACACTTTTAAAGAGCCTGACTCCATCTGAGTTTTTCTGCAGCCAAATACAAAATGAAGTGTAAGAACAACCTTATGGCTATGAGGTGGAGTGAGAAAGTTCCCTGGGGCTTTCACTCAGGTAGGATAGAATACCATATGTTAAAAGAAGACAATACACAGCTTTGAATGTTCAATCTAAATACTAAAGTGATCAAGAACTCATTGGCTGGGACATAATGTAGATGTTGGCGTAGTGCTACCTTGTTTTCCCGATGGTGCAAATCCTAACTGCTAGTGCCACCCAAATGGTAGCATTCAAGTGGTAGTGTTCAGTTTGATATCAGAAGTGTCAATCAGGGTACACTGAGCTTGGATGCTTTGAGAGGATTATCTTTTCAGAGACTGTTAAATAAAATAAAGAGAGATGCTCTTAAGTTGTCCAAATGTTTTAAAAGCAAATCTAATAGGATGCAGGTAAAATAGCTCTAGTGTGACAAAAATGCAGAGAACTGATTTAATCCTATTACAAAGAATGTATGATCTCCCACTTCCATAACATGGTTGCACTAACACAAGCAGCTTTTTTGGGATAGCTATACGTTTTAATTACTTTGTAAGTTACAATTAGCAGTGCTAATGTGGCAGTGAAATGAGACAAATTGCTTGTGGATTTCAGTTTCTGCACATTTGCTTTGACTGGTCTTGAATAAGAGGCTTCTCTTGACATGCCTGTAGTGGTGAAAAAGGGAAATCTCCACTGCAACAGAAAGAAAAAATAGAGAGGAGTATCCAGACTATATAATTATAGCACTTTGATCCCACTTTAGTTGCCAAGACTTCATCCTAAGGAATCCCGGGACTAATGACATATAAAAATTCCCTGCCAGAGAGTTCTAGTGCTTCACCAAACAAGAAATCTCAGGATTCTATGGGATGGAGTTGGATACCTAGTGCACCAAAGCTCTCTAACTGTACACTGTGGATGTCTGCAGAAATACCACTGCCACTGGCCCTACTGACTGGTGGCTTCTGCGAGCTGTGGTACAAAAATAACCTTTTCAGGCTCTGCATTTTGCCAGCAGTTAGAAAGCATGAGCATCACTGATATTTTTTTTCACTGGTGAATGAGACAGGGCAAGAGAGACATTTATTTATTGAGGAGAAACCTTGTTGGGTGGTTCAAAACAACCAAGTATCAAAATATGTAAAATAGGAAGCATCAGAAATAAGACAAAATAGTGTGTTGACATACATCAATCTCTTTGTTTATCACCTTTTGTGATCAAGAGATAATGGGTACATAGAGATTTTGATATAGCACTTCTCCATTTGAAATACTGGAACAACTGGTGTAGGGATCTAGGAGTCTTCATAGACCACAAGCTGAACATGAGTCAGCAGTGTGATGCGGCAGCCAAGAAAGCCAATGCAATTCTCGGCTGCATCAACAGGGGTATGGTGTCTAGATCGAGGGAGGTACTGGTACCACTCTACTCTGCTTTGGTTAGACCTCATCTTGAATACTGTGTCCAGTTCTGGGCACCCCAATTCAAGAAGGACATGGTCAAGCTGGAGCAAGTCCAGAGGAGGGCGACCAAAATGGTGAGAGGCCTGGAAGCCATGCCCTATGAGGATAGACTTAGAGAGCTGGGGATGTTTAGTCTGCAGAAGAGAAGTTTAAGAGGGGACATGATAGCCATGTTTAAATATCTGAAGGGATGCCATATAGAGGAAGGAGAGGGCTTGTTTTCTGCTGCTCCAGAGACCAGGACAAGGAGCAATGGATTCAAGCTGCAGGAAAGGAGATTCCACCTGAACCTCAGGAAGAACTTCCTGACGGTCAGGGCTGTCTGGCAATGGAATACGCTGCCTCGGAGTGTAGTGGAGTCTCCTTCTTTGGATGTTTTTAAGCAGAGACTGGATGGCCATCTGTCGGGAGTGCTTTGAGGGTGTTCCTGCGTGGCAGGGGGTTGGACTGGATGGCCCGTGTGATCTCTTCCAACTCTACATTTCTATGATTCTATGATTCTAGGTACTTGTAAAGGGTGCTCTGAACCAACAAAAATCTCTGACTTCCAATACTTCCTTTAGTGTTCTATCTGCCAACTTCTGGTACCCATCTTTTCTCTTCTGCGTTTACCTTTCAGTTGTTTCTGCAAATAGAAGCAGGAGAATGAAAAGAGTTTCCCCTCTCCCTCCCTCCTTTCTGTCCCCTATCCCCCTGCACTCTGCTGAAGTTCCAGATGCAATGAGCATAGGACAATGGGGTTTTCATAATGCTACTGACACAGACCTGTGTCACTGGAGAATATTTCCCAGTGTGCCTTGCATATTGCACTTAGCCATGGTTGGTTTTTTTTTGTTAAATTTATATTCCCCATTCATTCTAGTGAGCTCAAGGTGGCACACATTCCTCTTTCTCCTAACTTTATCCTCACAGCAACCCTGTGAGATAGATCAGACTGGGAAAGACTGACTGGTCCAGGGACACTCCAATCATTTTCTTGGTTTGGTGCAGAGTGGAACCTGGCTCTCTCACGTAGCAGCCCAACACTTTAACCATGACAGTGAAAGGCATAACAGCATCGCCAGACAACAGAGAGGACTGTAGGAAAGAGAGAGGTATTCTTTTCTACCCTCACAGCTAGAACACCCAAAGGGGTAACAGAATTGCAAGGCACTTGAGATTAAGTAGAAAGCTACATTCTTCTTTTAGCTCACATTTCAAGGTAGTCTTTCTCATATGGGCTAATGCCATCTGCCCTGTCAAGCTTCATGTTATCTGCAAATTTGATAATTTCCACCATCAGCCAAATAATTTATAAAAATGCTGAACATTATGTAAGCCTAAGCCCTGCCGTACTGTACTCAAGTCTTCTCTTCCAACAGCCAAGACTGTGGTCATTTCCACTCTACATTGTTATAGTACTCTTATTCCATTTTCAACATCCAGTGGAATTCTGGGGTTTGTAGTTTCCTGAAGCCAAAGAGCTCTCTGGTTGAGAATTCTACATGTCCCTCCCTAAACTGCAAGCCCCATGATCCCACAGGATACTGAAAGTGGAATAATAGCCCTATAACAGTATAGTGTGGAAATGGCCTGCGTGTTTGTGTGTGTGTGTGTGTGTGAGGAGGGAGGGTGAAATCATCTGCATGAGGGACAAGTAATAAAGTGGGTGCAAAAGAGAGAGGGTAACCACGCTACATAATTATTATCTCTTTGTTACTATTTTAACTGTCATGGCTTCATCCTAGGGAATCTTGGGATTTGTAGTTTTCTGGGTTATTTAACATTCTTGGCCAGTGAGTTATAATCGTACAATTGTACAATTGAATAAGTGTTCAATAAAGTGCACTAGAGAATTTTAAGTTGTTTCACCTAGCTACAAATGTCAGGTATTCATATGATACATTTATGGCAATGGAATCAAATTCCTATAATTGTGGAGTGTGGAACACCTAAGAGATTGTCAGAGACAAGAGGGAAGCCATACCCTCCAACTGTCCTGATTTGGCAGGAATAGTTCCGATTAATATGTCATGCCACTTTTTACATCTACTTTTAAACATCCTCATTTCTCTTTCCTCCTTCCACTTCTGCCTTGTCCTTGGTTTATTTCCATTGCTGCAAACTGAGTTCAAAATGCAAAAAGAGTTTGCACTCAACTCAGCAGAGTGAGAGGAGCCATGTAGGTGGAATCTTGCCCTTCCCAGTAGAATCAGACAAAAGCAAACTACTGCAGCTTCTCCTTGTCTCTTCTTCATTGTTAATAACTTTCCCCAGCTTGACCACATTCTGGTGTTGCTTGGCCACATGTGTCCTGGTTTTCATCTGTAAAATCTTGGGGGGGTGGGAAAGACAGAACGATTGAACATGGACACAGCATTCACCCCAAGCTTCAGTGTTTCCCTGGCCTTCAGAGGGCTGAGAAAAGAAAAGCATAACATGCAGGTCCTTGGAGTTGTTTCCAACAAGCATAGTTAAGTTGTAAGTTACCATAATAAGAAAGACTCTAGAATGTATCTACTATTTACACGGTATGGAACTTAAGCCCATTTGTCTTTATTTGCCATTCCCATATTAGTATATCAGTGAATTTGCAAGCATGTCATGCTTCTTAAAGTGAAGGTTTTTAAACTTTCGAATGTAGAAAAAGCTGAGACAGGCATTCCTGAAATGTGCAAGAAATCAGTGAGAATATTCAGTCCTCCACCATCTGCCTTCTTGTGTCTTTTGACTGGACCAGGAGACCAAGTGCTGACTCGTTTCTTCCCAGTAATCAGTGCACTACACAGCAGAATGTCAGCAGCACTGAGTTACTCAATCATGGCCTTGCTGAAACTATGGCCATTTCCACATGGGGTTTTTTAAACGGGGCAGAGCGTCCTCCAGGGAGGACGTCTGCACCTGGGACCGGACTGGGTCGGACCTACTGAACATAGATCCACAGTCCGGCCCGCTCCCGAACAACCTCAGGTGGTCGTCCGGTGTGCTTTTGAAAGACTGCTAAAAACAGGTCTTTCAAAAGCACGTAGCGCACCACTGCAAGCCTGCTCCCATATGCAGATTCGCAGGCTCGCATTGGTGCGAGCCTGTGATCTGCTGGGGGCAGGCTTTGGGCTGGCGAGCTTCAGTGGTTGGTCGAGACCCTCAACCGGAAGCTGCCATTTTCGTCCCCGGAGCATTGTGGAGCGGCGGCCACGGACTGCTCCAGAGAAGCATGGACCGGACCGGGGAGCCCAAAAGTCCAGCGAGTAGCGTCACGGGGCGATTCCCTCGCCCCGTGCGGAAATGGCCATTGTTGCTATTGGGCTTTCCCATTGTTGTAGCCATTATGGATGGGGTGAGAGGAAGAACACAGGTCTAAAATGATTGAAGGTTTTTTATTTGTTGTTGTTTTAATTCAGATTCTCAATAATTGACAACATAATGCTAACTAAAAGATGTACTGGTTGTAAAGGGTTAGGATTGGGGCAGAAGGGTTTTTTAAAATGTGGTGTGCCATTTTTTTATGTTTTAAATGTGTTTTTTTAAACTGTCTTAAATTAATGTTTTAATTGATTGTGTTATTTTAAAACCATTTTTATTATGTATTGTTTTACTATGGCCATTTCCACATGGGGGCCCCCGAAATGCAGTGGAACGGGGCGGCGCACACGGGGATGGAGTTTACCTTAATCCGGGTGGCTCTGTCCCCGCAGGGAGCAACTCACGTTTGCTGCTCTACATACCACCACCGTCTGGCGGTGTCCGGCAGTGCCCAAAATGGCGGCCGGCGGCTTCTGGCGGTGCTCCGCCAATTGGGGCAGCACACCAGCCAGAAGCCCGCCCCCAGGCAGCTCTGTAGGGGCGCGCTTGCGTGCCCCTGCAGTTCTTCACGGGGCACTGTGACAGGCTAGCGCGATCTTGTTTTAAAAAGACCACTTGAAAGGTGGTCTTTATAAAACACGGGGCTCCACCCCCGTGGCCGCGCGAGGGGGCTTTGAGGTATAGAACCTCACCCTAGCGCACCCCGTGGTGTAGACGACCTCCTGGTGAGGTCGTCCCAGCGCAGGCTATATCCCCGTGTGGAAATGGCCATGTGTTATTTTAATTTATGTTGTAAGGTGACTTGAGTCTGATATTAGAGAAAGACAGGACATTAAATAATACATACATACATGCATGCATACATACAAGATTTTTCTATCATCAGAAATACCCATCTGTGGAATTGTCTTTTACTGAGTGATCTCAAAAGATCTCCCAGTGGAGAACTTGGTTGGCAGAACTGATGTGATGGTTAAGTTCTGCTTGCAAAAGAGCAAAAAAGGGTGAGCAGGAAAGATGTGGGGTGAAGACGAAGTCTAGATATGCCGCATCTAAACCTTATCCAGTCCAGGGACAAAGCTACACTATTACCCCAAAGGTAAGGCAAGGTGAGATATTAGCCAGCAGAGCAGTTTTGCTGGCAAATTGTCAGCAGAGCATTCTGCTGGCAGGCAAGGTTTGTGTCTAAACCATTCCTTGCCCACTACAGCCAGCTCATCTTCAAGCTGGCACTCAAAGACAAGGTTATTCTGTTAGTTTGGCAAAGGTCTGAGAAATCTCCTCCTGCAAAAAGTGAAGGTGAAGTCCCTGCCTTCTTCCTTGACACATCTCCCTGCTACAAAGTTTAAGAACCCTCATACTTGATTAACTATGGCCCTTTCCACACCAGGCAATTAGAACGGGGCTGTGCGTCCTCTCACGGAGGTTGTCTGCACCTTGGAGTGGACTAGGAGCAGACTACTTACTGGAGATCCGCACCTCAGTCCGCTCCAAAACAACCCCAAGTGGTCCTCCAGTGTGTTTTCTAAAGACCGCAAAAAACAACTCTTTATTTTCCTGGAACACTCCATTGCATTCCTGCTCCCTTGTGCAGATTTGCAGGCTCGCACCAATGCAAGCCTGCGATCTGCGGAGGGCAGGCTTTAGGCGTGATGAGCTTCAGCGGTTGGTCGGAACCCACGACAAACCGGAAGCTGCCATTTTGGAAGCCGGAAGCCGCCATTTTGGAAGCCAGAAGCCGCCATTTTGCTAGCCAGAGCAGTGCAGATGTACAGACCTCGCACTGCTCCAATTCACCCTGGACCAAGGAGGAGCCCTGCAAAAGGGCTTCAGGGACAGTCCGTGACTATGTACATCTGAACTAATTTACCATGATTTGAATAGCTTCCCACATTTAATTGCACAGAAGTCCATATCTGCAGGAAAAAATATCTAGTACTTGACAAGGATTTCTGCACCCAAATGCCTACTTGAATAGATAAGTAGAGATCAAAGTATGTAACATTATTGTTCCCAGAATCCACTTATCCTTTTTACTGTCCTTACACAGTTATGGCACTATTTTCTATCTGCAGTGAAATTGATATAGTGTATCATAGGACTTTCTATTTGATTATCAAATCTCATTCAGAAAGAGTTAGGTCACCAACCTCCAAAGGGCAGATATGTGTGAGTTTTTCAATCAAATCTGACAGAAATTAATTTGAGGCTAACATCTTCCTCTGAAATGTTTCCATGTCTGTTTGTGAACAAAACATGAGCTGCTTTTGCTGGCACCTCTTAAAGAAGCTTCTGAATGTTAAGAATATACATACATATATATAACCTTGTTTAATTTTGATTGTATTTGTTGCTTTCCTTAATCACTCCTTTTTCTTCTTTTTTTTCTTTTATCTCCTCTTTGATTGTAAGGCTACAGGCCTTGTACTGCTTTGTTCAGTACTTAGTTGTTTTGGAACATGATATATTATTTTCTTTGGGCTTTTTTTTGTTAAGACAAACAATTAACAGTTTAAACCTGTAATTCTCTCCAATTACTGTATTTTCAGATGTATTTATTTTAATTTCAGGAACCCCCACAAATGACGAAATTCATACATGCACAGGTCGTATTATATTCAACGGTGAAGATGTGCATGTGTTCACACATGCACATCACTGACATTTTAGGCATAAGACACAATGCATTTGCAGACTTTCAGATTTGCACATTCAGAGACTGCAGGTAAGGAGGGTGCACTGTATTTTACTTGTTGGCATAGTACAAACAACAATTCAGCAAAAGATATCAGGGCACTTAATGATTTTTAAAAAGTCGCAATCACAAAAGGCAACAAAAATAATAAAATTCAATAATAAAATAGCATGCTACCCTACTAAAACAGTAGGACAGGCCAACCAACTTAAAATAACCAGGCAAGCACTAAGTTGAAATGACATTAGGGTCACTGCTAGTTGCACTTCCATGCAGAGGTGTCCCCCAAATGAGGCTTCAGGATGATTAGAAAGTTCTTTCCCTAGTTGTCATGTGATAGATTAAGGGTACTTTGAGAAAATCTTCCTTTGCAGATCTTAAGACACAAGAAAGCTGATGTAGGAAGAGTAATCCCTTCAGGCAAATGGGTTTCACACCATTTCAGTCTTCAAAGGTAAGTACCGGCACCTTGAACTGGGTCCCGTAGCAATGGGGTTGGACTAAGACTGGAGACACTCAGGTTCAAATCCCTGCTCAGCTATGAAACTTGCTGGAAGACCACAGCCATTCCAACACGGCCTAACCTACCTTACAAGGCTCTTGTGAAGGTACAATAGATGCCTTGAGCTCCTTGAGGAAAGACAGGATATAAATATAATAAATAAGCCAGTTAACATTCTTATATTCCAGCCTTGCTTCTTAGTATGTTCGGCTACTTGGGAGTAAGTCCCACAGAATTCAGTGGATCTTACTTCTGGACAGACATATGTAAGCTTGCCGTGTTAGAATTTGCCTCCACCACAAAATAATTGTTGTAAAATATGCCTGACCTACCCCTCCATAATGAGTAGCTCATAAAGCAAAAGTGAGATGCTATGCTGTAGTGAGCAAGTGTCTTGCTATGTACCCTGTGAAAACGTCCTTCTTTTTCTAAATGATTCCCAATGCTTTGCTTAGAGGTGACACATAAATGAACCACCATTTGAACTTAAAATTGACAGATGAAACTTCATTCACAGATGTTAATGGTTTGATAACAACGAAGGAAGGCCAGGGATGGGCAGGAGAAACTCAGTTGTTGTTTCTGTAGCCAGTATATGTAATCAGTGTTGATATCACTGCTACTTCTAGTTACCTGACTGACAGGTTGCTAATGACTGGTTTTCCAGCATGACAGCCAGGAAATTCTGGTTTCCATGAAATAAAGCCTGTTTGGGCTCGGAAAAATTATCAATGAGGAAGAATGTGGGATTTGTCTCTCAGGTATTCTGCTCCCTTAAAAAGCAACCATATATTTTAAATCAGGCAAAGCTGAAATGTATATAACAAACCAGTATTTTAAAAATATTGTTTATTCTTTGTATTTATAGCACGTCTTAATCTGGAATTCATAAAAGGTGGACAGGAACAGTTCCTCAATTATTATACCATATTGTACAAGTTAAGAGGGGAAAGGAAAAGTATACTTATGTAGAGCAAGTGTTCCCACATAAAGACAAAATTTGGATTTCTCTCTGTTGCTAGCTATGCTCTGTTCTCCTCTGCCACATATATATATTGGCAGAATAATGGCCTCATTCACTCTGTTGTCCATAGGGGTATCTAGTAAAAAGAGTGCAACTTATGGCTTTCCAAATGTTGGATTGCAACACCTTTAATCTAGCAGTAGCCACCAGCTCTCAAAAACCTAGGCAAGTATCCCTTAAACATCAGGTTATGAGGAAACAGCTTTAATGATTAGCTAAACAAAAGATTTGTGATCTAATGATTAGTTGAACAAAAGAAGATAATCTCTTCATTTGGTGGCTGTAGTGACACTTAATATCCACAGTAATAATCTGAAGGTGTCAGGCTGTATGTGCTGAAAAGTACAATAGTTTCAGCATTCAGTAAGTTGAAGGAAACAAATAGATGATTTCATGTAAATTTCTAAAGTGACAGACCACCAACTGTATGAATTTCCCTCTTCTGTTGACTGGACGTGCACACATATCACCAAAATAATTTCACATATATTTATTTTTCTCCTCAACATATACTGATAATTCTCCATATTTTTTTCAATTGACAAATACGTTGTTTATTGCAACATACACAAATGCAAAAATTGTGCAGTTTTGTTATACTTGCATCCATCATCCTTAGGTTACTGAAACAAAGTAAGGAAAAGGGAGGGAGAAATGCTTTTTAAGGATTTTAAGGTTGCAATTCTATATATGTATGGTTTTAAAACTGCAGTCTTTTATATGATCCCTTAGCTGGTACTAAGCATCATTTACTTTTATTTCAGCATAGATCTGTACAGGATTACACTGTAAATTTGTGAAAAAAACCCAAAATCTATTAGTTACTATGATTAAGTATTGTCTATTTCAAATTCCACAACCTGCCTCTTTTTTGTGCATGGATTCATTTTCATTGGCTTGTTTGAATTTAGTTATTTCAGGATTTCTTTACAATGGGTAGCTTTCCCTGGAAGATGGAGTAATTTTTTTTTATTTTATTTTTTTGAGCAAAGCACGATACCATTTTAAATGTAAATATTTATTTCAATCACAAACATATTTTGGCAGTTGTACTTTTTTACATCTTGTATTTGCAACACTTTCATGATTCAGAATTACCTTAAAGTTTTCAGCCTACCAGTATGAGCCTACCAAGAGTATGAGCGCTGTGTGGTAAAAAAATATATTCTGTTTGGATTGGGGAGAGAGTACAAAGACAATGGGCCTTTCTGCACTACATAACTATTGCGGTATGATTCCACTTTAACTGCCTTGGTTCTCTTCCATGGAATCATAGGATCTGCAGTTTAGGGAAGGATATTAAGAATCAGCCAGAGAACTCCAGTACCTCCCAAGACTACAAACCCCAGGATGCCATAGGACGCAGCCACGGTAGTTAAAGTAGTAGTAGTTATGTAGTGCAGAAAGGATCAATGTCTAAAGTCAAGCTGTAAACCTTCCCAAAACATATGTATATAGCCACTTCAACAGAACTTTGTCTGAATGGACAATAGCTATTTTTTAGGACTAAAACAATCCTGACTTTGAGTGACCTTGTTTTTCAGACAAACCAAACATAGTCAAAGCATAACAAAGATAAAAATACAGCACACTTTATTAAAAGATCATCCTGCCACTAAATTTAAATAAATTTAAATAAAAAGGTCTTTGCCTGCCAGCAGAAAGAACATAGGGTGTAGCTTAGACCCTTTTCACACCTTACCTTGTCCCAGAGACTTCCGGTGTGGGTCCCAGCATTGGCCCTGCTGAGAGGGGAGCACAGCAGGAGCACTCCCCTCTGCACCGTCAGCCTCCGGGATTCAGGAAGTGCAATGGCCACGCTTCTTCCTGCCACAGTGCAGGGTACTGTCGTTGGCTGCACCGGGGCAGGAAGCACCGCCGTTGCACTTCCAGGGCTTCCGCATGGAAGGTAAGTGCCAGCTTGCAGTGCGATGGTGGCAAAATTGCTGGCCAGGTGCAGCAGAAAGGGCCTTAGCCTCCTATTAGGGAACACCATAGCCTTGGAGCAACGATCAAGAAAGCTCTCTTTCATGTCCTCATCAGACAGGCCTTTGAGGTTGATGGGACTGAGAGATAGTGCTTCCCCCAAAGATTATAGGAGTCATGCAGGGTCATATGGAGAGATGAGATCTTTCTGATAGTCTGGGTGTAAGCACAACACACTCCATTAACAGACTCTCCTGTCACATAAGTTAAGAGTCAAAGACCTTTTTCCTAAATAAAGAAGAGTTTTTACCTACTGGCAGAAAGAGAGCAGAGAGAGACCCCAACTGATGGGAGGAAATTCCACAACCTGGGAGCAACCACCAAAAATGTTCACTTTGCTGTCCTTAGCAAATATACCCGTCATGGTGGCTGGGGTAGGCTGAGAAAAACCCCTTTCCTGAAGATCTTAAAATTTGGGCAGACGGGGAAGGGACTCTAAAGATTTTCTGACTCCTGTTACAAATTAACTGAACTGGCTTTTAGTGTACTAGGCAATTTAAACTTAGAGCAGTAAATTCTGCTTTTCCTCTATCTCAGGCAGCAACGTATCTTGGGCCAGTCCTCTTGCCAAAGGCAATGTTTCTAACTACAAAGAAAGGCTGAAGTTTCTACCTGACTGGAAGGTGAAGTTGGGTCCAGTGGTGTCTTTTGGTTGACCCATCCATATCTGTCTCTGGAACACTAATTTGTTGGTTCTCATCGCCTACTGCGTAGGTTTCATTTTATGTACAAGGGCTACAGTGTTAACATCTGCATTTTTTTTTAAACTTATTTCTGAGCAACCACCAGCTGAAGTACCTTCCAAGGTCAAGTTCAAGTGCAGGCAGTCTCCAGCTGATAGAAGTATATGAGAAAACCAAAAGCAGCATACACTAGAGAATAAGAACCAGCAATAAGGGATCACTCACCTGCAGCTTTTCTCCCTGAAGCATTAATATAGGACTGCAGGAAGTGAGTGTGCTTATTTGAGATTCCAGTGTGCACGTGATATTTGGAGCACAGTATCAGTTCATTTGCTTTTAAAACATGAAAGCATATGTGTTTTTGTGGATAGAAATGGTTTCTTGGCTTTCAACCAAATTTAAGCAGTTAAGGACAATAAGCAACCATTTTCCCAAAGTATCACATTCCACATGATTGCCCAGACAGACTCAAATCACAGCCATATTCAATCATTTTCTATCTGTGGAAAAGCTGCTGAATGATTTTTTTTTATATTTTATAGCAATATTAAAAATATTTTCCATGCCACAGTCACATGCTAGTCTTTCAGCTATGAAGTTTTTCTGAAGTATTTATCAGGTATTTACCAGACCAGTTATTTACCATCAGTTAGTGATCTTGTTAATACATCTCAAAGGAATAGCTTTTTCCCCCCAAAAATGAAATGCTACAGATCACATTTAAATCAAAGGTGATAACCAACTATACATTTTAATTAACAGCCATATTTATCATGTCCCCCACTTTCCTGAGCAGTAGGAAGTTTCAGGGCTACCACTGCAAAATCAGCTTACAAGGATCAGAGCCCAGGAAACAAAACAAAACTTGCCATTTCCCCAAACGCAGGGTTGTTTCTCTTTAGCTGTTTTAATTTCTGGAGTTTAAATAAAAGCTACTTCTTTGGTGCATACTTTCCTGCACAGAATGCTGGGTCCTTTCTGGCATGGGGATGGGATAAGAGCGGGACTATGACAACACTTCTGCATGATGTTATCACTGTCCTGTCCTTCTCCCTTTGCCAGGTGGCACAATTGCAGATTAAATCATTGATGGGTTTTCCCCATCACTTATCAGTGGTCGCATGACCATCTTGCACTTACCCAGCCTGCGGAAGCGCCGGAAGCTCAACTGAGGTACTTCCTGTACCAGTGCATCCTGGGAAAGTACCCAGCTGTGCTGTGGAAGGAAGAGGCATGTCCATCTCACTTCCTTCAGCAGGGACTCATTCAGTGCAGAAGAAAGTGTTCATGCCTGAGCAATCATCATCTTGGCAAAGCCACTGCCAGGACGACACTGGGATGATGCCAGAGACAGGAAAGGTGCAGAAAAGGCCCTGGTCTCAAAGTGATAACCAGCAACCAGTGTACCGCGAATTGCCTTGCCCAAAACTGGGGATTAAATACTTTTTTTCTGCCTGTAAGGTGAAGGTCTTCATGGCTCTCTGACAGCACAAACAATGGGGTCCAGAATAGACTAATGGTCTTAGTGTTAGGTGACAGAAGATGAATGGGAATCATGATAGCTCATTCATTGCTGGACAGGTGTGAGGAGAAAAGGGAAGTTTGGTGGTCAGAGGAAGAAGAACTAAGACAATCAGCCGTCCTGTGGGAACATCACAGGTTGAGTCATTAAAGGTTAACTTAAGTTGGCCCCATCGTACAAAAGGCAAGGGATTGGGAGGCAGATTGTGGTGTGGGGGGGAGTTATTTGTGCTTTTTCCACTTTCACAAGGGTTCTGTGCCTGAACCCTCAAAGAAGTGGAGGGGCCACTGAATCAGCCATGGGTGCAGAGAAAAACTCTGAGATTCCACTGCCTGATCACAGATAATTCTGCTCAGAGCACTGTCTGGTTACTGGCCCACACAACCCCCGTAGATCTGATATGGTATAATCAGCAAAAATATGATTAAATTGGCAAAATACATTAATTGGCATGGATATTAAATGGACCCTGAGGTGACTATAAGGCCAAGCTAGACAGAGGAAAAATCAGTGACTGGACACGTGTGCTGCAAAGTAAGTCAAAGGTTCCCTCTAGACGTAGCCAAGGTCATTATCAGAACAATCACCAGGTAACTCCAGAGATAATAGGCTTAAGCTGAAGCTGTAACATCTCTGCTACCACATAATAGTGATGGGAAGCTCCCACCAAACCACTGGATGTTTCAGTCCTTTTTTCTAGCACATTTCCCTTCATTGTTCCTTTACCTGACCACCATTACAAAGCTATTATGATAGCATTAAATGACAAAGCTTTAATGGCTAAGACCATTAACTCTGTCTGGACCCCACTGTCCCTGTTGCAACTTCCATTGTTTGCCCTGCCAAAGAGCCATTCACATCCTTTGTGTGTGTGACCGAACTCTTTAATAAAACACATTTTAGGTTATATGGAATCCTTGGGTGGTTCTTTCTTGCAAGAACCCCGTAAACATTGGTGAAAGATTCTGTTAGGTTATCGCCCTCTCCTAATTGAGCTAATTAATTCCCCATTGTCATAGAATCATAGAGTTGGAAGAGACCACAGGGGCCATCCAGTCCAACCCATGTCACGTGGAGGTACTGGCATCACAGTTGGACCCCTGAGTCACCCACAGTTTGGGGTAATATTCTAACTTCTCAGATAATAAAATGTCACTGCTACTCTACTCTAGAAATAGCAATCAAAGGAGAAATGGGGAGGCATTAATAAAATTTAAAACAAGTAAAGAATAAATTTGCACTACTAAGCCTTTTGAACAGGGAACCAGAAGAACTCCAGACTGAAGCCAGGGATGCTGTCAGGGAGGAATGCCAAAACACACTATCTCTAGGCAAAAAAGAAAGAAAAGCCCCATTAGATGACAGATGAAATTCTTCAAGCAGTTAAGGACACACAAGAAGCACAAAGTGCCAGAATCCTGAACACAACTGTTCAGAGACTTCTATACAGGGACAAAGAAAACTAATACAATAATCAAAGCAGAGATGTGATTAGAACAAAATAATTAAAAAATGGAAGCAAGACACTAAAGAGCTAAAGAGAAAAGAAAGGAAATTATGGCTGAATCCTTCAAGTAAGGACAATTGAAAGATGGCCCTACAATTTTAGAAAGCAAAGTGGAGAAGAGTTTCAAAGCACTTGGGAGAAACAGGAACAGATAGCATACCAGTAGGGCTCTTTCAAGCTGTAGGGATGGAATCCATTCAAATTCTATCAAAAAACTGCCAACAAATATGGAAAACAAAACACAGATGTTTATATAACTTTAAAGTGTGTAATGAAGATCTTTAAATAGTTTAAGATTTCCTATATCTTGGCTCAGTCATTAAAATGGAGACCTAGTCAAGAAATCGGAAGAAGAGTAGGACTTGGAAAGACAGCCTTGAAAGAACTAAACAAGATCCTCAAGTGTAAAGACCTATCACTAAATACCAAAATTAGAATAATCAAGGCCATTGCATTTCCAATTTCTATGTATAGATGTGTCAGTGAAAAAAGCTGATGGAAGATAACCAACTCAGTTGAAATGTGGTACTGGAGAAGACATCTACGAACACCATGGACTGCTAAAATCAAGTCTCAACTCTCACTAGAGAGCAAAGGTGACTAAATTTGGACATATTGTAATACTATGTGACTCACTGGAAGAAATTAAAATGCTTGACAAGATGAAAGGCAGTAGAAAAGAGGAAGCCTGCAATACTCATGGATATATTCAATCACGAAAGCCACAGCCCTGAGTTTGAAAGCCCTGTGCAGGATAGCTGGCTGCCAGGACTCTTGAAGAGCTCTCATTCATAAAATCACCATAAGTTGAAATTGACTTGACAGCAAGTAACAACAATATTTGGAGAATATTTTGTGGACTTCAGGGCTAAAAGAAAGGAGAGGGAAGAGTAAAAGTGTACTATTTTTTACAGACAAAATTTAAAGGAAATCTCGCTTTATCCAAGAGTGCAAAACTTGCCTACAAATTTTATCCTTGCCTCCTATCAGGTTAGGTGACAGACAATCCAAAGAAGTGATCGTGATTTGTCATTTATTAGGAAGACTTGCTTTTAGCTTGGTAATCAACTACAAGAGATGTTTTGTGGGATGAGATTTTTTTTTCCCACAGCATCAGCGATTTCAAATAGTGTTCATCATGTTGTATTGGCCAGATCACAAGAAATAATAAAACATCAAAGACTCTATCTTGATGTACAGTTTCCAGCTAGTTTAGAGGGGAGGCAGACAGGACAGAATGACCAACAGGGGAAATGAAATGGAATGCTTAGGAAGAGCCCTGATGGGATGAGTTCTAACATGTTACTGCAAGCAAAAGCTGCTGCTGAAGGCTGAGACAGTTTGGCCTTCCTGTGGCTGAGAGCCTGTTTACCTAAGAAGTATGGGCTAGTTCAGATGTTCCTTCCCCAGGTATGGCCAGTGAAAGAGTCATTCATTCATGCCTCTTGACACTGAAAGGGGAAAAGAAAACAAGTGTTCCCAAGTAGGTGACAAATGTGGCCTCTCCAAATGCTGAGCTCTTCATTGATTTTTTTCAGTCCCAGGACTATTCCTGTGTTGGTGAAACTGGATAATACTCAGTCTGAAATCTAACAGCAAAACTGCACCCATCTTTTCTGTTCACTAGATGTGACATCCAAATAGCTTGTAATGTTCACACAGTCCTTTGGGCATAAACCTAATATGAACAAATGTTCCAACCATGTCCCAGTTTTGTGGAGTAAACAACATATTCCTGGATATCTGTGGCTTAGGTGTCTACGCACACACAGTGTTTAAGTATGTGCGGAGGGAACTACAAAATTCCTACAAGCCCACTGTGAATAGAATAAACCGGATATGGTCTTAATATGCCAACCCAATGAGCCCTTTTCAATTTTACATCTTCTTGAGCTGGTGTCCTAAAACTGTGCACATGTTTCTTAAGAACAACCTGAGTATGTCATTTATGTCGGAGTATTTAGTTTTTCTGATTCAGATTCCTTCCTTTCTCAGTTATATATAAATAGTTGTTCCAGAAGCACAATGTATAGCTGAAAAGTGAGCTGCAGACAAGCATTGCTCCTACTACAGTAAACATCTGAAAGATTTAATGTAAGCTTTGACATACCCTAGATTCTTCATAAAACTACAAAGGGCAATTTAGCAGCAGGTGAAAAGGAGTATTGGAAGACGGGGGAGGGAACAAGGCAGCCCTTGAGGAAGTAATAACCTAGAGGTTTAAAAAATATTGATCAGGAAAAAAATATCTTAATCAAAAAGTATGTCTTTTAGCAAAGGTACAAAAAGAGAGGGTAGAGGAAAAGAAAATGAAGTGTGTTCTGGAGACATACGCTTAATTTGTTGTGATGTTCCCTGAATATTGAGCTGAACTGTCTTCAGTCCCATTGCAATCTCTAGTCAATCACAGGAAAGGGTTGGGTAAAACAGCCAAAATCACTCCATTTACAAGAGAAGAAACAATGTTAATCAGCTTAATTTTTAAAACGCTACTGAATCAACATAGGTTTTTTTTTTCTACAGCATGCAGTATATTCAATAGATGTATGCATGTGTGTCATTTCCTTAGAAGACACAAGCTGGTGTATTTAGTATGACTTCCATCTGACTGCATTTACTTCTAATGAGACATGGTTCCCACCTGATCTTTTTCATCTATCTTCAGAGAAAAAAAGATAAAACAGATAGCCTGTTTCTGTCAGATTCTGTTCTTTGGTGTTAGGAAAACATGCTATAGTTTTATTTCTCCCATTTCTAAGTTTTTTGCCTTGATCTTATAAAACCTTACAAATAATCAGACAAAGCAGGCCTGCATGTAATTTAATGAGATTTCATACATTCAAACATATTTTGAGACTTTAAAGTTTCTAAGATGGTCTTAATGCTAGCAATAAGTTCCAAACAGATTTTCTCATAGAGGGAATGTTACTTTTGGAATTAGCTTCTGTTTTCTTTTTCAGCAGTGCTCTTGAACTAAAAGATAGGTCAGTTCAGTTAAACGTAACAAAATTAGATGCTTCATAAGAGCTCACTGGAAGTGGTAAGAGTTGGCCATTTATTTGACATTCATGTAACTTGGACTAAAAGCTTGATTTATAGACCTCTTTACCAAAACCAAGGATGGAGGACATGTAGTCTTCCATCTGGTGATAGAATGCTACTGCCATCCACCATTGGCTCCATGTTGTTTGCACTGACTAGGTCTGATGCGAGTTGCAGTCCAATAATATCTGAAGAAAGAATGGGAAAGAATTTCAGAGATTCTTGCTGAAATTATCCTTTTTACACTTCCCAAGACTCAATGGAAAACAAAAGGCACTTTGCCTTAGAAATACATGCCTTTGTGAGACTTGTGTTACATTTCATATCAATGAAATTATGTATAAATCATATATGTATTTTAAAAATGTGAATGGCTAAGGGTGCATGCAATGGAAAAATACATATAAACAATTTTTCCAATGGAGAAAAATATTTAAAAAATCAAACATTAGGAGAAGTACATAAACAAATATTATTTTTTACTCAGCTCTCCCTATGTATTGAGGCATGGAACAATAGATTAAAATACAGCAAATAAATAAATAAACAAACAAACATAACATAGTTAAAAACATTAACATCAATTAAAAATACAAATCAGTTAAAAGAGCATAACATTGATTGTTAAAAACAATCGATTCATAATCACAAAATTCATAATTTAAAGGCCATCTGGATAGGTCTGCTCAAAGAGATTGGTCTTTCACGCTGTTTTAAATGTAAACAGCGTATCCAGCTTTTGAATCTCTTCCTCCAGGTCATTCTACAATTTGAGGGCAACTGATGAAAAAGTTGTCTGGTTAACAGTTGCCAGCCTGATATGGTTGACTGAAGTACATGTCCCCCAGAAATTCTGAGCGTACGGAGTGGACTATAATACATAAAAAAACCATACAGAACATATCCATGAGGAAGGAAAAAACAAAGTTTCAGAACCTCACACAAAAAAGGCTGGGATGAGAATATGGTAGATTTGGACAGAAAATTTGAGTTTTTATATCTATAATTTTTAGGGTCACACATTCCCCAGCACTCATATTTATTTATTTTATTTATTTTAAAGGATTACCTGCTCCCACATGATCCAATTCAACAGTTAAGATCATAATCCAAGGCCCTTTTCTGGGAATGTCTGTCACAAAAGATTAGACGGGTGCTGATCAGTTACTTGGGAGGACTAATTACTCTCTGCAGTGATAAGCCAGCTGGCCCCTCCTTAAACTGCAAACTCCAAGATTCCACAGGATTTTGAAAGTGGAATAATAGCGCTATAACAGTCTAGTGTGGAAATGGCCTCAATCAGAGCAATGGTAGGAGGAGCAGGAGAAGTTGTGTAGCTGGCTGTCTCTTGCTGCAGCCTGCATAAAAGATGAGAGAGCATTAGACAGAGATCACAATGAAGAAGAGGGGAGGGGAGGCACATTAATAACTCGAGTTACACTAAACACTCTGGCCCTTTCCGCACCGGGGTATTAAAATGGTGCAGAGCAACCTCCGATGGAGGTCTTCTGCACCGTGGAGTGGATTGGGGCGGATTATTTTTCGTAGTTCCACACCTCAATCCGCTCCGAAGCGACCGGAACTGGTGGCATGGCATGTTTTTTAAAAGCCTCTTTTCAGAGGTTTTTAAGAAGCACGGAGTGTGTAGCCCCGTGCAGCTTCGTCACCGCGTTCCAGTGCAGATTTGCAGGCGCGCACTAGTGCATGCCTGCAGATCTGCCAGGGGCGGGCTTTAGGCTGGCGAGTTTGTCCGGTTGGTGGAGAGCCTCCGCCAGCCGGAAGCCGCCATTTTGGACACTAAGGCCGCCATTTTGGACACCAGAGGACTGTGGAACAGCGAGATCGCGCTGCTCTGTATGGCAACGGACTTACTTGGCTGCCGGTAAGCTCCGTTTTAGAGCGTTTTCCCCCTTTTCCCGCTCCACGTGCAGAAAGGGCCTCTGATAAGCTGATGTTTTGGACTACAAATCCTGTCATTTCTCCAAATGGATGCGGATTGTAGCACAAGGCATGTTAGGAGAAACTGGTAAGGAAAGCTTGTTTTGTAATTTTTTTTAGGACTGTGGACAAGTACTAGCCTATGTTTTCCTCTGTTTCTTCCTTCTTTCCTCCTTTATTTGTAATTATACATTTTTTAAAAAATCTTTTAAAAAGTAGCATTTTCTACATTTTTCTCAGAACTGGAACCATAGCACACTCTCCTGAATTTTTCAACTGGCACAACAGTTGTTAGCAATCAGTAACTCAGCATGTTACCTTTCTGGACGACAGTAACAGAAATGAATTGCAGCAGCTAGATTACTGAGTTAGGTAACTGTATATGTGTCTTCAAGTCTCCTGTTGTTTTATTGTGACCTCATGAATTACATAGGGTTTTCTTAGGCAAAAAATACTCAGAGGTGGTTTTGCCAGTTCCTTCCTCTGAAATATAGCCTACAGCACCTGGTATTCATTAGCAGTCTTCCATCCAAGTATTAACTGGGGTTGACTCTGCTTAGCTTCCATGATTATAAGGGGTCTAGTGCCTTTAGGGCAGAGCTTTCTGAACTTTCCATGTTGGTGGCACACTTTTTACACATGCATCATTTCGTGACACAGTAATTCAGTAAGTAATTTAGTAAGTGGAGGCAGCCCCTTCACCTAGGCCTGGCCCACCGCCACCCATGCTGGGATCTTCCTTGGCCCAGGAAGACAGAGGCAGCCCCTTCACCCAGGCCTATCCTGCTGCGGAAGGAGAGGCAGCCCTTCCACCTGTTACTTTCATGTGACACACCTACGCACTGCAACCAACACACAGTTTGGAAAGCTTTGCTTTAGGGCAGTGGTTCTCAACCTGTGGGTCCCCAGATGTTTGTGGACTTCAGCTCCCAGAAGCCCCAGCCACTATGGTCAATGCTCAGGGCTTCTGGGAGCTGAAGTCCCCAAACATCTGGGGACCCACAGGTTGAGAACCACTGCTTTAGGGTATTTCGGTCCTAAGCTGATTTTTTAAGAGGAACATTTCAAGTTCTGTCTGGGTCGTAGGTGGGAAGCTGCAGCTTCAAAATGCCATCTTCAGTGAGGTTCAGCCAATCACAACCTCTATCCGCAAAGTGAAAGACTTTTTTAAAAATTCACCTATCCCTTTTAATCTTGGAAACTGAGACTCCTATTTGCTGATTTTATTATTCTAAATTGTTCTGTTTTTATATTCAATTCCACTTTGTTATTTTGAACTGTTTTGCTGCTGGTCCATGGACTAAATCCATTGTTTATCTCAATTAGTAGTAGACTCCACAAATCAATGGATCTTACACATATATTGACTTAACAATTCAATTGGCCTATTCTGGTGGCACTGAAGAAATGGATTTAGCTTTTTCTTTGCTGCATTGTAAGATGCCTTAAAAATTATAAAACTAGAAGGAGGGCTATAAATGATTATTATGGAAATGTACATGTAATTTGCACATATTTGATATTTGCATGTTTTGTTTAAGTTGATTATCTTTGTTCCTTTACTTTTTAATCCACATTGAATTGACTAGACTGTCTCATTAGAACAGGAAGGTGGGATAAAGGAGATTTAACCTATTATTATTTAAACAATAATACTTTATTGTTCTTAAAATGTATTGGATTGGCATAGACATCTGAGACTTCCTCCCTCCAGAGATCTTCCATCTTTCCCCTTCCTTTAAGAGTAGCCGCAGTTTCATTAAAAAGAAGGAGAAGCTGCTCAAGATGACAAGCACTGCTTTCATTCAGACTCCTGTATCAGGTAACTGATGGCTTTTCTGTGCTCTGCCTTTAGAACACAATTGGTTGTTGCCAGCATTTTGGGCTGAGTGGCGAAGTCCACCTGAAGGTTTGGGTGATGGGCAACTGTAGGATATTGCTAACCTCTGCTGCCAGGCTCAGTGCTCCTTTTAAGATACTTAGCATTTTGTCATGTGTTGGATACTTAGTAATTCTTAAAATTTCTATAAAGCAGCTCAGCTATTATTATCCCTGCATTATTGGTGAAGAACTATAGGTAGCAGTTTATGTAAAACACTTTAGTGAATTACAGATAAAAGTGAAATTGGAATCCAGAACTTCCCAAACTTAAGCATTCTCTTAAGATGGCATTTTGAGGTGCAATTCTGATACATGCTGCTATTTAATAGTATAATGGTTCTGGATAGAGTCTACTGCTTACTCCATAAGCCAAGAACGGTAACATTTCTGATTGCTTTTGTATTATCCTACAAACAGTGTAGATTTAATACTGACTGTTCATCAAAGACACCAAATCCCATCTAATCTTGGAAGCTAAACAGGGTCACCTCTGATTAATACTTGAACGGGAGACTGTCAATACCAAGTGCTGTAGGATCTATTTCAGAGGCAAAACTACCTCTGAGTATTCCTTGCCTAAGAAAACCCTATGAAATTCATGGGTTGACCGGTGAACTGAAGGCACATAGATACACATTTATCATGCCCTACAGTAAGTCTCTCCAGAGAGGGCAACAGTTTAAGACTACACATAGCTGGACCACTCCGGTGATACACTCAGGCCCTTTTCGCATGCCTTTTTTTTTTTTGCGTGAGAGCCCCTTGAGCCTCGCGTGAGTGGGAGCATCGCTCCGTACGACGTACTCCCACTCGTGCGACGCTCATGAGGCTCAAGCGGGGCAAGCGCGCATTTTTTTATTTTCGGCTCTAAGCCAAAAATAATGTGTGCTCGCGCAATGCTTGCAGTGGCCTTGCGCACTTACCTGCATGCGGTGCGTCGACCCAGGCAAGCGGGTCGCGCTTCCTCCCCCAGCGCAGCTCCCAGACTGCGCTGTGGAAGGAAGGGGCAGGGCGCGAGAGCGACGGTCATGCTACCAGGAAGTGACCTGCGGTACGGAGGAGTGGGGAAGTGACAGCATTTCGAATGAGACTTCTCACGCAAGCTGCCCTCCCCTGTCGCGCAAACGGGTAAGATGCGAAAAGGGCCTGTTTGCACTCTCAGTGTCCTTCTCCACCACCCTGCCCCAGAAATCCAAAGCACTATAATAATGGATAGTAAATGGAGGAATAATAACAGTGCCCAAAATTCTTGACCCACAGTCTCCTTCTTTGTGAAGGGCACTATCTGAAAAGAGACCAGGTGTCACCTTGCTGTTTAAATATTTAAAGAAAAATGGTCTTTTGTCACAGCATAAGAGTTTCAAGCAAGCCTTATTTAAACTACAGATATAAAAATGTTGTGTGTGCACCTCATTGGATGGACAGAAAAACAGTTAACTAATAAATGCTATTCCCAGAAGGTCCACAAACAATGAAGTAACCAAAAAGAACCATATTAATTTCTATTCCATTTTCAAGCAAGGGAAGGAAATCAATATTTGCTTAATGGAAAAAAGGCAATAGTGGAGGCAGGGCAAAAAAGAAAGAAAGAAAGAAAGAAAGAAAGAAAGAAAGAAAGAAAGAAAGAAAGAGGGAGCAAGCAAATGAATTGTGGTTTGAAATCCAAATGTTGGAATCCTCTGCACTGGGTTTTGCTCTTGTGGCCTTGCACACTTCAAGTGAGGGCACTGAAGTACCTTCAACCACCTAAGTACAAAAAAAACCAGAACAAACTCAGGATATGAGACAGGGTGAAGCTTTAGTATTTGATCTTTGGGGTCTTCTGCTTTTATAGAGCAGAGTAAGGCCTACCTGATGTATATATATGTGCTTTCAAGTGACTTGTTAACTTTTATCAACCCCATACATTTCATTGGGGTTTTCTTAGGCAAGGAATGCTCAGAGATTATACAGTTGACCCTCCACATTTGCTAGGGTTATGGGCACAGGACCCTCACAAAAATGAAAAATTTGCAAACAACAAAATCTGTGTGTCTCTGAGAAGGGTGCTGAGGTATAGGTGGGGAGAATGGACACCCATGGTCTTAACTAGGTCAGGGAAAGGAGATGGTTGGCACGGTGGTCCTGTACTTCCTCTCTCTTGCCCATCTCCTTCCTTGGGTGTATGGAGAGCTTTGGGAGAGGACATGCGGTGCTGAGAAATCTCACTTTGAGCTGTCCTTCACTGGCCAGGCAGTGGCTGGTGGAGGAGGAGGAAGACTGGAGGTGGGTTTTTAAAGAGCTGTGTGGCCTGATTGGAGCCACCAAGAGAGAAGGTTCCCCTGGAAAAGAAGCACCTGAGGCCGGGGGCAGGGTTTGGAGAAACTCGCAAATAATCAAATCTGTGAATGTCAAACCTGCAAATGTGGAGGGCTGACTATACGAACAACAAATAAAGATGTAAAACTGTTTGTGAACTGTTCCACTTTAGACTGAAATAAGGAGATATTACAGCTGAACACTCTTTTATATAAAATAGTTCCCTGAACACAGTGAAACTGGGTACCAGGGAGAAGGGTTATATCCTAGTTTCACTTTTGCAGGGAGATTTCTCTTTGCAGTTTAAGGTGATAGTCTTTAGAACACTTACTGCCACATGCAAAAGAGTTTCCAAAAAAGAAGCAGCAGCAGCAGCAGCTTCTGACTAGCAGATGTTTCAATACAATTAGCATGTATAGTAAAAGGGTGGTGTGTTGCTCCCATACAAATGAGGTGGGCAGCATACAAGACCACAGCTGCAGATGGTTGTTGGTTTGATCTCAATCCAGGTCCCTGCAACTATTTTATCTCTCTCTGAGCAACTGCTAGATGGGGACAGAGAGGAAAGGAGAGATAGGCTGAAGTGAAAAAGAAAAGAGAGAAAAGGGAGTGGATTCACCTATGGTTCCTGCTGTTCCCATTCATCACGTAGGCCATTTCCACACAGGCATATTGCCCACGCTATGGCGACCTCTCTTAGAGGTCTTCTTCACCGCAGGGTGTGCTAGCGCAGTTAAAAAAAGTGAGGCTCTAGACCTCAAACTGCTCTAGCGCAGCCGCAGGGGTGGCACTGCGAGTTTTATAAAAACCACCTTCGCAAGTGGTTTTTACAAAACTCACCCGCGTTGTCCCATGGCAGCCCCCAGTGAAGAACTGCAGAGACGCGGTAGCACGTCCCTGCAGATCTGCCCAGGGGCGGGCTTCCGGCTGGCGCACTGTCCTGATTGGCAGAGCACCGCTGGAAGCCGCCGGCCGCCATTTTGGGCGCTGCCAAGCGCCGCCGAACGCCGCCAAGTGTGCCAAAATTCGGCAGCTTTTAGAACGGTGGATCCACGCTCTCCGCAGGGACGGAGCAACCCGCTCGCGGGTAAGCTCTGCCCCTGTGTGCACGGCCCTGTTTCGCCCCCCGTGAGGAAAGGGCTTAGCTGTAGCCCAGTACACTATGGAATGCATTCCTTGACAGACTGTTGTCCCTGCCCAGCATACAGACTAGCATGCTCCCTAGCACACAGACACTAGCTAGCAGAATTTCTTTTAGATACTACAGTCAAGGCTGTCTGGCAGTGGAATATGCTGCCTCGGAGTGTAGTGGAGTCTCCTTCCTTGGAGGTTTTTAAGCAGAGGCTAGATGACCATCTGTCGGGAGTGCTTTGAGGGTGTTCCTGCATGGCAGGGGGTTGGACTGGATGGCCCCTGTGGTCTCTTCCAACTCTACATTTCTATGATTCTATGATTCTTTCTCTTTCTGATATGAACGCTTCTACCCTTGTCCTGCTGCCCCATGAGAAGTGCTACTAGTAAACAAACCTGGTGGGAAATAAATCCAATTGAAATCAGAGGTACTAAGTATCAAAGAAATGTGGTTAGAAACAGGCCTTTAAGAACCCTTCTCTTGGTCCTACCACCCTCAGAAGCACATTTGGAGAGAACGCTGGAGAGAGTCTTCTATGTGTCTTCTCCTGGGTTCTGGAACACTAGTTCCCTCTTGTTTTTTCAATGGTAGGTGAAACCTTTTTATTCCAGAAGGATTTGGGGAATTGACAGTTTATAAGGAAAGGTCTCTTAGAAGTTTGTTGAACTCTTTTTTATGTCTTCTTTTTTTAATTAATATGTTTATTTTTTTATTCTGCGTGTAATTAAATTATTTTTAACAAAAACATTTGGTATGTTTTTACTTGGGTGTGTGTGTTTTTTCAATCTGCCTCTTTTAGCCGTCTTGAACTCTGATATTGAGGAAAATATAGAAATAAATGAATATATAAATAAAGCTAAAATCCTGTATACACACTTCGGAAAGTAAACTCTATTGCTCCCAATGACAATTATTTCTTAGTAGAACGTGTAGGATTGTACTGTAATTGTCCACTACCATGCAAGATCTGTTTGCGAAGTTTCAAGCTGATACTGCAGACACGGACTCAAGTTTTGAATTTCATGTACTAGACTAAAAACACAAACCAGTATGTAACATTGCATACCTTCCATTTTTTTAAAAAAATTAGCATTGAAACAGTTACCAGCTTTTAGATATTTGGAGCATATACACATAAAACTGTTATTACTCACAAAATACCTTCTTGATCTGAAAAATGAGAAGAATGGAAACAAAATTGTTTTTACAGCTGTACCTCCCTATCATTGCTACAGAGCAACCATAATTACATACTTCTCAAATATGAAGACAATAATCACCTCATTAACATTTTCTTGTCCTGACCATGCATTACTGGAATTAAGCAATCTTTTTTAAAAGCTATCAAGATTCTTCTCTATGAATTGCTTATATCTTTTTAAACTGTCAGAGGTGAATTACTTGCAGAACTCATTGACTCGGCAGCTTCTGTTTACCTTTCATTAGTTTTGGTTCCAAAGGAGAAGACAGAAAAGCTGCATTCATTCCTCAAAATCAGGGAATATTTGGCTTTCATAACATACAAAGTTATATATTTGTTTATTTTTCTATATCTAATTCCACTAGATCAAAAGAAGAATTCATTGAGCAATTCCTCCCCCCTCGCATTATTTCACTGGTGGGCAGCAAGTGCTTAGACTGCCTGTATATTACCTCAGGCACCACTTAAAGGCACTAACCTGCACGCTGGGGATTTGGATTTGACTCGAACACCGCTTCATAATCAAGGATTGTCCCAGGGTGAACTGTTAGGCTGCAGCTATGTACTCCAGGGTCAATTCCTGAGGGGGGCACATGCATTAGGGAAAAGGGGAGATCCAGGATGGATAAAAGGCTATTTGTGTGTGGAGGAAAGTAGCACCAACTGTTAAAAGATGTAATAAAGGAAGCAGCTGTTTGATGGGAATATTTTCTTCTTTCACTAAGATGTTATTACATGGAGCTTGGGAATCTCAGAACTCAGTGAGGGTTCTGCTTTTGAATAAATGAAAAAAGGCCATCTCCTAGACACTGGCATTTGTCACTCAGGGCGAAAAATTAGAAGCTCAGGGCCTTGTTTTTATTTGTACTGAGGTCTTCATTGCAGTTTAAAATGGCCTTAAAAGTGGACATAAATGTAATTGACTCCCATCTTCACTCCCATTGTAGATTCTGAATGTTAGTGAAAATAGTGTTGCCTGCTATGTGTTAATTAACATTATAGATCATGGTATCTAAATTATAATTAACATTATAGATGATGGTATGTAAATCTTTTACATGCATAAAGAAAGTATTTGGATATTTATCCTCCCCTGAGTGTTTCATGTTGAAGTCAGTATACCTGCTCTTAGAGAACAGTCCAAGACAACATGAGTTGAATATATTAAAAACTGACCACTATCAAAATGAACAGATATTTATAGGGGTGCACTATTGCAGTCTTTCAGTTCTTTGTTATATTAGCCTCTTCCTGTGGTGGAACCAAATTCTTACTCAGATTGCGCAGCACAAGGATATGCCTAGAAATACACACACACAGAGGGTAAACATGGTAGTGCAAGAATGGTATTCACTCAGCTTCAGTTTGCCAAAATATGAGCTTTTGATATGCGCAAATGCAACGCTATGAATTATTGGTTTGGCCCAGTGGATGGAGAAACTCTAAAGAAGAGGCTGTACTTGCTAGTTCAGTTCAGAAAGAGAGAGGAAGAGAGCTGGAGAAAATGGGAACTGTGCTTGCCAGAGATGAGAATTAGGCCCTTGTCACTTTGAATTACATACGCTCCAATAGCTGTGGATCAAATGGGACAGCCTTACCTACTCTTTTGCATTCGTGGGGTTTCAGGTTTTAGAAGTCCCAGATTTTTCCTTTCTGCTATGTTGTTTGAAATTTCTTCCAAGCAACCAAAAGCTGCCAATTAGTTCGCACTCAAGTAGCCCAACATTGGGCAGCCTGTCTTCCTGTTTTGACAAAGGGGAGAGGGCAGAGTCTTACCCTTTCCAGAAAAAGGTGTTGCAGTTACTTGTCAGACGTTAGTGTCAACCTGTGTGAGTACAATCAGGGGTTTCTAGTAAGCAAAAAGAGACATTCCTTGAAGGGATCACTTTTGAATTAGAGCACCCCACTGAACTCTAAACCAGCCTGTCTCACACACAGATGCCCCTCATCTTTCACGGCTTTCAGATTCCCGCTCTTTTTCTAACCTAGGATCAATATTGCAGAGAAGCATTCCTGATTTGCAAATACTTCAGTTCGTTAGATCTATTCATTTTTAGAGTTTTTTTGTTTTTCGCAGAGCTTTTTTTTGCAGGGCAAAAAACACAGCTGTACACATATCTACCTAGAAGTGAGCCCCAGTATATTCCAGACTAGGTCACGGAAAGGATATGGAGAGTGGATAGGTTGGCTTTACGGCCCTGCACTTCCCGTGTCTCATCCATCTCCTTCCTTGGGTGTGGGAGAGCATTGGAAGGGGGTTTGTGGAATTGAGAAACTGGGCTGTGAGCTGTCCTTAGCTGGCCAGTCAGAGGTTGGTAGAGGAGGAAGAGAAACAGAGGTGGGTTTTTAAAGGACTGCATGGCCTCATTGACGCTGCCAAGAGGGAAGTCCCCCCTGAAAAGAAACACCTGAAGTGGGAACTAAGGTTGGGAGAAATTCACAAACAATCAAATCTGTGAAAGTCAAACCTGTAAATGTGGAGGGCCAACTGTAATTTCATTTTATTTAGCTCCTGGAGGTAAAAGTATACTACATTTTTTGCCGCCCTATTTTTATCTTAAACGCTGAGAAGTAGGTTAGGCAGAGAAGGTGACTGGCTCAAACTGACCCCATGAATATTATGTGGAAATTGGAATTTGACTTATCTATGATGTGCATTGGTTGGGCTGAGGGGAGTGTGTGAACACAGAGCTCATATAGAGACCATGGACTGGAGAAAAAACTGTGATTTTCAGTGTGTCTGATAAAGACATTTTGAATTTATGATAGTGTATTATATAATACATAATATAAAATACTGTTGATCATGCTGCATGTGCACACTCACAGAGAAAGAGAGTATCTTGTATTAATTGATCTGGGATTTTTTAAAAAAGGCTTTCTAAATTCGGTACAGAAATTCCAAGGACTGTCTGCTTAAAACAGTAGTTTTATATGTTATTCCTCATTAATAATTTCTGCCCTCTTTTAACCCAGGTACATACTTTCAGCAACTATCAGATGTTGTTCAATTACACCTGTCATCTGTGAAATATTGGAGGTATAGAAATAGGCTATATTTTAGAGGAAGGAATTGAGAAACCTCCCTGTGAGGCCTTTCCTGCACTAGCCTGTTATAGCACGATGATTCCACTTTCAACATCCTATGGAATCCTGGAGTTTGCAGTTTAGGGAGGGGCATTTAGAATTCTCAGCCAGAGAGCTCTTTGGCCTCAGTAAACTGCAAACCCCAGAATTCCATAGGATGTTGAAAGTGGAATCATTGTGCTATAAGAGTGTAGTACAGAAAAGGCCTGAGGATTCCTTGTCTAAGAAAACCCTATGCAATTCATGTGGTCACCATAAGTCAACAGGTGATTTGAAGACATGTATACATACACAAACACACAGAATTAGGGCATTGAGAAGGTCTACAAAATTGCTGAGTAGCAAGATTTCTGCAAATAAGTCCTTTACTGGTACTTTTGGTGCTGCATGGAACTTAGAAGACTGGACATGTGCCTGATTCAGTATAAAACATGCTATATTGTTCCAAATTAAAAATTGATTTCAATCTGCAGACTGTTAAAACTCTTGGGATTGTTCTTGCACTGTTCATTTATAATTGGCCCCATTGAATCCAAGGAAATGGTACACAGATATTCCATTTATTTGTATGTTTAAGTGGTAAACCCAAAGAATGAATTTACCATGATGGTGACATAACCTGTTTTTTAAAATGTAGGTTGTAATGAACATATATAAGGTATTGGGGGGGGTGGCGCCCCACAAAATATCTCTCCTAAACCACTTTGCAGTGGACTTAGTTGTACTCTTGGAAAAAGCACCTTGGCAGGAGATTTAGGGTGAAAAATACAGATGGTGAAAGGATTGAATACACCATCTCACCCACTTTAAGTTGAAAACATTTCCCTTTTATCTCTGTTTGGTGTCAGCCTATATTCTGAAAACATAGTGCTGTTGCCATCATTTCTAGTAAGGCTTTGAGATTGATACCAGCTGAATGTCAACAAAAGAGCTATCAGAATTTAGTTGCTGTAACTTTCTTTGCCGTACATGTTGCTTTCATGTTTAGTGTGCAAAGGGAACAAAGGAGATCTGCTCCTTCTGTACCTTACATCCATGGGAGTGCAATAACTGCACTTGAACCCTGTAATAATTACAGAGCATTCCCAATTACTGGTCTTGCACATGTGGCAAGATTGATCTTGCAGATGGCTCTAGTGCTGTTATAAAAGTCCAATTTGTAATCCTTTGGATTCTGAAGGCCCAGTGCTGAGGGCTTTTGAGCTATTGTTTCAGTACAGCAACTCACAGCACTGAACCAGTTGAGGAAACACAGAAAAAACAAGATACAGTTGGCCTTCTACATTCATTTAGGTACCCACGCGAAAGTGAAAAACCACAAATATCAAAATGTGTGTGCGTGTGTGGGAAGGGGATTGAGGCATGGGTGGGGAGAGCAGGCACCCAGGATCCAAACCAGGTCAGGAAAAGGAAAGGGTTGGCATGTTGGCCCTGTATTTCTTCTCTCTTGCCCGTCTCCTTCCTTGGGTCTACGTGAGACATTGGGGAAATGTTTGTGGTGATGAGAAACTGGGCTATGAGCTGTCCTGAGCTGTCCAGGTAGTGGTTGGTGGAGGAGAAGGAGAACTGGAGGCAAGTTTTTAAAGAGCTGCAAGGCCTGATCGGAGCCACCAAGAAGAAATTTCCCCCCAAACAAAAAAGTGCCTGAGGTGGGGGGGAGCAAGGGTTGGAGAAACTTGCAAATAATCAGATCCATGAATGTCAAACTCACAAATGTGGAGGGCTGACTGTATTTCCTACTCATGTTATTCTGGAAATGTAAATTGATTTTGTTTCACAGCCAAACAGTAACTACGTTAACTTCAATTTGTTACTTCCAAGCTTTGGAGTGAATGATAAGAGTTTGATGGAACAATGATCTTACTCAGTGTGGAAGGGCTTCTTTATTTTTGTATAGCATACCTTAAATGTTGGAATGTAAACCACAAAAATTAAATTGAAAATATAATGTGCTTCTGTCAGAACAGTATGTCAAAGATATATTCTTTATAAGGTCAGCATGGGTTCCCATAATATCTACCCAGAATATATATAATTTGTGTAGGATATTTTGAGATGTAAACACTTCCATAGTGCATGGAAAAACCTCAAAAATATTAGAGGAATTCCTGTCTGTAACATTTTAAAATATGAATAACAACTCTTTAGGTTTTTATGTTACTGCTTAAGTATGGTTCATGCCTGTATTTATTCTAAATGGAAACAGAGTCTTCATCCTGGAAGTACACTTTGACAATCTCCATCAATCATTTGTCCATGTCAAAACACAGACTCTTTAGTGGACGGAAGGGTAAGTACTACTCCTTACATATGTGTCAAAAGGAAAATCAAACTTCCTCAGAATAAAACACAAATGAGTTTAGAGTGTGATCTATTTAACATGAATAGCAATATCCTCAAAGCTTGCCATAGCAGAATAAGACAAGAAAAAACAGCAAAGAGATACATACAAATCAATATATAGATAGTATGTAAACAGAGAAAAACACCAAATTCAGAATCTTCAAAGATGGAATTGTTATCACTGTGGACTGGCCTGGCTTCGGAAGATATTAGATATCGTTTTGATATCACAATTTGGCCCCATTTTGCCACCCTTGGCCAAGTGTTTGTGAGGCTCCTGAACAAGCACAGAGCTAGGCATGGCCACTAACTGTTGAACATTCCATTCTCCACCTAGGCAAGCCAGACTCAGCCAGATCTTGCTTTAGGAGACCTCCCTAGACAAACACCTCATTAAAGATGCACGCTAATACAAAAAGCCCCCTGCTCCGAGCAGGTAGCTTGACGAGCCTAAATGCTTAACCGCCCAGGCAGGCTGCATCTGCATACTGGCCATTCCATTGTCGATTCGGACTTAATTCAATCATGCTAAATTCTGACCTTTCGGAGACATTGTCTCGTGCCCAAACCTCATTGTTCTTCCCAAAGTACAGACTAGCCTACGGTCATATTTTCCCTCTATAACCCCCCTGAGTTTGAGAGCACATCGGATCGCTCTTGAGTTCCAGATCGCCTTGCTGCCGTTTGCCCGGCGAGCTCCCCTCAGCGAACCACGCTGAGTTCCTTCCCTCCATCTTCAACTTCTTCAGGACTACGAGAAAGGTGTCGTATCACCCACTTCCCCCGACAAACCCTTATTTCTTATTTCTTAGTTAGCGGTGTGGTTGTGTTGTCTTAAGTGGTTGTCTGTCCTTAATAAAACATCATTTTTGCTATTTTAAAACTGTCTGACTGCTTGACCCCGTATACATTGGGCTACAAGATTCCGCTGCGTTGCCCTGCCTCTTGTTTTGCTAAAACTTGTGCTCCGAGCTAATTTTCCCCACCAATACTGGAGCATGATTGGAGTCCCTCGCAGGACCCCCAGTAAACAGAGTAACAGAATGAAGTGACAGGAAGGGAAATAATCATTTTTTTTCTACCGTGTTAACATTCAATCAAATCATGATAATTCCTTATCAGAGTTACCATCTTTTATCCAGGTTGGCTCCTGTACCTTTAATAGCTAAATGTCAGACAGTAATTGAACATCATTGTATTGCCAACAAAAGAAAAAAACATCACATTTTGAATTTCTGTTTTGTGTCCAGCCGACCCCTTCCTAAACTGAAAGCCCCAGGATTCCATAGGATATTGAAAGTGGAATAACAGCACTATAACAGGCTAGTGCGGAAATGGCTCAGATGTTAAAAGCACAGGAACCCTGCTGGAACCAAGTGTGGCAACTATTTGTTTTTTCCCCCTAATATCATGCATACTCTGATGCATACATCATCTCAGAGTGTGTGTTTTAACATTTATTATTTGAGAACTGTGGGGAAAGCCTAAATCTTTTTCAGTGAGGGCCTTTCCCATTTATGGCTGCAAGTCCATAACTGTCCATCCTTGTGAGTCCTCTATCCTCCTACATGAGTGTTGGACTAGTTCCTGGCAAAGGCAGTGCTGCTGTATGGGGAAAGGATAAAGTAGAACTGCCACAAATTGTAACATTTTAATTGTTCTTCCCCCTCATATACTTTGCTTAATTTACCTCTATGTAGCACCAGCACTGAATCCTCTCCCTATGTACAGAAGAGGACTAACAGATATTGAGATAATAAATTATCAAGAAAGCTTTTTTATGTAGTTCCTGTTGAATCTTGAAGTGTGGTCTAGAAGAAACTACCATGAAATGTGTGTATTATTTTGTTACAAAATAGTGCAAAAGAGGCAATAAACAAACTGTGGCCTTCAGAAGAGGCAAAATAAATTTTAAGTGCCAGGACTCTTTAACACCTTAATTGGCTATTTCAGTGAAGAAAATAGCCTGTTACTTATTAAAAAGAAAAAGGAATAATCAGCACTCCTAACATATTAATTGTGGATGGCACAATAAACAGAGGTGCTGCAAGCACTTTAGAGCAGGGGCAAGGAACTTTGATTCCCCTAGATGCTTTGTACTACAAGATCCATAATCCCCTGACATTTGCCATGCTGGGTGACGCTGGTAAAATAAAAAAAAAAACATAAAATAGAACAAGAAACAAAACCAGTAATAGCCTCATAGTTTTAAAAAACCAGCATTGACTACACAAGTTGTTGAAAGGGCCTGGGTGCAGAGAAAGGCCTTCACCTGCCTCTGAAAAGATTTAAAGGACAATGACTCCAGGTAACCCTCTCCAAGAGGGCCATCCATAACCAGGGTGCCGTTGCCAAAAAGGCTCCCCACTGGTAATTACCCACTACTTCTCATTTGGCTGCTGAGTAGATTTTAAGGTTTCAGTAGGTACATATGGTAGAGAGCAGTCTTTCAGTTAATCTGGTGTCACAAGAGCAATCATAAATTTTGCCCAGACGGACTAGGAGTCAGTAAATCCATTGAGATTTACTTTCAAGCAAATATGGATATAACCTCAATATAAGAACGGGCAATAATCTGTGCTTGGGGCCACTGTGATTGTAGCAGTTGATCGGTTCGTTCTATCTTAGATGCTATTTTGATGACTTGCAAGGTATGTTGTCCTTTGTTATTGAATTGTACCTTCTACTAGTTTTACAGTAACACCTAGGGCAATGGCAGACAGTAAAATGTTCACTGTAGGGGTGGTGTGGGCTCTCTGGCAACCTGAAAGGGGAGCATATGGCTTCTCTCCCCTGCTCGCAGTGGCCTGAGCGCTAGGATCCCAGGAGAGCAGGACAGGCTGGTGGCCCTGGCTGGTGCCATCCCTGCCACGAGGAGCAGGCGAGCGGGACTCCTGGTTTGGGCGCAGGGAGGGCCTGGGCTAGTCCCGTCTTCCCTGGCGCCTCCTCGTGCAAGCGGTGGCCCAACTGCCACCGCCGCTTGCCCCTCTCGGCGGCTTGGGTCACAGGACAGGCAGGCCGGAGGGCGAGGCGAGGCGGGAATGCAGCCCCTCAGGTACCGGGAGAGCCGCTCATTTTACAGAAGGGGAGAGAAAGCCGGAGCCTCAGGGGCGGACATGTGAAGCACAGAGAGAAGAGGAGCGAGAGCAACTCTCTCCATCTCCGTGAGGGGAGGCACCGCTGGCTGCTCCCGGCGAGCCACCCGTCAGAACGCTTTGCCTCTGTCTGCGGAATTGATTCTGCTTCTCAGCCTCCCGAAACAGGGCGGCGGCGCCTAGCGGCCAAACTACATTACCCGGCATGCTTTACGCGCTCTACTTCCTGGTCCTCTCACGTGACGGGTAGCGTCGCTATGGCGGAAGCAGAGGAGAAGGTAAAAACTTGGAGGAGTGACCCGAACCCCAATAGCAAACTGGATATGATCGCGATCAGTGCCTGACAAATTGTACAGCCCTGCGAAAGGGAGAAGGGAGGGTGGAGGGGTGGGATTTATGTCGCTTTCAGATGTTGGGAAACTGAGAGGGAGTGGGGGGCATTTCCGCGCTGGCCTGTTACAGCGCCATTATTCCACTGTCCGCATCCTATGGAATCCTGGGGCCAGCTGGCCACTCCCTAAACTGCAAACCCCAGGATTCCATAGGATGTGGAGAGTGGAATAATGGCGCTGTAACAGGCCAGTGCGGAAATGGCCTCAGAGAAGGTGATACTTGGGCCGATGAGAAGCGATGAAAGGAAATGGGGCGAGGGTTGTGGGGCGGGCGGGCGGGCAGGGGGAATGAAGTGACGACGAGAATAGTTTGTTCAGGGAGGGAAGCTGGAGAAAATGTAAAGGCACAACCAAAACAAGATTGTTCAATGACTAGGAAGCCCAGCTGGAAGCGTTCCTAGGAGAACTGCTTAGATGGGAAAGTTGTTTGTGGGTTTACATTTGGACCTGAATGGTGGACAAATGGACCTGGATCACATGGGCGGGAGTTTTAAAAGCCGTGAGGTTGTGCTTGATCAGACCTGGGCATTGTACGGCCCCCGGGCCACATACGGCCCTTTGATTGGCTCTGACCCGCCGGTGTAAGGCTAATTGGAAATTACAAAATAAACATACTTTCTAAGGCCCTTTCCTCATGGGGGGACTGAAATGGGGCCGCGCACGCAGGGGCAGAACTTACCCGCGAGCGGGTTGCTCCTTCCCTGCGAGAGCGCGGACCTGCTGTTCTTCGGCGGTGTTCGGCGGCACCCAAAATGGCAGCCGGCGGCTTCCGGCGGCGCTCCGCCAATCAGGACAGCGCGCCAGCCAGAAGCCCGCCCCCGGGCAGATCTGCAGGGACGCGCTACCGCGTCTCTGCAGTGCTTCACCGGGGGCTGCTACGGGGCAGCGTGGGTGAGTTTTATAAAAACGGCTTGCGAAGATGGTTTTTATAAAACTCACAGCACCACCCCCGTGGCTGCACTAGAGCAGTTTGAGGTCTAGAACCTCACTTTTTTTAACTGCTCTAGCGCAGACCCCGGTGAAGAAGACCTCCAGGAGTGGTCGCTCTAGCGTGGGCAATATGCCCGTGTGGAAATGGTCTAACTTTACCTCATGCATGGTCTAAACAACTTGTCAAAACAATGCTATTTACTGCTTTTTATAAAGAAATACAATTAATATTATGCAGAATTGAGTTCAGCCTTTTGGCCCGGCCCTCCACAATATTTTTAGTTTCTCATGTGGCCCCATGGAAAAAATAATTGCCCACCCCTGTGCTTGATCCTCAGCCGGATGAAATTGCCCCTGGACTAATCTCATTGACATTGGTGCCTTGGGAATATGTTTCCCATCCCCGTGCCTTTTACTTCCATGGTTCCTGTGAGAATTAGTTGCCAGACTTCGTGGGTGAAGTGTGGTCCATTCCATGGAAAATTAGCAAATTATCTTAAATCCAACTCTTTTAGACCCATATGAAAACATAGTACCATGGAGGTCAATGTAGTTATGTACATAGAGAGAGAATCTTTGGTGTTGCACCCCATGGTGAATTCCACTGAAGTCTGTGGAGCTGTTCTCTGAGTAAATGCTAACATAAGATCAAGCTCTAAAATGTTTAGAATCATTACATCATTGGTGTATGGCTGTCCTTATTAGTTCTATGAATATACAGTATAGTCATCTCTTGTTCTGCAGCTGTACTAAGGGGGAAAATTCTTTTGGATGCATTCCGCATTTGTTTCCCTGAGTATTGCTTTGGAAGTTTATAAGGCTTTGTTTTATTTCAAGGATGTGGAACATAGGCCCCCGACACATGTTATTGCACTGCACTTCTCTTTATACATAACCAGCAGTGAGGGACGGCACAACTGTACTCCAGTGACATCAGGGTAGGGGGATCACAGGATCTCCATGCCCGATTAAGGTGTTGATAATTTATGGCTCAGACTGTTGCACACTGTGCAGTTATAGTAATACGATTCAGCTTTAACAGCATGGCAACATTCTATGGAATACTGCAATTTGCAGTTTAAAAAGGGATATTTAGAATTCTCAGGCTGCTCTAGTGCCTCGCCAGACTGTTCATCGTAAGATTCCTTAGGATGCAGATACAGAATTTAAAGTGGAGTCATAATACTATAATTGTGTAGAAAAGGCCCCTGGAGTTAGGCTGTCTTCCATATGCATTTACCTGAGAGTAAGCCTAAGAACTTACTTCTGTGTAAGAGTTTTTGTGTAATTATAGCAGTCTTTAACATCATTTTTTTTTAAAAAAATAATTTGCTAACATTCAAAGATGTAGCTGTGTTACCCTGTATCAGCATACAAAGGAGTCTTGTAGCACTCTTGAGACTAACTGGAAGAAAGAAGTTTGTAGCATAAGGTTTCATAGTCTCTGAGGACAGACATGTATGCTGGGAGAGGTGGGTAAATAGTTATAGAAGTGCAAAACGTGTGAATATACTAACAGTTTGCAATATGCTTTGAGATTTCTTCATCATAGTAATTTATTTGAAATAATGTTTCATGTAAAACAACAATAAACTTCTGCTGTCTAAAGGTCCATGGGCTACTTTTCTGCCCCTAGAATCCTCAAAAGGCTACAGAGATAGGGGGGAAAAAAAGCCCTGAAGGTCTGAAGTCCACTTGTAAAATATATTTTTATGATAAGTAGTTCAGTGGGCTCCTGTGATCTATTTAAAAAGTGAATAGGTCTCCTAGACAATTAATGGTAAAGCAGTTCACCTTTACTTGGCAGGAAAATGGCATTGTGGGACAGTTGGTAAAAACAGCCTTAGGAAGCCGCATGTTTCCCCAGGGCCATGTTTTGCCCACCCTGATCTAACACACCGTAGGATAGTTCTTTTTTCAAGAATTTGCTCATCTAATGATCTGGCTTCAGTACATCTTTTAAAAATTAATTTTTTTCCAGGACCGAAAAGTAAGGCTAGTAAACCTCAACTGATGAGCTGTGCTGTCTAGTTATTCACATCTTAATGCTAAATTATTTTGGTCATATCTAAGTTTAGCCATGAAATTGATTAGTTGATTTTAGTCCATTTTATCCCAAGTTATTTTTAATATCTGAAGATATATGTGTGAGGGAAAACGGGTTGAAACCAGCCACACATATCTTCCTAAACTTTACATAAACATATAGTCATTACGTACGAGTGGCTCCTTTCGGTAGTTCTCTCTAATTTTGGATTAAGTTTAACTGCAGACTTCATGGGTACAACATTGGACTTCATTCCGAGACTTTCCTTTCTTCCCTGTCTCCTATCTTCTTGAAAAAGTCAAAAGCTTACACATCCTGGTTAGTCCTGATAAAGATAAAAATCCCAGCAATACATTTTAGTATCCGCTTTTTTCCCTGCGCTTCTTAGGGACTAAGACAAAAAAAAAGTGTGTGTTATTTCTTGAGTCATTGGGGAAAGGAAAAGAAATCAAACTGCCTGAATGGTAACACCTTTATACAAATCTCTAGCACAAATATATTGGAATAGTGAGTGTAATTCTGGTTGCTACGTCTGGTTCCAGAGTTACTGTTTCTCTCTCTCTTTGTGCATGTGTGTGTAGTAACTCTGGAAAAGCTACAATAACTGTTGATTCCAACCCCAATTCTTAAATCTTCTTCCAAATGGCCAGAATTTTTGCCATGTTTCTGTGGGCCACCCTCATCTGTTTTAGGCTCAGAAGAGGCTATTTGTAAATCCGGAAGTCAACTGAAGTCATCTCACCATTGACTTAGTTGGTTTTAAAAAAGACATTAGACAGGTTTATGGGGGCTGTCAGCCTCTGCTAATCCCGATGCCTGTACCTAAGAGGCAGCATTATAATATGATTAGAGGCATCATTCCTATGAACAGCAGTTGCTGGGAAACAGCAGCAGTTGAGCAAGCCATCACTCTCATGTCCTACTTGCTGGCCTCTCGTGGATATCTGGTTGACCTCCATGGAAGATAGGATGGTAGGCCAGATGGGCCTTTAGTCTTGTGCATCAGAGCTCTTACTTTGTATGGCTGTTAATATTGAGTAAATTTGTTTTTGCTCTGTTTGAACTTCGTTAAATTATGGTTAATAGTGTGCTGCTCTTGAATCGCTGTGGTTTTTAATTTATATTTTACTGTAAACCGCTTCGTGGCAAAAAATGCGGAATGTTAATAGTTTTATAAACATTTATTTTATGTCCTGTCTTCCAAGATGGAACCTCACAACGTAGATTAAGATAAAGTACAACTAAAATTACGATTATGATTAAAAAGAAAGCAACAACAAATAAACTGTCCTGTTACAAATAATGCTATTTAAAAGAATCTAAATGTGTTTAAAATATACTTTAAATGACATGTTTTCAAGTCATTTAAAATGGATTGTTTTGTTTTCAGTAGGCTTTATAAGATATATTTACAATTATATTTCTGTATAACAATAAAATGGAGTATATTTTTGTTTATTACTTAGTATTCAAATTGGCGCTGATTCTGCAAACACTTGGGTCCCTACCTATAAGAGACCTTAGGTGCATCGTAAATCAAAGTGGGCTTAAATATTTGTTTGTTTAGAAAAGCACTTTTTTTTTCTTAAGAGACAAATGTCCAAAACCCAAATTATGCAAATATATAATTTATTCTTCAAGCAGCTGCCCTGTGTACTTAATTGCTTATATTAGCATTGCAGAAAGCAATTTAATACAATATATATTTTTCTTCCTCCTCCCCCCACCAAATCTGTGAAAAGGTATATTCATACAGGATTTTTTTCCCTGAAGAATTCCCCTTCAGAGAATTCAGATGACCTATTTATTGACAGTCAGGAAACGTAATCAATACACCTAAATGCTGTGGGACTCTGATTTTTCGTCTGCTTTTCAAAATCTCAATAGAAGGGTTTATGATCGGATTTTTGGAAGGATTTTGGTAGGATTTTTGGAATCAGGGACTGGATGTACTTTTGAGACAGAAAACAAGTGTCACAGTTGACTGCTGTTTGCTGTCTGCCAAGCTTCGCATGAGGATCAAAGAACAAGCAGTAGCAGGAAAAGGAAGTTTCTTTTTAACTGGAAGGGGAAATTTATACTGGAAGACAGACAAAACAAGCTTTCTTAACCAGGTGTCTGCGCTCATTCCTATTTCCTGCATCACTCTATAGAATAAAGTGCCTGGAGGAACCATATTATTGTCATTACCCAAGGATGATACTAACGTATTCATTTATGAGTACCAAGGCCTTCTACAGAAATTATTCTAGCTTCCTCCAAAATGTCAGTGCTTTCTCAGTTTCTCTCTAGAGTAATTTCTCCTCTTTTTTTCCTTAACGATCATTTCATAACCCATGAAAATATGTGCATACCATAATTCTCTTGTAAACTAGAAATTGTAACCATGGTTCAAAGTTGGTTTTCACATCATGGTTGTAAGAGATCTTGATTATTCATTGGACTCATTGCAGAGGATGATTTCCCTTGGCATTTATTGTGTATGTGATGAAATACTGTGTCCTGTTTACAGAACTGTTTTCAAATGCTGATATTTCTTCTCCTAATCAGTCAATGCACATCTCTAAATTTGTGTGTTTTTAGAATAAACTTCATTTATGTATTTATTTTAAACTGTTTCTCTTCTGCCTTTTCTCGTGGGAGTTCAGGGTGGCTCAGAAAGGAAATTTTAAATTTAGCAATTAAAATTGTTAATGAAAACATAAAAAAACTTTAAAACCTCAAAGCAGTAGTACATAGTAAATTGCAAACAGCAACTGAAAATATTAGAGTACTAATAAAAGATTTAACAAAGTTAAAAATTAGATACTGTTGTCCCCCTAAGAAGGAGAGTCTCTACTAGGTCATTAGTGATGAAGTAAGATGAACTTCACTTGACAAGAGTTCCAGAGTTTAAGTACATCCACTAAAAATCTTGTCTTCCCTCATTCCAGCTAAAAATACATATAAGGTTATTTGGGTATAGCAAAGCTTTTGAAAGAATGAACTCAATATGTATGCAAGCTTTGATAGGAGAAGGAAGTCTTTCACATATCTGGTCCCAAACCATTCATGACATTAAAGATATCACCTCCTCTTTGAACAGGTGTTAGTGTACCTGTTTCTACAACAGAGTACAGTCCCTGTTAATCACCAGAGCACTGAATTTTGGACCAAATTTAATCCCAAATAGTTTTTAAATGTTTCTAGATCATATTGCCAACTTGTAAATGGGGTATGTTGCCAGATCTACATTCTCTGTGAGTGTGTATAGTTGGTGTACTCAGCTGGGCAAAGGCATGTTTGACTACAACCAAGATCTAGGTGTCTGTAGTCAAGACTAGGTCCAGGAGAATTACTCCAATTAAGAATCTGCATTTTCAGAGGAGCGTTACCCCGTTCATTATCGGCTGAAACCAGTTCCTGACTCATGACTCTTGACTAAGAGAACCTCTGTGTTATCTGTATCTGCTCAGTTTGTTGGCCTACCCACAGTTCATTTTTCAGACAATGGATTTGTTATAGCACTAGTTGTCTGTTTGGAACCTTTTTTTCCTGTATATTTCATAGGCACTACCATCTTTCTTTTAATCACTAAAAATATAGCAGCATTTTGAGAGTAAGAAACAAAGCTGATCACGTAATGAGGCTGATATTTTATTTGCATTTTTTCCTCTTCAGCGTAAAAAGCATTCTATTCCCAGAGTGGCAATTTAATGGTAAAGTAAACATATGTGTTGCTTATTTATGGTCCATAGTTTGATCTCTGGCACTTCAATCAAAATTGTCTTCAAAATATTGGTTCAGAAAAATCTCTCCTCCAGAGACCTTGGGGAGCCACTGTCAGTCAATGTAGACATTAATGGACCATTAGCGTAAAGACTTAATCTCCTGTCCTACCTTGATTCTTAGGGTTTTGCATAAGATTTTTTAAAAATCAGATGAATTATTCAACATAGCCAATACTTGGAAGCTGTAAATACCCTGAGCTGAATCAGCACACACACCATAATGTCTCTAGCACAGGATGTGGAGGTTGAATGACTCAAAGAGTGATACCAACAATCTTCCTAAGTGGCTATATTACTTTTGTAGGGGTGGCCGCATTTTAACACTTAAGTATTAAACCACTAGCAGAAGAAATTACCGCATCAACTTTTCTTAGAGCAAGGGTAGACAACTTGTGGCCCCTCAGATGTTGGACTTGAAGTGTCATCAGCCCTAGCCAGCATAGCTGATGATGAGTGATTGTAAGAGTTATAGTTCAACAACATTTTTAAGGCCACTTGTTGCTTGACCCTGTTTTAGAGACCCCCTGAGAAATATAATTGAAATCAATTTTAGAAATGTTAGTTTACGCAAGAAGTATAATGATAATATTGAAATCTGAACCAATGAACACAGTCGCTTTTTTGTTAGTAGGCAACTTGAAGGAAGCCCATGTGATAATGATGTCTATGGAATGTTTCCAAAAAAGCCTAGAAAAAAGTAAAGACACCAAAGTTGTTGGACATAGAGAAGCAGATCCTTAAATGTCTAGGGATCTGAAATATTTTTCAGTCTTTTGTGGACCTGGTGCATAAAAATATCACCCTGGCTCTTAAAAATTTCTGTTTTGATCCGTAAGTGTTGTTTCCTGGCAGGATTGAATGCTGGGCCTCATAGAGCTCATGGTGGCTAAGTAGTTTTGTTTTAAAAAAAGGACTTCTACAAGAATCTTTACCATGAAGTTACTGCTCAAAACTAAAGTTGTGGTATAAACATCATCATGTAATTTGGTCATTTATATGCACTCTTTCCCTATCCCCTCCATCACACACACACATAGCCTGCTATGATTATTAATCTTATTGTCTAATGTTACTTCATAAGGTTTGAAATCCTTTCTCTCTTGAACAATATTTCTATCGCGCTGCTGTTAGAATGCTTACGTTCACTGTCAGCATATTAGTTGTAATCTTTTATTGCTATTGATAACTATAAATACTTTAAGTAAATCTTCATTTTGCTGACCTGTTGGAGGAGGCATAGTATCAGCACATTTTGCCACTGGACAGGTGAGAGATTAGCAAGAATAGACTCAATTTCTTGTGTGTGTGTGTGTGTGTGTGCGCGCGTTTATGCGACAGTATGATTTATTGCCTTGTATGAGAGGGATTTTAAAGGCACATATCCCTTGATGGCTTGAGAAATGTAGAAGCAAGAATAATGTTGGTTTTTAACATAATGCTTTCTGGAATTCTTATGTGAATTTAAATTGCTTGCTTCTTTAAAAGAAATCCAGTAGAATCTGAGTTCTAATGGCAAGAGAGAGCTATCCCATGTGAACCCCAAAGCAAAAAAATCTCAGCAATTGATGGGGAGGAATAGCAATAAATGTAGCAGTGAACAGTATATGATCAGAGTAAATATGACCATGGAAATCTCTGTTGTTCATGAAATGTTTATATAAAACGCTTGTTGAAGAAACACGTTAAGAATTATTTGGGTTAGATTCCATATTGCACCTGTGGTGTTTATTTTTCTGGAGATGTATTCTTGAGTTTTATATTTCTGACGTTGTGATGTGTCTACTGCCGTTTGGTTGGAAATATGATGCACAAGTAAGATGCTAATTGACTTCATTGCCTTCTTCCTCTGTGTACTCTTAGCTTTGTTCCTTGATTTTTTTATTCAGAAGTTCTTACTTACATGGGAAACATTCAAAGCTTATTTTCAGAATAGGAGTATATTTCACCTCCTTGGAGAGTTTGCTTATTCTTTGTTGGCCCCACAATGGTTATTTTTCATGTCTGTAGTTAAGAAAGTGGAATAGTCTGAAGTGTTTGTGTAATGGGGCATTTGTAGAATGTAAAATTCAGCCAGAAGGAACCTTACCAAGCTGAAGGGGATCTTAGTATGAATCAGTTGTGTGATTAATACATAAAAATGATGATATATGTCTCTTGATGAATAAGCATGTTTATAAAGCTGTGATGGAATGTTATTTCTAAAAATAAACAGATGTACGAATGTAAGATTTTACTATGATCTAGAATATGAAAAGAAATTGGCTAGAATTAAACAAGTTGATACAATGATGGCTAATTTGTGATTACAAATTTTTCAGAGGCTTGTTGGGGACCTGAAGAAACAGGTTATTTCTTTGCAAGATTGACTGAGTGCTCAGTGGAACAAGCAGCACAAAGCCTTCTGCATATCTGGAAACAGAAAATGATTATAGTGTTCATTGACTGACAGTTGTTCATACCACTTTTTCATTCCAGAAAAAATATCCTTGGATTAACAAATAAGAAATACCTAAAGCCACCTAGAGCAGCCTTCCCCAAATTGGTGCCTATGCTAGCTAGGGATTCTTGGAATGAAGTCCAATGCATCTGGAGGATACCAGGTCGGGGAACACTGCTCTAGAATGTGATCGGAATTTCCTGGATTTTAGGTGGGTTATTGCTACTGAGTAGCAGAAATAGCAATGAAGATGCATTTGGACTGCAACATCCTTTGTAAATATACTATGGAGTAAGTTCCTTTGAACTCACTGAGACAAAGTTGTAAATAAGCATGCGTAGGATTGTGCTGTTAGGTTATCACATGACCACTTTCTCCTTGTAACTTCTTCTTCCTTGTTACGTTGTTTTCAGGAGCCTAGATCTAATGAAGAATCTACAGATGAGTCTGAGGTAAGGGTTGTCTCAAGAGCCTTCGTGCTTCAACCTTGTCAGATGATGTTCCAGTTGTATTAAATGTCAGTCCTTTGTGCATAAGCAAAGAGGGCATGCTCTTCTCTCCAGACACGTTCCATTCCCTGGCTTCTCTGCTTCTTTTGGGATTTGGAAGCTGCTTATTTACAGAGAAGTTGTGGTCATTTTATGACAAGTGGTTTTTAAGTTTCAGTCACAATTAGAGAACTCTATTGCTAGTGAAAATTCAAAATGAATAATATTTCAAAATAAATATGGATAGTCACACAGTTTTAGTGTAATAGTGAATCTTCACGAAACACTTTGAATCTTTAATGCTTGCAGTTACACTTTGAGTGAGTGAAATTAAGATTGACAGATGTGTTTGAATGTTGCAGTTATTTTTAAAAGGAATTGATATTTAGTGATGCTGCAAAGCAAAGGTATATATATCTTTCATTACTATTTTGCAAAATAATCCTGCAAGATACAACTTCCTACATTATTTGTGACCTCTAAAATGATGAAAATGGCAAGAAAAGTGTTGGTAGAATTAGGTCAGCACCTCATTGTACAAGTGGGTCATTTACAGGATTCTGATCTGATTGGGAGTGGGCACCTGAAAATTCCATTTCCTTAGCCATTACTGCATCCCTCATACTTCTGGGTTGGTAGCTGAAGGAGAAGCCTGTACTGCTCAGTAACCCCCCTCCCAAATGTTCTGTCCTTTATTTTGTGAATGGGGGATTTGAAAAACAGATGGGGGGGATAGGGAAGGGCCATAGCTCAATAATAGCAGACATTGTTTTCATATGATCCTCAGCATCTTTAACTAGTGCTGGAAAAGACCCATGACTGAAACCCTCAGGAGCCATTGTCAGTCATGTCAGGAAAACCAGCTGGATAAACCAATGACATAAAGTCACTTCCTGTGTCCCTATTTGTGCTTTAGGATTTTCATTTTCACCACTCACATGTATAGCTTTCAGAATTCATGTTCATTTGTCACACTGGTAATATATTGATACGAAAAAGTTCTGCTCGCTACTGTACTTCCTTCATACATAGACTAACCGGAATATTTAACGAATGAACCTCGGGAGTCAGAAACTAATAAATGAAACTATATAAATAGTGAAGTAAACTAAAAATATATCTCCATGAGTTCAACCTATCAAAAATCCACAGATTTGTTGTAGGTGCATAATCCACATTGCTTGTAGTGAAAACAGAAAGAAATGTTTGATGCAGGAAGCATCTAGAAGAAATCCTTTAGGTCTTAGATTTTCTAAAAATTAAAAAAGTTGTCTTACAAACTAGGAGACCACATCATCTGAAATGTTGCTAGTGCTCTGTAGAGTACAATTTAAAGGATCTTCCGAGCTATATGTAAATTGTTAGTAGACAATGGAAGTTATTTAGTGGAAGGGCTAAAGCACACATGAGAGCATGATTTCAGTCATCTGAAAGACAATAGAATGGTTTGTGGAAATCAAGTCTATTGAAATAAATCTCCTACAAAGGAACAGCAATTAAAATTAGCATTGCGATCACAGACCAGTTGACTATTGCATATGCCATTGAGCAGTTCAACTACTTGTTGGAGAGGATGTGCTCTGATGCGATCCCACCTTAATATCTGGTGGTCTTGTATTTTAATGCAGTGTTTCTAGCTGACAGTATAGAGTGAAATTAATACCTTTGTTAATCAAAACATAACTTTGAATGCCAGTCTAGGCATTATTTCCACTGGACTTAACAGGATTATAGTCAGCCATCCACATTTGAAGATTTCGTTTTTATAGATTTGATTATATGCGAGATATTCCAACCCCTGTCCTCCCATGTCAAGACCTTCTCTTTTGGGGGAACGTATTCTCTTAGTGCCTCTGTTCAGCCCATGCCACCCTTTAAAACCAATCTCTGATCTTCCTCCTCCTTCTCCACCAGCTGCTGCCTGGCCAGCAAAGAACGGCTCACAGCCCAATTTTTCACCACCATAAATCTTCTTCTGATGCCTCCCCACACCCAAGGAAGGAGATGGGTAACAGAGAGGAAATATAGGGCCACCGTGCCAACTCACCCTTTCCTTCTTCCCTTGCTGACCTGGTTTGGACCCTAGGTGTCCGTTCTCCCCACCATGCCATGGTTCCCTTTCCACAGATACACACACATTTTGGTATTTGTGATTTTTACACTTTTGTGGGGGTCCTGTGCCCCAAGCCCTAGCCAATGGGAGTGCCAGTCCATAAAGATCTTGTTACTTTCATGTTGGTTGCAGCCACTAAGTAGTTAAAATCAGGATCAGTATTGAGTCTAGATAACTGGAATAGTAAAATTTGGAATCTAGCCTTCTCTGAAAAGTTGACATGCAGAGCAAAACAATTACAGAATCAAGAAATCACAGATTATTTTGGGAAACATGACCTTTTTTTATTTTATTTGTGAATCAAGAAGTATTTCAAAGACACCTTCGACTTCATGTGGATACCTGTGGATTTGCACTTTGAGTTAGTCTAATATTTGACTGAGAATACTGTGCTTCTGATTTGTCATTAATTTATCTGCTCCTTCTAGCAGAAAAAATTAGAGACAAGGTGCAATACATCAACTTGTTCACAATAAGCCAAGTGTGATGGAGCCTGGGGGTGTAGTTAGCGGAGCAGCCCTAGCGGCAGGTGGTCATATAACCAGATTGGCTCTGTCTGAGCAAAACTCTACCCTAGTTAGAGGGAGGAGCTGTGAGTGAAACTGCAGAAGGTATATATACAGAGAGCGTGAATTGGATTCTAGGTTCCTTCGGTGAGATTTTTAGAGAGAACTTTTAAGTCAGAGCCTTCAGTCAACCAAGTGGGGAGTTGTCTGGAAAAGAGGGTTGTCTTCTCTGGCTTTGTATTAGGCAGAGAAGAAACCACTTCTGAAGGGGTCAGAAAGTGGGATTCTGAGTGGGGAAAAACACCTTTGTGCTAAGGGGATCCAAGGGTGTGTGTGTGTGTGTGTGTGTGTGTGTGTGTGTGTGTGTGCAGGGGAGAGAGAGAGTGTTGTTGAATACTGTGGTGATTTGAAGAAATTAGTTAAACATCTTTGGGAAAGTGTTATTTAATATTCTTGAAATACCCAATACCTTTTTCCCTGTGTGTTATTTTAATAAAGATTACATTCTGTTTTTATAATTTCAGCCTTAACAGAGTATTTTCTTCCGTTTTATTTTTATCAGAACACGCTACCACAGGTTATCAATCCTTTTTGAATAACCATTGATAAGCTTTGCCTTTTATCCACCGAGGTGGTGGTTTTAGGGGGAAAGCAGGGTTGAATAAGTGGAAGGGAGGCAGCCAGGGTACTATAGCAGGATTAACGGGACCCTGCTACTCCAGTCAGGGGAAAGGAAAGCAGGCCTTGTTCTCTCTCTTCCACATCAAGGCTCTCCAAATCTTACAAAACTGTGTAATTTAGTGGCATTTCTGACCATGTGACTGAGCTCTAGATCAGATCGTGGTCTGTGCATGTACGGAGAGCGGTGATGGGAAGCGAATTGGTTTCTTCCTTGGGTATGGCTTCTTCTAATGTCTTCTTTGAAGGTTTCAGTTTAAAATCTTTGTTTCAGCTTGAGAATGAAGCTGAAGCATATCTCAGACATATTTGTATAAAGCCATCCCATGTTACCTGATCTCTTCTTGTCATCCTAATCTCAAGATTTTATTTGGGCTAAAGACCAGACTTTTCTGCTTATTTTACTTTGTAAAGGCAATGAACACTGGAAATAATATATACCTGTAACTTTTAGGAGCAGCTCCACAAGAAAATGAATGGGTAGTACCTTCTCTCAGAGTAAACCAAAGTATAACTTGACAACATTTTGATTATACATTCCAAAATGGTATGCATGTTTATTCAGAAGTCCCACTGTGTACAGTGAGGCTTTCACATAGGGAAATGTGCATAAGATTTCAGCTCTACCATCATGTATATGTTCCCTTCATTTTACACTTGATTAAATTAGTGTAAATAAAATACTTGCTGTAGGTTAGATCGCATACCTTGATGTGTCAAGCAAACCATTCAGTGGAGACAGTAGTAGTGCTTTCTGTCAACACTTCATACAATTGTACAAGATCCTTTTCTGTAACTGCTCTTCAATTTACTCTCTTATTTCATAGCCTTATATGTGATTTGGGGCATTATGAGCTCTTTCTTATCAAGTAGACAGGCTACTATTCAGTCCAGTTTGATATGATGAGCAAACAATAATCTAAGATAGTGTTTTAATTCTCAGGAGAAAAAACTACTTTAGCTTGGAAAGTATATTCCCTACAATCTTGAAACACTAAGATCTTTTCTTTAACTTCCCTTTGTATCATTGTTTAAATTGCATGTATGATGCACATTTTATTTTTTTCCTTTTCATTTCTGTTTCATCCCACTAGAGAGAAAGAAGGAAACAATGGAAAGAGTTATTGTTGAGCAGGTTCCTGTTTCACTGACTAATCTTAGATGCTGTGTAAGGGTATTGTTTTTGTTATTGCATATGATCATTAATGAAGTCCTTTTGAAAAGGGGGCATAGAAAAATAGATTGTCCATAAAGTGAAGAACAAAGTTTTATCAAATTTTGTATGGGGCAGTTGTTTTTACATGCATGCTTTCCAGCTTGCATAAAGGAAAGAAAAGGAGAGCTTAGGCTAGAAACCAAGGAGACAGGATATGCCCAATAGATTTCAGACCTTTCTCCTTTAAACTGTACGCTTTTCCATATAAATATTCTTCATGAATATTAGGTTTCAGAAGCAGCCTGCCCTATGAAATCTGTGTAATAAGGATAAGAATGCCCTCTTATGATTGTTTGTCACACTCTAGATCCCAATGAAGTTATATTAATCCGGTTTTCGATTCCATGTTTGTTATATTTACAACGTTGTTCTGATCCACTGAAAGGAAATATATAAACTGATAATAGATCAGTTATATTCCTACATTAACTCTGAATCAGACATTTCCCACTTTTCAAGACACAGGAAGATAAGCAACTTCATTTTTGTGTGATAGTCAACTCATACTTCATTATCACTTAGGCAGTGTATACCTTGCACTCTCTGTCTCAAAAGAAAGGTTCAAAGTCACACTATTTTCCATTTCCTTGGTAATGAAAGCACTGTACACGCAACATCCTAGTAATTTCTCTGACATGGCTTAACAAGCGATCAGCATTTAAGAAGAATGGGAAAGAATATAATGAGAACATAGAAATTATTATCATTCAGAGCCAGTGGGGTGAATATTTTAAATAATATATTGGTGTTTAAGTTGGATTTTTAATGCACTAGTTTTAAAAACAAATTTTTGATCATGTGTACTGAGGATTATAATATACATCATATTAGGATTTCTAATAGATTACTTTCAGGATTTTCTAATATCTACTGTTTGTAGGTGAAAATTAGATAGTTAATTTAATGAACTATTAATATTAAATAGAAGTACCAATTTTCTGCCTGATTGTTATGGACTATAAAAGGGTAAAAATACTGCAGTGCATACCACTTAATTGCAATGCAATTTGAAATACTGTGTATCAACATAGTGTGTAATTGTGTTGTCCTCGAAATAAAACTTTAAGTCATTGATGGAAATAAACAACATGAACATTTTTTCTTCTCCTTTAACCTACATTCTAGTATACATGTGGATGAATGTAATTCTGCCTACTATTTCTGGATGATGGAGGGAACAGACATTTTTTATATGTAATTCTCCACACCCAAGTGTCAAACTGAGGGTCAGAGGCTCACTCAGTAGAAGAATAGTCAGAGACAAAAACACCTTGATAAGAGAAAATCATGAGAGACATCAGTGAACAGAAAGCAGCAAAATGTTATGTAATGAGAAGCTGTGGGATTTATACAGTATCCAGGTATTTGAAACACAGAACTTTGTAGGGGTGCTCTTTCATGAATCTTTATAGAGTTGCCAACATCTCTTGTAAGGAGCTGGTATGTTCTGACATTAAAGTACATGTCCTAGCAATTGTGTAGTCTCTAGGAAAGAATCTGGGATTGTGAGGTAGCTAAAAGTATGTGGAGTTTGATGGTAAAGCAAAGACCTTTTTGAAGGGTAAGAATGATTGAACTTGGAGTTGGTACTTGGTCTCCCCTCTTTCTCTACTAGACTGTTGCATTTATAGTTCCTTTGCTGTGGCTTCTTCCTGCATTATTATATGGATATGGGCATAGAAAACCATTTAGAAAATATCAATTTGTAATTGATTTGTGCCACAGGGTGCAGGAATAGGTATATATGCATGGTGAGAATCAAAAGTAGCAAAGAGCATCTTAAAAACCAGAGTGATAAGACAGAATCAATTCAAATTGATACTTGATCAATTAAGATCAAAAGATCAAATAAGACAGACTCAGGCTTGTTAATTAATCCCTCAAATACGTAACCACATCAGTTTACTAGAGCAGTAATGAACCGGTGAGAGCTTTACAAATCCTAACAATGATTGGTTATGATCTAGTGCTACCTTCATGTCTGTTGCAAGTGGAATCAGGATGTGGAATCTTCCTCCTCCCAACACAGCCCTCTGTGGTATGCCTCAGCATATGGTTTTTGTAGCCTCTGGAAATAGATTTTTAGAATTCACAGGGAGCTGAACTAAGGGCAGGGATTGCTGATTTTGCTGGAAACACATCATTTATTGATGGATTCTTGCCATAATAGTATAGGAGTCTCTGGAGTCCCATTCTCTTCAGACATTTTCACACAGAGACCTATCTTTAAGGGAAATGTAGCCAACTTAGTTTCGACTCTTGGTTATTTATCTGTATTCCTTGATTGTCCAGATACAGTGCTACAACTACAACAAGCCAATTTGTTGTCCCTGCAAGTGCTCCAGCTCCTTTGCTTCCTTTTCCTTGTCAGGGTTGGTGTGAAACAGCTCCTCAGAGCTTACACAGAGTGCTGACAGGGAAGTGTCGCCTTGCTGTGACCAGCCAACTTCGGTAGAGCAAAAAAACAGTTCGGAAAGCTCATTAGTTAGGCTCAGGGCTTGTTAGTTTATTTTAGCACACTGGGGTTCAGATAACGGGGACAGCTGCATTCCAAAACACAATTACTACAGCAGTAAATCAGCAAGGATATCAGCAAGTAAAACCAGCAGCATGCCAGGCAGCAAAGCATAAATCTCTCAGCGAGATTCCATGATCAGGAAAAAGCCTAAAAGGTGAAATGTTCAGCAAACTCCAGCCTTTTTGAGGGCTTACCACCACCCTAGACCTTGTGGGGTGATCCAATCACTTTCCCCCTTGGCAACCTTCACTTGGTGATGAGGCAAAAGACCTTCTGGGTCTGGCTAGTCAGAACAACTTTGCACCTGTGCCCAAGGCCACATGCCTCCACTTCTGCCATCCACTTAGGAAACAATGCCTGCATTCACCTTGACTATCCTGACATTCCTTGCATGCCTGACGTGAGAAGAGTCCACTTGGTTTATTAAGCTCAGTTTTCCAATTGTGCCTGAATTTGGGAAATCGCAGTTTTAAAGGCAGCTTACAGATTGACAAATCATACATTTACCTTGGATTGCAAACTAGGATGATGGGCAGTACATAGACCACCATTTCCCATTTTGAAAGTCATAAGAAGCCAGTTTATCAGACTGGAAGATCCTTTTTTCAGTTGGTTTTGCAAGAGGAAAAAGGGAAGTACATAGGAGGATGTGTTCAGTTTTATCCACACGTCATCAAGCCATTGTTTCTCAGAGGTTCAGCGTTATGTCTTAACTGAGCCTATGTACATGTCTGTTTCCTATTTCCTCCTAGACTCTGGGATCCTATTCAGAGCTTCATGCTTTGACATCACATTGTAGGGAAAGCTAGAATGTATGGCAACTCAGAGGAGATGGCTATTGAAGGCATTACCCAGAAGGATGTAAGCAGTACGCCTTCACTACTGCCATTACTGTCAGAAGTTAACTTGAAGGAGTAAGGTAGTATAGAAGAGCATGCTAGACTTCAAAAATTCTTGACATGTAAAGTAATTATATGGCACAGTTCCACAGACTTAGGTTGCTATTTTATACATTGTCACAAGCCTTCAGAAACTGAGTTAAATGGATTACTCATATATCAAAGTCTTTTGGTAAAAATTTCAGTGGTATAATTTCTGGTAAAATTCAATAATTGAGGTTGAAATAAATTAATAACCCTCCTTAGACATAATCAAATATAGTAATATTTCACAGTGATAGGTCATATGAAATGCTCTTTAAGCAAGAAGATTGTTTTCTTACAGTTTGTCAAAGACATAGTAGCATAGAGTAACTGTTCACTTTATACAACCTTATACAGAGTATACATTGAAACTGTACTGTGTAATAAAATTTGAGGACTGGACCAGTGCACAAACCATGATGTGGTAATGTAGCATTCCCCAGCATGAGCAAAGACGATCACCTTCAACCCAAGTGTATCTTTAATCCGGAATGCCGCATGTCCCAAATTCTTGCTGGGAATTTGGGTATGTATAAATTATAAACTAATCTGATGTGTCTCTTGTGCAGCCTTCTTAGAGGCTACTGTCTTAAAATTTGCCAAGGATTCAGTTGCCTCTGGAGGCACTGCCAGGGTTGTGTCAACACAGCCGGATTATGGATTAGGCACAATGGGATTTTATGACACGCTTCAGTATTTAGCAAAATCTTTTCTCAAAATCTAACTCGTTTTTGGTGCAAGCTGTATCCTAAAAGTGAAACTGAAGTTGGCATTTCATGCTGATAGCATGACTGTAGTTTTCGTGTTAACTTTTTTCTCTCTCAATACAACTAAACACACACACACACTCTCTTTCTCTCTCTCTAACACACAGAAGCAGTAGCTATATCATCATAATTATTTGCCTTAGTTTATACTAAATTTTCCCAAAAATGTGAAAGGCTAAAATAATCCCTCTGTATAAAAAGAATTGAAAGGAAATAGAAAAGAGAGAGAGGAAGATTGCTCAGAGGAAGCCTGACATCCGAATCCATTTTTGTTAGTTCAAAAGCTATGGGTTTTTTGTTGTTTAGGCTTGTGAAAATCATGCTTTGGTAAGGAAATGGAAATGTATTTTTTTTCTCCTTTGGGAAGTTGATGGGAACAAGAATGCTACCATTTATTTATTTATTTCATTTATATCCCTCCTTTTCCCTGGCATGGGACTCACAGTTGCTTACAAAAATGCTAGAATAAGAAAGAACTAAAACTCTAATAATTAAAAGTTTTTAAAAACCAATGAAGTAAGCTATCATAGTAAAATGCCATTAAAATTTTTAAAGTGTAAAATCATTTTTGAAAAGTACTAATGAAGTTTTAAAAAAACCCTCTGCATAAAAATGACTCCATGCAGCTAATTAATCATTAAATTCATGTTTGAATCGAAAGTTGTTTGACTGCCAATGAAAGGAAAGTACAGCTTTCCTAGGAACAGGCAGAGCTACTGTACTTGTCTGAACTGTACAAATGCATTTCTTGTTACCATTTAGAACTAGGCGTCAAGACTCGGGGATGAATCAAGGTGTAAAGCCAAGCTGTGGGCCTGAGATTTCACCAGAGGCTGAACTATTATTCTCTGATTATTCTCTGACTTAGACTGATCAGGAGCAATTCTATCTTGTCTGAATTAAGCTTCAATTTGTTCACCCTTATCCAGTCTGTTCCTGGCAGCAGATACTGATTAAGTACCAAAACAGCTTCCCGGGAATTAGATGGAAAGAAGAGATAAAGTTGGGTGTCATGGGCATATTAGTGACACCCAACCTCATAATTCTGGATGATCTTTCCCAGTGGTTGATGTCATACCCACTCTTGAGAGTTTGTCTTCCTCATAAGATGAAGCAGACATACTTGAGAGGCAGTCTGATCATCAGCCAAGCAAGAAGAGGAGCTGGAAGAAAGACCTTGTTTTAGTGTCTGGCACAGCCGCTCCCCTGCTGAGGCAATGAAAGGCTATGTGCATGCAGCTATGAAACACACTGTTAAATGCATGATGTGATGTGGATGTTTCCTGAGCTGGCTGTCCGTATAAGCAGGAAGCTTGCTCCAGTCAGACTACTGGAAGTGAACTTTCAGTTCACCTCTTGACAACCTGACTTGGCTATTGTAAGCTCTGGATTGATTGATTGATTGATTGATTGATTGATTGATTGATTTTGGCAGAGGATTCCCATAAATTTATTTTGCTTTATTAACATACAAAGAATTACAGTGATAAAATAATGAGAAAAGGAAAGAAAATAAGAGAGACAGATCAAAAGAATAACAAAGGATTCTAAATAGAACTAGACTGACAAACAAAGTTGAAATCAAACACTCTGTGAGCACTATGTACATCCTTACTCCCTCCCCATCCACCCCATGATTTCTCACACTTCATGACAACCGTTGTTTTACAAAGACCAAAATGTTTTACCTCTTAATTATTTTTCTTTTATATATAATCACATCTCTCTGAACTTCAGGGGGTAATATGTACTAGATATCGAAACCTAATTTTGCTTCATCGTCAAATCTTTCTTTCTATATAAGGTTGCCAAAATTTTTTTTAGGTAGGATTGTATACGGTTACCTTTCAGCTAAATGTTCATTTATCCATTTTAGCTGATTCCGTCATTTTCTGTCATGACCCTGTCCCAGGACCTAGAAAGGACCCCTTCCCAACAGGCACCCCCTGGAGACATCAGAGGAACAGTACTTAGGGCAGCCAGTGTAGGTGGAAAAGGAGGAACCCAGGCTTACGCCAGTATTTACATAAGAAGGATTTGTTAATTAGGCCACAGGCTGGGTAAGACTCTGAGCCTATATAACAAGAGGCCAGAATGGGAGGAAGCTGTTGTAGCCAACTGATTCCATCAGTGGATACAGCTCAGCTTACTCCTGAATTCCTTGCTCATGTTCTTAGAATGCTTGTCCCTTGCCTGGACTATGGACTTTGCCTTTGGACACTCTATCTCTGGATTTACAGTAAACTCAGACTCTGTTTCTCTAAACCTACTGAGAACTTGAACTGACTAAAACAAACTTTGACTGCTAGCTCCTGTTAACTGTTTGATTTGATTAGCTGGAAGCCTTGGTGGGTTGCCAGCACTAGACATTTTTTTTTTTATGCATTCTTGTATCATTAGAATAGTTCTCTGCTGCCAGTATTTCACAAATATGTTTCTAGCTGCTGGGACAATATAAATTAACAAAATTCTATGTTCTTTTTCAATTTTCTCTTCATAGTCTTAACATGTTTAGAAGGAATAATTCAAGCCTAAATAAAATTTCCATTTTCAAAATTTTCTGTATTTCTCTGCTACTTAGTAACCAAAATTTCCTAGCTTTTTTACAGGTTCACCAAAGATGGTAAAAGGTACCCTCCTGTGTGTTACATTTCCAACATTTATTATTCATATTTTTATAAATTTTTGCCAATTTAACCAGAGTCAAGTACCATCTGTAGATCATTTTGGGAAAAAAATCGTTATAATCATGACGACATGTAAATTTTAGTCCTGTCTTCCAAACTCTCTTCTACAATTCCAATTGAATAGGATGACCAACATTCCTTGCCCATAACAACATACAAATGTTAATCAATTCTTCTTCAGTTTCACATTTTAATAATAGTTTATATATTTTTGCTGTTAGGTGGAAATTCTCTTTATAAATCACCTTCTCCAATTGTGATTAATTTTTTTTCAAAATCAAATTTAATTTTCTCTTCCCTAAATCTTTCTGTTAGTTGAAAATAAGTTAACCACTGAAGTTTAATACTTTCTTCTCCCAGTTTGTGATATTTCTTTAATTGCAAGTTTTCTTGTTCAAGCTCTAAGAAGTCTGAATATCTAATCCATCTTTGTAGACTTCCTAGTTCCCTTCTATATAAAGCTTCTTATGGTAATATCCAAACAGGAGTTCTAGCACTGAATCTGTCCTTTTATTCCCCCCTCCACCTGCGCACAATAGCAGTTTCCTAATAATATGATTTCCAAATTCTGAATGTACTTTCTCTTTCTTCTGCCGAAGGTACATGGAGCACTGTATTTATGAGCCTTGGACTGTTTACTGACTTCTACTTTGTCTGGACTCTGTTTTGATTTATGACTTCTTGGCCCTGGACTATTGCCATGGCTTGTGAACTCTAGGCCCTGTGAATTCTGCTTCAGCATTGACAGTGGGACAGGTTTTATGTAGATGTTGAACAGCATGGAGGACAAAACTGAACCCAAGGGACCCCATAGGACAATGATCGTGATACTAGACAGGAATTCCTCTGCACCACCTTCTGTGTTCTCTAAGAAGGATCAGAACAGTAAAAACAATGCCCCTAAGTCTCAGGTGGGAAGAGGGTTGCCATGGTCAAGAGTACTGGAAGTTGCTGAGAGGTCGAGTAAAACTTAACAGGAACACACTGTTCCTGTCCACTTCCAGGCATAGATCATCCAGCAATGCAACCAAAGCTATCTCTAGCTCACAGCCACGCCTGAAGCCAGACTGAAATTGGTCTGAATAGTCCATTTCATGCTGGAAGCCTTGGAACTGGAAAGCCACCACACAATCTAGAAAACCTTGGAGGGTTGCCCCTTCCCCACCAAAAACAAAAAATATTATTTTGTCCCTAAATGCCCCATGATGGAGCATGAGGAGGTGTTGTGTTAATTGCTGATCTGTGCCCCAATTGATGGTGAAACTTTGGTTGAAAGTCACATCTCTTCATTGCTTCTAGTTAGCTTCCCCTATTCCAGATTTGTTTAAAAAGAAGAATTAGCACAGAATATTGTTTTCTTCCATTTTGTACAGTGGGCCCTTGGTATCCTCTAGTGTTTAGTTCCAGACCCCACCCCCTGTGGATACTAGAATTAATGGATGCTCAGGTCCCTTTATGTACTTTGGTGTGGTAAAAGGGTGTCTCTAATATAAAATGGCAAAATCAAAGTTTGATTTGTGATTTTTTAAAAATATTTTCAAGCTGTCGTTGGTTGAATCCGTGGATACAGAATCTGAAGATATGGAAGGTTGACTGTATCTGAATATATATTTCGACATTAAGGAAAATAATTCTAGTGTTCTAGCATTAAAAATCCATTAGTGCAGCTAACAATAATTCAACACCTGTGTAAATAGTATTTTAAATCTAATTTTATATCAACACCTATAAACTTCTATACATTTTTGCTAATGTTAATTTAATACCACTGGGATTTGAACATGTCATATGCTGGCTGTAGTGAGTGTGTCATGTATTGGCTGAACATGTATTGGCTGTACTGGGAGACTATATGATATAATGGCTAGATTGTTAGACTTGGGCTGGAAAAATCAAGGTTTGAAATCCCTACTCAGCTCAGCCTAGTAGGCAATCCTGTGCTGTTTGTTGGCTGCACTCACACATAAAAATATGCCAAGAAGCCTGGTTTATGAAACTGTAGTGTACCTAAGGCCTATTTGCTTTTCGTAATTATTGTTATATAAAACAGGCATGGAGAGACTTAGCATTCTATTCAAACTTTGAGTTGTGGTTTATTGCTCTTCAGATAGAGTTGTAAATCAGGATTAAACCAGGTTTATTGTTTGCTTGGGCACAATTGGTATTTATCCCAGGTTCGGATAGAATTCTGAGCTATCCTCTCACATGAGTAGGAGAACCAAAGTGGGAGTAAGCATACTGCATTTCTCTTTTAATAAACTAACGTTATTGACTTATCGCTTTATGGGAACTTGACCATTCTCCCTCAGGTTAACCTTCTTTAGAGGTTTTCTGTGGGGGAACAAGAGGTTTTTGACAGTACGCCCTGAGCTGTTTTTGTGGAAAAGATGCGATAATAACTATATTACAGATGTCCAAAATGGATAAATACAAAAATACTAAATCTGATCTTTTCTTCCAACAATTTCTGTTGCTTTTTTTTTTACTGAATTGTGAGTAATTCACATTTCCAATACCTTCAGATAAGCAAGAGTGCACTGTTGTGCTAATTTCTGCTAGTATTTGTTCCATCTTCATGGCCAATTCATGAATGAAACAGGACTTAGCAGAACTATTCTTATTAGGGATGGGCCAACCGAATCCTTGAATCCTCAGCAGAGATTCGAGATTCACAAGTCCAAATCCCTGTGCAAAAATAGGTGAACTGAATCTTTCAAATCCACCAACCAAAAATAGGGTGTTTTTTTTAATTTCTTTTTAAACCCTTTTTTAAAAAAAGATTCGAAAGATTTGAGATTTGTGAGATTTGTAGATTCCCAGAACCTTCCAGGGATTTGGATCCAGATTCGGATTCGGAAAATTCTGGATTCATCCCATCTTTAATTCTTATTTTGGAACCAAGTGTCTCCCTTTGTAGTAATATATGCAGTTGCTTAAATGTGGTTGGTTTATGTATTAAAAATCTCAGTAACCAAATAAATCTCCAGTCGATTGATAGCTCTGACAAATACAAATAAAGGCCGACCAAAAAAATTATGAGAATGTTCCCTCTACATTCATCAGTCTCTATTCTTATTGCTTCTCAACAACAAAACCATGCAACAATTGAGGTGCCATATCATAAAATATTGGGGAGAAAACATCTCAGAATATTGGGGTCTGTTGACAAAAATAGCTAGGTGATGAAGCCTGCATTTCTGGTTGCTCCTTCATGTCTTTGTAATATTCACAACTCCTGGCAGCAGGCATGACTGAATGTGTGCTTATGCAATTAATAACTACTTTTTCTCTTTATTTACCCACTCAGTGCCTTCCTAAGGCCTATTTTCCTTCTACCATGAAGAGTTTCTCTGCAGTTATTTTCCTTTGAGAAACCAAGTAGTTTAAGAAGTTTGGGTTATGAACCTGACAGTGAGAAACTTAATTGATTTATAAAGAGGTTAAGAGAGGAGAAGCTGATCTTCAAATCATGCATTCAATCCCTTCAGATCTTTTTCTTCTGCTTACTTAAGATTTGTTAGTATTTACATTAACTACAGTTAAGACTGGCCAGCTTCTCCAACTGAGATCCTTAGCTAGCTTTAGCACTTGCTCAGTGTCAGCGCTGTCTTTCCCATTAACTATAGTTCAAGAAAGGCAAAGGGAGTTTATTGTGGGAGAAGAGTGTGCAGATCCTCAGCTCAGTCCTAGTGTTTTTAACTGTAGCTTAAGGCAAGTGTGGGGAACCTTTGGTCCTCCAAATGTTTTGGCCTACAAGTCTCAAACTTCCTTACTCTTGGCCATGCTGAGTGGGGCTGATGGGAATTGTAGGACAAAACATCTGAAGGGTTAAACATTCTCCACTCACAGTTTAAGAAATTGTCATGGTCACATATGCTCCAGAAGCAAAGAATTGAACCTGGTCTCCAGGGTCGTAGTCCAATGCTCAAATGATTGTACCACTCTGACTGTTTTCTCCTAAAATTCTTGTGGAAAATAAATAAGAGAGGAATTACAAAGTATTTGTTAGTACTTCTATTAAAAATGCTAAGAATCAACTTATTCCTATCTTTTAACTTGTGTGAAACAATGTGCTTTTTTAATTACAGGAAGAGAAACATCACAGTGATTTGCTCTTAATGAACAATATAGTCTTAAACCCTCTTCTGATCTCATTAGTTAATTGTATTAGTCTTATGTGTAGAGCTTTTAGCAGGAAATGACCGCAGAGAGCTTAGAGATAACTTGGTTGTTCTCATGCGTTCAGATGCAAACTGTGAAGACAAACAATGAACAAAATGAACAAATGGAATATGTCTTTGGATTGATTACTGTGACAAATGGTCAATTAGTTATGCAATAGCATGGTTAAGTGGTTTTCATCCTCTTTAAAGTCCTGACTACAGACTGAACTCATATTTTCTGTTAGTTTGGTTGAAAATTTTCTTTAAAATTTAGTGTTGTACACCCGTGTGTATGAATACGTATTATTATTTATGAATAGATCCATACAAATTTAGGTCACACTCTAGAACCCCTTTACCTGGGAATAAACCCCACTGAAGTCAGTGAGATTTATTGAGTGGACGTATACAGGGTAACACTGCTTAACACACTGAAAAACGCTGAACGCTGTTCATTATTTATTTTATTACACATTTTTATACTGTATCTTGTGAAGTAACTTGTGCTTTAATTCTTTGTTGGACTGTGGCCCTGATGCCCGGGATCCAAAGAATCATGCAGCCAACAAAGGGGAGGGGGTCAAAAGCATTTTGTGGTATGTTGTGGGTACAGATAGGCAATGATTGTGTTTATTCTTCACAGTCAAAAAAGCAGGGCATACGTGACAGCTGGGAAGTAAAATAACTCTTTTGGTCCCAGTCATTATTTGTGTATAAAATATTAGACTATCAATACCTGAAGGATAGATGACAACTATTTCAAAAGTCTTGGAAGTGAGTATGTTCTCTCTGGAACAACAGTGGGAATGGAGGAAGGTGTCAGTACACTGTAAGCAGCAGTGATATAAGATTTGTTTTACAAAAATATTTGAGATTCTTTTAGGACAACACAAAGGAGTTGTCTTTAATTAAAAGTGCCATATACTTAGTAAAAATCCATGATAGTTGAGAAATTGATTCCCCCCCCCCCAGAAGAAAGCTGTGAGTTTTCCTGTATGGGGGGTAAATGTCACTCTGTTCATATCTTAAGCTTTGCTGCAAGTCAAGACTTGTACTATTCAACCAGGTTGTCATAGAAACGCAGCTAACTGTCATTTCAACTCAGGCTGCTGATGGTTTTATTTGTAGGTTTGCAGGATTATTAAAATTTAACAAAAATTATTGATTTGCTTTTTATTTACGCTGCCTTGTGTTTACCTTTAGAAGTTCATGCTGCATAAAAGCTTCTCCTCAGAGAGAATGAATAGTGAATATAGTGAAACTCAAATCATCAAATGCTTTTCATGCTTTTTCCCTTTTTTATTTAGGAGGTGATAGATAGTCTGCACCAATGGAGTAATCTTGTATTTTGCAAATAGTTTTTCATTTTGTCTGTTTACAATGAAGAAAAAGCCTCTCAAATTCACCTTTAGCTTGATTTTTATTTAACATAAGAGATACCTGTCAGAAAAATCATGAAATGGGTACATCAGGGTGCCTGATATTTGAAGTTTCTCACTTTAGCCATGTTTTTTGAAGCCTCACAGAATGCTTCAGTGAGCTGAGTTTTTGAAAGTATATGTTTTTGTATATGCATGCGCAAGAGAAATTACTTAGGTTTCACTCATAAATAAGACAGGCAAAACTTATTTACAGTAACTTTATCTAATGGTCCGTGGATGAATGCTTTTATGCAAACTACTTGAGAGACTAGAATTAAGTTTTCACTTTGGTTGCACATTTGATGTCCAGATTTCAGCAGCATGTTGGATCTTATTATAATGTCTTGATGTCTAGAAGTCAGTTCTTACTTTGCAGATCTCGCACAGTGCACAGTGCATTGAAAGTGTCTTGTTTGCAGTAAAGATGTACAAAAGTGTAATTATTTGTTAATTGCCACATAACATGCAGGGTGTGTTAACTTTTTGATTGTAACTGTTTTGCATCTGTCAAGAATGAAGGAACACAGGTAATTTGTCTGATTTATACCCTGTGTTATAATTTGACATCGAGTCTTTCTGACTGGTAACAACTTTGTTCAGTGTTGGATTTACTGAATAAAATTGCTTCCTACTGGACATCTTGACACATCGTTTTAGACAGCTGCATCTTTGATTGTTGACATCCTTTTATTAATGCTTTTTTTAAAAAAAAATCTGTCATGAAAACTTTTTAACCAGAAAGCCTTTGGTTGTAGTATTTGGAAAAAAAGTTGAAATTAAGATCTTTCTTCATTTCAACAAAACATTTCAGCAAATCAGGCTTCCCGTCCATGTGAGGATATTAAGAGCTGAGAGATTTAACATAATCCAATACGAACCATTTAATTGGTCCATAATGCAGCATAGAGATTTAAATTTCTGAACTATTGCATTGTTAAGAAGATATCTGATTGTTACTTAAGGGTAAGGACATGTAATAGCCTTTTTTGAATACAATAGAAGATGATTATATATATGTCTTAATGTTCTTTGTGATAATATTCTTCAGTTTCCTTATGTTAAATAATACAGAAGAAGTGTTGAAAATATAAACCATTTATTTCTTGACGGGACCTGGGCTCATATCAAGTTTAGTCAAGAGAAGCCATTTGAGTAAATGTATTTAGATTTAACCTAGTACATTACATCTTTAAGTATACATTTAAAAAATTTAGGCCTCTACATAAAAATGTAACATCAAAGTGACAAAGGAGCGTTTAGAAATCTGCAGCCCATGGCCAATTTGGGTTTCTTGTGGTATAATATGTGAAATGGCTCTCAGCAAATAGTAGTTTCATATTTAAAAAAAAGGTTTGTCTTAGAATCATCGAGTTGGAAGAGACCCCAGGGGCCATCGAGTCCAACCCCCTGCTATGCAGGAACACCCATCAAAGCATTCCCAACAGATTGCCATCCAGCCTCTCCTTAAAAACCTCCACTCCACCACATTCTGAGGCAACATATTCCACTGCTGGACAGCTCTGACCGTCAGGAAGTTCTTCCTGAGGTTCAGGTGGAATCTCCTTTCCTGCAGCTTGAATCCATTGCTCCTTTTCCTAGTCTCTGGAGCAGCAGAAAACAAGCCCGCTCCCTCCTTGACATGACATCCCTTCAAATATTTAAACATGGCTATCATGTCCCCTCTTAACCTTCTCTTCTGCAGACTAAACATACCCAGCTTCCTAAGCTGTTCAGAATATAGGTTGTGGCACATCCATTCCTTTTAGAGCAACCCATACTTTATCATGAAATATGCATTCGAAGGTTTTGTTGTGATCTATAAAGCATAGGTTGATTTTCTTCTGAATTTTTTTTATCTGTTCCATTAACCAACGCTGTTTGCAATATGATCCCTAGGATTTCTTCCTTCTCTGAACCCAATTTGAGCATTCTACCTTTTCTCACTCCATGCATAATAAAAGATGCTAATGTACATTACTTATTATTTGTGTCAGTTATGTTACTTATTTTAGAAATCACTCTGGATTAATTAATTTAAACTACTTGTCTGTCCATAGCCTGCATTAATGCAGCATTCCTGGAATTACAAAAGCTGTGGTCCACAAATTCAGTCGCCATGACAGTCACTTCTTCTAATAAGCATTCCCCCTCTTTGTCTCTGACTTCATGTAGTACTTCAGAGGAATTTTGTTGGCACAAATGGGAGCACAATTTTCTTCCTTAATGTTCTGAATGATACATCTTTTTGCCTTGTGGTGTTTGTGTGAATTTGATCTCTTTCTGTTCATACAAGCAGAGAATTCACTGCTGGCTATGTACGAAGTGCCAAAAGTAGCTTGTCCCTCCAAAGAACTCCTTCAGCACAGTGAAGTGCAAGACAAGACAGAACCCATTTGCCAGGCCTGAAATTCAGTTGAGGGACGGAGATGTCTCTGACTTTGTATCGTGCTCTAGGGGTGTTGAACATACTTCCAGAACACAACATGTCTGAAGTTCAATCCTTATTTCTCGCCAGCCCACTGCATAATATTTATGGACCTCAGTCAGAACCCTTGAAAAGAGCAAAAGCTTGACACAAGGGTTCAGTTGAAGAAGTTCGAAGCCCTAATTGTGCAGATTGTTCATGTAATGTTTATCAAGGCAGAAATTGAAATGAATAAAATTGATCTTAATGTTCTCTAAGCATGCAAACAATCTCTCTTTGAGTAACTTCTGATGTTGGCCCAAATGCAGAGTGCTCCAATTTTCAGGTACAGAGAAGTTGATTTTGCAAAGTGGAAGTGGAAGTGCAAGTTACCTTTCTTCTCAAAATATTTCTGCATTATTGTATGCTTGGAAACATGTACTCTTCCCACATAAACATATCTCTAGGCTTCAGGTAAGATACAAAAGAATGGCAAGAGTCACTCATTCTTCTGTGTGCTGTCAGATCTGAAACCAAGGTTTTCTCCACAGGCGGATTTTTTAAAAATGGATAAAACTGTTCATTTTTCTGTCATTAGCTTTTCCATATCCATGCATTATATATTTTATATAGTCATTCGAGAATGTGTTTTTTCCCCTTTCTCATGTATATCTTTGCTCCCATTTCTTGCTTTTGCTTTTAAGAAATAACTACCTCTTGTGTTCCAGCAATGTTGATTAACATTCTTAAACAGAGTTTAATGTCAATCATGAGCATCTGAGTGAGGCTTTAAAGTGTTAGCGAGTGTTAGAATTAGTAGAAGACCGTCTGTGGCTGATGGAGGTAACACCAATGTCCATGGTTCAAGTAAACCTGAACACTGTTATTTCTCTTACTCAATGCAGGAAGATGAAAGTGAGGAAGAACCCAAGCTGAAGTATGAGAGACTTTCTAATGGAGTAACAGAAATTCTCCAGAAGGATGTTGCTAGTTGCATGACAGTGCATGAGAAGGTAAAGTTTTACATTTTAAAAAATGTACATGTTCCAGCATGGTGCAGTTGTTGGGGTGCTGCACCCTGGGAGATCCAAGTTCAAATCCCCTGCTCAGCTTTTGAAGCCCTCTGGGTGACCTAGGGCAAATCATACAATCTCAGGCTTGGAGGAAGGCAATGGCAACACCCCTTCTGAACAGATCTTGCCAAGAAAGTCCCCTGATGTGTTCTCCTTAGGGTCACAATAAGTCAGAAACAACTTGAAAGCACACAACAACATGATCATGCAGTATTTTCTTTGTTCCCTTTAAGTCCATTTGCCCTTTGACGCAAACACAATACCCAACAACTCCATATCAAGAAGAAGGTTTTACATGCACTTCCTGGTGATCTAATAGGAATTTGTGTCACAGCAAGTATAAAGGCATAAGTAAAAAGAATGTTTTCCTTTTCTTAATACAGAAATGGGTTAAATGGGTTCTGGAAACTATGGGTCCTTTGCAAACAGTGCAGACTGTCCCTACATCCATCTATTATCCAATCACTTTTCTGACATCTTTGTCAAGTGCTTGATGAATAAACATGACCTCAGTGTGGGCTTGCTTTGGCTCCATGCTGCGATGGATTATTTGCATTGAGTCCTTTTCTTTAACCTTCCTGTATTTGGTAACGTTAAACTGCTGATCCATTGTTGAGGTCAGGCATTCCCCAGTGAAGTCACAGGTATAAGAAACAGAAGGTATATTTGACAATAAATCAGTGTGTGTTGTAAAGAATATGAGACAGTGCTTGTCGATGATTGTACATGAGTAGAGTACTCTATCAGTGATTATCAGTCATTGGTAGTGTCTCCCAGATCCAGAATCAGTTAGACTGTGGTACTTCAAACAGTGTTTGGGATATGGTACAGTAACGCAGCTTCTCCTAAAAAAAAGATCCAAAGCCTGTTGTTTTTGGTTTCTTATGTATAAATAAATATTTACACCTCATCCTCCTATAAAAAATAATAAAATCTTTTCCATCCTTTAACACAATGTAAGATATGATTCTATATGCATATGTATGCTTTATTCTTTTTAAAAGGATGTTCTGTGCTACCTTGGGGATTTCTTGTGGCACAAACATACCATGCTCTTGTTCACAGAAGGACCCAGAAAATGGAAGGGACCTCATACTTTTGGGGGTTATAGATCATCAAAATGGTTTGAGAAGTTTGAAAATGCTGAGCTTCTGTGATTTGACAGCTGACAATCTAAATCTGAAAATATGCTTTTTTGTTTCTGTTCCCCCCCAAGAAGCAAATGTTTGGGGCCATGCTAAAAATAGTTCCTGCATTTGGGACTGTCCAGGTACTACCCTAATTATAGTGTCACAAAGACTGACACAATTACAGAGTTGTTTTAAGTAACTGAGCACTTTGGGTTTTCTAGCAAGCCTACACTATTTATGAGTAGGATCAATAATGTTAGAAGCTGGAGTGCAGGTGTCTTTTAGGAATTGGTCTCTTACAATGCTGAGGCTAAAAACTGAAGATGGAGTGTGTATCCTTTAAAAAAAATCAAACCCAATGAAAGAGTCATCATAAATAAAACTACAGTCTGTATGATAGATGTATGTTCCAATTAGAACAATTTGGCTTTGTTTGGAATACCAAAGACTGGCATATATTCAGACTAATTTCCCTCCAGAATTATTATTTTTTTTTCCTTTCAGTGCTAAAACATATTTTCACTGGACTTGCTGTCTGCATTGGATGACTAATCGTCATGGCACCTGGTGCATTCAAGCAGGCCTGTGCAGTGGAATAGTCATACCTAGTTATGTCTGCACACCTGATGTTTTATTAACTAGTATTGATTTTTTTACCCGGGGGACTTTTTTCTTCCTGTAAAAAGGCAACCTTGCAGGAGTGAAAGGCATTGCAGGGGATGAATTTCTAATGAACCCCTTCTCTTCTCTCCCTCTCCCTCTCTTTTTTTGACTTCTCTTTAATGTGGCTTCATATTTTAAGTGCCTGAACTGAAATTTCATTTTAAGCAATTCCATTTTGATAAATCCTTTTAAACCTTGACTTTCTGTAAGGTTATTTTTTTTAAAAGATTGTGCTGCTTGACTGACACGCTTAGTAGTGCCTGTAAATTTGAGCATTTCATTATAGGCTGCAATGATGCATGCTCACATGCAATGAAATACAGAGAATTTAGGATTCTGACCACTTGACTAGTGCTAAAGGAGGGAAATGTACCCTTTTCTGAATCAAGCAACATCCCATTTTGTGGGTATAATATTTTAAAGCTCTGTATTTTTGTTGCATTATGAAATAGCAAATAGAGCATTTCTTGCCATATGTTGATATCTTGCACATTCATTCAGGGTATATGCACACTATATACAATGTAGACATTACTCTGTTTTGGTTTTCCACCCATCTCTGAAGCTGAAAGGTGTAGCTATAGGTCCAGAATAGATTGTGTAATTTCCAGTTGCAGCTTTCTCTCTTTTAGCTGGAACTATCCTATGAAATAAAATATCTATCATTTCTAGGCACATTTCTGAGTAAATTACCCAAATATGAGAGAGATTTTTTTTTAATGGACTAGGAGTTCTAAGAGCAAAAGTAAGTATGTGTTCTTATAAATATGACATCTGTTCTTTCTGGGACTTCCAGAATGACTCAGCTGTGGTGTAGAAAAATGAAGGTACATTGAAACAAGCAGAAAATCAGATTAGGAATCCTTGTTTGTCCGTGTGTTGTGTGGAGTTTTGTTTTGTTTTTAATATCCCAGAATTTCATATTGTAGCTATTTTTCCAAAACTGATAGTGAAAAGTATTGGTGATAGCATGAAAACCCCCAGCTTCACACTTTCTTTCCTAAAGTCCTGACCTCTTAGTCCTCCTCCCTTTTTCATTTCACTTTCTCCTCACATGTTCCAGGCTTTTCCTCTTCTCACCTGCCCCTAGCTTCCTAACTTGCCTTAGGCCTGTTTTCCAGGCAACTTCCTCTGTAATGCCTTGGCTGTAGCAACTTTATGCAAAGATGTGCCTCTCTTTATTCTCAACCAGTTTACCAGTTTTGTCATGCTGAATATCAGCATAGCAAAAAAGCAGAGGTGGTTAACTAACTTTGTATAAAGTGCCCTTCAAGAATTAATATTTTGTTTCAACTTTGTTTGTGGGGTACGTGTGTTCTTAATTTTACAATTTCATTCTCAGATGTATGACTTGATTTATAGCCCCTGTTTTCAACTGCATTTGGGAGTCACTGCCATAGTCAGGACTATAAGCAGGGGTCCACAAGACAGTTTCTCAGGACTGTGAGCAGAGGTCCATGGCAGATAGATTTGGAAGGTAGGAGGCTATCTTGTGACTCATTTTAAGCAGCTGAGATGCACCATCATCACAATAATCCAAGTTCAGGGGCTTCTGCATCATCTGCATACTGTTGTTACATTAGGCTGCTGTGCAAAACATGTTGAAATGCATGTTTTTTAAATGATTGGATGATTTCTTTCTCCTCTTCTTTTTCCTTTCAGTTTTTGGCACTTGGAACACATTATGGCAAGGTGTATTTACTTGATGTCCAGGGGAATATCACCCAAAAGTTTGATGTTGTAAGTACAATCTACTTTAATAAAAGACAGTAGTAGACTAAAATATTGCCTTGGAATCAACATCATAGCTATCAAATTCTGTTCTCTTCAGTTGGCATTTCAGCTACTGCCAGTAATGAGTTCTACAGCACATGGTTTTCTGGTGCAACCTCTGCATACATGAATACAAGGTTGCATAAGGCATAATTCCCATTGTAGTTAGTGGATGCGATAGGCTTGCACGCATTGCCTCTGTTGACTACAATGGGACATGACATATTTTTTGTTTTACACAGGGGTTCCTAGAACAGAGTCTCCACATATACAGAGGGTGCATTGTACTCAGCATAATATCAGAATTACTGGAGCATGTACTGCTTGCATTTAAACTAAGCCAGCATTAATACTAACAGGGCTGTAGCATAACTTAATTTGTATGGGTAGTTGTTATTAAGGTTCTTCTGTAAAGAAAAATTGGGATGCAAACTGGAGGGATTTTTGTGAACTGAATATTGTGTGAGTTCATAAACTTCAGGTGGAACTTCATGCAATTTCAATGAGACTGATTTCTGAGTAACTGTTTTGTCCAGCTGAAACAGCTAAACTTTTTGCAATATATTCATAAAAGATATCCTTTTTGATCTTTAGTGGAGGGATCTGGAATAGGCATCCTCCTACTAAGAGACAAATAGACCATGATTTCCATTGTTACTTTGTCCTTTCTTTTGAGGATCCCATTGTTCTCACAGATGCAGATACATAGGGGAAATGGATGTGTTTCTGAAGTGCCTCGTAGTTGCCAAAAAGCACACACTGTAATTTAATTGTGGGGAAGGAATTTCTTCTTGTCAGCAGACTTGCCTGGTTTTAAATGGCTGGCATACGATGAGTTTTGTCATACAGTCTGTTATAGCCTTCCAGATTGGTTTTCATTACATCTGTCATCAGTTAATTTGGGAAGGAAACAAACAGTTTAAGTGAACATATCACATTCTGAAGAGTAAACTTTTCAGGTGGCAACTGAAGGATAGTTGGGATACTTTTTTCAGGACAGGTTTTTATGGTCAAATTCATTATTTTCACTGCTTTGAATCTTTTCTGGTAAGATGGGGTTGTTGCTGTTTTCAGAATAGCAGTTCTACATAAGGTGAGTGGTAGCGTGGGGTAGGTAAACCTCTCTCCACCTGCCCCTTCAATTTATCCCTTTAATCCAATGGTTCTCAACCTGTGGGTCCCCAGATGTTTTTGGACTTCAGCTCCCAGAAGCCCTGAGCATTGACCATAGTGGCTGGGGGTTCTGGGAGCTGAAGTCCACAAACATCTGGGGACCCACAGGTTGAGAACCACTGCTTTAATCAGTTAGCTCAAACTGACATATAGGCAGGCTCTATAGTTAAGAATGGCCCCTTGACATTGTTTTGGTCTGGGTCTATAGTTGCACAGTTGCACAGACAGAGCCTTAAATCTGAAATGGAACATGAACATATTGAAAAATCAGTTCTCAGTACCAAGAACTTGAGAAGGACATTGTTAAATGATAGGTAGAATTACTCATTGTTGCTTTTTGAATGGAATTTAAACCTGTTTGCGAAAAGAGAAAATGGTCATTAATATGACCATAATTAAAAAGGCTCATATGCATACCCTGTAACATATAGTGTCTGAAACAGCTTGTTAGCTTGACTATTGTTGATAGTTAATGTGTATTCTATCATATTGAGATGCCAAGAGTAATTGAAAATTGATTGATTGTCGTGCTACTTCACTTTATCTACTGCAAATATATAAAGCTAATATTTTATGTGAATATCCTGAAGCAAGGTCTCTTAAGGGATTGTATTGATTGAAGGAGAAAAGAATTTTAAAAATCCTATTTCAGCTTTGTGGGATCTTAGAGAAGAGGTACAACATAGAAGTTACATGAAGTCATATTCTGGAGTATAAAATATACCTGTTACACACAAGTAGGGCATATGTTTTTATGTATAGCATTGTTACATGTATTGGTCAGCAAAGTTTTTAGAGACCATTATCAGCACTTGTCAAAGTATCCCTCACAAGGTGTTGATGTGCTTGCAAAACAGAACATGTGTTCTGATGCTGACACAGCGATCTTTTATGTGGAAAGTGAAAGGTTATTTTTTTAAAAAATCTAATTACACAATTGTTGCCCCCCAACCCACTGGTAGAACAAGCTTTATAGAGTTGCATTTAGATTAACAGCAACCTTACCTGAGAGCAGTGAGAGTAATTTTGATAATATTCCAATCCTGTGATGTATATGTGCTTCATGTGTATGATAAACTCCCTGAGGCTCCTGTGCAAACATAGGAAGCCTTTTTGGGGAGAGACTACACCTATCTTTGTTTCATATTTTTGTGGCAACTTTTGAAAATGTGTTCATATCAGAGCAGTCGCTTCCGTTTCAGAAACATTAGAGTGGAGTACATAAGTTCAACCAAATGATTAACCCTTTCTTGGTGATGCTTGATCTATAACTCCCCTCAACTTTGCAGAAAGCCTATTTCTTGTTCTGTTTATCATTTTTGGTCAGGTATATTCTGATCCAAAACTCCACAGACGCTTGATTATACACATGTATTTCCCTATTAACTGTTAGAGGTGCTTTCTATGATACATGCACTGCCATGGGGATCTATGAAGCACCAACTTTCATATTGGTACCACTTTGTTTGACCGTAGTCCTTTTCTGATTACAGTAGAGATTTTCCTCAGTCTTGCTATCTGAGAGTCTTTATCTAGAAATGGCAAAAATGAACACAAGGACCTTGTACAAGTAAAACCTGTAATTCACACACTGAGCTATGGCCCATACCTTTCTTCACAAGATATGTAATGAAAAGCAAATCTGAAATACCCCTTCTGTTGCTGTGATATGTAGGGTCTAGTTCTTAATAGAATTCAGGAGGGCAAAAGCAGTTAACTGGTATGCATTAAGAATGTATTACCTTCAATAACAGAGATCCTATGCCCTGTGCATATCAGTTACTGGAGAATATAAGATGGAGAGTGAATAGAATACTGGATTAAATAAGGCCGCATGACTCTTCTTAATTTTTTGTGTTCTTAAGCAGCTTAAGCAAGTAGTAATTCTACTCATCTCAGAGTGCTCTTGGACTTTCAGAGAAATCTTTGTGCCTCTTGTTATTTCTATATTGTTCAAAAGAGGACTTGACAAATTTCACCTGTGACTCCCATGGCAATGTGAAGACGCCCACAAAATTACAAGCATGAAACATTTCATCTTCTTTTTTCCATTGCTCTTTTGAATATCCAAAGCTACTTGCATGTACAATGAAGTATGTAAGGTCCTGTAATGATGACCCTGTCTTGTATTTTTTTTAACCAACATTTTGAATAAGTATCATTAGCCATGCAAAAATGTGTCTGTTTAACTAACTTTGTTTTAGAGTTCTCTTTGGAAGGCAAAAGTAGGGAGAGAGATGAATAGTGAAAAAACTGTATTTCAAGTCAACAAAAGAATCCAGTCTGAAGTTTTAATCTGAAATTCAAGGAGATAAAATGAACAAATCTGAATCGAGAGTTGGAACTTGGGGAAATGTTTCGTCTATAACAACTGCTGACCACATGTTCATTATTCAAGATATACTTCCTTTTCTGTTTTTTTTTCTTACCAACATGGCTGCTTCTTTGTCAGTGACACCTGCTTAAGATTAACTGATATGTGTTCTTGGATCCTCAGCATTTGACAAAGTGGTGTTCTCTTGTATTAGGGTTCAGTGCTTTGAGTGAGATGAAATGTGTCAAATGAGTTGAAAATTATGACTTAAAGGCAATGGAGAAGAAAAGCCTGCTAACTCCACTGACAAAGGAGGATGCAGAAGCGATTTACAGCATATTAATTCCAAATGCCTCTTCATCTTCTCTTTTCCTCAAAGACTGTCTACAATTTATTAATATAATTATTGCCTCAGCTGACATCCTTGTAGATTAAAGAGCTGTAGATATGAAAGCTGTACAAACACATTTAGCTAAGTAACAAATCAAAGATGCTTTCAGAGGGCAGACAATTCATGCGCTGTTGCCAGGTGTTTTAATAAATACATATTTAGAACAAGTACAGTAACAAGACATGGCTTGTGCCAACAAAGTCTTGCACTTTGCCTAGAAAGGAGAAAATGTAAACGGCTTTATAAGCAGGTTTGGATTTTTAATATTTAATGGTGTAGTGGTGATGCATGAGTGTGGAAAACAAATTTAAATACCTAATGTTTTAAAGCATTCTTTCAGTGCAAACAAATTGAATTTTTTTTTAGCAATTGCCTCTTCTAAGGCTTTTTGCAAATGGGGGAATTAATACAAAATAGCATGAAATATTTAAGAACCACCCCCTTTTGAAGCAGAATTTTTTAACATGTGTTTCCTTAGCTCTTCAAGACGAGACTTTTATATTTAAATATTTGATGGCTTTGAGAACAAGAAAAATTTTGTTTAATCAGGAATGGCAGAAAAAGTTGAAGTAGTCAGGTTGCCTTTTTGCAACCTTGAAAAGCCAGAGGTAGTTTCCTTTTGTAGCACTTAGCCCTATTAAAGTTTCAGTATTTAAAGAATGCAAGAGGAGCCAAGCCCAAAAGTCCATCTAGTCCAGCATCTTATTTCTAGTGAAGGTTAGCCAGATGTTTCTGACAAGCAAGAATGGAAATCAGCTATCCTTTTTTGTCTTCAGAAAAAGACTCTGCCTTCAGCAATGAACAAGGAGTTCTACAATGAGTTCTACTTTCAAGGAAGGGTTTGAATTCAGGGCTTTAGTTGGTAGATCACTGTCTTCATATTGATGTATTGGAGTGTTAAACAATTATTAAGGCTTATGAGGTGTTGCTTGCATTTCTGCAGGGCATGGTAACACAATTCATTTGTGTGCCTTATCAACAAGTAAGGACACACTCATTCAGGGATCTTTGGTACTGTTGTTTTTGGCATGAGATATTTCTCATGTCATACATGTAGTAAGAGAGCACCTTATTTAGGGAGAGCTCTTGGGATGTCCAGCTTAGTAACTCATGAATGGATGGTCAACCCTGCCTTCCAGGATTGAATTTTTCTGTGCAAGAGAATGCTGCAGGTAGACTTTTTTCATCCCATATAAAACAACAGCTGCTTGAGTATTGCAGTTAGATGAGAAAAGGGATGGGCTTGTTTATGGGATACCTTTTTCCATTCCTGAATTTGACCATTCCTTTATATGGCTTCCCCATTTCCTCTACTGACAAAGGTGGTAATCAAGATCTGAAGAGGCAGATTGACCCTTGTTGACCCAGGGAACCCTGGTTTCCAATACTACTTTATTTCTTACAAGACACTACCTTGTCTCCTATTGAAAGTGCCCATTTCTAATGGCAATCACAATGTGGCATATGTAGTTTGAGAATAGATTGGCTGTTTGCATCTAACATAGGCATACAGGAGTGATGCTCTGGTAAGATATTACTTTGTTGTCCGAAGTGATCTCAACCTTCAAACTCTCTTTGGAGATAGTCTTACTTACCTTCTGCTCAAGTTCATCAATAGTATTGAAATGACTGCTGTACTCTGTTAAATTTTGAAGAACTTTGACTTTTTTTTTATGTTCATCATACTATCTCTTTCTAGAACAACCAAAGATTGCTTTATCTGCAGCTTGGATTGCAGAAAGATCAACCTCTATCATCTCAGAGTTCTATAAAACAAGTAGTAAGGCCTGTCTCAATGCCTTATGAAATAGCAAAGTTTCCTCATCTGTTATAGCTACTTTCTTTTATGAGGGATGTGACTACCAAAACGTTGTAAGACAGTGACACGATCACAGCCTTCCATTTTTATCTGGTCCTACCATTTTGATGGCTTTGCTAGAGTAGATGCAACATTGGCAGGGCTATTCTGCCTTCAGTAACTTAAGTGGGAGCCAGGTTACTTTATCAGGATAACATACTGTAGCTACTTTTAAAGGATTTGTTTTAGAAGTATTATAATAGGATTTTTTCATGTTTTATGCTATTCTTTTATCTACACTGAGTTTTTCTGAAACTAATGAAAGGTAAGAAATAAGCAGCAAGCGATGTGATAAGTCACAAATTACTTTTTAAACTTTGTAACAATTAATGACAATTTTTTTAAACATACACTTTAATTTTTTAAAACTTTAAAACTTTTTAAACACAAAAAAGTAACAGGAATGCTTTACTTTTTGAACGTACCTTTTCTAAGCTTCTTTTTATACCTGATGATAGACCCCTAACCTCCAGAAACTCACCCAATCCTCTTTTTAAAGCCACATGGGAAAAAAGGCCTAAAGCTTGTTGTCTGTTTAAGATGTGTGTCTTGCCCTGGTTCTTCAACAAATTAGAGTTTTATGCTATAGGAAGTTCTCAAGGTGCAGTGAGCTTCATATTTCCTCAATGGGATTATCTGGTTAAATATGTTACACTTGAAAAGGCCTTTTTAAAACTTCATCTACTGTCATATTTTGCCCCCATTTCAGCCAGTATTCACTCCCTCCTTTGTTATAACTTTGTTGCTGTCCCTGCTGATTTGTTGTGTGGAATTCTTTGTGAATGATATGTTTTTGCATTTGATAGAAAGAAGAACATTTTAATGACCCTTTCCATGGTATTACTGTGGAGAATAAAGAACCTGGCTAATTGCTGTTGGCAAAATAATGCTTCAGTTTTTTCTTCCTCTACATAGCAAGAAAGCTTTCTTGTATTGATTTAGAAAAGAAAGATTTTACTTTGGATTGGACTTGCATATGCGTTAGTCTTCAGCATTTCACATATTTTGACAGGCTCTGTAAATTTTTTCTGTTTATTACACTAACTGCATTATTTCAGTTGTCACTGCTAGTAGCAGAGAAGACAAAGCTGTGAAATGCCAACCAGACCACAACATGGAATGCTTACGTGTTTTTTAAAAATAATCTAAATGTGTAAACTGGATATTGACACTGTGTTAGCTGCAATTAAAACACATTGAAATCTATAACAAGTCCCTTTATTTTGACACATGTTAAATATGTAAAAGCTAAAAAGATGAACAGCACTTGGCCAAGATTGTCAGGGACCAGAAATTTGTCCTCATGTCTGTGGAACCTGCTGTACTGGAGACTGTATACCCATGGATTTCCCATTGTTTCTGTGCATTGCAGATGGCAGAAAGGAGCTGCTTCATATAAATACTCATGTCCACAGAGTGTATTGAAAGTGGATACTTCCGAAATGTGAGAACCAGCATGATGTAGTGGTTTGAGCATTGGACTATAGCCCTGGAGACCAGAGTTCAATTCCCTGCTCAGCTGTGGAAACCCGTTGGGTGACTTTGGGTGTGTCACACACTCTCAGCCCCAGAAAACCCCATGATAGGTTTGCCTTAGGGTCAGCATAAGTTAGAAGCTACTTGAAGACACACAGTAACAACCTCTGGAATACTCAAGTTTGAGGTCAGTAATCCCCAAATTGTAGGCTTGGATGAATCCAAATCAAAAGAGGGAAAAAGCATTTTAAGGATGTAGAAAATGTGTTTTATTCTTATTTTTCAAAAGCCTCATGTGTTTTAGCTAGGGAATGTTTATGACATCTTCTCCAGGGGCTATTAGGAGACAGTGCTTTTGATATCCATCTTGGATATCAAACCTGACAACTTCAGGAGAAGAAAAAAAGAAAGAAAAGACGAAGTCTTGTGCACCTCTGCGACTTAACAGATTTATATTAATATTCACTTTTCTGGGTGATAAACTACTTTCTCAGATTCTTGGAGTAAAATATTCAAGTCTCAGAAAGATAGCTGGACATGCAAAATTATATGGTTGCAGTGCACATATCAGAGTGAAATAAGATACAAGATGCAGGAAAAAAAGTATATTAATTGAGTCATAAACCTGCAAGGCGCTAGTTAATATAATCATCCTAGATCTTTTAGGCGTTTTACTCTGTTTCAATAGAAAAAGGAGGGCAAAAAGAAGAGTTTTGTGGCACCTTTAAACCTAAAAGTTTTATTCATTCTGTGAAACAAATGCATTTTTCCCCATTTCAGTATGTATACAGCATACTTCGTTGTGGCCTGTGTGCTTCACACATGGGTCTTCACACCTGTGCAGATCTATTCATGGAATATTCCAGAGCTGAGTAACTTTTGACAGTAACCCCACCCCTCTGGGCACCTGTATAAATAGCACCAAGACCTACACCCTTATGTTTTCTTTCATCTGTCATCAGATTCTCCTAATGGAACTCCATCTGAGTAGCTTCTTCTTTGACATCTCTCTCTACTCCTGACTCTGTTGTTGGTGAGTCCTTCGTATGGCTTCTAGAGTCCTCTTCAGAAATTGTTCCTCATGGGCAGAAAAGATGCCTCACTTGGATGGACATTCCGAGTGTCTCTTCTGTCTTGGAGAGGGCCACCATGTGAATTCCTGCTCCATTTGCTAGAGGTTGACAACTCAGGTCCTGCCTCTCTCACGTATGGTTTTTCCTCTGGGAGCAATCCCTAAAAGTTGCCAACATTGCCGCCCACCACTCCATTTGACATCCTCTTCTTTTTGTAAGACAAAATCATTGGCCTCACTCCTTCGAGACTGGCACCTCTCACCTTCCAGGTCTGTCAACATATGGCAAAAATCTGCCAGAGGGTAAAAAAAGGAGTGTTGCTGAATCTACCACTCCCAGGGAGATGAGGCAGATGTGAGACAAGGAACACCATGAGTCGACCACTTTGAGGTTGACCTTGGAACCTGTGGCTCATTCATCATCTGATTCCTTTTCCAGCCAACCTGTCTATGCAAGAGGTGCCTTGAAGCCTTGATATCGAGCTGAACCCTGGCTCATTTGCTCAGGCTTCCACAAGCTGTCAGATCCAAGACTTGCAGAATACGTAGCTAGCTCCTTGCCAACAAGCTGGGACTACCTCTTCAAGGGCACCCACTCCCCTACTGCATCAAGTGTCTCTAACCTTTCTTAACCAGCGTCATGCCTCTAGATCAACAGACTGGTGTTCAGCTCATCTTTCACTGCTGATCTTGTTGGTCCAACACAGATCACGCCACAGTGAATAATATTGTTACAGTCAGTAGTGCTGGGAAGGTTCCAACCAACCTTGACATTCCCATTGCTTCCAGAAAATGCATGGATATGCACCCTTCTGACGTGTTGACTCAATGCCACACAAAAAGGGGACCAAGCTCTTCTCCACCTCCAGCTCCATCATCGAAAGAATAAACTCCCACCTTGCATAACCCACTGGGTCCTGCACAGGTCACTTTTCCATATTTCCCTTTCAGAGGGAAGGCTGTGGAATCCTCTGAACCTTCTCCTCTCCTCTCTGTACAATGAGGTAGACAAATCTGGCTGTATGTCATTGGTGGAAGACATGTGTCCTTACACTGGCTTGAGCCTTTGCTTGGTGAAGTCCCTAGAGCTTGAAGTCAAAACTCAAGCTGCCCTCTCTCTTGATCCTGTTTTTCAGTGGGTGGACGTTCACAGCCTCACACTGGCTATGCTACCACTATTGCCAATGTTGTTGAAAGTTGTTAAGCAGTTGTAGGAGAATCCATCATCCATTGCTCTGACCATGTGGCATATGGAAAACCTCTGCCAGGTTCAACACGAGGGCACTGCCTTTCTCCTTACTCACCCAGTTCCTAATTCTGTCATAGTCCAGGTGGATCAAACAGCTTCCTGTCAGACAAATTATGGCAGCACACCACAGCACTGACTGTCATGTCACCTCCGTCACCTCCACTTCTATGCCTTGTTAAGATCAGATTTGACCAAAGATGCCTGGAACTGCATCAGAGACCTCCCCTTTGATGGGGAAGACCTTTTCAGTGCTTGATGAAGCTATGGATACACTTTTCAAGGCCCAGACCACAGCAAAAAAAGGGGGAGATCAGCCCTGATGCTTATGACCCACCAGGCTCCCTTGGAAAAAATAAAGCTACCCTTCTTTATATTCCTCCTCTTGTTCCTCACTTCTTCAGCCCTGTCAGTCTTCTGAATCTAAGGAGTCTCAGTGCTCTTCCAGACACTCCGGATAGTAGACTTCTCTTCTAACCAAGACATCCTGCTCAGCCACCAAACAGAGACTGAGAGCCTCCCACCTTTTCTGCCTCCTTACATCAGTGCCTTCTCTGAATGCCTTTCTTCCTCCCTGACCATCTTCCCTAATGTGAATGCATATGGCAGGATTTGTGGGCCTTTATGATCATCCCTACCTCACCAACTGGCTCCTTGCAGGGACAACAGACTTCCAACTATCAAGAACATAGTCAAAATTCTTGCTTTCCTTCTTGACCATGGACTCCAAATCAATATCAAGAAGTCCCCTCTCCTGTCCTCCCAGCATCTGCCATTCACTGGAGCTCTACCCAACTCCAAGCTTGACAGAGAGTTCCTTCCCTCATCCAAGGACCAACTATCCACTCCCTGGTTCATAGAGTGCCAGGCTCATGTCATAATGTGGTTTCTAGGCCTGTTTGTGACTCAAATCTTGGCATCCCCTTTGCCAGGCTGCATTTTTGCCCTCAGCAACTGTGGTTTCTCCACTGGCTCAACCCTCAGTGACAGAAGCCCAGTTTGTGAGTAGTGGTGCTGCCACACATTTGCTCTTCCCTCCACTGCTGGTTTCCCCCTTCTAACCTAAGGGCATGCCCTGCTGCCAGTCAACCATTCTCATTGCTTTTGATGGATCCAGGCAGGGTTGGGGCACAGTGCTGAGGCCTTTGGGTATAGGGCACATAGTCTCATGCGGAACATTGCCTACACATCAGTGCCCTGGAACTCTGGGTGATCATCAAAGACTTCTCTCAAGAGCCAAGTAACCCAGCTCCTGTCAGACAACATGGCTACAGTGTTCTACATCAACAAACAGGAAGGCACTATGTTAGCTATGATGACTGCACTGGCCATACTACTTTGGGACTGGTCTATCAACCAGACCATACTTTCACTAGCAGTGCATGTCCTGGGCCATTCCAACACACTAGTGGATTATTCTCAGCCCACATGAGTGGACTCTCTTGGATACAGCCTTCTCTGCAATTTGCCATCATTGGGACCATCCCACAGTCAAAAGTCCACTTCTCAGACAAATGAGAAGTGCAATCTTTATTGTAGCAGAGGGTGATCTAATGTGAACTCCCTAGGGGGTGCATCCTGCAGTGGCGTCCTCCTTTATATGAGTGTTGGTCAAGATGCAGGAAAACCGCTCAAATTGCATCCTCCCTGGTGGCTGTGCCAAGGATGATGCCCCACCCTCCTCCACCTGTTCTACCAGAACCATTTTCATCTTCTTTTCATTCCAACATGTTAAGAAAAAAATTAAAATAAATGAGAATAAAGTAATTATGTTTAAAGACATTTCAGAAAGAATGCTAAAGAAATATAACGAATATAAGGTTTAGGTTGAGGTACTTGGAAAAAAAGACATAACTCTTCAATGGATAGTCCCAAAGATTTGATAACCATTTCTAAGAAACCCAAATATGACATTATTTGTCTCCAAAACTTATATATATATATAAGACACTGTAGGCTTTTGTGGAATAAAAATATGGACCTAGAATTTGTATCTGCAAACAAGAACAAAAAACCAAAAAGTCCAGTCTTTTAAATAAACCCAACATTTGCATCCTAAAACGATATATGAAGATGGATAAGGCAGATGTGTAATTCTGCAAATCAACTGGATTGGCAAGATAATGCATTTAACGGGTATTTATGGCCCAGCTAAAGAGATATCAACATTTTATGATATTGTACTTACAAAATCAGAATTGTGTGGGTGATTGGGATGAAGTTTTTGATTCTAATCATGATAAACGTTCCCAAAATTAAGGAAACCCAAGAGAGACTACCCAGAATATTTTTTATATATATATATATATATATATATATATATGGTTTAATAGATGGTTGAAAATATTTGTAGCCAAATTCCAAAGACTAAACTTTTTTTTCAAATTGTCATGAATCTTTCTCAAGAATGCGTATCTTATGTTTTGGATTTCTAAGAATATGGCCAACTGGCCAACTTAGTAAAGAGTATGGGCATTTTACCATCGTCTTTCAGATCATAATCCGATCACAATGCTTTTGAATAAAGAGCAAATGCAGTTTATATGGAGACTCAGTAAATATCTGCTTCTGAAGATGGAAATATTACAACACTGTAAACAAGAATTGAAGAAATTCTTTGAACTGAATTTAAACAAGTATACAGATCCCATGATAGTTTGAGGTGCAAGCAAAGCTTATATGAGAGAACAATTTATAAAATATGGCTCTAAATTGAGAAAAAGAAAGAGAAGCCAAAAAGAATAAATTGATGGACAGAATACACAACTTGGACAGGAAACTCAAGAAAATTTAAGTTATTTCAACAACAATTCTCTCTATTTACAGTACAAGAAATGAATGCTAAACTACTATATCTTAAACAAAAGAATTTTGAAATTTTATATAAACCCAGTAAGAGGCTCTCTTGCAAGTTGAGACAGGAAAGGATAAAGAAATCAGTCACAAAGTTGAGGAAGGGAGAGCAGTATGTAACAGACAACTTAAAAATATTAAAAGTCTTTGAGGAATGATACAGAGGTTTATATACAAGGGACAACAAAAATGTATATGGAAGATCATTTAGGTAGACTCCAATTAAAAGTCAGAATGGGCCTGTGAGAACTATGAAGCTTATCGGAGCAAAAAAAAAATTAAAGCTGAGAAAGTTCCAGGCTCAGATGGACTATCTGTAGTATGTTATACGAAATTAGAAGATGAGTTACTTCAACTACTAGAGGTGGTATGTGATGAATTATTAGTAGGAGGATGGATGTCACAATCTTTGAGAAATACTTATATTACAGTGATTCAGAAAGAAGATACAGATGAACCATTAATGAGTTATAGATCTATTAAACAATGACTATAAGATATTTACTACTATGTTTGCAATTTTTTTAGGAAGTATATTTTTCAGAATATTCATGTGGATCAGAGTGAATTTTTGCCAAAAAGGCAACTAAGGAGTAATGTCAGCTGTCCTTAGTATTATTGCATATTTGGAATATTGTAAGGACAAAAGGGATGTATTTTTTTTAAGTAAAAGAAAGTGTGTGATAATATGTCTTGGAATTAGATGTTTTAAGTATTAGAACTAATGGACTTTGTCTTTATTGCCCAAATATTTTCACCAATCTACTCAGTTCACAAGTACAAAATGAGGCCAGACAAGGTTGCCCTCTCTCATATTTACTGTTTATTTTGACATTTATTTTGGCACTGAGAGAGATCAGACAAGATGACAGAATCCAGTGGGTGAGAATTAAAAAAAAATGGTATAAGCAGATGATCTTGTGATAATGACACAAAACCCGCTGGAATTAATTAAGGCTCTTTTGGAAAAAAATTAAGGCATTTGGGACATGTTCTGGTTTTAAAGTGAATTAAAACAAAATTGCTGACTAAATATGGCTTCAGAAGAGAACAAACTAAATGCTCATTCAAGTTCTACTGTGGAGAAAAAGGACAAACTGAGACTTACAAACATGAAGCACAACACTTTATTATTTCAAAATAACTATGAAATAATCTGGAAATTAAAAGAGACTTTAGAAAAATGCAGAATTTAAATTTGTCTCTTTTGGGTAGAACTGCGGTATTAAAAGCAGCTATTTTGCCAAGACTTTAAACTCCCAGTTGGAAGTTTAAATCAAGTGAGATGTTTCTTAAGGAAGGCAAAGATCTTATTTGATTTACTTATATGTGACTCAAGGATAGATTTAACCAACGTAAGAGAGATCTAGCCATAGAGGTATGAGAAAATGAGTCTTATTTAGAGTTGTGTAAAGATGATGACCATGTAATATAAAAAGTATGCAAATACCTTTTGAAACTAGAGACAGAAGATGAACCTGTTAAAGAGTATATGATAAGATGGGCCCAAACTTTTGTATGGAAAAAATGTGGTTTAAAGATATAGAATTTACTCTATGTAGTAATTTAAAACAACGATGTGTAAGATGATGAATAGCTTGGGTGTTGACAACCCCAACACTGAGTTCAAGCTGTTGAAAAGGTGTAAGAATGTGTGAAATTAATATTTGGAATGGCAAGATAAGGAGGGCTCCTTTTTCCATATATTATGGACTTGTAAGAAGGTAAAAAAGTTATTGGTCTAAGATTTACATGTTAATCCAAAAAACTAAGGTGGATTTTGTAATATCACCAGTAATGTTTTTTTAGTGGATATTATAGATAAAGAATTGGATGGGTAAATATAGATTGCTTCTTTGTGATATGATAGCAGCAAGAACATTGTCTGCTCAACAACCCAAAGCACCAGTGATGGAAAAATGGATTGTTAAGATTGTTATCTGAGTTAGCCCAAACTGCCATACTAATGTGAGTTTGAAAGAATAAACCCACTGAAGTTTTTTTTTAAAGATTGGAAACTGCTCAAGGACAATAAGAAATCTAACAATGCAATAATCGCTATTGTTAGTAGTAAAACTAGTAAGAATATTTAGTTGGATCTGTGATGATAGAATGATTTTTTCTTTCTTTCATTACAGTTATGCTTGCGGGGGTGTCAGAGCCCTTATGTGTTTCAGTAAGTTAGTGTTAGTTTTTAGTGATTTAGCTAGTCAGTGTCCATTGTTTTAGTTTAGTATTGTGTTTTTGCTTCAATTTTAGTTTATTTTTCTTTTCTTTCTTCTTTGTTTTATGTTGTTACTTTGATTGTGAATTTGATTGTTTTAAAATCTTTTTTTTTTAAAAAAAAGAAGAAATATACATGAAACATAGGCAAAAGTAATCGTGCACATATAACAGGAAAATAGCAGAATCTACCTAAGCAAATAATGTTGCAAAGAACATAAATAACAAAACAAATGAAATTTTTAATAATATATACAGATACAAAGCCAAGTCAAAGTATTTTAAAGATAGACTCCAGCTGTGGGTAGAACCAAATAGCTGCTGTGAAATGTCTTGCTCCAGTGACTGGCAGATATAAACCAAACTGGAAATTATGGGCTGCTATGAAAGTACTGGAACCAAAGGTTCATCATATGGTTTGGTGTTAATAGTTATTTCATAATGAAATACCTAAGAATAACTCTTCTACGGGGTGGTTTCATTTGTAAAATCATTTACAAACTAAATAATTATCTTCATGTCCACGATTCATTTTTGAGAGACCTGTACTGTCCTGATATAAAATGAAATTTTATGTTATTTTGCCTTATTTGGACCATATTCTTCTTAACCAGTTAAGAAGACAGAAATATTTCAGAGACTGGTGGCAGGACATTTATTCAGTGAACAGTGGTGTCCTCTGTATGCAATGATGCCTGTGGTAGTCCTTCACCTTTGCCATGTACCGAGGCTTTGTCACTGAAAGAGGTAACTGCTTCAGCGTCTCCTTACTTTCGCATATTTTCCTTTGGTTATGTCCCCTGTAGTAGGGGCTCAGCAGAGTTAAAGAGTTTGGCACAGCATAGTCTTTTAAGAAAGAGGGGAAGCTTATTAGATAGATGTGCGTTTGCTAAATCCCAACAACCTTTTAAAAGTATTGGGGGGATTTGGAAAGGATTGGCTTGTAAGAAGCTAGTATACTGCTGATTCCCAGAGCTTTCTTCCTTTCTTTAAGCTGCATTTTACGCCTGTGCCTACCTTTTTTTTTTCTGTGACAGAGACAGAAAACGGGTAAGAATGCTATAGTTCATTGGGCTGGATAGTTGTTTAGAAGTTGCAAGTTTGCAACCTTGTGAGGTGCTTCTTCAGTGTAAAAATACAGTGAAACAGTTCTACAATTTGAAGGTGTATGATTTATAATTTCGCTGCCTGCCACCAATCCTTCCATTACAACCTAACCTCAACAATTTCCATTATTTGTTTCAGTGTTATGTTTTTTCTTCAGTTACTCTAGACAAAGGGCTGCCATGCAAAACAGATTACTCAGGAGTCTTGTACCCATAAAAGTCTGTTCTCCCTTTAACAGGTCAGCATTGTTTACATTACCTTTTGTTTTGCTGTTGCTTTGCTACCTAGATTTTCTGGGATTGCCAGAAAAGCCAGAGATACAGGATTATGTTCTTGGCTACTTCCTGGAGCCTATGATACAGCTTTTCACCATCCCAGTATTGTCAGTATCAGGAATGAGGATGGGAAAAAGCTTCTGCGACAGTTCCTATGTTTTCTGAAGTTGTTTTTGGCAGTGTGAGGGAAGAAGCATACCCATAGCAGCTTTTACTCCACTGAGAAGAACTTCAGAATTTCTTAGAATACCTGTCAGTTACCTTTGTTGGCCCATCAGGTCAGTTACCTTCATTAGCCCAAAAACAAAAGAAAGAGCAGGTTGTAATGTTTCAGTTACTTTCTAGCTCAGTCTATCCAAAGAAAAGTTCAATTAATTTGAATTTTGAAACACTCTGCATTAGTGGCAAAAGAATACAGCAACTCATAATCTCCAATTCCATTCATGATTTCAGAATTTAAGAGAATGCTAGGTATGGAAGAAGCTGTGCACCAATGAGTTATTTCGTGCTTCTGTGTCAAAACACCAGCACTTAAAATTCCTTCAAAGTTCTCTCATTAATAAAATGTTGTTTACATTGGAATGATTTTCATCATAGAAATTTAAAAGGAGTGAAATGAAAACAGACAACCTTTGTTCTAGAAGGTGACTTTAATGGTGGACTTGCAATCCTTTCTTGCCATTAAAAAAAAATAAGCATGAATCCTTAAGAATAAAAAATGTTATGTCAGGAAAATAGCATGATGAACAAAGCACATAGTGTGACAATTCTTTGTTTCCAATGGGGCTTAAGATACAGTTAATGAACTTTGTGTGTCTGACAGCTTTAGTTCTAACAGGAAGCAAAACCCTAATTCATTTGAGAAGTCCTAACAGGATGTGTGATTACTCATTATTGTATCCCTAATAGAATGCTAAGTAATTCAGATAAAAATCTTAGAAATAACATGTATATGAATTCCTACCTTCTCCATCTGAGTTGGCCTTCAGTTGCTTCCCTGTCCCTCATTGCTTTGGAACTTGGTTTAAAATTTTCTGTAGCTCTATTCCACACCATTAATAAATGTTTAAAAACTCTTTCGAATAAAGGTATCTTAAGCTACAGGTTTATTAAAGGGAAGCATTTATTATCACAGTTTTCAAGATGATATAAATACAAAGGTAGGGCAGTAATCAACCAAAGGAGTTTTGCAGATCAGTGGTTGACATATTCCTTGAAAGTAAGTCCATGTCATTGCTCACAGGTAAGCGTGTGTAGGATTACAGCCTTAGACAATTATGTGAGATTTAATCCATTAATTTATCAACTGCACTTACATAGTTATGAAAAAAATTGGTTCTGAAGTATGGAAGATGGATGCATTATGTGCTCCCCCAGTATAATCATAGGTGAGACATTTCTCCCTGTGAAGAAAAAGGGGAACCTTTTTCAGGTTATAATGACCATCTGCAGTTTTTGTTAAATTTTTATGATATTATTGTTACTTAATCTGATACCTGATTTAATCAGGGAATCTCATTTTTTGATTGAAAATTCTTTTATAAGCAGTTTTTTTTACTTATCTGTTTTGGACAAAAAGTGTTAGGGTGTTCTTCATGGTTTGAAAGTCTAGGAAGGTGCTGCATATTTGAGTAACTTGAAAATGGTGCAGGGAATCTATGAAGATTGGAAACAGGGAGGTAGTGACATATTCTCAGAATCCTTCAAACTGAGTCAGTCTTTTCATTGTTCCTGTGCTCTTCAGCTTGCACAGTAATTATGCTGCCAAGTCATTTTGTTTAAAATGTTAAAATTTGAGAGCACATAGTTTTGCTGCAGTAAAAGCAGTTCTGTACAGAGAAATACCAGAAATCTATATATCATCAGATCTTAAGCCTCTACACTCAAGTCTTTTACTGCACCTGTTTTCACTGTTGGGGAAAAAAATCACTTTATTTTTTGAGGCATTTTTATTTTTTGCATATACTCTGTTCCATGACTAAGTCTAAGTAGTGGAAGCCAATTGCATGACTGAAGCCTGGTATCCTCTGTGTAAGGCCATCATCTTTACATTAGAAGACATGTGGCTGCTGTCCTTACTACATCTGTGTAAATGCAGCAAGGAAAAAAAAACCCCTATGTGTGATTATTATATATGTCTACCAACGTAAGTGCTTTTCATCTGTGAAAATGATAGCATCTCTGTGATGTATGTACTAAAACAATTTCTTGTACATGAAAGCCCTTAGTTATGACATCATGCTTTCCTCTAGGTATCCGTTCTGCCTGTCCCTTAGTCATACCCACACTTCCTCCATGGACCATGAAGCAGGAGGGGTCTCAAGCCCCCTCAACACTAGGTTGGAGGGACTGAGCCTCTGTCTCAAAATAATCTGGCAAAATTGAACCGTCAGAACTCTGATGTAATTTGGTCTTTTCAGGAATTATTAATCAGAAGTGTACTAAATGATCAAGTGCTAAAAAGGATTAAGAAAGCTATTGTTGTTGAGCCTTCCCAAGAGTAATAAAGGTTGCCTGTGATCTGTCCTGTGCAGACTTACTTATCGTAGAATCATTAAATCATAGAGTTGGAAGAGACCACAAGGGCCATTGAGTCCAACCCCTTGCCATGCAGATATACACCATCAAAGCATTCAGGATGTATTGCCGTCTCTGTTTAAAAACCTCCAAGGGAGGAGACTCCACCACACTGCAAGGCAGCATATTCCACTGTCGAACTGCTCTTATCATCAAGAAGCTCTTCCTAATGTTTAGATGGAATCTCTTTTTCTGAAGTTTGAAGCCATTGTTCTAGTCTCTGGAGCAACAGAAAATAGGATCGCTGCATCCTCCATATGACATCTCTTCAAATATTTAAACATAGCTATGATGTTGCCTCTTAACTGTCTCTTCTTCAGGATAAACATACCCAGCTCCCTAAACCTCTCCTCACATGGCATGGTGTCCAGATCTCTTTCTATTTTGGTTGCACTCCTCTGGACCCAGCAAGGAAAGAAGCCCAGGGTTATATTTAAAATATTACAAGATGGCAAAAGAAAGAAGAGGCTTGGGCTTACTGAATTTATAATTGTATTTTGCTGCCTTATGCCTTGTTTGGTTGAAAAATTGGATAATGTTAAGAAACAGAAAGGTTGTTGGAGTTCGAGGGACATAAGTTAATATTTGGGTTGCATGAATATTTATTTTATAACAAGGTACAAGTGAATGTAGATTTTAAGTATTTTGTAAGATGAGCTATATTAAAAGCACGGAATAAGTATAAAAGTCAGTTATGTCCTAAAATGCCTGTATGGGTTTCACTGCAGGAAGCATTTATAGAAGACAGATGATGGGTAAACAAAAATAGTTAACTTATCTGGATTTATTGATGGGAATTCAAGGTGAATACAAAAATTAAAGATAAAAGCCAATTATCTTCAGGGGAACATACTTTTCAATAGTTTTTGTATATAGAATCGTTTGATAAGTTTAAAATAGATAAAAAGGTATGTGGTTTTAACAAGATAAATCAGAGTTTGAAAAGCAAACTTGGTTATGTCTCAAACATAATGTTTACAAATGATGTATTATTGGTATATGACCCCTGATAAATTCTTTAAGATGTATAAAGATGTTAATACATGTTTGAAGTGTGGTATACAAGATGGGACTTTCTATCACAGATAGTGGACTTGTGAGAATATTATACCTACGTGGTTGCTGATGATTTCGAAAAGAGAATTTCAAATGAAGTTTGAGTTTTACCTCTAGGGATTTACGGACATATAGTTAGAAAAAAATTATGGAAGACTACTGCAGTATATGATCAATGCAGTGAGACTGATAGATGCAGGAAAGGAGTCAATAACACTGGTCACAAACAAGTGGATGTCAGATGTCAGAAGTGATGGACTTAGCTGAGATGGATAAACTGACTGTCTTAATTTAAGATGGGTCTTTACAAAGGTTCTTTAAAGAGTGAAACCTCTGGTGGAGTTTTTGAGGAAAGATAAAAATGATTTGATGTTGGATTTGACTATTAGTAATTTAGTGATAATAGAAAAAGGAGTGTAACCTAGTAAGGAAACTAGAGAAGTAGTTATGTATAAAGTAGTTACGTATAACTGTTGATGTGGGCATCATTTTTTTCTCTTTCTTTTCCTTTCTCTTTGTTTATATTTTGTAACGTTAATTATAATGTTGTTTATTCCCCTTTTCCCTTGTTGTTGTTCTCTTAATTTTTTTTTTCAAAAGAAGCAACTCCTGTGATTCCAGCATGCAGCAAGAGTGATTGGGGTGTGTGCCTTGTTCATGATAAATCAGAATTCTCAAGAATGGTAAAGAGCTCCTTAGTATTTCTGAATGGTGTTATATACATCTACAAATGACTGCAATATGTTACCATGGTAGCCATCAGTGATGGTACCGTTGTTCTTCAGGATCATAATAACCTTTATCACTTTTAAAGAAAATAGTGGAATCTGTGACGAATAATTTTTTTCACCATGTTGTGTCTAGGATATGCTGGGATTAGTTGAGCTTCATTTTTATAAGGATCTGGGTGGGAAAATGCTTATTAATTGTGAGTATATAATGAGTTGATCCCTTCTGAAATAAATGTGTTTTGTTGTTGCTAGAGTTAAACACAACTAGTCTGCTTTTCATATCATATGTTGCATGCTTGTTAGCCATAATTAAAAGGCATGAAGTCACATGGAGAAACTTTTAAAATGTTTAGAATTTTAGCCTACAGTTGGAGTCAAATCCAGTCTTAATGTTTGTTATTCATTCTGCCTCCCATCCATGGGGATGCAGCATTTGTGAAAGAATCAATTATCCATTTGTTAGTCAGAGCAGCTTTACAAATTATACATTAGCAAATTGATTTCTCAGGTTCGCTGTTGAGGGACTGACACTATAAGGTGGGATGATGATGAGCATCAGGGGAGAAGAAGTTGCCACACAGTTGAAAGAGGCTCTTTGGCCATGAATTTATTCCTAATTGAAGAGCTGACATAATCCATACTAAGTGTATTTATTTCAAGCATTTTACATTAGGTAATTGATTATCATGCAAGCTGTATTTTGCAAGTGGCAGCTTTTCTTCAAATTTAGGGCTTTGCAGAAAGCTTTTCTTATAAGATACTTACTGGCCTCCTCCCTGCCAAACCCACTGACCATTTCTCCTGAACTTTTCCCCACCTATTAAAGTTACATTTTTGTTCTAATAGTGTCCACTTGACATTATTGATTTCTTCTGAACAGTCAAACTTGCTTATCTTGTCTAGAATTCCAAACAGATCTCTATGAGATATAAAACTGCAGCTAATGGCCATTCACTATGACATAGCTAATGGCCTGCTTGACATAGTGTCTTGGATGTCCTTCGTGAAATCTTGATTTTTGCCCTCAAGTTAATAATTGAAGACCTAAGGTTCTTTAGATCCACGTGAATGTAAACTATTTTTTAGCCTTAAAGTTCATTATTTTTGTACCACAGAGACTAATTGGTGTGCTAATAGTTGCTGCAGTAAAATCCTGTTGTGGGTCTGTTTAACAGCCTGCCTTTTCAATAACATGGGAGCTTTTGCTCCTTAATCAGCTAATCTTTTCGATGGATTTCCTGTTGGGAATGGTCTACTTATGTGGGCAGGGCAGTGAAGCAGTTCACTCCCAGAGGTTCTTCTCCTCTCTTCTGGGAATTCAAATGTCTACCTGACTGATTGTTGGAATATATTCACCATAGTATTTATTGTTTATACATTGTTTATAAATATTGTCTATTTATTTAGAAGACTTATAAGCCACCTTCTGATTACAGGAACCCCTAGGGTGGTTTATAATATTGATGAAATGCATTGTATGATAAAATCAAATAACAAGACGTCTAAATATAGAACAGAATACCAGTAAAACAACCCTAGCAGTAGGTCTCAGTGGTGGACTATCCAAAGGCCTGGCAAAATAAGAATGTCCCCTGACTGTTTGCCTAAAAGCAAAAAAGAGAGAGAGGAAGAATAATAGCAACATTTTTTGAGGAAGGGTCTTCCAAAGCCTTGATGCCACTACTGTGAGAACGTTCTGACTCATGTCCCAATGAACTGAGAGCAGAAAGTCACATGGCAAGGGTTTTACTGACAACTTTAAAAGACAGGTAGACTCAGGTAGAACAAAACTGCCTTTCAGTGAGGCAGGTCTGAAACCATCATGCTTACTTGCCGAAATAGCTAAGTGTCTTAAAAGGAAGGGACATTAGTCTTCACAGTTTCTTAGTACGGTGCTAGCTTCTACAGCAGTGGTTCTCAACCTGTGGGTCCCCAGATGTTCATGGACTTCAGCTCCCAGAAGCCCCAGCCACTATGGTCAATGCTCAGGGCTTCTGGGAGCTGAAGTCCACGAACATCTGGGGACCCACAGGTTGAGAACCACTGTTCTACAGCAAACAGTGTTCCATATTACAAGGCTCTTTAGAAACTGGCAACAACAAACATGGAGTCAAGTCCATATTTGTTGTTGCTAACTGCTCTCAAGTCGATATCAGTGTATGGTGACCCTATGAATGAGAGACGTTTCAAGTCACCCCGTCATCAACAACCCTGCTCAGGTCTTGCAGACTCAGAGCTGTAGCTTCCTTGATTGAGTCTACTTATCTGTAATGTTGTCTTCATCTTTTGCCACTGTCTTCTACCCTAGCAAGCATATTTATGAATTGTATAAATACATCTCTTATATCTCTTCTCGTTGCCTATACAGTTATCCTCCACATTTGCTAGGGTTAGGGGCACAGGACTCCTGTGAATGTGGAAAAACCGTGAATAACCTTAGGCCCTGCCAAACCGTATTTAACATACAAAAAGTATGATCACCATATTCAACCCACCATGGATTCCTTTGAGGCGTCAGGGTTTGTTCACAAGGCAGAAGGGAGTGGCTGGTGGAGCTTACTGCCACCTCCACTGTTGCCCCACACCATTTTTAATAGGGACTTATAAACCGCATTTGCAGTTTTTCAGTCTCACGAGGCCAGCGGCCCCTATAAAAAATGGCAGGGAGGCAGCAGAGGTGATGGCAAATAATCTGTGAATAATCAAATCTGCAAAAGTGAAACCCGCAAACGTGGAGGGCTGACTGTATCTTGTAGTGACGTACTATTAAAATTTGTCCACCACAGTTTGGGTCACAGCTTATTAACCTAGGAATGTTGAAGGTTTAAGACTTGTTTGGGATAGTTCTGTCTCCTTTATTTTACTATATGCAAATGGTTGCCTAGAGTAGTGGTTAAACTGTCAAATATGGGAGACTAGTGGCATGCCCCCCATGCCTACTGAGTATAACTGTTTATTTCTTTCCTGGAAACTTATCATGGATTAGCAGCCAATAGATCGTGGACCAGTACTGAGCCACCGCTCTCAGTAGCAGTAGTCTACAGAACCCTGGAGTTTCCTTGGAAGCTTATCAGAGACTACTTAGTAAGACACTCATTAATGGAAGACAAGCTTCATTACCATTGCCAGTCTTCCTCTAAAATGTCCAACCTAGACTTGTTTGCTTCACATAGGCTTTTGGCAACTGACTAGTTGCTGAAAAGGGGGCTTTTAGTGGGTGAATGTTGTACTTCTTATTGATTTTAAACTGTTTTTAATAAATTTTGTTTTATTATGATTTGTTCAGTTGTGTTTTAGTATTACAGCCTTTTGTGTTGTACTTAGTTTTTAATTTTATGAGTAGTTTTGGGAGAAAGATGGGAACAAACAAACAAACAAATAAATCTTTAGCATGCACCATGAAATATAATCTAAAATTCTTTTTCGTTTGGAGGGATCCTATGATAGAGTGCTTAATAGGGGAAAGCTTCTCATAGAAGGTTGGATAGTTGTTCCTAAAGAACAATATGAGCACTAGTCATCTCTCACAGTCTGCCTTAATACCCTCAGCACTCATACTTTTATGTTTGCAGTCTTAGGCAGACAGCAGAAACAGGCTGAGCCTCTGATGAATTGCTACTTATGTCTAGTTAGCAGAGTTCAGCTTGGTGAGTTGCAAATACTGCAGGTTTGGTTTATGGAGGAATCAGAAGCAAGGTGTTCCTCTCTATTAAGCTTCTTGAAATGTTCTTTCCTCTTCCCAACTTTTAACAGAGTCCAGTTAAGATCAATCAAATAAGCCTGGATGAAAGTGGAGAGCACATGGGCGTATGTTCTGAAGATGGCAAGGTAAAAAACAAAAGCATCTATTTTCACTGTTCCTCTTTACGGTGGAGTCCTGCAATAACAGTACCTTGGATCATCTGTTTTAGTACCAAACCCACTTGTAGAGAACTCATAATTAAAGTCAAATATATTTGTTCCAAATGTGCCTTTGGAAAAGTAATTACAAAGAATGTCAATAATGTTACTGGTATTAAGCTGATTAACAACTGTGGCAGGAGGACTTGTCACTGTAATCATTACTACTGTGCCAGTTATACTTCACTGACTACTCTGATGCTCCTGCAAGACAGTAGCTTAATGCTTCTCCGCTATAAATCCACAAAATTGGTTTTCTGTGGGCAGGATTTCTGTGGGCTGTGGTTTTGTGTGTGTATCTCTGTGTGTGTTTTAACCTTATGATTGTTTCTTTTGAAATCTTTTGATAAGCAGTCACAGTCTATCAGAAGAATATAGTGCCATATAGTGACCGCGTTAAACAAATGTGAAATCAATATATATAATATATGTACAGTTTCCTTGAAAATGTGGCACCTACCTCCTTGACAGGGGACATACATCATTTTGTGTACCGCACAGCCAATAATTATCAGTGTGGAATGTTGAGAGCTATGATATTTTAGTGATTTTGATGGTCGATTTCTCCACTTATTAGAATGTCTTTGTTTATTTGTTTGTTTTTAGGTCAGTGACAGTCTTTGCTAATATTGCTTGAGATGATGAAATTTCAAGCATAACCTATTCAGGTTGTTATTTCTGGGGAATAATGCTGCTAGTAGGCATAGTGTATTAATGTCACTTCTTAAGATCTATCTCACTTAACAGGATAGAACACTGTTTCTTACTAATCACGTTCTTAGGCAAGATTTTTGGGCTCACACAGTGAACAATTTAAGCTCAATGAATTAAGAAGAATAGCTACATATGTTTGTATGTCTTTGTGTGTGTGTGTTGCCACAGGTAAACCTGTATAATATCAGCTTTAAAAAATAAGATTTTTGGTGAGCATATAAGGTGTCTGTTTTAAGGATGTGATTCCCCAAAGGTATTTTGATTAATTGATGCAACAGTTTAGATGCTGTTGCTGATCAAAGGGATTGTAGAATTTTACAGAGTGAGGGATGCTCTTGAGAATAATGCACTTGTCTCAGCAAGATAAGGCAAAAGCCAATAATTGTATGAGATAATCAAAATTGTCCTGCCATTGGTGGGTTTTTGGTTTTAGTTTCATTTGATGTCTTTATTTCTTTAAAAAAAAAATTGGCATTGAGATAGGCTGAGGATATGAACAGGTAGAGGGTGCAAGACATGCTTGGAAATACAAGTAAGCCTTCCAGATGTCAAATTGTTTGGTTCTTTAAGTTTCTTTATTTACTCTGTTGAAATAGTTATATCATGCCTTCCTCATCAGTGAAACACTTTAGATTGCTAACAGCAATTTACAGTGATCTAAAACAACAAACCGACTCAGATAACACAGCAAGTGACCAACAGCAAGGTTTAGGAGTTTAATGAGACAAGCTGGCAGGAGTAAAAATGTTAAAGAGTACGAGGGAAGGGGCCAGTTGTGTTTCACAAAGAGGAGAATTCCACAATCTGGGCTTTCTGCAAAATTCTTTTCCACTGTACCTTCAGTCACAGTACTACACAAAGCAGGAGCTAGCCCTGTATCAGACTGAAGATGGTGGGAGGGAGAGGTTATTTATATAATTTGGTTCCAAGATGTTTATCATTTTGAGGCTAATGATTCACACTTCACACTGGACTGAGAAATAAACCAAAAGCCAGTGTAGGAGAAATACCAGTGGGATCATACTGCCCCAAAATTGACTCTGAATAGACCTCTTGCTGCTATGTTTTAGATAGCAGGTTATCACTAGTGGACAATTCAGAACACTTTTTAGAACAAGACCAACATAGAACATGTTGCAGTTCTTTATTTATTGAAACATTTTAAATAATCTTCAACTACTAAAAGATGCTCCCTGAGTGGCTTATGCCTATTAATAATCAGTATACAGATAAGATATAAAAGGAAAATGTTTTGGAAGGAGGGGAGAAAGAAAAAAAAATGAGGGCAGTAGTTCTTAGTTACAAAGTTTTCATAGGTGTTCTTTCTGTTGGATAAGGATAAAGGAAACTATCTGATGCCATTCCTTCTGTGGCTGAAACATGAGACTGGATTGTTCTTCACTTTACCATGAGGTTACCTTTATATAACTAAAGCACACTCAGGCATGGACATGTCTTTCTTCTGCAAGAATTGGCATAGCCGGTATACCAGCTGAAGCTAAATAAAAATAGCAACTGTATTCCAAAGGTCTGGATCTGATTTTTCAGGAGGAGTAAGCTCTGTTCAAAAGAGGCAGACCTTAACACAAGGTCAGTAGTTCTATTAAACACAAGGATCTCTGCCTTTTCTTGATAAGATGTCATTTTTAATATTTTAAAGAAATAGGTGGTCCACTATCAATTCCACAAAACAGTTAAAGACTTAATGTATTTCAGTATATTTGGCTCTAACTTTTTGCAGTGGTAGGATTGCATTTTCCAGTGAGGCAAGAGGCTATGCTGATGATAGCAGTGCTGTTGGTAGGTTCTCCCATGTCAAATAGGCTTTTGCTGAGGAGCCAGATTAAATGTGCCAAACGGCTACTGGGCAGGAGCAATAGTGTATGAGGAGGGTGAGACTGGCAGAGGATCTTTCAGGAGAAAACAGCAGTGCAGAAGGAGACACAGTAAATCTCTTTTGAATGTCTTTTATCATGAAAACACTGTGATGAGACAAATCAAAATGAAATATGAGATAGTGCCAGAAGATTTAACTCCCAGGTCGTATGGTAGAGAGGAAGATTTTGAATCAGATAATTACAGTGTTTTGCTCAGGAAATGAAAATCTAAAAAGAAATGGGTGGCAAGAGATATAGCAAAAGCAGTCAAAGGATACAATGCGAAGTGTGACCAATTCATGCCAATAAGACTCTACAGAAAATCCATCAATATAACCATAATCTAGGTTTATGATCCAACTACAAACACAGAAGAAAAAGAAATGGAAAAATTCTGCCAGGAATATAGGAGGAAATTGATCACACACCAAAACAGGACTTCTTATTAATCATAGTCAATCAGAATGCAAAAGTAAGGAACAGAGCATAATCAAAGATTGTAGGAAAGTTTGGCTTAGGATCAAGAAATGAAGCAGAAGACCATTTCCACACTACAATGTTAAGAGTGCTTTATTCCACTTTCAACATCCTGTGGAATTCTGGGGTTTGTAGTTTACTGACACCAAAGAACTCTCTGGCTGAGAATTCTACATGTCCCTCGCTAAACTACAAACCCCAGAATTCCACAGAATGTTGAAAGTGGACTAAAGCACTCTTAACATTGTAGTGTGGAAATGGCTTAACTGATGGAATTTTATGAGGCCAACAGTGTGTTCATCACAAATATAGTCTTCAGGCAATGAAAGATGTGACTGTATACATTGACGCCACCTGATGGCCAACAGAGAAATCAAATAGAGTACCTAATCAGAAGCAGAAGGTGGAGAATGTCCATTCTGTCTGAAAGAAGAAGAAGAAGAAGACCAGAAGCAGACTGAGATACAGACCATGAACTATTAATAGCAAAAGTTATAGTAAAACTGAAGAAAAGCACTTAACCAACCATCATGCAAAAATACAATTTTGGAAAGTGAAGTGAAAGCTGCACTCAGAGCACTTGGGAGAAATAGGTGCCATACACAGTTGGCATACCAATACAGCTGCTTTAATCTGCAGGGACAGAATCTACTCTAGTTCTAACTAAAATTTGTCAACAAATACGGAAAACAAAAGAATGGTCCACAGAGTGGAAACACTCAGTATACATTCCAATCCTCAGGAAAGGTGACTCCAGGGATTGCAGTAACCACAGGATCATTTTTTTTTAATTTCTCATGGAAGCAAAGTCATTCTCAAAATTCCACAACAAAGACAAGAAATGCCAGATGTCCCAGTTGGATTCAAGAAAGGAAGAGGCACAAGGGATCATATTGCAAACGTATGTTGGATAATAGAACACACCAAAGAATTTCAAAAGAAAATCAGCCCGTGCTACATAAGATTATAGCCTTTGATTGCATAGACCATGATAAACTATAGATCTATAGATAAACTATAGGTCTTAAAGAAATGGGTGTGCCACGACACTTACATGATCTGTGTGCAGGACAAGAGGCTACTGTTAGTACAGAATATGGAGAAACTGAATGGTTTCCAGTTGGCAAGAGGATCAAGCAAAGCTGCATTTTATCATCCTAACTCTTTAAATTGTGTGCTGACGCTTATTTAATATACATACTTATATACAGGCTTATATCATTTTGTCTTCTTTAAAACTGAACGATTAAGTGACTGTCAGAAATTGCTAGTCCTTCCATATGATAATTGATGAAGGACCCCAAATGTTCTCCAAACAGTTATATACACATTCCTAATCTTCCTTAAACCTTTTCATAGATTTGTCTTTTAACAATATTGATAACTTATCAATCTGCATTAGGTCATACGTTCCCAAAAACCAGTCATCAATTGTTGGTACCTCTTCTTTTTTCCATTCTTTGGAATATAGTAGTCTTGCTTTGGTTATCAAGTACATTTTTTTATTTTGTTTCCCAATATAGTCCTCAACCAGTTCAACCATATTTAACAAATAACATTCTGGTCGCGTGGGGAAATTTATTTTCAAAATTTTTGTAATTTCCAAATGGATATTTTTCCAAAAGAGTTTTGCCTTTTTGCATTGCCACCAGCAATGAAAAAAGGTTCTCTTTCAATTTTGCACTTCCAGCATTTATCATTTCCCTCCTTATAAATCTTAGCCAATTTTGCTGGAGTTAAATGCCACATATAGAACATTTTATAAAGATTTTCTTTGTAAATTTTAGGTTTTTCGAGGTCTGTTCCCAGTTTTGTAATTGTATTGAGTGGCTGACATATTGTGCCCATTTAATCATGTTATTTTTTACTACTACTTGTTCTGTTTCCCATTTTAATAGTAATCTATACAATTTTGTGGTTAGATGCCTCTTTCCTGATTCTAAAACCAAATCGAATTCTATTTTCATATTATTAATAATTTCCTCTTTGTTGTCTTGTTTGAATCTAGCATATAGTGTGTGTATTAATACCAGGAACATTCTTTCCCTTCCGCCAGCAATTTCTCCCTTTCTTTAAAACTAAGTTGATTTTCCTGGAATTTAAGCAGTTCCCTGTAGGTCCACCACCGTTGTGGTCTTTTGGTTTCATCATAATGGAAGGGTTCTAGGGGGGAAACCAAAGAGGAAGTTTTGGACAAAGCTGATGTTTATATTTTAACCAAGCTAAAAATAAGTATCTCCTTAGAGCAGTGGTTCTTAACCTTTGGGTCCCCAGATGTTTGTGGACTTCAGGTCCCAGAAGCCCCAACCACTATGGTCAATGCTCAGGGCTTCTGGGAGCTGAAGTCCAAAAACATCTGGGGACCCACAGGTTGAGAACCACTGCCTTAGAGGATGTCCAAGGAATTCTGTTTGAGATTGCTTTTTCATATACCACAAATGTAGGTGCTTTTCATACTTGCCCCTTCAAAGAGCAGTAATTTGTTATTCTGCAATCTTAACCACTCTATTATCCAAGTGAAGCTATTTGCATAGGCATATAATTTAAGATCTGGAAGTGCAAGGCTTCCTCTTTCCTTCAAATCAGTCAACAAAGTCCATCTGATTCTAGGTTTCTTCCCAGCCCAAATGAAATTTGTCAGGTCTTTCTTCCATTGATTAAATACATCATTATTTATTGGCAAGGAGATATTTTGAAAGAAGAAATTGATCTTTGGTAATAATGTCATTTTAATTGCTGAGATTCTCCCTAGAAATGAGAGTTTATTCCATGTATCTAAATCATTTTTGATTTCTTTCCATTTAGGTAAATAATTATTTTTAAATAAATCATTATTATTATTTGTAATCCAAACTCCTAAATATTTGATCTTCTTTTCAATTTTAAAATTGGATGTCTTTTGTAATTCTTCCACCTCACTTGATGACATATTTTTAGTTAACACTGCAGTTTTTTCATGATGTATTTTGAATCCCACAACCTCTCCAAAATCCTTTAAGATCTGGATTACAGAGTTCATCGAATTTGTCAGGGCCTCGGGCGTTGCTGCGCCGGCGGGCGCCGCAGAGGCCAACGCCGCCGTTACCTCCGAGGAGGAGGAGGCAGGGCCGGGCCCGTCGGAGGTCACAGCCGACAACGGGGACCATGCGGCCGCCACGGAGGGCTCTGCCGCCGGGGGGGATCACCGGGACGCCGCGGCGGACACTGATCCCAGTGAGGGTCTCCCCGGCGTGATGGAGGCCGCCGCCGCTGCAGAGGATTGGCCCGGCGCTGCGGAGGCCGCCAGCCCGGCTCCCGGGCCATGGCGCGTGGCGGACGAGGACCTGTGGGAGGAGGCGGGCCCCGGGCCCGATCCTGGGGCACCGCCTACTTGCGAGGCTGCCTCGGAAGAGGCTGAGGCCGCCGCGCCGCCACTGACGTTCCGGCGGTGGCGGCGGCTCAAGGAGGCCAGCCGCCGCTCCCGGCGGCTGCAGGAGAAACACCTGGGGGCAGGGAGCTCCCAGCTGTAGCACAGCTGCGAGCCCGGCCACGTGCTCGGTGCGGATTGGCCGCGGCCCGGCCCGCAGGCCTTTTTAGGCTTGCGCGGGGCTGGGGGAGGCATGGAGCAACAACTGTCGGCTTCCCGTGCATCTGTCACCCGTGCCTTGTTCCAGTCCAGCCCGAGTCCGCGTTCCGCTGCCCAGCTCTACCAAGACCCTACCCTGCGTTAAAGGTGCAGTAACCATTTTGTGTTCGGGGTGAGGCAACCCCTTGTTATTTCCATTGACGCCTGCTGTTAAGGCAAACCTCAGTTCCAGGCCCCTTGCTGGCTGCAGCGCCCCTGTGGGACTGATTGGGACGCTGCTGGTGGCCACCTCCGGCCCAGCCCCTGCTTGACCTCAGCCCGTGCTGACAGAATCTGCATGGTTTTCCAAAACTACAACCAAGTCATCCACATATGCGTGTACTTTTAAATTAATATTTTTTAATTTAAGACCTTTTACGCTGTCTTCCTATGTTATCTTGTTGATCAAAACTTCGATAATCATAATAAAAACTAAGGGAGAAAGTGGGCATCCTTGTCTAGTGCCTTTTCTAATTTCACATGATTTAGTCTTCTCCAAATTGATTATTATATGGGCTTCTTGTTCTGAATATATTGCTTTTATACACCCGAAAAAATTATTACCACATTCTATTTTTTTGTAAGATTTGAAGCATAAACTGCCAAGAAACATTGTCAAATGCCTTCTCAGCATCAAGGTAGACCTAATTTCTTATCTTTATCAGATTCACCAAATTGGATTATATTCCTTAAAATTCTAATATTGTCTTTTAATTGTCAGTCGGGGAGAAAACCAACTTGGTCATCCTTAATCCAATCTTTGAGGACTTTTTTCAGCCTCTCTGCTAAGATCGACGTGAATATCTTATAGTCCGTATTGAGCAGAGAGGTTGGTCTGTAGCTTTGAAGTTGAGTTATATCTTTCCCTTTTTTAAGAATTAAAGTGATATTGGCTGATTTCCATGTTTGGGGTACCTCTCCTGATAAAAGTTGATTAATAGTATCTCAGAGAGGAAATGAAACTTCTTATGCAAAAGTTTTGTAAAAAGTTGCCAAGAAGCCATCCGGGCCTGGGGTTTTCTCAGGTTTCATTCTTTTAATAGCCTCTAATATCTCTGTTATCGTTATAGGTTGTGTGAGACAATCCTTTTGTTGATTTGATATTTCTGATAAGTTTACCGTTTTTAGATAATAATCAATTTGGGGATACTTTGATGTTTTTCTTTTGCATAAAGTTTTTGAAAGTGCTGGTAGAAAGCCTGTTTTATATCTTTTTGCTTTTTGATTATTTCGTCTCCGATTCTCAATTCTGATATTATTCGCTTTTCTCTTTCCTTTCGTAGTTTATAAGCCAGCCATCTATCTGGCTTATTAGCCAGCTCAAAATGATTTAAACATGCATATCTTAATTTTTTGTCTACTTGTGTTTCCAGGAGCAGTGAATGTTGTTTATGCAGATTCTTAATATCTTTTAAAATTTTCATATTATTTGGGGCTTTTTTCAGCTCTTCTTCTTTTCTATTTAGGGTATTTAGAATTTGATTTTCTTTCTCTCGGCGTTTTTTCCTCAACTGTGACTCATGGTTTATGAAAGCACCTCGAGTAACTGCTTTGGCAGTGTCCCAAACAATATTTATGAGGGTGCCTTTGTTCATATTTTCTTGAAAGTACCCATTTATTTGTTGTTTTATATTTTGTACTATCTCTTCATCCTTTAACATGTTGTCATTGAGTCTCCAATTAGTTTTAGGTTTATTTCCTCTCAAGATTAGCTGAATTGGGCTGTGGTCTGGGATAATTTGGGAGAGAATTTCTGTTTGTTTAATCATTTTAAGAAGATCCTTCAAAACAAAGAACATATCAATTCTAGACCATGATTTGTGTCTTTCTAAGAAGAAGATGAAATCCTTTTCCATTCCTTCCATGTATCTCCATGCTTTGATTAAAGTATATTCCTCGATATAATTTTAAAAAATTCTTTGGCAATTTACTTTGGAGTTTCTTAATTTCTTTATCTGATTATCTATCCAATTTTGGGTCCAGAACCGCATTCCAATCTCCCATCATGACCACTGAATCATAGTCCTGGTCTGCAATCGTTTGAAAAAGTCTGTCAAAGAATTGAGATTTATGTTCATTCAGAGTGTAAACTCCTATCAATAATATTCTACATTTTTGCCACTTAATCTCAACTCCAAGGAAATGACCTAGATTATCAGAGAAGACTTCTTTTAGTGAAAGACAACTCTTAACAAACATTATAATTCTTCTTTTTTCTTGTATGCAGAGGCAAAGCACTGTCCTAATTTAGGATTAATTAGGTATTTTGTATCTTGTTGTCTAACATGTGGTTCTTGTAGACATACCACTTCATGTTTTAGCTTTTCTAAATAGTGAATGATCTTTTTCTTATTTGCAAGTGCATTCAGCCCCCGAACATTCCAACTTAATAATTTAAGATCCATTTTAATCAGAATCTTCTAATGCACTTTTTGATGCTGTTAAAATCTTGATCTTCTGGTCTGTTGCTCATGAGTCTTCTGCTTCTCCCTGTCCTGATGTATTGACATGTATCTCATCTTCTCTTTCTCTATGTTTTCCAACATCTTTTTCATCTGCCTTTTCTTCCTCTTCTCGTTCTGCTGCTTCATCTTCTTCATCTTCATCCTCAGCTCCTTCTTCTTCTGTCACTTCTCTCATTTCATATTGCTCATTCTTTGAAGCATTTTGTCTTCAATTCTTTGATTTCATTTGAAGTTGATCTTGTATATCTTCTTCATCAAATTTTCTAAATTCCTTCTCCAAAGTCTCTCTATTTTCAATTAAAAATTCATCAGGTTGTTCTTTTTTTGTTATGTTAATTCTCTTCTGATTAAAGAAAAAAGAGAGACCTTCTGGGTTCCCCCACTTATACTTAATTCCAGCTTTTCTCAGTATCCTTGTTAGTGAAAAATAGTCTCCTCTTTTTTATAGTATCACTGCTGGGACATCTTTGAAAATTTGTATTACTTGTCCTTCAATTACCAATCTCTCTATGTAACTTTTTTGAAGTATCAGGTCTTTCATCTGCTGCCTTATGAAATAGATGACAATGTCTTGTGGTACTTTGTTCTCCTGGCTGTAATTGAATTCAAATGATACATCTGGTCAGCTTCAAGATCCAGCTGTTCCACTGGCCAGCCTAAGAATGGCACCAATTCAGAACCACCCGTTCCTTGAAGTGTTCAAATTTTCTCTCTTTCAGGCCTCTCAATTTAATTCGTTTTTGTCTATGCCTGTATTCAAACGAATTGTTCATCTGTTGTATTTGTTCTTGCACTTCTCTGACATCTGATTTGACATTTTCTACTTCTTGAATTTTTATTTCAAATTCTTGTATTTTGTTGTCTTGTCTTTTCACTTCTGCTGTAATTATTTCAAATTCTTCCTTTAGAGTCCGTATTTCTTTCTTTACATCGGCTCTCATCTCAGTGTGTGTTACCTTAAGTTCTTGAGTTATCTGTGCTGTAAATCTCTTCATTACTTGCAGCATAGATGATTCAGCTGTTTGTGTGAGTGTAGGTGCTTCTTGGCTTCCTTTTGCCATGAAGTGGATTTTGGCTTTAGTTCTGGTGATGGCCATAATTAATTTTTTTCCCTTTCTATTTAGAATTTCTGTCCGTTTTCTAGATGGCTTATTTTCAGTTCAATTTATCCAGTAATGTCTAGTTTTTTGAATATATGATTAGTTATTGATTATATAGCAATTAATCTATCAAGAATGTGATATATAAATATTAATATATCAGAGATATGATCAAGAAATGATAGACAATGATGGAACTATTACACTAATCATGAAATCTGATTATACTCTAATGATCACAACAATCTAATTTATATACTTCTATTTGTCAGTCTGTAGTATATATTACCCCAATAGCTTAATCAGTGCAGGTACAATTTCTCAGCAGCAGTCTATGAATTTCAGTATTCAATATTCAATAAATCATTATATATATTTTCAAAATATCTAGACAAGATTAACTTAAATGTTAACTGTATAATATTGAATTATAAAATAATTCAAACAATACAATTGATTATAAGATTAAATATTAAATAGGTGAAGGTATTTAATTAAATGAATATATGAAATAGACATTAAGTGAGTGGATAGGTAAATATTAAATAGGAATTATGACATTAAATATTCAATCAATGTGTTATAAAGGAAAGAAAGAATTTAGTTCCCCCAATTCTAAAGATTCTAAAAATCCCCACCTGGTGTAAAGATCTAGTATTTTTTCATCTAACTTCCAGACAGTGTATGAAATGGCAGTATAAAAGGTAAAACTTATCTATGTTTTTGTACAGCTGGCCTTCTCTTTTATCTAAGAGACCTAGAGTTAATTAACACTTGGTGCTATACTAATATCTCTTACTTACTTTACTTACTTTAATCTTGAGACTGCATCAACTCCAGGTGCTGGATACTTGGTTTCTCAAAGAAGAACAAAAAGAGAAAGAAGAAGAAGAAAAAAGATATGTCTTTAACAATATTTAACACATATAACAAAGAGAATAAAAACACCAAAAAGGCAGAAGAGAATGGAAAATGTTAGATCGTGTTACAGCCTCTCAGATAAGGAGGGTTGTCACGGGGTCTTCCAGGGAATGAAGCAGTCAGTGGGATCTTGTCCATGGGATTTTCTCCAAGTTGTATTGTATTTTCCAAACAAGTCCTAAAATCTATTACCGCTCTTTCCCCTTTAGTATTTACCTTAAATCACCCCCTAAAAAAAAAAACAGTCTCTAGTATTAGACAATATTAATCCAAGAATTCTTATTCAGTCTCTCAGTCAATTATTCAATCTTTCTACTCAGTCTATTCTTAATCCTTTGGTCTGCCACAAATTCTCTGTCTTTAATATTATAATGATGTAATGTCTGTTTCATTCTGGTCTAGCATCTCCAAGAATCCAGTAGGTTCTCATATTTCAGTCATAGATTGTAGGATTATAAAGTTTGCGACTTTTCAAGTCAGTCCAAAAAAAAAAGCTCAGAGTATCAAAGTCCAAAATAAGAAAAAAAATCCGACAAAATCCAATGAAAGTTGACAATATCGTACTAACACGAAGTATAATATAGTGTTAGCTCAAAAAAGCTCAAAAGTTAAACCAACTGTTCAGAGTGCTCATCTCAAAAAGCAGGTAAGTACAAGTCTCAAAATCCAGAGAGAGAGGGAGAAGAAGAAAAAGAGAAAAAAAAGAAGGATGTATGAAACCACGAATTAGTTTGACATCAAGAATAAAAAAAGAAAAACAAAACAAAACAAAGTGTCGAAGGAGAATTCTCTCCTTCTTAGCAACGATCACTTCTAAAGATTTATAAAATGGAGCAGCAGCCTTCCCCCACATGATTTCCAAAAATAAGGGGGAAAGATGAAGGAAAAATACATAGGAAAAAGAAAAAAAAAAGGAATCTTATTTTTAAAAAAGCAGTGGCAAGGCACTTTGCTGCTGGCCGGCTAAGTCAGCTGGTTTTCGCGGACTACCCACAGTGGTTTTGGCCACTCCTGGATTCTCCTTTGTCTTTCCATGGCCAAGTGCTTTCTCACTCTTACTTTTCCTCTTCTTCTCTTTTCTTGGACACCAGGGACAAAACTGGATTCCTCTGGGCACCAGTACTCTCTTTATAATCTAAAGAGAGTTTCCTTTGACTTTGATAACTTTGGACATCAACATCAACCGCTGTTTTCGATTGTCAGTACCGCAATCTGCGGAATGAACAATCTGCCGCGCTGCCATTACCTCTCGAATCCAAATACTTGAAACAATTACTGAAAAATTCAAGGCAGAAAATGCAAAGGCAGGTTTATAGATAGACATTAAGAAAATAAAATAGTGACCACAGATGATTTGCCTAATCTTAAAACAGGTGATGAAGACATTGAAATAACTCAAGATGTTCCATCAGAATGGAGACTGCAGTCAAGAAACTAGAAGAAGACTAGAACTTGGAAGGACAATTATAAAAGAATTAGACAAGTTCCTAAAGTGTAAAGATATATGATTGAATATTAAAATTAGGATAATCCATGCCATCATATTTCCCATTTCTATATGTGGTTGTAAAAGCTAGACATGAAGAAAGTTGGTAGGAAGAAAACCAACTCCTTTGAAATGTGGTGCTGGAGGAGAGTGCTGCGGATGCCCTGCACTGCTAAAAAGACAAATAAATGGGTCCTAGAGCAAATCAAGACTGAACTCTCCCTAGAAGCCAAGATGGCTAAGCTGAGGCTGTTGTATTTTGGCCATATCATGAGAAGACAGGGTTCACTAGAAAAATCAACAATGCTTGGTAAGGTAGAAGGCAGTAGGAAAAGAGGAAGACCTCATTACAGATGGATAGACTTAATTAAGGAAAACACATCTCAATAACAACAGTAGTATCTGAAAAGGGAGAGGAGAAAGATTGATGCCATCTACTTACCAACCTCACTTCATCCAAATCTGTAAACTATCTGTCATACCCATTTCCTATAGATATTCACCCTTCTCCAGGCAGATTGGATATTTTAGTCTATCAGTTATGTTTTGTTGCAGAGTTTGCACAGGTCTGGACGTATAGGGTAGATCTTTTATGATACTGTCTCCTGAAGAGATATAAATAATGTCACCAGTTTGAGACATCTACCATCTGTAGAGTTTGGGTATTTTTCTCTGAAGAGACAAAGGAAAAGCTAGCATAAAAATTTTCACAACAGATCTGTTGCATTACTTGACCTGACACCAAGAATTTTTTCACATCTTCAACCTGGGAAATAGCTATTCAGACCAAACAAATGGCTGTCAGTTTTCTGTTAATGTCCTTAACAGTGGAGGCAAGGTTTTCCATTCCACACCAAGGTCTGAAACTGAAGACATTTCTGTGCTGATTCCTGTGCTGCTCTGGACAACACCATGTAGACACAATAGTGCTGGAGAGAGAGAGGATATCTTTATTGCCATCACTGTCACAAAGTATGTTCTAAAATAAGGCCTAATCCATGCACAGTCAAATAATAGAGTGACATGAAGTGCCATTGGGTGTGTTCTCTAAGGTAACTATGTTAATATTTGTAGCAATTTTGAATATAGATTGTAATGCATAGGAAATAATATATGAAAGTAGAATTATGGAGCCATCAAAAGATGTTAGCATATGTTCAGTTTAATGCTAAAAAATGAGAATTAACTTTGCTGTTTTAGTCAAGTTGTTATCAGTTCAATAAAAGTGATTGTTGAAAAGCTCAAAGAGCTCTTTGTCCTTCTGGTGATTTTCACAGCTTAATTGCATAGAAGCTTTACAGTGTTTCTATGAAATACTTTAATGGAATCAAGGAAAGCTTTGGATAATTCTAAACTGTTAAAGCCTGCTACAATTTTTCTTAAAAATAAACTAATATGTATTTGATGTTGCCATTTCCACTTGCCTTTTGACTTCTGAAGTGGAATAAATAATAGACAATTTAATGCAAGTTTAAAAGCATCTCATTTAATTTTAGGTGCAGGTGTTTGGATTGTACACAGGGGAGGAATTCCATGAAACATTTGACTGTCCAATTAAAGTAAGTGATTCTTAACAAATGTGCTATTATTATATTCATTTATATTATATATTATTTATATTATATGAATATATTATATTCAGCAAATAGTCATGTCACATACTCTTTTTAAAAAGTCAGGAAGAAAATATCTAGCAGGCTGCCATTCAAAGCATCTAGTATAAGTGACAGTTTCTTCATGATTTCCAGATATCCCTTTGCTAGAGTAGCTAGTGGCTTCCTTATCACTGGGGCAGTGACTTACAGTATTAGCCCTAGCATGAAAGAAGCTAAGAAAGAAGCATGAGAGAAGGAGTTACAGAAGTGAGGCGAAGAGGGAATGGCAAAGGTACAGGCGCAGAGTGCTGGAGTGGGGAAATCAGTGCTAATCCTCTGTGAATGCCAATTGTAGAGTCTTCTAGAGGACTAGTCAGAGAAATTTGACTAGGGAAATTGTTTCATGTGCTGTGAACTTTGCTCCAAAGTATACAAAGCCACATGGAAGAGGAGCTAATTTCAGGGAACTTGAGTAGAGCTATCTAGCGTTTGAAAATGGGATCTAGAATTTAAACTTCGGTGAGTTAAAATTAATTCCCTGCTGCAGAGAAAGAAGGGGTACATCCCTCATAATTTTCTCTTGCATAGGAGCACAATGTAAAATGTATAATTTCATTTCCTGTATCTGGTATATGTGTTAATTAGTAGTTGTGGGGTGTGATGATCAGCATTGGAACAACAGAATACAAGGACTAGAGTTTAATAGTTTGCTCTGTGCTGTGGCCACAATTAAAATCCTCCCCAGTTCCTACTTTCTGCAGGAGAAAAGCTGCTATTAGCACAAACAGGAGCTTCCTTCATATGACCAAAGCCGCTATGAAGGTGGATGCTCATTTAGATCATTAAATGAGGTGATAGTTAAAAACAACAACACTTCCTTCATACCAGAGATCTCATCATCTCCCCACCAACTGCTAGTGCTATTAAGAAACAATGAACCAAAAGAAAGAAAACAAACCTGTAGTTTGTTACAGTTACAGATGTAACTGATAAATTTATTCTGGCCAGATGTGCCGCCAATGGGTCACACAGTGTTAAAGGGAATGTAAGATTAAAATAATCTGTTCCTGATTTTCAAGATGGAAATGTTTTGGTAGGTATCTTTTAAATGTAGTATTGTATTTCTGAGTAAATCTGGTGAACAACACTGTGCATGTGGACCAGTGAATAATATGGGATGGGGAAATCTCTTTTTTCTCATCAAAACGTGCTCTCCATAGGGAAGTCAGAGGAAACAAGCAAAAATCATAGACATTGTTTGCTACGAAAGCAAACTGGTTGATGGCTAATGTAAAGGACCTCTGTGTATCCGGGTCTTCTGTAACTCATAAAATCAAACTTGAAAACTAATAATACATTTTTCTCCTTTATGTTCAGATTGTTGCTGTTCACCCTCAGTTTGTGAGATCTCATTGCAAGCAGTTTGTAACTGGAGGAAACAAAGTAAGTTTACCTGATTTCATAATGCTGTGAAATTCATTGTGGATAAAATTCAGGATCTAAGGGGACACACATTCCTTGTATTCCCTACCGCCATCAGAGATATCTTTTGGAAAAAGACTTTTCTTTCCTTGGAGTATTTCACATATATTTTCCAAGATACACTTGTAGGTGGGGGGGCACATACACGCATTAGTATCTTCATAACTGGAGTCTACCAGGAGCTGATAGTCAGGGCAAACACAGACAGGGGTTCACCATTGTCTTGAAATTGTTAGCAATTGTTATCAAGAGGATCGGATACACTAGCCAAGAGAACCCTTTTTCACGAAAAATATTATTCATTGAATTTGTATCTTTCTTCTTGAGATGATTCTCAAAATGGACAGTTTGCTGGGAACCAGTTAGCTAGCAGTCCATGACTCCTTTAAAAACTTCTGAGTGTTAGGTTTTCTTGCTGGTTTGAAGATCAAAAAAAGGATGCAATGCACATCAAAAGATTTTTTTTTAAAAAACATAATGGAAAAAAATCAGTAATAAGATGGTTATGTAAAAGAGAGAGTAATTTAAAGGCAGTATGTCCAGAGACATATAGGAATTCTACCCTCATTTTCATTTTAGGGTCTTTTCTTTTTCTTTGTGGTTGCAGAGGCAATTTTGATATTACTTTCCTAACTTACTGTTGTAGTTATGTCTTCTGATACTGGACTTTAAGAGCAGTTATTAATTCACTGTGACAGCTATTAATTTATCACACTGTGGAATATCAGCATGTCTTTTGTAAAACATGGGAAAGTGATTTGGGTGCTACTGATAGAAGCAAGTGCATTTTGACCAGAAAGTCCTGGCTTCAGCTTCCTACTTACCTCTCTAGTTGACCGTTAACTCTCAGCCTTATATGAAGTGTAACTCATAGCCTGACAGAATTGTTGTCATGGTAAAATAAGGGTGAGATGCAATTGTGATAGATATGTGTCTGGCCTGCCACTGAACCATGTCTCTTTGCCAAAAAATTGTTATCTGTCATGTGAGAAACAGTGAAAAGATGGACTGAAAATCTGTTGAAAATTTGCTTGTGATTAACAGAAATAACATCTTTGAGGAAGAAGATAAGGTAGAAATTTTATATAGTGCCTTAAAATGGTCAGCGTTTTTCATATCATTGTGTTAGTAGAATACCAGGTGTTGTTGGCTCTGTTTCAGAGGAGCAAATTGGCAAAACCACTTCTAAGAATTCCTTGCCTAAGAAAACCTTATGAAATTCGTGGGGCTGCTCTAAGTTGGCAGGTGACTTGGAGGCACATACACACACAGGTTTTATAACAATCCTACAGGGAAGACCAGTGTTACTGGAATATGTTCTAACTTCTAATAAGAGGACCTACAGCTGAGAGGTGGTAACTGTCCTGGAAACTGCAGGAGGACCATGGGACATTTTGTGGGTTGATCAAGTCCCTGATGACTACACTTTTAATTTATAGTTCTTATTGTTTATTAGTTTACACAATGGTCAGCTGTATAATATACTCACAATTAATCAGTTGTTTGAAACTTAATGAATTTATTTTTATTTCTTTAAAGTTATTGATAAAATTAATTCAAAAACTGAACAACTTTATATTGCTTTTTTAAGGCAACACTCTTGCATGGCCCTTTTAAGGAGCCAGTCTTCTGTGATGCTTTCTAAACTGCTGGTTTAAAAACGAAAGGGCCTCTCTCTGCAAGGTCTCTGAACTCAATATTGGTAAATAAAAGTATAGATTTCTAAATATATGTTTTCACTCCATAGTTTATTGTTCCTCCTCTACATTTCACCACTTGAATAAGGCAGCATTCCTCAATGACATCTTTCCTCTCTGTAGCTGATTGTCCCCCTAACCTTTTACAACTGCTAAAAAAAGTAAGCCTTCATAATTAATCTTTAAGTATTTTTAATTCCAGCATGAATGGATTCATTTCTGCACCACCCACTTGCATCTTCTTAAGTTTTCTGGATGAACATACCAGAAAACTTTCTCTCTCCTGCCTCTCTAGCTTGTAGAAAGGCTGTTTGCAGTGGAGTCTTGTGCATGGGGAGAAAAATTTATTTTGGGTGATATACTGAAGGTCTCACAGACAGAAGAACTCTAATTACTGGTTGCCACTGAATCTCAGTGAGAGACCACAGTATTATGTGCCCCAGGGGCTACGCTTTATCCATGCCTGAGCCAAAACTACCTGGCAAGTTTATTCCCAGAACAAAATTTGAACTTGAGATTTCTTGTTTGACTCTTCATGTTTTTTACCATTATACTGTGCCAAGCTGATATGTACTTACATGGGGCACACTTAGTGCTGTGACTTAAAAATAGGTCTACTTTGCCTCTGTTGACCTGCTCAGTCATTCCAGTACAGGAGATAGCTCTGCATGCAGTAGAGGACGTGCAAACGTAGCTGATGTTCCATTGAAGTGGCTGGGGAAACTGGTTTGTGCAAGAGCACCTGGTGTGCCTATCAGAGCAAACATGGACCTCTGGGTTGAGATGATAGGCTTCAGATCAGAAGTTTGTGCTGCTGCCTCTTTTCTTTTGTTTCTTTTGTTTTGATCCCTTTTGATAGCAGCCTCCAAACACTGGAAGGGCCAAGCTATCCTCAAGAGAAGTGGTTTACAGTCTGCTATAGGGCACTGCTGCTTTGAATAAAGACCTGAAAAATGCCCTGCTGTGTCTGTGCAATTCTTTGTGCATGTGTAAATGAATTTGTAATTATAATTCCAGTGGTAGATTATTGACTCAGAGAGGGAAAGATGGTATGATAAAAGGCATTAGAAACACTTGGGGAGCTATTACACATAAACAGCAAAGACAAGTAGCATTCTGAAGCATGTGAGCTCCTGAATTCATGTAGGCTTTGACTCTGCAGTGTTGAAGGGCTGCTGTACTTATTGATGGGCTGCAGCCTTGTTACCACAGAAAGCCTAAAATTGTACATATTTCCAGGTCTCTGGACATCTTGCTTGCTATTCTTGCGCTCTTCCCTTAACTGCCTTTGGGAGAATGGGAATATATGTCTTTCTTGAGATCTTTTGGTAAATTAATAAAAGAAACATTGTAAAATATTTTGGATAATCTAAAACATATCATGCAGACTATTAACAAATTGCATAGAGAGCCATGTCAAAGTAGTAAATATCTGTAGTAGATATTTAATGTGGATATTAAATTTCAATTTGAATATTAATCTGAAAAATATCTTTATTGTTTTAATTATTCTATATTGCACGTGAACAACCTGAGGATCATGGGCCGTATTCAACGCTCAGTAGTCTTTCCTGTGGTCCAGGAAAGGATCAAAACAGATTTTGACTGCATTTGGATTGCAGGAGGCTTTAACCACTAATTAGCATCAGGAACACGGGGGCTGAGTCCATTGCTTCCTGTGACTTCAGGACCAAAAAAGTTGCCTACTTCTGTTTGTATTGTGTGATTGTTTGATGAAGCATAGTGTAGAAATCACCTAAATGAATTTAAAAAGAAACCCTGTTGTTGTAGTTGCTGTTGTTGTTGTTATGTGCCATCAAGTCTGCTTCCACTTGGGTTGACCCTATGAATGAGGACCTCAAAGAGACACTGTTATTGCCGGTGGAACTACTAATAACAAACAACTAAATGTTGCATGTCTTTTAAAAAATTCTTTTTTTAAATAGGCAGATGTAAAATGAAAATGCTACATCACTGTGTAAGATTTGCTATGAATAAAGAAGTTCCTAACTTGAATTCTACCTCTACCATGAACTTGCTAGGCATCGTCAAGGAAGCTGCTCTCAGTCTCCCCCTTCTCCCCCATTGACATACCTTACAGAATTGTTAAAAGGTCTGCAGTGTATGAAAAGTACCTTGAATGCTCATGAATGCTATATAAATTACCCATATTGTTATTAAAATGTTGAAGAAATACAGCGTATAATGCCATTATACAGCTGAAGGAGAACATAGTAATCATGAGATTTTGGATGTAGTGTTTAGTCTATGACCAGAGACTGTATGACTACTATATTTCCAAACAGGGATTACTTTTGTGAATGTGCAAAATATAGATTCTTGAAAGGCTCTTGTGGTAGAAGGAAGTGATCTCCTTTTGACCGATGGGTATGGTACTAACTAACTGAACCATTCCTGTTCCTTTCACATTGCAATTAAGTATAGTAAGTTTTGAATGGAACACTTGGCAGGTGATAGTAACCCTACAATAATAATACATTGTAAATAACAGGGCATCCCCAGCCAAAGGAGATGGTGGAGTTTTGAGGCAAGAAGAAAAGACAAATAGTGCTATTGTGGGCCATAACCTTCTACCTTTAAAAGAGGGTCTAATCTTAAAAAATAACAGGGTGAAAGCTTGCTAAATGAAGGTGGGAAAGCTGAAATAAAGGTGTTCTTCAGTTAACCCCTAAAGAGCTCCCACATTTTTCTACCTGCTAGTTTAAATGTTGTATTTACGCAGTGTAAGCACGTCAGTATCATCCAGAAGGTTAAAACTTCTAAAATAATCTGATATAGATAGATAGTTTATTTGAAAAGCTATTGATTGATCTCTTGTTCGTAAATACCTTAAACATGTGCATATAAAACCAAACAATGTTGACATATATAAAGGTGGTGGTAAATTTTGCAGGAGAAAGTTGTTGAAGAGAATATATTTACACATTGTTGGCATGTGTAATCTTGTTGATGGCCTTGCAAAGTTAGTTTTCAATGAATACAGTAATCATTTTCTGTGCTGTTGATAGTGGCAGACATATTGACCAATAATACATTGAGGGAGATATGATTTCTGTTGACAATGATGCCTTTTTTTCTCCCCATTCTTAGTTTCTGAATAATATTTTAGAGTAGGGGTGGGAAAATGTCTGGTCTTTTGGATATAAGATGGACTGCAGTTCCCATCATCACATTAATTTGCTGTGCTGGCTAGGGTTGCTGAAAGTTGCAGTCAACCTGTAGTTGATAGGCCACATGTTCCCCTCTCTTTTAGTCCTAGGGAAACTGGGTTTTAAGGAAACATGTTTTCTGCTCAAGCATCCTGAAGTAAATTGGGAGTGGAGTTGTCCTTGCAGCACTTTCAAAAATATTAGCGTGATAAAGAACTGGAAAGGCCCTGAATTTCTACCTGATCCAAGTCATCCCATTCAAAAGTCATATGCATTCCATGATTTTTAGAACATTGGTTTGACATTACAACATGCTTCATGAGCCTTTATTACCACAGAATATGTTTAATAAATAGACTAGGAGGCCAAATTGTGTCAATTAATGTTTTCCCTCACTTGCTGAGATTCCTAGGCAGATCTACATTCCCAAAGCATCACTCCTATATAAGAAAATATAGCAGAGCAAGAGAAGTAGAGTTGTTGTATAACAAGTAAGCTGGATGAAGAAACCTATTTTTGAAGCTACAGACACAGTTGTTTTAAGTATAGCAACATAATTTGTATTTTTACTCTAGAGCCCTCTCTCTTAATTTTTTTAATTGCCCTGTTTTTTTAGTGTCAGTGAATCCAGTTTTTCTTTGCTTTGTGAGTCAGTAGCTGACCTGTACCTCTGAACCCCACAATATGTGCTTCATAATAACTGGTTGGATCACTTTGACAAATTATTAAATTGTCAGGATGCTGTTTGCAGCACAGTCCATTTTTAGAAATAGGGTAGTCAGCTGTTTGGCATTGCGTTGGTAGATGAAGAGTACCAGACAAGAAAGGCAGATTGCTTTGTAAGCTGTAAAATGTCAGTCAGTAAATACTGAGAGGTCCCATTTAAGTGAAGTAAGAGTAAATACCAAGGCAATCTCTATCCAGGTACTGGGCGATTTACCTTAAATCGTGTGCACATTTATTGCCTCAATAGCTTCTTGCTCTGAATTGCTGTCTTAAAAACAAATGACCATTAGAATGTTTAAATGAGTCACTGTTTGCGCGACCAGTTACCACTGCTATATCAAAACTGGACCTGGTGATGAGATTTCTCCTTCTATGTGTGGTGAACTTTGTTGTTCCTGGTTGCCTCTTCCTCCTTCATCCCTCCGATTTTCTGTGGGAGTTACCGGAACATAGAATTCAAAGCCATTGCCATATTAGTCTATTTTGGCATAAAAAAGATACAAAAGAGTTCTGTAGCATGTTTGAGACCGAGAAAGAAAAAAAAATACTTACTACAAAATTTTAGCATAAAGCTTATGCTAAATATTTGTTTTGTTCAGTCTCAAGAGTGCTACAGGACTTCAGAACACAGAATGCCCTTCACTTTTAAGAACTCAGCTCTGGAATATATGAAATGGTGGGTATTGTACTAGTTATAAATTTTAAATATGTGCACAGAAAACCAAGCAGATTGCACCAGTGGCAATTGGATTCTTTGGCCCTTTCCTCACCAGGCAATTAGAACTGGGCAGTGCATCCTCGCAGGGAGGTTGTCTGCACCTTGGAGCGGACTACTTACCAGAGATCCACACCTCAGTCCTCTCCAAGACGACCCCAAGTGGTCCTCCAGCATGTTTTTGAAATACCGGAAAAAACTGGTCTTTATTTTCCTGGAATGCGCCATTGCATTCCTGCTCCCTTGTGCAGATTCGCAGGCTCACACCAATGCGAACCTGCGATCTGTGGAAGGCTGGCGTTAGGTGTGGCGAGCTTCAGCAGTTGGTCAAGACCCACGACCAGCCGGAAGCCGCCATTTTGGAAGCTGAAGCAATGTGGATCTACAGACCTCGCACTGCTCCGATTCACCCTGGACCAAGGAGGAGCCCTGCGGAAGGGCTTCAGGGACAGTTTGCGTTGCTTTGGACCCCAGAAGAAGCGGTAGGTAACGGCATGGAGCGATTCCCTCGCCTCGTGCAGAAAGGGCCTTTCTCTCATTGGCACTATTTGATATCTGTCTATCCCTCTAAGCTCCTCTCACTAGCCATCTTGGGTACCATATTGGGGGAAAGTCCTTTAAAATATTTTCATATTTCTGTGTGCTAAACTAAATTTTATAGTTTTTCTATAATGGAAATAAGCATTCTTTAACTACTGAACACGTATGACCAGTCCATTTGTTTGATCTGAGCTTCTGACTGGTCATATGAGGGTATGTACCCATGAACAATGCAGTATATGAGGATAAAAATCTTCCGGTATCACTATTCTAATTCAAGATACACAGATTTCTTAAATTTGGTCTTCAGTATTGAAGATCCTGTATTAATTTACATACCAGCATTTGAAGGTAGTATTGAGTGACCATACCAGTGATGATAATTTCCTCAGTATTTGTTTTATGAAATAACATTAATTTTTTAAGAAAAATAAAGCACCCTAAATAAAAAAGAATTAATAAAACCAAAAAATTAAGATGTAAATCAATTAGTAATGTAAATTTTTATTATGTCTGTCTAAAGCAGTGGTTCTCAACCTGTGGGTCTCCAGATGTTTTTGGACTTCAGATCCCAGAGGCCCTGAGCATTGACCATAGTGGCTGGGGCTTCTGGGAGCTGAAGTCCACAAACATCTGGGGACCCACAGGTTGAGAACCACTGGTCTAAAGTAATTATGCTTGGCTAGATTGCTGTTTATATCGCAGCAGACTAAAATGGATGCCCCCCTACCTGGAAACTTGTGCCAAGGTACACTGTCAATTTCGCCTTCCAGAGCAAATTCCTATGAGGCTGAGCTTTGAGGTACAAGGCACTCTCTAAAAAGAAAAGTTGGCGACCTCCCAGCATCTTGTACCACACACTTCTCAAACTTCTCACTCATATGCAGAAGCATTTTCCACACTTGATCTTTCCAGTTTCTGCAGAGTTTTCTCAGGGTAGAAGTAGAATGTTGAGAACAAATTATGTGCCTTGTAGTGACAAGGAATATTACACACAGTTTGCAGCCTGAGTTTGAGTTGTTCTTTTAATATGCATTCCTGAACACAACATTTCTGTTCTAGGAAGCGGGGTTTGAAAAATGATCAATTTAAATTACATTCCATTGATGTTGTTCCCGGCACTGGAGCTGAATGAATGATCCTTCTAAGCACTCTAAAGACAGAGATTACAAGTAATTAGCACTAGTGTTAATTGCTTGACAAGCTCCATTAGATCGAAACACTAGCTCTACTCTGACTCACTGGTGCTCCATACAAAAGAGGCTATCAGCCTGATCCAACCAGCCTAATGCTGGTGATTAGCACCTGTCTGTGTCTCTCCAACTGTAAATTGGAATTGTAGTCCAAAAAGAGGAATTTTCCAAGCTTAGAAAAGGAACAGTGGCTTTCAGGAAGCTTATCGGATGTTTATTTCCTCACTGAGGAACCTATCCACCTTGGTCAGGTTCTCAGAAACATCCAGGATTTCCTGGAACATTGTTTGTAAGTTAGTTTTAAGTGGGTAAAAATATGGTAAATGTGTCAAAACCCCCAGGTGCTAGCAATGAGAAGAGTGACAAAACAACATTGACTGTGCTGTCATTAGTTCATGTTATGCTAGCTGTGTAATGATCCCAATATTCATACAAGTGCTGATGGGACATGTGGCTTAAGTACAGCTGTATTGTAAGAAAACATAAGAGAGATTGAACAGCAGAAAACAGATAGGGGCATGAAGTGTATCGCCAAGGAAGTGGTTTTACAACAGCAGCAGTGCTATTGAAATATAAGTACTGAGAATGCTGACTGCCTAGATGTGGATTTATGGGAAATAAAGCCCTAAAATACTTTCTCCAGCCAAGAAGAGAGGAAAACATCCCTCTCCTGAAAACAGCTTTTCTTCTTTCTGTACTTAGCTCCCATTGAGCTTAAATCGCTGTCAGTATTGTGATAATGACAATTCAATATTGTAGGCATGTAGGAAATGAACTAAATAAATTAACCAACTGCTTTTAAGAAAAATATGCTCTGTAGATAGCTGCTCCTGGAAATTGCTATAAGCTCCCTTTTCTTTCAGTCTCAAGGTGGCCATATTATAAGGAAGAGAGTGAAAAGGTTTTATTAAATGTCTGGAGAATAGTGCTTATTGCTGTTAAATTAGCAATATGGGATTTTTTGAAGTGGTGGTGAGGTCTGCTCATATCTTAGAGTCTGTTGGTGTAACAGCTGTTCCTGGTGATGCAGAAGGTACTTAGTTTATCTTTCAAACAGTAATTTGTATAATATTTGTACAGAACATTTGCATAGCAAGCTTGAAAGAACTTCATATACATTACCTTATTTTTTGTTACAGCAGCTTTGTGAGGGACATCCATGCTGTTATTTCCCTTAATTAAATAATTAATTTATTGAATTCATATCCCACCTTTCTCCCAAGATGGGATGCAAGGTGGCCATATTTGATCTATGCACACAATCCTGTGGCAGCTTAAAGGCAAAGATATTTAAGGTGGCTTATTCTTTTGTGGACTTGGAGACTATTTTGTCAGCTCTTGTGTTATGTTTGATCATATGTAGATGAGAACAATGATGGGTTACTACAGCTTCAAACAAAATTCCATACTTAAAGGCTTGAAGAATAACCATGCAAAGGAAGATTGAACACACCACCCCAGGCCCACCAATGTGGTTCAAATTGTGGCAGTTCTTAGCTAATTGCCAAATAATTCTGACACCTAGAAACCAGTTTAAATAAAGTATCTATACATTCCTTCCAGGAGGATGAAGCAGTAAGACTCTTAGGCTCACTGTTGAAGTTTGCCTTTGTTAAACTCCAGAAGGAACAGAGGAAATCCTGATTCCCTTTTCTGTTATAGTACCGGTGGGATAATACTGCCATAAGTAGTAATTGAATTGCCTCTTCGGGGAAGGGCAGACAGTGCTTCTGGTCCGGGAAAGCTTGTTGTTGAGTGATTAGTTACTCTGGAGATTTTTCCCTCTTGAGGGAAAATTCTTGATGGACTGGATGAAGCTGAAATACTTTATGTTGCCTTAAGTATCCTTCATCCTGCAATGCTAGCTAGGGTTCTTGCAGCAGAGTTTGTGAAAGTTACTTTTTTGGACTTCCATTGCTAGACTTCCACAGCCAACATGGTAAATTTCCCAAGGTCTGATAAATAGTAGCTAACACAACATAGCGTGCCATAATAACGTATGTAATTTAACTTGTATTTTGATATGCATTATTTTCCTAGAACTTATTTTAGTCATGTAGGAAACTGTCTTATATCCTGGGAGAAAGGCTGGATATAAATCAAACATTTAAAAGAAGGGTATAGGATTCTGGTATCTAGGAGTGAAGTTTCTTATCCCTGACAATGTACAGGGACTTGGAGGACTCCAGGACAAATCAGACTCAGAAAATCCTCTTCTTAAGAGTTAAGAGGTTTATGCCAAATGACCTTCTAAGGAAATCACAGCCCTACCTGTGTTTGGTGGCTTGATATATATGAAAAGAATCCTGGGATAAAAATAAAATTTCTTAATTAAAGTAAATTCCTAAATAATTATATACAAACTTTTATAATGCTAGTCATTGTTTTCATTTCCAGTTGGCTTCACAAAGATGCCTATGCCTTATTAATAGTTCTTCAGAGTAAAATATTCCTATTGATTTTGTGGGCTTTAATGATGATAGAGCAGAAACAAATAGCACTTAACAAATATTAATATTTGTGTTTCTTGTATGAATACATATACCTTTGGGAGAACTTTGAATTTGAATTAGTTTCAAGTAACCCAAGTACAAACATATGAACTGCTTTCATTTCTTACTTTATTTTTTATTTTAGGCATTTGTCATTATTATGTTATGCAAAATAGATGCATTTGATATTCTGAAAATGGTTCCATGTCTGGAATTTGTTTTGCATTTCACAAGATGTTTGAATTTGTGTATGTTACGGTTTACAGAGTCAAATATATCTTTCAAATCTTTGTGTTAGAATGTGTTAAACTTTTTGTGACGTTAAAATTATGAAAATCTTTAGTTCCCAGTTCACCATCTAAGAACTTTGGCATATCCTCAGGCATTTACTGGTAACTTTATGAAAAAGGAAGCAGTGATTATAAAGTATAATCTCCAAAGAGGGATCCAGCATAGGAGAATACCTCAGAACTTTCAAATATGTTCTCCAAGTCCTCTTTTTCCTCTTTTATTATCTCAGCTCTCTAGACTTTGGCTCCTCCAGATGCTGTTGGAATACAAATTCCAACATTCTTACCATTGACTGTACAAACTAAGGCAGATTTGAGTATAGTCCAGTAACATGGGGGGAGGGAGCAGAAGTGACCCAACATTTTGTAGAGAAAGAAAGCATCAGAACTAGTGTTTAATGTTTTGTTTACTGCAAGGAAAGTGTATAGTTTACCACTCATTACAAATTTTTGCATACAGTTGACTTGAAGAACATAATCACTTTCTTATTCTACTGACTATTTTATAAATAAATTTGCTGAGCAGCCGTTGTTATCAAATTAAAAATTCTGATCAGCTCTTTCTAGCACTAGCTCTCTGCTGCTTTATGATATTTAAGTACATAGGAGTTGACAACATGGTTAGAAAAGACATTTCTGTAATTCCTGATATGCAAGTTTAATTCTTCTTTGCTCCTACACCTATAGACTTCAGTTTAGCTCTCTTGCTCATCAACAGTTGTCTTGAACCAAGCATATAAAGTGAGATTTCACAATAAGTATTAGTTAATTTGGAGAGATTCTGAGCACATTTAGATCACATGACATCAGATTTCTTAACATTCAAGTTATCATGACATTTAATAAATGGGCTTAAGATTTCATACATGATGCTTATTATACTTATTTACACAGGCACAGTAATTCAAATTATTCACAACTGTTAGCATTATGAGATATAAAACATGGAATATTAAAATTACAGATTTTTTTTTAAATTCTGCCTGCCTTTGTATGGTATGGTGTCTCTGTGTAGTATGTGCTGAAGTAATGATCTCTTCTACCAGTACATAGATTATTTAGTTTAATAGTCCCCTATCTGTGCCTTACAATTAAACCAATCCACAATTATATAATCAAAGGTATTAATTTAATGTTATTTAGTGTCATTAGGCAAAATTTAGTTCTGTTGAAGGCAGTAAGGCTCAGCTTATTAACTCTGGGCATTTCAGCTAAAATGTGGGGTAAAGTGTGCTACCAGTTTTCCTTTTGCATTGCAACATTTTTGTTTATTGCATTTCCTCCATCTGATTTGCAATGTCTAATTTTAAAGTTTATTTCCAAATTGTTTCATTTCAAATATTTGTCCTCTGGTACCCTCTTGTGGCTATGTATATAATAGGCATACTGTATGCTTAACCAAAAAGTATTTTTAAACAGTGGAGTTAATGTTGTTTTCATTATATTTCCATATCCTTATCTATTTATCTTCAAATGATTCTTGATTAAAGAAAAAGGGAGGTTCCCTGGAGCATTACAGAATATGAATGTTAAGAGCTTATGATTTTATCCCCACTCTTCTCGCAGTTGGTCTGAGTCAAATGAGAGTTCTGCTGATGCCAAGCCTCTGAAGGGATAGAGTCTAGCTTTGAGAGGGCTCCCATTTGACTCAAAGCAGCTGCAAGACAGGCAGATGTAACAACAAGAGAGGATTCACAGTCTGTCTAGTAGCAGACGAACCAGCTATCCCAACCAATGGATGCATCCACACAATGGTTTAGTGGTTGTGCACATATACAGGGCTCATGAGCAACTCCTTCTCTGCTTTTCCAGCATAGTCATGAGCAGGATTTTAGAAGCTGTTGTTTCCATTTTCAGTGAATCTTGATTTCTTGTTTTATCTGAACCTAGGTAAACTGTTTAGCGTTGAATCTGGATTATTGAAACAAGCTACCTTCAAATTGTGGTCAATGATCCTTGATTGTGACATGAAACATGATGTCTTAAGATTCTGCTTGAACATGATAAAAGTAACAATTAGCAGAAAATGGAAGCAAAAGCTTCCGATCTCTTTGCTTTCATAGTGCTGGGTTTGCTTACTGAAGCAGGGAAGACTAAAGCACTAAACTGTGGCTTAGACTTATGTGCAAACCCAGCACTATGTTATCAAGTCTGCTTCTGAACTTATATTGAGAAAACTATTTCTTATTCCTGATTATAATCCTTTGAAAACTGGTTTATTTCACATTCTACTTAGCAAGTTTTAATTGGCAAAAAAAAATAAATAGAAATTTTTGTTTGTCACTGACATTTTTACTACCACCATATTGTGCCCATATGAGGCATGGTGCTGATAACTGATTGTTCCTTTTGTGGCGTTCTTAAAAATACTATATTTGTGAATCCTCTTTATAGTTATTACTATATGAAAAGACATGGATGAACAGGTGGAAACCATCTGTCCTACATGAAGGAGAAGGAAATATAAGAAGTGTCAAATGGAGAGGAAACCTAATTGCTTGGGCCAATAACATGGTAAGCGTTTGCAAGTTTGTCTTCATTTAAATTAATTAGTATTTCCCTGGTATCATAGCATTGGAGTATCTGCAAATGTTTTAATTGTCTTGGTGATTAAAGTGACTCAGTCTTTTTTTATATTTTTGTCTCTTTTCTAACAGTCACTTGAACCTTAGGTTGTTGTGGGTTTTCCGGGCTTTGAGGCCGTGTTCTATTAGTATTTTCTCCTGATGTTTCATCTGCATCTGTGGCTGGCATCTTCAGAGGATGTGGCAGCATGGAAGTGAGACAGAGTATGTATACTTGTGTAGTCCCCAGGTGGAAGGAACCAAGTTGGCCTGTGTGATGGCTTGTTGTTAAATGGGATTTCCCCCAGGGTTGTATTGTTAGTCAGGGGATATGCATAACAGTGCGTTAAGTACATTAACCATCTATTGTACTGTTTCTTGTAGAGGGACCTCCAGAGTCTGGGTGGTGTTCATTGGCTTATTTTGCGTCTTGATTTTTGTGTTCTTCAGTACTGGTAGCCAAATTTTGTTTACTTTCCGAGTTTCTTCTTTCCTGTTGAAATTGTCCATGTGTTTATGAATTGAGAAAATACTAATAGAACACAGCTTCAAAGCTGGAAAACCCACAACAACCTATGGATTCCAGCCGTGAAAGCCTTCGACTGCACAATCACTTGAACCTTTAATAACAGCTCTTGCATTTGAGGAATACAGCATATTTAATTGCATTAAAAACAATGAGAAGAGAGAAGTCTGAGAGTGTACCAAACAACAGCTGTCACAAGGCAGGTTCTGCCTGACACTGTTGACATTGTTATCTGTTTTGAGCCACCAAGAATAAGGATGTGTTTTGAAATTTAATCCATGTATAATTAATAGTACTGATAGGAGACATTCATGATGTTAATCAGCAAATAACTCAGATTTAGACTTTTTATAGTAGAAGTATTTTATATAAAGAGCTCAGTTGGATGTGTTATTTTAACTAAGGTTAGTGTCTTTTGCTGTGTTCCAGCTAATTGCATATCTCCTCTTATCAGCTGTATGCTTGAGTTCAGTTTCACTTTCTGTTGAATTGAAGAGAAGAATAAACCACAAGACTATAGCAAGACTTGCTCAGAATCCAGCATGGAATGCAGCTATATCCCACATATTAATAACAACTAGAAAGAAATTAACTATTACTTCTTCTCAGCAGCAGAAGATTATAGTTCAGGGGCTGAGGAAATACGGCTTTCTTTCAACAGCAGCACAACTTTAAGAGGAAACAGACGGATGTTATGTAGGAAATGAGAAAGAGATGAGCTTCTTGAGCAGACCATCATTCAGAAATGCTGTATATCTTACTCTGTACCTTGTATTTTTTTTAAAAAAAATTGGATGAAATGTAATAGAAAATCACCACATCTATAGAGATATTAAATGCAAAGATACAAGGTTGTTGAAAGCCTCTTTAATTTTAATCTCAGATTTAAAGTGTTAGTTTACTTCAGTGTCTCTCTGTGTGTATTTGCATAATCCCATACGCACACATACCCACAAGTGTGTTTGTGTGTTGCCTTGCTATAACTTCTGACTTCTGTATGATGCTCTGAACCATTGATTATTATTCTGTGTTTCCTCCCATGAGAGGTGACACTTCAGCTGTCACACATATTCCCAGAGGATGCTTGAAGAATATATGCCTTAATTGTGTCACTCTGAGGAAAAGATGCCAGTGACAGAGAGAGTACCAAAAACCTCAAGAAAAATTTGTAGCTGAATTTCCAGAGCAGGGGAAAAGACAACTGAGAGGGAAATTGGCTTCTTAGCACTTTATGGGTAACCAGCAACTATCTTTTCGTAATTTACATAAATTGTATAAAAATAAAAAAAAATGATGGGGGATGCATTACATTGTTTTGCATGTTTTGTAGGAAGTATTACAATATACTTGAGAGTATGGTTTTTGAGCATGGATATTTCTGTGCATAAGCAGGTTCTCATATTAAAACTGTGCCTGCAGGGAGTCAGTTGTTTCTGCTGCCTGCCTTGCTCACTCCTGTACTTTCAGCTAAAATTATAGTTTGCTGCAGAGCAGGCAGGCAGGCAGGCAGGTATAAGCAGATTCCTCTAACTAGGTCTAATTCTGTGCCCAGTCTCCAGGATTTTTCTGTGCTCACCAGTTGGACCACGCTGCCACTTTGGTATAGCCTGTATGATATGATATATCTGGACTTTGGTCTTGTGTGTGAGATGCCACATTGAATTCTCTTACTGTGTATTAAACTTCCAGGGTGTGAAGATACTTGATGTGATTGCGAAGCAAAGAATCACCAACGTGCCCCGGGATGATATAAGCCTTCGTCCTGATATGTATCCCTGCAGCCTTTGCTGGAAAGATAATTTAACACTGATTATTGGCTGGGGAAATTCAGTAAAGGTACAATTACCTGTCTTTGTAATAAATGCTTGCTGCTATCACAGACAAACAGAGGATTATTTCTGAAAAGCAAAAGCGATAGGGAGAAAAAAAGAAAGGAATTTGATTTGACTACTGTGCAGAGAACTCCTGCTGCCATAGAAATGTCATTGGGCTGACCTTCATAAGAGGGAATAATGACAAATGCCCAGTGGTCAGACAGATTTCTTTGAGTGTGTGCAGTTTGCAAGGCTGTGGGATGATCGTCCTTTCTTTGTGTTCGAGAGATGTGCTTGGAGAGCTGTTAAGATAGAGTTCTGAAATTCATTAACTCTTCTTAATGTATATAGAGTGTTTAGCATTAATGTTTTAGCAACCTTTTCTCATCTGGCCTTATTTCGATGGCTAGCGAAATTAAAACTGGGATGGTGAATGCAGGATTTCAGCCGCTGCTTTCCAGAAATATAATTCTGCAAAGCATTCACAGGCAGCATCTCTTAATTTCTAATGAATGAAAAATAAAAGAATATATACAAATTTCTAAAAAGCCCCTTTTAAATATAAAACATCCTTTTAGAATGAGATCCTGCACACAGTTTCCTGGGAGCAAGCTCTATTGAATGCAAGTTGAACCTACTTCTGAGTAGATATGCTGAGTATTGCATCGTAAGAAATCTTCTGTATCATAAAGCTCTGGAAAGGTTTTTTGGAATATGTTTATAAACTCTCAAAAGAATTAAATTACTGTAAATGTTCTTACCATTCTGTTACTCATAGTTTTAACCTGGAATTATGACCATTGGATACAAGTTGTATATTGTGGTGGCAGGGAGGTGATTGGGTAGAAAAAAATGTAATAATAACAATGATGAGCATTTGGGCACCTTAAGGACTATCAAGTTTATGGAGGCATCAGTATTTATAAACAAATCTCTCTCCTTTCTCAGATGCATCTGATAAAATAGACTTATCTGCCAAGTTGAACATTTACGTTTAGTAATTGCCAAAGTAAAATAAGTTGTTGTGTTCCAGTTTCTCTGTGATCTCACCCTTCAGCATGAGTACTGTACATATACACCTAAACTCTAAGATTATACTCCATGCATCTAATGACATGGATTGTAATTCTCAAAATTTCAACCTGTAAAAAAATATTGTATTCTTAAAGGTGCCGTAGGGTTCTTTGTTCCCTGCAATAGACTTAAAACAGATATCCATTTTTCTCATTGTTGACTTTACTACCATAGTCAGACTTAGCAACTCACATGAAATCAATGAAAGCAGAGAGAAACTGGAATGCAAAATTAATGTTATATTTGAAATTAAAATATAACCAGAATTTCTTTATCACTTAAGATACTGCTTTGCTCTGTTTCTTAAAATGTCATCCTCATAGAAATTGTAACCTTCCCATTAGCCTATGCCTAAATCTGAATTTGCAGTATTTCTTTAGGCAAGCAACCCTTTTTAATTAATAGGGTGACCTTATTTTATAGGTATGCTCAGTAAAAGAACGACATGCAAGTGAAATGCGAGACCTGCCTAGTCGCTACGTGGAAATTGGTATGAGCATAGCATATTTCCATAACTTCCAGAAAAACTTTTCACAAATAGATGTTCAAACCATGTCATCTTTGTGTTTTAATTTGTTGCCTAAAAATGAATAGTTGCAGAAGTGTAAATTCACTATGAGAAAAACACTGCAGTAAGGTTCTCAAGCATTTTTAGGTAGGAAACTGGTTATAAAAGACAAAACTGGCAATCTATTTCTGTAAGTCTGTGAGTGTGTTTCTGGTGATGCTTATAAAATGCTGCATTTGGAAAATGGTGTGTGCTGTTTTGGTTACATCTGTGTGCGAATTCAGTGATTTATTATGTTACCTAAAATGTGGCTATCTGGTTCCCACCAACCCTAAAGCTTTATGTCAGAAAGTGGTTGTGTACATGTGTCCTCGATAAATGAACAATTGCAGCATGGACTCTACTATAGGGATAGATGATAGATGCTATTTAAACCAATTTTTTAAGCATACCATGGGAATGGCAGAGGTTGGAGTGTGCACAAGAAGGGGAGATAGTTCTTCTTCCTATGTTGTCATAAATCTGTCCAGGCACATATTGTAAGAGTGGAGTATTTGTGGAGACAGCTTCTTTATCTTCTGTCTTCCAGCCCACAGTCTTCCTTACATATTTGAGGATCAGTGCTTTATCTCACTTAGCTGCTAACAATCTGTTTGAGATTTCCCCCTTCTGGTTTCAGATCACAGCTTTCCATCTCTGTTGAATGCTGTGAACATCACTCCTTTAAACATGGCTTCAATGAGACTGTAAGGATGTTGTCATTTATCCATGTCTTAATAGAGATTACAATATCTTTTGATACCATCTTGCTTACGAATCTTGTATTGTACAAGAGCATTTGCCTCTGATTCCTGATAGTTTAAGCTGTTTCTTTGCATTTAATGATGTGTGATGATTTAAGATTTTGTTATTGACAAATGGTTTCAGAACTCGTTCGTTACTAAGGCTGGACCTGTACCAAATAGCAGTGAAGTGAGGAGTGTTTCTCCATTTGATCAACTTTTAAACATCTTATTTTGCATTCTGTTGTACCCAGTTTTACAACTTTGCACAATTTTCATCAATAATTCTCCTTGTATAAAATAATAGCTTTAGACATACGACTGTATTCACAATGATTCATGATCATTCAGAAGCGCGCTGTTTGGTGCATGGCTATTGATGTAAATTTTTTCACCAAGGATGAGAGGCAGGAAAGGATATTTATACAATGCTACCCATACAGATCAATGCTCACCAATTTCACAGATGTAGGTGAATTTTTTTTGTTGGTCTCTGCTGTTTTGTTGATGGTTGAGCAAACAGCTTATAACAATAAAGCTTACCTTAGAGGTGGAGACAGCTTTGGTTGCCTTAGTGGACGACCTGTGCAGGGAACTGGGTGAGGGAGCATGTCCCTGCTGGTTCTTCAGGACCTTTGAGTGGCTGTTAACACCATTGACAATAGTATCCTGCTAAGCTGGTTCTCTGTGATAGGACTTGGGGGAATTATTCTGCAGCTGTTCCAGTCCTTCTTGGAGGAGTGAACTCAGAAGGTGGTGCTGGGGTATTTCTGCTCAACCCCATGACCATTAGCTGAGAGGGTACTTCAGGGTCAGTTTCCCCTACACTATTCAGCCATCTACATGAAACTGCTGGGAATGATTATCCAGGTTTTTGGAGCTGGATGTCAGCAGCACACTGATGACACCAAACTCTATTTCTTCTTTCCATCTGATTCCAAGGAAGCTGTCTCAGTACTAAACCAGTGGCTGCTGTCAGTAATGGACTGGATGAGGACAAACAAATTGAAACTTAATCTAAGACAGAAGTGCTTCTGGTCAGTCATAAAACAGGTCAGGGAATAGGAATTCAGGCTGTGGTGGTTAGAGTTGCCCAGAAGTCTCAGATTTACAGCTTGGACATGCTCCTTGACTCAGATCTAAGCCTGGATTACCAGGATTGCATTTACACACCTAAAACTCATGCTCCAGCTATTATGGTTCCTTGGGATGTCAGACATGACTACAGTGACACATGCTGCCCTATGCTGGCCAAGGCTTTACAACTGTGTAAATCAGCCGTAACTAGCAAGCAGTGTTTGTTAAAGCAATCCAGAGCTACTGACTCTGAATTTACCAAGAGTCCAGGGAGAGTGTGTCCATGAGCAGAATCTATAGTCTCAGGCAAAGATCCAAGGTCTGAGATCCAAAGAACATGAGCAGAGAATGCAGGAGTCAGCAAGACTGTCACCACCAAAAGAGTCAGTAGATTCCAGCAGCTTTCTGCCATCCTGTCCTCTGATTATATAGCCTCAGCATCCTGGCCAGCTGTGGCCTAATTAACGAGTTCTTCCTTTTCTATCTGCACTGGCTGCACGGTCCCTCTCATGTCTCTAGAGTGTAGCTGTTGGGAAGAATCCTGTCCGGGTCTTGGGGCAGGGCATGAGACCTGCCTTGATTAATCCCATTTGGATTACTCCAATGCAGTGTTTGTGGGACTGCCTTTGGGAACTGTTCAGGAATTTCAGCAGGTTTAAAATGCTGCAGTCAGTTTGTTGATGGAGGCAGGTTACAGGGTGCATATAACCCCCTGCTGAAAAACTCCAATGGCTGCCAATCTGTTTCTGAGAAGAATTCAGAGTGCTGGCTTTGATCTGTAAAACACTTTGTGGCTTGGGTCCAGGCTATATGAGCTTTCCCATGCTGTAAGATCTGTGGAGGAAGGCTTTCTCTTGGTTCCAACACTGTCCTAGGCATTTCTGGTTGTGACCTGTGACCAAAAATTATTTTTGCTACGCAGACACTATTTGTTATACAAATACATTGTTTTCAGAACAAAACAAAAAAAAAAACCCTTCCTGAAGTGTGAAAAAAATCACTGCAAAATGCACTAAAAGTCTTGTAAGTTTGCATATTAAGGGGAAGACTTCTGAGATTCTCCATGTTTGTATGAGAGAATGAAATCAATAAAGATTTATATCCCTGTTCCTGAGTAAGGACCACTTCACATATTTGGGGGAGAAATAAGTTCCTATGTGCCTGTTTTGTTTCAAACATGTAGTTGGCTGTCTTGATAGCACATAGTAAACCTTTTGGTGGGGTGTGAATTGCTTTGTTTGGTTTTTAGCTTGTGGAGAAAATACTCAGAAAATGACTGTGATGTCTTCTAGATATGTCCTGGAGGCACAGTAACATGTTGAGTTGCAACATAGGAAGACCTGCTAGTAGTTTGTTAGGGTATGGCTATAGAAGTAAAGTTGTGATTGCAGGACATTATCTCTCCTTGCCTGCTACACAGATTGGGTGAATCATAGCTTCATCTTCTACTCTTTCTTTAAATGGTATAGGATTTAGGAAAGTAGCCTCTGCCAAGAGCTTGCTGCTAGAAGAGGGCTACCACTCATTTCTTCGGTCTGAATAGATGGCTTCTGTTGGATTGCCAATTATCCATGCTCCATAGAGCATTATATTGGTGGGTGGGTGCCTTCAAGTAGCTTTTCAGCTTCACAGCAACCCTAGGAATTTCATAGAGTGTTTTTAGGCAAGAAATCCTTGCAGGTGGTTTGCCAGTTCCTTTCTCAAAAAAAATCACCTACAGCACCTGGTATTTGTTGGTGGTCTCCCATTCAAGTACTAACCAGGGCTGACCTTGTTTAGCTTCAAGATCAAACAGATCTGACGCCTTTAGAATATTTAGGTCCTCCATAGAGCATTACTTTTGTTAAAAACCTTCTGTATGGCAGAGGCCAACTGATGCCCCAAGTCTTTGCTGCTGTCTCCTGCAACATCTGAAAATCTACCACAGAAGCTTTTATTTCCCACTTAAAGTGAACTGTTGTACCTGAATCATGTGCACAAATTCATATGATAATTACAGTACGTTCCAGTACGACATTATATGTACGTATTTTACAATGGCTTACTGCTCAGTATATGGTGGAGAGAGGTCTTGAATACTTGCCTTTAAGTTTTATCATTGCTGGAGCGGGTATTATGAAGTACTATTTCATTGTTCTGTTGTGTTGCCATAGTAATGTTGGGACAGTAGTCTAGGACAGCCAAATCTAAAAGCAAGTAGTGGCAATATACTTGCTTTTAGATTTGGCTGCCCTAGTAAGAAAGGGAAACAGTGGCCCATCTAACCTTCCTTAGATATACTCCTCTTGGTGTTAAAAGGATTATTTTCGATTTAGGTCAAAGAAAACGTGAGAATAAACTCTGACGAGGTTTGACACTATTGAAAATTTTGTTTGGAGCAGAACTTGTGTTCCATTTTGTTGTTTTATTTTGCTTAGGAGATATGTCATAATTTCCTCCTTTTAGTCTCTTTAATGTTTCCCCATTAATTGATTTTTTGTTTGTTTCTTAATTTGTCATAAATGAGTTCTGCAAAAATGCAGTTGCCTTTAAAGATGTTTGCTAGATGAGTGAATTATGTAGGCTATGCTCTGTTAGTTATGGCAAAATCCCATTTTGGTTGAAAAATATAAATACTAAAATTAGCAAGTAAACCCAACCCTTTCTTTAATTAAGGCTAAGTACTTTATGTGTGTCAACTGTGTCTGAGAATCCTTTCAGCAAGATTCAGGATTCCTGTGATGCTCAGTAAGTGAGCTAACTTCCCCTTCCTCTACTCCAGCGGTTCCCAACCTGTGGGACACAACCCCTTTGGAGGTCGAACAACCCTTTCACGGGGTCGCCTAAGACCATCGGAAAATACGTATTTCCGATGGTCTTAGGCGCCATTCCCTCCTCAGTGGTGGTGTGCAAGTGTGAGCCATGCGCTCGTGTCCTCCTGCCTCCTCTGGCGGGAGCGCGTGTGGCCGCATGTGCTCCCACCAAAGGGGCAGGAGGACGTGAGCATGTGGCTCGCGCTTGCGCACCAACACTCCTGGACCTTTTCCGCACGTTACCTTATCGTGGAGGGGAGGTGCCCTCTCTTCACTGCTCCTTTGTCCCGCAGCGGGCTTCCTAGTCGCGCGACCGCCCTGCCCCTTCCTTCCGCAGTGCAGCCTGGGATCTGTAGGCTGCGCTGGGGGAGGAAGGGGCAGGGCAGTTGCGCGACCAGGAAGCCAGCTACGGGACGAAGAAGCAGTGAAGAGAGCGCCTTGCGCAAGAACCTGCTTGCGCAAACGGCACCCCCCACCTCCGTGATAAGGTGTGGAATTTGTCCCTCGTGCTTCTCTGGCACTTTGCGTTGTTTCCACTTCAGCAAGTACTCAGAGGGGCACCGGTCTTAGGAGGCTGCCTGTATCATCTGTTCTTCTGTGTTATGGAAAAGGCTCAGGAGTGGTGGTGCGCAAGCACGAGCCACGTGCTTGCGTCCTCCTGTCCCCTGTTCAGAAGGGATTGAAATCGAACCTCCTGTCTGACAGGCCAGGTTGGGGGGACGTCAGCAGCATGGGGGCAAGCCCCCTCCTCGCCACAGCCCCTGCCCCACTCGCCATGGAGGGGGGCGCTGTGGAAGGGCCGGGGGGCCGCAAGGCGGTGCTTTTCTGGGGGGCGAGCTGTGCCCTGCACAAAAGACAAAAGTGCTGGGATTCCTTCCCCCCCCAGCCAGGGTTGACACTCTGGAAACTTTTCCCACACTGCCCCCCCAGCGGAAATGAGAGCGAAGCAGAAGCAAAGCCCCGGGGGGGGCTTCTCGGAGTTTTTTCCCAGGGGAGATGCGCGGCTCCTCTTTCCCTCCCTGCCTGCCTCCCCTGTTCCTGGCCAGCGAGGCGGCCTTTGCTGGGGGAGGGGGAGGCATTGTAAATAATAAATAAATAATTTTATGGTGGGGGTCACCACAACGTGAGGAACTGTATTAAATGGTCGCGGCATTAGGAAGGTTGAGAACCACTGCTCTACTCCTTCTGAGTATAGACAATGTGATGAGTGGGGGGTCAATCACCTACAACTGTCTAATTTCTGCTGCTCTCAGCAAGCAGACAGTTTAGGCTTCTGCAAAAGCGATCTGTCCCTTCCTCAGCCACCACTAGATATGGAGCTAAAGACAGAGAAGGGGACAGTAGAGAGGAGGAGGAAAGAAAGGGTGGCAGAAAGAATGCAAACTTCTTCCTTTTACACTGCTGGCTTCAGTTCCCACCGCTGGTGGCATATGGCAGCCCACTGGCAGCAGATTACACGGATTAGCATTTAAACACCCACACCCACTCAAACACACACAAAGAAAATCACAACCCTGTGTTACAGGATATGTGTTTCCTTTCCATATGGCTTCCCTATGCAAGGCAAGTTACTTATTTTCTTGAATTAAGTTCATGATGCCTTTTATCAAGTCCTTTATATTTCTGCAAATAGAATGTAAATTCTAAATACAATCTAAATATACAAACACGTTGGATCGTCATCGTTGAGGAGTGTTTCGGCTGTGGATTCCTTCATAAGGGTTTGGACTTAGATAGCCCCTGTAGCCCTTACAACACTATGATTCTAGTCAGAGATCTGCAGAATATAAGTTAATTGCAGCAACTCTTTTTCTCTGTAAGGCTTGCATGGTGGTCTCTCCTGCTACAGTGTTTATCCAGTGCTTTCCTTTGCTTTGAGGCAGTGGCTTCTGTAACAGTGAGGCAGCGAATCCTCCCTAGGTTTCAGTTGAGATTTGAAAGGAACCATTTAAGTTGCTGAACCTATTTTAGATGTAACTTAGGTAGCCCGTTAAAGTTTGGATTGAAACCTGGAAGAAGTCCACAGATCCACTGACATGGAAGCCATCAACTATCACTGCTTTGAGGTATGGTATACCCCCTGACACACAGGGTTGGAATGCTACATATGATTCTCTGTGAGTGTGTTGGGCTGGAAATTTGGTGCTTGGAAATTTACTGGAGAATTCATAGTTGTTAATTGTTTAATATTGATTGATAGTTTGGACAATTGTAGCTCACCAAGCAACCTTGCTTTAGAATTGTTTATTCTGTTCTGTTCCTGTTTATAATCAGTATGTACAAATGAAGACACTGCTATTGTGAAATATGTCTTTGGGAATGACCCAGGATGTTGCCTGGAGCAACACAGACTTAAGAATGCTAAAGGTCAGATAGAATGTAACACGTGTGCAAGCTGTGACTCTACTAATGCTGATCTTTTCTTTCCTGTAAGCATTCTTTAATATAAACATAAAAATAGTTTAAGAAAGGAAGCCTGAAAGAATAAATCATTCTTCTGGGGGTCATCACTATTGGTGATTGCTAGAGGAATCCTTTGGCCAAAGATATATATGTGTGTGTTTCTTTCCTTCTCTTTTCTACCATCCTACCTTATGTTTGGGGGTTCAAGCCAGCTCCATGTCCATCTGGGGATACAGTGAGGTGTGATTTGTTGATCCACCCTAACAAGTGTACCTGAGAAGCAAAAGATCTGTGTTCTTTATTCTCCCAGAAGAATAGGCACTTTTTCCTCCCTTAACATGACCATAATAACCAAAATACGTGTTTAGAAGCAAGATAAGGGGAACACTGATCTGTCCCTTAGGGATGTTAGCACAAATGAATAAAGTGATAGGATTATTAAGTTCATATACACCCTAGAATGGCCACATGAATATTCTTTGTGATAATAACACACCAGTATTTTGGATTAATTCTAAAACCTACTTGTTTTCTGTTCTCAGTCTCCCAGTTCAACACTGAGTTTTTCATCAGTGGAATTGCACCACTCTGTGACCAGCTTGTTGTACTTTCGTACGTGAAAGAGATTTCAGAGAAGACTGTAAGTGTTTTTTAATATATGTGAATAACCAAATACAAAAAAACACAAATACAAATAGGCCTAGTGGCAGCTAAAGACGCTTAATGTCATCAAGATGAGGATTCTGCTCTGCTGCTTCTGCAATCCAAAGTAGTCAGTCCTCTCCCCAGTATAAGTTCAGCACTTTGACCAGCTCCTTTAAAGTTTGCACTAAATATCAAAATGGATTCATTGTCCTACTGACATGAAAATAAGTCAGGAGCTAGACATACACCTATGGTTATTGACTATAGTGTTCAGCATACCTGTTTGGGATCACCAGTGTCCCCACTAGGACTTGTTTCTGAAGAGAGATATAAACAATTCAGACTTTAATAGCTCATACTCTTGACATTAAGATTCTTATACAGCCAAGCTCTAAATGCTAGCAAACCAGCAACCGTTAGTGGCTCCCTGCCTGTGCTATTTTTCCTCCTTGCATGCTATAGATGTGCTCAGTGAGGAGCTTTGTCTGGACTGGCAGAAATGAGGATATATTGATAGCTTGTAAAATAGCATCCAATGGCCATGATTTTCTTTTTGGACCCCAAACAGCTGTATAGTTGTATGCAACTGCTTCGTGGTTACAAAGGAGGAGCTTTAAATTGGATGGTGGAGTACAACAGTTGCCTTGTTTTCCAGATTATGGTATAGTTTTAGCTTTTACACAGCCACTAACTCTTCACACACTGGAAGCTAAAGTTAAAAAAAAATTGACCATCTTTGGATGAAACATTTGCTGCTGCTGCCACCATCGCATTTTCCTCCTTGTCTTCCTGTTTTCAATGCTGACTCCCAAGTTTTGTGGTTTGGTGGCTTGAGTGAGATGCTTTTGGTGGCCCCTATCTTTCTAGGGGCCCACCTACTTGTCACCATGATCAATTCTGATGTCCTTATGACACAAAGAGAGTTTTGGAGTAGGACAAGAGGGAAGCTCACAGAAGGACCCAGGGCCAGTCACCTTCTTACAACCTAACATATCTCACAGAGCTGTTGTGATGATACAATGAGTGAGGAGTGAATGATGGGTTATTCCTTGAGTTCCTTCAAAGAAAACAGAAATGTAGCTATGAGGTCTTTAAGAATTCTGCTCCTTTGAAATTTTCTTTAATCCCCAAATTTCTAGCATTGCAATATTAATTGAGTACTTTGAAATGCTGTTAAAGCATTTAAAGAAAAGGGGCAGGCAAAGTTACCAGGGAATCAAACAAAGCAAATATAAGAGTTCTAGGTATGAATGATTTTCGGTATCTTGTTTTCTACAGTGGTAGAAGTTGGGGGACTGAAGGAAAATTTCATGTGGGGAGCAGAATTCCTATTGGAGGAGGAATTTCCTCATTTTGCACGCCCAGTAGCTCTACCCCAAAAGAAAAAGAGGCTATGGATGTAAATATAAATTAAACATTTGCATAACTGCCTAGAGGGAGAGTCCAAAGCAAGTGGAGGATACTGCTTGATCTCTTGTCACTGTTCAACTGGTTGCAGAAGGCAAGTTGAGGAAGCAGTGACAGAGAGGAAGAACAGGAGCAGAATTGAGGATCAGCAGTGAACATCCTGAGTTAGTACGACTCAACAGTGTTTCTCCTGGGCCTGTATGTGTGTGGATAAATAGGAATTAAAGCTTAATTTGAGAAGAGATGTATTGACATACCACATTCTTTTGAATAAAACTTATAAAGATGATTGGTCAAGACATTATAGTCAGTGTGAGTGATGTGGGAAGAGCAGTGGTTTGGTACTATTGTTTCAGTTATATAAATGTATATAGACAAAGGATGTATTGGATCTCCAAGTCTTTGCATAGATGGCTCTATATTTTTCATGACACATTAGTTTTACAATAGCAAATGAAAGAAAGAAGGGGAGAGGAGAGGAAAAACTCTTGAAGTTACAGCATTAAGAGTGGCAGATGCTCCTGATCATCTCCTTGAAAGTGAACCAGCATTAGACATCCATTGCTATAGTAACCCTGAGCAACTGGGTGCACGCTGTTGCTAAGCAATGAAATGCCGTTGGCTCAAGGTAACGCTCAAATCTATTGAAATCAATAGGGTCAGCTTTTGGCCCTCTTGCAGGACAGCTAGATTATTATTTTCTATTATTTTAAAGAAAGGAACAAAGGTGCTTGTGCAGCTTCTCCCTGGAGAACTAATACTGTAGTTCCTTTATCTGAGAGGGAAAAAAAAATCAAGCTACTACATGAAGGTAGAGATGAAGCTGATAAATAGGTATTTGGGGAGAGAATAGGGTGTAACTAATAAAAACTAATAATAGTATTGGTTGGGTGTCAAGAACATACATCCCCCAAAAGTTTTGCCCTTTGAAGTTTTACCCTTTGGAGAAATCCTTTTCAGAAATGTTGATGTTACCTAAAGAGTCAGAAATGTAAAACTTAGAAAGGTCTCATGAGCATGTAACTATTTTGATCATTTTTCAGCAATCTTGTGTCTGACGATATTTTGAACTGCAGCTGAGATTTGAGGATTTTAGGTTGAGGAAGCCTTGTTTATCACATATAGTTCCAATGGCAACAGCATGGGAAAACCAAAACAGTGTTTAAAATGCACCATATGAGTTCACATGGAAGAGCTATCATGAACAAGAGCAATCTGTTATCTGCTGAATATTCACTGACCATTGGAACTTTGCTACAAAAACCCCACTGGAATTACTTTGTCGAAGTGCGCACGTCTTATTAAGCTGTGGCTTAGTATTTCAGCAGAAGTAGGAACAAGTCTTAGTAAGCCTTGGGCTCATGTGCTCCCAGGTATGTCTCTTTATGCAAATTCAATATGGCAACAGACGGTTTCTTGATGTCTTCCACTCGCTGATACTTTTGGCTTGAGGGAGAGATTTCCACCTAGTAAGAATTATTAAACTTTTGTCTATTAAGCAGATGACAGATTATTAAAAACTATTTAGTTGGAACTGAGCTTATTTACAATAATCAAGATGGCCAAACATGCTACAACAGAAATGACACTTGCATGTCTCTGTGGCTATATTAGGGGCTGTCAGTATGGAATTTGGTATAAAGACTGTACAGCCTACGTCAGGGATGGGCAGTCAGAAGCCCTGGGGGCCTCTCATCTGATTCATACCATAAACCTTCATCTCAAGCAGCCATCCCCATACACTCGCTTCAGCTGCCTGCGCTATAGCCAGGGCACAGGGAAAGAGCTTTTAGGTAGCAGCGTGAGGCATCTCCTTAGTACCCTGGAGAAATGCTGTCAGTCAGAGTAAAGATAGCACTTGGCTAAATAGAGTCTTTGGTTGACACTGTGTAAGACAATTGTTTACTGGCTGTTTGTGTAGACAAATAACTCAGATTCAAAGAATACAATTAAAATATTCTTTTCAGCTCTTTTTAGGAAGTACATCACATATCCTCTACTTTGATACTGAGTGTGACTTCTTTTTCCCAGGAAAGAGAATATTGTGCCAGACCTAGGCTTGATATAATTCAGCCATTTCCTGAATCATGTGAAGAAATCTCTTCTGATGCGCTCACAGTGAGACGCTTCCAGGAAAATGAATGCCGAGATTATTGCTTAGGTGAGGAACTTTTAGTCGTTTCAGCAATTTTTCATGGTATTATTTTGTTTGTTAGTTTGTACTTTGGGCCAGAATTCTATAATGGTCATGATATTGCACTTCAAAGGTTAGAGTGGAATTAAGAATATTGTCTACACAGCAGCATGGGCAACAGTAGAAGTGCAAGGTGCCATTTTTGTCCCTATAGCCTCCCAGTAGCCAGCATCTGCCTCAAACCTGGCTGTTGTGCAGACAAAAACAAAACCAGAAGTCACTTCCAGTTTCTGTCTTCAGTTGTTTCAGATGCCTTTCATGGTTTGGAAGGAGAGTTTTTTTACATTTTGTCTCTTGGCTTCCAGGAGTGATTTTTGTCATTGGTGCAATATTCCTCTCATTTGGGGTACATGTGTATGCAGGATTCAAGTGGGTTGGGGAGTCTGTCAGGTGCTGGGGGGATGCAACAGTGCCCTTGGAGAATCACAGTCTTGTCCAGCTCTGGTCTGCAGTGTCATTGTGTTAAATGTTACAGTATGAGTTCAAGTCAAGAAACTTGGAATTATGATTTATTGAAATCTGCTTTAAGAATGCTTCAGAATTGATCTCTAGCCTTCCTTTTGGGCCAGGTTAGGGGATCCTAATCTCTTAGCTTATTGCTTAGGAGAAAGCAGAATGTGTTACATTTGCATAGGTCTGTTATTAATTGGGGTCTTTTTGTATTTTCTTTTTATCTATCTATCTATCTATCTATCTATCTATCTATCTATCTATTTATTTATTAGTTTATTATTTTTGGGAGTGCGTATGGTGAACTTAAGAAATGATGAAATCCAACATTTATATACTTATGCACAGGGTATCAAAAATAGTTGCACTTAGTGAGGATTAGCAGCACATCAGTGTTTCATCCTCAGGATGGAATATACAGCAAAATTCTGTCTTGCTGGGAAATGGTCAAATTGTTTATCTATCCTTTACAGAGTATTCAGAAGGTGAATCACTTTTTTACATCATCAGTCCAAGAGATGTTGTTGTAGCCAAAGAACGTGACCAAGATGATCATATTGAATGGCTCTTAGAGAAGAAGAAATATGAAGTAATTCTTAAAACTTTTCCATTTTTAAAGTGTTGTCAGTGTTAGAAAAAGAATTGATGGAAACTGTTGTTTTTAACTGCTTAAATTTAGGCCAGTTTTGGAATATAGTCCAGTTTCCAGTTTTAGAAACTGTTCCATGGAACGGTCCCAATATATTCACATGACAGGGTCATACCATTTCTAGCCATAGGTCATTGCTGTGCATTTGCTATAATGTTTATATGATACATAGGTGTGTAGCATCTGCTTAAGCGTAAATTGTATGGTGGTTGTTTTTTTTAATTCTTTTAAAATTATTATTTTTTTCCTATTATTCATGCACTCAGTATATGGAGAAGATAGGGATGAGTGATGAGTGTTCTGATTGCATCCCCATGTGTTATTTTCAATTGTGGTTTTAAATATTCAGACTTCCTGAATGGGTCATTCTGCCCAAGCTCTTGATAGTGAAGAATTCAATTCCAGTGCCACACCATTATTTTGTATCTAAATTGCATACAATCTTTGGTTTAGTTCCATTCAGAGCCTCTGAAAATGTTTAACTGGCAGTGCCAACAGCACTGCCAAACCCTTATAAAAGTGTTTCTTTCTAAAACCATCTGTTTTCTGAATAGATGCACTTGAATTGTTTCACAGTGCATTAGTCATTCCACTAATACCTAAGTGTTGGTGCAATGAGGTCAAAACAGTTAAAATAAATATGAAACTGAAAATTTCAGGTAATTGTTTCAGTTGGTGTAACATATTCCTAGAATTTAAATGATTTTCAGACTGTGGTCTTTTTAGTTCAGAATTCCAGGCAGCATATTTGCCCTTGAAGCTTATTGAGTCATGTGTTTGGGATCTCATTTACCAAAGACAAGAAATCAAAAAACGCGGCACTTACATTTTCTGTGTCCTTTAATGCAGTATGTGTTATCAGGGAAGATGCTGTAGTAACTAAGAAGGAATTTTGTTGTGAAGACTGGGAGTTTCCTTATGCTGTGAACATGTGCTAGTTAAGAAAGGCAATTGAGTACATCCTTCTGTCCCCAATTTGTTACAGTCTTCTATTGGTTTAACTCTGCAAATGTCTATGCAGGTTAATTTTTCCATGGGAGCAAAGGTTAATTAGTCTGTGTTATACTTTGGTATACATGAAGCACTATTCTTCTGGACTCTAAAAGCTTTTGAGTATATTCTACCAAAAGTCCTTTAAGGTTTAATAGACAGAGAATAGCTTGTGTTGTAACCCACATTAAGCTTTCACTTTTCATTTTGGGTAGCAAGATGCCAGCTCTATTTCTGCACACACAGAGTGGAAGAGCCACAAATTAAACCTAATGGAAAATCATTCTCCTACTAGTCAGAGATTTATTCTTTCTCTTAGTTGAGCACTAAGAAAACAAATTAAGGTTCCTTTTTCGACAGGTGTCTTTCTAGCTCACGTTTTTGTGAGAAAATGAACTCCAGTGATTGCACTTCACATGGTGCCATCCTTCTGAAATTTGATCATGATGTACTAATGTGGAATGAACACAGATGGAGACCAAACTCCTTTTTTGTTTGCTTAACAATTCCTTTTGTTTGAGTATGAATTCAAAGCTGTTCAGTCAACCATGACATTAAATGTTCTAGTGCTTTCAAACAAGAAGCACAAAAAACAAAGGCAACTCTGCAGCTTACTCTACAGAAGTTTTGAATAGTTGGTTTGGATGTCATTTTTATTGTATTATATAGGAGGCTTTGATGGCAGCTGAGATCAGTCAGAAGACAATTAAAAAACACAAGATTCAGGTAAGTCCATGAACTTGATTTTTAAAATATAAAAATCTTTGTGAGAGAAATAAATGTTTTCCATAGGCTAAATCAGGGGTTAGATTAAATGCATGGTTACCATGGGTATAGTTTTTCCTTCTCTGTCTAGTATCACTCCATCTAGTATCACTTCACTTTCAAAATGTTCTGTTATCCCTTTCTCTCTGTCAGCAGCAGCTAATTACGTAAAATAGCATTGGTGGTTAAAGAAATGCACAAGGATCTTGAGACATTGAGATGCAGGTTCAGTATGCTAAATATCAAGAAAAACAGGGAAACTAAATGTATGACTGTGGTTTTTAGTAGCAACCAAAGCTTATTGTACAATATTGTTTGGCCCAACAGCTGATGATAGTCATTGCCCAATCAGCATTATGCTATTTATATTACTTCATTCAGTTTAATTAACTATTCTAAAGGTGATGTTAAATTGGAATTGGAAATTTTGAGTTCTTAATTATAGAGTGTTCTATCCAAGAATGTGTAAGGTCACAGAGAAGATAATGCTTCGAAGCAGAAAATGCATATTTGTCACAATTGAGTAATCCCAGCATGCTCTTTGTATGAAGAAACAGTGCAGAGATTCTAGGTTAGGTAATTGTTTCCAGGCAGGTTTGAACCACATAATGTTTATGTTCTTCCAAACAGAGTACTGACAACTCTTTAGCTAATCTTCTTCCTAGTTCATCAGTACCATTGTACTTCTTAATTTTTTGGCATGTGGCCTGGTTCAGTAAACAGTGTCTATAAGGAGGAGATTGGAAGCTTCTGCTTCTGATTTCAGTTAACTGTAGTTTAGTGTTGCATCAAAAACCTGATCTGTGATCAAAGTTATCTGTGTTTAGTTAAAGCAAGCTAGTTTTATAACTTATAGTTGACCAGTAGCTAAGACTAGCCACCAAGCCATGGTTAATGTTAGGCAAAAGGTTTCAAAATCCTCCCCCAGCTAAAATGCAAGAGGAGTGGAAATGGTGGCATATATGAATCAAAGCTTACCTAGACTCATTCTCATAACAACAGTAATCCATTGTTTAGTGTTCTGCCTGAACTTGGCCATTGTGTATTTGACAGTTCACTCAGTAACTTATGCAGAGGGCTTAAAGGAAAAAGAGATACACAACATTACAGCCTGAGGATTCAAATGGACCTGGTTGTGAACTTGTTTGGAACTATGAACTCTTTGGGTAGCCTTGGATGCAGATCAATCTGTCAATTCATCACCACTGTAAATGTAGTAATTATAGCAGATCCCACATGGGGGAGTTGGGAAGGGGTGGGGAGTCAGAAAATATCCTTGACCAATAAACCTTCAGAGAATGAATGTGGACTGGCACTGAGACTTTTCTCATTCGAGCCGCACCTGCAGGACTCTTTCACCCTACCTCTCCAACATCGAGAGAGAAATAACAAATCAGAGTTAGTGCTGTAGCTGTTTCCCCCCTCCCCCTTTTTTTGGCATGCCCTGGCTTTCAAGGGTTGACCAGCATGTAGATGCTCATCTATTCTTTATTCACACAGCTGCTGTAATTTTTCATATCAACAGCTTCTGTGTTTAGCTTTCATTTGATGTTTTCTGCCATACAGTTGAATGTGCTTCACAAAGTTTTTAGTGAAACAAGTCCTGGGACAGAGAATCATCATTAGTTTTAACTACTTGGAGTTTTTTCTTTCTTTCTACCCAAAAGCTTTAGGTTTTACTGTGGCTGTGTATCTTGATACAGAAATGTGTAGGATTGGGTTAAGAGGGGCAAAAACATTTTTCATGCAAGTTAGAAAGTTACAAACTAAAATCTAGGAAAATACAAAATAATATTCCACAGAAAGGGCAGTGTCAGTATTCTAAGATGCAGTTTAAACTAAAAGGTGAGACATTTCAAAGAAATTGGTAGAACAGATGCAAACATGAGAAGAAAGTGGTGTTATAAATATTAATGAATAATGGCACATCTTATGGTCTAATCCTGAGAATAACACTCCACTCCTCTGCTAATCTTCCATTTCCTGCTCAGTTAGTTTACCATCATGAGCAGCAGAAGTGTTGTAAAAGAGCTGAAAGGAAAGAGACAGTAATACACTAGATTTAGGGAATTTGCAGTCCTTCATCTAAAGATTGCCTTCCCAGATTCTAATTTTCCCCTAGAATGTACATGTGAGAATGCCATCGCTTCTTCCTGAATGAATGAAAAAGCTGTGCCTTTGGCCTGGATTGGGTGAAAGTACTCCCTAATGTGTGTGGTGGAAGAGCAAAGCTGTGACTCCCCACCTTGCCCATATTGTCCACCATCTGAAACTACCAAATGTCAGACGTCTCTGCATTGGGGCAGCATTTGAATACACCATGCATTCATACCGCCCATTATATATAAGGGCCAAAAGGATTAAAGTTGTATTTTTGATCTCATGACACATCTTGGGATATGCAAAATTGATGTTTTCGTTGAGGAATACAGCTTTGAGGAATACATCCATAGATTTAGGGATATATATTTTAATGTACCTATACTATCTTCATATTTTTTCCCCCAGGCAGAACTGTTATGTTTAGTGAGTTGCATAGAAGGCATGATTTCATTTCCCCCCAGAATAGATATAAGGTCAGGAAGACTATCATTTCATCGGGTCCACAAAGGAAAAATTATTTTAAGAAACAGGTTTTGGGGGCTTTTGTTTTGTTTCCAGAAAGTGCTTTGATAATTCCCAAAAAACTTATGTATAATGAAAGAACTGGCAGGTTGTGACACCATGATACCAAACTAATCATTTGGTTACAAATGTCAAAGGCTATAGTGCTAAATGATACATACAATTTTTAGATTTCTAATTAGTTTTCTTTTCATCACAGGACATAGGTTTAGCCTACATAAATCATCTAATGGAAATTGGAGATTATGACCTGGCAGCACGGTAATATTTGAAGTTTGTATGGACTTGGGAGGAGGGGGTCACCTACTACTGTGATTTTGTATAAATTAGGTCAGGGAACCATACCTATGTGATTGTATGTGCCGTTTCTCTCAGCAAGTAATATTGATTTCTGATAATATATTGATACTTCTCCAGTAGGTCCTCCACATTTGCGGGGGATAGGGACACAGAACTCCTGTGAAAGTGGAAAAAACATGAATAACTATCCCCCAGTGTGCACTCCCCCTTTCTTGCACTCTGCTGCCTGCCACTGCCCACACCGGCCATCCCTCTAGCAGTGGCGGGCAGGAGATGGGAGGGGGAGGAAAAGATCTTTCCCCATTCACCCTCCCACCCATCTCTGGGTTAAGGAGACAGCAGCAGGGAGGAAAAGATCTTTTCCTCCTGGTCACCATTTCCCCCCGACGCTCAGGCAATTGTGCCCAGAGCAGTGGGGGAGGGGGAGATGGTGAGAGGAGGAAAAGATCTTTTCCGCACAATCACCATTTCCCTCCTGCTGCTCAGGTGATCACTCCCAGAGTTGCAGGCAGGTAGATGGTGACAGGGAGGGAAAAGTCTTTTCCTCCTGGTCACCATTTCCCCTCTGCCACTGGGGCGATCGCTCCCGGAGCTGTGGGCGGATAGATGGTGATGAGGAGGGAAAGATATTTTCCTCCTGGTAACCATTCTGCCCCCCCCACCACCATTTGGGCGATCGTGCCTGGAGCTGCAGGCAGGTAGATGGCAACAGGAAGAGTAAGATCTTTTCCTTCTGGTCACCATTTCTCCCCTGCCACTGGGGCAATTGCACCCGGAGCAGCGGGGGAGGAGATGGCGACGAGGACAGAAAGATCTTCCCTCTCCTTTACCCTCCCACCTCCTGCTGAGGCGATAGTGCCCATAGTGGCAGGTGGGGGATTGCGAGGGAGAGGAAAAGATCTTTCCTCCCTTTCACTTTCCTGCCCCCCCACTGGCAAGGGAATGGGCAGGGGAGAATGGGGGGGAGGCAGGACGACACCGCAAATAATCAAAACTTCGAAAGTCAAACCCGCGAATGTCGAGCCCAAACTGTATTATTCTAATGTGCAGATCATTTTCTTACAAGACAAATATTACTGTGCTCTTAGCACAGATGACAGTGACTAAGGGATAAAAGCACCTGATTACTCTGCAACCTTTTGCACTTATAACTCCCTGTGTCTGGAATTCATCAAGAGTGGAATGTTCCATTAATTTTGGGAACTCAATGTGCAGTGTGCAATGTGTTATAGTTGCTGAATGGTGGCCCCAGTCGTGAGAGGCAATACAATAAGTGATTCCAAATAGACCATTGTACAAATAATGATAATGTTTGCATTGAAAGTTTGATTCATCCACTCTTCTTCTTTCTGTATAACTTTTCAATTCAGAAAGTGCCAGAAAATACTTGGCAAGAATACAGATCTATGGGAATTTGAAGTACACAGGTTTAAAGAAATTGGGCAGCTTAAGGTATGTATGGTCATTTTTTCCCCAATGAATTAGTCATGTAGCTGGTCTACTTACAGGGCCCATTAATAGTCGCCTCCTAGAGGCTTACAAAGTTATATATATGTGGCCAAGTATGACTGAGTACACCTCACCATGTGCAAAGATCATGAATTATATGGGTGTTGTGCATTTAGCCACATGTAAGCTAATTCAAAACTTCCTCCAACACTTGTTCTCAGAGAGAAAGGTCACACAAATCAGACTTACATACAGAGTGCCTGCATTACACACAAGAGGTGCCTGTGTGGATCACCATGCACACATTCCTCTCTCATAGGAGTGCTGGTTGTGAACTGGCATATTATATATGCTTTGATTCAAAAACATAGCCTTATTTTTCAGCCAGATTAAAAAAAGAAAATTGACACAAACTGTTAACAAAGATATTCTTGAAGTTCAAAATTTTTAGCATATTCCACAGTTTCTGGTTCTCATACAAGTCATTACATGTCAGTAGTGACTGATAAAGTGTGCCTACCGGCATGCTGACGTTTTCTCTTTTCCTTTCTCACAGTTTGTATTTGCTCATGTATTTGCTCATGTTTAAAAGAAGAGAGCATAGGAGGCATCTATAGCATTATGATTCATATAGCACATCGTTTGAGTCATTAATAGTACCTCCAAGAACTAATCCAGCATTAGTGTAAAAAAAATTACTGTTTTCTTGTGTATAGCAAAAGACTTGAGGAAGAGAGCAGATTTTTGCCACATCTTTGGATTATTAGCATAGCAAACAAAGTATTCAAATGGATTGTGTTTGCTAGCAAGTATTTAAGTTAATAAATTGCCCATGGCATACAATCCAAAGAGTGTCACTTCCTGAAAAGGAGAAAACATTTATGTGTGTGCCCTTTGATAACATGCTCATCTTTTCTTTCCAAGTTTTATGTCTTCCTATTCAAACTCAATGAGCCAAAAGGGACATATTATTAAGATCTTGCAGCAGGTGGTCCCTTGCTATTTTTTGAGCTGTTAAATTTCTGTTCAGGAGTGTGTAGGTGTTGCAGCATTACAGCTTTTCTCATAACGTCTCCCTTCTTAGAGAATTAGAAAAAGAGGGGGAGAGGCAAAAGCATATTTACGGGATTTTTTTTTTAGTGAATTGGTGTGCACTTTACCAGAGTTGAAGATAACCTCTCAGGTTAGTTACACTCTAATAAAGCACTTCACAATATGTATTGGTAAAATCGTGATCTGTTGTTTTCACCATCACCACTCCCTTCAGAATTTATTTCTTGCCTGGATGTGAGTGTCTTGAGGAGATATCTCCACTTATGCCATCCAGCAGACTGTGAAATTTAGAAAATATTTGTTGGTTTTTCTCAAAAGCATCTCTGTTAAATTACTGCCTTTCTAAATAGTGGGTTGTTTCCCCTTTTCTGGAAGCCCATCACAGAAAGACAGAAGGTACTGTGTGATAAACCTATTTGCTTGCAACCTGAAATGTTAAAACAAAGTATTCTTAACTTCTGTTGAGATCTTTCAAGTCTGCCATGGGCTGCTGTGATTCTAGGGCTTAATTTAAATTGTCAGTGCAGGTGGTTAATATTAATATTCATATATATCTAGTATAATTGCATAAAAGAGTTTCCACTTCTGTTTTATGTAACATTATGGTTCTAAGGGCTTGGCTCTGCTATAAGGTACTTCAGTTCTTTTGGCTTTGGTGGCTCTGATTTACATCACTTACAAATGTACTACATTTACATTTACATTTACTACTTATAAATGTACTACATTTAGAACATTTAGAACAGGTAACCATATGATTTGGTAGTGAATTCTGAGTCAAGATGGAATTGGACTCACTTTTGGACAAAACATGATTTGGTTTGTGGTGTTTTTACTTAACTATTAAATTATGCCCCCCTTTCTACTAATATAGTTCTCAAGGTGATAATAATAAAATAAACACAAAAACTACAAGTTAATAAAATTATGAAAGCAAATTTAATTATAAAACAAATCATTTAAATAAACTTCAGTAGCAAAGGCGCAAACAGCACCTACCAGTCAAAATTTTCTTTTACAACCATGTCAGCTTAAAAGCGAAAAGCCTGTTTGAATTAAAAATGTCTTTGTCTGCCAGCAGAACGACAACAGAGATTGTACTAATCTGATTTCCTTTATCGAACTTTGATATCTTGAGACCAGCTACCAAGAATGTTTTCTGTCATATTCCCACAAAATGTGCATATTCAGAACTTTGAATGGTGTCCTGAAATGGAGCAGTAGCTACTGAAGCTGCTGTAACAAGGGAGTAAGATGGTCAAGTAACTGTGCATAGCAGTTCTGAATCATTGATACTGCCAAACACCATCAACGCCAGCCTCAGATAGACCAAACTGAATGTCACTAAGATGTGTCTGACTATGACCAGATCTGACATCTCCAAAAACTGGAGTAGTTGGCACTCTAGACTGATCTGTGCGAATGAAAACCTGAGCATCCAAGTTTGAGCTCGAATCAGAGAGAAGCACTCATGATTGTTTGCCCACACACAGTCCATTATTGACATCAGACATTGCTTTTGGATTTGAACATCTTCCTTGCATTTTGGTCAGGGATGGGAAATATATACTCTTTTGGATGTTGCTAGATTACAGTTCCTGCCCTCTCTCACCGTCAGCTGTGCTAACTAGAGCCAATGCAATTTGCAAATCAAAGAACTTCTGGATGGCCATGTGCTTTCCAACCTGGATTTTAGATACACATAAAGAGTTGATGTCCTCTGCATGCAAGTGGCACTAGACTCCAAACTCTTATAAGCTGTGCCAGTGGTTTCACATATATGTTAAATAGCATGAGAGACTAAGTCCAGTTCTGGGCACTTCATTTCAAGAAGGTTATTGACAAGCTAGAATGTGTCCAGAGGAGGGCGACCAAAATGGTGAAGGCTCTGGAAGCCATACCCTATGAGGAGTGGCTTAGGGTGCTGGGTATGTTTAGTCTGCAGAACGTTTAAATATTTGAAAGGATGACATATTGAAGATGGAACAGGCTTGTTTTCCACTGCTGCAGAGACTAGGACAAGAAGCAATGGATTCAAACTACAGGAAAAGAGATTCCACTTGAATCTCAGGAAGAACTTCCTGATGGTCAGAGCTGTTCGGCAGTGGAATATGCTGCCTTGGAGTGTGGTGGAGTCTCCTCCTTTGGAGGTTTTTAAACAGAGGCTGGATGGTCATCTATTGGGAGTACTTTAATGTGTGTACCTGCATAGCAGGACGTTGGACTGGATGCCCCCTGTGGTCACTTCCAACTCTATTATTCTATGATTGTATGAAATGGAACTTTGGGAATACAGTTCAGGAGCCAGAAATTTATCTGGAATCTTGGGCTTGGAAGTCTGTGGCAGATTGGGTGAGATGGGAAAATTGCTGTCCTTCCCACTTAAAAATTTGGTGCAGAATGCAGTCTAAAAGTGGGGCCTTTTTCCTATCAACTAAATTGCTGAGCTTCCACAGCTTTCTGACACTGGCATCTACAGCAACAGGGAAGAGGCAGTAACTGCCCTTGTGCCCAGTAGAACAGAGCTTGCACCTGGGACAGAGTGATTTTTGCTGATCTAAAAGGAATGAAAGAAAAAATACTAGGAATTAGTTGTCTGAAATTTTCCCAGATGCAAATGGATATTTTGCAAGTTTGCATAGTTCACAAGGAGCTTGACAAGTCACCTTCTTTTCAGCATTTCTAGAGAGGCAGCAGATCTTCAAGCCTCAGGCTTTTCAGGTCTCTGGTGGGTCACCATACGTGGCTGAAGGACAACTTAGACAACGTATATATTGGGGTTGGGGGAGTTTTGTATTCTATCAAATGAAGGATGGTTCATATTTTGTTCTGCTTTCTTGATTAGGCCATCAGCCGCTATTTGCCAAGACGGGATTCAGTCTTGAAGCCTTTCATCTATGAAATGGTCCTGCATGAATTTCTGGAGAGTGACTATGAGGTACCACATTATTTATCTCGATGACATTGGCATGATATAGTGACCTAAGCTAATGTCTTTATTGCTAAAACAGAGATCATGATGATTTCAGGATCTATCACAAAAGCACATGGGTGTCCTGTAACTTCAAGTTTGTGAACCTCTCAGGAATTTTGTATTGGCTTGACAGCAGAAATGCAACAGTACTTTTCCAGCTCAGTGATATTGTTCACATCTAAGAAATTCAGAGATCCAGCTCTGACTACATCTGTAGAAAGCACTGTGCACCACCACAGTCATGTAGATGCTATGTTAAACTTCTCTTAAGATAGTGTAAGATCCCTGTCCTATATCCAACGTATTAAAATTCCCCCACCAAGCTCACCCCAGGGTAACTGGACACATGACAGCAAGAAAAAACCCTTTGCCTGCAGTTGACCACATTTCTTGCTCTATCTGCGTTCCTCAAAGGCCAGTCTCAGTAACGTAAAGCAATATTAAAATAACCCATCTAAGTGTTCCATTTCTAGCTGTGAATTTAAGAACATAGGAGCCATACTAGTTTAAAGCAAATACCCATCTCAGGCAGAATTCTCTTCACTCAGAGGCTAACCAGATTCCTGTACAAAGCCTGGCAGCAGGACATGAGTGTAGCTGTACCCTGTGCCTCATATTCTCCAGCATCTGGTATTGAGAAGCATATTTCCTTAGATAATGGACATAATACTTAGCCACCACGATCAGTAGTCATTAGCAGACTATGGCTCTGTGTAATCCTTTTTTTATTATTGCCCAATTTGCCCATCAGTGCATCCTGTGGCAGTGAATCCCACAGTGTAACTGCATTGTGTGAATAAGGGCTTCCTTTTCTTCATCCTAGATCTCCCACCACTCAACTTCAGCTGGATGAGCCCAGATTCCAGGAATCTGAGAAAGGGCGAAAAACTTTTGTTTATATACTTTATTCACACCATGTATAACTTTATATAGCTCTGTCATGCTCTTTCTTACCTTTTTTTCTGGAAACAGAAAATTCCAAATGTAATCTGCCCTCTTTCTCTAGTTATTTCATCTCTTTGATTAGCCTTTCCACATGGTTTGTTCCTAGTATTTCATATTTAGTGGTATGCTTCTTCTTAACAGGCAAGTTCCATTTAGTTATTATAGTCTCTAAAAGCACCTGGTGGATAAATAAGATAATAATATTTGTATCATTTATGTGAGTTAGTTCAGTCCACAGCAGTCAGCAAATGAATGACAGATAAAATAGTTTATTGCCAAGTATGTGGGATTTATTTACATCTATCTATCTATCTATCTATCTATCTATCTATCTATCTATCTATCTGGTGTTTAAATCCATCCTTTTGTTAAGGGAGCTTAGCATTTAGAATTAATCCATAATATTAATTATAATATGTGCATAATACTGAATAATATGCCACTTGCATTCAGCATCTGTTTTTATATTCTGCTTTACAGAATGAATAATAAATGCATTTTATGTGAGCTATAACCACATTATACCACTCAGAGTAATTTCAGGTTAATTTCAGCAACAACACATTGAAAACAAAAGGGCCTGCAGAATAAGTAAATAAATGTATGAATAATCAATGGCCTGCTGTTCCATAGTTTTGGGAGTTTATTATTTTGTAAGTATTCTTGGAAAACTGTATGAAGCAGAATGTTACTTTTTTCCTATCTTCAGTGATTCTAAAATGTGACAATTTAGTTCTGCTTCATAATTCATAAGGGTTATTTACATAATTCAGTTCTCTCTTTTTCTTTAGATCTACATTGAAGATGTTAAATGTCTTAGCAACTTTTATATTTAAGTTCCTCAGAATGCATAGGTCAAAATTACTTTCTTTTATCCACTAAATAATTTCCCTGTATAAAGGTTATATATTCTCCCAGCTTTGTTAATCACATTAGATTAATAGAGGTAACCACTTACAAAATGGGTGAGTGTAACCACTTAGTCAAATGTTTGCATCACCCAGTCTCTGCAGCTGTGACGAGTCCCATAGCTAACACTTCACCCCAGCATGTATCCTTTGTGTGTGTGTGTATAATTAAATCACCAAGGTTGTACGCCATGCATCTGATGGAGAGCACTGCAATCCATAAAACTCATGCTATAATAGTCTTAAAGGTGCCATATGACTCTTAGTTGTTTTGCTGCAGCAGACACTAGCATCACTTTGGTGCTAGGTAGGTTGCCACTTAATATATTCCTGTCTTTTCTGTATACCATCGAGAGAGTGCAAATCTGTCAATATTAATCCAGCTGAATTTTAATTCATGGCCAAAATAGTCATTCTTTTTTGTAGGATTTGAAACTGATCTTAAGAGAAAGAGTTGAAAAAAATAGTCATCATTAAATAGCTTTGGCTTAAATAATTTGTTTGTCTCAAGTAGAATCAGCAAAAGTACTGACTTATCATTCAGCAGTTGTCTCATGGGTCTGTGTTAGTTAGGCTGGTGTGTGCTGAAGCAAGGCATCCTTACAGATTCCCCTTAACCTGGAAAAGGCAGAGTGTGCAAAATGTATTTGTTTTCACATCACCTCCCAGTTTCTTGCATGCTCTATAATGACAGTGCTCCTGGGGATACCTGGGGATTTTTACTAGACTTAGCTCTAGCAGTTGCCCAGCTACAGTATCCTTTGCGGATAGTCTTGTTCTCAAGATGGATCTGTGCTTTCCTTCTCTTTATGCCAGAAGGTCCTTTAATCGTAATTTTTTTTCTTGAAGAGGGTCACACAAGTTACTCTATAGACATTATACTAGCCATAGAAGTGTGGCTTTTGCCTCACTTTAAATTTCATGATTTTTGATCATTCTTTATCTTTCGTGTTGGGCCTGGGGAAAGATAGATTCCTCACAGTAGAACTAAATATAAACTTGACACAGGGATGCCATGCAAAAGAGTGTCCCTGAATTAATTCTGCTGGAATCAACATTTTTAGTGGTAATGCCATGTCATGAGTATGGGGTACTTCCCCTCTCAGTGGTATTCTCTCAGTGCTAGGAAGAATAAATGCTGAGATCATTTGGTCTAGTATGTATGTGCAAGTCTCATTGCTTATCTTTGTGCCCCCCCATTTTTCAGTAATTAGAAATACATAGTTTAGGAAATCAGTGTTACATTACTTGATGAAACACAGTGTTGGTGTAAATGATAACTTAAAATACTTGTTCTTGATTTAAAAAAAGTAGAGGGCATTGCAGCCCACTATGACAGTTTTGATTAGGTGTTGTTATTACTGTTGTAAAAATCCTCAATTTCCACGGGCTGAGGCACCAGATATCAGCAAAATGCTTGTCACAAATAAGTCTCCTACAAGCCTAATTTCAATGGATAGCAAAATGCAAAACAAAACCCTGAGAGCAGTCAATAGGCAGATGCTGCTTCTGGTTGTTTGTTTATTTATTTATTTACATATATGTATCTCCCCATAATGGCACTACCTTTCCGTGGTGGTGGGATTGCATGCTCTTTTGAGCCAAGAGGCTATACTGATGGTAGCACTGCTACTGGTAGGGTCTACAGTCAGACAAGGTTTTGCTGAGAAGCCAAACTAAATATACCAAATAACTTCCGGGCAGGGTGTGGGAAAAAGGTGAGATATAAATTAAGTAAATAAAAATAAAATAATAAATAGTGGGAGACAACACTGGTAAAGGATCTCACAGAGACAATGACAGTAGCACTTTAGTTAGATGGAGATAACATTGTGCAGAGGGAGACTTTTGAATGTCCTTTACCATGGAAACCCTAAGATGAGAAAGCCCAAAAAGAAGTATGAGATAGTGCCAGAAGATGAGACTTTCAGCTCAGAAGAGACACAACCATTTACTGAGGAAAGGCAAGTACAAGTATCATTCTGTCTAATGAAACAACTAGACTCCAGCTGAAATAATGTTTAGCTGCTGGTATGCTAAGAGGTGAAAGGAAAGTGTGAAGCTGCACAGTACGTATAATAGAAACATGGAATGTAAAAACATGAATTGAGGGAGCTAGACATTGTAAAGCAAAAAATGGAACATATAAACATTGCAATATTTATAGGAAATTAAAATGTAAGAAGAAATGGGGGGTGAGGGGGGTGTAGCAAAAGCAGTCAGGGGATATTATGCCAAGTATGATATAATAATATCAATAAATCTTCAAGGGAAAGGCTCTGTGCAAACTTTCTTTCCCCCCTCCGGAGCTATGTCCTTTCCCTTCCCATGCAAAAAGGAAGGGAGAAAAGTGGAATGGGGTAAGCCTTGAGCAAGAGTTCCTTTCTTCCTCTGGAGTTCTCCCTCCCTCTCCAATGCATTTTGCCCCAGTGCAGAGAATGCACGCCAAGAAGGGAAGGACGGGTGAGAAAAGCTTCACGGGAACACTCCTTTAGCCCCCTAGAGCTCCCGCCTTTCCTATGCATTTTGCCTCAGCGCCAAGAATTCACACAGTTGCAAAATGCATAGGAAGGGGGTTGGTATTTGTCAGCATATAAGACACACTCCATTTTTAAATGTTATTTTTCAAGGAAAAAAGTGTGTCTTATACACCAGCAAATATGGTAATTTTGTGCATGAAACAAAGTTCGTGTACACTGAACCATCAGAAAGCAAAGGTGTCACTATCTCAACCACCTGTGTGGACAATTTCAGATTTTGGAGTATTTTGGATTTCCACATGAGGGATGCTCAACGTGTATCCTAAGTATAAAGTACTATTCATTATTCAGTAGATAATGCAGGGTGGATGAATGGAGAGTTGGAAAGCTGGTTGGTTTATAAATTGTTCTACACAAAATTAAAACCAACATTTTTGTTTTTAGGGGTTTGCAACATTAATTAAGGAATGGCCTGGGAATCTCTATAATAATGCAATAATTGTCCAAGCAGTTGTGGATCATCTGAAGAAGGATCCACAGAACAGGACATTGCTGAAAACTCTGGCAGAATTGTAAGTATGGTGCACTGAAACTATTGCCTTTGATCAAGAGTTTTATCACTGTTTCAGTTCTCTTTTTTAAAATTTAAAATCAATTTGCAGTTCCCTTCTTCTATATATTACTTGTTTCTCTACATAAAATTAGTTTCTCATTCTCCCACTCAGCCTGATTTTAGCTGTGAGGAAGTTAATATGATGATGTAATTTAAAAATGCATTGCGCCAATGGAAAGTCCTGTTCTAGGGCACCCACCTCTGGCCGCAAACCTGGTTACACATCTGTTGTAGACCGCATGGTCTGTCTCTGTCTTCTTGGAGCTTGGTTTGCCCCTGCTGGCACATCACGTCTGTGAGCTTGACCAAGGCCTGAATCCCCATCCACTCTGCCCTCTGCCAAATGTGGCCTGAAACACATGTATGTTCAGAATTGTAGTACTGAGATGATGGATCATGAGATTTCCCTTCAAACTTCAACTCCTACTGGTGGTGGTGGTGGTAGTGAGTCTTCAAGTGATTTCCTGCTTTTGGCAAGAAGGCAAAGCTATCATGGGGATTTCTTTGCAAGATTTGTTCAGAAGGGATTTTCCTTTGCCATCCTCTGAGGCTGAGAGAGTATAACTTGCCCAAGGTAACCCAGTGGGTTTCTGTGACTGAATGGGGATTCAAACCCTGGTTTCCCAGAGTCCTGGTCCTGATGAGGTTTTACAGTGTCATTCCATAAGACTGCCTAATAGAGTAACAGATGTATATGCTTAATTTTTAAGACTATACCCTTTGAACACAGTGTAATGATCTTCCTGTTTCATAGATGAAGACATGGTTAAGTTATGCTTGTTTGTTTTTTTCTTTCTAACCTCTCCATTTTAAAATGTGAGGGAGGTGTACTACCAATAGTATTAATAAATAATTGTTCTTGGAAAGATCTTTACGTCTGCAGCACAGGGACTGTGATGCAAAAGGCAAACAAAGCATCCAATTGGCAGCACTAACTTTCTACTTCGTAAGAGTTTAATTTATTTCTTAAAGTCATTCCCATCTTATGGAAAGCTGCTTTTCAAAGCAAGCACATGTTCCTCACTTGAGCTAAACTTTTGAGTAGTGCAGACTAGTTACACGTTCATCCAAGTTTGAAATGCTGAGGACAGATGTTTGATTCCAACCACTTTACTCCTCAAGGTAATGTTAAAGCTTTCTATTGATTACCAGTTCTGGAAAATGGTTGGGAAAATCTTACCCTATTTTTATGTGTGTTTTATTTCCTTCTAATTCTGCATGGTGGTGTCAACATAACCAAAAAACCCCCCCAAAAAACCCTCCTCTCTTTGCATATTTGCTGGCCTCAGACAAAGACAAGTGCAATACTATCAGATGGGTTGCCTGTATTTTATTGTTTATTTTGAACTGCATCAACAATTTTTTTTTTTGTCTTTTAAAAAGAGAGGGGGGAATGCTTTAAGGGTAGTCAACCCAAGTAGTTAAGAATGTCAGAACAATTTCAGGAGGTATCTATCTATCTATCTGTCTATCTATCTATTTTTCTGTCTATCTGTATCTCCCTAAATTGACCTGTAATTCTTTACTACTCAGGTTGTTGAATACCCTTGAGGCGTTTCTTAATCAGAAGAGATGAGGCATGGGTTATGGAACATTGGGATGACTGTATGGAAGAAAACTAAAGAAGAAAAAAATGACATCCAATTGCTTTTTTAATAAAACATACAGATGAGAAATGTTTTCCATTATTCTAAATGATGGTAGAATATTTTTAGCCATTTGTGTTCACATTCTGGTGGATGGCTTTTTCAACGGTTCCACATCCAAGTCTGTTCGTAACGTATGATCCTCTTTATCAGGTACACCTATGACCAGCGCTACAGAAAGGCCCTTGAAATTTACCTCACACTGAGACATAAAGATGTTTTCCAGCTGATCCACAAACACAATCTTTTCAGCTCCATCAGGGACAAAATTGTTCTGCTAATGGAGTTTGATTCAGAGGTATGATGGCTTTCAACTGGGTTTTTTTAACACTTTTTTGTCTGTAAGGATTTTAACAGAGTTAAAAATGTAATTTAACCATTCAAGCTTCATATTTTGAATAAAATCTGATCCATAAAAATTTAAAGAGCCAAATGATTGAATAAATTTTATATTTCCAAAATCTTTTTATACAATATTCACTTCTTTTTTTCTGCAAGAGACCAAAAAGTTTTTAAAACTGTGGTCACATAACACTGGGAAAATAATTCGTATTTTGTATTACTTGCCTCCATAAATCTTCAAAGAAGTGTCACCTGTTTGAAAGATCAATATAAATAAAAGAGAGACCAGAAAATAAGACACTTGAAATAAGCATTTGCTGAAAGAACCCTATGGTCTTCCTAAAAAAAATAAAAGGCATAATGAGTCAAAGTTCTAATTGTTTGAGGAAAAAAATTAAATTCACTGCATCTCACACATGCAATGTAGATATTCTCCGCATGTTCTAAATTTGTTGTTGACTATCTTACAATTGAAAAGCTCCATGTACTTCAAATTGCATTAAAAAAAGTCAAACCATTCTGATGTGGTAAATTCCCTTTCCTTTCACCCAGCTGGATGAAAAATTGTAGCATAGGGAGGACTTTGAGTAGAGAAACATTGGATCTGCTCTCAGTCTACTAAGTTGCTGTTTCTCAAGCCTTTATCCAAGTAGATGTAAACAATTTATATTCTACATCCTATTCAGTTGTGATTCTTCGTAGGGAAGAATCCTAAGCTCTTATACTCCTCCCTTGCCCCCCTTTTTTAATGCCGTGAGGAAAATGAATATCCAAGGTTTATTGGAATTAATGCCTTAGAGTCATAGATTCCTAGAGTTGGAAGCAGCGTCATGGGCCACCTAATTCAATGCCCTGCTTAATGCCAGATCTCCTGCTAAAGCACCTCCAGCAGGTCTCTTTTTGAAGACATCCAGAGAAGGAGACCCTACCACCTCCTTAGGTAATTGACCACCATTTCTGAACCACACTTACTGTCAACAAGTTCCTATTAATGTTCAGTTGACATTTTCTCCCCTGTAACTTCAGACTGTTAGACCTGGTCCTATCCTCTGGGGCAGCAGAGAACAGAGTAAGCAGTCTTTTTGGTCCGAAGGCCCACATGGATATCAGATTGGGAGCCACATAGACAGTTACTGAGGCCATTTCTGCACTAGATTGTTACAGTGCTATTATTCCACTTGCAACATCCTATGGAATCCTGGGGCTGGCCAGCTGGCCCCTCCCAAAACTGCAAACCCCAGGATTCCATAGGATGTTGCAAGTGGAATAATAGCGTTACAACAGTCTAGTGCAGAACTGGCCTTAGATGCACACATACACACAGAGAGAGACTGTAATTTCTCTGCCACAAATAGCTTTATTGGATTGACAATCCCAATAAATGTAGTTTCTGTTCAGAGGATCAGTAAATATGATTGGTTCAGGGGATCTAAAAAATTTGGTGTTGGTTCAACAGTCCATTCATATTGGTGGTGACTCATAAATATCGTTTAGCCATTCACTCTTTCTTCAGTGAGGGGAACAGAATAAGACATCGGCAAGTCTGCAGCCCTCTCTCGAAGGGAAATGCAGGTGTTACGATGAAACCAGTGCAAAGAAATTTGGTTGATTTCCACAGGGTTTTGTTTTCTTGTGGTTTTCACTTTTATTAAGTGTTCTAATGTGATGTTTCTGAAACTACATTTATACAGATAAAGGCTACAAACCAACACATTCCCCAAAACAAGGGAAGAACTTTGCACTCTCACCAAATGCTGCCTGTCTTGACTGGCAAAGGGAACCCTGCACATACTGCGAATTGCAGCTGTAGGCAGTATAATAGTACCAGTAGCCTCTCGTTACCCATCTAATTAACTGCTTTCTTTTTCCCATCTTGTACCTTCTATCATAAACCATATAGCACTGTACATTGTCCACAAGACAGTTTAATCAAAATATGTGTGCATGTGTATTTTCTTAAAAAATTATTTGACATCTCTCTCCCCTCTCATGAACTTTTTGTTTGTTTTAGAAAGCAGTTGACATGCTTTTGGATAATGAAGATAAAATCTCTGTAAGTATATCTGTTTCATTATTTTATTGTTGACTGGTTGTTTACCCTCTTTAATCACTTCTAAGTAATGTGAGCAACCGTTGGCCACAGAAGTCGCCATGACTTATGCCTTAACTCTCTTTCCTTTTAGATTGATAAAGTTGTGGAAGAATTAAACGACAGGCCTGAATTGCAGCATGTGGTAAATATGGTGGATTTTGAAAGCATCTAGCTAGTCTCTGTCTTTAACAGCAGTGCTGAAAGTGGCATGGTACAGAATAATTTTATGGGCAAAACTCAAGCACTGTCATTAAATGATTTGGCCTGAGACTGTGCTGTGTCCTCTGCAGTAGAGGTGGGCAACTTAGATGGGGCTGATACCAAGTATGGGCAACACCAGGCCTAAATAGTGGGGGTAGGTGGAGTTTGGGAGGAAGGCAAAGTGGTCTCTTCCAATTTTGATTTGGAAAGCAGAATTGGAGTGCTTTTTCAGCCTGCAGGGGCAACTACAAGCCTCAGACTTGCTGAAGTTAATCCATCTGAGGACTGCAGGCTGCAAGAAAGCCCTAGGAGTGCACTCTTCCCAGCCCTGCTTTGTATTAGCAACTGCAGCATTATCTGGGCTGGCAGATGTTGGATTTATCACACTATAACTGAACAAATGCTTTAGGCCTATCAAAAGTTTCTGTACCTTCTCCAGCTCTCTGCATCCCAGGTGTTGCCCTACAATCCTCGTGATCCTTGTTTGTTGGCCATGATGGCTGGCACTGATAGGCACAGCAGTCAAAAACATCTGGGAGGTGTTGGGCTGCAGAGGTCTGGCTGGGAGGTTGCCTCCGTTTGGATGTGTCTCATCATAGTCTCTGAGATCCATGAAAGGCCCATCTGTATGTGGGCAATAGACACTTAAGATAGCAAGGTTAGCAAGTGAAGTGTTCTTAGAGGATGCCCTCTCTAGTTATAAGAGAGCTTCCCTTGGGGAATGAATTGTGTTCTAGACTGAGTACCTTTCAAGAATAAGATCTGCTCCTCTGGGCCATCTTTTATGATTGAGGACTGTGTTCCCAAAAAGATACTGTGTGGTCCTAGCCTGCAGTAGGGATAGTTAGGCAGAAAAATTATCAGGTTGTGGGCAAAATACTCTTTCCCACTGCTGATCTTTCTCTTCAAAAAATCTCATCTGCAACTCTTGTGAGATAAAGATTGATAAGGGTTTTTGGGCTCTGTAATTTTCCTTGTATGTCTAATTTTGCCATGAATTGTGCTTATCAGTCTTGCAGGAGCGGGGCATTTTGTTAAGATTAATCTAGATTGGTCTTGGGACAATGCCCATTCTTCATGATTTTGTGCTTCTGTTTCATTTTGTAGTATCTGCATAAACTGTTCAAGAGGGACCATCACAAAGGACAAAAGTATCATGAGAAACAAATCAGCCTGTATGCAGAATATGACCGACCAAACCTACTTCCATTTCTCAGAGACAGCACACATTGCCCTTTAGAAAAGGTGAGGACTGTATGTTAAAGTATCTCCTTCTTTGACTGAACTAGCTTCTGTGGAGATTTCAGGAGTCTGCCTATGTCAATGTGACACTGGCTGTTCTTAACAAAAGTGTTAACTGTGGTTTTTCAAGTTGTAATTCCATTCCAACTTGCATTGGCTTCTATATGTGCAATACTGCCATCTGGTGGAAAATTTGAGCACTGCATCAGTCTTTTCTCAGGACTTAAGGAAGTATTGCTCTGATCCGTTGCGGCTTTCCTCCCATTCTTATTTTAAATCATTAATATACTAGCTTACAGTCAGAAGGCATCATTGGCAATTTTAGAATAACAACAAAAGACTTAATAAAAATAGCAGAGTAATGTAAATGAAAGAAAAAAACAGGTGTCTCACTAGGATAAAATCATATGCTTAAAAAAATTGAAAATGTGCCAAAAAACCCTCTTCTAGTAAGGAGAACATCTCTGGGATAAATTCCTGGAAACTGGTTGCAGAAGGGGAGAAAAAAAAACCCAAAATAGCCTTCATGGACTAGACTGTTTCAGATTGCAGGTTGGAAAATTGCACATCTCTGTGCTTCTCTTTTTAAAAATCCCCTCTGATGCCAAGATTCCTAGGAAAAGGACATTTTTCTTTAAACACAGAATGGTCTTTAAATGTGCAGTCCCCCAGTTATAGTCTCCTTGAGCAGGGAGAAATGCCTATCTCCTGTTGTTGTTTTTTTCAGTGTGTCCCTGTTTCTAGACATATTAACATTTCTAGACATATTGCCCCATTTTTGTTGTTGTTTGCTATTGGGTTGTTCCTGACTTATGGCAAACCTAAGATGAAGATAAACTGGGGTTTTCTTGGTAAGATTTGTTGAGATGGGTTTGCCTTTGCCTTCCTATGAGGCTGAGAGAGTGTAACTTGGCCAAGATCTTACAGTGAGTTTCCATGGCTGAGTGACATTTCGAACCCTGGTCTCCAGAGTGATAGTCCAATGCTTAAACCACTACAACATGCTGTCTCTCTCTATACCACACCGATCCATTAACAATAATATTTTTCACTGCCTGGGAGTTTTTCCTTCTTGAAGAATGGGATAACATAAAGGGTAACAACTCTTTATCTTATCTCATTATTGTGCTATATGATGGGGATAGGAAAACAACTTTCCTCTTAAAGAACCTTAAGGAACGTCTTGTGCACCTGAGAAGGAAGCACATTACTTAAAAAAAACTCTAGGTTTATACCTGTTGTACTCTCACCTGAGAGCAGCAGCCACTCCTGATTCCCTGACAAATGCACCTCTAGGATGCATGTGCTTGTCAGTGAGTGTTTGCCACATTCAGATCTTTCACTTTAGCTATACACGTAACACATAGTGTGCTCTTGAAAAATTAATGAGTAAATAACTCCCAAAAATGTGGCTGGAAGAATGTAAACAAAGTTGCTAATAGCCTTTAGTTTTTCTCTGACCAGCAGCATAGTTGGCTACATGTCTACTGAGAAGGACTATTAGCATAAGATGATTTTAGTTATTCTAGATAATGTGGTTATAGCTCAAGTTATAATCAGGCATTGGCTGCAAGCACTTTTCTATCATTTTTTAGTTCCAGGTTTCTCAATGTTACCTGCTTTTTCAGCTACCAAAGTAATGTGTCCTAATTAAAGAGTGTGTGAGAATATTTATGATAACTTTTAGGTTGCAATATTATACCCATTTAAAGTAGGAATAAGTCCCATCAAATTCAGGAGGATTTACTTCAGCATATTCATGTATTATGTGTGTGTATGTAATGTTGTTGGGAAGAGGTTTGTTTATAACTAATTTACTGCCGTATTAATGTTCCAAGGCTCTGGAAATCTGCCAGCAAAGAAACTTTGTAGAAGAAACAGTTTATCTTCTGAGTAAGTAGCCACATTTTGATGAATAACAATGTCTCTTTTTGTCCTTTGTTCAAAGATGAAATTTTTCATCAGAGGAAAATCTGAAATAGTTGTCATGATGACCATGCTTGTTTCATCTCCAGCTTCTGAATATCAACCCAAACGTAAAGATCCTCCACTACTCTTGAACAATGACGGTTGCAAATCTCTGGCTGAAACAAAGGCAATGTTGTGACATCCCCGAAAAAAGTATTTCTTCATGGCCTTGCTGTACCGTTAACTGTTATCAGTTAATGGTATCATGAAAGTTAAAGCAGTGCTCCTGAGCATGAAAGTTTGTTTATTGTCCTGCAAGATCATTCTGGTCAAAATCTTTCATGGCAGTCCTAACACTATATACACATCCTAATCCTGAACTGAGAGTCTGCTGTTTCTGAGCTTCACAATGCAGTCCTTCATGGTTTCTGAGTGAGGCTTACTCTCACACATGTAACTGTACATGAGATGCAGCCTTACCTCTGTCATCCCGACCCTGTCTTTAGAGATTATCCCTGGACCATACCTTGGCAGACAGCATCTTACTGTCACTTAATAATCCCTGTTCAGTCTTTTGCAACAATTGAGGCATATGCAGATTCCACTGATTTCACTGGGATTGAAAGATATTTGTTTTAATTCAGAAAGATACTCATTTGTGGTGTTATTAAAGATAAGAATTGAGAAGGTAAGTTTTAAAATAGTAGAATAGAGGAGGAGATTTCCCCTACATCAGACACTCAAGAATTATCCCTTGCGGAGGATTCTACAATGCCCACTTTCTTTTATCTTTCTAGGCAGAATGGGCAACAGCCGAAGTGCTCTGAAGATGATCATGGAAGAATTAAATGATGTAGATAAGGCTATTGAGTTTGCTAAGGAGCAAGATGATGCAGAACTTTGGGAAGACCTCATCTTATATTCCATTGACAAACCACGTAAGCAAAGTCACCTTTGGTCTTTTTATATATTGAAGCTTAAATCCTTTGTCATGCTAATGAGTGTTCTCTAGTGTAACAGGACTTCCTTCTCCTCCCCGCCTGACTTCTGAAAATTTTCTCTGAATGAATGTCCCACAATTCCCACCCCCAAGGAACCAACAGCACTAGATCTCACTCAGCGTGTAGACATTGTTTGAATGAGTGAGGGAGTATGTGTGTGTGTAGTCTAATTAAATACGAGAAGAACAGGAGAAGTAGTATAATGTATACCTCAAATAGTAAAAAAACTCAGTATTGTCAGATTGGTTTGTTGCACTTGTTTAGTAGAAGCAAACTGAACTGCAGTGTAATTACTATAGTTGAATTGCAGTGTAACCACTGAAGGACTACAGCTATGCTAAATAAATAACATCTCATTCTGCAGCATCTGCCACTGATTAACATAAGTGAGGACATTATTCCACAGCTGTGAGGGCACGTGCCGTTGCCAGCTACATTCAGTGAAATAGTAGCAAGTATTTCTATTTCTGAGTGTCCTCCATAGAGATCTTTGGGCATCACTGGTGGAAGGTTGCATGCCATATATTGATGGAAATTGTATAGCTTTATAAAATGAAATTAGAAAAACAGACCTTCTGCTAGGACACCGAGCTATTTCTGGTTCATTTTTAAAAAGTAACAGATGCCACCTGAGAAAATGTGAAAATGAGTAAAACTCACCTTTGCTTCTTGTTGTTCCCACATGTGAAAATCAGTTCCCACATATGAAAGAGACATCTCTCCAGTAATGTAGACTCAAGTCAATTGACTTGGACTCAAATCAGACTTAAGTCACTTCAGTGACTCGACTCGGACTTGACTTGGTAAAAATTACACACTGACTTGACTCGAGACTTGCATATTTTTAGTGACATAACACATTCAGTAACGTAACACATTCCTCCAGAAACCTTCCAATTTACTGGTCACATGACAATCTGTCTCAAACCCTAATGTGGACACACTTTTCAGAGGGAACAGCAAATGGGCTTGAGGTGGGGTAGCTTTTCCCTGCTTCATATAGGAGGAGCTTTCTAAAACTTTTCCTAAGAGCAAAAGGCAAGCTTTGGAAATGGGAAGTAAGAAAGATCCTATTCCTTACTTCCCGAAGCTGCAGGTGGCAAAATCACAAAAGTGGAGAACCAACTCTACTTAAATTGTTAAAACTACCTAATTTGACTCTGTCCAGAAATTCTGGAAAATAGGTTGGAGTAGATTGAAACTTGACTTGAGACTTGATTTGAAAGTATCTTGCAAAGACCTGAGACTCAACTTGAGACTTGAAGGTAAAGACTTGAGACTTGACTTGAGACTTGGAGTAAAAGACTTAAATACATCACTGCATATCTCAAGATGCTACTAGGTTATCTTTGTTATTAAAAAGCAGAGAGGTTTGTACCATTTAGGTTTGTGTCTATTTCATAAAAGATTCAGTTGGATGTTCTCTAGGTTTTGCCTTTGCTTTAGATCAACATTAGTTCAGCATTACATCCCCTTGGTACCAGTATGCTCCTTATATTAGTTGGTAGGTGGGATGAGCAAAAGGATGGTGTTGCCCCCATTTTCTGATGGAGAGTTTCCTTTGACTTATTGGTGTTTGGTCAGTGGAAGCAAAATCTGCCATCCAGCATGGCTTTTCCTTTGTTCTTCTGGTGTTCAGTTAAGAACTATCTTTGTGCTTCTACAGCTTTCATTACTGGCCTGTTAAACAATATCGGAACCCATGTTGACCCAATCCTACTGATCCACCGCATCAAGGAGGGTATGGAGATTCCAAATCTGAGAGATTCACTGGTGAAAATTCTCCAGGATTACAATTTACAGGTAAAGTTTTATTGGGTTTCTTTCTAGATTAGCATATTCTTCCTCTTGCTTAATTTTGCCTTGAAGGATTGGATGGAGCTCAGTGATTTAAGGAAATCAGCAACAATTAGAAGAAGAGCCATGCCATGAGACATGTATCGTTGTTCTGTGCCTTCAAGTCATTTCCAGCTTATGGTGACCCTAAGGCAAAATTGTGATGGGGTTTTCTTGGCAAGATTCGTTCAGATGGGGGTTGCTATTGCTTTCTTCAGAGGCTGAGAGAGCATGACTTGCTTGGTCACAGATATGTTACAGTGTTCTATGTAGTTTTATATTGCCTCCTAATGATTTGGAACTGTTATTGCCCCCTTTTTTCATTGCTGCTGAATGACTCTATTATTCTCAGTACAGCCTCAAAAAAACCCAAAAATAAACCTTGCTGTGGCAGATTATGTCTATTCCTATATTAGAGATAATGAACTTTAGCTAAGATAATTACTTAGGAGAATTCAATGCAGAGAGTGCAAGGCAGAGCTATCATTTCATCCTAAGAGTTCAGCAAGAGTAGGCTTCATCAACACTTCTGAAACATTTGACAGCAAATTTGCAACTGATTCTGCATTGGTTTTATGTTGCTTTCTTCACCGCACATTAGACCTCTTCCTCCCTTCCTTTCTCTCTCTTTGCTTCCCCACATTTTTTGATTCTTAACCAGTTGGTGTGAGGCCCTGAGGAATCTTGGTACTATCCATCTTGCTCTCTAAATTGTGACATGGGGTGTGTCCTTCCTCACCAGAATCTACCAGAAAAGGATTTGATGGTGGTGGTTCTTGGTTTCCAAAGCAGTCAGCCTGTGGCCTCTACTTGAATGCAGAGCTATATGGAAGTTGTCTGCCTCAAGTAGTAAGGATTAATGTAGTTGCAGTTTGCAAGTCTTTTGTGAAATGTTCTGTGCAGCTGATAGGAGTTCCAAAGAAAATCAGGCTGGTTTGGACTGATTTGCACCAGTATTAGATCAGGTTGACCTGATCCTTTTCTAGAGCTGAATGGCACAATCTATAGAGGTTCAGATTGTTCTGGAGATACAGACAGGGTGTCTCCAATATAACTATAGGAAGTGAAGACCAAGGTTGTGTAATGGAGCTGAGAAAGGAAGATGTGTTTGCATGCTTGAAAGCATGCAGATTGTCACTACAGAAAACACCAAGCATTATCTGGAACCACCTGCGAAAGGATTGCTGTCTGCCTTCAGTATAGACAGCAAATCAGCAGAGGTAAATTCTCAAGGCATTAAAAACCTGGAGGCAAAAGTCCCAGCAGAGAGGTAGCAGGGCCAAGACCCACAGGGCAAGAATGAAGAATACTGTATTCCCCAGCAAGAACAGCTCTCAGTCTCTGTCCCTCCCTCAAGAGGCATAGACAAACAGTACGGAAGAAATGCGGTCAGGGAAGTATGAGGCCATGAGATGGTTGTTTCTAGCTCCTAACCAGACCACCAAGTGGTCTTAAGAAGGATGAAACGATTTGCCAAAGGGATCTCACCAACAAGAGTCCTGCTAAAGCACCCTCTTGTCTCACCCCAACTTTCTTACTGATTCTCACTTATTAGTGGAATAAAGCTAAATCATCATCTCCTCAAGTAGGCTTTTATATCATTATCATACCTAATCACATTAAACTTTAATTACATTTAATTTACATTGCCTTTCAGAAGTATTCAGTTCCTTTTGACTTTTCAATATTTTGTTGTGTTACAATCTGGAATGGAAAACGATTTGATTGGCTTTGTTACCACTTGATGTCAACAAGTCGCTCAGCATTTGTGAAAGTGCAAAATATTTTTAATCTGACACAAAAGTCAAACAAACAAAAACAAACTTACACTTTTTGGTTGCATGAGATATTTACCCTTCTGAGTCAATACTTGTTAGAAGACACTTTGGCAGCAATTACAGCTAATCATCTTCTTGAGTAAACTCTATTAGCTTTGCACATCTGGATCTTGTGATTTTGCCTATTTTTCTTGATAGAATTATTGCAGTTCTGGTAGATTGGATTAGGACCATTGGTGAACAATAACTTTCAAGTCTCCCCACAGATTTCCAATCAGACAGAGGTCTATGCCTTGACCATTTGAAGACATTCAGATTCTTGTTTTTAAACCAGTTCAGTGTTACTTTGGCTGTATGTTCAGGATCTTTGTTCTACTGAATTTTCAATCCCAGTCCAAGTTTTCTTGCAGACTGCAACAGGTTTTCCTATAGAATTGCCCTGTAATTGGCTCTATCCATTTTACTCTCAGTCCTGTCCAGTTTACCAGTCCCTCCTAAGAAAAGCATTCCCACAACATGATTCTGCTGCCACCGTGCTTCACTGCGGCAGTAGTATTCTCAAGATTCTTGACTTTGCACCATACACAGCATTTACAGCTGTGTATGGTGTTCAGTTTTAGACTCATCAGACTAGAGAACCTGTTTCCACATGTTTGCTGTGTCTCCTCTACATGTCTTGCAAACTATTAATGGGCCTTGATATAGTTTTGTTTCAGCAGTGGCTTCCTTCTCACCTCTCTGTTTCCATAAAGTCCAACTTTGTGGAGTGTCCAAATGATAGTTGTCTTATGGACAGTTTCTGTTTTCTCAGCTGCAGAGTTACCGTAAGCTTCCTGGTTTTTCTGGGATTCAGAAATAACCCAACCCTGATTGGTGCTTTAGCACAACTTTATCCTGGATGTGTTTTGATAGCTCCCTGGTCTTCGTGATGCTGTTCGTTTAGACCTACTCTCCAGCAAACTGTGGCATCTTCCAGAAACATATGTCTTTAATCTGAGAACATGTGGCCCTGGAATTTTACATAGGGGGATTCCAGCTACCTTGAAGTTTTTTATATTTCAGCCTATTGTCAGCTGGGCTATGAAAAGTCCTACAACAGTGTGTAGAGGAACAGCCACCATTGAGTATAGTCCCCACATCATTGTGCATTTCTGCTGGCCCACAATGCATGCCTTCATTTTGTTGCTGGGAATAGACATCTAAGCATGTTAATAGAGCTTCCAGCTCTGATCAAATACATGTTCCATGTCTTGGTAACCCCCTATCTATCTCATTAACAGATACCCAGGAAAAAGAAATCTATATAGAGATGATTAAGATAATTCCAAGACACATAATGTTGCCCAGGTGATATTGTTATCTAGATGTGTTTTGCTTTCAGAACAGTGCCACGGGGCTCAACCACCATGTTTAGAGGAGTAGTATGAAGATCACTAAATTTAGTAATGCTGTTGTCATCATTGCTGGGAATGATTTAAGTCCACCTAATAATAATGACAGCACTATGAGATGGAGGTGTTCCAATATTCATGGCAAGGCAAGACATAGTTGTCTGTCTGGAATTAAATAGAAAGTAAGTTAAAGCTGCATTCTAAAAGGGCTTGTATTTTATATCTCACTCTTCAATGAGATGAATATTAAATCATAAATAAAGTAGACTACTGACAGCTGCAGTTTAATTTATATAGCCATAAAATTGTGCATTCTCTTAAAGTGGAGCCACTCATGCATCAAAAGTGACACATGCCTGGGAGCAGTGTTTAGCTAACAGAGAATAAATTGCTGTTCCACTGGCAGTGTTTTCTTATTATAATTAAATCACAATCGGAACTCTGACAAGCCTGCCAGAATGAGCCAGATTACATTGAAATTTAGGCAATAAAACAGTAATTTCCTAATTTCGACTTTTGACGTATATATATTTGAAGTATCATTTTCAGCATCCATGCTTTGCAAGGCTTATGGACCAAAATCAATATTTTGCTTTCACATATAGGCAAAAGATTGTGACCATTTATCTAGGGTCAGTTATGGGATTTTGAAGATCCTGTTTTGTATCTCCTGTGTCTTGGCTTTGTTCCCCAGTTCAACCAGTCCTGTTAATCTGTGCTGCCTTTGCAGTCTCCAACTGCTCGTTGTCTGCTCTGGCCCTGACTCTCTTGGCTGCTTATTTTCCCTTGCTGCTCCTGAATGTTGTGCTGGTGGTTTGGCTGGCAAAAGAAGAGAGTGACAATGAAAGGTGCAAGGAACTCATTTGAGTATCTGCAGTCCTTTCCACCTGTGTTCTGTCTCAAGATGTCATGTAGACATTCATAATGCATCTAGTTGGGGTTCTTTTTTTCCCTTACACTCACACACCTTTTGTATCATCTTGCCTGATGAAGAGCTCTAGAAAACGTGAAAGCTTGCACATACTTTTGTGCCTTTGGGTTGAGTCGATAAAGATATTGCAGTAATGTTGACCGTCGTGTGTGCAGAAGCATCCATTTTGGGATGCTTATAATGCCCTCCCCCCAACACAAACACATACATACTTCTTCACTAGGATTCCTTTCCCCGGCAGCAATGAGAGAGGAGGCCTTTGAGAAACTTCAGAAATAATTTAGCACACCTCTCTCAAGGGTCCAGGACTCAGGTGACTGTTTCACTTACCTTCAGTGCAACCTTACCTTTATCTTTACCTCAGCATTCACTAGATTTTGCATTTTCTGGATCACATTCTTTGCCTATAAGTTAATGATGATAGCTTAAAATCAACAAGCCACAGTTTAAAACCCCAGATGTTTGAATTCAAACTTCTTTGCTGTTGTTTTTCTTAAAGAAAACCACCCTCATGGCAATCCTGTAGAAAATGTCATTAATGTTCTCTGTCTGTTCTCATCATTTCTCTTCAGTTTTCAGATCAAATGCTGTTGAATTGACTCAGGTTCATAAATGAAAACCAGAGGATACCATTATTTGTATCTATGAAAATATCTCTTCCAAAAAAGGTTGTAAAGCTTAAAGTTCCTTAGGTTATGAAGGTGTAAACTTTGACTTCATGACATCTTATGTTGCAGACAATAGTGAGAAGTTTTATTTGTTTGTTTAGAATACAAAGTAAAGGAGAGAGTCAACCGTGGTATGGTGCGCTGAGTGTTGGAGTAGGACTCCAGGAGGCCAAGGTTCAAAACACCACTCAGCTGTAGAAACCCTTTGGGTGACCTTGGCCAAGTCATACAATCTCAGCCTCAGAAGATAGCAAAGGCAAACCTCCCCTGAAAAAATTATACCAAACAAACCCCGTGGTAGGGTTGCCATAAGTCAAAGATGACTCAAATGCACACAACAACAGCAACAACAGTGTAAGGGAAGAAAAGAAAATGCAGACACCAAACACTAGCCTGTTAAAAGTTACAACTAAATTTATGTGCATAAAAGAATATATTCTTTAGCAACAGATGCAGTAATGAGATACACGGTCACATTTGTGAAATCTGAGGGGTCCAGATCTTCCATAATCCACAGTGCTTCCAGGTAGATGATTTGTCTTTCCCTCCTTGACAGATCTGCTGTGGTAAGAAAAAGATGCCTGAACTGGTGTCAGAAGGCAAGGGAATTAAATGTGGAAAATGATGTCATGCACACAATTAAAATGTCATAAATGAAGGGGGACAATTCCATGCTGAGAGCCTCATCTGGAATCACCCTGGAAATCCCACTGAAATGGCTATAGTCACCACAGTTAAATGAGAGTAGCGCATGATAAAATGTATTGCTTCTAAATCATTTTCCTGTGGATGAGATGTAGCCAGGCCCAATTTCAGTACACAGCATGCTCAAGCAGATGCGAGGCCACTGGGAGATCCTGCTTCTGATGATACTTGGCTTTGGAGACCCCCAGTAATTGGGGCAGGGCAGGCAATTCTGACAGGAACACTAGTCCTAAGCAGCCAGTATTGCAGCCATTTTAATTTTCCCATAATACAATGCCAGTGATTGAAAGAAGCATCTAGTCAGTAGAAGTAGACTTCTTCGTTTCCCTTCTCTTCAGCCAATACCACTATCAGGTTGCTACCATTGCTGCCAGGCTCCCAGTACACTGGTAGGGAATAACCTTGTGGTACATCTGATGTAGCCACTGAAAGCACATTGACCAGTGGTAGAAAAGGTGAGAGAAGCTGGGCCCGTCATCATTAGACAGTTGTAATGCTATCTTAGAGAATGTGTTTGTGGTTAGTAAGCTGCTGTAGTGCACAGTTGGGTGAACAGCAGTGTCTAAGGAAAGGCATGAATATCCTTTGAGAGATCCTTTCTGGTAGATATACTGGCTGTGAACCAATAACTTGTTGAGCAGAGAGGTTGGGACCTAGGCTAGGAAATTTTCTGGGACTATTTAAGCTGAAGTGCAGAAGTCGTGTGTGTGTGTGTGTGTGTGTGTGGTTTTGAAATATATTCAAGTTCTACAAACATATAAAAAGAGAATAAAAGAAAAGAGAAGATAAAGTGTAAAAGATAAAGAATTAAAGAATAAAGAAAAAGATTACTTCCATTCTTCCTTTCAACAGTACATAACATTGAGATTATTTCAGGCCTCTGTAGATAGTTCTCTTGGTTCTATCCTCTGTTCCATTATTTCTGAACAACCAATAATATTGTCCTTCTTCCAAAGGTTGACATATCTATCATTAAAATATTAATTGCTATCTTTCTATATACTTATCAGACATCAGAGCCATTGCATCGTATTGCATCATGATAAGTAGTATTCTATTTTCTCACTTTTGATAACAATTTACTAACCAGATCACATAATACCAATCCTTATTAAATAGAACTGTAAATCTTTTACATGTTATACAGCGTCACTACATCCATTCTCCTGTAACCCTAGAATTTCCCTTACATTTAAACTCCAATATTTCTATCGAATTTCATCATATAAAATCCTTTTCAATATCATTTCTGCATCCAATTCTCATTGTTTAATACTTGTAACCAAATCTCAATAACCTTATTTCAACCAGGCATTGCTTCTTCTGTTTCATTTGAAATTTAACCCATGCTTTCCTCTTCATTCTAACTTTGACTTTCCCTCCAGTCTCCTCAGATTGTCTTTTTTACATCTTGTTATAATATTTGACTCTGTCAAGTTTTCTACTTTAAAAAAATTATCCTGAGACAGAGTACCTTCCTTTTTCATCTTGCTCTCATCCCATTCCTCAGTCTTACAGGTTAATCTTTTCATTAAATCCTCTTGGGTTTGTTTTGCCATCTGCATGAAATCCTTACACATCAGGTCCAGGTTAGCCTTCCCTTTCACTCCTCCTTGCACTGTAATACCCATTTTAACCATCCAGAACTACTTGGGTCCTCTTAATTTTACAGGCTGATCCTTCCATTGAGTCAGCTTGAGCTTGTTTATCCATACAGTTTTCACTATCCATAATTTCCAGAATTCCAGACGCCTGCTTTAATCCAGGGTGAGTTATTTTGAGCCATAACAATAAATAGCATTGTACAGAGTTGGCCCCTCTGGTTGAGAGGAAGGAGGAAATTTCTGACCAGATTTGGTATTTGGTATTATAAGTACAGAAAGCACAGTCTTGTCCAAGTTACCAAGACAGTGCTTTCTGCCTTTTGTTAATTGGACTTAGAGAATGGCATCTTTTTGGCATTCTTGGTCTTAGAAAGAATGTACTTGAGAGTGTCTTACCAAAAAAAAAAACATGCCCTTCAGTGAGGATGCATTTTTCAAAGCATCAGTGTCCTTGTGTCAACTCAAATAGTGTGGCACCTTAAACGTTTTTACTCTGCTACTCATAACCTGCTAAATGAAATTGAACAAATAGCTTCCCACTCCACCAAGGATGTTATCCAGAAAACGGTAGTAGCTTTTCAGGTCATTCTAAGCTATTTCACCTGGACCTCACTAACCATTGTTGCTAGCTGATTCATTTAGATGAGTTATTTAGGGCATACCAAGAATTGCAAGACCACAGGAAGGTCATTTCACTAATTCCTTCAGTCATAGATGAAGTTACCGTTGCAGCCAAAGAAGAGGGACAGTGGTATAATTCTTCTACAGTGGAAGACAGGCTATTCAAATTGTAAACTTCTCTCTGAAATTTGCTGCCCTGGGCTTAACCCAGAGCCTCATTTGCTCAGGCAATCCTTCCTCCACTAGAGGAGTTTTTGTTTTCCCACAGTAAAGCCTGCAGATAATGGGAATAGTGTGGAGGTTTCTTCTGCCTTTTGCCAGAGAGGGCAACTTCAGGAGAATGTCATCTAGATAGGGGAAAGTATAAGGCTCTGTAGGTAAAAGTTTGCTTTCAGTACTATCAGGCACATCTTGCAGCCAGGTCAAAGACCCGTCAACTGCTGACTTCTAATACCTACAACACAGTTTGACTCCTTTTAGGGAGACCTTTTATGCCTCATTTCAACTCTCAGCTGACCAGATTTTATTCTAGGTACAGATCTCTCCAGGCAGAACTCCAGGATTCCCTGAACTTCCTGTGGCCCCAGGGGAAAACAAATGCATTCTCTTCTTCATCCCTCTCATTTCCATGGTACCCCACAAATTATGGATGGTGGGTAATATTCATCACTGTATACTGACCAAGACACTTTAGTTCCCAGGAACTTCAACTGCTCACAATGAAGATACCTTGATTTCTCCCAGATCTTTTCCATCAGGGCCCATGACTACACTTCAAGGTGGACTTACTCAAATTAGCAGCTAGGAAATTGAGTACAAATTATTCCTGAGCCAAGGACACCCTCTAGAAATGGTCAGCACTCTACTGGTATCTTTGGTCTGTATCTAGATTTCTATTCTGCAACTATGTAATGATCTGGAGAGACTTGCCTACAGTTACACCAGTGTAAGTCTGTTGCTCCAGTTAAGGTTGGACTTCACTGCTTTTTTCTTCCTTGAACCCAATAACTTCAAATGATAGATGTTCTCTTCCTTGTCAGTGTTATCAAAATCTGGCAAGAGACCTATTTAATTTCATCCTCTCTTCCTGAAACTAGCTGTGTGTCTTTCTGCAGCAGTGCTTCCTTACGTGGAACCTTCACATGTTGATAAAAGCTTTAACCAAACCTCCTTCTGAACCTATCCGCCAAACATATTCTGACCTTTAATGTGGCCTTTCCAGTTATAGTCACCTCAACCTCAGCCAGAAGAGAATAAGAATTTGAAGATTTGTCTGTCCAGAAGCAGCATCTTTCACAGATATTTGGCCTATTTTTTCTACCAAAGTTTAGTACACTTTTCCATAGGTCCCAAGACCTGATCCTTTCCTGCTCTGGCCCTGAAATAATAATGGTACTCACCGAACTCCCTGAAGGGGCTCAGAATTTATATCAAATCTCATTTCATGTATTTAGATCCCTATTTCATTACATTTCACTCAATTTCCCTGGATGAAAATGCTTCTACATCCACACTAGTACAGTGGATCAAAACCTGAATAGCCCTAGCTTATGATCCACAGGCACTGGCCAAGGGGTATCACAGCTCACTTTATGACAGTAGCAGCCACATCAGCAGGTTTTTCCACTAAAACACCTGTATCAAAAATCTATATGGCTGTAACTTGGGCTTGATGTAGTCTTTCTCATAGACACTACTTTTACACCCCTTGCAGAGAGAGAGACTTTGAGAAGCAGGTCCTTCAAACTATAGCAGACACAAATTAACACTGACAGCCACAGAAGCTCTCTTATAGGGAACAATCACACTTCTGAGATACCTCCTGGAGCCCCTGCCAGAGAAGCTAACAAAGGTATTTGCTGTAAAGGATATATACCTTCTGGGGAAATCTGGGGATGCATCTGACCCATCCTTATAGCACTTGATGGGAGCCGAGGGTCCCTGCTTTCTTAAATCCTCCTCACTCTGTTTGATTGTAATCACTAGATTCATACATAGTAATTTCTCAAATGGGAGGCAGGTTTCCTTTCCCCCTTTACTCCCCTGTGGTCATTCTTCAAGATGTGATCCATATGTACCTACCAATGGCACCAAATGTGGAATCCACAGCTAACCATCCTTGTTTCACGCATCACATGACCTTACCACTCCTAGGTAGTGAAAAAGGCTAATATCCAATTAAACTCCTTAGATCAGGTTGAAAAATAGATGATTTATAGTTAGCAAGGGGTACAGAATTCATGTTTTGGGCTTTAAAGCCACATAATTTAATGTTGCAGCAGCTTTGTAATCAGTTTCCAAGTGAAAGATACACGTGCACAACATTATTCATTGTTGTTTTCACAGAGAGAAGGACCCAATCAAAACTTCTTTGCATCTTCAAAGTAGCAGTATGTGTGTGTGTGTATGCATACACTTTTCAGAAGTCGAATTACATTTGTTTTCTTTGTATGACAGTGAAACATTGTATGAAAAGGTCCTGTAAGATGATACAAAGTTGGATATTTTACATTACCTTTTCTCTCTGCTGTAACTGCAAATGGGCTGTTATGTTTTAAAATAGGTTTATAAAAGTTGACCAAATGGTCACTAGGGGGAGTGTTATAATAACTTACTTAAGCACCTGATAGCTCTGATGCCTGTTGACAGCATCCATCCATGTAGGGATTTATTTATTTATTTAGGGGAGCAGGCTTGTGACTGTTTCCTTATGAGATCCTGTTTCCTTTGGTTCATAGAGATATTTGTATCATTGGCACCTTGCTGAAGCCAAGCATTTGATGCTTGATTTCCAAGCAGTGTGTGTGTGTGAGGGGGTGTCTTCTCTGTTGACTCCATGAATTTCATAAGGTTATAGCAGTGGCTTAAACTTTTCCACTATGCTCAGTCTACAAACCTTGTGTACTGTATTAGATGTTCCATGTCCCATTGGAGGAAAGAACAAAAATGTTATTGTTCTTTGTCAATTTATGGTTGCACAGATTTTCTTGAAGGGTTCTCACAGCTACACCAGAATACAATGGGACATTAGGCAGAAAGCAACCATCACCATACAAGTGTAAACATTTATGTATAAAATACAAACCATGAAGATAACTTTGTACTTTATGGATTTGTTAGGGTAAAACAATCCAGTGCCATAGCAACTGGTTTCCATAAATACACATTATGAGGGAAAAGAGGAAGAACTCCACATGAGCTTTCCATTTTCAGTAGCAGCCCTCTGTTTGTCGTTGTGCCTAATGTCCACCCTAAATGACACTTTTCAAGAGGTTTAGTTTTGTTTTTTTATAAAAAATAACAATTTTATTTGTTCAGATGTACCCAATAATTCTTCTACTGGTTTTATGTATTTACATGTATATTAAGTTATCCAGTTAACCCCTGAGTTTAAAATTTAGGTTCTTGTGCAACTTTTATTTTTTCTTGTTTTGTTACAATTGTCACCATTCTGTAATTTTTGACCATTAGAGAAATATGCTTTGATGAAAGCTGATTATGCAACAATATTGGCTATTTCTTTCCTAATACCTATTTCCAGTAAGTTACTATACATTATTTGTAGTATGTTGTTGCTATCACAGTGTTATTTCATTTGCAGTTGAGTCCTAAGCACTTATACTCATAAGTCCCATGGCATTTAGTGGAGCTTACTGCTACCGTATAGAAGGCAGCCTCATTCTTAGGCATAACCCATCCATATATGTTCCTTCCTGTGTATACAAAGTCTGTTTTAACTGAAGAAAAGCAATCTTTGGGGGGGAAAAGAAACAAATTTTATAAGGACTTTTGCTAATGTCCACCAATATTTAAGTTCAGTTTCTGAAATAGTCAATAGCAGGGCCTCACCATTAGGCTCAGGTGGCAGATGCCTGCAATACTGGAGGAAAGCTGCGCTCTGATCATCCTAAACTAGTCTGCTTCCTTCCAGGAAACTGGAGGATGTGGTCCCATAGCCAGTCTTAATGAAAGATTAAGCTGCCAATCCAGTCAATTTATATATGTGGAATAGAAGTGGGCTCCTCATGCAGGAAAATGTCCAGGGCAATTAAGCAGTAAGCATGGGTAAGCCAGAAGTGTGGGTGACAAACCTTTATGGGGGTGTTTTAAAATTGATAGTAACCTGTCAGAAAGGACCAATTCAGACTTAAGGGTAAATCATAGGGTTTTAGCTTTCCCCGTATGCTCACACACTCCTTCGTGCTCCTCCTGTGCAGCCATGAGGAGAGTTTTACAAGTTTTTATTCTTGTTTTTAATTAACTGCAGATTGCTGTAACACTGGAATGTCAACAATGGCAGTTCCTCTGTGGTTACTGGAAACAAGCCAGCTTCAAATCATTGTTATTAAGCTAGATTGGTTTCATTAATCACAGTCAAGCTTAACCACAATTTGGAGATTGAATGGCTTGGTAAACTGCAGTTAATCTAAAACAGGAGAGAAAACTTTCAGTCTCCTTCCAGTTGTTCCAGAATAGTTGAGGGGAAAGAATGCCCAGGAGAAGGCAGTGGCCCATCTACCTTACTGAATTATAATACTGTTACTCCACTTTAATTGCTATGGTTCTATCCTATGGAATCCTGGGGTCCCTAGTTTGTTTAAGGGCAGCTCTCTGGCTGCAAAATCTCAACACCCTCCTTAAACTGCAACTCGCAGCATTCCGTAGGCAGTTAAAGTGTGATAATAATGCTATAATTGTCTAGTGTGAATAGGCCACACTTTCAGCATTATATACAAAGGAGGATTCAACCTGCTGTTAAAATTAAAAACTTTCATTACTTGATTCCATTTAAAATCAGTCTAATCAAATCAATTACAAAGGAGTATTTGTCTGTCTGTCTGAAATTACAGATATCCAGAATGACTGACTGAAAAAACACCAATTATTTTTAATACAGTACTTTAAAAAACAGCAGTACAATTTGTGAGATTTTTTTTTTAGTGTTACTCATTTCAACTGTTTTTTTGTAGGAGTGTTTTCTCCTTTGTGGTACTAATCATCACTGTATCTTATATTTCAGTTAAACTCTTTCTGCTTAGTCATTTTTTGAAGGTCTTCTTACTAGAAAAAATAATAAAATTTAGAAATTTTTGAATTAATTTGAGCTTTGTGCATTTCTTACTTAATTAATGTTGTTTATATGGTGCATTTCTCCCAGTGTGAGACCCAAGACAGCTTACAAAAAACAATATATAGCTAAAAACTTGATGATAAAAAAGTTAAAACAATATTCATTAAGTTATTGTATAAAATTTTTAAAGTGTAAAATCATTTAGAAACATAACTGTAGCATAAAAAACACAGCAAACTGTTTCTGTCTGTCTGTCAATTATTAGGTGCACACCAGTACTTTTTATGGAATAACAAATTCTTTCACTACAACCTCATGATAAAAGGATTTCACATGCTGATATATATTAAAACTGTTGTAGATACAGAAGCTGTGAATTTGTGACTCACAGTGGCCTTCCAATTTAAGTCACTGAAGTAACTTTTCTATATTCATACAGAGGTATTGTCTTCAATGGAATGACTTGGGATGAATGTGCAAATAGGCAGCCCACAAGAGTTCCGTGTTATATGTGATCATGCAAAAAAATTCTCTCTGTGTGTTTTTTTAGTTCTCCATTACTTGGCTATAAATTCAACTAAACATCATGTGGCTCATATCTGAGTAGAAATGCATAGGATTGCACTGAGGGGAGGGTTTCCCAGTAAATCAAAAAGTAAACCTTGAATTGATTAATCAGTGAAGCAGAGAGAAGGACTCACTTAATTTTATAGCTTTTTGATGCTCAGGATATAAACAGTAAGTTGATAAGCTAAGTTGTTTTGTGCTTGCTTCTGTACCTCAAAATACCATCCCTGTTGAGTTTTAAGAATCTTATTTAACATTTTTATCCTATGTCTTAGTGCCCAGACTTCATGAAGTGACTTAAAACACGAATCACACTACAATTTGTAAACAGTACACAATTTAATAGTTTTAACTGATCTCCTTTTTTTCTGCTGAACTAAAATCCTGTGGTATCAGGCAAGATATAAATATTTTTATAAATAAATGAAAACAATCCATAGATAATACACAGTATAATACAAAAGTTACTAGCATGATAGATGAAGGGAATGCTGTGGACGTAGCATATCTCGATTTCAGTAAGGCCTTTGACAAAGTTCCCCATGACATTCTTGCAATGAAGCTGGTAAAATGTGGGCTGAACAGGGCTACTGTTAGTTGGATTTTTAATTGGTTGACCGACCGAACCCAAAGAGTGATCACGAATGGCTGCTTTTCATCCTGGAGAGAAGTGACTAGCGGGATGCCACAGGGTTCTGTCCTGGGCCCTGTGCTGTTCAATATTTTTATCAACAACTTGGATGAAGGAATAGAGGGCATGCTCATCAAATTTGCAGATGACACCAAATTGGGAGGGGTTGCTAATATGCCAGAGGCCAGGATCAAAATTCAAAATGACCTGGACAGATTGGAGAGCTGGGCCACGGCTAACAAAATGAAATTCAACAGAGAGAAGTGCAAGGTCCTACACTTAGGTAGAAAAAATGGAATACAGAAATATAGGATGGGGGACATGTGGCTGGATAGCAGTACGTGTGAAAGGGATCTAGGAGTCTTAATTGACCACAAGCTGAACATGAGTCAGCAGTGTGATGCGGCAACCAAGAAAGCCAATGCAATTCTCAGCTGCATCAATAGGAGTATGGTGTCTAGATCGAGGGAGGTACTGGTACCGCTCTACTCTACTCTGCTTTGGTTAGACCTCATCTTGAATACGGTGTCCAGTTCTGGGCACCCCAATTCAAGAAGGACATGGTCAAGCTGGAGCAAGTCCAGAGGAGGGCGACCAAGATGGGGAGAGGCCTGGAAGCCATGTCCTATGAGGATAGACTTAGAGAGCTGGGTATGTTTAGTCTGCAGAAGAGAAGGTTAAGAGGGGACATGATACCCATGTTTAAATATTTGAAGGGATGCCATGTAGAGGAAGGAGGGGGCTTGTTTTCTGCTGCTCCAGAGACCAGGACAAGGAGCAATGGATTCAAGCTGCAGGAAAGGAGATTCCACCTGAACCTCAGGAAGAACTTCCTGACAGTCAGGGCTGTCCGGCAGTGGAATAGGCTGCCTTGGAGTGTAGTGGAGTCTCCTTCCTTGGAGGTTTTTAAGCAGAGGCTAGATGGCCATCTGTCGGGAGTGCTTTGAGGGTGTTCCTGCATGGCAGGGGGTTGGACTGGATGGCCCATGTAGTCTCTTCCAACTCTACATTTCTATGATTCTGTGATTCTATGAATACATGCAGATTTAGTTAAGTATAATAATTCAGGAAGGGATCAAGAAAAATTATTTCTAAATGAGAAATCTTGCTCTCTAGAAGACATCATATTGCTGTAATTATATTCTCTTTTGTTTATTGTTTTCAAATTGATACGTGTTACCAGCCTGGTGTAGTGCTGTGAACATTGTACTATGTCTTTGGAGACGGGGGTTTGAATCCCTGTTTGACCATGGAAGCCCACTGGGTGATCTTGGGCAAGTCACAGTCTCATTCTCAGTGAAAAGCTAAAGCAAACCTCCTTTGAACAAATCTTGCCAAGGAAACCCCATGATAGGTTCATCTTAGAATTGCCATGATCTGGAAACAACTGGAAGGTAAACTACAACATTGAGTCTTTTAATCTGCATCTGATTACCAAGGGAGTTATTGTTGTTGTGAATACAATGGATGCAGGAAGGATTCTTGCGAAATACTACGATATAGAATAGCACATTAAAAACTTGTCATGAATTGCAAAGGCCTTGACAGAAGCCTTGAATCTATTTTAAAGAAATCCTCCTGAGCAAGAGTACTAGAATAGTTCTTTCCAGAAATCCCAACAGCATTATAGACACAGATACTGTTGTGCAATTTTAATTACTACTAGTTGAATCTCTAGAATGAGTCATCATGAGACAGTTTCACTGGAAAGGAGAGGGGGAAGAAATCAACCTGAAAAATAATAATATAAATTCTGTATTTTCATCCCTTGCACAAGTTAGAAGAGAAGAACCAATTGAATTACTGTAACAATTCCATTCCTTTTGTCTCTTAGATTTTGCTTCGGGAGGGGTGCAAAAAGATTCTTGTGGCTGACTCACTGTCCTTGTTGAAAAAGATGCACCGAACACAAATGAGAGGGGTTCTTTTAGATGGTAAGTTCAGTCACCAGTCTTGGGAAGTAACGAAAAGGAAATGGTCTCTGCTGTAAATTTGCCCTCAACTATTAAGGGTTTCTTTGAATGATTTCCAGTTCTTTTTATTTCATGGAAATGTGTTCAAAGCTATGGGTTGCTGTATAGAGCCATTAAATCTTTACTGGACATGGAGATTTTCTGAATGAAAAATGAGACTTATTATTAGTAAACTGCCCTGTTCAAATGTCTTCTCTCTTTGATTATTTAGCCTGTAGGATTATGGGAAGGAGGCATTTACAGATACTTACATGCTCATGGAACAGCAGATGCTGTGTCTCCCTTGAAGTGCTTCCACCTGAGACAGACAAAAATGCATTCTCTAAACAACTGTTAAATGTTTCTTTTTTCTTACAGAGGAGAATATCTGTGAAATGTGCCTTGCTCCTATACTGCCTACAGGTATGATATTTTATTGTTCGTATGCAACCATGCTCCCTCTTTAGAGCTTAGTTTCCTGGGCCAAAGCTCTTTTTGGAGCTCTAAATGGTAGCTGGTTGTGGTAGTGATGTCCGGTCCTGGTATCCTGCCAGCCAGCTCGGCCCCAGTTGTCTTCTCTTCTTTGCAATATATGAAGCAATTATCGAAATGAGAATTGAATTCAGAACACTCAAGGGGAAACGATTTTTTTCGCTTAATTGTGACAATTTCAATCTCCCTGTAGTCATAATTCCCAGAAAAGATTGGCTGTACCTGTCAGGAAAACTGGGGGTTACAGTCTAAACAGAGCTGACCCCACACCTCCAAGCCTGGAGGAAAGAAAACTAACACACAGCGCAACTTCAGGCTAAAGCAGAAAACCTTTATTGCAGGCTGCATGCTTAAAAGCAAGCAAACCCTGAAAAAAAGGAAACAAAGGACAGGAACCAAACGGGAACAGAAGCAGAGCAGGATCAGAACAAACACAGAGTGATCCCACCCTTTACATATTGTCTTTGGTAAACAGGTAGATGTCATGAGTGTCACACAGGAAGACTCGGTACAATTCCCGTGTGAACTACTAGCCACTAAGCATAGACTAAACAACTACATATCAGCTTGAGGTGTTTCTTCCCAGCACACATCTGCGGCTTATGACCTTGTGCAGCACAGTTAATCAGTACACACTGAAAACTTCTCTGGCGGCTTGGAATTTGACTGCCAGGCTCATCATTCTTTAACAGTACCCAAGCTGGAAAAGAATCAGTCTCAGTTCCACTCTAGAACACAGTTTGAGTCTAATCCAGTCCCTTATATTATTTTCCAACTATTGGGATGGTGACATATTAGACAGAGCTTGGGAAAATTAGTTTTTGGACCACAACTCCCAGAATTCCTCCAGGCAGTATGGTGGCCAAGCAAGCTGGGGATTCTGGGAGTCACGGCCCAAACTGTGTAAGCAGTTCACAATAAACTTTCTTGTAAATATAAGAAAAGTTTGGACTCAGATTTAGGGTCATGCAACTTGGATGGTGGAGTGAGCCTTTGCTACAGCTCTGTAAAAATAGCTCAAAAGAGGGTCTGAGGATCTTTTTGGTGCAGGCTGTGGATCAAGGAGAACGGAGGGATCTTCAACAATCAGGCAGCGTGTTCTGTGAGGAAAACTGCTTCTGCCCACCTTTTGAGATCACTCTTTCACAGCACATGCCACATTCAGGATGCCCACCAAACTTGGGTATAACATTTTCAGGAGATGTGGAGGGTTTGTTGTGGGGGTGCAGGGGGGGTGCAGAGGCCTGCTTCTGTCAGCTTAGTTTAATCAAGAGTTAATTACAAAACATGTTAAACAAATACCAGTAAAATGAAAGTATCACTTCAATAAGCATGTACCTATCATATCAGTGCAGTCATGCAATCTAATAATTCAAGTTTATTAAATAACAGAGTGAGGAAGGTGCAAAGTTCTGGCCATCCATAGATCCCAGCCCACAAAATCCCCTAACCCATTTCCTGGAGCACCAGGAACATCCGTTGAGGCCCCCAAAGCCTTGTTACTTTGTCGAAAAAACAGCTGCAAACTGGACAGAAGCTGAGAACAAGAAGTGTCTTCAGAACCTTCTGCCTCATTTCCTGAAATAGGAAGACAGTTTTGCCAAGTCTTCCACGGCCTCACGAGCAGTGACCATAGAGGACATGGCAAGATCGTAGACTTATTGATTGGTTGCTGCTAACACAGGAATGAAGAGGGATGTGTTCTGGTAACTGAAAATCAATTTGAAAAGTTATTTTTCCTCTGGAGAGTGCTACCTGCCCCCAAGAGAGGGAAAAAAGCGCAAGGCAAAGAAAAGGAACTTTCTCCAGAGATTTTTTTCAACAATTATTTAAAAAGCAACCTCACTGGCAGTAATAAAAAGAGAGGGCTTGGGATAATCTTATTGCTTATTTATCATCATTAACATTGATTAATCAACCTAACAAGAATCTAGTCCTCTCATTAAAACTGATTAAATTCATAACAACAGTTGTATATAAAAGCTTTAAAAAGCAACAACAACAAAAAAGTGTGACCGTTGAGCCACCTGGAAAGTGGATGTGGTCCAAATCTACCCATCCTCAAAACATAACAATTGAATAAGGAAGCAAGAGGGGAAATGTGCAGGAAAAATAAAGAGCTAACCTAAATTTCACTGGTAACCTAGCAACCGTGTTTAAATACAGTTAGGGATCTCATGGGCAGGATCTCCTCATGAAGCAAAATTGTTCAGAGCTGGCTTACCCATCTGTCTTCTCTAAGGAGATAGAGGTAGCTGCAAAGGGTAAATATGGGATGGAGCAAAGTTATTAACAACTCTTTGGCAGCGTTCCAGGCTGTCTAGAGCTTTTCTTCCTTTTCTAACAGAACAGCAGTGAGTTCTGTGACCCTGGTAATAACAGCCTCCTCTAATGCGGAGTGAGATAACAATATGCCATATCCTAAGAGCAGGGAGCATTGTGGTTCTCCAGATACTGGACTATAGCTCTCAGCACTCCCAGATATTTATAAGGAATGGTGCTTGTTGCCCATCTGAAAGTCACACTTTCCCCAATTCTGCTGTAGACAGTAGTCACTCATCAGTCTTGTCTGTTTTTTATCTCTTACCCAACATCCTTGCTACAGACAAATCAGGCTCTTATAGGGAGAAGAGAAATCAGTCTAGATAACTTACCCTACTAGATTTCCTTCTGGCTCACTTTAAGTTGAGACTAGTTTAAAGAGTGGGATCAGTACCTGAAAGTTGCTTTCACATTTTTTTAAATAGCATATGGTTAATGTGACTTCTGTGTATACAATGAGGAAGTTTCTAATAAAACTAAAATTAAAATAGCAGTCCTTGGAATTGCAACCATTTTGATGGGAGTGTTGTGGTGCGTGGAGCTGAAAAAATAGTATCCATCTTGGACTGTGGAGATTTGGGTTTAGAATCCCTACATGGACATGAAGGTAACAAAGTTAAATTCCTTCTTCTCACATAGTCAGTTCAACTGTAGAAAATGAAGGTTGTGGAAATGTTAGCGTTTTACTATGGGCAAGGTAGGAAAACATCATAAAGAGGCATAAAATGTTGCAGCCAGTTTCTCAGTCTTGTGTATAAAACCTGTATATACATTTAACAGTACCCTCAGATATCTTCAGCTAAATCAGATCCCATTTATTGACGTACAAGCATCTTAGTTTTTATAGGCAACAGCTTATCTATTTTGGTAACACAGCAACTTTTCTCTCTTCTCTTGCCAGATGCATCTAAATCTTTCAGTATAACAGTGTTTCACTGCAGGCATATGTTCCACAAAGAGTGTTTTCCTGAACCTAGCACAGTAAGTAACCAGCTTAACCTCTATGGATTATAAAAATTACCATGGTCAAAGACAAAAGGACAAATAAGTTATTTTTGCCTTCCACTGAGAAGAGCATGTATTTATTGAGGATTATAAAATAATTATAGTAATTTTTATAGCTCTCTGTAGGTATTTCCAGGCACAGTAATGAGCACAGCCAAAATAACGTGTCTCCTCTGCCCCATCCCACCACTTTCTAGCACTATGGGATTTAAAAATTGCTTCCATTAGCAAGAAAAAGTCCTCACTCATCCAACAACTGAATCTAACATAAAGCAGAAATGTGAAAATTTATTTTTGAAGAGAGTCAGCATTATATCCCACTTACTACATTTTTAAAAAAATTATTTTGAAATTTGCAATAAATTTTTAAAATAAAATTGCTCTGGTACATATCTTTGTATAATCTCAGTGAAAGCTTCTAGAAGAATTTAGTGTTTCTTGAGCTTCAAGGAAGCAGTTAAATTTGTGGAATAAATTTAAAAGAAGAAAGTCAAAGTACTTTGTATACGGTTGAACATAAGAGATGGAGGTTGTAATTCTGTGAAAGATTTTCTAATATCACAAGTATATGTTTTAAGATTATCTTGACTCTAGAAATTCAACTTCTGTAAGTTTCTTTTTATACGTTCCATAGGTCTTTCCTATATATTGCTTAGCATTGGAAGAAGCATATACACTAGTTGCACATCCTAAGGAATCTTTACCTTTGTGTTTCTCAAACAGCAACCATCATGCTCATGGCAAATTGTTTTCAATATTGAGAAGAGTTTGGAGAGCAGCATATGAGATGACACGTAGTCCATTATTCAATGAATATTAATAAAATATGAAATGATAGGTTATTTAAAAAGCCAGCGATGCTGTAGTGGTTTGAGTGTTGGACTATGACCTTGGAGACCAGGTTTTAATTCCTTGCTTGGCCATGGAAACCATGGTGACCTTGGGCATGTCACACACTCTCAGCCCATAAAACCCTGTGATAGGCTTACCTTAGGGTCACCGTAAGTCAGAAATGATGTGAAGGCAAACAACAACAACAACAACAACAACAACAGCAACATTATTCAAAAATCTCTATTAGCCAGCTTGAGATTTTGGCAGAAGGATGGGATACAGTGTGAATATAGGAAGAGGAGCAAAATAATGCTAGTTACAGATAATCTCTTGGGCAGAAGAATTGATGTTTTGATACTAATCCATGGATCTAAATTTCTCACTTCCAACTTTATTAAAAAAAACATTACTATAGTTAATAATAGTTTGTTTGTAATACAGTGATTTCATGGTCTGCAAGAGCAGACCATGCATTGTTCATGCATTGATATATGACAAAGATGCAACTTACCAAACAAATGCTTTTTTCTTTAATTTTTAGGAGCCTTCAATACACTTCTGCAACATCTGCAGTGCCAAACACCGAGGACCAGGCAGTGTTATTTTGGAGATGAAAAAATAATGCTCTCTGGCTTGCTGTCAGTTTATATATCTGTATCACTATTTAAATTCAGTATAGAAGAGAACACTTCATTTATAAACCTTATTAAACACTGTTAACTGGTAGCAGATGTTGTAAAGGGGAGGCTTTAAATTGCTGAGCTCATGGATATTTTCTGTATGAAGTGCTAAAAAGAAAAGTGTATTGTTACTTGTCACATCATTGTGTGGTACAAATGTGGCTGCCTGTACGCTTGGCTTGATCTGTATTATTTAATCAAAAGTAAACCCAAGTGTAAAATTCACTCAGTTGATATAGACTATGTCCAAAATTACAGCATGCTGTCATTTTGAAGTCAGATTTCCAATGACAATTTTGTCCTCACATAGCAACATGGACAAGTTGGTTTCTACATCTGCAAATACCCAGACACAGCATGTACTTCATGAATATCTGTGATATCAACTTATGTCTCAGTTTATTCCTTTTCTTCCCCAGGGGGAAGGATCTGAAGACTGTTATATTTTCTGTTTTAAGTGTGTTAGATGTTGGTAAGAGCATTAAAAAATCATAGTGATAACCCAAAATGTCAGAATTGGCAGTTCTTCTTCATGGTTTCAGAAAGTTCCAGGGCTGAGCAGCTTGGTGGGAACCCCTCCCCCATTCAGTACTGAGCATGCTCATTTCTGCCAAGCTAATGGTCTTCCCTCAGTTTCTTTTCATCCGCTGAACAGTTAGCAGCTTGGAAAGTTTCCTCTGCTGAGCAGTTCTTTTCTTCGGACTTTCTCTAGATTTTCTTCTCCTTCCAGGAAAACTGTAAGGACCCCTTCTCCTCCTTATGTCTTCTCTCTTTAAATTGTGCATTACTTGCGGCCGCAAGGTTTTGCTTTCCGATGCCCACTCCGAGTAGCCTCGGAGAAGGCCATAACATTTGGGTCTGCTCTATTTGCAAGGATTTCACCTCTCAGACCCTGAAGTATAGGGCCTTCCGTTTGAAGTCCTATTGCTAGGAGCAGGCTCTTCGATTGAAGGACCAGGCAGCTTCTAACACGGCTCTTTTTACCACCTCGGTGTCAACCTGTCCATTGAGAGGTCTCTCGGCATCAAAATCTTTGATTCTGAGGATGTTAAACAGTTCTCTGACATCCTCGTCAGGATGGCCAATGCCCTGGGTCTCGATATCTCTGGCCCTGCCCCAACAGTGCAAGAAGTCCTCAAGCACCTGTGGTCTCAGCTGGCCTTCCAGCTGATCCCTCATTGGTTGGAACATCTGTACCCGACTCAACGTAAGCATGTGGACTTTCTATTCAAGCATCCCACTCCAAACTCCATCGTTGTCAAGTCCTTCCAAACGAAAGGAGGTAAGAGAGCTCATACGACTCCCCCTGGTTGTGAGGGTTGTTGCCTTGATATTTTTGGCTGCCAGTTTTACTCAGCCTCTTCTTTGATCACCAGGATCTCTAATACGCAGGCCTGCCTGGTGGCATATCAAAGAAACATATGGGATAGATTTTTTCCTTTGATCTCCCATCTGCCAGATGACCACTGGGCCACTGCCATCCAATACTACAATAAGTCTGTCGCACTCACGAACCAACAAATTCAGTCTTCCCAACATGCTGTTGAGGGTGATGGTGGGTGCAATTGCTCTTTGCTGTTTTGTCTGGCTTCGATCCGCTGGCCTGACTGAAGATAATCGGAAAAGGATAGAGGATTTTCCCTTTGATGGTCAGGGCCTCTTCCATGCCACCACGGACAATGCCATGGACCACCTTATGAAAGCTCGCCTGATGACAAAGAAGATGGGTCTTCATTCATCGACCCAGTCCAGGGGACCCTCCTCGTTCCGCTCTTTGTGGAGCCGCTCTTTCTACTCTCATAGGTCATGGTCTCCATGGCGGTCATCTCAGCAATCTTCTTTGCTGGCCTCTTCATCTTTCCGTTCCTTCAGGTGCCGTCAGCCTTCCTCCAAGAAGTCTTCGTCCACTACAAAGCCTCACTTTTGACTGCCCTTGCAGGTCACCACCTTTACCACTCTTCCATCTTCCAAGCCATCTGTCTAAGACCCCAGGACCGACTCACCACTTCAGTACCTGGCACACCATTACTTCAGACTCTTGGGTACTATTGTCTGTCTTGGTTACACCATCGAGTTTCTAAATACTCCTCCTCTGGCCGTCTTCTACTCCATGCCTTCCAGCCCCATTCTTCTCAAGGAGATCAATATGCACCTTTGCAAAGGGGCCATAGAAAGACTACCATCTTCAGCCAAATCCACTGGCTTCTTCTCCCGGTACTTCATCATACCGAAGGCAGATGGCTCTCTCCGACCCATTCTGGACCTCCGGGCAATCAACTCCTTCATCTCCCCCGGAAGTTCAAGATGGTCACCCTGTCATCCATCCTTCCTCTCCTCAAGCATTTGGACTGGTTCGTGTCCATAGATCTGCAAGATGCCTGCTTCCATATCGCTATTCACCCCCAGCACCAGTACAAGGTTTTTCCTTTTGGCCTGTCCACCGCCCCCAGGGTCTTCACCAAGTGCTTGGCCCCTGTGGTGTCTTACCTCTGTACGAATCATGTCATATGTCATAGTGTATCCCTACCTGAACGATTGGTTATTGTTGGCGCCCTGCAGGCAAAAGTTATACAAGAACATTCACTTTACTCTCTTTCTGCTTTCTGATCTCCGTCTCAGGGTGAATCCCAAGAAATCTCACTTGGAACCTATGCGCACCCTCGATTTCATCAGAGCCACTTTGGACTCTACCTCTGCCATGGCGTTCTTTCTGATGAAACGCATGTGGGTACTGCACCAAGCTACAGCCGCTATTCTGCGCAGTCCTTCCGTTTCCACTCGTTGGATTCAACAGCTGCTCGGTTACATGGTGGCCACGACTTACCTGTCTCATCTCTGGGCCCACCGTCTCCAACACTGGTTTCTCAGGCACTTCGATCCCCTCCTCGACGACCAGTGTCATATCCTTCAGATCCCACACCCTGCCAGGGATTCCCTCCGCTGGTGGCTGTTTCTGCACCATCTGCTGTCTGGAATGCCCTTTACCGAACCCCATCTGTCCCTCACTATCACCACCGATGCATCCCTCCTTGGCTGGGGAGCTACTGCAACTGCCTCTCTGTCCAAGATCATTGGACCAGACTGGAAAAACATCTGCATATCAATGCTTTGGAGCTTCTGGAAATCTTCAAAGTCCTCCAGGCCTTCTGGAAACTCCTCATAGGACAGACTGTCCAGATTCTGTCCGACAATATGACAGCTGTCTATTAGGTCAACCACCAGGGAGGCACCCACTCGTCCCTCCTGCTCCATCTTGCATTACAGATATTGGATTGGTGTGTCCCGCTGTGGATCCACCTGATTGCAGTCCATCTAGTGGGGTGAGACAACGCTACAGCGGACATGCTGAGCAGAGACACCATGTGCCATCATGAGTGGTCCCTCTCCAGCGCCGCTTTTCGCCGGATAGTGTCCCGATGGAGCACGTCATCTGTTGATCTCTTTGCCACTTACTAGAACAGGAAGTGCCCCTGCTATTGCTCCAGAGCCGGCACGGAATGCCACTCTCTCGGAGATGCGTTCCAGTTTCCTTGGGACAAGGGGTTCCTTTACATCTCTCCCCCATTTCCTCTCCTAGGCCAAGTGGTGGCCAAGATTGCTTCGGACAGGGCAGACACTGTTTTCGTAGCCCCTTACTGGCTGAAACAACATTGGTTCGGGCACCATCTTACCATCTCATGGGGCCTCCGGATGCTACTTCTGCGCACGCTCGACCTCCTCTTGCACTCAGAAGGTCACATGCTTCACCCAGACCTCCCTAGCCTCCACTTGTATGGCTGGAAGATAATCTTCTAGACTCTGGTGCCATCCAGGCAGTTCTCATGGCTGCTAGGAAGAAATCCACTCGTAGTTCACTGCCTTTGCAGATCCTCGCGGTGAGGCTCCTTCTCCAGCCTCCCTATCGACAGTACTCCATTTCCTCCTGTCTCTACAGAAACAAGGGCTCGATTTCTCCTCTCTTAAAGTCTATCTCTCTGTGATTGTTGCCTATCAACCACGTGATTCTCTTTCAGAAATGCTACAGTCAAGCAGTTCCTCAAAGGCCTTCAACATCTCTACCCTCCTGTCTCTCCGCCTCTTCCTCCATGGTTGCTGTCTCTCATCCTTTCCCAACTCATGCCATCCATTTGAACCGATGGCCATGTCTGATGACCGTCTCCTTATTCTGAAGACAGCATTTTTGGTTGCTGTTACATCAGCTAGAAGAGTGGGGGAACTGACTGCGCTACACTCAGACGAACCCTTTCTGGTGTTCCATAGGGACAAGGTGGTCCTATGCCCAGACCTTTCCTTCCTCCCTAAAATTGTTTCCGACTTCCACCTGAACCAGGATATCATTCTGCCAACTTTCTATCCTGAACCATCTTCGCCTCTTGAGCGCCATCTTCGCCTCTCTCCACTCACTCGACGTGCACCGGGTGCTAGCTTCCTATTTGCAATGAACTGCTACAGTGGACATCAGAAAGGTCATAAAGTCTCCACTCAATGTTTCTCTAAGTGGGTTATTCAGACGATTCACCCTGCCTACGAACTCGCCAGGCAACCACCTCCATCTCCACTTCAAGCCCACTCTACCAGGGCTGTGGCCTCTTCAGTAGCTCTCCTCAAAGGGGTTGACCTGCAGGAACTTTGTCGGTTGGGTACGTGGTCATGGCTTTTGACGTTCGTCCAACACTACCGCCTTGATTGCAGAGCTTGAGATGATGCCCACTTTGGCCTTGCAGTGCTGTCTTCTATCGTCTAGGACCTGACCTGCCATCCAACAGTAAGGTACTTCATCTCCCATTGTGTGAGGCACAGAGACCACGAAGAAGAAGAACAGGTTGCTTACCTGTAACTGTGGTTCTTCGAGTAATCATCTGTGCCCTCACACACCTGCCCAGCCTCCCCTTTCAAGTCCCTTCTTCGGTGGACTTTGAAACTGAAGGAAGACCATTAGCTTGGCGGGACTGAGCATGCTCAGTACCAAGTGGGGGAGGGGTTCCCGCCAAGCTGCTCAGCTCTGGAACTTTCCAAAACGCTACTGTGCATGTGCAAAGATCCCATTGTGTGAGGGCACAGATGACCACTTGAAGAACCACAGTTACAGGTAAGCAACCTGTTCTTCCTTAGGGAATCCCACCACTGCCAGAAGAAAAACTAACTCAAGCAGCACTTAGCCTAATAAAGTCACAATGAGTTGTGGGAAGGCTAGTGGAGTTATAGAAGAGCTTGTATAGTGGCTTCTGCTAGCACATTCAGATATTGCTGTCTAAACCTGCACAAGAGTTTCTACCACAGCTCGTAAAACTTTTATATGGTTACTCTCAGAAACTCTTAGCCACTATGGCCAGCTAGTGGACATGCTGGCTGAGGGTTTCTGGGAGTTATGTAGTCTGAAACAGGAACTTCTCCAAGCTTTGGTTTTCACATTAGCATTGTGCCAGAACTATGGCACCATTGATTACAACCAAAAGGATCTATTTCTTCTTTCATTTGATGTTTCCAACAGTGACCAGACAGATGCCCTTGAGTATCCTATGGACAGCCTTTAGGCAGCACCCTTTCTGCATCATTAGTTGTCAGAATTTGGTAGTCAAAAGGTTTCACTTGAAACTCTCTTAAAGCTGGTTTCCTCAATCTGAATCCGTCTGCATGTTGTGGACTACAATTCCCATCATCTTTGAACGTTGGGTATTGTTGACTGGGGCTAGGGCTAATGGGGGTTGTATTTTCAAACATCTGGAAGGACCAGGTTGGGAAAAACCAATCTAAAGCCTGACTGTTAGCCGTGTTGACTGTCTTCCACAAATTGTTCTAAGCCCAACAGTTGCTAAGCATCCACCAGTCATTTCCATTTCCATGTGAAGAGTGGCAGAGAGCCTGGGGCCTTTGGTCAAGTAAACCATCTTTGTAGTTACTGAAAACAGAAGGTTTCTTCTAAGGTAAATAGCCTGAGATGGAAGGATGTATGCCTAATCCACTTTTCCTAGTTCTTCATTTTTCTTGTTTTCATTCTTTATTCAAACCCTTTCCCAAGATGTAATAACAGAAGACAACTCACTGATACATCATTGATTTAGTGACAGAAAAGCCAGGTCTCCATTTGAGCATTGCTTAATTCTCAGGCTGTCTGCTTGAGCACACAGTTATTGTTTAAGAATGGAAGCAGGAATTATGATTCAGTGTACTAGACAATCTAGAGGCAAAAGACATTTGCTTGATCCTTCGATAATTCAGAAGTTAACAGTATTACATAGTCCAAGCAACAATGCTAATAAACCATCTCGATGTGCTACCTTGTCTGCAGCTTTTTAAAAATAAGCATCCTTCATTGTGAAGGAAAGAAAACAGGGTAACAGTTTGTGAACTGATTTGATAAGGAGGCAGGTACCATTGTGCAAGAGAATGCAAGAACAGATCTCTTCATAATTCAAAAGAAGTGACAACAAGAAGGTAGTTGAACAGAGAAAGCTTTAAAGGGGTTGAATATATTTCCTCTGTACACAAAATATGTTGGATGATTGCGTACCTGTGGGTATATAGCTGCCAGAGGTACTATAGTTCATTGGGTAGAACACAGACTCCAGGTTGAATTCCTGACATCTTCAGTTTATGCTATTCTGTGAAATGTGTGATGCAATTATCTTTGCCTGTGACCTTGGAAAGCTGCTGCATGTATAGAATATTGGACTAGATTGACAAATTTTCTCACCAGGTATAAGGCATGCTATGGTAAAACATGTATAAAAGTGGGTTCCTCATATGGTGTGTCAGCCACAAACAATGGATTGGATTGAAGTTTAGTCATACTTAGAGCCATTGAAATCCATGGGTATAGTCATTCTTGGTACGACTGAGTCTGTATTCAACACAGTATATGTTGAATGGACTGTCTGAGCATGGATTAGATAAATTACTATATGTACCACAGAGAGATCATATGACACATTATACTCACATGGGGGAGCACAAACATTTCCTTTCCACATAAGCATCTATGTACTAGAGGGCCTATATATTTATTTCCTGTATTATCTGCTCCTTACTTTTTCCATTCACTACAGCTGGATAGCTGTCAGACAACAGCTGTATCCAGGAAGACAGTGATGTCTTCTGATTTTCCGTAGTGACTCTATTTAAGCATCTCAGTTAAATGCCTGAAGTCTTTTCTTCATGGGTTTTTCAGTTTCACAATAGCTACAATTTTGTCCTGTAATACAGAAGTCCTTACCCCCCTTCAGCATTAAACAGCTGTGTCATACAATGTAATATCATCTCAGTGAAATAAAAGATAAATGTGTAGATAAAAATGAAATTGGTAGTTTTTAATTATGTCTTTATCCTATGCCCATCACTATTAAATCCTTTCTTTCTGGTTTATATATTAGTACTCTCATCTGGATTATCTAATCACAGATGTTAGTGTATTGTTTCATGAACCCATTTGTCCTGTCTTAACTCACAGACTGGTCTATACAATAATATACCCACAGCTTAAAGCAAATCCTTGTAAAACCATCCTTTATCTTTGTTTTCAGAATCTGTATGACTGCAGTAATATCTGTTTCCATAGCATCCACATGCATCCTATGCAACAGAACTATATAGCAAGACATACAAAGTTTATTAAAATTCTCTTTCTTTGAGGTATTGTAGTCTTGTAATTGTTTTTTTCTTTGTAAATGAATATAATGCTCAACTGAATACATTGTTTAACCTGCTGTAAAATGAAATGCAGTTTTGGTTTGGTTTTACATTTACATTTCTTTTTCTTTTTTCAGTTTAGACAGCACTATGCGGCTGAATGTATTCTAAGGCAGAGGAGTCTGAAGTTTCTTGTAGCTTATTTAGGTTTCCTCAGTCAGATGATCTGGAGTATTGGGCAAGCTTCCCAAGAATGGACCTCTAAGTTCACATTAGATGGCAGCTTGGTCCAAACAGTCCTGACTGTGCATACTGTGAGTTCCAGAGCTGTAAGGGAGGGAAACTCCTTTACAGATAAACTTTTGAAGAAATAGCATTTGGGGACATGTGTTCATTTATAACCATTGCTTTGTGGCCAGCTGCAAATCACAGCACTTCTTTGAACTAATCAAAGGGGATGTTAGGTATTTTTTTTAAAGAAGGTAACTTTTATTTATAGATGCAGCCTTACAAAAATTGCTAATACACACACACGCACACACACACAGAGTTACTAAACATTTCAGCTTCTCGTTGATTCTTAATGTGTTGTGTCATAATTGAAGTTTATTTTGTATACTAGCTTTTAAGGTCTGAAATAAAGCTGTTGTCAAACATTTAATATCAAGTGAGCAACCATAGCTCAAGATGTTTGTGGTCTACAACTCCCATCAGTACTAGTCAGCAGAACCTATGGTGACAGATTATGGAAGCTGCAGTCCAAAAACATCTGGGAAGCTATACTTGCCCATCCTGCTTTATATACTGTTCTTTGGAGCAGCAGCTGTCAGAAAATAGAATGTGAACTAAAGATATATTTGTGGGTGATTTGCAATATGTTGGCAATAATTTTTGACTCCTTGTTGTCTCAAAAGAACAGCAACTGAAAAACAGAAAAAAAATCAGGCTTCTGAAATTAAAGACAGTTGAAAGACAGAGTAGACTTTTGTTCAAACAGACTGTATCAGTTCTGGTATTTAAAAGAAACATTGTTATTATTATTCTTGCTATCTCATCACCACTTTTAGTGATCTTTAGTCTATGAATTGTCATATTATTCTTGTGCTCTAAACAACCTTCTTTCTTCATCTATTGAGCATGAAACACTCACTAACTAGTAGTAGTGACCAAGTATGCACTGCATTTAGGGTAGCAATGTTTTCATTTCCCAACCTTCCAGCAGTCCTGGGATGAAGCTCTAACCAGCAGGCTAAGTCAGGGTATAGCTATAGATCAGAACCAGGATGGAATTTAGCAGGCTGGAGTTGAGCCAGAGCAGAATCTAGTATTAAAGACAGGTCAACATCTTGCTGGTTTTGCATAGTACATGGAAGGATTATGGATTTATTTGCAGGGGAGTCACAGTAAAACAGGGAAAGGTGCAGCTGAACAGGCACAGCAGATATTTTGCACATAGAAGTTCCAAGAGCTGCTATTTCCAAACAAGTCAGGAAAACAGCACATGCCTAAAAGCCTGTAGAGATGCTGCTATAGGCAGGTATTTCTAGCAAGGAGGTTGACCTGAAATATAGTCCTTGCTGGGAATAGCTAAGGTAGTAGGGGAAGTGTAACAGTCTAGAGCAGTGGTTCTCAACCTGTGGGTCCCCAGATGTTTTTGGACTTCAGCTTCCAGAAGCCCTGAGCATTGACCATAGTGGCTGGGGCTTCTGGGAGCTGAAGTCCACAAACATCTGAGGACCCACAGGTTGAGAACCACTGGTCTAGAGAAAGGGCATGTGTGTGTGAAAGAGTAAATGAGTAAGGATGAGTTTGTGTTTTAGAATGGGACAAGAGAGAAGGCCTTACAGGGGAGGAATATGACACGAAGAAGAGGTGGAGAGAGGAGGAGCTGGCCATGGCCACCACCACCACAAACCACAGGTACTACCAGCATGAAGACTTTGACTCACCACCTGACTCACTGCCACATGCAGCCTTTGGACCCAAAAAATTTCACCTTACCCCTGCTCCATACTTATTGCAGTGTTTCCATATATTTACCTTCTATCACAGACTGAAACCAAAACAAATAACCTAATCCTTTGTATCTGTACCTACAAAAACATTTAATTCAGCTCAATAGAATTTACATTGGATTCAATATTTATACTGCCCGTTCCTATTACAACCACTCTTCCTTCTTAACTTAAGGCAAATTCAGACTTCGGCCAGATAAAGAGATTAATCCTATCTCCCACTATACATATATACTGTGATGAACTTCAAATGTATTTTTACAGGCATGTCTTTTAAGGAGAACTTCACCTACTTTCCATGTTTACTGGCATGGATGTTTAATTTTCATTTGGCAGGAGATTAAGATGTAGCTGTACTTAATTCTCAAATCTGACAAATCTGAGTTTTAATCTAGTTATTATTAAATCTACTTGATAGATTGAACAATAAAACAACAAACCTGATTGATCTTAGAGGGGAAAAGTTTGTGAGGTGCCCATCTCCTCATGCCAACCTGCAAAATAGTAAGTGGGAAAGGCTGTATGTATGCTTTGGATCATTTTGATACATCCAGACCAAGAATTGATCAATTGATATGTCCATACCAAGAATTGCTATTTTCAATAATGCAGTCTACTTACTGGTCAACTATGGGTGCACTATGACAATAAATCTTTTTGTATCTATACATGGACCATCAGCTCTGAGTGCCTCAGCCATCCCTCATGTATGGGAAGCCTTGAGTATAGTCTCAGAGAAACTGAAACAAGTCTGATTGTTGTGAAGCACTAACTTTGATATTAACGAATTTAGAATTGACTAGAATAAAGAGATTGTACTCTAATTTTCCAATGGAAAACTGCCTTATCTTCAATATCTATAATTTCTTTAGACCTGTAAGCATCTTTCATTCAGCAAACAATGATGTTTCAGGTATATTGGACTCTGTTATACCATATTAGAAGGAAATCTTCTCGTTCAACTAAGCATCAGTGATATAATACAGTTAATGCTTCATTGTGGCATCGTTGTAGGCTTGTTCAATAGTTTCAGCTTTGTGGTTGGACATGTTGTTGTTAATTGCTGCCAAGTCAACTTTGACTTATGGTGACCCTATGAATTAGAGTCCTGCAAGTCACCCTATCGTCAACATCCCTGCTCAGGTCTTGCATACTTAGGTACATGTCTTCCTTGATTGAGTCTGTCCATCTGTAATGTGGTCTTCCTCTTTTCCTAACGCCTTCTACCTTACCAAGCATCATTTTCTTTTCTAGTGAGTGATGATATGTCCAACATACAACAGTCTCAGTTGAGTCATCTTGGCTTCTAGGGAGTGTTCAGGCTTGATTTGGTCTAGGACCCATTTATTTGTCTTTTTAGCATTCCACAATATTCGTAGAACTCTTCTCCAGTATCATATTTCAAATGAGTTTTCTTCCTGTCAGCTTTCTTCACTGTCCAGCTTTCAGCACCATACAGAGGGGCAACATTTGTCCATTTGCTGTTCTGCCATAGGGATCAAAATAACACAGGCCAATCCAGGTTTCAGATTATACAAAAGGAAGTAGGGGCAAACTCATGATGGCTGATTTCCCCCCTTTTTTAAAAAAATTGAGTAGTTATTTAGATTCTGGTAGATAGCTACCAGAAATTAGAGAATTGTACTTTGTTTTGTTTTCAGTTTCATTATTATTACCTACTTGGTTTGGTTTAAATTGTACATATATGAAGTTGTTGCCTCCATGTGAAATATGTAACTAAATGCGGGCTTACTTGTCTAGCCTTGCACAAGTTAAATCCTCATGTTATTACTCACAAGATGAGTAGTTTTGATGGCAATAACCAAGATACTTTTCTGTTCCTGGGAGTTCAGGGTAACAGAAGAAAATTCTACAAATCATGGCAGTGGGCTGGTAATTCCCCCAAGGGATTTCTGACTCTGAAACAGTCCTGTGCTAAACAAATTGCCAAGAAATGACCTGAAAGCAAGACACATTGTTCCTTTCCCATTTAAGGCATTTTATTTCTATAATCATCATTAGAATATTTTTCAACAACCAAAGGCAAGTTCACACACTATGCTGGCAGTTTTTGACTATTTGATTAAGGCACCTGCATGATATACTGTTCACAAATGTTTCTATGTGACATTTACATTTTGCATTCTTAGTTGCACTTTTTAAAAATCTTGCCTGCACCTGACAATAACCTTAGTACTAAGTTTGAACCAACAAATAACGAGAGGAATGCCTACATTCCACTTCTGCCCTCATTGTTTTCCTGCACCACAGAAGGTGAAAAGTCTGAAGAGAAGTTCTCATTTTGTGGAGGCTTTCCATGTATGCATGTGTATGTGTGCGTGTGCATTGACTTATGGTGACTCCATGAATTTCATAGGTTTTTCTTAGGTAAGGAATACTCAGAGGTGGTTTTGCCAGTTCCTTCCTCTGAAATATAGCCTACGGCTGCTGGCATGCATTGTCAGTCTCCCATGCAAGTGCTAACCAGGGCTGATCCTGCTTAACTTCCAAGATAAGACAGGGTCTGGTGCCTTTAAGTTATTTAGGCCCTCCATGCAAACACAGATTCTGGAAAATTAGGACTCTCCACGTGAACAGTAACTTCCCTTCAGATTTGATGCTTTCTATATGAAGAAAGCTGATGGAGGATTATGGGTGGGGGCTAGGAACCCCCTCTTTGTGAGCTGATTCAAGGCTGGTAAGTAATGCCTAAGTATGGATCATCTGTTATGTTGTTCTTAATTGTGGGATTTCTATTGTGTCAAAAATCTATTTTCAGTAATGAAGAACGCAAGTTACAACAACTGTTATATGGATAGGCACTGAGGAATTCAGGTTCAGTCCAGAATAATCCAGAATTTTAGGAAATCTTGACTGAGAAAAATTTATCTTGACACCATATGATGGTGAAATAGATTGTTTTCTCAAGAAAAGTCCTGCATTTGATGTGTAGGGATATGTATTCCATAAATACTGCAGTATTTTGTGGACAGCGTTAAGACTCTTGGGGACATCCTATAGAAAACCCCTACTGTTTATTACACCTGATCTTGTTTTCAGCAGTCAAGAGTTTCTAAATTAGCACAAAATATATTTGCAATGTGCATGAAATACAAAACCAAATCAAACCACTTTAGCATCTCAGTCTCTTGCCAGAGCTCAGATGTGTCAAGGAAGTTGTTTGAATGCTCACAGTGTAGCCTTGTCATGCTGGCTAGATCAAAATAAAATCTCAGGAGGAACAAGATTATTTTCATACCCCAAGTGTACACTGCCCATTTGTGGCAAAACAGCAGGAGGAGTGGCTAAACAAACCATTTGGCTTTGGGCCATGGTTTGTTCACTATGTGACCTGAATGTGGGCACTTTCATTTCTCTGGTTTGTTTTTCTTCTAACAAATCAAAGGCAGAATCCATGGCCTCTTTTGCCTCTGTTTCTTTAGTTTACTGAGAAAGAAGCAGACCAAAGAACACAATGCATCCTGGTTTGGATGACAAGAAAGACATACGAGAAATACAGCACAAATCTCTGCAGTTTAAAATAGCTGCTCCTACTGTAAGCAGGAGTGACTAGGCAGTGTGCACTATCACACTGTGGGTCCCTATGGTTCCCTGGTTTGTAATTTTGTCGAAACTCACCCTTGGAATCAAGTGAAGGTGTTGGCCTCCATAATCAAACTACAGGTGTGGGTTATGAAGCTCTTCAGATATTACTGAACTGCAACTCCCAGCATCTCTCATCATTGGTTGTGCTGGCTAGGGCTCCTCCCTGGAAGTTGAAGTTCAACCATATCTGGAGGGCTACAAAGTTCCCATCCCTGATCTATTTGGTGCAACCATCATTTTGGTGACAGCTGAACTCCAGGAAGTATGACCCAAACGTATACCACCTGCCAGAAAAATAGGCAGAACTGAGCAACTGAAAAAGAGATAATTCTGACATATCTGCAGTTATTATGGAGATTCAATCACAAGTGCACTTCCTACAAGTCTGCACTGAGAATAAATATTCAGAAATGACAGTGTGTGCCAGAGTCATCATTTTTTAATTACGCCTGCCATTTCAGATATAAACTGTGCACTGTTGTGCCCGTGTTCTTATAAATCTTTCTGAAACTACAATCTGTCTGTCACCCATTGATCTTGAGAAACTAGAGAGTAAATGAATTCCTTCCCTTTTCAAAGTGGTTAAGCGATCTACCCATACATTTGCTAGTGCACATGGGAGCATGATTCTTTGTGTATGCAAGGTACAGAAGTATAAGGGAACTTAATACTCCTTACACAACACAGAGGGATTCACAGCAAAGCCAATTTGGCAGACAGGATGAGGGAAGGTATGTCAAATGGAAAAGGGCAAAAATAAGAGGGAGTAGTGGTTTATTGATGTGCTAACGTCAGAAATAGCTAAATGTTTTAACTACGGCCATTTCCGCACTAGACTATTATAGTGCTATCATTCCACTTTCAACATCCTATGGAATCCTGGGGTTTGCAGTTTAGGGAGGTGCTGGAGGCAAACCCCAGGATTCCATAGGATGTTGAAAGTGGAATGATAGCATTATAACAGTCTAGTGCGGAAATGGCCTACCACATACAGCATTTGGCAAACAAATCCTGTCCCTTTTGATGTAAGATTATTCACCCATTGTTTCTGAAAAAAATGATAATGGTGAACATCTTAATTTATAAACTAATTAGCAAAAACATTGGTAGAGTACAAGCTCAACTGGTGGAGCTCTAAACCGATTAATTTTTGGTGATTATTTTGGTCCAGGAAGATCAAAGGTATAACAGTAATTTTTTTAAAAAATGCCACGTATTTTGATGCCATGAAAAAATTATAACTCATATAAATACAGACATTGGGAGGAAGAGAGAGTGAGTGAGTTCAGTCCTAAAAACATTTATCTCACAGCTCTTTCAGTGTCTCAAAGAGGACAAGGTTTCTGTGATACACAAATTAGATTTTAATGTATTTTATGAACTGATTAGTAGATTACAAATCCATGTACATTTAAACAAAAACCAAGCCTACAAATAATGCCCTTCCTTGACTGCTATGCTACTTCTTTTCTTTTCTTTGATCTCTCCTTTGTGTTAAGATTCAGAGTTGCTATTTTTGATGACAACAGACTCCTGGAAGATACAGGCATGCTTACTAAGGTATAAATGCATTTATTGGTGAAACATTTATTTCTTGTTCATTTTTTCTCCTCTGAAATGTCAAATAAGGTTCTTTAATGGGATAGATTAACTAAATACAGTCAGCCCTCCACATTTACAGGTTTGACTTTTACGGGTTTGATTACTTGCAAGTTTCTCTAACCTCTGTCCCCACCATCTCATCAGGCGCTCAGGATCTTCCCTCTCAGCAGCTCTGACTAGACCATGTAATCCTTTAAAAACCTGCGTCTGGCCCTCCTCCTCCTCTGCCAGTTGCTGCCTGGCCAGCTAAGGAAAGCTTGCTGCCCAATTTCTCAGCTCCACAAACCCTCTCCCAATGCTCCCCAGACAGATGGATGAGAGAGAGGAAGTATAGGGCCACCTTGCCAAAAAACCAAAACCAAAAACCTTTCCCCTCCTCTCCCTGAACTGGTTTGGACCCAAGGTGCCTGTTTCACCCATCATACCTTGGTTCCCTTCCCACAGACACACACACATTTGGATATTTGTGATTTTTCCACTTGTGGGGGGTCCTGCACCCCTAACCCTAGAGAATGTGGTGGGCTGATGGTAGTATAATAGTACTGTCCAGCTTGCTGCAACCAATGGAATTATGCATTCTGTGTCTGCAAGTGCAATTTGCAACAAAATGTTGCAGTACATTTCCTAATGTTAACATTCTCTTCAAGTAGGTCATTCCTCAACCACCATAACCACTTTTGCTGTTTTTATGTTCCAGCTAGTACTTAATATTCATGGTTACTGAGCTCTTGGGGATGTGTGATGTCTTAGTTGTATTTTTTCAAAGGTTTTTTTTCTATGCTTCAGTAAATTCCATAGTTTTCCCAAACTTGCTGATATTTTCTTCCTTCTTACTGTTTTGGCTTAACTGCTGTAAGTCCTCACGGCTAGAATTTGCTATCAGAGGAAAAGGCATCTTGGTGTCTCTAAGAAGTTCTTGAATTTTGTTCTAGGTGAACAGCCATTTCCCAAGCAGTGTTACGTAAAGTAAATACACACCCAAATGCAACAGAAATGATCAAGGAACATGAATGATCAAGGAAATATACACCACCTAAGCCACTAAAGTTGTCACTGCGTTTCTTTTAAAACAAAAGTTAAATTTAAAGTATGACATTACTTCTTGAGGGAAACATCCAGAGAATTCTGAGTAAACAGTACAATTTTCTGAAAGGCTTGGAAATAATTATTAAAGGGGATGAGAGAAACAGCAAAGATTGTGGCCATTTCCGCACTAGACTGTTAATAGTGCTATTATTCCACTTTCAACATCCTGTGGAATCCTGGGGTTTGCAGTTTCGGGAGGAGCCAAAGGCTGTTGAAAGTGGAATAATAGCACTATTAACAGTCTAGTGCGGAAATGGCCTGTGACATCCCATTTGGAAGTGGGAAATGGAGGAGGTAGAGGAAGTTATATAGACTGGGATAGCCATGCCAACTGGGCTGCAATCTGTATTGTGCCTTATATAGAGAAGTCCTCCTCACAAGAGCAGAGCCAGGGTGATAAGGTTCAGCAGGAGGGAATCAGCAGCTGACACTGAGACTCCATCTTGCAAATCTCTTCTGGTACCACTGGAGGCTGAGCCTGGGACCTCCAGTCTGGATTCATTTCCCCTACAAGAGCAAGCAGCTGATGTAGCTTCTAAGGCAGAGACAGTCACAGAGATAGTACAAGAAAAGGTAGTATGGAAGAACTCATCTAAATTCATCCGGGCTTGACTCAGCAGAATCTTTTATTTCATGAGAACTGTACTCAGCCAGCTACATATAAACACATGCTCCTTAGATGGCAAGTTGCTGAAACCAACATGTGTCTTTTCTGTGATTCCATCTACCTGTTATCAGACATCCTTGACTTCCCTGACTCTGGCATGTTTCTTGGATTTCTCTTTTGCCTGTTCTTTGCTTTGCATTATGAACCAGTAGAACATTTGTTTGTTTACCTCAACTTGTCCTGTTCCCTGATGACTCCCTTTGCCTGATCCTCCAAATGATGACACACCTGTGAATGCACCATCCCTGACCTGACTCTGGCTCCAGTTATTGCTGCTTCCTTGAACTGGTTGTTTACTAAGGGGATTCTCTGGCCCTGTTAGGCACTTGCAGCTGGAGAACAGGACTGACAATTTATAAGCTACCTTTCAATTACTGAACTCTCAAGTCAGTTTGTAAAACTGATTGCATAGATGGGTAGGTGAGTGGATTGAAGGGATGTTTATTTGGAATTCAGTTACCTAACCTACCTGACTGCACCCTAATTTTGCACCCTAATTTTCATCCTGTGTGAAATTAACTCATACATGTTAATATACTGTGACCCATGGTTTATTTGACAACCTTGCAAATACATAGGATATTTAGAAACCAGAATCATTCCTGGAAGCATTCTTCTGGGCCACTTTTTCCAGACGAATTTAAAATGTTATCAGTTACTCCAGGCATTTGAATCTATGCTTTTAGTTCAATTAATTGAGTAATAATGTGTTTTGGGGTTGGGAAGCCGTATCTCTGAAATGGTGAACAGCATGAAATGAGAAGCTGTGTGTTTAAATTTCAACTCAGCCATGATTTTGCAACATAGCCTTAACCAAACCATACTTTCCCAAGCAGTCCCTACATATTTACATGTTCATAGACATATTTTAGTGTATCTGCAGCCATCTGTCCATTTACATTGCTGAGAATTATGGTTATTATCTGGAGGGAATGGAGACACATGGCTGAACCTTTTACCTATTAGAAGTCCTCATTAATCTGGACATTTTGAGTTGTTTGCTCTTTCGCAGCAAGCTAAACAGAAAGCTAGCAAAGACGAATATTTAAAGTGGGGATATCCAAGTAGCAGAGTTGTTAGAATTTGGCAGAATCCAATGGGATGTGAAAGCTGGTTTTATTCTAATCTCTCATATGTATTTGCATCAGTGATTAGTTGCTTTGCTCCATTTGGCATTATTCAGGGCATCTCTCAGGACTAATAAAACATTTTAGCATCCAATTCCATCCATGATTAAAATTCCACTAGAGCTATAAAATTCTATAATCTAACAGCCTTACATATTATGATAAAATATCAGCTGTTCATAGCACTGAGTCCTCTCTCCCAAGAGGTATACTTCTTTGGATGTATAGGCTTACAGAATAAACAGTATTTGTTATACCTTTGGTTACAAAAAACAGTGTCACAACTTTGTGAGATAAACTATAATGCATCCAATTGTAAAAGATAAACTATAATGCATATCACTGTAAAAGAGACAACACTTCTCAGATTATCATCTTCTATAGCCCTTTGGGGATGTAGCATCAGGCTCGTTCAGTCCTGTTTTGACCACAGTTTGCTGGCATCAGTTGTTTAAAAATTCATCCTAACCATCTGTTCACATGGCATCACTCTAACTGGATCGTCTTGCACCATTTGATACTCACCATAACCTCTTTCACTCCCTGGCCCCAGCCTTTCACTTGCACTCCTGGATTAACAAAACAAGGTACAACACTGTACATACCTACTTAGGAAAAAAACCTGCATCGATTAATGGTTCTCGCTCTCAGGTTAGCAAGAACAGACTTGAGCTTCAATTAATTTGCCAGTAACAGCCTGACTCAGTACCCTGGACAGCTACCAAGCCCTTGACTGAAAGGCTGTCTTTGCTGATGGTGAATACATGTATATAACATACACACTGTCCTTTATCATTAAAGATTTCCACTTTAAGAATAAAGATAAACATAGCCACGGAAATTGGTTGTCATACTCCTTCCCTTTTGGCAACACAAAGGAATCAAAGCTTAAATATCTCTCCTCAAAATGATGAAAACAATTAAGAAATTGAAATGTAGAAGAAAATGTGATTTCCATGCATAGCTAAATTGCCTCCATGTTTCATGCTATCAGTCTCCATATCAGTTGATCACTACTACTGTTGTTGCTGATGTTATTATATTATTGTTGTTATGTACTGTCAAGTCAGCGCTGACTTTGGGCAACACTATTAATGAGAGACGTCTCAAAGACCTTTGAGCTCTGCTCAGGTCTTGCAGACTTGGGGCTACGGCCTCCTTGTATGATTCAATCCACCTGTAGCGCGGTCTTCCTCTGTTCCCACTTCCTTCCACTTTACAGAGCATTACTGCCTGTTCCAGTGAGTCTTGTTGTCTCATTATGTGTCCAATGTATAACCATTTAGTCATTTAGGCTTCTATTGAGAATTCAGACTTGATTTGCTTTGAGATCCATTTCTTTTGTCTTTTTGGCTGTCCATGGTGTCTGCAAAACTCTTCCCCAGCACCACTTCTCAAATGAGCTGAACAGGGTGATAAAATGGAGCTTTGTCTGACTCTCTGGCTAACTGAAAACCACTCTGTTTCTCCATATTCTTTCCTGACAGCAGCTTCTCCTCCACAGTATAGATTACACACCAGGACAATCAAATGTTGTGGCACTCTCAATTCTTTTGAATATGTCTGAGTTTTTCATGGTCTACATAGTTAAAGAGTTCGCAGTAGTCTATAAAGCATGAGTTGATTTTCTTCTGAAATTCTTTGATATGATCTCTAGTACCTCTTCTTCTTCTGAATCCGGAATAAAAGGCTGGCATTTCTCATTCCGTATATGGTAATAGTCCTTGCAGAATGTGAAGCATCGCTTTGCATTTATGGAAAAGTACTAGGATAGTCCAGTGATTGCTAAAATCCATGATGTCCCTCTTATTGAGGACTGGAATATATATCAAGCATTTGTAGTCTGTTGGCCATATTTGTTGGCAAATTTGTGTTAGAATTTGGATAGATTTAATCTCTCTGGCTTGTAATAGTTATGCTGGTATGCTTTCTTTTCCTGGTGATTTATTTCTTCCAGTGCTTTAACAGCATCTTCTACTTTCTTTTTAAAACTGTAGGTCCTCACCAAAAAGTTATACTTTGAAGGAATCAATCATTCTTTCATCTTTTTTGCCCAACAGATCCTCAGCATACTGCACTTATTCTCTGCTGATTATATAATGTGTCCCCTAGTGATCATTCAGCATCCCTACTCTTGGTTTAAATTTCTTCTTGATTTCTTAGATCTTATGGAAGAAGTCTCTAACTCTACTTTTTTTGTTGTGTTCTTCTATTTCTTTGCCACAATTAAGTTAATAGTTCTCTTTGTCCCTATATGCACATTAAATTTAATGTGGGAACATGTATTGTTGTAATCTTGTGAATTGCACCAGTGTTTAACTTTCTCAGGTAACAAAGTATTCACACATAATCCAGTCCATGGCTATGTACCAGCAGAAAGATTGAGACCTCAAGTGGCTATCTGATTTATTGGAACCCATTATGTCCTATTATTTTGTTGTGTTTTGAGACTTAAGTTATATAGTTGTCTGAATTGTTTATATTATCCTCCCCTTCCTTAATAAATCCACTGGTAACAGCATTTTTTTAAAAAAAAACCTTTAACTCACCTTTTTATTCTATTTTCAAAACCACATAACTGTTTTTGGTGTGTGGAACAAATAAAATGGTTCAAGACAACTCAACTACTTATAATTGATTAGATAGAGCTAGACAGATAGCATTGTGTAGACTTTTGAGTTTTGCACTACTACTCTAGGAGACTAGGATTCAAATCCCTGCTTGGCCATAGAAATCTACTGTGTGACTTTGGGCAAGTCACACTCTTTCAGCCTCAGAGGAAGGCAAAGGTAAACTCCTCTGAACAGATCTGGGCAAGAAAACCCCATGATAGGTTTGCCTTAGGATTACCACAAGTCCAAAATAACTTGAAGACACACAGTAACAAGAACTACTAACTTTTCTACCTAATCCCCATTGAACATGTTAGGGTGTATATCTCAGTATATCGAAAGCAGTACTTTTATGAATGACTGGTTTTTTTTAAAATAAGTTTACACAGATCCTCAAATTCTATTTTTCCATTTGTTGATTAGAAGCTTGAATACTGGAACAGCAGTGTAAGCTGAGAAACCCCTGTATGAACAAAGCCATATTCCATTGCATGTGAATGATTGTATCAGGGTATGGATCAGAATTTAGAATACAATATATATGTGTTGAATGTTATGTGTGAAAAACTCTATTTGTGTACAAACAATCTGTGTATGGGTTTTGAATGTAATGTGGAACACCCCTAAACAGTTATTTAAAACAAAGTAGAGGGCAAAGAAATCAAATTATTTATATATTATTTAGATGGTGTTTGCTTTTAATGTCATTTAAGATAATTGTTGAGAGATATACAAATCTCTTTTGAAAATAAGACTAAAACAGCATTGTTAAACTTTTTTTTCTGGAGACAGAGGGTAAACATGGTGCAGATTTGGGTTTGCAGGAAAGATACTTTAAGCTTATTTGAGAATGACTTTAAAATTCAGGAACAAATTTTCAGCAAATCCGTTTGAAATTATCCAAATATTTATAATTACATCCATGAACCTGATTGCTTTAAACCAGACCTGGGCATTGTACGGCCCCTGGGCCACATACGGCCCTTTGATTGGCTCTGACCGGCCCATGTAAGGCTAATTGGAAATTACAAAATAAACATACTTTCTAAGGCCCTTTCCTCACGGGGGGCGAAACGGGGCCGCGCACGCAGGGGCAGAACTTACCCGCGAGCGGGTTGCTCCGTCCCTGCGGAGAGCGTGGATCCGCCGTTCCAAACGCCGCCGAATTTCGGCGGCCAGCGACTTCCGGCGGCGCTCCGCCAATCAGGACATGTGGCCCCATGGAAAAAATAATTGCCCACCCCTGCTTTAAACCATCATCAACACCAATAACTTTCTGCTTGAGAAGACTTGAGTCTTCAAATTTTAAGTAGATATTGAGAACAACACATAGCATTCTTCTCTTATGGATACAGACTGTACAATATGCTAAAAATGTCATACCGTTGAAATCATAGCGGAATCTGAGGGTTGATGGCTAAGCCATTTCTGTGAGAAGGATATAGTTTTGATACGATATCGAAGTACACAGTTCTGAATCTCTCTCTCTTTCTCTCATTCATGTTGTTTGTGCTTAACTATTTTATGTTTGGGGCTGCCTAACCCTGCAACTGCAAATATGTTATGTGTCAATATATTCCCATTGAGAGAATATTCATATCCCTTCAAACTATACGTTACCAACTTTGTCAAATCAATTGTTTTAGAAAAGATCTAAAGACAATAACATCCCTACCATTTCACTTTCCTCATCTAACTATCATCTCCCCAAATCTGTTATCCCTGATGAATTTAAAAATCAGATAGTTCTGTTTTCCACCTAGTGGAGCTATTAGCTTTAGGAAGAATGATTTTAACTGAGAAAAAGGCACAGCAGGAAATTGTTAAACATTTCCTCCTCTTGCTGCAGCTGCTCCAATACAATTCAAAGCCACTTTCCACTTGTCCTGTCCCTGCTTTTAAACAACACCACACAACTTGGAGAGATCCAATTGGAATATGCATTGCCCACATGAACTTGCCTTATATTGAATCTGACAGAAACTCCGTCAAACCCAATATTATTTGCCCTCGTCAGGTAAAGTCTGTTACAGACATTTTCCCCAGTCCTACCTGTCTGAGCTCTCAACCAGCGTTTCTGCACATTACAAAAGGAAAGCCCTTTCTGCTGAGTAAACACTACTGATAAATGCATGTGATGCAAAATAAAATTTCTACTATGATACATCATCTATACCTGTAAGAGTCATGGAATATTTTTAACTACTAATTCCTTTGAACTACATGTTTTGGTTTAGGAACACAGGCATTCTCACACAGTAGGACAGAAGCATACGCTTAACTTGTGAAAAGTGCCATGTTAAATTTCTGACATCCATGCTGGAAGCAGAAAACAGCTGAAAAGGAAACAAGACTATCCTTTTCTCACTCACTGCCTTATGACTGTCTGCTGATCTTAATAACCTATGTGATATCCTGTGCACTGTTCTCTTATGTGGGTGGGTAGGTAAATGGGGGAGGGGATTATATAGATATATAAAACAATTCAACCCAACTCCCAAGTGTTTGGATTCTCCAAATGTGGCAGCATCTTTAAGACTAACTGCTTTTTATTTTAGCATGAGCTTCTTATAAACCAATTTTTTCAGGCACAGACTGATACTAAAGCTTCAGATTATGAAACACATTTATACAGTTGTGGTAGTGGAATATAATATAATAGGTTCTAGAAAGATGCAAATCATGATTCTTGCCTTAAATTTTCAGCAGGCTGGGTGAGGTAATATTGATCAATTAGTGTTGATGTGTGAGAGCAATAAATCTGGAAGAGTAAGGATCTATCTTTGCTATTAAATTACTTCTAATGTACTTCCAAAGCAAGGATGGCTGACTGGCCAGAGCTGTAGGCCAGGGCTGTTCCAAAGTGATTTCCAAATCTGCCCTAATAAATTTTCATCAAAATGTGTACTAATTACAGTTTCATCCATTCCTAATGAAACAGGATGGAGAAGGTATTCATATACACGACCTCCGTCAATGTTCATTCAGAAACTACTGTTCCATGAGAGGGTCAACTGTGTGGTAAAATTCAACTGCTATTTTGAATAAATGCTTTTAAATAAAAATGCAACTTGATTTAAAACAAATAAAAATTTGCTTTTAATATTTTATACTCTGATAGACAAAGTGTACAGCTGCTTTAACATGGGGCTTGTAGTGCCTCTATTTAGGGCCTTCGCATTCCTCTGGCTAGGCATTTGCTTCCCTTACTTGGAGGATGTGTCAAAGGACAACCAAGAGATAAACAGCTAGGTCTCATGATGCTGACACATCGGAGCTCTAACAAACTTATATTCCAGGCGTGTGTGGCCAGGAAAGTTTTGGGAATCTGCTTTATTGGAGATGCCAGTCACTACCATGGTTTGCTATATGCTGAGAAAGTATAGATATAGCATCTCACATATGACACTAGCAATTAATCACTTATGTAACCTCTCTTTAGTGCCTATAAGCAAATATACTATAAACTATAATATGGGGTTCAGACTGGCTGATTGTTCCATACAGGACGTCTGGCTGACTAATCCTTTTTATTGTAGGAAATGCCTGGATGCAAGTTTTTTCAAATAACAATCTTTCTCCTTGTAAGCAAGCCTGGCTCTAACTTATTGTTTCCTTGCTACCTCCTAGCTTTAGAGGCCCACCTCAGAGAGCAACAAAAATGTTAAAAATCCAGTTGTTTTTATTTTAATCTTTAAATTAAAAATGTTTTATTCATCCTTTCATGGCCTTATATAAATGGAGAGCATGTCCTAGAATGTACTTATATATGAAAGGAATCCAGGTGAGAACTGGCCAGATCTGTCCCAAGGCAATTTTGCCTGGCTGTATCTGTGACAGTTAATTGCAAGGGAGGATCGATAGTGCTGCCTGCAAACCTCCTGTCATGGAACATTTCCGCACTACACTCTTATAGCACGATGATTCCACTTTCAACCTCCTATGGAATCCTGGGGTTTGCAGTTCTGGGAGGGGCCAGCCGGAACTGCACACAAGCATGCACATGCGCTGATATTTTCACTGAGGAACGCCTAACAAACTTCAAAGGAATATCTGTGTTGTCTGTGGAAATTAAGTGAGCAGCAGAATAGACCCTACCTCCTCAATCACAGGAAAATTCTTTTCATTTCTCATTCCCAAAGTCTCAGCCAAGCTGACTGGAGATTTTGGGAGCTATAATCCAACGAGTACCTTTCCCAACCTTCATCCTGGCTACAGAAGTTGGCTATCTTGTTGTTAAGAAGAAAGTGTTATGAGTGTTATATGCTTCCAGATCGAAAAAAGAAAGAGAAGCTAAAAAGAGGAATTTGATGTACAAAATACAAAATTTGGAGGAAAAGCATAAGAAAAAATTAAATAAAGAGATTCAGCAAAAGATTGTTACAACAGTTCTCATTCCTTATAGTCCAAGAAATGAATGCCAAACCTTAGGCAAAAGAACTTTGAATTCACAAATAAAGCTGGGAAATGGCTTTCTTATAAGTTGGGACAGGAAAGGATACAGAAAAATGTCACAAAGATCAGGAAGGGAGGAATATTACATTGACTTATATGCGAGGGGCAATGAGAAAATTACTTGGAAGATTACTTGAATAAACTCCAACTGGACAAATTAAGCATGGAACAAAAACAATGCTTGAATGGGGCTGTAACAACTATGGAACTTATTGAAACAAACAAAAATTAAAGCTGGAAAGGCACCAGGCCACGATGGACTATCTGCAGCATAATATAAGAAATTTGAAGATGAGCTACTTCAGCCATTCAAAATGGTTTGTGATGAGTTATCACACAAAGGGCAGATGCCAGATTCTTAGAGAAATGCCTATATTGCTGTGATTCATAAAATATAGATGAGACATCAACAAAGAATTATAGATTTATCTCACTACAAAATAATAACTATAGGATATTTACTGCCATCTTCACAAGCAGATTAAAAAAAAATATTTCTCTGAATATCCATGATGATCAGAGTGGTCCCCCCCCCCAAAAGGGCAATTAAGGATAATATAAGAACTGTTCCTAATATTATTGATTTTTTGGAACATTATAATGACGAAAGGGCTGGTGTTTTTTGTTTTGTTTTAAATGCAGAATAATGTCATAAGCACCAGTAGTCCTTTGTCAGGCAACAGAGTGCCAAGATATTCAGCAGGCAATACAATAAGGATACAGCTCAGCAGTCCAACAAAGCTTGCCTGGTCAAAGTGAAACAGAAGAAAAGTCCAGTGTTGGACTAAAGGTCAGGAATCCAGCAGTCAGCAAGGTCAGACAGTCCAAAGGTCAGAGAATAGTCAGGCAACAAGCAGGGAATCTGTAGCACACATGGAGGTAACAGCAGCTAAACACATACTTTATTTCTGGCATCAAGCCACCACCTCTGCCTTCCTTAAGATGGCTGGAGCCAGCTGGGTCTCATCCCAGTCTGGTTAGCTCCTGGTGCACTTGCACCTCCTTGTCCTCCTTCAAGGCTGCTGGGAAAGGCAAGTCCTGATCCACGACAAATAAGCATTTGGCAATATTTCTTGAAATTACTTACTCAAAACATTGAAGAGAATAGATTTTAGTGAAAATACTATAGGGGTAATAAAGAGAATCTACTCAATTCAAAAAGCCTAGATTTTAGTAAATGGCAATGCAACAAGATTGACTGAAATACAAAAGGAGACAGATAAGGTTGTCTGCTCTCAATGTTACTGTTTATTTTGGCATTGAAGATCCTACTGAGAGATATCAGACAAGATGAAAGAATTTAAGGTGTACAAGCTGAGACAGATAATAACACGAAACCCACTGGACTCAATGAAAGCTCATCTGCGGAAAAAAAATAAGGCATTTGGGAGATACTCTGGTTTTAAAATGAAATGTGACAAATCAGAATTGCTGACTACGCATATCATTTCAGAAGAGGAGAATAAACTAATTGCTCTTTCAAATTTTAAAGTAGAAAAAAGAGATTAAATATTTAGGAGTTAAAATCACAAAGAACAACACTTTGTTGTTTTGAAAGAACTATGAAAAGGTCTGAGGAAAGAAATTTAAAAAGATTTGGAAAAATGGGAAAAGCTAATTTTGTCCCTGGGTAGAACTGGAGTAATAAAAGCAAATGTTTTGCCAAGTCTTTTATTTATCCTTTAAATGATCCTTATTAAAAGACAATGAATACCTTTTCTGCAATGGAAAAAAACAGATTTCCAGATTTGTCTGGCAGGCAAAGAAATCCAGAACAAAATTTAAAACATTGCATGATGCTAAGGAAAGAGGCAGTTTGAGAGTCCTTAGTGTCTAATTGTATCATGAGGCCTGTTGTTTCATATAGTTGAAGGAATGAATATTGCTTAGAGATGTAAGACTCTTGGAACCTGAAGATCACAATTTAAGATTTGGTTGGCATGGTTATCTCTGGTAGGATAAAATCAAAGCACATGCTGAATTTAAAAATCATTGTATTAGAAAGGCTCTCCTATGAGTGTGGCATAAGTATAAGCAGAGACTTTTCCCCAAGATAATAAGAGCCACTTCAGCATAAGGAGCCTTTTTAAAGGAAATAATGGAAAATTAAATCAAGAGATGATTCTTAAGGAAGGCGAAGACCTTAAATGGTTTGCTTAACTTAAACACAGATTTAATCAAAATAACAGAAATCCAGCTATAGAGGTATAGAAATGAATTTTATCTAGAGTTGTGTAAAGCTAATGAACATGCAATTTAAAAAGTGTATAAATGGCTTCTCAGTAGCGGAGCTTGGAGTGCATGGGGGGGCAGGAGGGAGCGGAGCTACGATGCAGGAGTCATGGCCACTGTGTGTGGGGACATGGCCAGGGCCCACAGGGGCATTGCCAGGGTGCGCGGGGTGTGTGGCTACATTGCCGCCGCCCCCATCTCTACACGACCGTGGCTTCTGAAACTAGAAACAGAAGATGAGCCTGTAAAAGAGTACATGATAAGATAGGCCCAAAAGTTTGGGCATAATTTCCATATGGATGTATGTGAAAAATGTGATCCAAAGATATAAAATTTACTTGTCCGGTTATGTAAAAGAAAATGTGTAAGACGATATATGGAGGGTATCCAACCCCAAACAGGCTGTTGAAAATGTCTCAGAATGTTTTAAACCAACGTTGGGGATGTCAAGTTAAGGAGGGCTCCTTTTTTCATAAGTGGTGAACTTGGAAAAACATGAAAAGTTACTGATCTAAGAATTATATGTTAACCGCTAAAATTTTAAAGTTAGATTTGGTAATGTTAACAGAAATGGTTTTGTCAGGCATTATGGATAAAGAACTAGAAAGTACATATGGATTGCTTCTTCGATACATCACAAAAGCTGCAAGAATATCATTCAAATTTGGAAACAGATTGAAGGACCAATGATGGAAAAATGGATTGTTAAGGTTTCTGAGTTAGCCCAAATGGTCAGATTTACATAGGTTCTAAAGTATAAACCAACTGAACCCTTTTTGAAAGTTTAGAAACCATTTATGGATTTTTTGAACCATAAGAAATCTGATGATGTAATAATTTGTGGTTATGGTTATTAGTAATCTTAGTAGGATTATTTTGTTGGATCTGTAATGGTAGAACAGTATTATTTTCCTTTTTTCTTTTTCTTTTTGTTACTGTCAGGAGTGGGGTACCAAAGCCCTATCGTGTATTTATATGCTTTTTTATATTCTTTTTTCTCCTTTTCTCTCTCTTTCTTCTCTTTCTTATTTTTTGATTGTAAATTAGATTGTCTGTGTTAAAAAGTAATAAAAAAAGAAAGAAAATGTAATTTTGAACTTACTTCTGGTGTTAAATGGCCAACCGTTCCCTGGTCTATATGAACATTATTTATGCATATAAGTGGATTTGATTAACAGATATTGTATGATAAATATGAATGTAAATCTGATTAATATGGGTTCATTTAGTCCTATAATGTAAATTTCTTTTTTCAATTACAGAGCTGGCAAATCAATCCAAATCCTGCTTCTCCACAAATAAGATCCTGTTTTCAGTGCTCCTGACTTTCCAGAAAATAAACCTTCTTTCCGACCTGGTCCTCTGCACGTTCGTTCCGAATGAGGGGAGGTGCAAGGCGACTGCGGGCCCCGGCTTTGCGCGCGAACCCGAGCGGAGAGCCCGCCCCGCGCTCTTTCTGGGTCGGCCTAGGCTTCGCTCCGGCTGTCTCTTTAAGGTCCCCTCCCCTCCCCTCCCCTCCCCTCCCTGCCTTTGTCCCGCCTCCCGCTCTCGCCCCCCCCCCGCGTTATTGCAACCGGGTTCTCTTAGATCTCCTCCCTCGGCAAGCATCTCCGGACCAGCCGCCATGGCCGACATGAAAACAGGCGTCTTTGCGAAAAACGTCCAAAAGAGGCTAAACAGGGCGCAGGAAAAGGTAAGCAGGGCGGGGGAAGGAAGCCGAGAAGCCGCCTCGGGACTCCAAATCTAGGGAGATGCGGGTCAAGGAGCGGGAGCTTACTGTCGCGGCGGCGGCGGCGGCGGCGGCGAGGGTCCCTTGCGAGCAACCTGCCCCGAGACGCAAAGCAATATCCTCCGGGAAGCCGCGGGCGGGGGACGAGGAGCGCCCCCGGCAGGGGACGGACGTGGAGGGAGAGGCAGCCCCGGGCGCCTCGGCTCGGCCCCGGCGCAAGGTCGCGGCGGCGCTGCTGCTGCGGCTGCCCGCGCCCTCCCCGCCTCCGCGGCTGCCTTCTGCGTCCCTGAGGGCCCCCCCGCTCCGCGCCGGTTAAAAAAACCCAAGACGCTAAAGGCTGGGCTTGCATTTCTTTTTTTCTCCCTGGAGGCTGAACACGGGGAGTGAGCGGGCGTAGTCGGGCGCTCGGGCTGCCCTTTGTCGTGTGCGTGTGTGTCGCTGTGCCTTCAGGTCGCCCGTCGGCGCGCGGCGACTCATTGGTTTCACAGGGTTTCTTCAGGCAAGAGAAGCCCCGCGGTGGTTTTGCCAGTTCCTTCCGCTGAAACGCAGGCCGCGGCACCTGACCGTTCCTTGGCGGTCTCCCATCCAAGTGCTGCCCTACCAAGGCTGACCCTCTTAGCTTCCGAGAGCCGGTGCCTGTAGGGCATGACAGGATCTGGGGCCTTGTGGGTGTGCTAAGAGGACCACGGAGTGGGGACAGGTTCCCTGCTGAGCCTGGCTCCGCGCCTGCCTGCGGGGATGGTTTAAGGCGGGAGGCACCTGCCCTTCCTCGGAAGGTCAGCGGGATCCGCCGGCGTCGATGGAGGGGCTTGGAAAGGGCCGCGTTTTGGCGGGAAGAAAATGAACTGAGGAGGGACAGCAGCCCCTCACATGCCATCGTCCTTATCGGCACCCTGTGGCTTCTGGATTTGTGTGCATTTGTAACGCGCCCTTTTATAATTCCTGACTCGTGCATAAATATCTCTTGGCAAGCGCATTATTGAATGGGAAAGATGTCTCTCCAAGGAACGTTTGGCTAGCAAGTGCTTAATAGTAACAGTTGTAGCTCCCCCTCCCCCATTTTTCTGTTGGCGAGTTGCCCTCCTGTGTCCCTGATGTTGTGTAATACTATCCCCTTGTCTCATTTAGTCCTTATTCTCTTGAATGAAACATGTTTAGATGGCATGATGCAATGGCACAGTTTAGACTGGGCCTGGTGCCTGCTGTTCATTGATTAATTAGTGTAGACGCCAGGGTCAGGAGAGTGGCGAGCACACGCACACGCTGGTTAGGGTTGGACTCACCTGCCTTGGACACCGCTGGCCCTGGGCTTCATTTTCATACTTGAAATCATGACTCAGGCTTAGGTCCATATGAATTTAAAAATAGCTTGGGGCAGCAGACGAGCATTGGGTACGTGTGCCAAGGTACACTAACAGATGGTGCCAGCTCTGTATGCCGGTCCATGACTGTAATAAACTATCGCATTGAATTGAATTGCCAAGCTCTGTATGCTGTATGCAAAGGATGCATAGGAGAAGAGTTAGATGTTTAAGATTTTTATTGTACTGCAGAGTGGAGGTCAATGCTAGCAGTAGAGGTCTTTGGTGCTTTCAGGGCCTCTGCAGGCTCTTTTGTATTACTCAGTTTTACAATGCTGTGATTCCACTCTGTTGCCATAGCAACATTCTATGGAATCCTGGGATTGGACTTTAGGGAAGGCTATTTAGAATTCTTAGCCAGTGAGCTCTAGTATCTTCCCAAACTTCAAGCCCCGGAACTCCACAGGATGCAGCTATTAAAATGGTGCCATATTAGTGTAGTGTGAAAGGGCCCTTGACCTCCTGCTATCTGGAGTAGACCTTGCCAAAAGACATTTGCCCAATAAATGCCTGATTATTTTGAAATGGCATCACCTGAGCAAGTCCCTGTGAAGGGTTTGCACTAATTATTCACCCCACCCCACTCCTGTGCCATCTGTCTATAAAAACATTCAGGACTAAAGGACTGACTGAGCTCCACTGTAGTCTTCAGTTAGAAGGAGAAATATCCTCTTCTGAGATCTTGCTAACATGGAAGCAGTCATGGAGGGGATGTAATCCTGCAATGGAAAAGGTAGATGGTGTCTATAGTTCTTGATCTATTCAGAGAAAGAAAGATTTGGTCCTCCTTCAGCCCCTACCCTCATGCATGCACACTTTCCAGACTGTAAGAGGATTATGTTTCTTTTAATATCCACCCAAGCTCGTCGTGAACTAATGTGATCTTCCTCACTGTGTTCATTTAGAGAGCTGAGCAGTCAGTTGATAAGAATGGCCTTCACTAAATCACTTCAGTCAGTAATCCAGAATAGCCACCTTGTCGTGCAAGGGGCTTCTGCTAGTCCTTTTGTGAGCAGTAGCTATTTTAGAAATATATTTTAAAATGTTCAGCGGAACCTAGAAGGTCCTTACAGTAATACTTCTTCGTGACTGAAAAGTGAATCTTCCAGTAGTTACATGTGATACTTCTTCATGGTACTTCTTTAAGATGCCCTACAAGAAATTATCTCAGAGGAAAGGAGGAGGAGGTGGAAGGATCAGCATGGATGGAGTGGCATGCATAAGATAACTTCAAACTATACATAGTGGAAGGCTAGGAAACATGTGACACCTCCCCAATGTTATTGGATTATAGTTTCCATCAATAGTAGCCTCAAAGCCATTAGTGAGGGGTGATGGGAGTGGCAGTCCAACATTTGGAGGAGTACACATTCCATACAGCTGGTGTAGGTCAGTCGCATTTTAATGTTTTAAAAGCATTGTTTAAGAGCATTGTTGTTGTTTTTTCCTGAAAGGACAGAACAAGGCTGCTTCCCATGGTCTAAGGAAGAGTTACCAAGTTCCCAGTAGCTACCGTTTGGATTTTGGGTCTTTGGAATATGGATGTTTAATTTGGTTCTGTGCTGGGTTCATATCTTATAGTTTTGGTGCTGGGCTACAAAAACGAGGCTCGGGTAACTGCAGATGCTGAAATCCTTTCTCAGCCCCATAGTCCTTCCAGAGTTGAGATTATTCCTGAGTTGAGTGCTCTGAGTCCTCAGTTGTGGGTTCCACAAGTTAATCCTCTTAACTGTCAGTAAATTCCTTATGTCGACCTATCTCATATTCAGTATCTGCAGCACTTCTGTCACCAAAACACTGTAAGGAATTGATAACCCATTAAACAAGGAAAACCCAGTCACTTGGTAGCTGCCTGTTTCTTTATTAAATGTAAAAGATTGGTTACAATAAAATGCAGATGAAAAATTATGGCTGAAAATATAAATTATAAAAATATATTAGTTAAAACCATTAGTTTTTTTTAAAAAAATCTGCTTAAAACAAATCCTTTTTCAAAAAAAAATAGGGAAAAAGAAGGGGGAAACATTCAAAAGATTAAAACTAATGCAGTAACATATCTGCCTGGAAATCAGGAGCCAGTGTCCTAAATCAGCTTGTGAGTTCCAGTAGAGTAGAACTGAGACCCAGTGTGATGTAGTAGTTTGGGTGTTGAGCTATGACACTGGAGACCAGGGTTTGAATCCACACTTGACCTTGGAAACCCAGTCATTGAGCTTGGGCAAGTCATACTCTCAGCCTCAGAGGAAGGAAATAGCAAACCTCCTCTGAACCAAACTTCCCAAGAAAACTATCATAGGGTTGCCATAAGTCAGTGGTTCTTAACCTGGGTCCACGATGCCCTCACAAGGAGTCTGCGTAGGGTTGCTATTCATCCTGGAAAATGGGGAAAATCCTAGATTTAAGGGGTCTAAAAAATGTCCTGGTTGCTCTCAGCCAGTTGATGCAGCATAAACCGGATTCCTCAAAAGTGGCAGTGATGATAGCTGTGACGATGATGCACTGGCAGGTGTCTCATCCTGTGCTGGGGACTCCAGGCACTACTGTGCAGGTGTGCCAGAGAGCCCAGGCGATGGGAAGGTGAGAGGAATGCCCAGAAGACAGGGGAAGACACCCAGCCCCGGGTTTGCATGGTGAGTGTGGCAATGCTGCTTGATCCTAGTTTCAGGCAGTATAGTGGAGCTTTGCTTCCAACTAGCCATGAGAATAGAAGGGAGTCCCTTTACTCTTGTGGCTGCTTGGAAGTGAAGCGGCAAGAGTGCCTGTGTTCCACTGGGAGAAAGTGCAAAAAAACACAATTTCCCTCTGAAGGAGGACAGGAGAAGAGAGACAGTAGTTGCTTTCAAAAGAAGTACTACCCTCTCTACTCTCTCAGTGCTCCTTCAGAGGGAAACAGTATTTCTTTCGTGCTTCCCTCAAAGCAGCACCGAGACCCTAACTTTCCAGATGCTGCTATGGGGGAAAGGGCAAAAGAAATTATTCTTTAGATCTGCCTCCCATTCATAACCTTCCTTTAAGAAATTCCAGTTTAATCTACTCTCATAGCACATGATGGATCTCAACATGCTACTCTGCAAACCATTAACAAGTCTCTTTTCCTTTGCATTGTCTACCGGAAGAATAAGGGATAAGAGTAAGCACCTGATAAGCCACTTCAAACAGATATTTGAATTTTTAACCAAGTATTTGAATATTTAAATCTAAATTTAAATTAAGTCTTGGCAGTCCCCAGTGACCAATTATGTTTACAGGGGGTCCCTGGTAAAGAAAAGCTTTAGAACCACTACCATAAGTCAATATTACTGTGAAGTCACACAGTAATAACAACAAGAATAGAGCCACAGAATCAATGTGAACTCAATAAGTCAGCATCTCCATAAATTCCCATTGATTCAGCATGTCTAGCTGAGATTAACAGTTGCTTTTCAGCCAATGTTCCTGATTGGTCCATGTTAACTTTGCCAATATTTGAATTCTTTACACACATATAGTCCTATATTTAGGCTTCACCATCTCTAGGTAGGGCTGAAAAAAATTCTTGTTGGAAACCTTTCAGTGCTTGTGTCCAGTCAGTGTAGGTTGTGTTGAGCTGAATGGTCCAGTGGTCTCTGACTTAGCTTCTAGTGCTGCTAAGTAGCCACCTTTGCATTCTTTGCCTATAGCAGTATGTGTGTCTTGTATGCTTGATAGTGCTGTATGGAAATGAAGGCCCATGATACTTGAAAGTACCTGAAAGAGCTGACAAGAGAATATGAAGGGAGACATGGTGAGATACTGGAGGAATTCTCATGCAGAAGAGGGCTCAGAGTTGTTTCCTTTTATTCCAGAGCACAGGACTAGAATCAGTAGATAGAAACTGCAGGGAAGCAGAGTTCAGATGAACATTGCTGTTGGTAAAAATTGTTCAGCAGTGGAATAGATTTGGTTAAGAGGTGGCAGTCTGTCCTTCTCTAGAGGTCTTTTAATCAGAGGGAGGTTGGACATCTTCTTCCCTTCCTTTCCCCACAATGCTGACTTACTCACACATCATGCTAGAGTGGCAAAATATTGGAAACACAAATGTACTTGATAATTCTTTTTGTTGTCTTAAGTTATTGTCTCTTGTTTGGGGGCACAGGTTCTGTTTGCAGCTAATGCAGTTGATTGTCCAAGATGTCTTCCCAAGTAAATACCTAGGAAAATCAGATAGAGAGAAAATGATTTCTTTTCCAAGTCCACTAATAATTTATATAGAGTTTTAAAGTCATTCATTAATTACTTAATGAAGTACAGTAATGACATCTAATGAGCTTAATTTCTTTCCATGTGCCTGTGCATGTGTTTGTTCACAAATACTCATCGCTAATCAAATTGATTAATCTATTTATTGACTTCCGAATAAATATTACTATGTTTACAATACAGTGCTAGATGTTGTTGTTGTATGCCTTCAAGTAATTTTCAACTTACAGTGATCCAAAGGTGAATCTATCATAGGGTTTTCTGGGGCTGAGAGTGTGATGTTTCTTAAAAAACGTGTGTGTACACACACCAGTCTTCGAGAGGTGATTGAGAGATCTTGCTTGGACCACTTGTATCTTGAGCTAACCGATGAAAGCATAAACTTTTTTTTCAGGCTGGCTTTAGACAATTGGCAACCTGTGCTAGAAGGTCTTTCATGTGATGAATCCATCTTTATTGCTTTTCTTAAAAACAAAAACCCTTTTTAACGCTGATTATAATTTGATTTTATTTTAATATTATTTTGTATAATTGTACAGTAACTTTTTAAAAATTGTATCTTTGGGGGGGGAAGACCTTCCTTTAAGCTAGTGCTTCTCAGGCCATCTGATGTAGGGCTCTGTCAATTAATCTTTTCCAGAGTTGCAAAGGTCAGCAATATATTTGTACCTGTATATTTGTACCTGTTTCTTTCTTTCCTGGAAACTTGATGGTGACCAGCAATCAATATCTCAGGGAACAACACCAGTTCAGAGACTACTGCTTTGAGCTGCACTTCTGTAAGCCATCTTGATTGAAATAAAGGCATGACACAAATTTAATCAATAGAAAATAGCAATCAGTTCAGTAATGTGATCTTTCCAAACAATAATCTCTTTTGCTCAATATACTGTTGGCCCTCCATATCCAAGGGTTCCACATCCAGAAATTCAGCCAACCATGGCTCAAAAATATTTGGAAAAAAGCATTCTAAAAAGCAGACCTTGATTTTGCCATGCACTGAGTACTACACTAATGTGTAGGCATACCTTGGTGTAGCCTCCCTGGCATTTCACAGGTCTTCAGGCTCTTTCTGACACTTGTTTGAGTTATTCCTCATTTTGTACAAAAGACACCATTTTACTATGCCATTGTAGCTAATGGAACTTGAGCATCCACAGATTTGGTTACTACAAGGGGTCTGGGAACGAAACCCCAGGGGATACCAAGGGCCCATTGTATTTCTCACCTAAGCTGCTTTTTCTGTCTTATGTAACCTATGGCAGTGTTTCTCTACCATGTCTTCTTTCCACAAAACAGAGACATTATAATAGCATACTACTGTACATGTTTACTCAGAACTAATCCTACTGAATTTAAAGTCATTTGTCCCCAAGTGTGTATTGAATTGCAATATGAGAGTTTTAGCCACTCCTCATCCTACCCCAACATTAAATGAGATGGTCTTCTGGCTACACCTTCCAAAGGATGATCTTCCACAGTAACCATCAAGAAATAATTCTTAGCTCTGGATGCAGCTGCTGGTGGCTGGATGTTCCTTATGAATGGGCCTTAGTCATCCAGTATTTCCAGCTGTCACATATGCATTTTCTGGTCCCAGGTAGTGATGGCAGCAGAGGAGGGGAGGAGGTGTTGTGATGTAAATTCTTTTTCTTCAGACTCATGGCTCTTCGGTTCTTTTCTATTCATATAAATCAGAGTTAGGCATTTTTCAGCCCATGTGGCTCTTTGAGAGGTCCAGTATGACTCTTGGGCCCCTCCATGGCCCTGGCACCTCCCCCAAACTGGCTGAGAAAAATAATTTGAAGATGGAAAAAAACATGTAAAGGATGAATTCTTGCAAGTCTATTTCACACTGCAGCTCATGGAAAACAGCACAGCCTCCCTGCCCCCGTGGCCTAAAAGGTAGGCAGAAGTGATGCATCATTATTTACAGTAACCCAAATAGCTCACCAGAGCTCTGGATGTGCCCAAATTCTGGACGTGCAGTCCATCTGTCCTTACCTGATATAAATAGCTGTAAAGCCCTTTGTTCAGCTGGCATTTTGAATATTAGGGGAGTTCCAATTCCTACTTAGTCTGACACTCTTCCACAGAAAAATAAGACGGCTCCAATCCATCTTTAATTTTGACTCCCAAGGCCATGCTTGGCTGCTGCTCCTTAGTGCACACGTGCAGCATGTGCTTCCTCTGACTGTGCAGACTTCTATTAATAGTGGCAAGATGGTCTTTTCCCCAGGTGTGCCAATAAACAGTGCTTCTAGGTCATAAGTAGTGCCAGCCCTGGTGCCAGGTAAAGGTTGATGCCCCTCAATCCAGCAAGAGTAAGAGGTTTCTGGAGGAGGCTATGATGCTACCACCATCTCCTTCCTCCAGATGACCATCTCCTTCCTCCCATCAAAGGAAATGAGAGTATTTTACATTTCCAAGTTTCATAAGCTGATTCCTGGAGAAGCTGGGTCATACAGTTAGTAAAATGTTGCACTGTGGATAGAAAATTAAATAGAACCAATACTTAAAACTTTTGGTTAACCCATACCCTGCTGTCCCTCCCACTGAGGAATAGTTCATCAGAGGGAGAAAAACAATATAGGGCTTAGAGATGACAATGGGCTGATCTGGATCTTGCACCAAGCCGTAGTTAAGCATTACAGCTGTAAGTCTATATGAGCCGCAGGGTCACACATTTTCCCCATCTTCTCTGGCAGAGACATATTGTGGATACTTTTCTTCTATTTAGATTCACTACTTCTTGCTATATAATGCAAATCCAACAAGCTGTGATTAATTTCAAATATAGTTTGTTTCAACATTCCAGCTTCAAACTATAGCTTTAAGAAGTTGTTTGGTTCAAGAAGGTTAATATTGATCATGTGAGGGTGGAGAAAGCCTTACTAAAGATGTCCTGTATTTTGAATGCTGGGAGGTTTTGCCTTTTACATAGGCCCTTTCCTCAGCTTTCTTGTGGCAGCATCCGGTGGGAATCCTGGTAGCATCTCTGCCGGGAGGGGAGTATGATTGCAGCGCTCCCCTCCACAAGCTGAACACGCTACTTCTCTCCATAGTACAACCGGGTACTTTCCTGGGCTGTGCTGGGGTAGGAAGCACTGCCATTGTGCTTTCTGCAGAACAAGTAAGTGCAGGATGGTGGCGCGATCAAGGCTCATTGACAGGAAAAACTCATTAATGATTTAATCCATGATCGTGCCATCTGGGAATGAGAGAAAGATGGGACTCCGACGACATCACGCAGAAGTGTCGTTGAAGTCCTGTCCTTCTCCTGTCCCCGTGGTGGGATGGGAGGGTGCTACAGAAAGGGCCATAGTCTGAACAAGACACCAAAAATTCCATATTTTGGAGTATGGGAATGATGAGAGAACATATGTCCTGTAAATCTAACCAAATTTGAGAGTTGGGTTCCTTTGAATTTTAATCATGGTTTCAACAATATTTGTTATGATTAAAACAGATTCAGGATTGAGGCATGCTGATCTCCCCAAAAGATTTATTTGTTCAGTTTATTTATTTTATTTACATGCCATTTTTCCTCCAGAGTGGGACCCAAGGAAGCTCCCAAAGAAAGTTAATTTAAGAAGAACTCTAATAACAACATTTTAAAAGCAAATTTTTAATTGGGATTAAATAGGAATTTTCAAAATGTGCACTGTAAAATAATAAAGAATGTGGGCAGTATGTTAATTTAAAGAGAAATGCATGACTGAGTTAACTGAAATCAATACTGGTGTTTTGTTTTTTTTCTGGTATTTAGGCAGAACACAACCTTCTTAATAACCACTTTCCCACTATGAGTCCTGATCACCAAAATTCAATTGTCCCTTTTTTCTGTTTTGAAAACCTGGCTTACTGCAACCAATTTTTGTGATGCTAAAAGAGAGCTTGGAAAAATATGCCACTGTTAGTTGGGAGATTCTAACTGTGTAATTCAAAATAGTAACTTTTCCAAGCTCAGTGCTAAACCATAGCTTAGCATTATGTGTGACCTAAGTCAGAGGAGGAGGTTTTATGACTTGGGTGCAGTTCTACATTTTTACCTTTGACATTTTTCTGAAATTATGCTTTGAACTTTATAGAGCCTAATTTAGAAATTCTCTCTTATTTGTTAATATGCCTAATTATGAGAAGGTTCATTTTTCTCAGCAGCAGCTAGAGGTATTCTCAGTAAATATCAGTGTTATGACATGATATTATGCAGTTACCCATGTGAAGTAATTCTTACAGTTTCTTTCTTTGGATTAAGCTCCTCAGATCACAGAGGCTTAATGATCCCGCCTTTCATTCGTATAAATAAAAAAAATATTATTACCTGCCTGTATAATTACATTACACTGTTAGTTTTGACAAAATTGAATAAGCATGTTGTAAAAGCAGTCAGGTATTAAGTACCATCTGTTAGATATTTAATAAATGCTGTAAGATTCCAAGTAACAATTTCATGAGCGTTATTTGATTTTTTTCAATTGTACCTTCTATATTATGGTTCTCTATTTTTATTTTATAGTAAATATTTATTTATAACAATTATATATCACCCCTTCCCTGAAGATCAGGTTGCATACATGGGTGTATATGTTACTCTAACTAAAATTTGGGCAGAGTAAAAAACACATCTATACAGTCACTCATTTTGTAACCCTGTACAGGTAAACCTCTGTTAACAAAGTAGATGTGTTCCTGGACTTTACTTTTATTAATAGAAACTTTGGTGGAAGCAGTATAAATCAAAAGAATAGGGATAGGTTGCTACACCACAAAAAAGAGGAGCAGTTCAACATTTTCCACCAAACTTTTCATTCAAAACTAATGTTATGCACATGAAAATTGAAATAATCAGGTCAGCTAAGCCTTGCATAAGTACACAAAAACATTTTGAATCTTCTGGGTATCACTTGAAGGCTTCTTCCAAAATGCATCTTGGGATGATTTTCTTTCTTTTATCAGCATCTACTTTGTCATCACTTCAATTTTGGTGGCAAAATTTAGAGATCTGTGATTTTCAGCATGCCATAGTAGCTCGTGAAGCAGGCTAATTTGCTTTCCTCTTTTCATTCTGTTTTGCTGTCCATGCATGCTCAGTAAGTGATTCCAGAGGCAGCTGTTTACCTTGTCCGTGTACATGAGCACACACAGCTGCAGTAGGATGTCCTAGAGTAGAATCCTGTTCTTTCCCAGGTCAAGCTTTATTGCATGGTTTATTGCAGAAATGCTGCTGCAACCCAACGCTGAAAGTATGTCTTTCTCCCTGCCTTCTTCACTGTCCTCCCAATGCCATTGTTGCAAAAAACCTTCCAGTTAGACAGAAGAGGATAAAAGAGGGAGCTGAGCTCACATAAAAAGACTTTGTAATAAGGAACTCCTTTCTCAGAGGCTTTGTTAACGGAAGTATGCCTGTACCCATTTAACTGGGAGCTAGTATCCCTGAAAAGGAATTACCTCTGTATAGTCATGTGTAGGATTGTAATGTCAGTAAGGTTTTTAGATAGACATGTGTTTTGAACCCAGATGTTTAGGTCAACGGAAACTGTGTAATGGTTGTCTGAATAATCAGACAGTTGCATTGTTATCAAGATGAAATCGCTATCAACTGATTCTGTCCATTTCAGTCTGTTGTCAATTCCAGATAGGTTTCTGTTTTCCATGGTGTTGCCTGGAAGGAAAAAAAAATCTGCTTTTTTTTCTTTCTTAACTCTCACATGCTGTATTCCTGGATTTTTTTCCTGGTTTCTTTCCCTTTTTTGCTGTAACACTAGCCTTCCTCCCTTTCCTCCCCAGGTGATCATACATTTTCTTTTCTACCTTCTTTCTACTTCTGTCTGATGTAGCAAGTAACGTCACTAAAGCACCACCCTCAAAGTTCAGCCCAAAGACTGGCCAATGGCACTTTTGTTCTCAGCACAGCATGAATTTAGATACTTTAAAGAAAGATTAGGGAAGGTACAACTCATGGGCCACATGTGATCCCACCTCCTATTTTGCAGTCTCCTAAATTTCTAGGAGACAGCCCCCAAAACAACTGGACTATCTCAATTTTAATTTAAAAAATCCCAAAACCCTCAAAGCACTGCAGCAGTCTGGACATGTGTGACCCCTCTTGTCCTCCTAATTCCCCCACCTGTAAAATGTTCAATTTTGGGCTGAAAGAAAAGCTCATAAGGACATGTTTCTGAGTCAGCTGAAGTGTGGCCCTGTGGTCCTTCAGAGGAGCATGGGAGCAAAATTTTAGTCTCTGTCCCTACTGCAGTTGTGTATCCTCATTTTATGGTGAAAATCCAGATTTTCCATGTTAAAGGAAGTGACACAACATGAACACATACCATGCAGCCTGTATATGAGCTGATGGCAACTTGTAAATAAGCTTCTTCAGAAAAGGCAACAGCGTAAGGTAGTCCCAACAACAGCTTGATTTGAATGTGAGACACAAAGCAGATCTGGCCTGGCCAGCACGCTTAGATGTAAGACTGGTCTGGAACCAGCACCTTCTTTATGTTCCTTAGAAGATGAGTAGACTACAAATGCTAACAACTTAATTATATCATCTGTGCTTAGTTGTATGAATTTCCTTGGATGTGCGGACATAATACTTGCCTGCATCTTAGGAGTGGCCCAGATATGTAAGGGATCACCCAACCCCATACCTACTATGTCAGAATGTTTTTGCTCAGTGTTTGTGGATTGCTTTGGAGGACTGATTAGCTTTCAGAAACCAGTGTAGTCTAGTTGTTAGATCAAGACCAGAACTGAACTTTAGAAAGTCTCTTTTGATATGAAAATTTATGTTAGGAATAAGATTCATGTGTCAAATGGTGCCTGCAAGGAGTGTTTCACATGAGTAAGATAATTACCTCCTAAAAATAATAGGTGAATGGTTCATTTCTGGCTGTAATTATTTTAGTTCAGATCTTTCTTCCTAATTATATTTGCTCTTTCTTCCTTTGTCATCTGTCTGGATCCTCTTCTTTTGGAAATAAAGAAATTAAAATTCTCCCTTTGTAGCACTGTCTACCATTGTTTGGTAGCTGTGGAGTTACAGCCAAACTATCTTTCTTGTATCATCAATACCAGTGAGTCTGTGGTGTAGGGTTTTGTGATTCAGCCCTTGTGCTAAAATAACGCTTCTTTTTGCATAAGAATATGTACAGTGAGAAAAGACTTCCGCATTGCATATAAACACGGCACATATCTCTATAAACTGCATTAGAATGTGGTCTGGAAAATGGCGTAGGACAGAATGCATGTTTGATTTGTGTAGCGTGGACCTTTACTGTTGTTGTGGGGAGACCTCGGATTTGTGGAATCTTTCGCTGGAATCTCAAGGTCCACCAAATTTGTCCTGGTGTAGAAAATATAATAAATACCCAGCCCAGTGATGATTTTGGTTATCAGAAGAGAACAAAGGTTACAGTCTCTGTATCTATGTATACCAATCTTCATGCTTCCTCGATTTCAACAGTTTGGTTTTGGGCAGAGATGGGATGAATCCAGAATTTTCCAAATCTCTGGAAGGTTCTGCAAATCTACAAATCTCAACGAATCTCAAATCTTTCGAATCCTTTTTTACAAAAAGGTTTAAAAAGCAAAGGAAACAAAGCATGTCTACTGGAAAGTGTTTTGAAGCAGAATTTGACATCTTTGTTTAATGAAAAACAAATAATAGTTTTCACTTTCAGGAAGACATACCCATATACTTCTTATTAAGAATTACGTGTAATTTGGAAGTAGCTCCAGATGTTGGAGGATGCTCGAGATGATGCCATCTCCTGGGTTGACTATTACGAAAAAAGAGGGCAAGGATAATCTTGGGAAAGACACACTCTCTTAGCCTTAGCAAAAGCCTAGGCAAAGGCAAACCTCCCTCTGAAGAAATCTGGCCAGGACAATTTTCATAATTTTGCCTCAAGATCTTGCCAGATTGAAAATGACATGAAGGCCCTTTCTACACAAGCAGGAAAATGTGGATTATTAATCCCACATTTTCCTTCCTGTGTAAACAGGGCCACATACTACAGTACAGACATAATCCAGGTCAAAACTGGATTTTCTTTGCATAGCTCTTTATGGCATCCTGGGGTTTGTAGTTTGATGATGCACCAGCACACTTTGGCAGAGAAGGCTGTGACACCTTGTAAAACTACAAACCCCAGAATTGTGTATGAAAGAGCTTTGCGAGGGAGCTATGTAAAGGAATCTTTTTCAGCTGTCCTTGAAATCTCAAGAACACTGTACTTTCCAGTCAAGTCTCACGTCCTGCAACAAGGAAGGCACTTTAAAAAAACAAAAACACCAGCCTCTAGTCCAGTCTCAATCCCTATCCTTCAGTCTCAAGTCAAAAGAATAGGAAGAAGAGGGAGGCAGCCACAGGGGCAGGCAGCAGGAGCAAGCTTGATCCCTGGCTCTTGCACCGGCTCGGGCCTCCTGGTGTTCAGGAAAGCAACTCTGTGCACCCGTGCAGGCCTGATCTGGGGCTTTTGCGCTGACTCAGGCCTCTGGGCATGCAGGAAAGTGGTTCTCGCTGCCCCTGCGCGGGCCTTATCCGGGGCTCTCGTGCCAGCTCAGGCCTCTGGGCATGCAGGAAAGTGGCTCTCGCTGCCCCTGCACTGCCCTGAACCGGGGCTCTTGCGCTGGCTCAGGCCTCCGGGCGTGCAGGAAAGTGGCTCTCTCTGCCCCTGCATGCCCGCACGAGCCTGATCCAGGGCTCTTGTGCTGGCTCAGCCTCTGGATGTGCAGGAAAGTGGCTCTTGCCGCCCTTGCACACCCTAACAGACCTGATCTGGGGCACTCAGAGTTTCGAAAGATTCGATTTGCCTGTTTTGGCCCAGGGATTCAGATTGGCGAATCTCAATCCCTTCTCAAGGATTTGCGGATTCGGTTAGCCCATCCCTAGTTTTGGGCCATTTCTGCACTAGACTTTTATAGTGCTATTATTCCCCTTTCAACATCCTGAAGCCCCTCCCTAAACTGCAAACCCCAGGATTCCATAGGATGTTGAAAGTGGAATAATAGCCACTAGAACAGTCTGGTGTGGAAACTGACCTAGGTGGAGGAGTCATTTTGCTGTTGTTATCAGCTAGAAGTCAAAAATGAGAACTGCATTCTTGGTGAGGACAACATACTGTTTGTGAGTGGTGACAGAGATAAACAGGGGTGAGCTTCTCAACACTGCAGAACTGAGCATGCATGAACAGCGACACAGAGAGAAAAATTAAAATCAGATGAGCCTGCCTCACCAGGTTGCATTGTTGTGTTGTTGTTGTTCATTTATATCCTGCCTTCTTCACAAAAATGGCATGTTAAGATGGCTAACAACATATCTGAAACAGTACAGATTAAAAATTATACAAAAGTTTTGAGAAAAGTATAAAGTTATCTAACAAGCAATTAAATTTATTGGGCTTAAACATGAAGCATTAAAAACATTACAATTTATTAAAAGATTATATGGACCATAAAACATAAAAAAGCACAGCACATCATTAAAAGCCCACCCCATTCAGTTTCCACAACCCTGGTGGCACAAGAATACTTTCAGTTGCCCACAGAAGGAAAACGAGGAGGCAGCCATCCTGGTCTTTCGGGAGAGAGTTCCAAAGACTGGGATCCGCCACTGAGAAGACCTTCTACCTTGTTCCCACCAAACATGTCCCCAGCATGTTTTTAAAAAAGCATAGATTTGACCATCAAAATAGAAATCTTTAAAAAAAAAAAAAGTGGAGACTGGTGAAAAAAAAATCCCTGGGGGCATTTTGGAATGATACTTCATATGGTTTTTAGATGATTCAAAATGTTTTTATTCACTTATGCAAGGCTTACCTGACCTGGTTGTTTCATTTCATGAATTTTGAATAAAAAGTTTGCTTAAAACTTGTTCAACAGTTCTTCTTTTGCTTAATGCAGGAAACTATCCTTAGTCTTTCCAGGTTCCTCTAGTACCAAGTTTTCTAATAAAGTAGTAATGTCCAAAGGCACATCTACTTTTTTAACTAAGGTATACCTTGCTTTAATAGAGATAACTGTATACATGTTAAACAATACTTACAAAACAGTTGAAAATCAATATGCAGAGATTTTCTCCTGTATATATCAAGGTTGTCCTCATCATAACAACTAGAGGCTAATTCAATTCTTTTCTGCAGTCTCTTTCAAAATGTGCTGATTATATTTTAAAATCATCTCTACCTCTAATTCTATCTTACTTACATGATTCTGTTGACTTTGTGAATAAATTAGATTCCCTTGTTATGAAAGAACATGACATTTTGTAACTATGGATGTCAGATTGTTACTTACAAACATACCACATGATCAGGCCTTACTTATAATAATACAGACGCTTGAAAGAAAAATTGACAGACACCCACCTACATCTTTCTGTCTTTCCCACATGGCTGAGCTGGCACTACAAAAAAACTATTTCAGATCTGAGAATCACTTCTACTGGCAAATTAAAGGGGTTGCCATGGGATGCTCCATGAGCCTAGAAGTAGCAAACGTGTATGAAGAGCTTTGAGAAAGATACTGTCTCCCTGCCAGTCTGTATGAAAACATCTAGTGATTTGCTACAAGTACACAGATGATAGATTTTTGATTTGGAGAGGAAGTCAGAAGTCTCTACAAGAATTTTCTGAGTAGTTGACTTTAATAGATTATAGCCAGCTTGACATTCATTATTATTTGAACAAAATCCACTCTTTGGATATAACTATTGGAGTAGGAACTAAATTGTATACCTTTCCTGTTAGAAACCCTTCTGACTGAAACATTTATCTAAGATTTGACAGCTCACATACTAAATCTTTAAGAAATAATCTATTGTATAGTTAGTTCCTAAGTGGTAAGAGAAACTGTACAAGCAAGCAGAATTTCTTACAGGAATCTAGGTTCCTGAGCTACAGAGTACTACCAATAGCTTCAATGAGACTGTATATAAGACACACTGATATTTTTGAAAAATGAAAAAGAATATTCATCAACAGGATGAATTGTAACCTTATATTAGTACCCAAAGACTACAGAGAAGTACTGTCCTCCCTCTATATTTGCATGTTTGACTCTCACGAATGTGATTATTCACGAGGTGCCTGTGCCTCCCTCCCATTCTTTTCATTCCATTCCCTTGCGTTTTGCTGAGATGAAAAAAGAAGGAAAGCAGGCTGAGGCAAAAGATAAGGCAAACGGGCTGAGGGGGAACATGAGCATGTTCACTTTCCTTCACCCCTCCAGAGTTCTCCTCTCCCATTGCTTTGCCTTTGAAAATAGTAAAGACTTGGAATGCTTACTGAAGAAAAGGCAGAAAGTGCAAAGTAGGTTTACAGTTGAACATTAAGAAAACAAAGATAATGACCACAGATAATTTATATAACCTTGAAGCAAACAATGAAGATGTTGAAGTAGTTCAAGATTTTCCATACCTTAGCTCAGTTATTACTCAGAATGGAGACTGTAATCAAGAAATCGGAAGACTAGGACTTGGAAGGGCAGCTGTGATGGAATTAGACAAGATTCTGAAGTGCCAAGATATATCATTGAATACTAAAGTTAGGATTGTCCATGCCATCTCATTTCTGATTTTTATGTGAAAGCTGGACAGTGAAGAAAGCTGATTGGCAGAAAACCAACTCCTTTGAAATGTGGTGCTGGAGCATTGTTCTATGGATACCCTGGACTTCCAAAATGACAAATGAATGGGTCCTAGAGCAAATCAAGCCTGAACTCTCCCCAGAAGCCAAGACGACTAAACTGAGGCCGTCGTACTTTGGCCATATCATGAGAAGACATGAATTGATGGCAGTTAACAACAACACAATATACAATTTGATATAAGGAATACCCACACATACATATTTCTGTAATTCTTTAGTCTTTGTTTTCCCTATAATTACATATGTATTGCCCTACTTTCTTTATAAGGGGCTAATTTGGGAAATAAAATCTTATTTTATGCATCCTGAAACCCTCTCTCTCTTTCACATCGCATTTCCAGTTTCTTCTCTTTCCCCCCCACAGCATGCATGTGGCATGTGGCAATTTTGGTAGTTTGTTTTTGCCTATTGGTTTAGGCATATAAACGCTAACAGCAGCACTTTAAATTAGACTTTAAATAGACTGGAAAATTTATGCAGTGTTCTGTGTTCTACTTGCTTGACTGCCACAAGCAAATTAACCGTGTATTCCTTGTCACTCAAGAGCATCTGAATTGTCTTCAGAGGCTGTACCAGTTGGAACACATGGCAGTAATCTAGTCTGGATGCCACAAAGGCATGAATAATCAAGGCACGTTTTGCCTTCTCCAGTTGTTATTTTTGTGTTGTTTATAACTTACGGCAACCCTGTCACAGATATCAGTTTGCCTTCCTCAAGCTCCTTGCCTTCCCCAAGGTCTCCCTTTGGTTTTCCATGGTTGAACAGGGATTTGAAGTCCACTCTCCTGGAATCCTAGTGCAACAGTCACACCACTACACCACACTGGCTCTCCAGGCCATTATACCACACCTTCTGCAGACAGAACCATAATGGCCACAGTGGTCAGACCTGAGTCCACTTGTGAGAATACCTGGGCCAGAAGTACTTCCAAATTGTCTTGTGACTTTTCAGAGGAAATATAGAACTGGCCAGTCCAAGTTGCAGAGGTCCATCTAAATCAGTCATTTTACCAAGTACTGTACTGTCTTTGTGTCAGCTTGGTTGACCTCAGCCGGTCTAGGATTTCATGACAGAAAGAAGGGAAGGAGCTGCATCTTGGTGACATTCTTTCAAACCTCTGGATGACTTCATCCAGCAATTTTATTTGTTGTACTAAGCAGTATGGCATTTCAGAAGCCAACCTTTGCATCTGTAAGGGGTAAACACTTAATTTTGTTTCCTTGAATGAAGAGTGGATTTCTTTCACTACAAGCAAGACATTCAATTTATTGAAAAGTGTCTCTGGGGATATATGAACTGTCTATGGGGTTATATAGGGACTTCTGATCTGTAGTAGCTCTAGGTAAATAGTGCCTACTCAAAAATTTCCTCTATGACCTCTGTTTTTCTTATTGTTTTAATCGATAACAGTGAGTCACATCTGTGCATTTGGCTCATTAGCATTTCTATATTTTGCTGATGCTGCCAGCTACTCAATAGATTGTGTTTCAGCCAAGAAAGCAAAGAGAACCTGTCTCTCCAGTGCATAGTGTTGCAGTGACATGGCCAAGCCAAGCTTTCTGCTAAAATATTTACAGAGATAGCACGCAGATCCACTTGCCTGAGCCCATGGCTTGCTGTTCCCTAAGCAGACACCCACGCACATGTCCAAAGGGCTTAATACATCTACTTCAAGCTGACTGTTGCTGCTGCATTTAATCTTGCTAATTTTTCCTTCTCTTACTGCCTGCAGTACTCATAGGGTTAGATGGCTTTTTTCTGCATTATTTAGTTTCATTATTTCTGATGTGCCATCACAATCATTCAGTGTAGGAAGGTCACCTAATCATTTGGTGACCTTCTGTTATCAAATTTTTATTCCTATATATCACAGAAGAAGGAACTGCAAAACCACCTCTGAGTACAGTCGGCCCTTCACATTTGCAGGTTTTGCTTTCACAGGTTTGATTATTTGCAAATTTCTTAAACCCCTGTCGCCTCCAACAACACAGTGCTTCTTTTCTGAGGGAACTTTCCCTCTTGGCAGCTCCAGTCAGACCTCACAGCCCTTTAAAAACTAACCTCTGGTCCTCCTCTTCTTCCAGCAGCTGCTGACTAGCCAGCTAAGGATGGCTCACAGCTCAGTTTCTCAACACCACAAACCCTTTCCCAGTGCCCCCACACACACACAAGGAAGTAGATGAGTGTGAGAGAGAAAGTATAAGACCATCATGCTGACCCACCCCTCTTCCCTCCACTTTCCCTGGCCTGATTTGAACTCTGGGTGTCTGTTCCCCACTATGCCTTAGCTCCCGTCCCACAGACACACACACTCATTTTGATATTTGCAATTTTTCCACTTTTCCTGTGCCCCTAGTCCTAGTAAATCTGAAGGGCCAACTGCATTTCTTGCCTAAGAAAGCTCTGTGGGAGTGGTTCTTAACCTTTTCTACACTGCCTCCCTGTAAATACAATTTGTTGCCAGGAACCCCCATGACTTAATTCAAGATTTAAATATACATTTAGATTTAAATATTCAAATATTTATTTTAATATTCAAATATTTATTTATAGTTGCTCACCAGTTGCTCACCCTTATCCCTTATTCTTCCAGTAGACAATGCAGAGGAAAGGAAGCTTGTTAATGGCCTGGGGAGTAGCATGCTGAGATCCTTCAAGTTCCAAGAGAGTAGATTAAACTGGAGTTTCCTAAAGGAAATATATGAAAGGAAGGCAGACTTAAAGAACTTTTTTTTCCCCTTTCCCCAAAAGCAGCACCTGGAAAGTAAGGGCCTCAGTGTTGCTTTGGGAGAAAGTGTGAAGGAAATGCCATTTCCTTCCAAAGGAAGACTGAGAGATTAGAGAGGGTAGTGCTTCTTTTGAAAGCACCTGCCATCGCTCCCCTCTCAGTGCTCCTTCAGGGGAAATGGTGCTTCTTTCATGCTTTCTTCCAATGGCAATCATTGCCACTTCACTTACAAGCAGTCAGAAGAGTAAAGGGACCCCATTCTGTACTTGTGGCTCCTTGGAAGTAAAGCTCTGCCTGGCCCTGGGCTCAAGCCTTGTTGCCACACTCACCACACAAGGCCTGGGCTGGGTATCTTCCGTCTTCTGGGCTGTCCTCTTGCTTCGCTGCCTGCTGGGCTCCCTGGCGCACCTGCGCAGTAGTTCCAGGAGCCTTCAGTGCAGGATGAGATACCTGCCAGCATGTCTTCACCACTGCTGCCCCCATTGTCACTACTGCCTATGAGGAATCTAGGGCATGCTGCATCAAACAGCCACGTTTTTCAATCACTTAAATCTGTGATGAATGGCATGAACCTCCTGTGAGGGCTCCGTGGACCCCGAGGTTCCGAACCACTGCTCTGTGGAGTTCATGGGGTTGCCATAAGTTGATAGGTGACTTGAAGGCACATACACACACCTGTATTTTTATTTGTCAGAAATTTTAAACTAAATTTTAATAAATTAAATACATTTCTAATACTATTTAATAAAAATAATAAAAGTACATCTCTTTAAACAGAATGTGTGATAAGTTACTTATTTGAACTACAACTCACTGAATCCCCCATCCAAAACAGTTCAGTCCAAAACATCTGGAAGGTCACGGTTGTCCAAACCTGGTTATCTACATGCTGTGAAGAGGATTGTCATCTGATTTCTGGAGTTCATACTGATATTGAAGGCACAAAGCCATAGCATATTTTTCTCTACATAGAGGACTACCTTAATCCTTTTTACAGTCACATCTGTGCACCTCAGCACACATGTTTCTGAATATTAGCTGACGGATTTGGGATCAGGTCGACGTCCAAAATTTTTGCCTTAAATCAAAACCTTCCTCCTCAGTCATGATCAATCTTAACTATAATATTTTGGAAAAGGCCATCTTCAAGCTACGGATTGAAGCTGGCATTTGGCAACTCTTTGATATCTCTGTGAAAGACAAAAGTATCTTATTTTGCATTATAAACTGCATTTTCTATGTAGAATTCCAAAGCAATATTCAGTAGCATAGAGCTAGTAGAACTAATAAAAAAGAACAAAATGGCTGAGTCCTGTAGATCTCAGTTATATTGCCTAATAATATAAAAATCCAAAAAGGGACTTTTATAATATAAATACAGTATAGTGTTTCATTTATCATGAAATAATGTGTGAAGGCATCTTATATCAGAAAAGAAACTGACGTTCCCTTTTTATATCCCCATGCAACTTCTACGGGAGGGCTGTTTGTTCTTCTCAAGGGAGGAAGATATTGTAGAAATCATTCAACCAGAGTCAATCTAAATGATGAAATCATAGTACCAGAACTAACGTCACAACTCTAGAGTGCCTATGGGAAATTATCGTCTAGTTCTGTTTCAGCAAGATTATGGTCTTTAAAATGCTATTGTGGTCTAGATCTGTGGTCTTCAGACTGAAGACCAGGGGATAGGAATACCACTCTTGGAAGGCTTGCTGAAACATGGAGATCCAAACGTTTTGGTTGGTACTTCAGAAAAGAGGCAGAAATGTTCCAGCAGGAGGGTAGGAACAAAGAGTGCTGAATCCTCTTAAGGCAGGAGCTTTCAGTCTTTCTCCCTCACCACCACATTTAAGAATCCTAGGTAGACAACTGTTAAAGAAATAGTATGGGCAAAGCCAGTGTGATGTAGTGGTTTGACTGTTGGACAGCGACCCTTGAGATCAAAGTTCGATCCCCCGCTTGGCCATGGAAACCCACTGGGTAACCTTGAGTGCATCACGTACTCTCACCTACAGAAAACACTGTAATAGGTTTGTCTTAGGGTCGCCATAAGTGACTTGAAGGCACACAACAACAACAACATAGGCAGAGTATGGGGGGATAGGAGGGAGCTCAGACCACTGCGAGCTCAGATCAACAGATGTTGCCAGTGAATCCCACCAGTTGGACTGCAGTAGCAAAACATCATCTCTTTGCCCCCTACTTTACACTGTGTCATTGAATATTATCAGCTGGACTGCTGATAGAATAAGGTGAAGGCATCCTCTCTTTGAACAAACTGCCATTTCAGTGTCATTATCATCTGTTCTTGGTAGAACATTCACAGACTTAGCTCACTGTATGGGGACAGGGACAGATGAACACAGCATGAATTGCCAAAACTGAGGATCTTTTAAAAGGACCACTGTTAAAAATTGCTTCTGTTTTCTTTATTTTTTAAGCAGCTATATTTACAGGTGCCTAGCACAAAACCACAGGAAAGTACCTGTTTGAAATGTGGCTAAGTAAATCCTCTCTTTTAAAATAACTTTCATATTGATGAAAATATTTATTTCCTGGTGTATATCAAAAGATCTCATGGCAGTTTAATAATTTAAACTATTCAAAACAGTTCAGAATTTTGAAACAATAGAAGTTAATCTTCTGCTTAAAGAAGGACATATTAAGAACATAGCATTAAAAACATATTGAGTAGTATATGATTTAACACACATGGAAATAATTTAAAATCATATACATGTACAAATGGGATAAAATCATTAGATCCTCCAAAAGGCTTTCATAAAAAGGCATGTTTTTACTTGGCACTGGTATAAAGCCAGTGGTGGTTACAGTAGGGCATCTAATGGGAAGACATTGCACAAGTGGAGTTGCCACAACAGAGAAGGTCTTCTCACGTATTCTCCCACAGTGGAACACAGAGGAAGGCCTCTCCAACCAACCTCAGTCCTGAGGCAAGTGTCTGTAGAGAAAAATATTCTTTTAAATAGAGAGCCAACATAGTATAGTGGTTTGTGTGTCAGACTACAACAACTGTGCAGCCCAGAGTTCAATTCCTTGCTTGGCCAAGGAAACCCACTGAGTGACCTGGGGCATGTCACACACACACAGCCCCAGATAATCTTGTGATAGGTTCACCTTAGGGTCACCATAAGTCAGAAATGACTTGAAGGCATAGAAAAACAACAACAACAAACTCCTTTAAGTACTGAGGTCCCACACCATTTGGGGCTTAAAAAGTCTTTGGAAGTACCTTGAATTAATACTGGAAGCATACTGGCAGCCAGTGCATTTCCCATGAAACCATTGTTACATTATTAAGATACAACCATCTGGTCAGAAATCTATCTGCTGCATTTTACATTACCTTCAGCTTCTGAGTTGTCTTCAAGGAAAGCTCCACATAAAATACATTACTATAGCCTAAAATGGAATTTACCAGTGCATGAATTGGTTTTTTTAAAAAACCCTTTAGGGCTGACCATTTTTACAAATTTTATTTAGATGTGTGAAAAAAATAAAAAATTAAAAAGTCTGAAAATAAAAAGGGGTTGTTTTCTGAATGCAAGATATTGGAATAAAATTGGTGATCCTGATTCTTCAAACTTGATCCAGATTTGTGGTTCATCTCAGAATGGACTGAATCTAGACTAATGTGGATTGAATTGATTAAGTTGTAGTTCAGCTAAGAAACTTTTCACACATTCTGTTGAAGGAAATGTAGTTATTATTTTTATTAAGATCATATTAAATATTTGTTTAATTTATTAAAATTTATATAAACATTTATTACAAATAAAAAGTACAGATGTGTGTATGTGCATGTGCCTTCGTCCAATGACTCGCATTCCAAGATCTGAATCTCTGAACTGTGCTTAACCAAATCATTCCGTTGATTTTAGGATACTTTTCATCTGAAGTCCCCAAATAACACAGAAACCCCACCCCCACAGTACCAAATACCTTTATTTTTGTTGGAGTCCTTTTCAAAATGGTGATGGGAAGTAACGTGTCTTCACTTTTGATCAACATTGTGTGAAAGACTCCAACAAAGAGAGAGGTACAGAGCACTGTCCAGGGGATACAACCCACAGGAAGTAAGAGAGAGGAAAATTGGTCCCTAGTTCCCATGCAGTTGCCTACCTGTGGTATAAACAGATCTATTCCATGTGGCTTTTAAATATTTTAAAGTATTATCTGGGAGCCAGCACAGTTAGCAGTTTTAGCATTGGACTATGACTCTAGGCACTAGGATTTGACTCTCCAGTCAGCTATGGAAACCCACTGGGTGACCTTGGGCAAGTCACACTTTCTCACCCTCAGAGGACAGCAAAGGCAAGCCTCCCCTGAATGAATCTTGCCAAGAAAATCCCGTGATAGGTTCACTTTACAGCCACTTAAATTAAAAATGACTTGAAGGCACACACAACAACAAAATATATTACCTATGTACTCTGTTAAGATTCTTTCCTGCTCTTAATTCTGCAGTGTGTGATGTTTTCAAGCCTTAAATTTGTTTTTAATGTGTTTGAGTTGTTCTTCTGTTTTAATTGTAAGTGATATTGGGGGATCTATTTAGAATAAAAGGTAACTCATAAATACAGATCTGTTTTCTTCACTGGAAGACTGCTGTAGGTCACAGAGTCACAGCTCCTCCATTAAGAACACAACAGTACATATCAGTATACGAGTTCATCTTGAACCATGAAACTCTGTGCCTGTAATAGTTAAAACCTAATGGTTCTAAGCCCACTTACCAGAGGTGAGTAGGAATGTATGTAATTGTGCTGCAAAGTTCCTTAAAGGTGTGTCATACTTTCCACTATGCAGATCTAAAAATAAGAAGGGAGCAGCACACATGTGAAATTATCAGTCGTAAAATAAAGGTCAGCCCAGCTTTTTTCTATTCTCTTCCTTTCTGACCTATATGGATGGATTTGTCTCCAACTGAGTTACTCATTGCTACCCTGCTGTGTGCTTGATATGGAAGAAAGAGCTAAAATGACTGTATGGTTGCTTAGATTGAATGAGATTGTGTTGAACAGAGGAGCATCTTTTAGTGTTAATGGAAAAGCAAGTTGTTACCAAAGCTGTAGTCAATATGACAGATTTGGAGGATCAGTTATTCACCGCCATACAAGCAATTTGGTATCCAATGGAAAATTAAATGAACTTAAGTTTTCTGGAGATGAGGAACTGGTTAGTTACACCCACACTGTTTAGTTTAAATGGTGATAAAAATATTTCTCATGTGTCACTAAAGCAAAGGAATATATACCATGGAAGAGACACAGAAAAGCTATAAATTAAAGGCAGTTTATTATGCATGCTTTTCATTGTATTTTTGCTTGTATGTTTCAGTGTTCTTTGTAAGTATTATTATGTGAGTTGCCTTGGCAAGTAAGATTACAGAAATCACTAAGGGTACCATCTTTTGTATGCTTATTTAGAAGTAAGCCAAACTTGCCTAAGTATTCCCAGGGAAATGTGTGTGGGATTGAAGCCTAAAAGTGCAATCCATTGTATGTTTTTGCAGAACATTTACACCTCTATCAGGTGTGGTAGGTTTTGTTTTGTGCTAAAAGTCATGTTCCTGCCTTCCTTTTTGAGAATATTTGGTTTTATTTCCTGTCTAGGGTTACTAGGTCTCTAAAATCTGACTGAAGTCTCAGGGAAGTGCTCTTTTCTTAAGTCTCTAATCAGGGAGACACGTCTCAGAGCCAGCAACACTGCAGGAAGAGAGAGAGAAAAAAGTCTTATTTTCTGAAGACAAAAGATTAAAAGTCTGGGTGCAGCCACCCTCTGCCCATTCTCAAAACCAGCTAGCACCAGGGCTCACTGATTCCACTGTTTTTCCACTGTGACATCTCAATGAGCTATTCCTCTGATTACCACAATGGCCTAAGATTTTGGCCCTGACATTTCAGGATATGGAATGCTGCTGACCTGTAAAGCCTACTGTTTTCGGAATGGGAAAGTGAATCTGATCCTTCCTTTCATCAGGGCTGTGTGATCTGCTGCCTTGAAAAAGTTAAACACTGGTGTGACTATAAACCCAAGAAATAGGTACATAGAAGTAGTGAGTAACTTCTGTATTAATGAGAACACATGTATGTCTCCATTGCCAAATTTATATTCACAATTTAGTCAACAGTTGACTTGCAGAAAGTATATTTTTTAATGTAGAAAGGAAACTATCTGTCCAAAATATATGCATGATAAAATGAGGCTCTTAAATTCAAAGCGGGGGTGGCATGAAATTGCTTTGGTAATTCACAGGCTTATTTATCCAATCCAAACATAGCAATTCCATATCTTATTTAATCTTCACCCTTGTGAAATCTTTAACACGTTTCTTGTTCTACTCTATCCCTTAGAAGTCAGTTCCTTGCAAGTCAGCCTGGTGGAGTTATCCTGCAAGTTGAGATGCATGTATTTCTCTGAAACTCTTCTGTTTGACTCCCACCAGGTGCAGTTCTGCACAGGTCTACTCAGAAATAAATTCCAGCACACTACATATTACTTGTAGGGATAGTAGAGCCTGGAAAAGTTACCTTTTTTTACTTCTTGTTGTGTGCCTTCAAGTTGTTTCTGAGTTATGGTGACCTTAGGGGAATCTGTCATTGGGTTTTCTTGACAAGATTTGTTCAGAGGGGATTTGCCTTTTCTTTCCTCTGAGGCCAAGAGAGTGTGACTTGCCTAAGGTCACCCAGTGGGTTCCCATGGCTGAGTGGGGATTTGAAAACTCCCTGCTCAAACTGTTACCCTGTTTCTCAGGGGTCCTGGGAAGGATACCCAAATGACCAAATATTAACACACAATTGGGGAAATTAACTGGAGCAGACTCAAAGGCTAGCTAGAGGCAGGGTAACTCAGCAGGACCTTTTGCCCTATGTATACAGTGTCAGACCAGTGAGCCAAACAAATTACAGAGTTAACCAATTAATGTTTTATTGAGAAGTAAACAAATAAGACAAACAATCACACCACTAACTAAATAAGAAATAGGAAAATGGAAATTAATTTTAAGGATAGGCAATATGACCTGATCACGTAGTCCTGAACAGCTGAATAAGATGAGACTTGGTACGATTCCTGGGGAGCTCGCTATGCAGGCTGGCAGCAAGGTGGGGTGAAACTCAAAAAGCGTCTCTCTACTATCAGAACTAGGGGTTTTTATAACAAAATTGTGCCTGCGATCCATGTCATAAACTTTGAGAACAAACTTAACTTTGAAATGCACCAAAAGACTTAGAAGTGGATCAAAACATCCGTGGTAGATCAATCATGCAGCCCAAGTGCCAATCGATGGGCACTTTTTATGGTCTTGTTATTTATGGGCGCAAATCAGATAGGTCATCCAGATCCCGGAACAACAACCAAGGTTTTGAAATGTCCGCCTGAGAGAGGGGAAGTTGGAATTCCCGTCATTAAACGGCTGCTCCTTGTGTCCGTGTTTCCTAGGGACCCTTGCAAACACATGAGCCAGGGTGCCATGGAAAGGTCAAATTATTTGATATCACAAAGGGATATCTAGTGCTATGAAAGTTTATGCCTAAATAACAGTTACAAAACCACTAGCTCTCATATTTTTGGACTATAGTACCCCAAATCCTGCATCCAACCAGCATAGCCTGTAGCCATGCTGGCTGGGAATTCTGGAAGTTGTATTTTGAAAAATAGCTTTTCTAGGCTCTTCATGACAGGTGTGAGATGGCATGAAAGAAAAGCGAAAGGAAATGGAAATGATTTTACTTTTGTGCCTCATGTGGAGATTGAATCTCTGTTAATATCCCACCCAAACCAAAACAATACAATATAGCTTAGGACAGAAACATGCACAAGCAGATGGAAACATATCACAAATTGTCTATACTGAAAACAAAGGCATATTTGAGATTTTAATCCATCCATGTGAAGCAAACTGTAGAGTACATATTAAGATCAAATAGATTACAGAATTGTACATTAACAGCATAGCCTAACAGTACTTAATGTCTGAATAATACTGAATAATAAAGTCGATATTAGAATATAGTTGTTGGGCCCTTAGCAAGTTGAGCTTTGTAACCAAGGCTGTGAATGGTTAAAGAGGGCACAACCAAGTACTATGTGGATTTTTGAAAGAGCTTATCATTACTAATGATTTTGGTATTCCAACTGAGAGTGATTTTGTTGTTAGTACTGAGTAGATAGCCCTGGAGCCCAGGGTTTGATCCCCCGCTCGGTTTGGCTTAATGTCTCCATAAGCTGGAAATGACTTGAAGGCTCAAAACAGCAACAAATGAGTAATAGTTATTGACCATAGAAGAACAGTACATTGTCGTATCGATTTTATGTAAGCCATTGAAAGCATAACCTGGCCATTGTACTATATAAAGTACCAGAAGCTTCAGAATAACTTCCAGGCATGCACCCAAGATCAAAAGGGAAGAGATCTTCAACATATTATAGATCAGAGAACACCATTCAAAGTCTGACATCAAAACCATTTAACCAGCCATGCAAATAGCTAACGGAATTATTTCACCAGAATAAAGAAGAAGAAAAATCTTATGTTTCCCCATGGAGAAGATTCATATAGTGCTCAGTCTTCTTATTCTGACAAGGCACACATTTGCAGTGTTTCTAAGGTCAGCATTTCAGATAATGCTGTGAAATTGTCTTGGGTTTTACAACATGTGTTGCTTATACTGGAAATTTATTTTTAATGGAGTATTTTTACTGGGTGATTATTTGGTTATTTTCCCTCTCTCCTTAATCAATAAACAGCAGTGCAGTAATAAAAAGATAACAAATGTTGCCAGCAGCAACAGCATTATATAAGTTTCTTGCTCTTTAGATACATTAACTAAAAATGTACACTTTTCCCCACATTCTAACAACAAACAAAAAACTATTGGGACATACCAGTGCCAAGAAAGACCCACACCAGTAATGTTTGGTCTGAGGGGGGTTGATGCCACTGTCTGGTGGATCTTCCTTCCAAAGCTCATTGAGTCACTAACAAGTAGAAGTGATGAGCAAAAAGGATGAGCCTTAGTTGCAACTACATCCATTATCTTCCTTATCTCCAGAGAATCGGATACTGAGAACCACCATGTCTGCACATCTCTTAGGTATAGCCTACCTTCTTTCAACAAGGTTATACAGGGAATGGAGATTCATTTTTTACTGCTTTTATGCCAAGTATTGATTCTGGCAGTGGCTATGACTTTGTAGCACAGTCCAGAGTGTACTCACAAGCAACTGATGACACACCAACCAAGTTGAGGGTTCAGGCATGAAAGCCTCAGATGCTCGATGAGCTTGATCTTCCAGGCAGGTTGGCTGGGTTCCTCAGGTGTAATAGGAAAAGGTGGAGTGGGGAGCAGATGGCACAGTCCCTTACCTTCCTCCTCTGCTGGTGAAGCATTCAGTTTGCAGGCCTGGTTCTTATTTTAGGTAGAGTGAAGCACTCACCTCAGGTACTGAAGCAGAGCTGTAGCTTGCCTTATGTCCTAGTACAGTGGTTCTCAACCTGCGGGTCCCCAGATGTTTTTGGACTTCAGCTCCCAGAAGCCCCAGCCACTATGGTCAATGCTCAGGGCTTCTGGGAGCTGAAGTCCAAAAACATCTGGGGACCCACAGGTTGACAACCACTGTCCTAGTAAGTCATCTCCCTTCAGCTGTGTCTGGCAATATTGAAGAAAAGTTTACCTGTTGCTACATGGAAGGGAGGGTTACGCTCTTGTTCTTTAATCTTTCAGCAAGGTATTTTGAGCTGGCCTTGTCATTGTATACTTGGAAGATACTTGGAAGAAACGGCAAGGAGCGAACAGTCTATTATGTGAGATCCCAGGAGTTACTCCAGATAGGCCCAGAACATGCCTGGAAAAGTTTTTTTTACAACTTTTTTAAAAAACTGATATCTGTGGCATATCACAATCTCTGATAGCCCATCCAGCTTTTCATGTAGTATTTCTGGCAGGGTCCAGGGAGCAGTCAGTTTCAAGAAAAAGATGAAAAAATCCTTGATGAATGGAGATAACTGAAAAACTCTTGGATCCTAAGCAAGATATTAGAAAACCTATCCATTTTGTTGTTTTGACATAATATATTCACTGGAGTATCACACTTCTATGGTATACATATCAGATGTGGCAAATTTGCATTTTACAAACATCAAGTTAATTTTTTAAAAAAATCAAAGGATCAAAAGGTAAACCAGGGGTGCTTCTGAATGCTTAAAATCTAGTGTATGAAGTGAAAACTACCAACATAATTTCTTAAGATTGTGACACAATCAGTCATTCAGAGCTGTTAATACTTAACAGTTTATCAGCCACGGAGCTAGTTAAAACATCAGACTAGGTTCACTGAGCTAGAATAAATGGTTGTGACTACTTGACACAAATAGAGTTTGACACTTGATCATGGAATTTAATGCATCCAGTAGCGTCTCTCTGTGTGGTTAAATTATCAATTTTTGCTTGACCTGGATAAAGCTAATGGAGGAAATCCATAGGCAAATCTGTCTCTTGGGTAACATTCGCTACAGTTAAAGGCATGTAAGTGCAATGAGAAATCACCAGCCTCTTCACTAAAATGCCACTAATACTACAAGTATTACAGCAACATAAAAAGGAGGAAGGGAAGGGGAGAAAAAAGGGAATGTGGCAGCACCTTTACAACTAAATGTTTTTTATTTTAGCATGAGCTTTTGTGGAGATAAACCTACTTCAGATGGAGTAAAGAGTTATATGTAAACATCAGATTATAAAGTATATTTATACAGTTGTAGTAGAATAGAATGTAATAGGAATCACAGAGATCCAAATTATGTCCCTTGCCCTGAATTTGCAAAGGGTTGGACAAGGTGATACAGGTCTTTCAGATTTTTACAGGGGTTGGTTAGTGTTGATGTGTGAAAGCAATAAATCTACTTACCAAAATTTTGTTTCCCTGGATTCAAAAATCTGAGATTCCTTTCATTATATGTGCAGTAGTGAGGATTCTATGTATGTGGTGTGCCATGAAACCCTTGTCTTTGTTTATATCACTGCTAATGGATTGGAAATTGTGAATATAATTCAGCTCATCTGTTTCTCTTTCTATTCTTCTCTTGTAATATCCTTGTACAAAAATCCTATATCCAGGTAGGCTGAAATCTTCTGGAAGTGGTTTTTGGGTATTGTCATTTCTAATGTCAGATTTGTGTCCATTTATTCTCTTGCATAGGACTGTGCTGTTCATTCAATGCAGCGTGTAGAGGGACATTGCTAGCATAGGATGGCATATATCACATTAAAGGAAGAGAATGCAAATGCACCTCTAATATTGTGAGTGATATTATTGGCCCCTGTAAATATTGTTCCTAGAGTAGTTGTGGAGCGACAGTTGGCATCTGGGTGTGTGGCAGTCTTGTTGCTGTATTACTATCCATGTTATGTAGCCTGTTTAAGTGTGTAGTTAAGATCTGGAGGCTGTCTGCAGGCCAATTAAGAGCTGCTTCTCAAAGCTTGTGAGAGGACTGTGTTAGTCTCCAGAACTGATTGTAGCTTGTTGATTGTGTGTTTGAATGGTCTACGTGGGGGATTGTAGGTGATAACTAGGGTTGTTCTGTCATTTTTTTGTTTTTAGTCTGTCTTATAATAGATAGTTCCTGGGTATCAATCTTGCCTTGCTTATTGTTTCTTTACCTCCTTAGGTGGGTATTGTAGTTTGAGAAATGCTGAAGGTTTTTGAGTCTCTGTCTTGTGGATCTGAACAGATGTTGTTGTAGAAGAGGGCTTGGTTGTAAATAATAGATCTGTTAGTGTATTCTTGGTGGAAACTAGAGGTATGTAAGTACGTGTAGTAATCAGTGGGTTTTCAATAGAGCATGGTGCTCAGAAGTCCATTGTGCAGTTGCACAGTGGTGTCAAAAAAGTGAATTTGGCTCAGGTTGCTGGCAGGATGGAAGTTGTTGAAATCCTGGTGGAACTTCTGAAGTGCTTGCTTTCCATGTGGCCAAATTACAAAGATGTCATCAAGAAACCATAGGTAGAGACTTTTTTAAAAAAAAATATTGATCTATACTTCATCTGAAGGAGTGGGTTTATATTCACGAAAACTGATGCTAAAATAAATAGTACTTAGTCTTAAGGGTGCAACCACATTCCTTTTTTAATCTCCCTTCCTTCCCCATTTTTATGCTGCAGGAGACTGACATGGCTTCTTCTTTGAAAACCATTGCAGCAACAGAAGCTGCTGCTGGTGCTACTACTACCAGTTGTTGTTGTCGTCGTCATCATCATCATCATCATCATCATCGCTTAAATGCATATATGGCAAGATTAGTACAATTCATGTGGCAGTGCAAAAATGGTTAAGAGCCTGGCAGGTTTCAAAATGAACTGTGATGCTTTACTATGTTTATATGAAGGCTGACAATTGTTTTCCTTTTTTGAAGCTGGAGACAGCAGTGAGTGTGTTTTTAGATTCTGAAGTTTTCAAAGTTAATCATTAATATGCATCATCAAATTATTCTGTTTTATTTCGGCTCTCATTCAACTATCGCAGCACTTATTAAATGCGCTAACATCTAGTCTAAGCACAGTCCTGAATCTCCTTGCAAATATACAGATAATCTAGGGTTGAAGACAGTTGTTTGAGCTTGGAGGAGAGATTTTGAGTTGATATTTACAGAGATAATGATTTATACGTGCATGCTGATTATTTTATTGTTGTGATTTAAGGGAGAAAAGAAGGAGAATAAATAAAGCCACAAGTGAACAAATGCCACAGATAGAATTTTTATAGTCCCTCAGATCCAGGTCTTCAGTTCAATAAATTCACACATTCAGCTGTAACAGAACAGAGGATGCTGTGCATGAATCAACTTTTTCTAACCCACCATGTTAGATAAGGAGAAGAGTTCGGGGTAGCTGAACAATTCAGTTGCATTTCTGAAATTTGGCAAGATTTGCCACCCCTAGAATGCAATCATTTTGTCTGGCATATAATGGGTGGTGTTCTTACTAAGCAAATTAGATCAGTGTAGCCTCTATCCTTGCATAAACCTATGTGACCAATCCACGTTAAAGATCAGACTTGAGTTTAATAAGATTTCATATCCTTGTGATGGGTGAGTTTCCTTGATTCTGACATAAGATTAATTCCTGTATCATTTTTCATATAATTTAAAATGGCTCCTCTTTGAAGAGGCACAAGTGGCAACATTTTCTATTGAATTTACCACTGTTCATTTGACTTTTATAAAATAGTACTGCAGCAAAATCTTGGCAGACCTCCCAGCATTTGGTTCAGGTATGACTGCAGAGGCGAGCCTTTGCACTCAGCAGGAATGCAGGGCTGTGACAATGCACAGAAACCAGGTTCCTCACTTTCTGACAAGACGTTTGTTCTGAGAAGCTACTGAAATCCATGATAACTGAAGAGAACTTCCAACAGAGATAATAAATTTTGCTTTTTAAGAGTATAACTCACAAAATCCCATGGTCGCTGGCTGTGCCAGCTGCAGAATTCCGCAGTCTATAGTCCCCTGACCCCCAGAAGTTGTTTCTAAGCTCTGGATTTCAGCACCAAAAAATCCCAGTAATGACACCTCTTTATGGACAAACTCATGCAGCAATATTTTCCATTTGGATTTAGTCTTTGCAATGCACATTGATTACAATGCTTCAAGTTTCTAGCCACATGGGGATTTTGAATTCAATACTAAAATGAATGGTGAGTATTATTTGTACAAGCCTTGGGCACTATAAATCCACTATGGTGTAGTGGATAGAATGGTTGAAGTTAAGGAAAGTTGTAGCTCCGTGAATACATGTTTTCCATGAAGGAAGTATCAGGTAAACCACTGGCTTCTCAGGACAGGCCTGTTGTCATACTGTCATATGTTGTCATCCTGTCATACTGCACAGATACAACACCATGATTCTACTTTAACCGCTCTGATTCTGGCCTGTGAAATTCTGGAATTTGCAGCTTAGGAAGGAGGACTTTGAATTCTCAAGACAGAGAGCTCTAGTGCCTCAACAAACTACAAACCATAGGATGGACCCATGGCAGTTAAAGTTGAATAATAGCAATTACATAGTGTGAAAGGGCCTCTGGTAGCCCTACCAGAGGCCCTACCAGACAGGGCTGGCCCTACCATTAAACAGGCTGAGACATCTTCTAATGTAGGATCTTGAAGAAGCCTTTCCAACTGCTCCTTCTGAGCACCCCCCCCCATTTTCCCGTTCTTTTAGAAGGCAGAGAACTCTCTAAGCTACATAGTCTGTTCTTTCCAGAGCTTGGAAATAACATGTTAGAAATAATATAATTACCTGAAACTAGTCTCGCACCTCACCCCCCCAAAAAGTAACAAGGGAGTATTGAATGTACTTCTCAGAAGTAATGTAGCAATGAGTGAAGTTGCTTTATTGGTGTTATAGTTTCTAGTTACCTGTTCTTAAACAATATTTTGTGTATATAATACATTTTATATTCCTAAAGTAACAGACCTATTTTGAATATGTAAAGGATGCTAGTTGACATTCCCTCCATTTTCTGAAAATTTCAATTTTTTGCCTGAAAAATAAAATTAGGAAAAACTGTTTTTCTCCTGCAGCTTCAACATGGTTAGAATTTTTACAGCTCTAGCTTTAGGTTTCAGAAAGGATTAGGATGCCCTAGTATTAGTATTATCTAGGTGTCAGCTTCATAATGATGCTGTTTAAGCTCAAACCTCTGAGGAGGAATCATCATATCTCCCAAAAGTCAGGGTGATTTAAAATTTTAAAAAATGCAGTGCAGGTAAAAATATACAAAAACTGAACATTAAAATGGAATTAAATTGTTCACAGTATTAAAACAATTTAAACATTAAAAAGCAATTAAAAACATTTCAGTTTAAAACAATACAGCATCCTTAACCCATTCTTTAAAAACTTTCTGTTTTAACAGCCTGTTGAAATAAAATGGGTTTTGACGGCTAACAGAAGGGCAACAAGGATGGGGCCATTGCTGGCCTCCTCTGGAAGGGAGTTCCAGAGTTTAGGGGCAGCCACCAAGAAGGCTCCCTCCTGTCCTCATCAACTGTGCCTCTAACAGTGGTGGGACTGAGAAATGGGCCTTTTTTGAGGATCTCAGGGGTCTGGTAAGGCTCATACAGGGAGATACTGTCTGCCAGATAGCCTGAACATGAGCCATATAGGGTTTTATAGGTCATAGCCTGCACTTTGAGTAGTGCCCAGCAACAAACTGGCAGCCAGTGGAGCTGTTGTAGCAGGGGTTGTGTATGGTCCTTTTATCTTACCCTGGTTAACATTGTGGTTGTAGGTCTTTGTCCTAGCTGAAGTTTCCAAATACTTTTCAAAGGCGGCCCTATACGGCATATTATAGTGGTTCAAGTGGGATGTAACTAAGACATATACCACTACGGCCAAATCTGGCATTTCAAGGAATGGATGCAATTTGCTCACAAGCTTTAGATGTGCAAAAGCACTCCTGGCCGCTGTAGAAACCTGGATCTCCAGGTTCAAAGCTGAGTCCAGGAGTATGCCCTGAACATGTGTTATTGGGGGAGTGCATCTCCATCCAACACAGGCTGAATTGCTATTCCTTGATCTAAATGACTTTCCCCAGTTGTTTCATGGAGATATTAAAAACATAAGGGGCATTGCAGTAGTCTGTAAGTTAATGGCCTGGAGTCATCCTCCAGTCCTCAGCAGTAGCCCTTCAAGAACTGTCTCAGAATTTGCTAATGGCTCTAAGAGGTCCTAAGACTAGTTTTAGCAGGATTGAATAAATATTCACATATTGCAGTTTTGCTATAAATTTTACTGGCAACTGATCAGTTCGTTTGGAAATGTTTATTTGTTCAGGGAGCCAAACTTGCTAAAAAAAAAAAGGTAAAGGTAGTTTACAGAGCTAGACTGAGCTTCAGCAGGAGAGGAATATGTAAACGTGTCTGGACTGCGTCTCTTCAGACTGTGGGTGGAGGGATTTGTGTGGTTAAATATTTCTCAGTACTAAATATTAAGTATCAGAGAGGAGAGTTAGCCTTCTGCCTGAAGTTTACTTTTCTGCTAAATGTTACTTGGGTGACATTAGTGGCATCTCAGCTGAAACTATCTGAAGTGGTACAGAGCAGAGACAGATGGAGTACCTACAGTGAGAAGGAATCCTGTGCCACACCTGCCTTCAGCCTTTCTGTAGTTTTAAGCTAAAGTATCAGGAGAATGCTTATTGTCACTGACATTCTCCTTTTAATTTTTCTCAAACATTACATTTGTAATCTGCTAAGAATGGTTTAGAGACAAATGATGAAAACTATAGGTTGAGCTACCAGTACTGATCTCAGATTGGACAGTATCAGTACCCTCTGCTCTCCATACTTTCCAGAGGACTTTTATGTTGTTCCCTCTCAGGTAATCCATGAAGTTTAGCTTCTCTTATTAGCCTACTGCTGTGGGCCCCTTGCTCTGAGCAGATATAGAGAATTCTGAAAGAAGCTAGGGAAAAAATATGTATCAGCAGTTGACACAGTGGGAAGGGTCACAAATGCCCAGGGGTTTACCATGCTGAATAGAGTTGCATTTGTTCTGGGCATGAAGGTTGTCTTCTCATCTAACATGATGCCATACTGTGCTTTGCGGTGAATAGGATGACAATGGTGTTTTTTGCAATTAGCACAAGTTTCTCTGGTTACTTTTGGAATTGTAATCCAAAAAAGTAAGTCTTCCATATTCTGCACTGGAATTCGTATATCTTGAAGTTTTACTGTTGAATACAGATTTCTTCTTCTCCTGGTAATGAATGTGAACTAAATGTTTTTTAGCAGTCGTTGGAACAGATTCACCAGCAATTAATTTGTTAATGAAATGCTAACAGTATTCACAGTTGTTTGGATGACCTGATCGACCAGATGGCCTAATTAATGCAGTGTTCTGTCTTGTTACCATCTTAGGGACCTGTAAAGAGGTTAAATTTGCTAGTGACCCTGTTCTGCCCGCACCTAACTGAGCACATGGGTACAGGAGAGGCCTGCACTTGATTATCTGGTATTATAAAATTAAAGTCTCTGAACTGAATGCATTTCTTGAATTAACATAAGACAACAATATTGCTTTCTATTCAGAAGATTCTGGGCTCAATCCCCACCATCCCCAGGTAGGGCTCAGAAGTATTATTCTGTGAAACCTTCAAGTACCACTGCCCCTCAGTAGAGATAACAGTGAGTGATATGGACCAGTGGTCTGATTCATTGTAAGACAACTTCTCAAGTTCCTCACGAGAGAATAAATCTTCATGTTTCTTATGACTCATTAAGATACTGTCTTTCAAAGTGCTGCATGAAATCATTTTCATCTTGGGCACACTGTGCTTTCATCTTGTGGAAAGTTGTTTCATCCAGATCCTTCTCCATTAATATGATTTGTCTCTAGAGCACCAAAGAACAGCTAGGCTTTCTATTCATTATTTCTGTCAGGGCCCCGGGCGTGGCCGCGCCGGTGGGCGCCGCGGAGGCCGACGCCAGCCTTACCTCTGAGGAGGAGGACGCGGAGCCGGGCCCGTCGGAGGCTGCGATCGGTGGCGGCGGCCACGCAGCCGCCGCGGAGGGCTCCGCCACCAGGGGGATCGCTGGGACGCCGCGGCAGTTGCCGATCCCGGCAAGGGTCTTCCCCGCGGGACGGAGGCCGCCGCCGCCAACGAGGATCATCCTGCCGCGGCGGAGGAGGTCGGCCCGGCTCCCGGGCCGCTGGGCGTGGCGGACGAGGCTCCACGGGAGGAGGCGGGTCCCAATCCCGATCCCGGGGCACCGCCTACTCACGAGGAGGCCTCGGAAGACGCTGAGGCAGCCGTCCTGCCGCCGCCGTTCCTGCAGCGGCGGCAGTTCAAGGAGGCCAGCCGCCGCTCCCGGCGGCTGCAAGAGAAACACCTGGGGGCAGGGAGCTCCCAGCTGTAGCACAGCTGCGAGTCCGGCCACGTGCTCGGCCCGGATTGGCCGCGAGCCGGTCTGCATGCCTTTTTAGGCAGGCGCGGGGCTGGGGTAGGCACGGAGCAACAACCGTCGACTACCCGTGCGTCTGTCGCCCATGCCTTGTTCCAGTCCAGCCCGTGTCTGTGTGCTGCTGCCCGGCTCCTCCAAGACCATTCCCTACGTTAAGGTGCTGTAACCATTTTGTGTTCGGGATGAGGCAACCCGTTGTTATTTTCTGTTAAGTGCCTGCAGTGAAGGCAAACCTCATTTCCAGGCCGTTGGCTTACGGCAGCGCTCCTGAGAGACTGTTTTGGGACGCGGCTGGTGGCCGCCCCGGCCCGGCCCGGCCCCTGCTTGACCTCAGCCCGCGCTGACAATTTCAGAATAATATAAGAACTGTCTATTGACGTAACTCGAGCTTTGTTCACTTATATGGTCTGAAAAGTGTACTTCACTGCAGTCTTTTCACTAATACCAAGGTGGTGGGAAACTTTTTAGTTTTAGGTATTAACTGGGTAAAGTTCAGGCCACAGCTCATGTACTTCTTGGTGCCCCCCCAGCAAGCCCCAGATTTTTTTTTGAAGTGACATCACAATTCACCACTGAAATTCAGTTCCACTATAGTGCAGTGGGATAATCACTATCAATTTAGTGCCCTTTTCAGTATCAATAGTCAATATCTTAGCAAACATCATATTAAAGTCAGCTTATTCACTTTAACAGTCCATTAAATGTAAATGTAACAATAATGAGTCAAGGATGACTAGAGTTTATTTTTTAATAGTGAGTGGGGAAGATTTCATTGAATTCAGGAATATTTGACGAAGACTTATTTTTAATCTATTTCAACCAATGTACTTTAATGTACTTTACAGTATGTAGCTAATATTTATGTATGTTTAATTTTGAAAACTGAAAAAAAAAAGTATCCCTCAAGCACTTAGGCAGTCTGAAAACTTGCCTCTGACTGCATGGTAAATGTCCACACCTGGTTTAAGTGATATTTTCTTTTTTCCCTTGGCACAAAGAAAAATAACATGTTACTGCTGAATTTTGGTCTGTCAAATTTGTATTTCAGGCAGACATGCGTGGGAGGACTGCTTGTACAAAAAATGTGCAGTTGAGCTCAAGATCTTTTAAAACTGTCAGTGATTCTGAGTTAAGAGTAGCAGAACTGCAGATATGAAAAGAAAATGGAGAACAAGTAAATAAATGAATGCAGGGGGAATTTGATTACATCCATTGTAATCAAGTTTGTGGGCAACATTGAAAGGCCCTCACTTTTCCGTAAGATAGTTGTTACCCTGTTCACTGGGGGTCCCGGGAGGGACGCCTAAATGACCAAACAACAGCACACAATTTGGGGGAAAATTAGCTGAAGCACTCACTTGAGCTAGCAAGAGACAGGGTAACTTTGCAGGATCTTGCAACCCAATGTGTACGGGGTCAGGCTCAGTCAAGAAGCACACCAAAATATGAAATTAACTGTGATTTTATTAAACACAAGCAAACAGTGTATGCAACACAATCACACAAGTAACTGTAGAAAATAAAGGTGTTAGCGGTATAGTGGAGTTTGAGGGTTTGTTGAATTGGGTGATACTACACCTGTCCGAAGCCCAGAGTGGATCACAGCGGAGGTCTGTAATTGCGCAGTCTCGGATGGAGACTGACGGGAAAGCTCGGCGGATGAAGCAGCAGCAAGGCGGGATGGAAGTTCAGAGCGATCCGAGGAAGGTCTCAGAATTGGGGGGTTTTATAGGGAAAATATAACCGTAGGCTAGTCTGTACTTGGGAGAGAACAATGAGGTTTGGGAGCGAGACAATGTCTCCGAAAGGTCAGAATTTAGTATGATTGAATTAAGTCCGAATTGACAATGGAATGGCCAGTATGCAGATGCAGCGTGCTTGACAGTTAAACGTCTAGCTCGTCAAGTTACTTGCTCAGGGCAGGGGGCTCTTTGTATTAGCGTGCATCTTTAATGAGGTGTTTGTCTAGAGAGGTCTCCTAAAGCAAGATCTGGATGAGTTTGGCTTGTCTGGGTGGAGAAAGGAATGTTCAGCAATTAAGGGCCATGCCTAGTTCTGTGCTTGTTCGGGGGCCTCACAAACACTTGGCCGAGGGTGGCAAAATGGGGCCGAATTGTGATATCAAAACGATATCTAATATCTTCCGAAGCCAGGCCAGTTCACGGTGGTAACATACTGATAGTATTCCACATTATTCAGCAGTGCAGTCCTGCTGAAAATAGCTTCTCAGCCTGGAAAAGTGGCTTTTTGGACTGCTATTGCAAGTAACTAGTGGATTTGAAGTCTCAAAATGTAACTTTTCTAAGTCTAGACTGCTTTTCCCCCTCAGACAGCAGTGCTAGCAGGGGAGGCTTACACAACAGTGTAGCATCAACATGGATGGATAAGCATTTCTGGTATCTAATTAGCTACATATATATGCAGATAGATAGACAGACAGACGGACAGACAGACAGATAGATGCAGATATGTTTAACTGACATAAAATAGAAATCATATACAATGTCTGGATATGGCCATGTGGAAAAGAAACTGACCAAAAAACAGGTCAGAGATGACATCAGAGCATGGCTGAGTTCAACTTACTCTTGCAAGGAGAACGAAAGGCATCTCCTGACAGAAGAGCAAAACTCCCTGTGGTTTGCACGTCCTCTGGAAAACCAAGCCATAAAAACTGGCTACCCACTTAATTTGACTCCCAGTTGTTAGAAACTTAAAAGAAAGAGTTTTTGAGTTGATTGATAACTCTGAAATCTTCCAGTTTTCCTGATCCAAACAAACCCATAATTGCATCATCCTCACACCTATCCTTTTCCTGATCCCTGATTACACTGCCATGAAAATCTTTTACCTCATCTGCCTGATTCGGCCATTTGTCCTTTCCCAGGAAAAAGAGTCTGCCCGCCCCCTGCCCAGGCATGCGTGCACTATATTTGCATTCCCTTTTGAGATTTTAGCTAGCTTTTCTCGATCTCTGACTCTCTCAAGCTCTCTTTCCACCTCTCACTGGCTGGCCAGCTCTCTCTCTTTCTCTCTCTCTCTTTTGGGAGAGTTTCCACCTTTGACTAGCATCTGCTACCTTAAAGGCTCCTGTCAGTCTTTTTCTTTGTCTGCTGATCTGTCCCTGTGTTTTCCTGAAACAGCAGCTTTCTGGATCAGGTGCAGTATCTTTGCTTTGTCCCTTTAACTCTTCTCTCTCTTAAGAGTTTCAGCTCAGTAGTCCTTGTGCGCTTGTGTGAGTGAATGCATTGTGTGTGAGAGTATGAATAAACTTTGCCAATTCTATCAAATAAAAGACCATTTAAAAGGACTCTTGACTTCTCTCCATCTCATGCAGTGAGACCCCGTAAACATAGGATAAAAGATCTCGCTGTGTTGCCCTGCCCTCTGTTTTGCCAAGTTGTGCTCTGCTAATTTCCCCAACCTTTGTAAAATCCAGGTGTTCCCCCAGGAACCCCCAGAAGCCAGGGTAACACCAGGACCAGTTGTTCATGAGCCACTGCTAGTAATTTCTTCTTGGAGATGAAGAAATGAGATACAGAAAAAAAATCAAACTGATTTTCTAAGGGCAAAATGAGGATCTTCACATGGTAGAAGAGACCAACACTTTTTCTGTTCATAGCCCAGGCCTTTATGCACCAAAGCTCTTTCTGCTGCAAGATTTGTGTTCCTCCAGTCATTGCAATTACAATGGCAAGGATTATGCTGAAGACTACTAAGACACAACTGAATGGAAGGATGACTTAGTGCAGGAAGGGGAATGTGAGGCCCTTCAGGTGTTGTTTCAAATCCCTCACCCTTGGCCATGCAGCCTAAAGCTGATGAAGGTTGCAGTTGAAAAGCATGTACATGACCATGTGTTCACCACACCTTCCTTAATGACTCTAGAGGACCCTCTTCCTTTGCCTGATCTTATTGAAATTATTTCATATGGATGGGCCATACTTTGTGCATACTTTATGCATACTTTGCTCCCTGTCACAGTCAGGAACAGCTTAATTATTCTTCTTCTAATCCACTTTCAAGCACAGTTCTCAGATGATGTTATCCAGGCCAAAACAAAATTAGATTCGCATTCTTTGAAGAAAGCAACTTAGATCTTAAGGATGATATGTCTGCTATCAATGGTCCAATATGAAGACCCCTCCCAGGACTACTTTGTCATCTGTCAAGGTGTTTGGTCAGTTGGATTTACGTTTGTCTCCAAGTCCCTTCAGAAAATCCTTAGCCAAGATGTTTAAATCACCTAGGAAGACAAAGGCTTTTTCTGACTTCAGGCAATGCTTCATCCTCAAGATAGAATGTGGTGATGCATATATATATATCTAAGAACTTGCATTCTCTATGTTACCACTACGTTTTTAGTCATGCCTCTTTTGTGAGCAGGGGCGGGGGCTTAACACTGAGAGAGATAAAGAGCTGAAGCATCTGTGTTGTGCAATCCTAATTCAAAGATATGTTGGCTGCAGGATGGTAGAATTAGTTACAACTACATTCTTCTGGCAGAAATATTCTTCTGATGACTGATCTCAGAAATTTTCCAGCAGAGTAATCTCCTGGCAGAACTATTCTAATTGCAGAGGTATACTGGGAGAAGACCCAAAAAACATGCAGAGAAGAAGTATGGTGAAGAACAAACAGGTATACCATATCTACTGTCCTCCAACCCAGGGACACAACCAGAGTGAGCAAAGTCCTGCATAGTTTCCAACATCCCTAGGGCACGAAGGGTTTGGATTTAACACAACTTCAACTGACCTAGTGCTGGCTCAGCTGGCTGATGATTTGGTCTGTCTTAAAGCTCAGTGTCCTTTGTTACTGGGATTTGCTCCTATTCTAGCAGGTTATGTGTGATAAAACCCTTTTAACCAAAGCCTCAGAAAGATTAATTCTAAGACTACAACCCCCAGAATTCCCAAGCCAACATGGCTGGCCCAGTCACCATGTTGGCTGAAGAATTCTGGAAACTTAAAAATAACTTTGACAAGCACTTCTTTTAATTTGCTTTCATATAAACCAATGTAGTATTCTTAGGTCATTTATTAGTATTAGTAGTAATCAAATCTGTATCCCATCCCTTCTCATAAGAAATCAGGTCATACATTGAAAATATCTAAATTCATAAATTGTAAATCTCTAAAATAATACATCACAAATGTCTGCTAAAACACAGTCAAAACAATACGATCAATCACTACTAAAAGTCAGTTCAGACATCAGACATCCCAGAAGGTTTTTACAAGTAGATATGTTTTTAATTGGCACCTAAAAGGTGAGTGGGGAAGAACTAGATTTTCCAGTAGAAGGGAGTTCTGACTATTGGGATGAGAAAGCCTTGTCACTTTTGTTATCCCTGTTGGGCACACTTCTCTGGGGCACCTCAAGCAGCATCTCCCTTGCTGATCTTAATCCTGGGTAGGTTAGTACTGGAGAGATGTTCTTTGAGTCTTGAACTATTTAGGGTTCTATACACTAACACTAATACTTTGAATTGAGCCCTCTGACTCTGGAGATTATATTTGTACGTACCACCTTCTTTCGATTTTGTTGCAGTAACTGTCTGACTTTCCTAGGGAAGAAGCTCTTGTTTTGCTCTATTTGTCAATCTGAATTGTGTTTCTATTCTGGGAAGGAGATCCAAAGCACGGTTTGTGTGCTGAACATTTGGAAGAGCTGGTCTGATGCAAATTTGAAAACAGAACTCCTTTTACACCTGAAGTTGGAGGGACAACTGTGAACAAGATCACATGGCTAGGTTGCTGTATCCCTCTAGACCATCTTAACTGACAACAGAAATAACATCTAAGACAAAATGTAGGCCTATGACTAACATCATCACTTTTTTGTTCCCATATGATTTTTAACATATTTGTCTGATAAAGAAGACAGTGAAGATTCAAAAGCTTGTATGATGTATTTTGTGCAGTTTGGGTGACCAATAAAGGTATCACTCTTTTGTGGATTTTGGATTTTGCTGGATGTGTCAGAATTTTGTTTCCCAGTGATTGTGAGGAATTGCTGAAATATGAAGCCTGTCCAGGATTTCTTGTGTTATCCTGGTGACATGGGCCAAAGTAAGTTTGCTGCCACCAAGGTAATAAAGGAAAGGATGAAGGCTAATGGACTATTGACATATTAGCTTAAGTTGTGTAAACTATATAGGTAACATCTGAACAATTACTGCTTGTGCAAAAGATCCATTAAAGAAACCTGTGTCTACAGCTCTTTTTCAGCCAGAGAAGGGGATCCCAATAACATTTGGCAGAAATGGAAGAGGCTATAAACAAATATGACTGAATATATTGCTCATTGTATTGATTATGACACATTTGGCTATTACTGTCTGCTCCACTGGATGCAGTTTTTAATACAAACGTTCTCTGAAGATGAATGATTTGGGCTTTCTCTGCATGATTTATGCCTGTTCTCCACTACCGCTCTGTACTTTTCTTTGTTCTAATATTTCATTATCTTCTTGGCCCCTCTCTTGTTTCTGTAAGCATTTCTTCTGTATAGTTTTGTTTTCTTGATTCTTTCTTAGGTTGAAAAACATCAATGTGTCTTAAAAACATTAAAGTGGAAAGAGCCAAAACTTTGAACAAAACTTCAAGAAAGTGCTGAATGAGAAAGCACAAATAAATTATGATTCCTCTTTTTGTACTCTTGAGTTGTAATATACAATTGAAGAATTTGTGCATCCTGCTGTGGGTCAGAGCTCACCTATATTAGATTTACCTGAATCCAAAAAAAGAAAAATACATAGCGCACTCAGTGGAAACAGCAGCCCACTCCATGTACCCTTCTTCTCTATGTGTGTAGCTATATTATCTGTAGCTCAGGATATAGCTAACAATAACACAGCAAGGTAGAACTACTACCAGTTCTTTTGTCAGTCAGGTCAAGAAAATAATCAAATTTTTCAGGCTGTCCCAAGGGCAACAAGGGGCAAAGCTATGCACCCTCTGGCCTGAAACCCTTTATTAGTTCCAGTTAGAGTAAACCCATTGAATCAGCTGAATTCATCTGTTAATTTACCTTTGCTACCATTGATTTGCTCTATCTGGAAATAACAGGATTTAGGCCTCTGTTTCCAGATGTCCCAGGCAAATTGAGAAACAGATCAAGCAACAGTAACCAGGCTCTTGGGCTGTTGGTTGTAAAACTATGTCTCTTCATAGTAATAAACAGATAGAGAAGTTAATTATAAAGAGGTATATTTATTTACTGGAGTAGGGAAATGGCAAGGACTATAAAGAATAAGCAAAGAAATAGAGAACCATTCACAAATAGAGATAATAGGTAAAAATAAGAGATCTAAATCACCATGATTTCATACATACCAAAAGCATGGACATCACAGCAGGTCCTTGAGATTAAAGTATCAACAAAATCAAAATAGAGTTGCTAGGGACGTGAGGACAACAGAATAAAGAAATGAAAAAGTCTAGAAGTAGCTCAGTTGAACCCAACTAACCAGTCAGGCACCAAAGTGAATTGAATGTTCTGGCATCTTGGCACCCAAGTGGTTCATTCATGAACTCAGATGAATTGCTTCTCTAACAAGCAGACCCTTTGGAGACCATTGAAAAACCCAAGACAAGAGACAATGCAGATGTTTGAAGTATTATGTTATCTGGAGCAGCTATGAGAAGTGTAGATGAACTTGGGTTGTTAGAATCCATAGGAAGATACAAATAAGACAGCAGTTCTTTACACTCGGTAATGTATAATGACACAGAAAGCACAAAGAGATATGATTGTGTGATTGCCCTCACTCTACTCCATGTTATAGACTGCAACTCCCTGTATGTCAGAAAAATAGCTGCAGCCAAAACTTTTGGAAAAATACTACCTTTTGGTGTGTCCCTTTTGTTCTTACCTCTGTTGCTAGGAAAGCTAGGCTGTGCTCCCAGACTGCTTGCAATCACATTAATTGATTGCCACCACTTTCCCTTTAATCTCATTAGACTCTATAAGGGCATCTGTGTTGCCCAAGTAGCAGGGCCAGTAATCATCCCTGAGCTTGCTGGGGGTGTGACAAGCATGTTTAGCCTGATATTGAGTATTGAGCTAACATTTTCAGGCAAACAGATGACAGCCTAAACAAAAATGCATATTTTACATTTCTTTAATGTGGAAAGAAATGTCCTTTAAATGGCACCTGCTGTTAGACTCATTAAGTGTTGAACAATCATCAGTGACATTTTAAGGCCACAAATGTTCAAATCTCTTCTCTTCTACCTTTTCCCACTGAGAGCTCTCCTAGTGATCAGTTTTTAAAGGTTTAACTATTCATGTCTGACTGTGTTCTTTTTATTCTCACTTCTTCGTTTTCCTTCTCTTAAAAATGTAAATGATTTACCCCATATATTTGTGTACAAGTCAACCTCGAGTATACGTCAAGGGCAGGTTTTGGGGTCAAAAGTATGGATTTTGATATGACCTGAATTCAGTGGACAGGGGAAAGCACCAGCATCACCTCAGGGCCATCTGCTCCTGGCACTGCTGCCGCCATTTTCCTGCATAGGCATTCTAAAAGGCCTTTCCCCACTCTACTCAAAGAAGGAGATGGCTCCTATTTTTTTTTAATAAGAGTTAATACTGTATGTTAACTTTCTTCATAAAAAAGGAACCATAGAGTGGCAGAAGGTGAGAGCTTAGTCAGTCCTGGGACAACCTAAAAGAAGCATCAGCCCCCTCTACCCTCTCAGCAGTCCTTTGAGGGGAAGTGACATTTTCCCAACCAGGCAGTCAAAAAGCCCAGAAGCAATGCTGCAGTGGTGAAAGTAGAGAGGGTCAGTGGTTTTTTTAGGTTCTCTTGGGATGAAGTAAGTTCTTACCTTTTACCACTCTACTCAAAAGATCCTTTTGACCCATGGATAGGTCAACCCAGGGTTTTTTGGGTCAGTTTTTGAATAAGCAAGTGAAGAAAGAAGAAACAAAGATGGTATTACTGGTGAGACCTACCATAGGCCAGGGCAAGACAGAAATGTGAGTCGTGGCCCCCTTTGTGGAGACCCATGGTATATGATCCTATTTTAATGAGAATGTGGAGTAGTTCATTCTGTATATAAGTAAAGTTTCAGCCATCTAGAAAGTTGATGCTTTAGTTTTGTGTGGCTCATCTTGGCTATACGCGTGCAATGTGTTTAATCGGTAAAAAGCCTGGGAATGTTATCTTTTGGAGCCACAACTTCCAGAATCCTCCATTTCCATGCTTTGCATCCTCAGTGAATTTTCATGACACCTGAAAAATAATCTAGCACCTTATCCCTACATTTGCACAAAATGGTGTCATTAGTACATACGCATTCTTTTCATTTTGTTTCATTTGTTAAATGAATCCCAACCTTTATTGTAGGAATTCCAGCAATGAATACTTTTGTCAGTTTTATATAAGTCCTGTTCTATTACATCTTCTTTTATTAGTAAAGCTTTTTCATACCTTTGTATTCTATTGTCTGAAACAAATATTACATTCTACTACTTAGCTAAACTAACTGAAGGGCATACATGGCACTATAAAGTTTCCCCCAGGTTATAGGGGAGATCCAAACATCATGTGTTACTGCATGCAACAAAAACACTTTCAAAACAAATGTAGTTGTGAAGATAGTTTTAAAGATTTTACTCTTTCTCCATTACTGCATGTTTAAAATTCCATGCTGATTAAAACATTGTTGATTACTTTCATGGATAATGAATGGTGAAGTCTGGGGAATATCCTAATGAATTTTTCTTTTTATCATAACATGCTGTCAGAGAGGTCTTATTACTTTGCTGAATCTTTTCCTCTGCTTTGCTGCAGTGAAGCATGTGGGATTGTTCACTGACAGGAAGATTTATCACCTTGCAAAAAGAGGACAAGACCCTTGCTGATTCCACAGTTGTTTCCAAGTTGCCCGCACAGCCACATAAAAACAGTGGTGTGCTTTGAATTTATTGTCCCCTCTTGGAGTTTTGATTTTAAACATTAGTGTCATGGGTATGCATTTGAGGGCAATTTCAAATTGTAGCACACATTGCAACTAAAGAATAAGAAAAGTAAAATGTTACAAGAAGAAGACAATGAATAGAGATGCTTGTGTTTCATTTTGGATGTTCTGCTCTAGTAACACTGTCCTCTTTCCTGCCTTTTTTTCTTTCATAGGTACTTCAGAAATTAGGCAAAGCTGATGAAACAAAGGATGAACAGTTTGAAGAGTATGTTCAAAACTTCAAACGGCAAGAGGTACATTATTTTGACATTGCTGATGATTTGATTTTAAGCAGTTTAGGTGTGTCCACATCTAGTATTGGAGGACAGTAGATGAATCCACTGTTGGGGGTAAACTGAATGCTCAGGAAATGTGGAGTAAAGATGGGGAGATTTCCATGTGTTTGGCCCTTCACTTAATTTCTATATCACTCTTCAACTTTGTTTCACAGGTATATACAAACAAAGAAAGTGTGTTTTTATTATGTCCTTTCAAGTTGACTTTGAATCAGCATGAAGATATTTGCAGCAGATAATATCAGTAGTGTTATAGACTTGTCTCAAAAATTAGTTGCTTCTCTGCAACTGATTTTGGTGCATAATTTGTCCTATGGGTCATGAATGACAAAATATAAGTCTAAAACATGGTTTGATCAAGAATTATATTAATAGGCAGAGATTACTTGTAGAGAAATATAAGTCATATAGAAAGTACAATCTGCCTATAATTAGAAAAGATTGGTTTCTCATGAAGAAGAAATACAAAATCTTCATTAAGGAAAAGAAGATACAAGTTCAATTTGAAAACTGGCACCGCATAAGTTGTGCTTCTAAGTCACGGGATTCCACCATATTCTGGAAAACATTATCTGGGGACTTAAGGACGGATTGTCATATTTCATCATCTGCATAGGAATCTTTTTCCCATAATATTTTCGTGGCGGAACAACTTGTGATAATTTACATAATAGACACAAATTACCTGATTGGCTACAAGTTACAGAAGCTGAAAGTGCAAAAATTAATCTCTCACTTAACATTGGGTAAGGCACCAGGGAGTCAGAACATTCCTTCAGAACTTTTAAAAATAAATTTTAAATGGTGGACACCAGTTATAGTGCACTTATTCACACAGATTAATTGGATAGCTATTTTTCTAAAAGATTGGCACTTGTCGATAATTATTCCTATTTATAGGCAGAGTGACCACTCAGAGCCAGTGAACTATAGAGTTGGTAACCTTTTATCAGTTGGTGTATCCTGTAATTTCGTCCATAGTTTATACCTAGATAATTAATGCAGATTTAAAGTCAGTAAATGCTGCATATAGTGCTCTACCCAGTGGGACAGAATATTTTTCAGCTACATGTTGTAAGATAAGCTCTTGGTCTACTGTTAAGTGTTTGATTCAAAAACCTGCTAATTTTCCTTTCGGTATGTTTTCTTGTTCCAGCCAGTTCAATAGGTTAGACTGTTAATCTCTGGCAGGTAGGAATAATTATCACCATATATTGCCACAAAGAAGCTTTAACTATAAACGCTAATAAATCTAAAGTTCTGAGTTTTTCTAAGAAGAAAATAGGCATAAATGGCAAACAGTGTATCTATTGGGCAGCTTACTAGTTATAAATATCTAGGAGTAGTGTTTCATTACTTGGCCTCATGGAAATTGCAGGCAAACTTAAGCCCTTTCTGCATCTGTCTTTTTCGCGGAGGTGGGAGGTGGCGTTCGCGCGAGCAGCCTCTTGCGCGAGGCACTCTCTTCGGGGCTCCATCGTCCCGCAACTGGCTTGCCGGTCATGCATGCGTCGCGCGAACACCCCGCCCCTTCCTACCGCAGCGCAACCTGGGAATTGCAGGCCAGCGCTGAGGCAGGAAGCACCACCGGCCCGCTTGTCCGACGCACTGCAGTGCAGGTAAGTGCGCAAGGGCCCCAGGAGCCTTGCATGACCATGCAGCATTTTCGGCTTGAAGCCGAAAATAAAAAATGTGTGCGCGGTTTGCGCTGGGCTTATGAGCGTCGCATAAATGAGAGTGTGTCGTATGGACCGGCGCTCCCATTTACGCGACGCTCAAGGGGCCCTCTCACAAAAGAAACTACATGTGAAAAGGGCCTTAGTAATAGGAAGTGAACAAGAGAGCATAATAGCACTGCATAGATTCTTCTGTACCAAGGGAGGACCATTTGTCACCACTGCAATTCAAGTTTTTGTAGCCAAAGTTATTTCTATTTTGTTATATGGTGGCCAGTTGTTTGCTTCTAACAATTATAATATGCCTGGGGTCATTCAGACTAAATTCTTGAGAAGTATTTCTGCATTCCCATGCTGTGTCTCTAACACGGTCATATGACTTGAGGTAGGCCTAACTTCTATTGAGGCTTGGGCTTGGATTCTTATCCACATTTATTGGTTGAAGCTTATGTTTATACCATGTGGTTGGCCCCACTGACAATACTAGATAATTTACCATTCCTTGTGGAAACAGATGTTAAACAAAAAGCTATTGGCATATGTTTTTTTCCCCAGAATGTTCTAGTACAAATGGAGTATATGAGAACCAAATCAGCTTTGAGACAGTGTGTATGGGATATCAAACTGCACAAACATTGAAGTTTAGTTAGAAGCATTCTGATACTGGGTAGCATGGAGGTATAATTGGATTGTCCCAATTATCTTACTAAATTAACAGTTCCTAAATTTAGATCTGGTTTTACTGCTGCGCATTTTAATGTGCTTCCGACAACTCTTTTGGAAAGTTAATATAAAACTATACCTTGTGAGAAGCACACCTTCCTATGTTTAAACATAACAATAGACTCTGTTGACCATGTTTTATTGTTTTGTCCATTTTATCAAGGCATTCGTTCCACATTAATTACTCCAAAAAAAAATTCCATAAGATCAGAAAGATTTTACCCTTTCTCCTGCTTGAGAATTTAGATATACAGTTTACAGAGAGTTACTAGCTTTTGTGCTTCTGTCATTACTACCTCTTGGCAAATATTATAGGGATATATATAATTTAGAAATTTAGATACTCTTGGTATATTTAAAATATACGTACTATATTTGAAATCTTATTAATCTTAGTTTTCTTTTTTGGGTTTTTGATATAAATGCAGTGTATTTAGTACTCAGTGTATGTTATATGAATTTTAGTTGTAATCATGTATTATTTTTATACATATTTTTATTTTGGTTTGTGACCATAAATAAATGAATGAACAACTCTGACTTCTTGGCAAGATTTATCCAGAGGTGTGCCACTGCTTTTCTCTAAGGCTGAGGGAGCGTGACTTACCCAAGGACAACCAGGGTTGAGCAGGCATTCAAATCCTATTCTTGTGGAGTCCTATCCAGTATTCAATCTACTATATGTGTTGGCTCAGAGGAAGTGTAACCATACAAAATTAAGTCCTGAAACATGGCAAGGAAACTATAAACCCAGACCAAGAAATGTAAAAGGCTCTGACAACTAAAACAGTCTTCATAGGGAACTGCTTATTAGTGTAAAGTAAGCCATTTGGAGTGGGACTTCTAAGGACATCTCAGTTTGCCACCTGCTTCACCTTGACCTTTGAGTTTAACAATTGGTTATGGATATTAGGAGACTCTGAAAACAATGAATTTGAAGACCTCTTTCATCAGCAGCTGTTAGACAGTTTAGAGCTTCCCTTTCTGTTGAGATGATTGAGGCCCAAGCTTGTAGGATGTTCCAGAGTTTTCATTTTGCTCTAAATGAAGGCCGGAAATTCAAGATTCAGTTGTCAGTCAGTCCCGTTGGCTGCTATGGAATGTGTTATCCCTTTAAATGTACTATAATATCAGAGAAAAGTTAGTATTAAAGTTATATTACAATAGTAAATTTATACAGGTTGAGCCTCTCTTATCTGAAATGCTTGGGACCAGAAGTGTTCCATAATTCAGATTTTTTTCTTTTGATTTTGGAATTTAGTGCTTTTTTGGAATAGCTTTGAGTCTTCTTTCTTTGCTACTTGTGTTGTGTATGAGATGTGAGGCTGAAGAGAGACTGAGGATCTGTGAAATGGTAGAAAACCAAGCATGGTGGTTGGTGCAAATCCATGCCTCCTGCCATTTCACAGATCCTCAGCCTTTCTAGTTTTGCTGCCAGCTGCTCACTTCCACCTTCAAGATGGCAGCTGTGGGGCTCCTGCTTGTTTGTCTCTCAGATCCCCCGTCTCTCTCTTTTTGCTGCCAGCCTCCCACTTGTATTAGAAAAGCAATAATACTCATGAGAGAATAAGTTAACTGTCCTCTTTTTTTTCCCTTTATGTCTTAATATATATAATATTAAAAAATGTTAGATTGGAAATGCAAGAAATATGGCTTAAATTAGTGTGCGGACATAAAATAGGAATCAATAATGTTACACAAATGAAAAGCTATAGGTGAAAATAGGAGCATACACTTGCATCAGAATCTAAAGCAGTAAGATTTACAATATATAATATATTGTTTTCAAAAAGCAGCTGCTGTGGAGAATGGGCTTAATCAGAAACATGGCAAAAGAGAGAGAGAGCGTTTAACCCTTCCACACTGATCATTTTTCAAAGAAAAATAAGCTATAGGAACAAAGGAAAAAGGCTTATGAAATGTTGTTAGATTTGGAAAACTCTGCTTCATGATATGCTGCATACTCTGTGCAATTATACACATATATTTGGGGATAGATGTGAAAGTAGACTTGCAATTCTAGTTACAGCTTGAAGGAGAAAATTAAATATTGGGTGCCTCTAAAACACTAAAGTTTTGAAAATAACTTTACTTAGAACTGGTCTAAATATGAAGGAGGAGGATCCTTTATTGTTAAAAGCCAAAAGAATCTTAGTGTGCATGTGTATTTATATTAACACAAAATTTGTTTTCAGATATTTTGCTTACTATATTGTATTATTTGGTGGGATAGATAAGATCCTTGGGCAAAATTCTGACTACAAGTTGAAACCATTAAAATTGGCACAAGCTTCAAAAGGAATAAAGCATATCAGGCAGGCAGTAATAAGTGTCTAGGACTTTTAAAATTATGCAGAACATCCTGTGTTTCATGAAGAGCTTTCTAATTGAAAAATCTTCTTAAAGACATTTCATTAGGTGTTTGTTTTTGTTTTTGTTTTTGTTTTGATAAATGCTTCTCTGATGTAGGCAACTTTAAATAGATCCAGGCAACCATGCAAAAATGTTAGAATTTTTCTCATTGGATTCCCGTTCCTTTCACTGCTTTTTACATGGAGTTGCATCATTCGTGGTTCTCCTCGTTCTTTCAGGCTTTTTGCTTTTCAGGTCTGGGCTGTGGAGCCATGAGCTGTGTCAGAACTAAAGCCAGGAACCAGAATTAGAGGAGCAAAGCCAGGAGGAAACCACAGCTAACAACAAACATAACACGCCAGAGCAAGGAAACTTACTGAGCAGCACCTGAACCAGCTCAGACAGAAACCCTGGTCTAGTTCTGGTTCTTTTTTTACTTGCTCTGATCTGTTACTTCCTAAAAAGGGCCAATAGATGCTATAGGTGTGTGGGTGGGGCCCATATAGTGCTTAAGAAAACTTAATTGTCCAGGAAGAATCGCAGAATCTAGCCCAGACATGGACAGAACTGAAAATTCATGGCTCTAGAACTGCAGCTTCCAACACTGCTTGAGATTCCAACATAAACTCCTAACTGAGAAGTCTGCTATGTTAGGTGAGTTGTTGATTATCCCATTAGAATCTGTAGATTTAATAGGGAACTTGTGATCCACAACTCTCCTCCCTCCCCCCAAAAAAAGGACAACTGGTACATTTTGGGCAAGATCCATACAACATGTCCCTCAGCACTTAATTTCTGGACCTAACACACCTTCATATCTCTAACAACTGATGAGAGGTAACCGGAAAAAAAAAACTATGGGCCAGATGGGAACTCCCATGGGATGCATATGGAGGACCAGAATTTCGCCATCCCCCTGTTGCAAGAGGAAGAACAATACCATACAGCCACACTGTTTACACTACAAACATTTTTTTCTAGTATACATAGCTAGGGTTTCGAAGCTATATTGTGAATGCTAGTTGATTAATTCATGTGCTGCTTCACCTCAGATAAGTAATGCAGAAAGTATACTAGCTCAGCTGGAATAAAACTGTTGCATCAGTCTGAATCTGTTACTAGAGCAACAGGCTTGTCAGCAAGGAAAGGTGGTGGCTGTCCTTTTCCTGCATTCCTTTAGTCCAGTGGTTCTCAACCTATGGGTCCCCAGATGTTTGTGGACTTCAGCTCCCAGAAGCCCCGAGCATTGACCATAGTGGCTGGGGGTTCTGGGAGCTGAAGTCCACAAACATCTGGGGACCCACACGTTGAGAACCACTGCTTTAGTCCTTTCCTAAAACCACTTGTGATGGGCCATGGAGGACTGTTTCTGGTGTGTGTGTGGTAAGGGCGGGGGGTTGAAAAGTGTCTAAAAACTGGCTGTGAAGCTGGCTGTGTCACTTGCAGTTCAGAGGATTACAAGGTCTTGCCTTGCTGGGGAGGGATCATAGCTCATGGTTTATATGCGTGAGATCCCAAGTTTAATTCCTTTTCTCTCTGTATCACTAAATTTTCTACTCTGTCAGCCATTTTCAAGGACCTCAGGCAACAGTAGTGCACATCATCTCGTTCTCCCCCGTTTTCTGTGTGTGTATAATTCAACATACTAGAGTTTGAACATTGGTCCTTCCACCTGCAGTGGTGCTATAACCCCCATCCATCTTCCCTCTCAGTTGAAGAATGTCAAGATAGCAGCAGCTGAAGAGAACCACTGCCAGCCACTCTAGTAAATAATACTACATTGGATGAACCAGTCTTTCACATCAGTGCTGAACAAGTATTTAGTGTGGAACAGAACACAGGCCCATTTCCGCACTACACTCTTATAGCGCAATTATTCCACTTTCAATACACTATGGTATCCTGGGGTTTGCAGTTTAGGAAGGGGCTGGCTGGCCGCTCCCTTAATTGCAAACCCCGGATTCCATAGGCTGTTGAAAGTGGAATAATCGTGCTATAAGAATGTAGTGCGGAAATGGCCACAGAAATAATGCAGTTCCTCTCTGCCACAGTTCCTGATCTGTTCACTGACTAACTACTAAATTAGAGAAATAAAAGACTAGTCTATGCAGGCCACACTTTTGGTGTCTGTTTTTGCAATTTTCTGTAACTAGAGTTTGCGTCTGTAGGTTTATAGGTTTCATATGTAAGAATTACTTATGTGAACAAAATAGAATATTATCTGTATGAGAAACAAATTGCACAATTATTTCACTCAATGGATATCTTTGGAAATTTGTATTTTATTAATAGTGAGAAAATAGTGTCATTTTTTCCATAGTAGTTTAAAAAGATACATGCAAAATATGTCTATATTTGTCGAAATGATGATTATGTAATGATGTGGGAACTGAATTCTTCTTTCGGATGATCCATGTTTGTTCTGCTGTGTTGCATATATGATATGATTTCACTTCTGTATTGTATTTCAGGCAGAAGGTTCCAGACTCCAGAAAGAACTCAGAGGATATTTAGCTGCAATCAAAGGTAATTGCAATCAAATTGCAATTCTTTTTTTCTTTCCTTTCCTTTTTCTCTGTAGATATTGCTGCTTTGTGAAGCTTATTAAATTTGTTTAGGCCATTTCTGCACAACGACGCTCTTCTGTGTCATCTCGCTGCAGTCCCGGGTCCAGAAGGGAGCACGTCAGCAATGGTCCTCTCTGCACCTGCTTGGTTTATGCGGAAGAGAATGCAATGGTGCCATGTCTTCCTTCTGCAGCACAACTGGCTTTCTCCATTGCTGCGCTATGGAAGGAAGTGCTGCCAATGCGCTTCCACATGGCCAGAAGTGACGGGAGCGCCACGCGATCGCAGACACAACGGATTTTTTCCGTTTTGTGAAAACTACGCGAGCATGATGCTCTGTGACAGGATGGCAGCAGGACAGCAACGATGTCATGTGGAAACACAACCTGCCAACCGCTGCCATCCTGTGACAGAAATGATATGGAAAGGGCCTTAGTTTGCTTTCAGACAGTTGTTTTTTCCCGCAGCAGTAGTGTGTCAGAGGCTATGCATTGGCTACCAGGGCTGGTACATAGCGAAGAATTAATGTTCTTACTAAAAAAGAGTGGTTTAGTGGGAACACTGAAAACACCCAGACCTGAAGTATTTGCCACTGGGGTGGGATCTTTCTTTATTTTTGACTGCTGTTACATTTACCAGCATTAGGACCTATACTTACTGCTCCTGCATTGGCACTATGCGGCAAGGTAAGAGCCCTGACACAGAGCATTCTCCAGGGATAAGATAAGATGAAGGGTATGAGTATCACTAATCCAGCAATTTTTTTTAAAATGCATATATTGCACTTGGAACCATCAAAGTTCATAAAGAATCTTATCTGGCAGGATAATGAGGACAAGCGGAGCGCTTACTTTGGCTCAGCAGTTTCCTACCGTTGTAGGAGTCTGAGCGTTTTCTGCTCAGTTGCCTTTCACATGTACTAGACTGCAACTTCTATCATTTTAATAATCCTTTATTTGGTTGGGTTTTTTTTTAATTGAGGGGGTCTGAGGAATTGGGTTCTCTAGCCAGAATCTGAGGGCCACAGAATGGGCCCTCAGTTGCCCTGTTGCCCAGCCTGAGTTTGGTTCTATTTGTAAAGTATTAGCCATAATGTACAGTATGGAATGCATTGCCCCCCTGTTAATTCATATTCAAGGCTTTCAGGTTTGCTTCTAAATGCACTTTCCTGTAGTGGCCTTGACCTGTGTATCAGTAAAGTAGGCAGGAATCCAAAAGATTACCTCCCACCTCCTGCTTTGAGAACTTTGTCAGAGGCCTTCCCCAGATGCCTTCCATTCCAGAGTACAGGCAGGCTGGTAACAAGGAATATTTGACCTTTTCTGTGGTGATTTCCTGACTACGGAATGCCATCTTGAGAGGAAACCGTTTCATACTGTGCTCCTCCAAACCCTGAATGGACTTGATCAATTCATAGTTTTAATTGTTCTGTATTTGTAGTTTTCAGTTACTTTAGTGATTTTAAATTTAATAGGTCAATTGCGTGCAGAAGGTGGCTGAGTTAAGGCTGAAATATAAAAGTTTTGCATTTCCCCCCCAAAAATGCTGCCTACTTGTTCTGTGTGCTGTAACATGAAATGGAGATCTGTTGGATGCAGTATGTGCATATACCTGTATTTTCCGGCGTGTAAGAAGACTGGGCGTATAAGACGACCCCCAACTTTTCCAGTTAAAATATAGAGTTTGGGATATACTCACCGTATAAGACTACCCCTCTTCCAACGCACACCAAATAAAAAATAAAAAAACATCAGATTTGATTTCAATATGGTAATTTTAATTCAAATGCTTATGACATGCAGGTACTTAGCAGGAAAACTGTCACTTATAAACATAAGGCTGTTTGTCATCAAACATGTAAACATAAAACAGTGCAAGTGGGTTAAACTTTTCCTAATTCACTCTAAAGCTGAAAGGAAGGATAAGACAATAAACCCATGGGAGCTGCCATGCTGTTTGTTTTCCAAGCTGTCAACCAAACTGGAACTGATGATGATAGGTGGAAGATAACAAACAATAGAGAGAGAGCAAGTGCCGGGCAAGTCCCTGGCCAGTTAGCAAGCTACAGTATTTTTACAGGTTTTGCTGGCACGACAGCTTCTCTTTAAAAGCCTTCAAAATCCTCCTGTTCGTCATCTGATGTCATAAGTACATCAGTGACATCTTGTGATACATTTGTAAGGCAGTCATCGTATGGATCGAATTCCGTATCAGATGGTGTGGTCTCAGCGTCGGCTTCCTCTTCATCTTGCCACAAGTAGTCGTCCTCCATACCATCTAATGAATTTGATATGCCACACTTCTTGAAAGACTTGATTACTGTTTCTGCATCAATATCATTCCAGGCTTTTATGACAAACTTGCACAAAACATCCAACTGTGGAGCACGCATGTTTCCTCCTTTTGTGAATGACTTTTCACCGCTAACCATCCATTCATTCCACTGTTCTCGAATGCGATCTTTAAATGGCTTGTTTAGACACACATCCAGTGGCTGTACCAACGATGTCAATCCTGCAGGAATAACTGCCGCATCTGTGTTTAGTCTTGCAAGCCTTTGCTTGGTGCTGGGAGTTAAATGAACCCTGAACATATCCCACACCAGTAGACTACATTTTTGAATAAGTCCACCTGGTCGCCTGCTCCATACATGATCAAGCCATAGCTTTACCCCTTCTTCATCCATCCAGCCTTTTTCATTCACATGTACAAAACAACCAACAGGGAACTTGAGTTTTGGCATTGTTTTTCTTTTAAAAATAATCATTGGTCTCAGTTTGGCACCATCAGCTGTGCATCCTAGTACCACTGTAAAACTGGACTTCTCATGTCCTGTTGTTTTAAGTAAAATTGTTTTTTACCTTTTTGATGGACAGTTTTATTTCCAACCATGTCAAAATTCATTGGAGTTTCATCCATATTTCCAATACTACTTAACGCATAGCCATGTTTAGTGCGCTGTTTTATTACGTATCGATGGAAACTATTTAGTTTGTTATCAAGATCTGCAGGTAATTTTGGGGCAATTTTTGTCTTTTGCCTCAGTACCATATTATGCCTTGCCATGAATCTAGTACACCAGGATACAGTGGCCTTAAATCTGTTGCTGTGATCTGGGTTAGATTTGGCCCACTGAAGTGCAAACAAACGTATTTGATTTCGTGTCACTACATAACCGTTTTGGCGACGCTCATTCACCATGTCTGCTACATGTTTTTTGAGTTCTGGCCAATGTGGGGTGCCTCTTCTTAATGCACACTTACCCCTTGGCATACTCTTTAATGCTTTTTCATTTGCTTTCCAGTCCCGAACCATCTTTTCTTGCAGCAGCGCAGTTATTATGTTCCATGGCAAAGTTTACAACTTTAAGCTTGAAACTAGCTTCATATTTCTTTCTTCTTGCTGGTGGAGCCATGATGGGGTTTTGACTGTTGGACATTTGTATACTGTACTGTATGTACTGGTGCTATACTGTATGAACAGGTACTGATACTGGTGCTGTACTGTATGTGGTACCCAGTATACAACAACTAGCCCGATGTACCTTACTGGCAATTGGCTGGTTGTTGTATACAAAGCCTGCTTGGACTGGTCAGCTCTCCCTGCCTGCCCAGCCCTCTCTGTCTCCAAGACTATCAGAGTGATAGATCTCGCTCCTGAGGACTGCAGTGAATCTGAGAGGCAGAGAAGGAGGTACGGTAATAGGATACAAGGGCGGGCCAGATGGGTGAAAGAGGCGTGTTTTTCTGGGCACAGCGCTGCTCTATGGCCCTTTTCGCAGCGCTGGCTCCACCCCCCGTCGTCCTCTCCTCCTCCTCCTCCTCCTTCCCGGCAGTCCTCTGCCTAGCAACAGGAGCAACTCTGGCCAGCCTCCCTCCCTCCGCGGCCGCTGATAGGCTCGCCCGATCCAAGAAACTCGGATGCCCCAGTCACTGCGAATGATGTGTGAACCTTCGCCAGCACCCTGTTGTCCAGAGGGAGGGAAAGTGGAACCAGCGCCCTGGAACACCTCTTGGTGGGATTTAAAATATATGTGTATATATATATTATTGTGCATCTTTCATTAGGAATTCCTAAAATGAGCACATGGCAGCACAAGCCACTACTCTATGCCTGTCTCTGGGTGGTAGACCCCCAAGGGTCTGGGGAAAAACAAGCAGATCTTACAAAGCCTGACGTCTCTCCATCTGCTTTAGGCAATGTTAACCAACAATCATTACCCTTCGGCTACAGAGAGAGGTATTAAGTAAATGCAAATGGCTAGAAAGATCAGAATTTCCAAACCAGCCGTGTTCCAGCTGAAACTCTACATGTTTATCTTACAAGAGCCTGGCGAAGGAGGAAGCGGCGGAGGAACCAGAAAGGCTGCCCGGCTCCCATTCTCAGGGGGGCGTGCCGCTGAGAGCCTCTCCTCTCCTCCTCCCTCGCCGTCGCTCCGGAGGAGCCAGCAGCCAGGCGCTGGGCTCGCATCCTTGCGAAAAGGGGCAGCCTCGCCAGCCCTGGGCGCTTCCTGCCAGCCCCGGGTGCTTCCTGCCAGCCCCGCTGGACTTTTGAGCAAACTTTTTTTTTATTTTAATTTTTTTCCATTATTAAAAGAGAAAGGAGAGCTTAATTATACAATCATATAATGATATATCATATATCATGTGTATCATATAATGATATACCATCATATTATGATAAAAGGTAACCCCTTTATCATAATCCTTTTACAGTAATTTCTCTCACCCAAGTAACCTTTTACAATATTCCTCCTGAAAATAGGCAAACATTGACATATCTTTTGTATTATCCTAATCATTCTTCATACTTAATTTATAAGAAATTAATTTAATTATATATATTATAATTTAATTATATCTAAATATACATATTTAATGTCATACATTTGCCATTAGTTCTTAATTTCACATTTCTAATTACCCCTAGTTTTCAAATAACTTCTCCTTTACTCCCCCCTTACCCTTACCCCCTTACGCTCCCCTCCCCATTCTTCAGGAAGTGAGTGCGACTTTTGAGCAAACTTGAGCCACTCGCTCCCTCCCTCCCTCCCCCTTTTAATATCCCTCCTCCTCCTCCTTTCCTGAGAGGATGTCCTCTGGGCAGCGCCGGGAGGCAGCGGCAGCTGCAGCACACTAGCCGAGCGAGTGAGCGAGCGAAGTTTCAGCGAGGCGGGCGCAGCGCGGTGCCCCTTTCCTTCCCTTCCCCGGGCCCCCCATCCTCCTCCACCGGCGAGGGAGGGAGGGAGCGGCACCCCCCTGACCCCTCGCCCTCCTCAGCTCTCGCCCGGTTTTCCCTCGTTGGCCTCCTCCGCCTCCGCTGGGGCTGGGAAGGAAACAAAATGCCTGCCCAAGCTACTGCAGCTGCTTCCACCAAGGTAAGCAGAGGAGGAAGAGAGGGAAGGGGGCAGTGCCCCGTGCCCGGCTCTTTGGGGCTGGGGGGACTGGGGGCGGGTGCCTGGAGGGGAGGAGGGCGGGGGAGGCCGGCACCGGCCCTCGCCGCCCACGCACCCCGTCGGCCCAGAGGAAGCCCTCCTTTCCCCCCTGTCTGCTAACTTGGCCGGACTCTTCCCCACTTCTGCCCTCCCTCCCTCACGCGCGCACGGTGGCGGCGGTGCTCGTGTATCCGTATCGCACCCCCAGCTTCCACAACGCTCCCTGGCCTGGGAGCTGTAGGTGGAGGTGGGGGGAAGCGGGGAGGCAGCGCGACCAGCACTCATGCGAGGGGGAAGAGCGGCTACATAACAAGCCTCTCCCAAAACGCCGCCACTGCCCCCCCGGCGTCTTCAGGTAAGTGCGCAGCACCACCCTTGGTGCTTTCATACAGTCACTGCATACGGCGGGGATGCGGCCGCGGCCATTTTTGAGCTCCCCCACCGTATGCGGCGACTGCAAAGATGACACCCGGCGTATAAGACGACCCCCGACTTTTGAGAAGATTTTCTTGGGTTAAAAAGTCATCTTATACACCAGAAAATACGGTAATCTGAAATAGCTATATATAATATCTCGCTATTCAAATCCTAACAATATTATTTTGGTGCAACCAGATTTTTTCCCACTACTTTTTACACTTGCTTACAGCTAGTTTTATGTTTTGAGTCACCCAGATATGTAGAACCATATGTTCTGTGAAATGTAGTGAAATTCTTCCCCTGCTCCCCAAGCAATTCAGCAGTTTAATTTGGTATTCTGTAAACTGGATGCCTGATGGTGAGTTTTACTGAAGATGGCAACAAGTCTCTTCCTTGTGCCTGCTTGAAAATGGTAATAATTTTTCTTTTAAAACAAATTTTATTTTGCTGCTGTGCAATGCTGTTTGCATGCGTTTTACTTTACCAGTAATATATCAAAGAGTGCTTTCTTAACACACTGGTATTTCTCTTGAAAGTGTTTTGTAGCACAGACGAGTACACTGTATATCCTTGCCGCATAAGGTGACCTGACTCAGATGGATATAAAAGAAATTGGACAAAGTTTAGGCAGATATGGCTGTCAGTGCAGACTAGTGATGAAGACTCTGAAGGAAAAATACCTCTCAATACAAATTACTAAAAGATAACAGCTGTAGAGACATTGTAGGATCTTGCTTGTGACTTCTCATAAACATCTAGTTAGTTACTGTGGGAGCAGCATGGTGGATTAGAGAAGGCTTTTCATATGTACATATAAATGATTATCTATCAAAGTCAGAACAGGGTAGTGATTAAGAGTGCTGGACATGAGTCTTAGGTTCTAGTTTTTGTGTGTATGTATGCCTTCAAGTTGCCTGCTGATGCATAGTGACCCCATGAATTTCATAGGGTTTTGTTAGGCAACGAGTGCTCAGAGATGGTTTTGCCGATTTCTTTTGAAATGTAGCCTACAGCACCTGGTATTTGTTGGCAGTCTGCTATCCAAGTTCTAACTAGGGCTGACCCAGCTTAGCGACATACACACATACACAAAGTGGAATATAAGTGTTATAATAATAAAAGGGCAGTTTCATACCTACACAAATTAAAAGCGGTCCGTGTTTTGAGATGACTTGGCAATTATGACCTATTTGTTTTAAAAAATGTCTACTTCCAGTGGAGATGAAACTGGTTCAATGTAGAACTGGTTCAATGGTAACATTGAGGGTGTATAGATGAGAGTGATCTCTCTTGATCAAAGTGATCATGTGTATAACTTGAATGTGGAAAAAACAGTTCATGCAAAATGGTATTTCATCACATGATCTTGATTGGATTGTCAGCCCATGAGAGATACCATTCATTTGCAGAGGCTGTTTGCTGTATGAGCTGAGTTTCTGTACCAATAAATGTCATTCCATTTGTTGATTATAAGGAAAATGTAAAGCAGCTTGGTTGTGAAGGGAGACAAGATTTCTGATATAAGTCAAACAGTATGATAAATTCTTATTTTTTTTTTAATATAAACTTTTACCAAATAAAAATGTTACTAGGACCTGGAATATTTTTCTAAAGAAAAGGACAGCTTCACTTAAATTTTGCAGAAATAGCTTCACTTAAATTTGTTCTTCCTCTCCATGACTGAGCTGGATTTTTATTCTGGTGCTGAATCTAAAGATATGTACCCAGTGTTGTTGACTGAATATTCAGTGTGCTCTAGGGCTGAATTGTTCTTGCCCAGAATAGATCAGGTGTGAATAGCCGTGCTTTTATATCTATGTTTTTGAGCAGCAGAGCAGTCCCACTATAATATAGTTATGCTCAGTCATGCTTAACATATCTTTTCTTTACATGTTGCCCTGATAATTTGCAGGAATGTGAAAAATTTGTCCTCTCTATGGAGGAAAGTATAATGAAGATCATCCCCCCTTGATGTGTACTGTGCTCTGTTTGTACTGAACCAGAAGAATGTTATTCTACACAAAGTTGTCCTTAGTTGACTATAACTCCCCTGTGGCAACAAAGACATTCAAACATGAGGCCAGTATGATAAACCCTTCCTTGCCTATACTGCATTACAGTGGCCATTTGCCCTCCTTTACAGAGGTCTGTGCTCTGTTTGAAGGCATCCTATATATGAACAAGGGGTGTTGAGTCCAAATCGGGTTTCAGAATAGACAATCAGAAGAAAGGAGCTCAGCGGCACTGAGATTACCCTTTGGCACGTAGCACTTGGATAGGACTGAAAAGATCACCTGTTCACAGACTCTTCACTATAGTGAGATATATAATCAGTTTGAATTGCAGTATTTATTTCTAAATTTGCATGTGTGCACATGCAGATGTTGTGCAAATCTGTGTCTCCTTTTGCTGTTTTTTTGTGTGATGCATCTTCTCTATTTTGACAATGTATAGTTTCTTTTAAACTAAAAATAGGGCAAGTGAAATTTCTTTTAAACATGTATGTTTTGAAATTATTTGCAAATGGAAGAATTATAATGATTATGAATTCTCTTTGGCATTTAATATGCTTCCATGTTTACTTTCATGATGTATTAATTTATTGACAGTGTTTGCATCTTTTCTTCCAAAAAAGGCTCCCAGAGCACCTTCTAGTCTAAATGTCAGACATGACACACAAGAGGATAGTGAAGGATGAGGAACAAATGAAGTTTGTTTGTTATAGCGACTAGCTTGTTGGAAATTGTTCAGGTAGCCTGCTGGAATGGCTGCCTCTAAAGGAAAGCTGAGGAAGGGCCAGGGGCATCTGATCCCATCAGAGATGGCAGGAGAACCCTGTTTCTTTCCTCTTCTTCTGATGTGCAGCTGGCTGAAATGACTGCTGCCAGGTGACTTCACAAGTGGCAGTTGCAAAATTAAATGTAATGGTAATCAATTTGTCACATAACCAGTTGTCAGCAATGGATTCTTTGTGTCCAAACATTCTAGGTATGCAGGATGCTTCAAAGAAGCTGACAGAGTCTCTGCATGAAGTATATGAGCCTGACTGGTATGGCCGAGAAGATGTAAAAATGGTTGGAGAGGTAAGATTTTTTTAAAAATTTAAGATACTGTACTGTTAATCTCACTCTCCTGTGAGTAACAACAATATAAAGAACCAGGAAAAACCCATAATGATCAATAAAATAAAGAAGTTATTCCATTGAAACTAGTGGCATCTGCATACACCTCAGAAGTAAATGTTTAAAGCAGACTTTCCCTATCAAACCATGAGGAAGCCAGACAGACACCCCACAAAAGGGAATTTAAGCAACTAGAAACTACAACTTGAAAAAGTTTTTTTCTTTTTGCATTATAATTCCCAGAACCTCCTGCCTACTCCAAGAAAAGCCCCTTTTTCTGTGAACTTCAAAAAATACATCATGGTAGGAACTAACTAATTGAAATCAATAAAGTTAGCCAGTAGATTTGACTTTTTTTTCCCCAGTAAAATGGGGTAACTTAATTAAATTTATTTTTTTTAATTTGATTGGTTGATTTAAGCTGAACTTTCAATATTAACCTAATTGCAGAATTAAGGGATGAATTATGTTATTAATATATTCATTAAATGAAAGATTATGCTAAAAGAATTGTGCATTTCACAGTTCGTTCTCTAATTAGTTTGGATAGCTTTTAGTATCTTTGCTTATTCTTGTTCATGAATATGCTTTCATAGTTTAGTTAATTCCAAGGTTTGATGAATTTAAACAAACAAATATTAAAGGCACGTTGGGAGGTTCTTCCTTGTTCCCAGGGGGCCTTTTTGTGTTCTGCACCCAGCAGCACACAGTCCTGGTTTCCTAGGTCTCCCCATCTCTTCCAGGAAACTGAAGTTTGAAACTCTTATTCCTGGGAATTTTGCTGGGATCCATGTGGGAATCAGGTAAAGAAAGATGGGGGTTAAGGAAATTAATTATAAGGAAAGGAGAAGGAGAAAGAAAAAGGGGTTTTGGTGGAGTGGGTGTGAAATGAAGTTTACAAAAATTCATGCAGATGTTTCCTCTTCTCCTAAATTCAAGACAGGGACAGAAGTGGATGGGAACTGAGTACAATCACAAGTGACATTTTTTCATCTTCATTCTGGATTTTAGTGCAGACTTTTTACTTAAATGGCACTCAGAAATTATAGTTAAAGGTTTATACTTCTAATGTAAATGTAATTGGGTTATAATTTTTAGCTTTTTAATGATTAAGTGAATACATTAAACATCTTCTCCTAACTTTCTTCTTTCTGTAGATAATATATATAGACAGAAAAGTCCGATTGTCGGTAACTTCCTGTATTAGCACCCTACTTCCTATCCTGGAAAGGATAGGAAGTAGAGTGCCTTTATACTAAAAGTTATGCTAATGGTCCTTGTGAAATCTTGTTTAGAGCAGGGGTGAAAAAAGTCTGCCCCAACAAAAGCCATTTTGAGGCTTTGACTCCTCACTTCTTTTTTAAAAAAAAATCATTTTAAAAAATTGGCCAGAATACTTTCCCATGACCCCATAGGACTGGGGGACAATTTCTGGCCCACACCAGTTTAAGCAGATGATATTTGCTTGCCTTTCTGTTGAAAGAAATTGCTTCTCTTGAGTCTAAAATGGATGTGGAAGGCAAAATAAAAACAAAAAATGTGGGAGCATAGAGAAACTTTGTTGGCTCTTTAAAAAATAACCTGGGGGTAATGATACAATAGTGGCAGTGTGGTCCTTCGGTGCACCCCCTTCCCACAATCTAAAAGTTGCCCATCCCCGATCTAGAGTTTTACATTAAAAAAAAAAATCAATAGCACTTTAAATTAGGCCCCTGAACCAGTTGAGGACCATTGAAATTGATACTGTTATTGACCTTATGTGTTCCATACAGTAGGTCACAGTTACTACTGTTTATGTTTTCAGACAGTTCTGAATGCTGTTCAGGACAGCTAACCTAATCCAGAAGCTATCAAAAGGAACAGATCCAAACTACTCATTCTTTTAGAATGAGAAGATATGGTTCAGTAGAAAAACTCTCTCAAAGATCCCCTTTTACTATATAGGAATTAAAATATGACATTACTTGGATAGACTTTCGTATGTATAGACTTATTTGCAGAGGCTGGATGGCCATCTGTCAGAAGTGCTTTGATGTGTGTTCCTGCATTGCAGGGGCTTGGACTGGATGGCCCCTGGGGTCTCTTCCAACTCTATGATTCTATGTAACAGAGTACAGAATTGTGAAGACACTTAAAGAGGTCATATGTAGAAAAATGTTAAAGAACTGCTTATTTATTTTGAGAACTGATATATTTTGTTACAAATCTGTAGTGCAAATTCACCTATGAGAAGTCATTGCTGCTTTGAACTAATTCAGAACAATGGTCCCTGATCTATTTGCACCTGGCTTTTCCCAGACTTACTGGCATCTTGCATCTGCTGTGAGTTCAACAAGCTACTGACTTCCTCACACTCAGCCCTAAATCCAAATGTTATTCTCAAATACACTAACGTTGACCTACTGAATGAGTGGCAATGTAGCCGAGTCAGCACTTATGCAAATTCTAGTTTGGACTAACAGATGGAGCTTGTTTGGTGTAATGGTCTGAGAAGATGGGTTAGGACTCTGGGAGACCAGGGTTCAAGTACCCACTCAGCCATGGAAACCCATTGGGTGATCTTGGTTGGGCAAGTTCCAGTCTCGGAAGAAAGCATGGGGAATCACCCTCTCCAAACAAATCCTGCCAAGAAAACCCCATGATAGGTTCACCTTAAGGTCTCCATAAGTCATAAATGAATTGAAGGCACACAACAGAAGATGGGCTTAGACCACACACTTCATCACCTTTATATCAGCTATGGGTAATGAGGGTAATAAGCCTAGTATTTTTCAGTGAATATTGTTAGAAGCAACAAGATGAAACTTTGACCCTTCAGATGTTGGTAATATAAGTTCCCATCAGCTCTTGCCAGTGTGGCCAATTGTGCGCATGATGAGATATTACACAAATGTTCACGAACATCTAGGGGATTAAAAGTTCTCAAAGTCTACTGTAATATTTACTAAGATAATTTAGGTGAAGCTGATTGAACGCTTTTTTGTGACTGCTGGATTGGGAGTTTATATCCTGTGGCTACTACTTTCATCTCCTTTCAGCTACTGCTCCTTGTGAGTTCTGTCAGTTCTGTCTCATAGTCAGATCCCTTTTCTTTGAGATTTATAAATCCATTAGGCACACCATCCATTGCATTCTCTGGCACAAAAAACTCTATTGTGTTTCTTTGGCAGTGCTAATCTCTTGCTTTCAGGTAAACTCAGGGCATTAGTGGTGCCTTTCTGGATCCATCACACTCTAAACCCGTTAGCAATTTTCTCCTTTTCCTCTCCCCAGTATCTGACCAGAGTAGATACATGCATTTATAATTTAGGAAGCATTTCTGAAATGTCTTAAAGAATGGCCTTGCATTTGAGCATCATCTGTGATGCTCCAAATTTAATTGTAAATGCAGTTTAGTCTGGTGTGATACAGTCCTGTTGTGCCTACTGCATCACTGTAGCAGCCTGAGGCCTTAGAGCAAAAGAGTGGCAGTGAGTGTCTCCAAGGGGTTTCACAAAGAACTAAGGAACAGCTTATGCTAAGAATTGTCTTGTTTATCTAGTGGAAATACAGTAGGTCAAATACAAATTCACTGTGACAGATGGAAAATTCTATTTCCTAGTTTAAAAAAAAGATACTGTTCCAAATTGCAGTGTTTAATCTTAGATCTCTTATACTGGAGATAAAATGCTCTGTGGTATTGTATATCATTCAATTGAATATGTTTAACATGCCATCCCAGAAAATGGGAAAGAAACATGTATGTGCACACATGTGTACATACACATTTTTTAAAAAAAATTGGCATGAGGCCCTTGGGAAAGAAGAGACCTGCTTAATTTAACTGAGTGTAGGTTTGTATTGTTCCACATGACCTCTGGAATGGATTGTGGAATCCAAAATGCAGTGCAGTTTGGGAAGGGAGGCCTAGCATGTCTAGGAGACTCTTCATGCTCTGAAGGTCATATGCTGAGAGAGTGGACGATTAACACAGTTTGAGAAGTTTGCACTAGTCTTGCGCAGAGGTCTCTAGTGCAATGTGAACTCAGTGCTTACATCATTTCCTTGCCATTCTGGAGGCCTTGAGCACATTGCAGCACAGGAATTACTCCATACCATGCTGTGTCTAATTTTGTTTGTTGCCTGTGCCGCAAATCCAGGACCTGCTGGAATCTGATGAGTTCTGAGTCCAGTTAGTCCTCTCCAACTGGAACATGGTTTTCCAGTCCAAATTACGGTTGTTTATCTGAACAGCAAGTATGCTTGAGCACTCATTCCTTGAGTTGAACCGTTCTGAGGTGAGGAGAAATAGAAGGAGGGAATCAGGATTATTCCAATTATGTGTAAATATTGTGGTTGCTATGATCTCTACTTGGTTAGGGAAATGGCAGACCCTAGAGAAGTTTGACTTCTGCTGCCTTGTTGATTTTAAACAGCAATAAACAGATCCTTCAGCAAACTCCATCAAAAAGCAATGTGTGAAATATATGTTAAAATCTTTCAAATCAAAGGGCTAAATCCAATTCTAATAACACTAGAGTGGACATATTTAATCAACAGTTAAGTCAATACTTACATAAATTCTCTTGATTCAATGTGTTCTGTGTTAGTCCCATGTGATTAAGGATGTATTTTGCATATTTTTAAAAATCCTTACTTCCAAGTAAATATGCCTGTTTTGAGTTATGGATATAAATTGTTTTGTTTCTGTATGCATTTTCACTGCACTTTTTCTTACTTTTTTCTCCCTAGAAATGTGATGTGCTTTGGGAAGATTTTCATCAGAAGTTGGTAGATGGGTCACTATTGACCTTGGATACATATCTTGGACAGTTTCCTGATATAAAGGTACCACAATGTCACAGTATTTATTAGTTTATATTATTAACAATGGAACAGAAATACTGTACTTGAGAGAAAAGAGCATCTAAGTGTTCTGCACATACAACATAATATGTGTCATATGCATGTATATGCATAAGTTTGCATTTTCTAAATTCTTATCATCCTTCCCACTTGGAAAGGGTGGAAGGAAATCTCTACATTTCTGCCTCTGTGGAACACCTCTAAATGGCTCACAATTATCTTTTAGTCCATAAATGTCATGCTATTTATCACTTGATCCATAGAAACATTTCAAAAATATCACCTATATCAAAGTTGAAGCCATTGCATCATCATCATCATCATCATCATCATCATCATCATCAATTTGCACCTTAATCTCAGTGTTTATGACACATCAAGATCTGTGCTGCCTCCAGGCTCATCTCTTGGGATGCTTGTAAATGGAAAATGTTTCTTTAATATTGGAAGATGAGTTCCTAACTATTATTTTTCTTGTAGGCCAGCACCCTAGCTCTGTCCAGTGATGTTTTATGTAGGGAGCTATCTTGATTAGCAATATTTTAAGCTCCTCACATTTTGAAAATTTTCCAGAAGGACTTTCTTGGAGCTACAATGGGTGCTAGAAAGCAGATGTGTCACATATTTGATCTACTGGGAATCTTTTCAAACATTTGTCAGCCAAGCTCAATCTATGTGCCTCTACCAGCTATGTTAACACTGACCATTATGTTTCTCTGGTGTACAGACTGGCTGACATGGACTTTTATTTCAGTATGGTTGGGTTACTGGCCTTTCCCGAGAACACTTCTGTTTGAACTAGATCTTGTTAGGGTGTAGGAAACATTCCCAGTTAAACGTATTTTTTCTATCTACTGACAGATGAAAAGCTGATTTTATCAGCTGCTGTGTTTGGATTTACTTTCTAGCGTGCTTTGTATATTGTAATAGAACTTGCTATATTGATTTTTTCTATAAAAAGAGAGGATGCTGGCTATATTACTACTATGACTACAAATATTGTAAGAGGAGTCTACTTGAAGGCACATAGCAATGACAAAAGGTATCATCTTCATACCAAAATGATTACAAAGCAAAATCTTAATATGGTCTGCTGAAATTAAATCTTGATACCTGCAAAACAGGTCACAGATCACTTTAATAAGAGGCCCATCAGGAGGTGTGCCAGCCTCCTTTATTAATTAACCAAATTCCAAACGCATGTGAACATGGAATTTGATGGCTATTACTTTAGTGTTGCGGGACCTTCTATTTCTGACTTCTTTGACAGAATATTTACTCTTGATGAATATACACAATACAAAATTAGGCCTGGAGAAGCGGATTTCTGTCTCTGAAGAATAGCTTCAAAGTTTTTTTAAAAAATAAACTGTCTAGCAGCATATTCTAAATTATGTATTCAGTGAGTCTGATAGGAAACCGAGTCTTTCAAATTTTCATGAAAGAATGCTATGCACGGTGTGAAATTGTCTTTTTAAACAATTAGTCCTTAAGTTTAAAAAAATAATAAAAGTTAAAGGATTTATACTAGACAACGGCCAATTCTTCAGTGGTGGGGAAAGAAAGTATGGAGGAAATATTTCAGAGAAAAAAAATTCCAGAACTGTAAACACTATATCACAACTTGAATACACAAGAAATATGAATTTTGATTCGGGATCATTATTTACAGAATCGAATTGCAAAGCGGAGCAGAAAACTGGTGGACTATGACAGTGCAAGGCATCACTTGGAAGCTTTGCAGAGTTCAAAAAGAAAAGATGAAGGCAGAATTTCCAAGGTAAGGGGTATCTCCAGATTATAATCAGCATCAGAATCGCTGAGTATGACTGAATTCTACCCTACCCAGTGCTTGTTATATCCTCTTCTTTGTTATTGTTTCTTGAGATACAAGCATCACTCCATGATAAGTGTAGTGCATAAAATATATATAATATGGCAAGTATGATCTGAGATTTGCATAGAGCTCATCTAGAGCCCTTGGGAGGAGATATTGGTGTTTATGTCTGAGATTCATGATTTTCCTTTCTTCACAATGTTGGGAGTGACTTGAATTATCAGTCCACCCTTGTTTCCCAGGTATATAAACACAGACCTGAGACTGGGCCATGAATCAGGTTGGGAAGGAATCACACCTACACCCACACAGACACACACATCTTTTCAGCTTCTGCTGTCAACTTGCTGCAACAGTAGTCTGATCAGATGAACAAAGCTTTATTGAAACATAAGGATTTTTATAGAGCTTCCAAAGGAAGAGAAAATGCATATAAGTTGCTTAATATAAACACAGAGAAGATATCATTCTAACACTTCTCTAAACAAATGCATGTTCTCAGTGAGTTATCTTGTTGACTTTTGACACATTTTTTTTGCAGAAAGACATAATGGCTTGTTCTGAGTTGCTTAGGAAATCAGAAACAAAACACTAAATTCTTGGAAAACTTTTTACCTCAAACAACAGCAGTCCAAATGGATGTGCGGAAAATATGCCCACTGTGATTCTTCTGATTATGATCCAGTTAGAAAAGGGGTGGGCAAAGTGTGGCCCTCAGGCCACATGCCATCCCTAAGCTCCAATTCTGTGACCCCTGAAGCCTCCATCAGTCCCCTCAGCCCCCTCTTTTTTTAAAAAAAAATTGAAGCATGATTTTCAGGTGTTTGCCCTAAAATCATATAGACAACTCCCATGTGCATCAAAACATTAAAAACTGCACCTCACACCCACCAAGTACCCCAGAACCCCAGACAGAAAAGAGAATACCTTTGCTTTCTTCTTTAGCTACTCTCCAAATGGTGACAATAAGAGATGTTTGATGACAGAAGGCGAAGATGTATCTCTGTCTGTTGCCATTTTGAAAATGACTGCAGAAAAAAATGGAGGCATTTGTCTTTGTTATGGGGAAGGGAAGTGCCCGTGATGGTGTGGGTGGGGATGAAATTGCTCTCCAGCCCCCATGCCCACCCCCAGTTACAGTATAACTAGCATGTTGTGGGAACTTTGACCAAGCAACATAGTCCTTGGAACTTTTATAAGAAGGAATTATATTGGTCTGCTAGATGGCCAGAACAAATGACTTCAGGGAAGTGGTTCTTGTATGGCTCCAATAATGTGTGAACTGGAAGCCAAACTGAGGATCTCACCTTTTTGTTGAATTTTTGTTTCTCTAGGGATAGGCAAACATGCTGTTCATTGCTTCTCACTTTTTAAAAATATTCTGACAGGTTTACATACTTTTATGACATAATAAACAATTTTAAAACTACATTGTCAACAACATCTGTGATGTGAGATGAATCGCCAAAGAGACTTCCGCCCTTTTATACAAAGATGCTTAAAATGGATTGACAGTCCATTGTCAAGCTGTGGAAATTTGCATGGTGATCTTGGCAAATCACACTCTCTTAGCCTTAGAAAGAGGCAATGAGAAACCTCCTCTTACCAGGAAAAGCTTATGAGACGGTGGTGTTTGCTTGAAGGAACATAACAGCAGATAGCTTTGGACTAGAGCAACTAGCTCTCCACTAGGGTTCAGGTGATATCAGGGGCCAGTAAGGTTTTACTTATTCTTGTAAAGATGCTGAGTCTGATCATGTTCCTCAGAATCAAGTGATAGGTTACAGTTAGTGTAGAGTATATTTTGAATTTTCTGTTAATTATAGATTATTTTCATTGGGATTTCTGTGCATAGGAGAGGGGAGATTTATCCCTTCCCTCTTTAGCAGTGCCCCTTCAACTCCCACCAGGCCAGGTCACATGTATGATCACAGCTATAAGGCTTAGTAAAAAAGTTTCCATTGGAATTTCTGTTGTGGAGGTCAATAACTGTGAAGGAAAGAAATAGATATCTTTTCTATGTACACTGCAATCTCAATAAGTAGTTGTAATTAATTAAAGAAAAAAAGAGGCATAACTGCGCACTAGACCTGGAATATGGCGACTGGTTTGGTCCTTTCTCTGAACATCTTTGTACTGAAGTGGACAAGAGTTCTCACACTGCCCATCCCTACTTATTTCCTTATCTTTGTATATACCGGTTAGACTCAGGAAGGTTTCTCTGAGAAGATTCACCTGAAATCATATGTTATATCATAGAATTCTATGATTTCCAAATAAACACGTCTGTCTATTTGGTTTTGTTCTAGGCAGAAGAAGAGTTTCAGAAAGCACAGAAAGTATTTGAAGATTTTAACATTGATTTGCAAGAAGAGCTGCCATCTTTATGGTCAAGGTAGATGCAGTGAATTGCTGATGTACTTTAGATTTTCACAAGGCCTTGCGAAGTTAGGTTAGCATGTCTTTGCAATGAGATTTGTGTAACTGAGATGTACCACATGTCATCCAAAAATGAAACACCTTAAAAAGTTGAATCTTTTTATTATCTTCATGGGAATCAAAAGAAGTTCCTCTAAAATGCCATGCAGCATCCATTGGGGGCATCTTAGACCTGATAATTTTACAGATTCACTCACAGGATATGTACATCACAGATTTTGGAGTCACAGGAGCAAACTTTGGATTTCTGTGAATCATTGACATGCATTCTACCATGCTATCAAGTGTGGGATTGTACATGGAGTAGTAGTTCTCATGCTACTATAGATGTGTTTAAAGGGGAGGGGCCTCTGTTTGCAGAGGGCGAGTCTATTGTTCTTTATGTTTTATATAAAGTACATTTATACAAAGAACATTTCTAGAATTAATATAATGCCTGTGTTTCCGTGCAGAGTAATTTTGTGGTAGTGATTGTTTTTACCAAGTTTAAAAGCTAGGGGAAATAATTGTCTGTTTCACTTTTTGAAAGAAAAAAAATACTTAATTTTTTTCCTTTCTCTTCACAATATTTTCATCTCTACCTTGTCATTCCTGCTTAGGCGAGTTGGCTTTTATGTGAACACGTTCAAAAATATCTCTAGCCTTGAGGCCAAATTTCACAAAGAAATAGCTTTGGTGAGTAAAATGAAGGTGATGTGCGGAAAAGGCAATTGGGAGTTTTTTTTAAAATCCAGTTGCAAAGATGTAAACATTTAATTTTCTCTATCAAGATGTTTATTTCTTGCTATGCTTAACATTACTGAATGAAACTAGAATAGTAATTATTATTACAAGGATGTCCCATTTTCGATCACAGAAGTTCATTATGTGGCAATAAAATCACCATTTTTAGGAGTGTGTATTTAAGATATTTGACACAGAGGTCATGCAGATGTGAGAAATATTTCGCTCTCCATATATTTTGGCCTACATCTCCTAAATCCTTTACAATTTGCTGTGCTGCCTGTGGCTTCAGGTATTGTGGTCCAAAACATTTGGAAGGCCAAGGGAATCCCCTGCCTGGGCTAATGATATCTGAGGCCAAAATACTGTATTTCAGTAAGACTCTATTGGTGAATTGTCTTGGTTCAGTAAAATTACTATGAAGTTGTTTTTCCATTCCTGAGAGTGAACTAGGACCATGATTACAAATGTAAGTATGGATGCTTGCCCTTTACAAAACATATTCTTGCCAGTATTTAGGAACTTTGATTTTTATAATGTTTATGAACCTGACCTAAAACACTGAAGTACATCATGTGTATTCTGTAGTGGCTGCTTACTTCTTCAGGTATGACACACACACACAAGTCCAGGTTCATGCTTGCTTTTGTGCATAGCCTGTCCATTTGAAGCAGACTACGCTTACAGTTTTATCCAGACTTACTTCTGAATAGATGTGCCTAGATTTTATTGTATGCGATTCATTCAGGAATTCTTTCTACTCCTATCTTGCAACTATTATGAAAAGAGAAGAAGGGCAAAAGAAATTTGAGACAAATGTACCCTTAACACAAAATATGTCATTAGATTGTGTGAGCAATAATCTGGCCACACTCCATCTTGTCTGTAATAATCCTTAATACAGATCTAGTAAGGTAGAATTAGATACAATGGGGAAAAAAAAGATGTCCTACCTCATCTGTGGTACAAATTCAGCCATGCATGGTAACAAATCATAGGCTGAGAAAGGCTTCATACTCAGCTCTCCAACTCTGTTTCAGGGATGCATCATATTCCACACATTGGCATTAACAGTAAATATTGTAAATTACTTCATTAAAATATGCATATGTAAAAACCAAAAACAGTTTTGCAATTTGTGTTGAACGTCAGACTGGTTGCTCTGGGAAAGTACAACTACTAAGCAGTCAATAGGAATAGTAGATGATTGGTAAAGCAAACACAAAAACAATCCAGTATTTTCAGAGGTTGTCCCTGCGCAATACTTTGGGATTAGCTGTAAGGAGGCAAATGCTTCCGGGCAGGCCTGCACTACTGACAAATGATTGTGTCTGTCTTCACTTTTCCACCATGGTGGTCTTCTTGAGATAATGAGTGAAATGGCCCTCGTCTTAGATGCAATTAAAATTTACTCAGGCCTATTGCAGGAAGCAGTGTGGTGCCTGACTCACCACAGTAAGATTTCAAGATTAAAGCAATATTCAGGGACGAAAAGCTGAGGATGCTGATTAGGAAAGATGATTGCTTCTACATTCTGGGTTATGTGAATAGTCACTGGCTATACAATATTGTTTTTATAAACCATTTTTTCCTTTTACCAGTTAACATTCCCCACACAAAATATACTTCTTCATATTTCAGGAATATTTGTAGCATACCTTAAGTACTGGGTATGAAACTTCACAGTTTCGCTGTGGTATGTTTGACTGTGACAATTTGCCATTTAAAAAAGAGTACTTCATCTTAATCCCATTATGGGGGAAATGTATGGTTTAAATATGTGGTTTAAGTTGGTTCTGTTTCCTCTAAAATGGCATTATTAAGGTAACTGTATTTTTGACTCCCAGCTGTGCCACAAACTTTATGAGGTGATGACAAAACTTGGAGAACAGCACGCTGACAAAGCCTTCACCATTCTTGGAGCACCCAGGTAAACCATTGCCTGTCAAACTGCAAATGTGCACATACTAATCTAAGGACACCAGCAATAGGGTCTGCAGCTTTTGTCTGAGGAAAATTGATCAAAGTTTAATAAGCAGCACTTTTGTTGAGCGTGTGTGTGTTTCACTTTTTTTCTTTCTTTTTTTTCCCAAACCCATGTTTGTGTGTTAGAAACAGATTTCTGTTGTTGGCAAATTGGTATAATTTAGAAGAGGTTAATTATGTCATGCTACACCAGAAATAGATAAAGTATTTACTAAAAGTCCCTGCTTGGTAGATTCTAGTACAGGCTGATCTCATCTACATTTCTCAAACCAGTGTACAGATTGGAACACAATTATCCTTTGGATTTTGTACTTCTCCGAATTTGTCAATGCAGTTGTGGCCACAGGCAACATACTAAATTGCATATTACAGTACATCTTTGATAGCGGTGATGGGCAATTGCATGAGGGAAAGGGGCCAGTTGTTGCCCTCAGGTGAACTAAACCAATATATCTTCACAGAACTGGAAGTGACATCATGTCACGTTCAATTCTTGTTTGGGCTGACTTTTGGCCATTTTTGTTAGGTTGTGGGAGAAGATTTAAATCACTTCATCTTGGGGCAGCGTTCAGGAGTTTGAGGGTAGAAATTACCTAGAAAAATATTAGGACCGCAGTGCTTTGGGAAGGACCTGGGAACTAGGAGGAGTTGGAATAATGGGACTGGGACACCTTTTCAGAGTCTATTTTCAAATAAAATTTATTTGGCAACATACACTCTTAGAGAAAATACATTTATAAATGGGTGTTTATTGTGAAAATACATTCAGAAATGCAGACTTAGATACAAATATTTCACGTAAGTTCACAGGTTCTTGCAGAAATGGGATGGAACAGCCCCATTTGAACAGATACAGCTACATGTTACATGGACCTGAAACAGACTGGTCCCCTTACCCCTAGCGCCAGCGCAGCAATGAAAAGACTAAGCGAAGTAGATAAATAGGATAAACAAAGTAGATAAGAAGGGTAGATAAGTAGGTTCAGGAATGTTGTTGCAGCCCTTCTGGTACAAAAAGTGACACTTCTTTATGATCAATATGTTTGAGGCAGGTTTTTAAAATTTGTATTTTAAAAACTTCTAAACGTTATTATTGATATAATAATATATATAATAATAATATAATAATTTATAAAATTATTATTAATATAAAATTATGAAATGTAAACAACCCTCATAAGATGCATAAAATCAGCACAAGAAGTACACAGAACACAGCATCCCTCAACATCACCCAAATCAATTGTGATATCTAACTATTAGTAAGTAAGCCTTTCCATAAATTACTGTGTGAAACATGTGGACAACACTTTCTGTAAATATAGTTGAAATAACTCTAATAGAGGCCCCATTTTGCTTTGAGTGAATTGTGTGGTCTCTCTTTACTTTTTTCCTGCATGTTTTCCAAAGGGCCAGAGACAAGAGTCTCTTTTACCAACAGTGTTTGACACAACATAATCAGCACAGTCCTCCTGTATTCTACCTTCTCTCAAAAATCTCTAGACAAATAGAACAGAAAGGAAAGAATATGTTAATGTGTCCTCTTTTTTCTTTTTGAAAAAAAAAATTCTACAGAAAGTTTTGGTGAGTGAATATTAAGATGTATCCTAATTTTAAAATAATGTTGTTTTGCTTAGTGTTGAACATGATTGAGGTCTAGTCAATCATGCCTTTATTTTAGTTCTGCATATGATGCTGAAGCCCAAGTTTCATTTTCTTGCGTAGGATGCTTAATAGACATACATTTTTTCAAAATATGGTGCTGTCATTTTTATGAATCATAGCTCTTAGATGTTCTTAGACAGCAGAATAATTCTTAGATGTTGAGCTCCCTGGCTTCCATTATTCAACAGTGTTTGTTTAGACATATATCAAGACTGAGGAGTTAGCTGAATTTTTTTTTTTAGTAGCTTTCATTGTTGAAGAAATCCTTCTTTTTAGTATTTAGTATATGATGGCTACGACATATTTATTGTAACTAAATATGTGTGATGACTTTGGCAAGCATGACAGAAATAGATGCGTTTATACAAACACAAACAGTGATAATTATAATGAATATTTAAAATCTGGTGAATCCTGATATCCTAATGGGAAAGCTAAAAATCTCATGTTAATTTTGGGAATGAAAGAAAGCTCAGGAATATGTACTGAGTTAAATACTGGCGGTCACTTCAGTGTAGTTATCAGCATTTTATGAAAAGTCAAGGAAAGCTATCTGTTTTGGGCACATTCACAAAATTCATCCAGGAATGTTGATACTCTCAACATTTTAAGCGTAAACCAAGCAAACAGTTTATAAATTGCTATGATTAAATAACAAGAATGTAGCCATGTGAAACAGTGCATGTTCTGGATTAGGATTAATTTATATGCAGCACTGTGCTGTCAAAGGGTAACATATGAGCGAAGAAATTACGAAATGGCCTAGAAAATTAGACTCTTCCGAATTCAAAGAAAACAATTGCTTAAAATAAATATGTGGGCAAATGTATGATTGGTTTCCAGAATTTAATCTCTCCTGGATAAAATATAAATCAACCAAATGTATCCTACATAGATGGAAATTCATAGGCATTGAAATGTCTGTGAATTATCAGTGTGGATGCTGAACAGCAGTTGGATAAAGGAAAGCCACTGTTTCATATGTTTTAAAATAATATTATTTCATTCCACTAGTGACTCAGGTCCACTCCGTATTGCAAAAACTCCATCACCACCTGAAGAGGCCTCACCTCCAGTTAGTCCTGAAGGTAGTCCAAATCATACATTGGCAGCACCAGCTTCTCCAGCACCAGCGCGGCCTAAATCCCCCTCACAGGTAATACAAACAGAATTGTGGAGAGATCTGGGTACATCTGTCTTCCAATTTGGTTTTTTGTTTAGGTTTTCCTGACCTATAAACAATAGCTACAGTACCTGAAGTATGCACAAGATGTATCCTATTTTGTGGAAAATGTATCCAGGAAATAAGAAGGCAAAGGATAGACTGCTCCTCAGCTTCTTTCATGATCTCTTTCTAGTTTGTTTATCTACTCTTGCCATGTGTTTTAGCTTCACGTGTATAAATTAACTAAATGTTAAACTTCAAGTACCAAATTTATGGTTTATGAAGATGCAGGATTTTACTGCCTTCATCACTGGCAACGTTAATTTTGTATTAGAAAAATCTTAAGTTTGTAGGTGCTTATGTATTTTCAAATTACATTCCTTACATTGGAACTGATGGTTAATGTAGTTTGAAACCGCATGCTCTTTCAGTATTTAAATCATACATATTTCAGGAATGGAATAAGAAATATTCACCATCCATCATCTTTCAGGGGTCAGGAGAGCTTACTTCTTTAGTGTCACATGAATGTGTATTTCACAGACTTCAGCTCCAAGTAAATGTACAGTTGGACATATGGTCAGCTGATGTTAATGCCACATTTGGAACCTATGCATTTCTCCCTCCCCTTTTACTTCTCTTCCTATTCTTTTTTTTCCTCCTGTCTGCCTTTCTTTTAAATTATATTCTAAAATCCAGGTTTGTTTGTTTTTTAAAAAAAAACCTTTATTCTCTGAAAATTCTGACCTGAAATCCCTACTTGGGCAGTATTGTTAAATCCAAAACCTGACTGTTCACTAGAGAATGTCCCCTTAAGACTGTAAAGATTTAACATGGTTTAATTTCAAATGAAGCATATGCCAGGCAAATCAATTAGATGAACTAGTGCAATGAGAAAGAAGCAAACCATTTAAAAATTGCTGTGATTAATTAACAAGAGTACAACTGGGTGAAACAGCTCATGTTCTGGATTAGGAATGGTTCACATGCAATCACTGTTATTAAGTCAGTCATTTGTCTACTCAAAGTTTGTACAATATTTCTTTCTATTCATATCAATTATTTCACCAAAGGGTCCAGTCCAGCTGGAGACTGGTGGAACAGGAATGAATTTGAAATAGGGGCTTAGGAATATAAGATAGGGTGAATTTGCACATGGATAACTTCTTCAACCAGAAACATGGTTTGGTTTTCTAATAAATGTATATGTAATCAAGTTTTACAAAGGATGGGACTGTGCCCTTTGCAGTGTAAATCTGATTATTCTTCCTTCCAGACACTTATGTTTGCTCTTTCTGCCTTCCAAATTAGCTTAACATTTATATAAGCCTAATTACCTCTTGCTTCTCCACTTCCTTGACCATTTCTGTGCGAGACTTTATAGTGCTATGATTCCACTTTCAACATCCTATGGAATCCTGGGGTTTGCAGTTTAGGGAGGGACTGGCCACCCCCTCCCAAAACTGCAATCCCCAGGATTCCATAGGATGTTAAAAGTAGAATCATGGTGCTATAACAGTCTTGTGCAGAAATGGCCCTTATCTGGCCTGGGAAAAGTCATGAAAAGTCATGTAAATGGCAACAGTATCTAGGTATACCTAGACAGGGATATGTAGATTTCAGGCCTCTCTCTCTCTCTCTCTCTCTCTCTCTCTCTCATAACTACTGACCGAAGAACTGCCAACTAGAGCAGAGTGTCTCTGTGTTTTCCATTCTAGAACTGAACTAAATTTGCAGTCCTTTTATATAAAACTCCACTCCTGCTTAACTTCAAGATCCTAGGTGGAAAAATTAATTTGACTAGTAAAAAGACAGGATTCAGAAACTCTTGCTGACCTACTGCAAATTACACAGAGAACTGGCAGTATATCCTGGTCTGTCTTCAGCCTGTCCCTGCCCTCAAGTGTATAGTACAATTTTCCAAAAACAGCACCCGCTAAAAGAGGGAAAACCAAGCAGGCAGTGCTGTGGCCGCTCTGAAAGCTGCATGAGATGAGGGGAAGAGGAAGGAGTGGAGTTTACCAATGGAGTTCTGGAATTTTAAATACTAGTTTTCTTTGAAAGCAACCTTTTCCCCCATCAAGGGCCATTTTTAAAAGGTTTTGGTCACTTTATTCCTTTACAAAATAAAGGACTCTTGCCCGTCTTACTACTATTATTATGGCAAAATCTTTGGAGACTGAATTAAAAGCTGCCAACTGCATCTGGCATCGTTCCAGGCCCTGGATTTACCATGGCTATTTTTATCCTCTTGATATAAAAGGAATATAATTTCCTTTCCTGCAGGATAAATGTGATTTGATTTCTTTTGTCACGAGCTCTCTGTTGGTCTGTAAAAAATGTGTTGGCACAGCATACTTATTGCAGCTGGAGAGATTCTGGCTGGAGTGCTGGCAGCCAGACAAAATGTATAATAATTTTCTATCCTGCAACAGATCTGGATGCAAAATATGCTAGTACTATATTCCTCCCCTTGTATCAAATATTTCCATTCTTAGCCTTTGATTAGTTATTCTCCCTCAGTCAGGAGGGTTGTCATCTTCCAGTGTTTATATTGTATAGGATTTTGACTCATTTACACATGCTGTAGAAAAGGAAGTTGTCATTTCAGGCATTATCTTATTCAGAAATGAGTTGATTTGCCAAATGAGATAGCTAAGATGGAAAAATTCAGAGAGCAGAATTGAAGATGTCACGTGGTGTATGGAAAGTCTTCTTCCATGAACAGAAGCGGCTAAGATTTCCCAAACAGAAAGATGGAGACAATTGCCCAATTTCCCATAGAATGTGTTTTATCATTTCAGATACTGTTTGGAGGACTGTCTAAGGCTGAGAGGAAATTTTCAGGTAGCTTCCAGAGCTAAAATGAGGGAAAATTACTTCTTTTCCTTTAATTTGTGGGGACTAGACATTCAGTTCTCTGAGATTCTGTTCTCACACCTCTGGATCCACTGGAGAATGTGTTATTACAGTAGTATATTTTAGAATGTGAATAGTGGGAGGAAAAAAATAGGGGTAAATAATAGGGTACCCCAAAATCTAAAAAGATGAAAAAACATGACATTAATAAGAGACCTCTAATATGATAAGAAGATACAAATTATAGTTTTTATTTTTGAAAACTTCATCTATTCTGACCAGTGTAGCCCGCCTCATATTTATCTTAAAATTGGGGATGTAAGGAATACTAACAGGATTTTTTTGGCCTTGAAAAAAAATAGTATCTTGACATAAGAAATCCTTTTGGAAAGAATGTTCAACTGGAACTTTTTCTGAATAAGGCATTTGAATAAATAATGTGCAAAAAAAATAATGTTTTCACCAAAAAACAGAATGAAGTGCTAAAATGTACTTTTTTTCACAATAAAAGTCATGAAATGCAAAAATAATTGAAGATCTATAAGACCTATTAGAATTTAACATAGAGGGAAGGAAAGAATGATTTTTTTTGTTCTTGTATGTGAGAATAAAATAAGCAAAGATTTACATTTCTACTAAAAATATACCTTGCTTGGATCCTAACATTTTTCCCTTGTATGAAGCACAGTTCATGTTCGCAAAACAGAGCTTTCCTATTTTCTCCTTTCCTCTGTAGATAGGATAACCCTTGGGAATGATGTGGGAAATGGGAGAAAGGAGTTCATAAAACCCGTGCACACACCAACAATACACAAGAGAGAGAGAGAGAGAGAGAGAGAGAGAGGAGCAGGCCTATATGTAATCATCTGGGAATAAGCTTTATTGAATTTAATAGGGCTTAGCTCTGAGTACACTTCCATAGGATTGCATTGCTTGGATTTAAGTCATGAATCCTCATAAGACTACACTAAATGAAATAGATTTCAGATCAGCACCATCCATATCCTCCTCATTACCACTCATTACTTTTCAAAGTACAGAGAACTAGAGTAAAACTTAGCCTTCATCAGAATAGATCTGTTGAAATAATTAGGGCTGACTAACTTAAATCATGGTGTCATGGTGTCTGCTTTAGAATACTGAAATCCCCTAGTGCCTCAGCCAGCATGGGGGAGTTTTTATCACTTTCCCAAATCAGCTTTGGTCATAATAATATATTTATTTCCACACACTTTTCTTTGTTTAGCTGAGAAAAGGACCTCCTGTCCCACCACTACCGAAACTCACACCAACGAAAGAGCTGCAGCAGGAGAATATCATCAGCTTGTTTGATGACAATTTTGTTCCAGAAATAAATGTGACAACTCCTTCACAGGTGAGTCAAGAACTGACTTAGCCTTTCATGAGCTGGTGCCCTGTGGTTGGCCTTCATCATCCCACTAAAACAGCCATGGCATATGGAGATGATGGGCATTGTAATTCAATGCAAGGTAAGGAAGGATTGGAATGGGTTATAGACGTCAGTTTCTAATTAGGTTTGTCTATTTAACTACAGCACATTTCATATATTTCCAGTGGTGTCCTGAGATAATTCTAGTGTATGTTGGTAGTGTTTGCTTCCTATTAGGAAGATTAGAGTACAAGATATTGAATTGCGTAATCACTCTCTTAACTTTTTGACTGATCAAGAACTGGAGCCTTTTGCATGACACTCCGCCACCACCATCACACCTGTAGCATCATAATTAAGGTTACTGCATTTTCTAGTGGGAAAATGGCCACATGGTGAAATTGCTAATGAACGTGAAAATGTTTATTAGCGAGCGGCTACCAAATTTGTGTTGAGAAAGATAAAATGTATAGACTAAAAACATGCCAGAGCAGACCCTGTAAAAACTAGAACTAGATCTAGATGGGTTATAGTTGTCCATACTGGCTAGGGCATTCTAAGAGTTGTAGTTCAAAAAATTAACTTTCCAGGTTCTGCTGTAGAGCCAATTTAGAAAATATATTTGGTACAACCTAATATACTAATGTTCTTGTATTCTCTGGGTAGAATCCAAGGTTACTATTCTCTTCACAGGATAGCTTGTGAGCCACTGAAAACTCTACTAATGCAGAAGGAAGGGAAGTGTCCTCTGAATTCCCTTTCCCATTCTGCCATTCCCATCCTGTTGCCCCTTGAAAAGCTGTTCTAGAGGATTGGGAGATGCACTAAAATGTCATGGAAGTTCTAGCATAGAGGTGGAAATAATGCAGCATTCCATGTGATGTTGGACTGCATCTCCCAGCATTCCCCATCATTATCTATGCTGCCTAGGCAGCTTAGACTACAGAGCATCTGGGAGACCACATGGTTCCCAACCCTGAGCTAAATGGAAAGGGAGAAATGGAAAAAATCGCCTTTTTTCTTACACTAGCAAAGACATCTATCATATCGAAGACTGTTGTGTGGAAGGTTTGGCAGCCAGCCACTCAAATCCATATTTCATAATTTCACTTATTTTTATCTATGTTGTATGTTCGGCATAGGCCTAAATACCCTAAAGGCACCAGGTCCCAACTGATCTTGGAAGCTAAGTAGGATCAGATCTGGTTAATACTTGGTTGAGGGACTGTCAGTGAATATCAGGTGCTATAGGCTATATTATGGCCCCTCCACTTTCGTGAGGGTTCAAGGCACAGAATCCTCACAAAAGTGGAAAAGCTGTGAATAACTCCCCACACACACACACACTCCCCTTCCCATTCCCTTCTATGGCTTCTCCCCTATTCTTTTGCCTTTTGTTTCTGTACTGGGGAAAAATGCATGGGAATGGGAGGAGGAAGCTCCAGGGGATAGAAGGAAGGCATGCACATGCTTTCACTTGCCCCTGTTCTCTTGCCTTTTGCCTTAGCATGCTGGGGCCAAATGCATGGAAATGGGACAGGGGAGCTTTGGAGGGAAGAAAGTCACACGTGCATTCTCCCCAACATTTCTTTGCCTTTTGCCCGGGTGTGCTTGCCTTCCTTCTCCGCTCTTGCCAGAAGGAAAGAGAATGGGAGAAGGAGGAATTGGCGGGGGGGAGGCATACACACACTTGGTGAACCATCAGATTTGCAAATAATTAACCCATGAATGTGCAGGGAGAACTGTATTTCAGAGGAAGGAACTGTCAGAATCATCTCTGAGTATTCCTTGCTTAAGAAAACCCAATGAAATTCATGGAGTTGCTATAAGCTGAGAGGCAACTTGAAGGCACATATCCACATGTTGCTTTGATACTGTACAGTAGAAAAGTGGTTTTCTCAATGGAATAAACAGAAATTTGAAGGGGAAAGTCAGTTAAGTATGGTCTTTTTCAAAGAGGTTGTAACTCAGTGTTTTTTCTTTTAACAGAATGAAATTCTTGAACCTAAAAATGAAGAATCTTTGTTAGATCTGGATTTTGATCCTTTCAAACCTGATGCTGCATCTACCGTGGTATCCCATTCACCCATGTCTCAGGTATTTTTTAAAATTATTTTTAAAACTATGTACTGTGCCAGGTACACCATAATTTGTGCTGTGGTATAATACAAGTCAGCAGAAGCACACAAAAAGTATTGAATTAAGAAAACTCAGATTCAATCAATTTTGTAAGAAAACCATACTTTAGCCCTCATTACAGTGAGATGCTTGAGCACTTCTGAAGTGCTGATTTCTACAGTCTGCCCATATTTTGCAAACTGAGCATTTTGTATAACCTTGCCTTTGATAAGTATGGCTAGATCAGATTCAGTAAGGAGAACCAGATAAAAGAGATGTTTTGTGGCAGCACAGTGATAGCATGTTGTTTTTTTCAAACTGACACAAATTAATTGTACACCCAAGTTTTGGTTTATTTATTTTGCCTTTCTTTTACTATTATGTATATAATGTTTAAAGTTTGCTGGTAGAGCTAGGATGCCTTTGTAGAAATGTTGCTGCAGTAACGGGTGAAATCAGATGGTATGGAGCCATAGGGAAGCCACTTTCAAACTTACAATTGACACATGGCAACAGGGCAGTTCCTGGTTGGTACCAACAACTAGATGGGGAAGTGGTCTTCAGTGCACATCTGAAATACTGTCTGCATAGCTGAGGGGTACATTGTTATCATGAAACATAGCAATGGAGAAACAGATGCATAGCAAAGTAGGACTATTGAATTAGAGGTTTCCATGGGGCCAGGAGTAGCATTGCCACAACAGGGGAATTGTAACAAGTGTGGTGCACTGAATAACTGTAAACTGGATCTTAGAATTATCTTAGATAGTCTTAGTGTATTGCAAAGATTGTTTACAGGCATTGCTGACTTGTACTTCATTTAAAATATGATGGAATTAAGCAACTTCTGCATCTTGGAATTCTGTGGCAGAAAAAGATGACGTGGCGGAGGAACTGGAGTGAGGTTCACAATTTGCTTGCTTGTACCTGAATTCTTGATGAGAAGTCAAGGAAGCTGGCCTCTTTCACTTTTTAAAACTTCATCTTTTCATGCAGAGATGACTTTTTAAAAGATTGTTCCCATTTACAGGGGACAGTTCTCTTAGTTATTGCCTGTGACAGCTGTGGTGTTGTCTTAGGTCAAAGGAGGCTCTTCAGTATTAACCAATAACATAGTATTCTCAAAGTCTGTTCAGGCAGGCACACTGCCATCACTCCCTGTTTGCCATTTTCCCCTTGCTGGGACAGTGGAATTTGAGATCTTTGAATCCTCATTGCACTAAAAATAAAGCATCACGGGAGATGAAAGGAATCCCTGAAAACAATGATGGCTGCTGCTTCTATGACCATTTCCACACCAAACCTCATTGACTCAATGATCTGTGGCATTCCCAGCATCACCAGTGCCGGGATGGGAGCAGTTTTGCATCGCTCCTTCTAGCACACAGCCCTCGGCCGCAGAGGAGTAGTGGCATTAACACCACTGCGCCTTCCACATTACAGCATCCATAGTGACACCTTTCTCGCCCTTTCCCCCACCCTTTTCTGGGGCCTTTTAGCGTCAAATGCATCCATGCATCCATGTGTCAGGGCTCCCAGATTGGCGATGGGAGCTGGCATGATTGGGAACCACACACCATCAGGTAACAGGCGGATTGCATGAACAGGGGTCAATATCATATTTTTTCTGATATTGACATAGCGCACAATATGAGCGAGTTAGGGGCAGTTGGCGGTGGGATAGCGATGGGTTGCCCATGATATCATGCGATAGCATGGCTCCTGGGACCACGATCATCCTGGGAAAAGGCCTCTGTTGATGGGGCTGTAAATCTCTTCATGGTTTTAATTTGCATTTTAATGTAGCTACCCATGATGTTAAACCCTGTCACTCAAATAGGTTCTACACATTGAGATGGAAATCTCTGCTGGATTTATCATGCTTCTGACATAGGAGGCGGCAGTTCTTATTGCTTAAAATCAGGCCACAGGATTCAGTGAACAATGTGGTTCTTTTTGCATAGGTTTAAAAAAGGGGTCAATCTGCAGAAGACATACCTGGGTATGCAGAAAGTACTACCCCATTAACCATAAGAGAAAGGAATTAATACATGTTACATGTTTGTTTGTTTAATTTAAGAAAACCTGTATCCTACCAGTCTAATGTAAAACAAATCCCATTTGGTCTTTGTGGTCTAAGTGCAGAATTTAGCATATATCTGTATTGAATTTCATTTTATTAATTTCAGCCAGGTTTCTAGTTTATCGATGTCCTTTTGAATTCTGTTCCTGTCTTCCAGTACATTAGCTGTGATGGTGTTTCTATGTATTCTGTATTTAATTGGTCTGCTAATCAAAATATCATGGGGGAACCTTATCAAACCTTATCAAACTCAGGTAAATGACATCCACAGTATTCCCATCATCTATTAATTTAGTGAACCAATAAAAAAGAGATAAAGTTAGGTTAGCAGGATTTATTCATGACAAACCCATCCTGGCTTCTACTGATGACTACATTGCCATCAGGATACTTGCAGATGGACTCCTGTATAACCAGTTCCAATATTTTTCCTAGTACTGAGGTCAGGCTGACTGGCCTGTAATTTCCTGGGTCTTCTATTTTGCCTTTTTAGAAGAGAGGGAAAATGTTTGCTCATTTCGTCTTCTGACACTTCACTCATTCTCCAAGATTTCTCAAAAATGGTGGCAAGTGGTTCTGCAAGTATGTCAGCAAGTTTTTTCAACTCTGGGCTGCAGTTCATTTGGCCCTGCAGATTTCAACTCATTTAGGTTTACTAGGTGATGCCTATTTCCTTATCAACTTGGTTTACAACCCAGATTCCTTTGCCAAGGTCTCTGGTGATGCATGGAAGCACTCAGTCCTCTTTTTGGGGGAAAAAATATGAAGTAAAATAGGTATTGAGCAGTTGTGCTGAATAAATGTGCTGAATGAATGTGATGAAAAGGATTTTACCATCCCCACTGAGAAGTAGTCCCACCGTTGTCATTCTCTTGCTTCAAACATATTTGAAAACCCCTTTTTGTTGTTCCTTGCTCACTTTTAGCTATTAACATTATTCCTCCAAGCTTGGGCTACACATCTGCATTCTTCCTTGAAAATTTGTCCTTCCTTTCATTCATTATAAATGCTCTTTTTAATATTTACTTCTTCTTTGAGTTTATTGTGCAGCCACATTGGCTTTTTCTGAAGTTTCCCATTTTTCTTCTTCTCAATTGTTTGTGATTGTGCTTTTAGCAGTTCTTTCTTCATGAAATCCCATGCATGCTGGGTGTCTTTTTCCTTTAGCAACTCTAGCCATGGGATTCTGCCCTCTGTTTCCCTGAATTTGACAAAATCAGCTTTCCTGATATCCAAGGTTCATGTTTGACTATACTCTTCTTTGGTCTGTCACACAATCATGAATTTGGCATTACCATGGTCACTACTTGGTAAAGTACCAACTGCTTTGATTCTAGTGACAGTCACTTTCCTTTTGGCTAGAATCAAGTCCAAGATTGCTGATCTCCTTGTTCCTTCCTCCACTCTTTAAAAGAAGAAATTTTCTGCAAGGCACATCAGGAGTTTGTTGGAGAGCCTATGCTTACCAGAGCTAGTCTCCCAGCAGGTATCAGGGTAATAGAAGTACCTCATTATCTACCATTTTCCTTCTTGGAGATTTCTGAGATTGCATAATTTCCCACCTCACCTTGGTTTACTGGCCTGAAGTGTACCTTTCTGGGATTTCAAGAAGTGGTTTGACCCAGTTGAATTTCTTTTTTGCTTGTGGTCAGTGAAGACATATTTAAAATAAAATCAGGTTGAAGCACTCTACAGGAGGCCAGAAAGAGAAGCCATCACACAATTGTACAATCATGTGGGCAGGTTGATTTTTAGTGGATGAAGTAGTGAAAAGGATTATTTTCCTAGCTCATCCTTTGTGGGATGTTTCATGCAGTTCTAATTATCAGTAAGACTCAAGCTGGAGATATGTAACAAAAACCAGGGAACTTTATTTAAACAAGTTTGTAGTCGACTCCTAACACTCTGTCTCCAGCTCAGTCTCTTTATTGGTGTACTAAATCACTTTCTGGTAGCTGTCTCCTTACTTTGTTTTCCCTTTATGTCACATAGGCCATTTCCACCCTGTACTGTTATAGTGCTATTATTCTACTTTCAACATCCTGTGGAATTCTGGGGTTTGCAGTTTAGAGAGGGGCACTTAGAATTCTCAGCCAGAGAGCTCTTTGGCCTCAGTAAATGACAAACCCTGGAATTCCATAGGATGTTGAAAGTGGAATAATAGCACTGTAACAGTGAAGTGCAGAAATGACCTAAGTTTCTCTTCCTGTCTGCTGTCTTTACCTTCCTATTTTGTTCCTCCTTTATTGATACAAAGAGTCAACATGGTGTAGTGGTTTGAGTGTTGGACTATGATCCTGGAGTCCAGCGTTTGATTCCCCACTCAACCATGGAAACCCACTGGGGGTCATAGGTCACACACTCTCAGCCACAGAAAACCCCATGATAGGTTTACCTATGATAGGTCACCGTCTAAGTCGGAAACTATTTAAAGGCACACATCAACAGCAACAATATTGATACAGTAAGCTTCAAGAGTATTCTTGATGATCTCAACAGTGTCATCTGAACAATGTGGAGAAAACTCTTGAAGGCTGCCATCTTTTTCCATAATACAAAGTGATGAACCACAACAGCAGTTGGGCCCGGATCTTTCAAATTTTGGATTTTATTGTCTTACCATTTGGGCTCTAATAATTTTGCTGTGGCAGTGTGTTTACCCCCTGGAATCTATGATGCTTGAAATGCTCCTGTGAGTTTTATACAGGATCAGCTGAGTGTTTTCCCACTGATACTTTAGCTGGAGAAATATAGAGCAGATAGTAACTCCAGATAAATGTACCTGTGTCAACACTTTAGAAATATAGTGTGTGAAATAGCTCTGAGTACTGCAGTAGTTTCCCTGAGCTATCCCTGGTAATTCCTGTCAGGCTTGAGAATGTGAACATCACAGAAGATTTTGCCTTTAGGAAGGAGTCAGTATCCTTTTTTTGTAGTACTTTGGCTTCCACAGACCAGGAAAATAGAGATTTATTAAATAACCTACTCACTTCCTGATCACATAAAAGAATGTTAAACTATGCTTTCTTGAGCACACATGAATAATCATGCTAATATTTAATTATGCTTTACAGAACATAAAAGAGTGTACAAATGAGGTTTTCAACCCTATCCTTCTTTCCCCTCTGCTCAGACGCTACCCTGGGATTTATGGACGGTAAGGTAGCCCTTTATCTTTGCATGCTGTCTTCGTTTGTTTTGTTTCAATTTCTACAGTATCATCATATCAAAGATATTTTACAGAAATGCTTAGGGGAGGAAATCAGTTCCAAAGAGCTTTTAGTCCAAATTTTACCAGTGGAAGTAGGGAGGGGCAAGGGTAACATGATGGCTGTATGCAAATACAGTTTTTGGTTTTGTTTGGAATAAAGACTGGGACATTTTCTCTGTGTGTGTTTTTCATAAGAACCCTGAAGCTTTAAAAACACCTTCACATACAAATTGCTTTATCATATTTCAAATATGACAGATCACACCAGGTTTTTTCCTAGTACATATAAGGCATCTGTATGTATTCCACACCACTCCATTAGTCTGACTATTCTGTCTCAGTAAGTCTTTGTTTTGAATGACTTTAATTAAGTTTGTTTTTAAAGGGGATTGCATTAGTAAAATGCTGACTGGGAACTCTGTTTTCAAATTTTACCTAAGGATTACACAGTATAAACATTGACATTACTTATTGTCAAACTGCTTCATCATAAGGATCTTAAAACATTCTTTCTTTAAAAAAAAAAAGTAAAGGAACAAACACAAATGCATTGGCTTAGGTAGAATTGAGCTAACCAGTTTCATTAGTTCTATTAGCCTTTGTGCCATAATTTTCCAGAACAGACTCTTAGAACAACTCTAGCCATTTTTGGCCATATATCTAGCATGTCCTCTGTAATGCTTGTAGAAGCTAGCTGCATAATAGGCACCCTGCAAAGTCTCTGAGGATATCTCAAGGTCTGTTCAAACTGACAGAGAAGATAAATAGGCACTGAATGACTCAACGGCAAAAATAGACTAGAAATGGGTATCAGTTGTCTCTGGAAGAAAGAAGATATCACTTGTGAACAGCTGAAGCAATAAAAGGTTGCAGTCAGGAGAAGAAAAAGAAATGTAGGATTATCACAATGGTCAGACAGGAGGCAAGGCTGCTGGCAGGTGTCTTTAGAGATTTCCAGAAGGCTGATCGGTCCCCCTTTTGGAGGAAGGTGTTGTGGAGCTTAGTGCGGACACACATATGGGTAGATCCAAACTTAGTCATATTTACAAAACCAGACTGATAACAATGAAATATGTAAGTGATGTCAAAATTTAGTGATGTCTACTTTAGTTGTTAATGTAGGGACTGTTGGTTTTGTTATTTTGCTTCAGAAGTCTGGCCCTCCTGACATTCTTGGATTGTAACTCTCTGCAGCCTCACCACTGGCACTGCTGATAAGGGCTATTAGATGTTGCAGTGCAGCAACATCTAGAGGGCTGCATGTTTATTCTATAGATGACTACATCTGGATCTAACACATTGTCTCAACCAACTACAAGAGACTCCAAATCCTGTGGAGGTTATAACAATAAGGTGATAGCTTTTGAAATGTGGGTCTTTCAGAATTTTCCAGTATTTTCTATTATTTTTATGTCCCATTACTGTGAATTTCTAGAAAGACAAAGCCAGAGTTCTAGGCATACCTGCTTATAAGCAGGTCCTGCTGAGATTGCTCCTATCTACTTGGAAAAAAGAAAGAAAGAAAAGGTTGGCATTATATGGTTTCCTTACAAGTTACTCTAGAAGGAAGGAAACACTTCATATCTGTATCCCTGCTTCTTAGAAAGAACTATTATGGTTTTCAGAACTCGACACAATCACTTTAGTGGGACTTATTCCCAGGAACCCTGGTATGGGATTACAAGCTCAAAGATGAATTTCTGTGGTGTCTCATGCCATATTCACTTTTTGAAAATAAATTTCATAGGTTTTTGTTTTGTTCCAAAACTGCAAAATTGATTTGACCGGAGGTGGTGAGGTTTCCAGGTTTCAAGTCCCTTAGTTGTTTAGATGAAAGAAAACTGTTGAGTTCATGGGGTATTTTAAAAGCTTCAGCTCTGTTATTGATTCATTGACCCTTGTCAAGACTGGTTTGAATCCAGTATCAACCTTGAGCTCTAATGCAATTAAACTTAAACTGGTCCTTCCTTTTATCAGCTTGTATCCTGCTCTGTTTCCAAGTAGCTCACAACTACACAGTTAAGAGTTATTCTGTCTTATCTTCATAAAAGCCTTGTGCAGCTGAGAGATAATGATGGTGTTATCAGCTGATGAGCTTCAGGACTGAGAGGGAACTTGAACAATCTACATGTATCTGATATGTTGTAGGGGGTTTCCACACAAATGTGTGAATGGTAATAATAATAGTAATAGTAATAATAATAATAATAAATTATTTCTATCCCACCTCTCCACATGGATAGAGGCGGCGAACAACATAAAATACATTATACATTAAAAGACATTAAAAACATACCCAATCCTCCCCACCCACCAACCCACCTAAACCAACCCCTTAAAACACACAGCAATTAACAGTCCATCAATTACTATTAGCGAAGCAGCAAGACAATTGATGAGAGGCGATGGAAATGCTAGTCTTGGAAGGCCTATCGGAAGAGATCAGTCTTGACTGCTTTTTTAAAGATGTCAAGACTGGTAATATGCTGGGTCTCCTCTGGCAGGCCATTCCATAACTTGGGAGTGATAGAAGAAAAGGTCCTCTGAGTAACTGCAGCCAACCTAGTTCTGTCTGGCTGCAGTAAATTCCTCCCAGAGGACATTAATGTGCGGGGCGGATTATATGGGAGAAGGCGATCCGCAGGTAGGCTGGCCCCAAGCCATGAGGGGCTTTAAAGGTAATAACCAACACCTTGTACTGTGCCCAGAAACTAATAGGCAGCCAATGATGGGACTTTAAAATTGGTGTTTTATGGTCAGTTTTAGGTCTACCAGTGACCAGCCTGGATGCTATATTCTGAACTAATTGAAGTTTCTGGACTAAGCACATGGGTAGCCCTATGTAGAAGTCGAGCCGTGAAGTTACCAACGCATGCACCACTGTTTTTAGGTGTTCCAGCTCCAGAAAAGGGCGTGCAGCTGGCGTATCAGCCGAAGCTGATAACAGGCACTCCTGGCCGCCACATCTATTTGGGTTCTCATCTGAAGTGGCGAGTCCAGAAGCACCCTCAGAGTGGTAGGCACTCTGATTCTATGTTGTGTTCACTTACAAACTGGATAATTAAGGTGCAGTGCCAGTTTTAATATTTGCTATTTCATTGAACTAAGGATTGCACACCGTGACTCTAAATCCTTTCCAAAATAGCTAACTGGAGTGATGTCTGTTGAGCACACCTTTAGATAAGAAGATGGTTCAACATAATGTAATTACTGTAGATCGTTCTTAATTAGCTAGCAGTGTGAAAGCCTCTTGCCAATGAGACATTGTTTGGCATCCTGTTTGTGACATATGCAAGTAGAATTCCACTTTATACTGTGTAGCATTTTTTTGGTCTCTACAAAGGTTAGTGTTCCTTTACTTCCTCTGTAATGGCCAAAGCCCACCCAGGACTCACCATGTTGCTGCAGTAGCACCCTTCTCATGCCTTTCTGTTCCTGGTGGAAATGGAAGGGATTGGAGAAACCTCTGGTTCGCATAGCCAGATGCTTCTCTGACACAGAAAGATGACATCATTTTCTGAGACCTTCAGAGGACATGGTGGATTTTGGTGGAAGATGTCCTTGATCTGCATCTGACATCGGAACATAGCCAGGTGCTTCTCAGATTCCCCACATCCACTCTCCACCAGCCACAGAATGGCTGTTGCAAGGAGACTATTGAAGTGGCATGGTGAATCCTTAGGCTGGTGACAGAGGAGTTATAGCAGAACTCTGCAAGTGGGATTCTTACACTGTTGCAGCCATAGAAGATCTCAGCCACTGTTTTAGTAGCATGATACCCATGTCCCAACACCCAAATGAGATCTTTTAAAATGTATGAATATGCTTTATCTCCATACAGACAAGCAGCGAACTGGTGCAGCCGGTAAGCAGAGTTTTTCTATTTCACCTGCCAAAACTCTTTAGATAGATAACTACTGTCTCTAAATGTACATGATTCCCACAAATGTTGCAGTTGTGGTTAATTCCTTAATTTAGTCATGGTTCATTTCTAAGCTAAAATTACCATAGTAAGATATTGAATTCTATGTGTTTCTCATCAAGACCACCTTTATCTTTTTCATCTTGTTTTTTCTTTACTTTTCTGTCTGCCTAAAGCCTGATTCTTCAAAAAGTCTTTCCCTGTGTAACCTGGTCATGGAGGAAAACTCAAACAGTGGGCCAACAGAAGATTTTAACAAACCCCAAAGTGATCTAGGTTCACTCAACTTGGGCCTAGATGATAGTTCAGCCAGTGTGAGCCAGGAAAAAGCTGCAGGTGGTGGTCCTTTGCCTTTCCCTGAGGCAGAGCAAACCTCAACAGAATCGTCTGTTGCACTGGATACTACCACTTGGCCTGCAGTAGGCCAGCAAGAGGATGGTGCAACGTGGACAGCCTCTATAGATGAAAATGAAACCACTTTCGCGGAACCAGACCTGGACTCTAGCCACATTAAGGACAGTGGCACAGATTTGGAGGAGACTAACAAGCCTTTAGTGTGTGAAACTTGGGCTGAATGGCCTACAGTGAAAACTGATAGCTTTTTGGATGGAGACCCTTTTAGTATGGAAAAGACAGAAGAGGAGAAACAGGAAACAGAAGAGTCTTTGTGGGCAAATGTGGAGCCATGTGACAAGGTAGAAACCGGAGATGTTAAGTGCAAGAAGCTAGACTGCATGGAGAAGTTTAAAGAGAGAGATTATGACAATAAAATCTACAGTGAAGTAGACCATTGTGAGGCCTTAGCAAGGACAGACTTTGAAACCCCAATAAGCATTGAGGTAGAAACTGTAAGGCTTTCAGAATATGATAATAGGCAACCAGAAGCAACTCTTGGCAATTATCTTCCTCAAGTTGGCCCAGAATTTAATGAGGTGGCTATGATGCAAGAGGAAAGTAAAAGAGATGCTGAGGATGTAGTGGATATAGGATTGGGGTATGAGGTAAATGTCTGTACAGATAGAGAATGTAGCAGATCTGAAAAAGAGAAAGGTTTAAGTTTCTGGAATCAGAATCATGGAACAGTATGTGTGGATGACTTACACACTGCTGGAAATGTGGCCATAAATTGTGCCCAGGAAAATGAAATGGCAAATCTTACAGGATTGGCTAACCTAGATGTCAGAGACAAATCAACTGGAGAGGTTGAAAATTCTGTATGTGGTGAGGAGTTACGTGGTGCAGAAGAGCCTGGTAAAGAGATTGAAGACGATAGCCACAACATCTCTGAAAGCAGTAATTTTGCTGATGAATGTCAGACTACCTTTATACCCTTTGAAAAGGGTATTGTTCTGCAGCCTACTTCTCACACAGCTAATGCAAATCTCAATCATTCTTGGCTAGCTAATACAGAAGATAAGTTTGTGGATGGGGAAGCAATTTGTATGGCTGAAGAATTTGATAGTAACCTTAGTTTCCCTGAAGCATTAGAAACAGATCCCTGGCAAGCCAACTGGGATCCAACAGTTAATAATGATTCCTGGGGGTTTCCTAGCCAAGTAAATAGTAATGATAACTGGCCCTTTCCTCCCACAGAAGGTTCTGTGGATGGAAACACAGAGAACCCTTGGCCAAATTTTAATGAGAAATGGTCTACAGAAGATTTGGGAGGTTTAGATAACAGCTGGGGAGCTGTGGGTGTAACACCAAGCCATCAGAATCAGGAGACACCTTTAAGGCAAGGATCATCTGGGGAACAGGCAAACATTAGCAGCTGTGGACCAAACAAGGAGATAGGGAGACCGCTGGTGCTCTTCAAAATGGGAAATTCCAGAAATGCTAGCACCGAGAGCTCCACTAGCCCCAAAGACAATGAGACCAACAGCTCAGATTTATCTGAAGATGAAATTGCTAACCGGAGATATGGATTGTTGTACCAGGAAATAGAGGCTGATAAAGAAGAGGTACCTACCCCAGTGTGTAGCATAGTCTAGAAATGAGAGTTCCTTAGGTCATATATACATATATATAACCTTGTGTCTTATGAACTGTCCTTTTCTGTGTTCTCCTCCCTGCCCTTTGCTAACTTTAGTGATCATAGCAACATACCAGTTTTGGTACAGTTCAACCGTATACTACATTGACCATAAAGAGGTTGGCTGTTGAGTTCACCCTATGATTCTTACCATAGCTCATTATTTTTGAATTTTCTGTTTTCTAACACAATATATGTACCTCCAGTCTTTTCAGACTTTAATATGTGTCGTTATTCTTCTCTCTCTTATTTTTAGCTATTTAAAGTGATAATCAGACATATCACAATGCTTGACAGAATTTTCACTCTTTCCCTTCACATTTTTATCATTTTGATTTTTTAAAGTACATTTTTGTAATATGCAAACAGGATTTGTAAGGTGATGCTAATAAAATGATTCTAATAAAGATTTTGTTCTGATTTCCAATTTTACATAGGCACCCAGCAGTGCTTTTAATGGATTCACACAGGTAAGGAGTTGTTTTTAATCTGAAAGAGATAAGGCACATCCAGGCTGACTGAAAAATCCCAGATTTTGTTCCTGTTCTTTTCTTTTTTACACTGAGTTAAAATAAACTGACCTGGGGATCTGGTATTAAATGTCTCTGATCGTACTATCAGCTGAGAGAAAATATTCAGGGATAAACAAAACATGTGTGGATCTCCAAAATAAAATCAGAGAGAACAGGAATAAAATCTGGGACTTTCTGGTCTTTTTAAATTAATCTGGATGTGCCCATTGTGTCTTATGAAGACCAGACAAGGGTTAGAATCTGTGAGACAATGATGTAAAGGATAAATAGTTTACTGTTATCATATCCGTAATGTCATGTCAAATTTTGTAGAGCTAGCGCAAATATAAATTTAAATAAGTTGGTTTCTTTGCATGTTTCAATGACTGTTTGGCTTACAGCACACTTTAAACATCTTTTCATTGTGAACACTTGAAACCCAGGTATTTCACATCTTATGCTATTTTGACCCCTTCTTTTGATATATGAACATTAATTAGCAGGGTTATGGTTGTGCAACTGCCTGAAGAATAAATTTATTTTTAAATCTGAGCTGTCTTGTTGAGCAAGTGTTTGTCTCTCTGATTAAACAGGGCCTCATTTTTGTTTGTTTTTAATGCATTATATCCCATTCTTGAATCAAGTGAACTCCAAACAGCTGAAAAAAAGACTAAAAACATACGTTTTCCAAATACCACTACCTAGCACTCCTTGTTCTCTAATCGCCATAGCCAATCAAAACAGTCTTTTCTATTTCCCACATTATTTTAAAGCAACCAGCATGTCACGTTATATTTCTCCAGCTATGTATCTCAACTGCTGAATCCGAAACCAAGAGTTGTCCATTTCACCATAGGTTTTTCAGCAGCATTTAGCATCTTTCCAATTCCATATTAATTGAAGCCAATGATCATCAAGTATTGATTAAAGCCCAGAATAATACTTTGATCAGCCAAAGATGATAATTTTGACTCTCCTGAACATTTCACGTAAAATCTTATGTAGCAGGTTTTGTCAGATAAATTACTTCACAGATGTACTTCAATATGTATATGCAACTTAGATGCCCATTACTGTGCTGTGTAAGAATTGAACAATTAATAAACAGAAAAAATTACCCCACACTTCTGTATTGGTATTGATGTCATATAGACAATGCTATAGAAATTTACCAAAGCCTATTAAGTTAATGAAACAATATGTTCTACATTTAAGCACTCTTTAAAGCAAGAATTTGCAAGTCAAAGGGTACAATATGTGGTTGCAAAAATCAATTTGATCCTATAAGACAGAGGTGGGAATTGTGCATCCTACAGGCTGCATGCAGTCCTGCAGGGAGCAGTGTGGCTTTTAAGATTCCCCCCAGTACCCCCACACACCCCAAATAATTCAGCCCAAACATCCATTTTTAACTGAAAAAAAGGACATTAAAATGGCCCCAGAATAAGGAAACATGATGTAACAATAATAAACTCCACCCCCCCCAAAAAACCCTAGCCCAATTGGTGACCAGGAGCAACTCAGCGTGATTTCTGGTTACCTAAAAAGGCCAGCATCTGGAGCTCTGGAGAAACTACAAATTAGTTGACATAGCTTTCTTGATTCTGGAGCATGCCCAGAAATGATGTACCAAAGGTTTTACAGATTAGGGTTCCCAGAGTAAATCTTAAAAATCCACTTAATCCAATGAGAACTAAATAAATCAATTGCTGCGTGGTGTCCTATGCAGCAGACATCATAGCAGTTAGGTGAACTGGAAGATACTAAACTATATAAATGTATGAAACAAAGCAGTCATATGCTGTTTTGAAGACTTTTCAGGTAGGAAAACAGATACAAATAAAAGCATAAATGAACACACGGCGCTATACATAATTAGCAATTTTTTTCAAGCCTAACCCTAATTAATTTTATAGATTTGTGTGTATACTTTTCATTTTGTACATCCCTAGGATACTTCCCTATTCTCAATGCAATCAAGTCAGAATGTGATGGATAACTTGGTAAGTTGTTGTGTTTTTTTCCCCTCCCCTGTTACTTTGAAGACTTCTATGTCAGCCATACTCTGTATCTTCCCATACCCCATTTTAGAATATGAAAGATATACACCTCAAGTATACTTCCCCATGGGCTGGGACAGAGACTTGATAGGTTCTATATCAAAGGAAGAAAAAGCATGCAGCAGTGCATGCAGCCACACCAATTTATATATGCTAGTTAAAATGTATAGGTGCATATACATTGCAAGATCTGGGCCATGGAGGCTTTACACTACTGCAAGTGAGTGACTCTGTTTGCAGCCATTTATGCGGGGATGCTACTAGGATTTGGTTTTTAAGACGGAGGTGCCACAAGGTTTTGAACCAAAATTTTGAAAGTTCTTCATTCAGTTCCACATTCTATCAGTAGCTGTCTAAACTCTGTACCTATTGAGTCTTCCAACATGTCAAGGCTGCTTTATATTGCCATTTGTTATTGTAAGAGCTGCCTGAGATGTTCCAAGCATAGTTATGAGAGATGAGACAAGAGAGGCCTGCACTTCCTTTCCTAAGTTTCTGAACCTTATTCAAAGGGGAGTGAAACTGAGGGAAGGAGAGAATCAGCCTCCCTGGAACCAGGGTGAGAAGTCCCCAGTTTTGGTGGAGCCTGAGGCATTTCCAAAAAAGCTCCAAGCTTGTCTTTGTGGTAATTTGTGGGCTTCTACCACAAAAAGACTTCTACCACAAAATGATGCTTTTACTGGTAATAGTATACACATTAATGATATACTGCCTTTTTGGTACAGGAGCCTAAGGCAGTTTACAATTTTAAAATGGTAGAACAAACAAGTGTACAAAAAAAAATGGGCAGAATTCTCTCAGGCCAGTTGACAGTTGACAGTTCTGGAGCTCATAGCATGAGTGCCTTTCCTGCTTTTCTGGCCACAGCTCGCTGGCCTGGAGGCATTTTTATTTTTAAAAATTTCTCATCCTGAGCTTGATTCTCTGCAGAGGAGGCACAACTAAATAAACAAAAAGAAATCCTCCTGCTTGCTTCCATGATTCAGATGTACCAGAGCCAACACAGACTCTTCCTCAGCTACATTACCTCCTCCTCCTTGCATCTAACAGCCTCTGATGCAGGGGAGAGGGAGCAGTTGCTGAGTGAATGTATGAAAAACTGTTTCAGGTTTTGGTGAACCAGTATGGAACTTTAATGGACAATGCATGCATTCAGTTTTCTGTCAGGAGCAGAAGTGTCTGGGCAATCTTATTTTTGCTCTTCTCTTTCAGTTTAATTGACATGGCAAGATATTTTTAAAGTAATAGTGGGGTGTCCAAATGCACAGCTGGTATTGGCTTTTGGACACCCAGAGGAGATGAAAGGATTCACCCAATTTAATCTGTGAATGATTCCTACCCTATTTCAATACCTTTTGCAAATCAGTGCAAATCAAAGATAATAATCCCCAAATATACATCCCAGTTCAGTTATGTTTTTAATCAGTTTTTCTAAGCCTTTTTAAAAATAAGATTCTAAATATTTTCTTCTTTTTAATTCAGGCATTTTCTAGTGGTAGCCAGGATAATAAAAATGGCTAGAATGTTGAAATGCATAAGTGTGTTTGGAGCTATACACTGAGCCCTCCCTCTCCCTTTTTTTTTTAAAAAAAAACACCTTTCAATGTAACCTGAATGTTAGACTTGTATGTAGAAAGAAGTTTCCACTCATTAACATTTTGAATGGGAGAATGGACACCCTGTAACAATATCTTGTGATGTTGCCTTGTGATGTTGAGAAGAGAATGGGGAAAGATGCATCCCCTCCTGTGTTTGGAAGAGACCCAGAAACACAAGAGAGCAGCGTACAGGTTACCCTGGCTTCTCCTTTCTCAGAGTCTTAGGAACATGTTGTAGTAACGTAGAATTCTAGTGCTGGCCTGGTGCTGGCCTGCCAATTCCAAGTGTTCTTCAATGGGTTCTTTTGTCTGCCTTTCCAAAATCAATAACAAACACAATGGCTAAAGACTGAGGCAGAAGAGGCTCCATCTTTAGAGCTCCAAGCAGAGGAAGCCCCGAAGGCCCCCGATGTGGCTGACACTGCTGCTGAGCCAGATGCACGGCCTGCGGAGGCTGCTGGTGAGCCAGCAGCAGAAACTGTGGTGAGCAGCTGGTACTTCGCCCCCCGCCCCCCCCCCATTCGTCTCATTGATTCTGTCATTAAGTAACAGGTCACATTTCATCTCCCTTGTCCATCTTCACCTTTATGGAGTTTTAGGATTGGTGAATACAAAAGTTTTATCTTGGCAAAAGACACATAGGGGCTGCACATGTGCTGAGAGCAGAACTTGGTACCATTATTTTGATAATAGCTCCCAGAATCCTTTCCTCTATGCTTCAGTGCTGGCTGGGTGATTTTGGGAGCTGTAGTACAAAAAGGCAATTTTCCCAGTCTTTGGGTTGAGATTATTTGGGTATTTAGTAAGACTAAACTTCAAGTTCCATCCTAAGATGAGTTCTGATAGATTCATGGGAATAGGACACTGTCTTGTTATACGGAAACAGGTTATTTACTTCTGAGCAAACAGGATGCTGTCTTGTAATATGGAAACAGGTTATTTGTTTCACGAGCAAAGCTTTCATGAGTTTTGCTCATGAAACATCCAGTTGTAGTTGAGGACAACAATTTTGTTTCATAAGAGAGACCTAGAGAAAGCATGTGGGGGCACATTCTGCAAGTGAAAATGGGAGAGTATCTACTTTTTGCAGTGCTCATACAGTCGTACTTGGGGTCCAGAATGTATCACTATGTAGACCCATAGCCAGATACATGCCTGTACTCCCATCTGCCCATTTGTAGAGATCCGACATCTGATTGAACCAATGAGTGTTATAAGGATGTTTCAAATGTTGTATCCCCTGTGTTGAGCATTTGGATGTCATTGAAGTTTTGGTGGCCTGTTGTCATGTTTTCAATATGCCTTAGTTTTAAGAGGACAGCATGAATAGAACATCCCATGTGATGGCTTTTTGTTGTCATTCTCCCATGACATAGCTTTCATGTCATTGTACCAACACTTAGGGCTGGTATACACTTAAAAGGTTTATAATTTTGTGACTGGATTTTTAGGTGTTCATTTACATGAGTCACTGAACCATCACAGATCAAGCCCTACTAATTTTTTTAGTTGCTGTTGTTGTTGTTGTTATTTGGTGTTTTCAGTTTCCATTTTCACACTTGAGGGTACAATTAGCCCTTTTGGAGAAAAAAAATGTAGAGGTAATGTCAGGGAATCTCATGCTGAATCAAAATGGTCTTGGTAGCACATATTGCCTGTTGACCACACTTTGTTGCCTCTGCTAGATTTATGGAGTCACTAATCTGGATTAAAAACTACTAATTGTACTAGATGAGTCTTGAAACACTTTCATTTCTCCTCAGGCATTATGTAAGAGATTGTACTATCATCTTCTGGGAGAAGTTGAGGTCTAGGTAATGTTGTTTATGCACAGAAGGTTGGGCTACAAGAGCCATTTAATTTCCTGCTGCTGATTTCACAACTTCAGTGGTATTTATTCTGAACAAGGCTAATGGCTTCCAGTATGCTCCACAGTATTGCTCTTCTGTCATTGTGAATTAAAGAAATCTTTCCCTTTCAATTCTCCATAAAAGTAATATTTATTGCCTCAAAAGCCTAGAAATAAATTATCTGTTAGGGATTTTTAATGCAGAATGTTGTTACAGCTTTATCATAAAAAGAAAGAGAGTTTCAGTAAATGTATTGCCTACTGCAGTACAGAGTGAATGTTCTCTCTGAAGCTGTTGGACCGAATAATTTCTCTCTCTCTTGACATTTTGTTAGTTTAAACTTAAAATAAACAAGTGCATACACAAAAAGAGAAGCTAAATCTTTCAATGACTGCAATTGCCTGATGTTTCATCATCCTTTCTTCTTCAGTAATATCTTGTACTACCAAACTTGTGATGTAATACTGCTGTGCTCTAAGTTTCCAATCTGCAGAAGCCACAGCCAGTGAAATGGAGCTGGCATGGGGTAACTCACAGTATGGTGCTGTATGCCTGTGTAATCTCGAAGTGCTCATTTCAAAGAACAGATGAGTTGCAGGGCTGCTCCTTTCTGTGCCAGTCACATGGGGACATAGGAGGCTGCCCTCATGCCAGAAGTCAATCAGAAGTCAGCTTCTGGTCCACTTCCTGTTTTTTTAAAAGTACCTCTTCTGAATTTAAAATGGCTGGGGCGTGGGCACGTAGCAATTTCTCTGACCACTACTTGGTGTGTTGGGGGGGGGCATTTTGGGCAAAAAAAAAAATATTGTAGGTTATATTGACTGGGGGCATCTCTTCAGAACTTCAGATAAAAATCTTTCCTAGAACTGTCTGTAAATGCCAAAAGTGGGCTTCTGGCATCTTCTGTATGCAAAGCATACAACTTAAATTTTTTTATATATATATATACATATATATACACACACACACACATAGAGACGCATATACATATATATATATATATATATATTACACACACACACACACATACATATATATATATACACACATGTATAAAACTGGAAGTTATGCTGGTGAAACTCCTTTTTCCAAGAAAATTCTTCCAAGGCCTTTGTTGGCCTGTTTGAAATTTGAGAGGGAGGCAAGTTGTCACCGAAGTATTTCTGCAAATAACTCAAAAAGAAATTAATGATTAGAAAAGGGAGGTTATGTAACACTAACTTTAACCGGATAAAGCCGTGAGATGTTTCCATAGCAACATATGTGGCTGTCAGCAGTTGACTTCTTCCAGCATCTGGATATGCTTGCAGCTTTAAAGCAACAACAGACAAGAGAAGACTATATACTTGTTTTTAAAGAAAAAACAAAAAAAAAGATTGATATATAAAGATTGGATATAATAAAGATGGAACACTAGAAAAGATGACTAAGTAAGCTTTAATTAAAATCTACAGAATCTCATTTCCAGGGTATGGATAGATGCAATCACAGTACCAATTTTGAAAGGTATTACAGTACAAATTTCTTGCAGCATATAACACTTTTACAAGCTCTTTTGAAACCATTCTTCAGAAACACTGCAAATGTTGGGTGACCAATTCTATTGTTAGACTTCTTCTAAAATGAAGAATTCAAACAAAACTGAACTTGTGTGAGTTCCATGATTTCACTGGGAAAGCTAAATACCTACTTCTTTTCAGTTGAAATCTCTCTTTCTCTGTCCTACACCCACCCAGCATTTCTTACAGAGTGGGAACCAGTATAGCTCACAGCATAATTATAAATTGTTACAAATAAAAATACAATAAATAGTGGCTGAGATCCTGCATCAGGAGACATCAGCTATTTCCACACTAGCCTGTTACGGTGCTGTTATTCCACTTTCAACATCCTATGGAATCCTCGGGTTTGCAGTTTAGGGAGGGGCCTCCATGGCTCAAAGTCCCCTCCCTAAACTGCAAACCCCAGGGTTCCATAGGATGTTGAAAGTGGAATAATAGCACTATAATAGTCTAGTGCAGAAATGGCCGTCTGCTGATGTTATTCCACACACACACACACTCACACACACACACACACACAAAACCCTACCTTTAAAGCAAGACAGACCGTGTACATAAGGATTTCTAAGGCACTGGGGAATAGAGCAGGAAGTAAAGAAGTGTGCTGCCCTCTTCTGGCAGTGAGGCACTTTGCAACAGGGACCCTTGCAGGGCCCTGTTGCAACCGCTTGTCACGAAGTGCCTCACTGCAAACAGGGCTGGACACTTTTTCACTCTATACCTTGTTCCACAGTGCCTCAAAAATATCTATTTTGGTGGCACTCTCTGGCTTTGAAGGTGGAATTTTTTGTGGTCATTGCAGTGGTGCAGCAACCATAAACATGAATTCCAGTACAGTAGAGTCTCGATTATCCGACATAAACGGGAGGGCTGATAGTCGGATAGGCGAAAATGTCAGATAATCCGGAGGGCTATCCTTGCCCGTCACAGCCGCCATGTTTGGGGGCGTGTCTGGGGCGCGCGGAAATGCCTACAGCCATGTCCCCAAGCAGCCGCGAAGTCGGATAATCGGGAATGTCGGATGACCAAAGGACGGTTAATCGAGACTCTACTGTATTTATAATGTTGTAAGTCTGGATACAATATGGTAAATGCTGAACAGGATGCCAGCTTATAATACTAAAACAGCATTATATGGTTATAACATTAAAATGATTTAAGTGAAAAACAGCCTACCTATTAAAAGCCCTTTTCTTAGTAGCTAGTCACTTGCCAAAAGCCTGCCTGAATTAGATCCCTACCCTAAGTGGCAGAAGGACAAGAGAATTGGAACCTCCTTTGGAGAGGAGGTTCATGGCCTGGAAAGGGTCTTGCATGTTTTCAGCCACAGTTTGAAAGGACTATGACATTTCCTTCTTCTTTGGAAAACATTGCAAATATTCAGAATATTGACCATAGTTCGTGGAACTTTTCCAACATATATTCAAGTAAAATAGGTTTGGGGAACTTTGTCATAGTGTCAATTTTGTGTAGCTGCCCAAAATAACAACAAGGCAATATACACACACACACACATGCACACACACACAAAACAGAACTGAGATTGGCTGGAAATTCATTTCTGTTTTAGAAAAAAAGAAGTTGGTATCAAACCACAGTAAAATCCTGTGAGGTGTTTAAAAGATGTATTACCACTCCTAAAGCCTTCCAGAGATGAATGCACCTTTTCTTAGCCAGGAAAATGGCAGTCTAGATGTTCAACTCCATTTGGCCAAAATCTGGGGTAAAGGAATTGTTCTATTGAGATTTAGTAATCAGCTTCAGACAATCTATAGGCTTCTCTCTAGCTCTTTGCTCCTGAGCTGTTAGCTTGGGAAAATATCTGATTCCTAGTTGCCGCTAGCCTTGATTTCAGTGAATTAGAGTTAAGATTTTAAGCATTAGCCTCAGAGGCTGAATAAGTATTTCTAATTTGTAGAGATTACTGTCCATTTATAATGAACAACTATGCCCCTCACTTTTTTTTTTAATTTGGCATTCACTGGATTTCATATTTTGTTGAAGAGTAGGGGAAGCCTTACCACTTTTTTTGAATGTTGGCAAGCACATAGGCAGCCTGGGAATATTGAAATACTAGTTTCATTTTCTTTGCATCACCATTTACCATTGTCATCATTAAAAGAAAGCAGCTCCTGGTTCTTGCAGGTTTTCTTTCCCTCTTTTGCCTTTGGCCTGGTAGGTTTCCAATAGGCTTCCATAGAATCATGCCACTCAGTATCACCTACCCATTCTAAATGCTTTTGAAGCTCCTTGTCATTTTCATGCAGTTAACAATGTGTGATAACTGATGTTTCTCCTGTAAAAATCTTGGCATGAGTGCTAATAATCATGTCTCTGGTTTTATGAAGGATGCTGTAGAGTCAGGTGTAAAGGAGACACCAGGTCACATTGAGAAAGAATGTGAGGTATGTATAAACAACTCAGCATGGATAGTAGCATGATCTGATGTTTTTGGGGAAGGGCTTACAATTACAATATTGTCCATTTACAGCACTATCCTGTGCAAGGTGAAGCATGTTTCTAGTCCCATTGATTTCAGCAGAACAGAGCATTAACAATATACTTTTACCTCTCTTGGGTAGAGTGTTTCACTTTGCTGATTATGCCCTTAATTTCTATCTGGTAGTTTGTTATGTAACACAAAATTTGTTATCTAAATATTAAGCACTATAACATGACTATATGGATGATGAAGACTCTACCTGCTGCAGAGCAGAAAAACTGGCACAACTGGATTAGTGTCTGGTTGCATACTGCAGTGGCCCAATACAGTTTCCCAAACAACTGTGTTCTGTAGAGATGCTCTTGAAAATGTGTATGGAGTTTCTCTGTGCATGAGTAGGTGACAAATCTTTTTATGTGAAGACACGACTGAAGACCAGTTTGAATATTGCTTTGGTATTTTAAGTGGCTTGCAAGGAAGTAATAAAGATATTTCACTGTACAGATATTTCTCTGAATGTACTTTTCAACTTTTTAGACTGGACCTTTGTTTCTTCATTTCATGATCAAGAGAATGAGCAGTTTGACATGCTGCTTTTAGCCGTGCCTGAGAGCCAAATGTGACCAACAAAGCAATTTTACATGGCTCTTTGCATGTAGAATTCTAAGCCACACAGAACTGCTAAATTTTGATAACTTTGCTCAAATGATCACTCATTTAAATTGTTGTGGGAAGAAGAGATGCTATACTTGAATATTAAATCTCTCAGTCTCTTCTTCTTGGTAGTATTACGTCCAAGAGCACTTATGGATGTCCTTATACACCTTGACTATCTATGAAAGTATCACGTTATGCAGCAAAATGCACACTTTTACAATATTCTAGAGACAATAGTATCCCAGAGGGGTGTTTTCCTTTGATGAATCATGGAAAATGTTCTCCTGATGAAAATTATCCTATGATCCATATGTTAAGACAGTTTATATAAGGGATTGGCACTGAGAATGGCGCTGAGGTTTAGGGCCAGCCCAAAATGTTTTGTTACCTGAAGTGAATAACAAGATAGCACCTCTCTCATTTGATTTATGGAAGCTGGCCATATAGAGATGAAACTTCAATACTCGGAACAGAACAAGATCCACCACCACACTCAGCTTAAGGAGTGGGGAAAACCACCAGGCAGACACAGCTCAGTCCAGCAACACTTTGCCACCTCTCTCTGCTGTCTAGCACCTGCCACCTAAGCTGGTTGCCTCACTTGGTTTAGTAAAAGGGCCAACCTCTTGCCAAGGTTTTTATTACCAAATCAGGACTCCATTCCCAAGGCATACGCAAGGGTTTGTTAATATGCTGGGATATCTCACTTTTGCCTCCAAACATTGGACGATTCTGGAGATCAAGAGACAGTTTACTGAAGAGCAGAAACTATCAGAAACTGTCAGTGTATATACAGATGAGAACATAAGAAAAACCCTACTGGATCAGACCAAAAGTCTGCCTTGCCCAGCATTTTGTTTTGATTATCTGTGGCAAACCCAGAACCTTATGACAGGATGTGAGCATAGCATCCTCTCCCACTCATGTTCCCTCAGCAACTCTGGGATTTTTCTGAGCCCCTCACTTCGGAAACAAGATGCACAAAAATGAAAATACTGGCCCCAGGAAAGACAAATACCACAACTGCTCCTTTTAAAAGGTATTTTGTGTGTTATAGAACAGGATATATAAAGGATCTACATGAATAGGTTTTTTTTTTAAATCTTATTAGTTACAGATGGACTCTGTGGTTGAAAGCACTGATGAAGCAGAGGGTACTGATGTCACTCCTGTAATGGAAGGTGATGAAGCTGCTGCTGTTGCTGAAACTGTTGTTCAGGAAAATGACATACCTCCCATTGAAGAAAAAGCAGGAGAAACTCAGGTAAAGCCACCAGCAGATTTTTCTTCCCCTCTGTTCAATTTTTAGGACTCATAGTTCTATCTGTGGTAGAAACCTCTACTAGTTTAGATTTTCTTCCATTTAGGAGAAAGGCAGGATATAAATTCATTCATTCATTCAATCAGTCAATCAATCAGTTTTATAGTATTTCATCTGGTGTAGCTTGCCCTAAATAACTCTTCTCGAGTGAGGTGCTGAAAATTCTCTCTGAGATCACCCCTGAATAGTTTCCGGGTTCCGTGGAAAGAATGATTATTAAACTGATTTAAATTTGTAGTATATGTGATTGAGAACACATTCCACAACTTTAGCCATTTTGCCATTTTTGTAAAATTCACTAACATTTTGGTTTTAAAATTAGTGCTATATACTATCTGATTTCAAAACAAGAGCTAGGGTCAGAAAAAAAACAGAAGGCTGTTTAAGATTTCCTGTGGTCAATAGCCTGAACATTTTAGCTGCTTCAGTATTTCTGTCCTAGCTTTCTTTAAAACATTCAGTGTGCTGCGGACTTTACAGCTCCTCAGCCCCCAGGGATGTTAGTAAATATAGTCATTTGAAATAGATATAAATGTTGAAAATTGCAGGTGTAGTCCAGCCAAGTTAAAGTGCTTAACCTTTACTTTTGGCCCTGGTGGCTTGAGAGGGGATAGATAAATGTTGGTAATAATTAAATAAGTACCGTATTTGCCAGTGTATAAGACAAACCAGTGTATAAGATGCACCACATTTTCAAAGATTATTTTCCTGGGAAAGTTTTTTTCATTTAAAAAAAAAATTAGTGAGGCTTCCCTCCCCCCTTCTGTTTTGCCTCAGCAGGAGTTCCCCATGCTGAGGCAAAATGCATAGGAAAGGGAGGGAGAGCTCTAGGGAAGCCTCGTGAGAGTGCTTCTTTCACCTCTTAGACTTCCCCCTCCCTTTCCTATGCATTTTGCCTCAACAGGGAGTTCTCCCCATCCAAGCAAAACAACAAGAAGGGGAGGGGCTGATGGAGCGCTAGCGCTGGCACTCTTTTCACCCCAACACCTCCTTTCACTCCCGCTCCTTTTCCTATGCATTTTGCCTTGGCAGGGTACTAAAAAAAAAAAATTCCTAAAAAATATGGTCTGAAAATGAGGTGTGTCTTATACGTCAGTGTGTCTAATACACTGGCAAATATGGTACTTTCAATGACTACAGATTTTGGTAACTTGGATTTTATAAATTGTAGGTGTGGCTCTTTTCCATAGCATGCTACTAATTTCCTCTAAAAGTGATACATTCTGTTTTGTTATTGCCATCTTTAATATGTTGAATCTTCAGTTTCCCTGAATATACAGAAAGAACAAACATGGGATTTTTGTTTTGTCTGATACAGCTGTTTTGAGAGCAAACTTCTAAAAACACTTGACTACTCTAGAAGACTGAACAGTAACGTTTGTATGAAAATTAACTATGATATTTCTATCTTTTCCGTGCTCTACCTTTTCTTTTTCTCTCAAGGAAAACCTCAGCAATATTCCTTCAGTAGTCATAGAGCCTGCATCAAACAATGAAGGGAATGGAGAAGATCATGAGATTCTAGTAAATGAATCTAAAGATGCTGTGGAAGATCTTAGCACTCAGGGCACTGAAAGCTTAACTGGTGAAACATCAGCAGTTGCAGACGAGCCAAAAAGCAGCAAAGATGTCCAGCCTGCATCTTCTGAGGAACAGCCTGTATCAGCAGATGATGGCATGCCACCTGGCTTCCTCTATAAGGTTTATTTTAGTATACATTTGCTTCAGTGTGACACTTCATTACCAGAAGGTTTTGAATCCACCTTTCTCTCTATATGAAGGGTACAGCTAATGCAGATTTGGGTATATGTATATCATTGGAACCAACCAAATGTGTAATTTTATCCAAGGTTACTTAATATACTATGTTACCACAAGAGTGCAAAGACTGAAAGTAAACTGACATTGGATACAGCCTTATACATTCTCAAAAACTCAGTTTTCACTCAAAGGTTTCTGTCCCCAGTGACTGCAAATACATAGAAATGATATTCAGCACCATCTAAAATCTCCAAAACCAGAGGGAGGATGAATGAGATGTCTAGTACTTGGTCTGCAGATTCAGTGCCTCAACATAGCTTCTTGCCTTTTACTCATGCCTAATCAACGTCCACCCTTCAGAAATGTCTACTCTCCTTCAGTGTCCACCCTCCTGCCTTGGTAGGAAGTAGAGTCCAAAGACAGTTACTCTCTATGAGGTCTGTATGTCTTGTGAGGACAAATGTTAGGGTTAGGCTTAGTTTTGCCTGGGAAGACTGCAGATACAGTGCTTCCCACTGAGCAGTTGTCTTTGCTGAACGCCACCTCTTCCCAAGGAGTGTAGAATGCCCTCCATGGGTTAAGGAGCTAAAGGAAGATACACCAAATAACTTCTATTTCTTGTTGTGGAATTTGAATTACCTGAGTACAATTTTTTAAAAAAAAAATATAAAAAACAATTACAGTTGGCCCCATACTTTTGTGGGGGTTGGGGGTACAGGACCCATGAAAAGTGAAAAAAACACAAATGTTGTGTATCCCTCAACGCATACTTATCACTCACGCAAAAGCACCTGTACTGGCGAGGTGGCTGGGTATGGCCACCCGTGTGTTTGCTCACTCAGGCAAGAGGGAGAAACAGGATGGGGGAGCAGGAGGAAGGAGAAGAGGGACATCCATCCCATTCTTATCCTGCCTACATGACTGAATGTGTGTGCTCTCCCTCCTTGTCCCATCCCCTTCCTGCCTGCAAGTGTGAGCTGGTGAATGCACACATGCACCCTTATCTCATCCCCTTCCCCCTTCAATCCGTGTGAGTGAGCAAACACACATGCCTCCCTCCTCCCATCCCATCCCCTTCCCCCCACCTGTGTGAGAGAAAGCACACATGCAGCCAGTCCCAGCCACCCTGCCAGTTTGATTTCCTCTTAGCGACGCTGGTGTTATCAAAGTCCCTGTTAAACATGGTGTAGAGCAACAGTGGAGGCAGTGGCAAATACAGTAATCCATGAATAATCAAGTCCACAAATGTTTAATCCACAAGAGTGGGGGGCCAACTGTATCATACAGTGCACCATCCATATATGCAGGGATTCCCTATCAGGACGTCCATTGACAGCAATTGGATACCAGGCTTTCTGTGACCTCACATTTGCATGTGCTGAGGTTGCATCGATAGAGGGCGCACTGTGCTTCTAGTGTAGAAATCAAGAGACATCAAAAATCTGCAATGTTATTAGGAAAAGGGAGGCTGATTGCCTACAGTAGTTCTGTCTCTTATACCAAGACATAGCATAAGCAAGTATAACCTCCTGTCCAGAGGTTTCTGTTGTTCTGAACTAAACAAGTATTCTGTGAATCTTTCCCACCAATGCAGAGCCAGTGGCCCTACAGATGTTGTTCAAATACCTGGCCTTTGCTGCCTGGAAATAGGGTAACAAGCGGCACCACTTGCTTTCACGATTTTGCACAAAACATGGTCCATCTGTTGTGACATAATATTTCATCTCGGGCAGGGAGGGTATACCAAAGAAAAGCAAAATCTCATGAGCATGTTTAGTGACAATGTGACAGGAAATATATTCAGTTAGGAAAATATGGCCCAGTCCCAAGGGTACTGTGCTTTTTCTACTTTATAGGTTGAAGCTCTCCATGATTTTGAGGCAGCCAATTCTGATGAGCTGAATTTGGTGAGGGGAGATATTGTATTAGTAGTCCCATGTGCAACAGCCGCTGACCAGGTAAGGACTTTGCTTTGCTACATATTAAAATATTTTTTTTAAAAAATAGTTCTTACATTATTTTTATCTGTAGTATTTAAAGAGGATGAAAATTTTTGAGCTAATTTGCAGTCAAATATATATCAGCAAAGGAGAAGGAGACTAGCTCCACATGCTTGTACATGGAATAAATTGTATTCTTCAAAAAAGCCTAGGCTTTTGGGGGCTTTTTTAAAGAAAAAAAATTGTTCCATCTATAAACACCTGGAGCTAGTCTTCTCCTGATTCATACACGTGCTTTCCAGTTCCTGCTCCAATCAAATGTATGCCTACTTGTAGTATCAAAGGTAATTTCAGTATGGCAGAGATAAGAGGAAGTAAAAGCAGATCATTGACATGAATGAAACCTACTTAAAATTTTTGAATTAAAGTTATTGAAGGCAAATAAACATTTGCTTATCATTTGGGTGCATAATGCAAACGATAATGTGAATGGCTGAAAAATGTGTTTTGTTTTCAAATGGAGGGCTCATTTTTAGACAGACATAGGCTCTTATATGACACAGTCTAGCATGACAGTTTCTCACTGGGCCTTCAGTAGACTGAGCCAGAGGCCACCTGCTGGACTTAGTGTTGGACTTACTATACAGCCTGTGAAGCCATTCTGTGCCTCATGGGGAGCAGACAGGATTGGAGAAGCACCTGGCTATGTCCCCATTCTGTCTGTCCAGAGATCCACTGAGATCATCTGGCTGTGTTGGCTTCCCTGATCCTGCCCATTGCCTGCAAGGCACAGAATGGTTTTTGAGGAGTGGCTTCTGACGCCATACAGTAAGTATGGTTGGGGGTCTTTGAGCACTGTGAAGGGAAACTGCAGTACCAAAAAGAACGTATGCAGATGTAAAGGAAATTTACACTTGTATATACCCCTAACAGGATGACAACCATAATGTTTGATATTGTAAAGCTTGCATACATTCATGCACTCTCACACACACACATGCCAGTCATGTGACTTTTACACAGTAGAGGTATGTGAATACTGAGAAATTCTTTTTCCTCCCTCCATGCAGGAAGCAGGCTGGTTAACAGGCATTAGGGAATGTGATTGGGTTCAGTTCAGAGATGCAGCTACTTATAAAGGACTCTTCCCGGAGAACTTCACCCGTCGTCTGGAGTAGTTTTCAGCTCAAGATGCATAAAACGTGTTGTAGGAACCTCGGTCCCAACATTCTGCATCTCTCCAGTGCGAGGGAGTCCACCTTTATAGTCAAGCCATCATGGTTTACAGACTGATGCCAGACTAAAATATGGGTGACACATATCAAATGAGCATGATTGCAAGAAATTAAAAGCTAGCATATTCTGAAGCAGTACGTGGAAAAAAATGTCCTCATTTGTTCACATATATGTGACAACAGATTTGTTTGTACTTTGTTAAAGCTATGGTGATCCTGTAATCTGATCCTTTCCCATGCAAATCTGAGTAGCCTCCGCAATACCAGAACCTTAACTTCTCTGCACTAATTGTATTGTATTGAGTTGCTGCACTGCGGAAGACTTGATTTAATAATCCTGTAGTACTAAGGTCAAACTATTCTAATTCCAGTGTGTTAAAAAAAAAAAACTTCTGCAATGTTTTTCAGTGTTCTTTTCAGGCATACATCTATCTATCTATACACACACACACACACAAATACACATGTGTTGTGTGTATATACATGGCACAAAAGTCATAGTGAGCCAACTAGCCACATATGTGCTACAGATGATATGCACAGCAAGAGTTCTGGTAAAGCTGGACAGGAATTGGACAGTGCACAAACTCTGGAGCACAGGCCTAGAGGTCTGTTTGTTACTCAGCTTAATAGACTAGAAAGGAAACCCTACCCAGGAGTGAGAGATTGTTAACATGCATTAAGATGGTACTCTCACACTTTGGCCTCGATTTGTGGCACATTTGCCAAAAGGTTGCTCACCCCCGATTATCTGCATTAGCATACATATCTTACCCATTCATTGTAGTTCCTTGATGTAGTATTGTTCATACTGGCATTTGCTCTTTATTGTCTGACATTACAGTGAAGAATTCTGTTCCAAGTGGAAACTAGTTGCTCCATTGCCAAACCATCAGTCACATCTGCATTTGTAATGCAAAATTACCATTTCACAATAAACAACTTCTCAAAATTACAATCAAAACTGCTAAAACACCAGGAAAGGCATGGCTCAGTCGCCTCTATATTATGAACTGCTATAGCTAGGGATAATTCTGATAAAGGGAGTTATAATACTAATTTTATCTTATTTATGAACTTAATGGGATAAATGGAAAGTAAAATTCTGTTCTAAGGAAAAATGAACACTATATTTTCACTATATGTATTTATGCAGCACACCTTCAACAATCCCTTGAAAGTAAATATGATGTATCCTGTATCAAGAAATCATCTGTAACTATTGTTTTTCAGTGTTGTGTCATTCCAAATAAATCTTTGATCAGCTCAAGACAGCCGTTTTGTTTCTCAGACACATAAAAAATTCTATGATTATGCATCCTGCTAAAAATAAACAGGCTTCCACAAACACAAAAACTGCTGCTCTACAGACCATAATTGTTCATATTCAAAGTTCATTAGAATCAGAAAACGGGTGGTGGTACGAAGGCTTTGAATGAGATGTTTAATAAATAGGAATGAATTAAGCCCTCCAGATGAATATAGGAATAGCCCGTGGCTCTTCTCACATTATAATTTCATTGTGCCTTTTTCTCAAACTAACTCTTTTAAGATAAGGATGGGGGGATATGTGGGCCTCCTGATGTTGTCTAACTGCAACTTCCAGCATTTCCCACCACCAGCTATGCTGGCTGGGGGACCAGAGTAACTAGCAGGCAAACAGTAGCTGGAGGGCTGTATTTTGCCCACTGATGGCCTAACTAATCCCTTAACTAGGGAATATGATTGTTGCCTTGCTGTAGTCTATCCTACTCTGGTAGCCTTTGATTAAAAAGACAAATGAGAAATTCCTTCTAGAAATGTAACTCCCTTTGATTCAGCTTTTAATTCCCTGGGAGTGTGTATTCCCAAGTCTATGTTTTTATCTGCAACACTTGGCAAGATACTGAATTCTATATGAATATAGCACGATTACAGAACCACAATAAAATTCTTGCTCTTTCTTCTAATGTCTTGTTAACCTGCTACATTACTCCACCAAAGGGAGTATCTTTTTTTTCTGACTAGAAATCATTCTGTATTTATTATGCATTGTAATATTTTACTTATTGTTGAAATGAATGTTGGGAGAGAAACAGTGACAGGCCCCCACCATATTAACAATGTATACAAAATACTGTTTCAGCTATATACAACAGAGTCAGCCAAAGGGAACCAAAATTACAGTAGTGATTGCCACTCCACGTAGTGTTTGAAGGACTCTGCTGAAATGTCAACCTGAGAGCCTTTGTTGCAAAGCATGAACATGCAATAGCCCCTCCAAATATGTGACTGATGGGTACTGCTGACTCTCTAGATTTTGGACTTTATTTCCTGTAACAATGAGCCAGTATAGCCAATCATGAGGGATGATCAAATTGCTATTGCTCACCTGTGACTCTCTATAGTTAAAAGTATAAGAGTGTCTCACTTTGCATAGTTAAATAGCTAATGGTATAATTGGTAGCAGAGAAGATGAAGGTAGCTGATAAAAAGGCCCAGCCCTCCCCTCCATTACAACTGCCACTGCTGTGACCTCAGAGGGAGAGAGGAATGGGCAGTACTCAGCAGATTTAATAATCTCCATCCATTGTCAATCCCTTTTCCTTATGCTGCATGTCTTATTTAGATTGCAAGGGCAGGGAACTGTCAAATTAATGATTTGTAGCCACTCCGGGAGCCTTTTTGGCTGAAGGGCAGGATATAAAAACTCTAAATAATTAACTAAAATAGTGTACATTTAAACTTGAAACACCCATACCATATAAGCTCTCAGAACCTGCTCTGATTTTCAGTTTCTCAGCAGAATCATGGTGTCAAATCCATGACCAAGATCTTGTGTTGGGAGACACGTTCAGCTCGGATGGAACTATGATACATCTCCATTCCCACAAGGCTGCCTCTCCACCATGGCTATTTAGTGGCCAGTGGAGTGGCCACTAGCATCAGAGAAACACATATAAGCTATAACCAGATGCACAATGAAGATATCCTCATCCAGGACATCTGGAGGACCCTAGGAAGTCCCAGAGGATGCCTTTTGTTGTTTTGCACCTGACTATACAGGGACATAGCCAGACACCTCTCCATCACATACTTCTCTCCACCAGCCGTTAAGTTATCCCGGGTGGGGGCATGCAGGAGGAAAGTAAGCCTTGCCACAGTTTTTGTCACTGCGTGAGGGAGGTAGTGAATTTATCCCTCTGCAATGGCCTTCACTAAGAAGATGCCAGACCTTGCAGAGAAATAAGTAAATGTCTATAGAACAGACAAGACCCTGTGGCATGTTGAGAATTTACACACAAAGCTGCAATGTCACATTTTATTAATGTGTCCCTTTAATTTACAAAGAGTGCTTAAATTCATCTTTAAAAAAAGATACATTATTAAAAAACAAAATGTAAAATTAATGACATCAAACACAATTTATAGTGAACTCAAATCAGGCAGAGGTTTGTTGTAAAGCATTACTTCACATAGTATTAGATCTATGAGTTAGATTCACAAGCATACCACTGTCCAGTGGCATCATTAAAAGTCAGTTTCAAGCATCGCTGAATACATTACAGGCAAGCATATTTTCATATTAGACATGATTCAATCCTATATATGCACAGATGTGACACAGATTTGGTGAGGTATTACAGAGCACAGGGGCAATTCCCCTTCATCAATAAATAAATAAATAAAAGCTTTCACGATGAGTTCTGATAACGTGAACCAACAGCATTGCTATTATCGTCCCAAGAACAGCAAGTCCTGAGCAACTCCGCATTCAGCTTTTCTCTCTGGAAAAAAACCACAAGCATACATTTACCACGTAGAAGACAAACACTTAAACAGTTACTTCCATATGCAGAAATCTGAATTGAAAGCAAAAAGTTTCTTAGCCCTTCATCTATTACTTTACCCTACATGGAAGACCACTCAATAAGACACACACACATCTGCAATCTGAAATGTTACAACCAAGAAACAGGTTTAGCACACTCCTGTCTGCTGCTATGTGAACAATGCACATCACTAAGAGACTTGTGCATGGCTACATAAAACAATCAACATTTTTTTCCATGCAAGAAGAATTCCTTATTCAAAAGAGCAGCAAATGAAGCTCACACCATCAAAATGGTAGAGAGAAACTGCTCAAAGTGTCCTACTATTTGGGCTCTTCTCTGGCAACATGGAGATGATAAAATATTTACCAGTCTACAATCTAATCTGCAAGTCAACTGGCGTAATAGGACATTTTACAAAAGTCCATGAAAAACACATTACAGTTAATTTCTGTACTAATGGAGAATTTATTAGCAATTAATTTATACATAAATCATCATTTCAGTATAGAACTTACCTGTTATTGCTGTATTGCTATACAACAGCTTTCTCACTATCCTGTTTTTCTTCAGATTCTTCATCAGATCCTGAAAGATGTAAATAAAAACATTAAAATAATGCAAAAATTAATCTTGATATGTCAATACAACTTTTGCATAATACTGAACAGATAAGAAATTAAAATATGTGATTTTCTATAATAAATCTGAATTAGTACTATACAGAAAAAAAATACCAATATGTGGTTTTGCTAAATGTGGTGCCATTTAACAGTAATGATGTCACAGCAGTGTAAACGATACCAAACTGAACAAGGAGGAAGCATCATTAGAACACTAAGCAAGCCCAGTGTTGCAAAGGCTCTGGAATTTTGCTCCTAAGTTGCAAATTATTCTTCAACTCTGACAGCTACGGGGCTAACCACTGTGAGTGGCCTGTGAATATTTCTCTGAAAGACTGTGAACAGCACTTCTAAGAATCTCACCAACATCATGAATAGTACTTCTGAGAACCTTAGTGGCACCCAAAAAATCTTTATGATATAATGATTAGGAAATGTTATCAGCATTCTCTAGCTTAATTCTCTAGTTTATATTTTGTCAAATATATAAAGAACGTAAGCAGCAAATGAAGTCAGATAGCTTTACATTTTTTTCTTTCTTCTTTGTTGTTGTATGCCTTCATGCTGTTTCCAATTTATGTCAACTCTAAGGCAAACCTATCACAGGGTTTTCTTGGCAATATTGTTCAGAGCGGGCAGCTTGCCCTCCCCTGAGGCTGAAGAAATGGGACTTTCCCAGTTGGTTTCCATGGCTGAACAAGGACTTGAACCCTGCTCTCCAAAGTTTTCTACAACACCTCAAATCAAATCCTGGCTTCCCAGTGGCATATACGCATGCATGCATGCTTGCTTGCTTGCTTGCTTTCATAAGTGTGTCTCATCTCCTACAGAATATTTATTAAGAAGCCTTTTTCCCCTCTAGGAATGTAGTAAAGACAACACAGTTTCTAGGCAATATTTTCTCTGAAGCCCATAATACACTGAAGGCTTTCTTCTGTATTTCTGTCAATAGCTGAGAGGGACTTAACTCAGCAAGATGCTTATATAACTTTCATGCATAACATCTCAGTTTCAGTTCCTGGCATCTGCCGTTGAAGAATATTCAGCAGCAAATCTAGGAAAAAACATTGTGCAAGACCTGGCAGAGCTGCTGTCAGTACGGGGATAGAGGGACCAATGCCTAGATCCATTGCAAGGCAAAATATATATGTTCTCTGGGTGGTGCAGAGGTGGGAAGAGATAAAGACCAGTGCTACTCCGTGGTGGTACCTGGACTGATGCTGGTCCATGACTGTTGGCTATCAGTCTGCAACAAATTTCCAGGAAGGAAAAAAAGAAAAGAATTGTAACCAGTGGCAGCAAATATGGTGCTGGTTCCTGACACACTGGGAAAAAAACAACTGCCAGCTTCCCCACATCAGATTGCTTAAGAAGCACTTATATGGACAAACTTGAGGCCAAGGTTGCAAATCTTCATACAAAAAAAGGAAATTCTTTAAATTCAGTGCTACTAACAGGCTGAGCCTTCAATTTTATTTCAGGTGCCCCAACCTCAATATGTCTTCCTGTTACACAACTGGGCAGAAAACTCTTCAGCTTCTGGAATCTACTATATGTTTTACTAACATACACAGAAGCATGAATGAAAGCTGAGAAATTTGTTCTGAATATTAGAACCAAACAGAAATCACAGTCCTTCATCTATATAATAATGCATTTCCAGTTACCCCAAATCCTGTTCATTTTATCAGTGCAATTTAAGACTGCCGATGTTTTGTGTCTCATATTGCTAAATAAACAAGGGCTGCAAACAACTTGCCTAGCTGCTATCAATCACTTAAGGATCTACCAATACATCCAGCTCTGCTTCTGTCAACCCTTGCTCGACAGCAGGGTTGGACAGCAGCAGAAGGGAAGGGGTACCATATGAACCCCTGAGAACTTGCAGGGCCATATTCCCTGACTGCACCTGTTCCTGTAAAAAATATTGCCCCAAATATCCTCTAGGGGACATGGGGCATTCTTACCAAGTTTTGGGGGCTTCCTGGCCCCTAGAAGGCACTCTGGGTCAGCAGTTTGAGGCAAAAACAATTGCAAACATTTGCTTTGACCCCTAGATAGTTCAGGAAGCTCCACATGTGCTGGAAATGCCACCCACACCTCCTAGAGGTCATTTTGAGGCATTTTGGAGCCATAAAAAAATACTGTGCCCTTGGGGCCACCTAAACAGCCTTCAAGGGCCACATGTGGCCCATGGACCACACTTTGCCCACTCCTGCTCTGTAGAGACTGAAGTTTCCAAATCCTTAACTGGAGGTTCAGACAACAATGAACTGGACAGCAGAATGCTTACACTGCAGCACTATCCTATATGCTCACTAGCCTACAATACCTTGCAGAAAAATAATACACCAGCTCAGAATATGGCTTTCTGTTCTTGCTATCTATGAGAACAATAGGCAGGAAAGTCACCATAACCTGATCCAGCTTCACTTTCTTTTCTCCACCCTACAAGGTCATATAGAACCAACTATCCTGTAGTAGAGATTTCAAGACAGCCAGGAAAGTAGAAAGGACAAATTCAAGCTCCTGCTCCAGTTTTAAACTGTACTTCTCCTGTACTAGAAATATCAATTTCCCATTTCCTTGTGGAAAGAAAAAGCTCCATGACTGGCTAAATGCTGACATTATTTATAGTAGTTTTTAAAAGTGTGTTTTGACAATATTTGTAAGATTTGCATAATTACTTTTATACTCGAACAAGTGCCTTATTCTTTGATCAACACTAGATGGAGCTAAAAAGAAAATAATTCCACTTCTGTTAATTCGAACAGGTTGCTTACCTGTAACTGTGGTTCTTCGAGTGGTCATCTGTGCCCTCATACATTAGGAGCTTTTGCGCCTGCGCGGTAGCGTTCCGAAGATTCTAGAGCTCGTTAGCTTTGGCGGGAACCCCTCCCCCACGCCGGTACTGCGCATGCTCCTCCCGCCGACTAACGGTCTCTCCTCAGTTCTGGTCCGCCGAAGCAGATGGGACCTGAAAAAGAGGGGAAGGTAGGGCGGGGATGTATGAGGGCACAGATGACCACTCGAAGAACCACAGTTACAGGTAAGCAACCTGTTCTTCTTCTCGTGGTCTCTGTGCCTCATACATTAGGAGACTGTGTAGCTTACCAGCAGGATGATGGGTCAGGTCCCAGATCCTAGAGCACAGAAGACAGCACAGCACGGCCGAACCGGGCATCTCTCCTGGAACGGCAGTCGAGCCTGTAGTGGCGCACGAAGGTCGACGGCTGGGACCAGGTCGCCACACGGCAGAGTTCTGACAAGCTCATACGCCAGTTGAACAGTCTGTATCACCCACTTAGAGAAACGCTGGGTGGATACTTTGTGGCCTCTCCGGCGCCTGCCATAACAGACAAACAGGTGGGGTGTCTGTCTGTAGGCTGCAGTTCTGTCCTTATAGAAGGCCAGCGCCCGACGCACATCAAGGGAGTGGAGGGAACGCTCCAGAGGTGTCGTCGGGTCCGGGTAGAAGGCCGGCAGGATGATGTCCTGGCTGAGGTGGAAGTTGGACACCACCTTCGGCAGGAAGGAAATGTCAGGCCGGAGGACCACCTTGTCGCGATGAAAAACTAAGTATGGCTCATCGCATCGTAGCGCCGTCAACTCTCCCGCCCGCCTGGCAGAGGTGACGGCCACTAGGAACGCGGTCTTCATCGTGAGCAGCCTGTCGTCCGTCGTGGCCATGGGCTCGAAGGGCGGTCTCGTCAGCTGGGACAGCACCAATGACAGCGACCACGGCGGTAGCGGCGGCGATACCGGCGGGTAAAGGTGCTGCAGGCCCTTCAGGAACTGCTTGACGGTACCGTCCCTGAAGAGAGCGGCCAACGGGGATCGTGGCGGCTGGTATGCCACGATCACGGCAAGGTAGACCTTGAGCGACGGGAAGGCCAGGCCCTGCTGCCGGAGATGGAGGAGGAAGTGGAGCACGGTACGCAGGGTGACAGGCGATACCGGCTCTCGACGTTCCTCGGCGAAGGCCACGAAGCGCTGCCACTTGTAGTGGTAGTTCCTTTGCGTGGACTCCTTCCTGGCCGCGGTCAAGACGTTCCCGATGGCTGGATCATCTATGGCGATATCCTCCAGGCATGGAGGGCCAACAGCGGCAGGTCTGGGTGCAACACCAGTCCGTCGGAGTGGGACAGCAGGTCCGGTACCGTTGGAAACCTGAGAGTCCTGCCCCGGGCGGCTTCGATCAGGGGTCCGAACCAGTGCTGCCTCGGCCAGTAGGGTGCCACCAGGATCGCGTCCGCCTGGTCCGCGATGATCTTCGCAATCACGCGGCCCAGGAGCGGGAACGGAGGGAAGGCGTAGATCAGCCCTTTGTCCCACGGGAACTGGAAGGCGTCGCCGATGGAGCGACGATCGTGACCGGCCCTCGAACAGAACAGGCGGCACTTCGCGTTCTGGCTGGTCGCGAAGAGGTCGATGGTCGGCTCGCCCCATCGGTCCCGAAGCATCCGGAAGGCCTCGTCGGACAGGGACCACTCATGATGGGAGGTGGTGTCCCTGCTGAGGGCGTCCGCCGTGGTGTTCTCCTGCCCCGCGAGGTGAACCGCCACAGGGTGTATCCGGAGGGGGACGCACCAGTTCCAAAGGTCGAGTGCGATGCCCAGCAGCATCCCCCCTTGCCTGTTCACGTAGTGCATCCCCCCTTGCCTGTTCACGTAGCAGACCGCCGTCGTGTTGTCGGTGAGGACCAACACCGTGCGGCCCGTGACCAGTTGTCGGAATGCTCTCAGGGCCTTGTGGATCGCCAGCAGTTCGAGAGAGTTGATATGGAGGAACAACTCATCGTCCATCCACTGGCCTCGGACCCGGAGATCCCCGGTGTGCGCTCCCCAGCCGAAGAGCGAGGCATCCGTCGTTACCGTGACCGACGGTCTGGGTTCGCGGAACGGCATGCCTGACAGGAGGTTCCTGTATGACTGCCACCACAGGAGCGATCGGCGTACCTGTTGTGGCAGGCGGTATCGGCGGCGCTGGTCGTCCGTGAGTGGATCGAAGGCCCTGACGAACCAGTGCTGGAGCGGCCGAGCGCGTAACCTGGAGAGGTAGGTTACGGCGGTGGTCGAGGCCATGTAGCCGAGGAGCTGTTGGATCCTCCTCGCTGACAACGTCGAGGCCTCGAAGGCAGCGGACGCCGCCCGACGAAGCATCCGCGCCCTCTCGTCTGGGAGGAAGGCCCTCGCCAATACCGAGTCGAGGGTCACCCCGATGAAGTCGAGAACCCGGGTGGGCTCGAGATGGGACTTCTTGGGGTTGACCCTGAGTCCGAGCTGAGTGAGAAAGCAAGCCAACAAGCAGAACCTTCTGTACGCTGAGGCGGACAAGAAAGAACTGAGGAGAGACCGTTAGTCGGCGGGAGGAGCATGCGCAGTACCGGCGTGGGGGAGGGGTTCCCGCCAAAGCTAACGAGCTCTAGAATCTTCCGAACGCTACCACGCAGGCGCGAAAGCTCCTAATGTATGAGGCACAGAGACCACGAAGAAGAACTCATATTACCCCCACAGCCTATAATTGTAAAAGCAATCCAAAGTTCACTGCTTATATTTAACATTGGCTGGTACTGTTAAGGAAACATGACATTTTATGATTTTTCATGCCAACGGCACTAAAGAAACAGATTCAATGTGTGTGTTTATGCCCTTTCCAGTTGCCTGTTGACTTATGGCAACACTATGGATTTCACAGGGCTTTCTTCAGCAAGGAATACTCAAGAGTTGTTTTGCCAGTTCCTTCCTCTGAAGTACAGCCTACAGCATCAGGTACTTGTTGATGGTCTCTAATCCAAGTACTAACCAGGTTGACCCTGCTCAGCTTCCAAGATCCTTTCAGTTGTTTAGCCCCCTATAGTCAACATACATTACAGAGCTAACAGAGAAGCTGAAACGAGCTACTGCTTTATAATCCTTAAAATACAGAAGATATTTCATCTCTTCAGTTAAACAGGACTATAGTTTACATGCCTATAGACATAATTCTCCAACATAGAGTTCTACGCTACTATCAAGAAAGTGTAAAGTCTTGTTTCTTCCATTTTTTTTCTAGTTTTAAACAATTCTCCTTTTTATAACAGCGCCATAACTGAACAAAGGTGCTGTTCCACTTTTCATGTGTCCAGTTTAACACATAATGGAATTAAATTGACATGCATACAGAAATCTATGTGACTGTGATATCTATATGCATTGTAATTAGTGGAGAACCTGATCCAAAGAATAATTAAGAGAATCTTCATTTCACTGTCTTTTTGAGCAGCAGGAAACTAGCAGGTTTTCAGGATCCTTTTCAGGATCCTGATGAACAGTATTCAAGTGTCAGACTGCTTTTCTGTCCCTTCTAGCCCTCTCTCCCTATTAATTTGGTGGAAAGAATGATGCCACACTACACAACATTCCTAATTGCTATGCACTATTTATGGACAGTTGTTTTTGTTGTGTGCCTTCAAGTTGTTTCTAACTTATGATGACTTTAAAGCAAACCTGTCATGGGTTTCTCGTGCAAGATTTATTCAGAGAGAGGTTGCCTTTGCCTCCTCTGAGGCTGAGAGAATATGAGTTGCCCAAGGTCACCCAATGGATTTCCATGGACAAGCAAGGATTAGAGCCCTAGACTCCAGAATCCATGCTCCAACAGTGGATACGTTTTAGTGCTACGATTTCTAGCATTATATACTATATTGTTTTATGAAATTTTGACTAAGCTGTGTCAGTCACTGGATTCTGCTTCCTACATACTCCGTAAAACAGCAGAACCATCATTACTTAAAAAAATTATTCAATTTATTAATTTTAATCCTACATGTTTTTCACTGGACCAGCACCCCCTACCCCAGGAAGCAATAATAGAGGAATAGAGGTCAATAGTTGGGGTGAGCATTGGTTGACATCTCTATCCACTCAGGCCCCTGCTGGCACCATAAGTACCTAACCTTTGTGGGTTAGTAGCTCATTTGCAATTCTGACTGTTGAGGAGACTCTAATTAAATGGCTACCACAGGATACCACCTCTATTAACCAAATAGCTGACATAGTGAATCCGGCCAGTCACTAACCATCCAGTTCACAAAAAGCAATGAATAGTGCTAGAGAATAGAGAAATATATCTATATACAGGCAAGATACCCATACATCAAAAAGTCAGCAGATTAACACACATACATATACACAAAACTCCCCCTCCAAACTCTGCCAAGTTCCCCCCTTGGAGACAAACCAGCAAAATCCAAAAAGATCAGCTAATAACTATCCCTATTAGCAACCAAGAAAATAGGAAACACACGTAACAAAGAAAAAGCATTCCTTCACTCCCTCTACCTATGACTTAGTACTTTAAGATACTTCCTATCTTTACCAGCGTATCTTTTAATTTTCTCTTACCTGGGCACGTGTGAGAGATACAGTCAATCATCACTCTTACTTTCTTTCTTTTTTTTTTTTTTAGTTATCATCTGAGTTTATTATATTTGAACAAGTAATCTTAAAATCAGTTTCATCTTGACATCAGAGTAACCTCTTACTCTGGCAGGAAATCCATCTGAGTTTGCTTTTTGTTGTTGTTTTTTAAACCAAGACTGGACATTGCTTCATTTCTGCCAGTCAGTGTGTATGTTCAAGCAGGCTGCTTTGAGAAGGTGCAAGGCCCATATGCTGTTTCCATCTCCAAAATACAACACGGATAGACTAGATCTAGGTAAATCCAGCCACTGAAGAACAGTTCAAAGGTGCAGAAGCGGAAGTTTAAGGACACACAGGTGGAGAACACAGTTAATTCACATAGGGCATGCTCCCTTGCTGTGAATTGTTCAAGTAGCTGCAGTTGCAACAAAGTGCTACTTCACATCTACATAGAAAAAAGGCAGTATAAAAACTGGAGCAGACATACAGATTGGTAGTTGGATGCCATGCCACACAAATAATCTAGAAATTAAAGGCATCAGTATTGTCTTGAATCTGGAAAGAATATGCATCAGTAGTACACTGTGGAACAACATTCTCATCTTCTTCATCCTCTCCAGGAAAACTTTTCAAAAAGATTTGCAGCAGTTTTGTACACCTGCTCATTTTCATGAGATTACAGTGCTTCAATTTTCACATGCTGGGCTATTTCTTACTTAGCTGATAGTTCAAATGATAGAACTGAGGTAGCGGTGAAAACTGAACTGGTGCCAGTGAAGCTCCTGGCATGTGGCGAAATTCAAGTAGTGACTCCTTCATTACGAGCCACAGGAAACATTGTAAGAGGGACAGATGAACAAACTCAAATTGTAATAGATTCTGGAACACTTGCTGCCTTTCCCAGTTTGCTTACTCACCAGAAAAACAACAAAATCCAGAAAGAAGCAGCATGGACTATGCCTAACATCACTGCTGGCCAACAGTACCAGATTCAGAAGGTTGTAGACCATGGACTCAGCCCATATCTTGTTGGAATTTTGGCAGAGGGAGATTTCAAATCCCAAAAGGAAGCTGTATGGGCTGTGACCAACTATGCAAGTGGTGGAACAACTGGCCAGATCATATACCTTGTTCAGAGTGGAGGAGTTGAACCTTTATTGAATCTTGTGATGGTTAAAGACAGCAAAACTATCCTAGTAATTCTAGATGCTAGTAGTAACATCTTTGTGGCAGCTGAGAAGATTGGGAAGACTGAAAAGCTTTGCGTCATGACTGAAGAGTGTGGTGGCTTAGACAAAATTGAAAATCACTCTTACTTTCTGAGAAAGCTCCTGTACTCCACATGGGACCATGGGAAATAAGACTTTATTTCTTGGAAATAAAGATGGTGCTGATGGCTAATAGGTTTGTAGCATGCCAACCTCATTTTTGTCTAAATTAAAAATATCTTTTAGAAAACCCAGCAGGGACAGAGAGGCTAATGGCCACCAAGAGAAGTGTCTGTAACAGATACCCTGAAGTAATAATATAAGAGGTGGGCTGTGGGATCAGACAAAACGTTCATCTATTATTTTTCAGAAATGGTCAACTTACCTTGTGGTAATTGTACAAAGACAAGATGACTGCAACAAACCCCCTCTGCATTTTGTTTTATGGTCCGCCAATATTATTACTTCATTGTTTGGAACCAGAGATGCATGCATAGGATAATCACTGAGGGCATGAAAGCTAAGGTCACAGGGATACATACAATAAGGAAGGAGTTGATGAAGGACTCATCAAAGTAACTGAAACTAAAGTAACTCCAGCCTTAAGAGACTTCTCCACCTCAGAAATCTTGAGATGATAAAACTGTTTTTCAGAGTTTACTTGGAGAAACTTTACAGCAGTTGCATGTTTCAACCATGTGGCTTTCTCCCAAGCACAGTAAATAACAGGAATGTCCACCGGTTTAGGAGATTTTTCTTTCACATTGAACACATTTCTTACAAATAGGTTTTGAGGCCATGAACAAATGCATTTGATACCATGGGCTTAGAAGGCCACACAAAGATACAACAGACAAAATACAGCTGAAGAAAAATAAATTCAAGCTTGCAACAACAACAAAAATGAATTGAAGACTAAAGATAACAAGGGAAAAAAACCAGGAAAATCTGCTTAGTAATTTCTGTGAAGAGAGAAGTTCAAATAGGTTTCTGTGGCTGCAGAAGACAAAAGGAACTGAAAGAAAGAGCATGAAGATAGACACGTATGCATCAGAGCAGTGTGGAGCTACCACCAAAAATCACTTTGCTTAGTTCTAGAAGTTTCTGAAAGGCTCTGCAGAGGTACGATACTGTATCCTTGCAACTGGTACTCAGAAGCATCCTGCCTCTAATCCTAATGGCATATATCCATTATGACTGCTAGCTAATGACAGCTTTATCCTCCATGAATCTGTCCAACCTTTCAAGTTGGTGACCATCAACACACTTAGAAGCAAATTTCATAGTTTGAATGTGCTCTGACTAAACTCTTGTTTCTCCATTTTGGAGTTACCAATACCTGCGTTGATATGTGATGTCAGATTCCACCCATCCTACCCTCAGCATTCAGCAGCGTCTTACTGAGTGCTTTTTTTCTGTATGTGTAACTGATTCTTGAGTGTTGACTGTCACTTTTATTTTAAGTTATTTATTTTAAATCTTTTGTTGGAGACTTTTGGGATGAAAGATGGAATACATTCCATTAATATAGGTTATTAAAATAACATATGGTCAGTGCAAATCTTCAGCTTTTTAAACTACAGTATGCAAATTATCTCTTCTACATGCAACCCCCAAATGGGACAAGTGCAATCTAAATAAATCCAACCAAATAATTCCTTCTATTATTTTAAGTCTCTGAAGAACATTTTTCACTACCTGCTTCAGACTCAGGAGGGGAATAAAATTGTCCATCAGAAGGGAGTCCAGGCTGAAGAAGAGCAGCTCTCTCAGAGGCATCCTGAACCAAGAGCAGTCCTAAAGGCAAAAAATCACAGTATTGTAGGTCTTTAATTATTACAGTTATCTTTCAAGATAAGGTTATAAATAGCCGTAATTTTTATAGTACCCCCCCAACACTAATACTCTTTAAATAAAGTTATCTTACAATGTTACTTTGTGAATATCAAACATAATTTTCTCTCCAGCGCTGTCATATACTCTGTAACATTCCTTCAGCATGCAAAACAAACAGCGTTCTTGGCAGAAATACTACAGATAGCAAAGAAACGTACTGTTTTCTTCTTCTGCTTCCTGTGGTAAAACTTTGAAATCCAGGAACCAGGTTTCTATCCAGGCAAGAATGAAAGATATGATGGGCAACACATAGCCAAAAGGACCTTGAGATAACAGCTTAAATGGGGTGAAAAGAGAGAAAATAGATTATGCAAACATCTATCACAATGCAAGAAATATATAATATATTTAAATAATTTAAATCAGCATTGAATAGGATAATACATACCTTTGAAAGAATTACTTTTATTAACAAGAAGGCACTGGTTACCGCAGTTGTAAACTGAAAAAATAATGGTTATGAATGCGGTTGTGTCCTCAGGTTTAGTTCTAAGCCACAACAGAGCACCATAACCAGATATACCTCACAAGAACAATGATCCTCGCTAAACTCTGGGCAATCATTAATTTTTAAAATTCTGGGCTGAGGAAGATTAAACTAAATGTAATGAATCCATGAACTGTCAAAATCCTCTCCCATACATCCATGGTCCCAAAAATCTGCAATTCACTCAGAGAAATGTTACCTGTAGTTAACAAGTGCCTGCTATCTACAATGGTTTCCAATGGTACTTTAAAAATATATTCTGAGCATTCCTATATCACCAAAGAAAACAATTTCAACCCAATTGCAATGAAAGCAACTGGAAAGGAAATCCACTCTGGAGGTTTTACAGAAAAGAAAGTAGTACCACAGGAAACTGTGTTCTACAGTTAACCGTAAGACTGAAACAATTCTTCAAAAATGATGAATAAAAAAAGAAATTCAGGCAATACAAGAGATGTATTTCGGAAAAGTCCAAAACGTCAGAATAAATGGAAAGAGAACACAGGCAGGTTCCCCATGTGATTATGTTGTCCATAACTTATTTTCCTGGCTAAGACACCATCCACAGGAACACGAGCATATGAACTGCTAAAACCTATTTGACAGTAAAACTTGATAATGTTATATATTCTAAAAATGACGCAAGTAATACAGTTTTGGAAAGTCTATTACATTACGAGCATGCTAACAAGTCAACAGCACTATTCCATGTCTCAAAATTCTGTTCAAAGATCTGCTACTTACTGCTATTGCCCACCAGTGTCGCAGTCTGCACAATGCATATGCAAGTATCAAGATCTTAAACCGAAAGACTGCCAGGAGCTATAGAGAAGTTTGAGGGTGGGAGAGAAAAAGCAGTGTGGTCATTTTAAAATGAATTTTTGCAGTATTAATTCAGAAAACTAAAATTATAAATGTGACATCTTCAGTCTTCTGCGTCCCCATCCCATCCCACCTTTCTTCTGAGGCATCTTGCGGACATCATTCTAGACTAGTCTCCTTCTTTTCTGCAGCCTCAGCCAGCCTCTTCCTTGTCAAAGTTTAATAAAGGTGAGTTTTTTTCCCCCATCAGCATTTAATTACTGCACCACTCCCTTAACAATCCAAGCTGTCACAAGTATTTTCTGTGTGTTAACGCTGATCTCAGATTTATTCAACTTCCAATCACATGCATACACTGTGACTGCATCTGAGTAATAATTATGATAGTACAACCTCTTCAACCAGAGTGATTAGAACTAAATTTTTAAGACGGGGAATTTTGAGAATATTCTATTTTCTCAATTAAATTATTCTTGCTATTATTATTTGCAATCAAGCCAGCTTTCTTCTCTCATTCTCTTTTGTACTAAAAAAAGGTTGGAGCACTATTTAGAAATGTTTTGTTTTTCATTGCTGATCTTTTCCCATTTTCTGATTTGTTCTCAGCTTTTATGTATATAAACCCTATGTTTCTAGGTTATTCCTCTAGAATTTATCTGTTCCAGTCCTTTATACCTGCAACAAGCAGAGCCAACTTTTTGCTATCCGATACAAAGTACAAAATATCCTTTCTCTCATTTCACATGCAGAAGCTGATTAGCTGTTAATACCATCAAGTCAGCTTTGACTTATGGTCACCCTAAGAATGAGAGAATTCCAAGAGACAAGTTATTAAAAACCTGCTTAGATCTTGCAAGCTCATGGACGGCTTCCTTTGTTCAGTCACTCCATCAGTAATCCTGTCAGCCTCTTTTCCTATTCCCTTCCACTTCTCTTAACATTATCTTCTTTTCCAATAATCTATATTGGTATTTTCATTTTCTACCCAAATTCACTTCTCTACGTCCTTAGCCGCTTTAAGATCTTTTATGATCCTCGGTTTAGCAGACGTCTTTTCATCAGTCCCCAAACCCTCACTTCCATTGAAGCATATCTGTCTTCTGACAATCAGCTGTTTTTGGTCCTTAGACTCCCTTTCCTCTGGGACCTTTCCCCATTTAGCTCTCCAAACTAGAACCTTCATTTTAGCTGTTTGCCATCTCAAGAGGCTTTTCCTCAACCAAACTGACTGTTCAGCTCCATTAGTTAGAACGCTCATGAACATTTTAGATCAGCATCAAGCTTATGTGAGTTAGGTTTGTGGGATCTACTTTCTGTTTAACAAAAGCCACAAGCTGTACCAACTTATCTTAAAACAAAAGATATTCACCTTGAGTTCCATAATTCAAAACTCTCTTTTGAGTATTAGAATAGAAGAAACTCACTGAGTACCTCCTACACACACAGAAACTCCGATTATTTAGGTCTTCTTCAATTCTGCACTGTAGTGGTTCACGAGCCACTTTGCTGATAATATTAACAATATTATCTCAATACTAAATATTAATTCAATACTAAACTGATTATTAAAACAATACTGGTAAAAGTTATTTTACAATCAAGTGCAAGCCACTCAAAGAATAAGTCCAAGAATTGGCAGAATATAGCTTATGAACTCACATGCAGACTACCAGGGCCTGCAGTGGTCACTTCCATTTTTTTTTAAATGTTATTTCAGGCCTAAAACAGCTGTAGGTTTGTGTGAAACAATCTAATGCCAATCAATCTCTTTGAGACCTTGTTGGCTTGACTGGCCATTCTAATTTGATTTTTGTTTTTCAGTTTTTGGCCATGAGGAGTGGGAGGGATCTGGAGCAAGTACAGCCTGCTGGTGTCCAGGTAAGAGTGAAAATGCTACCTTCAGTCATCAAAGTTGCCCACACCAATTAGATTTGAAGCTCAAAAAACTAATACGGGTCCCATTCCATCACCACGCTCAGGTCATTTTCCCCACACAAACACTGGGAGAATGTATGCTATGCTTATTAATGTAAATTTAACTCTAGCACTAACATGCATTTTTCTGAGTAGAATCTAGCAATGTACTTTTTACTGATCAGTTTTCTGTTATTTTAAGGTTTTTTCTATCTATAGAAATAATTTGATTCAAGCAAAAAGCAAGATAGAAGCTTCTTAATATAGAAGAATCGAAGTATATAAAACAAATACTTACAAATATATCAAAATATGAAGAGTGGTAATCATACTGGAGGACTTCTTTTTCTAGTGTCTTCTCAATACCTCCATTCACCTAAAGAGAAATAAAATTGTCCCAGACATTAACATATTGCACAAAAGTATATATTTTCAGTCATATATTCAGGTACAAATGATGTATTTTATGTTATTAAACAGGAAAACTTCCTGCTGCCAATAAATCCAAAAGTCTTTAGGCAAGCTACTTCCACAGCCTCAGCCTGAGGTTTCTAGTCAGGCTGCAAAGATTTTATTATTCTATCAGACTTTTGACCACTCAGTGCTGTGCTTTTCATATTGACTCGAAGCTATATGTACTCATTATATCATTGTGTGCCTTTGCTTTGAGATCAGATTCAGTATTTTTAATTTACAGATATGCTGCTCCCAAGAGAAAGCATGAAAACTTGTTCCTCCTCCCAGTTAGCTGAATTCCAGCTTTTTCCCCAGGCCATTTTGGCAACCTGTATTTGGGAGTAGGAGAGAATATATACCTTTTAAACATCAGTCTGTTTTCACTTTGTAACTACTTTCCTGTTCTTCTTCTGCTGTATAGATCATTCTTAAGATTCTGATTGCTATACATGTATTTTTAAATGATATTAAGGTGACAGACAGTTTCTTCAAGATCTGAATTTTTCTATTCTGCCAAGCAATAGCTCTCAAACTAGAAATAATTTGTAAAATAAATACATGTTCTGAGAATCACATACTATATAATATTTATCCTAATATTTCTTTGATTATGCTTCACAGTTGAATGCATAACTGCCCTATTTTCTTTCTGTTCATTATACAGGCTTGCCTAATCATTTGGAGATTGATACTGACATATCTTACAGAAATGGTCCAACAATCCTTAGAACCCTCTTATATTAGTAGTTTTGCGCACCAATCACTGCTCAAATAAATGTCACTTTGCTGTAGTTTCATAAACTGAAGTCAATATAAAGAAACTAACAGTACGGTTTGAGACATGTCTACTCAGAAATTACTCTCATTAAGTATAAAAGGGCCTTCTTCCAGGTAAACAGACATGGGACTGGAGTCTAATTTACTGAAGTCTTGCCAACTCTCAGAGCAAAATCTATTTTTAGAAATACTCACATTTAACTCTATTATCCACAGTAAAGTTACAAACAGGAGGTCAAAGGTGACAAAAAGACAAAAAGTCCTTCGGACATCGGATATGCCTTTTTTATCCCTGCTTTCATAAGATTCAATTCTTGCCATTAGCTGTGCTGGGTTTATGGAATGAACATCTCGTAAAGAAGGCTGGGAGCCCAGACTGCTGCTCAGGGCATTTGTTCGATCTTCTGGCAGCCGACTCATCCTGTCTTTGGTTACACCAGCTTTCTGTCAGCTTCAGCATCACTACCGGGTTGATCCATACAGGTGATCTCTCTAGAAAGGAAAATTCAACAGTGAATCAATGTAGCCTTATTTGATCATGTAAATTCACTGTACTTCCCCAAAAGCAAACTTGATTTTTTTTAGTTTTCTATTATTTATTTATTTATTTATTTGGAAATAGTCAAGTGGTCACGTACCTCTCAGCTTGAAGGAGAAATGAAAACACCCCAAAGTAATACAATAATGAATACATACACCAAATCATACACAAATCTGTATGTTTAAAACACATGAATGAAATGAAAAATTAAATGCCCACAATATGGTCCCGTGAGATTCCAGACCTACAGAATACTGAGGGTATGGATGTAACAAAATTCTAGAGTATTATATTGTCCTGAGGAAGAACTTACCTGAGTCCAAACTTTGTCTCCACTCCCCCAGGTAAAAATAGAGATGCAGACAGAAAACAACAGAGAAATGTATAACATCTCATCTCGCCCACCTTTCAAAAAAACCCAAAGATTACAATTTCTTTTATTTCAAATTTGTATTTCAAGATAATTGTTCTTTTTGTGTGTGTTCTATATATGTTTAAAATTTCCCTGCCAATATTAATGCAATCCTTTATTCCCATACTCCAGACCAGAGAGCTGTAGCTATGAGACAGGGTTATAATTGAACTGTAGTTCAATTCAGTGTTACATCAAATTAGAAGTAGTGTGAAAAGGAAGCTAAAACAGAGGCTGGCAAAGTTCATCCCCCAAGGCACTGACACTCTGACTCTGGAAGTTGCCTGATCCTGGTCTAAAGGAACCCAAAATCAGGAAAGCAACAGGAGTGCAGGAAAGGCCACAGCCGAGAGCAGCAGAGGCATCTGATACTGAAATTGCTGGTTTCAAAGGAAAGGGGCAGACCAGATAAAACTGGAGTGTTAAACAATCCTGGAAGGAAGTATTAGCATCATGAAACTGTGTACCATGAAATTTTAACAAGCAAAGCTCTTCACTATGCAGGGTCTCAGATTCAAAGCTGGCAGCCTTAATATACAACGTAAGTGGGAAAAACAGAAAAACTATACTTCCCAAACTCTGAACAGCCATATAAGGCCTGAATCTTATTCTAAGTTCCAACTAGAATGGGCTCGCTGAATCAACTGAACCTTATGTTAAGTGTAGACTTAACCAAGTTACCACTGATTTAACGGACCTACTGTTTTTGGGAATAACAACAGGATTTAGATCTCAGGGTCCCAACTAAGGTTAGCTTGACCCATGAACAGGAACAATCTGTTGAGGTGGAAGCCAATTTCCAACTCACCTCATCAACCTGCAACTCACCAAAATACCTTCTTTTCTCCTCCCCCTCCAAGACAGAGACTGAATACCATGGAGGGATACGGGGGGGGGGAAAGGAAAATGGGATATAAGGGATGATTTTCTGCATGTTTTGTACATTTGGAAGGAGTAGGGGGTGAGTTTTAAGCAATTTATACATGAAATGTTTGCCTTTTTTGAAACGGACAGCTGGGAGCAGTTTTAAGAAAGTGGTTAAGGTTTCAGAGGCCACAGACGAGGGATCCGGGGCTACATACAGCCCACAGGCCACACTTTCTCCACCCCAGTTTAAAACACAATAGTTCATCACAAAATTTTGCAGACAATTTCCATTTATTCCTGTATTACTAAACTTGGATCCATATCTGTCAATTTGGAAGCAAAATGGAGGCACTAAAATATAAGATGTGCATTGCTCAAAGATTACACTAGGTATGCAGAAGTATGTTGATCAGTCATTTAAAAAAAGGAACTAAACCACAAGGGCATACAATAAATCAAGAAGGACGTGTGAGCGTACAGGAACTACAGAATATTAGGTACTTCAATTTTAGTGAAGGAAAGTAGCAAACAGTAACAGAAATTTAAAATACAGAAATGTGTCCTATTCTTAAATATGAATGTGCCATTTTCATTCATCAGAAATGCATTGATCAATGGACACACGCTAACAGAAACTAACATTCTACCAAATTACTCTGCTGAAATAAACCAGTAATTTAGCCTATTTCCACTAGCTTCAACATACATACTTCTGCTTTAATCTAATAACCTCATGATTTTCCTTTAGTCTCCTGGCTGGTGACAGAACTCAAGCAGATCTGTTTACCAATTTTGTTAAACTGCACATAATTGTTTCCTTGATTCCTGAACTGTCCAGTGCCCTGGCTTGGATATTTCAGGTGATTATGCCAAAATGTACACCAAACCTTTTCCCAGCACACACAGCCCCTTTCACCACCCTTTTGCAGCAGCCCCAATTCAAAATAGGGGGTCACCAACAATTATAGTATCTCATTTCATTAACACTAGAAAAAACTGTGATGTAAAGCTTCAAACAGGCCAAGATTTGACCAAACCTTAAGAAGTGGTTTAGGTGCTAGTTTGTTCTGAAGCTGGTAAACATAGTTTCTCAACTGAGACAAAACTAAAAACTATGATTAGAAATGTCATGAGTGACCACGGTACAACACCAAGGAGAAGCAATGAAACTTCACGTGTGGATAAAAGGCTTGTTGATTGTATAATCCTGATATTGTTACATCAATAAAGAATGTTTTGTAAAAGGTTTGTGCCCACTTCAGGTTGACACACTGAAATTTAACATGTCAAATTTGGACAGTGTGTATATGACAGGATGATGGTAGATGTTCTCATACTTTCTGAGACTGACATATGCAAGAAGGGGTAGTCTGTCTTTGTCCCCTAGTCACACTAGATAAGAAACTGCAAAAATGCTGGTATTGTTTACTTGTAACTAACAAAGAAAACACTTTCCCCCCAAAATTTAACCATTTCTATTTTGTAGGAAACCCTTTCCTCTAACTTTTGAAAGGCCATCAAGAATCATTTAAATTCCAAGTATAAACTGAAACATCAAGACCCTCACCTTCCAACATATTCAATCACAACAGTCAGAGAAAGAAGGTAATGACCATCATTAAATAATAAAACACTGAACAAATGGGCTGACTGACTCAATGCTAAAAAGGTAAACAAAACCACTGGATTTTCATGCCAAAGCTTAGAAACTTCCCTGGTTCCATGGTATTTTAATACGCAATATTCAACATGAACTGTTGAATAAATGCAGCAGATGAGGTGACAGAACTCAACAGAATGAAACAGCCCTGGACTCATATTTCCACCATAAATAATACTACCGTCTTACCTACAATTAACTTTCTCATTTTCTGAAACCAAACTGGCAACCACAGCTTTGGCACATATTTTTATAAACAGGACTTTGAGTTTATGGGACATACTAGTTGTGAGAGAAACGTGTTTTTACTATGTTTTAAGCAAACATTCTCTCCACACATTCTATATACCTTCCATTTTTTCAGCTTTCCTTAAAGTGAAAGAGTTTTCAAAAAAAACCCAGAAGTTATAACCCACATAAACCTAAAATATAAGTATGTCAAACAGATCAAAATCTGTAAATTGTGCCCTTAATTTCTAGTAACACATATTTTGGGAAGCAGGAGCTATTTTCATTCTTGCTCTTAAGTGATACACATACTACGCACTTGCAACTAAGCTGAATTAATCATACACAATTCATACCAATTTGCATGTTCAAAAACAAAGGTGTAATGCTTCTCATACACGAATACACATATAGTATACTAGCTGTTTGTTATTGTGTGCCTTCAAGTCATTTTTAACCTATGGCAACCCTAAGCCAATCCTATTATGGGGTTTTCTTGGAAAGATTTGTTCAGAGGGAGGTTGCCTTTGCCTTCTTCTGAGGCTTAGAAAAGGTAACTTCCCAAGGTCATTCAGTGGTTTTCCATGGTTGAGTGGTGATTCAAACCCAGGTCTTGAGAGTTGTAGTATTATGCTCAAACCACTATATAACGCTGCTTATAGTTCGATTTCAGTATTTTTATGGCATCTTCAGTGTATTTAACAAGAGCTGGATCACTAATCACTGAGAAATTTCCCAAGTTAGCTTCAGTTTCAACATTTGAAAAACAAATTCAAGTGTCATCATCTAAAGTGGAACATTTTTGCTGCTGTATCTCACTATACTACAAAACCAAACCATCACATCTATAGTTAATAACTTTCTCACTTGTACTTTTCACACACTGGAATAGCAGCCCATCCTAACAAAGCAATCATTCTTCTCTCCAACAAAAGTCAGGCAGACAGGAAGCAACTTCAGGAGTTAAAGAGGACTTCATCATCTATATTACACATAATCTTACAAAATGGGGAAATAATTCAGTTTATTTTTTATTTTATTTTTTGTTAAAATTTTATTCATACTAAAACAGACAAACAAAATTTACATTTGTATATCTTGTACAAAATCAGTTCCTCTTATAAATAACATTATTCATACATTCATAGCTTATCCAACCATCTTGGCTACCTTGGATGAGAGATAAAAAAATTCCCAAATAGTATTTCACATGTCTGTAGTCAAATATTACTTCACATTTCCCCGTTTATTACAGCCACAATTTTTTTAAAATGATTCAGTTTAATTGGCTCAGGTATCTCACTGATTAAATTTGTCTGTCTGTTTAAGTACAGCACAAGGACAGATGAGTCATTGAATTTTAGTTCTAGGTGCATTGAAATATTAAAATGTACAGTTAAAAAGAACTGTTTAATATGCAATATAATTCTAACCCCTTTGAAGACTTAAATTCAGAGCTGTTTAATACATCAAATTAGAATAGTTTTAAATCAGTTACTTATCACACTATTTCATTTTTACATGTGCACTTAAAATGGGAAAAATGTGAACTTGGGAACTAATGCATCAAACAATAACATCTATCAATCTGGTGAATTAAAACCGCTGGGGCCCTTACACAATTATAGCTGTGTGGTTGTTGGGGGTTTTCTGGGCTTTGAGGCTGTCTTCTATTAGTATTTTCTCCTGATGTTTCGCCTGCATCTGTGGCTGGCATCTTCAGGGGATCTGGTGGCATGGAAGTGAGACAGAGTATATATACTTGTGTAGTCCCCCGGTGGGAGGACGCAATTTGCATGTGTTACAGTTGGCCTGTGTGATGGCCTATTGTTAAATGGGACACCCTCCAAGGTTGTGTTGTTAGGGGATGTGCATAACAGTGCGTTAAGTACATTAGCAATCTATTGTATTGTTTCTTGTAGAGGGACCTCCAGAGTCTGGGTGGTGTTCACTGGCATATTTTGAGTCTTGATTTTCAAGTTCTTCAGTACTGGTAGCCAAATTTTGTTTACTTTCCAAGTTTCTTCTTTCCTGTTGAAATTGTCCATGTGTTTATGGATTTCAATGGCTTCTCTGTGTAGTCTGACATAGTAGTTATCAGAACTGTCCAAAATTTCTGTGCTTTCAAAAAGCATTCTGTGTCCAGGTTAGTTTATAACATATTCTGCTACTGCTGATTTTTCTGGCTGGATCAGTCTGCAGTGTCTGTCTCACTTCCACGCCACCAGATCCTCTGAAGATGCCAGCCACAGATGCAGACAAAACGTCAGGAGAAAATACTAACAGAACACGACCTCAAAGCCTGGAAAACCCACAACCACCTATGGATTCCTGCCATGAAAGCCTTGACTTTATAGCTGTATGATTCCATTTTAACTGCCACGGCTATAACCAATGGAATTCTGAATTTTGTAGTCTGGTGAGATACCACAACTCTATGGCTGAGAATCCTAAATGCACTTTCTTAAACTGCTAACCTCAGGTCTCCATAGGACGGAATCCTTGCAGTTGCAGCAGAATCATAAAGTAACGCCCCAGTCCTACTTCCTGTCAAATGGATATACACTTGGTGGCAAGCCCTATTCAAAACTTATTGAAATTCCACTCAGTGTGCAAATAGCCCCAGAACAAACCCAAATAATCAGGCCAGTATGTCCGGGAATTCATCAGTCAGAGACCCAACATATACACTGGATTTCATCAGCCAAAGGAGGAAAAACTATCAGTTTTCTTTTATTCACTATAGAGACTGTACACAACCTTCTTAGAGGCCATTTCCACACTAGACTGTTATGGTGCTATTATTCTACTTTCAACATCGCATGGAATCCTGGGGTCTTCCGTTTAGGGAGGGCCCCAGGATTCCACAGGATGTTGAAAGCGGAATAACAGCACTGTAACAGTCTAGTGCGGAAAGGGCCTCAGCCTATCCACTCCACAGGCCCAATTCCTTCAGCTCATTCTGGCGGAGCCCAGAGGCGACCAGAGGCGCTTCTGCTATTAAAAACCCAGGCCGCTCTGCCCGGGGCCACCGGCTTTTCCGCTGCCCATCTGGGCCAGCCAGGGAGCCCTGCGGACTGGCAGAGGGCAGGCCCACCGGGTGCCCAGGGCACCACACCCCCCCCCAGGACGTCGCCTCGGCCGGCGGAGGGCGAGGGGCGACGAGGCAAAAGGAAAAACCCCAAGTGACCGGCGGGGAGGGAGGCGGAGGGCAGGGCGAGATCCGCGGCGACCTTTTGCGCGTCCCTTGGCGCCTCCTCCTCCCGCGGCGACAACAGGAACGAGGAAGGCGAGCCCGCAAACAGGAAGAGAAAGCTCCCCCATCCTGCGCTTTTGTGTCGCTGCTACGCGAGGAGAGGCGATGAAGGGCGGCACAAAGGAGGCGAGGGCGGTGAAATTCGGGCCCAGGGGAGGTGCAGCTGCTGGCTGGAAGAGCGGGGCGACGGGCGCCCGGCTTCCCTCACGCGCGGGAGCGGGAAGGGCACGGAGGGAGGGAGACACAGACCGCTTACCCAAGACGCGCCGCGCCCGCTCGCTCGCTCGCGCTGCCGGGGCAGAGAACGCCCCTCAATCCGGCCTCGCCTCCAGCGCACAGGAGGACGGACTGGTGACTAAAGGGCACGGCCTCGGCTACCAACAAACCGCCTGGAGGCCAGAAGCAGCCCCCAGGGCGGGGCCCGGAGAGGAACTGAAAGCCAGGACGACGGCGGCAAAGAAGCGACACAGACGGCGGCGCGAGGCGGAGGGAGGGGCCGCGCAGACGGAGGGGCGGGGCGGGGCGGGGCTCTCCGAGGCAGAACAGCTCGAGGAGGGCGGGGGTGAAGCCGCTGGTGGGGGGGGCTTCTGATAGCCCCCGAGGCGATGGTGGGGAGGGGGGAGCCCCGCGGACGTCCCCGGATGTCCCCCTCGTTCGGGCCTGAGAGCAGGGTTGATCGGGGCGTCTTCTGGGAACAGGGGTATCTGCAGAGTAAAATTCCGACTCTGAGCGTCTTAGGCCAGCGAGGGGAGAAGCTGCTTGGGCCGCTTCCGCACTGGACTGTTATAGTGCTATTATTGCACTTTAAACGTCCTGTGGAATTCTGGGGTTTGTAGTTTACCGAGGCCCAAGAGCGCTCTGGCTGATAATTCTGAATGTCCCTCCCTAAACTGCAAACTCCAGGATTCCATAGGATGCAGGAAGTGGAATGATAGCACCATAGCAGTGTAGTGAGGAAATAACCATGGTGTAGTGATTTGAGCCTTGGGCTACAGCTCTGGGGACCAGGGTTCAGCTCTCTTCTCAGCGGTGGAAACGCACTGGGTGACGTTGGGTGTGTCGCACACTCTCAGCCTCAGAAAATCCCATGATAGGGTTGCCTTGGGGTCGTCATAAATCAGAAAAGAGTTGAACGCACAAGACAACAGGGAGATGCTTTGCCTTCCAGATGTTGTAGGACTGCAATTCCCACCAGCCCTAGACATTACAGGCAATCATGAAGGTCGATGGGAGCTGCAGTCTGGCGACTCCTGGAGGGCTGTACCCTCTTCATTCCTTACCCAGGCGATGTGTGAATTACATCAGCCAGCTTGCTCAAGGACCTGCATGTTCACCTAGCACTGCCATCTTTAGCTTCCCGGCATTGGAGCACTTGAGACTGTTTGGTGAATTTTCTGTGTGCTGACTGAATCTATGTGTAGCCTGAAATCAATAGGCCACTCCCACATGCATAGCCCCATTGCCCAACAGTTTGGCAAATACAATTCTTTGTACTGGATTAATTAGTTTTCCACGTAAAAAGGTGTTGGTTTTTTTCTGTGCAGAGGAGCATTCAATCAGGTGAGCTCCCTCCCTTCCCACTGAGTGGTACAGGGGGAACCTGTGGCAGATTATGAGTCAACCAAGATGGTGCTGCCAGTAGTGGTTGCTGGCTTCCATGTCAGTGGGCAGGAAATCCACCCTGTGATTTATTCTCTCCAGTGAAGGAACTATCCAAGGTACTAAACCAGTTCCCTCAAATAAGTTCAGCCCCTTAGACAGCTCCTTTAAAGTTCAGACTAAAATTGACAGTGGACTCCAATGATGTGGAAACCATCAGTTGGCAATGGATACCAAAACTGAGGTGGGGACATCCCAGGTTCCACAAGCTGCACATGGGTAGAACACTTCAAAATCAGACATACTTTTTGCTGTTTGTATTTAGGCTCCTATATTCAACATACATTATGAAAAAAAAGCTGCTGCTTTGTAATCTATAAATCCACAAGATATTTAATACTTTTATTTATGTTTCACACTATCTCAGACTTTAGAGAGTCCTAAACAGGTAAGATTTTGGCAGTCTTCATTCTGTGAATTGAACAAAGTTCTGAGGATGAATTCAGGCCCATAATATTACATATCGAGAAAATTTTTGAGTACTTCAGAATTCTTCCTCGGACTAACTTGTGTTAAACTAAAATGGGGGGAGTTAGCTGATCTTGAACGCATAGGGTTGGCATTTAGTTGCAGACTTAAAAGGGAAGGCATGTTATGTAGGTTTTGGTTTGCACCTAGCTCTACCCCTAGACTTGCAGAAATAAAGAAACATACAAACATCCTCTGTATGTTTTTTTAAATACAAAATTTAGCTGTTATCAAAATGGTCCCCATCCTTAGGTGAAACAGGTTCTTTGAATTAGGGATCAATTTTCAGTGGTGTATTAAGCTAAGAAATTAACAATAGAAATTTAATTGAATGCCTTTATCTAGTTATTTTGACTAGATAACTGATGATTCTCAGTAATCTTAAACTTCAATTCCCAGAGCAGGGGAGGGAGCCATATTAGTTAAACCTACATAAATCTGATACAAGTTTGCAGTAAAGATTCATATAGTCTTGAAATTCCAAGATAAGTGCTCCTGAAATACCAGGCAGTATTTGCTATATTTTCAGATAAAGTTTTCATCAAGGCTCCAAAGAATTGTTATTCTCTTTGTCTCCTGATGGACTAGTTCATGCTTCAGTAGAATTATCTTTGAGAAGAAAGCAAATACATTCTCTCTGACCCTTAGCAATTTCTTTGCCTTAGCCCTCTTTTCTGACAGATTGCTGTTGGGCTTCATATTGGAAACAAATTTGTAAACTGACAACTCAGTGCCACAAACTCAATGCACCATATTTTTCTCTTTAAAGCAGGGCTTTCCAAATGGTGTGCCGCAACACGTTAATGTGTTGCCTGAAGTGTGTAAGTGTGTTGCCAACAATCTTGGAAATGTATGTTATTAATTATAAATCATATATTTTTACTAATATATGAAAGGTTTTCATAAGATATGTTGAGTCCCCAAACATTTTATTATTACAATTTATGTACATGTCTGTGTCTCTTATAAGGGGTTAGTTTAACCTCCGGTTTGCTAGTAAAACTGAAATTACTGTGTCGTGAAATGATGCATGTCTAAAAAGTATGTCACCAACATGAAAAGTTTGGAAAGCTCTGCCTTAAAGTATAGTTTAAATATAAAAATCATTAGAAGGCATCTAAAAAGTTTAATAAATATTAAACTATTTAATAACTATAAGTCTTGTGGATGTAACTTAACATGTGTAACCAGAAACATAAGCGTATATACTACTAGCAGTATAAATATAGCCAAAATGCATTGACCCCAGAATGGGGGAAATGGGAAAGTTCAATCCCTTATCAGACAAAGTTGGACCACCCAGTCTCATCTGTAGTTGAGCTTTTTAGTAATTATCAGACGTGTGCTGAATAATAAGGATTCTGCTATTCCTTTCATGATACTGTAATTATTATCACCATTAGTTTTGTGACGATGATGATCATAATGATGATTATTTTAATGCAATGTGTTGTATTTTTATTATTAATAATATCTGATAGTAGCAAAAATTAATAATAATCCACCTGCCAATGTTGAGCACCTAACACTTAGAAACAGTTCCAAAATGGTACCACAGAGAGAAACATGCGTACAAGAGGAGGGAACAGGAGGAGGGAACAGAATGTCAACTAGATCAACACTCCCAGCCTAAACAGAATGCCCAGGCGAGTTCTGGTGGTTGGGGACTCCTTGCTCAGAGGAACCGAAATGGCAATTTGCAAACCGGACAAGCTCAATCGAGAGGTCTGCTGTCTTCCTGGGGCCAAAATCAACCACATAACGGAGAGACTAACCAGGCTAGTCAAGCCCACTGACCATAAGCCCCTCATTGTGGTTCATGTCGGAACCAATGACACTGCGAGGCACAGCTTTTACCACATCGCAAAGGACTACGAACTTATGGGGACAAAGCTTAAGTGCGCAGGTGATCATTTCATCTCTCCTCCCTGTTCAAGGATATGACGCACGAAGGGAAAGGGCAATAGCAGAGGTCAACAACTGGCTCCGCACATGGTGTGCACCTCACAAAACTTGGCAGGAATGTTTTTGCAAACAGTCTCGCAAGGAGGATTAAGAGGTCTTTAAACTAAGTTCTGCTGGGAAAGGAGACAATATTATTCAGGGCAAGGACTCGGCGAGTGCAGGGGGGAAAGGCCTAAATGATACTGGCCAAGTAGTACAACCATCCAATGGTGGGAGGAGTGGAAACAATAGTACAGGACTTGCAGGAAGGGCCCGGGGACTTAAGTGTCTCTACACTAATGCACGGAGTATGGGAAACAAGCAAGATGAACTTGAACTAGTATAACAAAATAAATGCGATTTGATAGGCATCACTGACACCTGGTGGGATGAGTCTCATGATTGGAATGTAGGAATAGAGGGGTATAGCCTATTTTGTAAAAATAGACCTAACAAGAAAGGAGGAGGAGTAGCCTTGTATGTCAAGGATGTTTTCACCTGTGAAGAGGTCCATGACTTAAACCCAGAAAACCAGGTTGAGAGCATCTGGGTAAGAAGGGAGCAAGAAACAATAGGGATATTCTGGTAGTGGTTTACTACAGACCTCCAAACCAGACTGAGGACTTTGATGACGCCTTCCTGAACCAAATGACTGCACATTCAAAAAGGAGAGATACAGTAATAATAGGAGATTTCAGTTACCCAGATATATGTTGGCAGTCAAACTCTACGAAGACAGCAAGGTCCAGCAAGTTTCTTGCTAGTCTTGCAGACAATTTCATGGTCCAGAAGGTGGAAGAGGTTACAGGGGGATCAAATATTCTAAATCTGATCCAGACCAACAGGGACGACCTTGTTAATGAGGTAGAAGTGGTTGGATCTTTAGGGGGGAGTGCTCATGCCCTATTGGAATTTGGCATTCAGTAGGAAGGAGAAGATAAGTGTAGCCAGACACTCATCTTAGATTTTTAAAAAGCGGACTTCTGTAAACGTAAGGAGATGGATGCTGGCTGGAATTCCGTGGTCAAGAATAGTGAAAGGCAAAGGAGTTCAGGAGGCATGGGAGTTCCTTAAAAGGGAGATACTGAAGGCACAGTCTAAAACTGTGCCAATAAGGAGAAAAAATGGAAGGCATCTGAAGAAACCAGAATGGTTGACTAAAGAATTCTCAGCAGAGCTAAGCGTTAAGATAAACATGTACAGGAAATGGAAGAAGGGGGAAACCACCAAAGAAGAATTTAAGCAGGTAGCCAGGAGATGTAGGGAGGAGGTCAGAAAGGCTAAAGCATAGAACAAACTTAGGCTGGCCAGAGACATTAAAAACAATAAAAAGGGCTTTTTAAAATATGTCCACTGCAAAAGGAAAAAGAAGAAGACGACAGGGTTGCTGCGCAGAGAAGATGGCGAATTACTAACGGGGGAAGAGAAAAGGCAGAACTACTTAACACCTTCTTTGCCTCTGTTTTTTCCCAGAAAGATACTGTTACCACCGTGAACTGGTCTGGCCTTTGGTAAACTTTAGATATCATTTTTGATATCACAATTTGGCCCTGTTTTGCTACCAGCCAAGTGTTTGTAAGGCCTCCGAATAAGCACTGAGCTAGCATGGCTATTAAAGCTGACACCAAGGTGAGCCAGAAACTGCCAGATTTGCTTTAGGAGACCTCCTGAAACAAACGCTTCATTAAGGTATGCACACTAACACAAAGAGACCTCTGCCCCGAGTGGGCACCCTGGAGAGCTAGATGCTCAACTGCCAAGCTAGCCGCTTCTGCATACTGGCTGTACTATTGTCAATTTGGTCTGTAACTCAATCATGTAAATTCTGACCTTTCGGAGACATTGTCTCGAGCCCAAACCTCATTGTTTTCACCCAAGACCAGACTAGCCCATGGTCATACTTTCCCTAATAAAAACCCCCAGCTCTGAGAGTTCCTCGGACTGCTCAATCAGCCCTTTTGGACTGCTATCCAGCCTTGCTGCCACATCTCCCGGCGAGCTCCCCTCAGCCATTGCGCTGAGTTTCTTCACTTCCATGTCTGGCTTCTTCAGGACTACAAGAAAGGTGTCGTATCGCCCATTTTCCCCAAAACTCTCATTCCCTATTTCTTAGTTAGCTGTGTGGTTGTGTTTTCTTAAACTATTTGTCTGCTTGTTAATAAATATTATTGTTGCTATTTTAAACTGTCTGACTGCTCACTGACCTGAACCTGTATACATAGGGTAAAAGATTCCCACTAAGTTACCCTGCCTCTCACTAGCTTAAGAAAGTGCTTGAGTTAATTTCCCCATCCTGTGTTTTATTTGGTTATTTGGGCGCCCCTCTCGGGACCCCCAGCACACAGGGTAACAATACAAGCACTCAACCTGGCGGTTGGGGAGCAGGTGAGGAAGCAGGGGGAATAGGCACATAATAGGTAGAGAGGAGGTACAGGAATACCTGGCCACACTGGATGAATTCAAGTCTCCAGGGCCAGATGAATTGCATCCTAGGATATTAAAAGAACTGGCAGAGGTCATTTCGGAACTGCTTGCTATAATCTTTGCAAAATCTTGGAGGACAGGAGAAGTTCCAGCAGACTGGAAGAGGGCAAATGTTGTCCCCATCTTCAAGAAGGGGAAAAAAGAGGACCCAAATAATTATCGCCCAGTCAGCCTGACATCAGTACCCGGAAAGATCCTGGAGCAGATCATTAAACAGTCAGTTTCTAATCACTTAGAAAGCAATACGGTAATCACGAGAAGTCAACATGGATTTCTCAAAAATAAGTCATGCCAGACTAATCTTATCTCTTTTTATGGTAGAGTTACTAGTTTGATAGATAAAGGGAATGCTGTGGATGTAGCATATCTCAATTTCAGTAAGGCCTTTGACAAGGTTCCCCATGACATCCTTGCAAAGAAGCTAGTAAAATGCGGGCTGGACAGGGCTACTGTTAGTCGGATTTGTAATTGGTTAACCAACCAAACCCAAAGGGTGATCACGAATGGCTGCTTTTCATCCTGGAGAGAAGTGACTAGCGGGGTGCCACAGGGTTCTGTCCTGGGCCCAGTGCTGTTCAATATCTTCATCAACGACTTGGATGAAGAAATAGGGGGCATGCTGATCAAATTTGCAGATGGCACCAAATTGGGAGGGGTTGCTAATACTCCAGAGGACAGGATCAAAATTCAAAATGACCTGGACAGATTGGAGAGCTGGGCCACAGCTAACAAAATGAAATTCAACAGAGAGAAGTGTAAGGCCCTACACTTAGGTGGAAAAAAAGGAATACAGAAATATAGGATGGGGGACACGTGGCTGGATAGCAGTACATGCGAAAGGGATCTAGGAGTCTTAATAGATTACAAGCTGAACATGAGTCAGCAGTGTGATGCGGCAGCCAAGAAAGCCAATGCAGTTCTCTCCTGCATCAATAGGAGTATGGTGTCTAGATCAAGGGAGGTACTGGTACCACTCTACTCTGCTTTGGTTAGACCTCATCTTGAATACTGTGTCCAGTTCTGGGCACCCCAATTCAAGAAGGACATGGTCAAGTTGGAGCAAGTCCAGAGGAGGGCGACCAAAATGGTGAGGGGCCTGGAAGCCATGCCCTATGAGGATAGACTTAGAGAGCTGGGTATGTTTAGTCTGCAGAAGAGAAGGTTAAGAGGGGACATGATAGCCATGTTTAAATATTTGAAGGGATGCCATGTAGAGGTGGGAGAGGGCTTGTTTACCGCTGCTCCAGAGGCCAGGACAAGGAGCAATGGATTCAAGCTGCAGGAAAGGAGATTCCACTTGAACCTCAGGAAGAACTTCCTGACGGTCAGGGCTGCCCAGCAGTGGAATATGCTGCCTTGGAGTGTAGTGGAGTTTCCTTCTTTGGAGGTTTTTAAGCAGAGACTGGATGGCCATCTGCCGGGAGTGCTTTGACGGTGTTCCTGCATGGCAGGGGGTTGGACTGGATGGCCTGGTGGTCTCTTCCAACTCTACATTTCTGTGATTCTATGATTCTAAGAGGACGGTATCATGTGGGAGTTAGATTTGGGATGAGTCCCAACATTTGCAGGAGTATAGAAGATCATCTGAAAAAAGTGCTTGGAGTGAGATCCAAAGCAGCCCAATGTTGTCTAACACCATTTCTGCCCTACACTGTGATAGTGCTGTTGTTCCACTTTCAACATCCTGTGGAATTCTGGGGTTTGCAGTTTATTGAGGCCAAAGAGCTCTCTGGCTGAGAATTCTAAAGGCCCCTCCCTAAACTGCAAACCCCGGTATTCCGTAGGATGTTGAAGGTGGAATAACAGCACTATAATAGTGTAGTGTGGAAATGGCCTAAGTGAAACCTGGTTGACTGTTGAGGACAAATGGGAGAAGGAGAATGGACTGGGGTGTCTGAATCTTGGTTGGGAAGCACTGCATATTGCAACATTTTGTTTGTTACAAGTCCCATTCTTCCCTCTATTTCACAGCAGGAACTGTACGTTTCTGGAGGTTGCTAGACTGCAACTCCCATTATGCCTCACTTCTCACTGCTGGGAGGTCTGCTGGGAGTTGCAGTCCAACAACATCTGGAGGGCTGCACATTTCCCATCACTGAGGTATTTCCTTATTCATACTGTGAATGTTGTTGCTTGCATAACCAAAAGGTCATGATCAAGATCCCAAAGGGACATATCAACAAGTGTATGGGAACTCCAAGGTTAACAGACATACACACATACTTAAAGGAAAACTTCCTGGAGGTGGAGGATAAAACCTCAAAAGCAAATCAATAAAGATAGAACATTTTCAGTAGCCAAAGAGTGCTGACTGGCTATTAAGGGGAAAATATTGAAAAGTGGTTGAGTGGGCAATGGAATGCAATGTTTTTGAAGAGGGCTTTGTTGGGTGGGTGGCTGGAACCTACATGAATATTCCTCACTGCAACATTTAGGTCCAGGGCCCACTTACTTTGCTATTTGTGAAAACTAGTATGATATTGTGAGTGCAATCCAGTCTCTGGTTAAGCTGTTCATTAAATGCCCATTGAAGAAAGTGCATTTTCTGAAGGTATAAGTGAAGAATCAGCCAAAAACAAACAAAAACAAAATGTCTGCAGTGTGTATAAAGAATATGGACTCTATGATTATACCTACATCCATGTAAATATTACCACTTCACATTCCAAATAGTAATTGGAAACCACTGTAGTATTTGGAAACCAAGAGTTAAATACCATATGATAAAAAGTTGAAGAATATGGACTCTATGACTATGTCTATGTTTGTGTAAACATTACCACTTCATACCAAAAGATTTCAAGTAATAATTTGAAACTACCAGAATATGATAAGGAGTTCAACTGATCCAGTGAAATGATGGTTCTTATTTTGAAATTGAGGATTTGTTTGCACTTCACTTGTGGATACATTTAGAGAGATTAGATTAATTCAATTAGATAAAGCCAAGCACATGCAGCTCTTGGGGCTCTTGTCTTACAGCAGATAAGCAGGTCAACATATTTTACAAATACAGCTCTCCCAGCCCAGTTAGACTGTGTTAAGTGGTTCAGAAAGATATCAGTTTGAAATTTCAAAATTGTTATTCAACATTGTATGCAAAGGTGAGAATCCTCATGATCTGGGTTTAATTGTTTTCCCTCAGGGTTTTTTTTTTAAATTATATTTATTGAGTTTTTTCGACCAAGCAATATAGGAAAGGAGAATAACACAAGAATAAACGTTGGTGTAATAGGGGGAAAAAAGAGCATATTGTTCTAGTTTTACCTAATATGCCCATAAGTGCACTTCAGATGTGATCAATAGAAATTCACAATCATAGATAAGTACTTTACCATACTCTGCATAAATACTCTACCCAAGATATTCTACAGATACATTTTCAAAATGTAAGCCTATTACTCTTTCCTCAGGCTGTTCAAAAAACTCTCACACCAAATTGGTTTTGTCTAATTTGAACCTTTCTGATGCAATAGTTTGCATACACTTCTTTTGTTTAAACAGAGGCCAGTTCCACATGGGGTATTAAAAACTCAAGGGAGGACGTCCGCACCTGGGAGCGGACTGGGTCCGGACTACTTAGTGTAGTTCTGCACCTCAGCCCGCTCCGGAATGACCCCAAGTGGTCATCCAGCGTACTTTTGAAAAACCTGTTTCTTTAGGTTTTTCAAAACCATGGAGCATGCCAGTGTGAGCCTACTTCCTGTGCAGATTGCAGGCTTGCACCAATGCGAGCCTGCAATCTGCCAGGGGTGGGCCTTAGGCTGGCGAGCTTCAGTGGTTGGTCAAGACCAACTGGAAGCCGCCATTTTCATCCCCGGAGCAGTGTGGAGCGACGAGCATGCACTACTCCGGAGCAGCCTGGACCAGACCGGGGAGCCAAAAGACCAGGTAAGTAGCGTCACGAGGCGATTCCCTCACCCCGTGCAGAAATGGCCAGAGTCTGTTTCTACTGAACGTTTCCTCAACATAAAACATAGTAATAACTGATACCATTTACAAACTTATAATTAACAGAACCAAAAAAGAACAGTTTTCGATTCACAAATATTATATAAAAGTACTTCCCCCCAATGCTGACTAAACAGCCTGATTTTTAACTTATCGGTTCCCCTCCACACTAGGAAGAGATTTATTTAATCAATAAGTATTTAAGAATATTATACAACCCTGCTTCCAAATATAAATAGGTTTATATCAGAGTATATATGGACTTTCCCCAATCTTATTACATCTCCACTTTCATGATTCTTTTATTTTAGTCATCCTCTCTAAAACTCTGATTGTTACACTTTCTGCTTCAAATCTTGTTTTGCATAAGATCTTACGCATATTGTCCTCTTTATTTATTTATCAGTCTCAGTTTTTGTGTGTATGAACTCCAAGATTGGCTTCCAAGTTTTTAAGAATTCTTCATCTGGTTTGTTCTCTATCTTACATGTAAGTTTCTCAATCCCTGCAATTTCAGCCAATTTCTTTATCCATTCTTCCAAGTTTAATTATGTCATAATTGCATTCTATGGTGTGAAGAATTTCTGGTCATTCCTTTGCAAATGGAAGAGATTGAGTTATTGAATATATGGGAAATAGAAAAGCGCCAGGTATTCAGTATGCCTACTGGATGGTGTAAAACATTCTTAGACTTATTGCTTCCCAGACTTTCCATTTTTACAAGTCTGGCTCATTATCACTTTTCCTTTTTATTAAACATGTAGTTCTATTTTCCATAAACTAGCCAAAGATCACAGTAGGCAGGCAAATAATAGACTCATCTCTTTATTAATTGTTGGTGTTAAAATATTAGCAGCAACGCAAGCAAATAAGTTACAAAATGTAAAAACAACATTAACCAGGCCAGATACATTTTATTAATCATAGACAAGTTGCTGATCATTTAAGACGAGTGACAAATTTGCTTTAAGTATTAGAAAACTTGAGATTCTGCTGCTATGTTGTTTGATGCTGAAAAAGTTTTTGACAAAATTAACTATCATTTTAGTTGTAAGACCATGAAAGAATGTGGTTTTCCTTCAGAATATTTGAAATGGGTTCAAATTCTTTACCTCTCTCCTAGGGGCTTTTTTCACCTAAAATGAGGTACATGACAAAAATGTCTTCTTTCTCCTTTGATATTCAATTTGTGTTTGGAGCCTTTGGCATGTGCGATTAGGCAAAATCCAGCATTCTCTGGATTTATATGTGGAATGCATGAATATAAGGCAGTGTTATATGATAACAATATATTTTTTTTCTAGACTGAACTCTTCTTTATCAGAGTTTTTAAAATCAACAGTGATGTAGACTCGAGTCGATAGACTCAGACTCAAGTAGGACTTGCTACAGTGACTTGACTCAGCAATAAATGCTGTACTGACTCGACTCGACTCAACTAGAGACTTGAATATTTTTAATTACTGACTTGCTGCCCTCAGTTGAGTAACATAACACATTCATCCAGAAACCTTCTGACTTTGAACAACACCTCCATCTTTTTTTGCCTACTGGTCACATGGCAATCTCTCCCAAGCCCAAAGCGTGGGCTCATTTCTAAAGAGAACAGCAAATGGGCTAAGCAATGGGCTTGAGGCAGGCTCAGCAGTTTATCCTTGCTGTATGTGGAGCCTTCTAAAACTTTTCCTAAGAGCAGAAAACAAGGCTTACCCCACAGAGTGCAGGGTGTGTTTCTCAGAAGGGAACAGCAAATGTGTTAGACAAAGGGCTTAAGGAGGAAGGATCCTTCCTTCTAAAGCTTTTGAAGCTTCAGTAGCGGGGAGTAATGGGGATCCTATTCTCCACTTCTGAAAAGTAATCCAGCTTCAGAAATGGAAAGTAAGAAGGATCCTGTTCCCCACATCCAAAACTACAGATGGCAAAATCACAAATGTGGAGGGCTGACTGTGCTTAAATTGTTAAAACTGACTTTATTTGGCTCTGTTCAATAATTCTGGAATTTTGGTTGAGGTATAAAGTTGACTTCTCGACTTGAGACTTGACTTGAGACTTGAAGGTAGAGACTTGAGACTGGATTTGAGACTCAGAGTAAAAGAGTTAAATACACTGAAAATTGATGAATACCTTGAGGGCCCTTTCTGGCTATTTTGTTAACTGATTTAAATCTGAAGTTATGCCTGTTGGGACTAATACACCATCTCAGTTGTGTGCTAACTAGCACTTCTACTAGTATCCTGAAGTTATAAGATATATTTAACCATATTTGTTCCTCTGGATATTACTCAAATGATGAAATTAAATTGTTCACAGAAATATCTCTCAATTTGGATAGATGAGTATCAGTCAAAATAAGTGTTTGGAGTAAGGTTAATATACCTAAGATGAATGTTCTGCCACACATATTGTATGTTCTTGAAGGCATTTCACTGAATATTCCTCAGGTTTATGTTCAGAAAACTAATCCTGTAGCAACAAACTTATATGGAAATCTTCACTGCCCTATTTTTCACTCAAAGAGATGCAACTATAATTTTCAGAAGGGTGGTTTAATCCTCTTGAATTGTATTGGCATATAAGGCATATCTCCTGACTAATACAAACAGTTGGCAAGTACAGCCCAGTTTAAATGCCCCTTGTTAGGTGATCTTTGAATCAACTCATTAGGAACCTCTGCCAAAAACCAACATCAGACATAACTACCATGGCAGAATTCTGTAGTCCTAGTTATGTCTGACAATGCTACCTCACAAACCTACCTTTTCAGCCTTGCAGCACCCAAACCAAAGTGTTCCTGAGATGCTGCAGATCAGCAGCCTGGGAAGGGATATCTGCATCATTTTTCCAGTTGTGGAGCCTATTAAGAATATTCAGCTGAAGAGATTTCTCCAAGTCCTGCCACAACTGCTTGTCTTGATGCACCTTGCAAACAGAAGAGCACTGCAGACATTTCTCAGTGCACAGAAACACTTTGATTGGAGCACTGTCAGGCTGTCAAGGTAGGTTTGGGGGATTGTGACTGGTTAGTAATAACGGAATCCACAGATGTTACACAGAATGTAGGTCAATTTTATAATCCCATAACAACTGAACAGGATGTCAGCCCTCTTTTTTGGACTGCCAGGTTCTTTACATTTTTATTTTTTTTTTGTAAAAAAAGGAATGGTGCCTCTTGCAGTGTCTGCTGCCATTGTGGCTTGGCATATGATTTCTTGTCAATTGCAGTTTGACCCATCTGGTTATGCTAAACTAAATCCATGAGATAATCCTAAACTGAAGTTTCCAAGATAGTCCTTCACATGGAAGAGATGGACTGATTGGGATTTATAATGTAGATCAATTGGTAGGTCTGGATAAGGAAGCCAGTTTCAATACAGCAGTCTACCTATCAGCTACAGTGGGTGCATTATGGCAGTATAGTTCTCCTCCAACTTTCGCGGGTTTGACTGTCACAGATTTATTTGCAGTGCCTGTTTGCCCCCTCTCATGCTCTCCTGCCTGTGGCTGTCAGTGCAATTGCACTGGCAGTAGGCAAGGACTGAAGGGGAAGGAAGATCCAACTCCCTACATTCTTCTGCCACCACTGCGATCACGCTGGCTTGCTGCGTCGAAAGAGCAAAGGGGGAAGATCTGCCTCCCCAGCCTCTTCTGTCACTGCTGCCCACATGATCACATGGGGGGCAGCAAGAGAGCAAAGGGGGGAAGATCTGCCTCTCCATGCTCTTCTGCCTCCTCTGCCTGCACAATCGGGCATGCGGGGAGCAGTGAGAGAGCAAGGGGGGAGATTTCCCCATGCTGTTTTGCTGCTGCTGCCCATGCAATTGCGCATGTTGGGGGCAACAGGAGAGTGAAGGGGGAGAAGATCTGCCTCCCCATGCTCTACTGCCACCACTGCCCCCGTGATCGCGCAGGCGGGGGGCAGAGAGTAAAGAGGGAAGATCATTCCCCCACATTCTCCTGTGCTGCTGCCCTTGTCATCACGCCAGGCTGCAAGAGAGTGAAGGGGAAAAATCTCCCTCTCAACTCACCTGGCTGCACACGGTTATTCACATTTTTTGACTTTCATGGGGATTTTGTGTCCCAATTCTCTGCGAATGTGAAGGGCCTACTGTATTCTGAATTCAAAGCACTTGTGATGACATTTAAAAGTTCTAAACAGCTTGGGTCCTCAATATTTGAGGGAGCTCTTCTCTTCATATGTACCTGCCCAAGGATTAAGATCTGCTGGGGGTGGGGAGGCTGTCCTCTATGTCTCACCAGTGAAGTCAATGGACTGTGTCAGGAAAGGGGAGAAGCCCTTCTCAGTTGTGACATCCTAACTGTTGAAAGCTCTCCCCCTGGAGACCTAACTGGCACCAACACTTTTTATCATCTCCATGCCAAGTTAAAACTTGGCTGTTTACCAAAAGCTTTGGGCCTCATTAATGCAACTCAAAGGCTGTTATTTATAGCTTAAATTTTTTTAAATATTTTAAAAATCTGTTCTTAACTCATTATATTGTTAGACTGGGTAGAATAGGTCTGAAATTTTTCATTCTTACGTGCTTTAATGAAATACATGAAGATTCATTTCTCAGTTCAAAGCTCCTCATGGGACAGTTTTGTGTTCTAAGTGCCTAATAAATATAACCAAAGTGCAATTGTCCAATAATTAAGGACACATTCAGTTCATTAAGGTTTCATGCCACGTCATTTATTCTCCTGTCTTCATTCAAGGTAGTTATCTGTAGAGTGCCCATGTATCCTACTGCATAGAGAATCCATGATGACTGGTGGCTCTCCTGGTAGTGAGATGGAAAATTCACTCAGAGTTTTCGTCTTTAGTCTAAAGAAGCTTTCCAAGGTACTGAACCTATTTTAGGTATAGGAGTCAACACATTGGCTAGTTCCCTTAAAGTCTGGATTCAGGCCTAAAGCAGAGTCTTCTCCTTTCATCTTTTCTCTTTCTCTTTGAAAAACGAAATGTTAGGACAAACAGTACGCTATAAATGGGCTTTATTGTTAATATCCTACTTGAATGGTAGCCAAGTAGAGATTTCATAGTGCTTTTCTTGCATGTGACAAGATTAGAAGTAGTGAAATCATAAAATATGTTAAAAGTTTTTATACACAAAGATGTCTATATATAGCATGGTATCTAGCACTGTCAGAAAAGATGACATACAGTAGCAAATGCACTCTTAAGTTTATGTATGACTTAATGGAATGCATTACAGATGTTGGTAACTAACTTCAAGTGTCGTCTTCTTTTCATTCCAGTGTTTTTCTTTTCATCCCAGTGAGTTTTTTTTCAACTTTTTCACCAACTGGATTTCACTAACAGCTGCTGCTAAACTGACTATATAAAGAAAAATTCCATCATCATCTTAGGCCTCTAGGATACTAATAATAGATATGGAATACAAACTTATAATATTTCTATCTTGTTCTAATGTATTATGCAAAATTTAGTATGCATTGCTGCTTAAGCTTGTTGGAAAATTCTAGCATTCTCTCCCCAACCCTTCTTGTCCTAGGGCAAGTGGGGCTTAGCTAGCTTTAGAGTTTCTTTTTCCTTTGTGTGACAAAGCCTTTTGTCTTCTCACCTAAAGCCTCAGTCTTGCTGTTTATGTTATTTAAATGCATGGCCATGGTATCTGGTGACCAAACCATGTGATGCAGGGCAGACCTTGCGGTCACTGACCTTACATAAAAGACCACACTTCTCTCCCTTTGCCCTCTTTGCCATTTTTGCTTCTACTTCCTTCTCTCTGACCATGTTTTACCTCTCCACCAAGAAGATGGTGAGTTAAGAATAAAGCTACTATCTTTCCCAATCTTTTTGTTAGCCAGTTAGGATCTAGTTTCTCCAATGCATATATAATTATAAAATTCATTAGTAAACTTATTTAATAAGTTTGTAATTTGAAACTTCCTGCCTTGCTTTGCTTTCTAAGTCAGTTTCAGTTCAGGGAAGCCACACAGAGATTGGGACATGCTTTTCCTGTTACTCTGCTAAAAGAAGGCTGATTCCTAACAGTTTTAGCTTTCATAGAATTTCCCCCAAAGGGCTAACACTCTGGGAAACTCTAACTCCCAACAGAGCTTACATGTATAATATTTTTAAGCTTTCAGTATTCACAGGTTCTTTGATAGAGATAGATAGTTGTTTTCATGTGTGGTATTACTAACAAATGTTTATGGAGGCATTTAGAACATAATTGTCTAAAAATGAATGGGATAAGAGATAAAACTCCTATAGTTTGGAACATGGTCAGTTGACTACCATATGTCACTACCTCCACCTTTCAGGTTTATTGGAAAACTCAAAATTCTTCTGCGCTGTATGACATTACTTCTTTCCAGTTTCTCCAATCATTCTCATTGAAACCTGCTTTTGAAGAATCTTGATTTCGTCATGCAGCACCTGATTACAACAGGATCTCTTCAACTATTCTTATTTCTTCCTAATCTCCCCTAAAAGTGTCTCCAATTTGTATTGTCTCTCTTTTTTTTTAATTCTGCATTTTGTTGAATATAATACTTTCTCTTAAAGGCTTTACCAGCATCCTATACTACTCCAGCATTGGTGCCTTTATATTGTCTTCAAAATATTCCAATAATTTCTTTCTATATATTTTTAATATATATTCATCTTGAAGAAGAGCTTCATTCAATCTTCAGTTGGTCCCCTTTCTCTTCCCCTTCAATTTTTAAAAATATTTTTATTAAAAAAAATAAAAATTTTAAAAATGCGATACATTACATTGGCAACAATGTATCACCCCAACCTTCCCACTTCCATCCAATCACATTTTCCTGAGTTGATTTCCGTACATTTTGTCCAGCATTAGTAACAGAGAGAATTTTCTTCTCAGTTATATGCAATTTAAAAAATCACAACAGATTTTAATATCCCCGTCAAACTCCTTACACTATCTAGCTATCTTTTAACTAAGTTATTACATCTTTCCACTCCCTCTCAAATTTCTGAATTGATTTATTTTTAAGACATTCACCAATCTTTCATTTTGAATCATATCTAAAACTCTTATTTTCCATTCTTCAAGATTTATAGTTTTAGTAGATTTCCAATAGTGAGCATATGTTATTTGAGCTGCTGTTGACTTCCCCTTCAATTTTAAAACTACAGGATTATGGTTGGAAAAAGTCTTTGATAAAATATCCATTTTTGTTACCTCATTAGCCAATATCTTTGAAAGCAAAAACCTATCCATTCTCAAAAACAATTTATGTCTTTCAGAAAAAAAGTAAAATCTTTGGCATTCCTGTACTTAAATCTTCAGGCATCCACCATCTTTAGGTTATCCAACATTTCCAAAAAAGTAGTTAGCAACTTTACTTGTCCAAACTTGATATTTTTTCCAAGGATCTATCTAGCCATGAGAGTATTGCACTATTCCAGTCTCCAAGAAGCATCCAGTTCTAAAATATGTAGCTCAGTAATTTATTCCTTGGCTTCTTGTAGAAGTTCCCTTTATTACAGCTGGACAGTAAACTTTCACGATGAGAATTTTAGTCCCATAGTTATTGATTTGAACCCCAACATACCTGCCTTCTTGGTCTTCAGATACAGCTTTTGGGTGTCAAATTAGTATTCACGTAAATGAAAATTCCTTTTTTGCTTCATAGATGAGGCTGCAATGCATTCTATACCTCATGTTGGACAGTGTAATTATATAACATCTTTCCTCCTAATATGTGTTTCTTGAAATAAATTATATCCAATTTCACCTTTTTCAGATAACGAAATACTTTAGATTTCTTCTGAGGAATGTTCAGACCCCTCACATTCCATATCACACATCTCAAAGCCATACCAAGTCAGAAATTTAGTACACTCTACTCCTACTGTGCCTCTGGTTTAATGTTCTTCCTCCAGACTCTTTTCCTTGTCTTTGTTCAAATCTTAATCCAGTGCCAATCCTTGATCGTCTTCTTGTTCTCAGCCTCCAGGTTGCTCCAAATATTTTAAATATTTCTTTTTAAATTCTTTGACTTTCTTTATAAATTCTTTGACTACAAATCTTCTCTACATAAAGTTAAAAGAAAATCCCTCCAGATGTTTCCATCTAAATGGAATCTTGTTTTGTCTCGACTTACCCATAAGGAAAGAATATTCCCTTCTTCTATGCAGAAAGCTAGTACATATCTTGTTGAATACAACTACCTCAGCTCCATCAATCTTCAACCTCTTATCAAAATGGCACTGCAGCACTTGGGCCATTTCCACACTAGACTGTCATAATGCTATTATTCCACTTTCGACAGGTTATGGAATTCTGGAGTTTGCAGTTTAGAGAGGGACCTCAAAGGCCCCTCCCTAAACTGCAAACCTCAGGATTCCATAGGATGTTGAAAGTAGAATAATAGCACTATAACAGCCTAGTGCAGAAATGGCCTTGATCTCTAATCTGTTTTAAAACAAAATATACAACCAGATCTCTAGGTTGTATAGCAACTGTTGAAGAAATTTGATAACAGTGATCCAATTCCACTTCTGCTTCCCTTTCTTGCTTCTCCAACCAATTTGCTATAGCTTCCACCATGTGTTCCTGGATATTTTTATTCTTTTGCTCAGGAATTGCTCTAAATTGTGTAGACAATTTTCTCTCTCCCATTGTTCAATCAGTACTAAGGCTTCCAAGTCTTATTCTCATCTTCTTTCCAGTGTCTGTGTTCTAGATTCCAGGTTTTCTGATTTTTGTTCAAAGGACTGCATCTTTTCCTTTATTTGTGTCATATCCCGACCATCTGTGTCATGGCCTGCTTCATGTCTTTAATCTCAGAATTCATTTCCCTGAATTCTGTTCCAAATTCCTTTTTAAATTCTGCTATCAGTTGCCTTCCCATTTGGTCATCTGTATTCTTATCTGAGCTATCTGAGTCTTTATAGACTGGAGTTCTGTGTATTTTTATGCCATCTCTGAAGCCTTAAGCGATACATCCAGCCATCCTCTTCTTTCTGGTCTAACGGGCATTTTATGTCTAGTATTGTTATACTCCCAATTCATCAAAAAGGAGAGGGGAAAGCCAATTTTTTAAAAATCCCCATAAAAGAAAGCTAAGAGAGAGAAAGGGCGGAAATCTAATTAACCCAATCAGATTTTCCCCTTTTTTCTCTTTTCTGTCTCAATTGCAATAACTTCCATCAACCACCTGATGGCATTGTCCAATCATTATTCTCAGTAGAGAGGCTATTTGCTGCATTCCAGCACATACATGTGGAGCTCTGGTTGCATTCTCAAAAAAAGTCCTTGATATTATCTTCTTTTAAGGTAAATAACAATTACTTTATATAATTGATGTTTTATAAGTTCTTAGACAAAAGTTAAAGAATGTAAATTGATAAAATCCTTGGTAATTTGATTTAGGGTATAGTTCCAGACTTTGTTAGTAATATTTAAGGCAAAAGAAAGAAAGAACTGTATTCCTCCTTTATAATATGCAAATCAGCTACTCACAACTCTTCGGTCTTACAGGGAAGGCGAATTGCAAAAGTTACAAATTCGTCCTTGATGGGAAAGCCTTTCTAAAAGGCTTCTTTCATTGATTATAGCTGATCTGTTTGTAGAGAGAGGTTTTTGGCAGAGCAGTTGCACAATGAGGCTTGATGTGACCCATGGTCCCCCTCACCTCCTCCAGTGGTCATTCAGCCACTTAATTAGCTGTCCTACTCATGAGTTGGGGATCCCAGGACCCAGCTTATGTAATCCTCCATGTCCCCTTTATCCATGGAACAAAATTGTGGTGGTCCCTTGATTCAAGACTGCAGAAGTGTATCTAGGGTGGGGCAAGTAGGGCACGTGCCAATGCCAGAAGGGTGCAAAAATAGCCGTACTGGAAAAAATAGTGTTTGTTGAACACTAAACACTTTGGGATGGCAGGTGTCTGGCACCTCGGCCTGGCCTGTCTTATTCCCAATGGGAGGGCTGGAAGCCTGGTGGGGGTGTTGCATTGCCAGCAACAATACCTCCCCTTTCTGGCTCAGGTGGTTTGCACAGGAGCTGGCCTTTCTCTGTCCGGGGGTGGGGCTTTCTGCCAGGCTTGGCCCTTCCTCACTGTATGAGCCTGGGAGGGGGCGTGGGGCCCTGGCTGCTGGCGGCATCTGGCCTCTGAGCAGACGCTGCCATTGGCAAACTGTTCTTCCCCTCCTGGTGCTGCTGCTGTGCCCTTGCCAGGGTGGGAATTGCAGGTAGACTGGTTCAGGGCCTGGAGGACTACTCGTAGTTGGGAGGCAGGCAGCAGAGACCCACACATCTCCCCTCCCCTCCCCTTCCCTTTCTTCTTCCTTTGAAGTTCCCTTCCCGCTCCTTTGGAGGAGGGGGAGGGGGCATCTCTCCCTCAGGGCTGGCTGTATTTCCTGGGCCCTGGGGCTGGTGTGACTCAAGGGGAGGCTGGGCAGCAAAGTGGAAATCCTGAGCCCCCTTACTGGAGTAAGCTGCTTTGCATGCAGTGAGATTTACAGCTGGGTAAAAACAAACAAACAAAATATACCAGGCGTCCCTAGTGTCTGAAAGCTTCTTCTTTGGCCTGAATGAGACTCCCTGGGGGTGCTGAAGAGGTGGTGAGCAGAGAAGGTGGGGGTGTGGCATCTGCACCAGGCAGTCCGGTCCCTGCTGAGCCACCACCTTCTTGGCTTGGGACCCAGGGAGGGGCAGGGCGTGCGCTGGGTGGAAGAGGAAGCCAGCCAAGGGCTTCCCTCCCCTGGCCCAGCCAGAGTGGGTTTCTTCAGAGCTGGCTCCCTCCCACAGGGCACCCCTGTAGGCATCTCTGGAGAGGCATCTACAGGAACCTGGCCAATGCTCTCGGGCAGCCAGCTGTGCAGGATTCCCTCCCTCCAATCCAGACGTGTGGTGGTTTACCCTTGGCTGCTCCCCTGGTTCTTGGTTCTGGGAGGAGGACCGTGGCAGCCAAGGCACCCTGCTGGAGTTTCCTCTTGGGTACCTGGACAAAAGAGAATGGGGGCCTGCTTGAGTTTTGCACGTTCCATTGAAGCCAGGCAGTCAGTGAAAAGGGCAGCTGGCCTCTTCTGCGGTAAGGCTTCTCAAATTGTTAAAATACTAGATTTTGAATATGCAGGGGGGAAAGATGAGATGGAATTGAAAAGTGTGTGAATAATATGAATTATATATCTGTGTTTAAAATGAAACCAATGAGTAAGAAGAACTTGGATGTGAAGATGGGTCCCCTTCAATCTATACTATATGGCTGGAATAAATGATCTAAAAATGTAAAAATAGAAAATTTAAAGTGGTATCCGATGGAATGTATAAATAAAAGTGGAAATCATGAGTTAGGTAGAGTATTTGAAGAAATAAAAGATAAAGGATATAGAATTAGAGGTGATTTATTTAAAGAAACAGGGGAACTGCTTGGGATTGAAAAACTAACCCAGTTATTTGAAAATAAATATTGGCTGCATTTAATGGCAATAGGAAGAGGTTTATAAGAAATAAAAGGGATTGGTGATAACCTATCACATTTTGTAGTGAAAAATTTAACTTTTTTTTAAAAAATAAAGAAATATAAAAACTACAGAGCAGACTCACTGACTTACTGACATGGAAGCCACAAATGCCTGTTTTTGATGCCATCTTCTACTTGAAGGGCTAGACTTGAAAATTTAATAATATAATTAAAGAGAACAGGAATAATGAAGTTTCCCATCCACACTTAAGAGTTCGACAGCAAAGTGAGCAGGCACCCACACAGCTCACCTGATCACAGTTTTCCCCAGTAGTATGAAAAATGTTGTACTTCTATGTCATGATACGTCAATTTATATTTTTATTTATAAATATAAACCAGCATATTCAAATTATGAGCTTAATCTAATATTGGTTTAACTTGAGTAAACCATTTAAAATAAATAGGACTTGGTTGTGATTAATATTCATTTCTGTAGGTATACTCTAGGGAGGGTTAGCGTTGTCTTTTGTCATCTTTATGCACAACTGTGCCTTATTCTCTCTCTCCTTCTCATCCTCTTTTGATATTTTCTCTATCAGTGTGCAACACCCCCTCCATCTTGTACCTGTGACAAGGCTTGAAAATCCTCTTTTGATTTATAATAGCGTAGTATTTTAAACAATAACAGACACAGATATGTAGAAGGAAGTGCGATTACATTTGCAAAGGAATAGAGGACAACCCTTAAAGCTGCAGAGAAGCTGAGAAGGGGGGGGGACTGTACCTTGCTTGCACCACCTAGTGGCAAATATTGCAAAAGAATGAATAGAACATAATGTGTATCAAGATATTTCCTCTGTAAACAAAACAGCTACACATATTTACACATTTCAGAAATGTTTGTTATAACAGCTATGATTCCCAGAACTGGATACAATACTTCAGAAGTGACCAGACCAATGGAGACCAGAGCTGAACTGATATTTCTCATGAACTGGCCAATGTGTTGTGGCTGGTTCACATTTTGATTGTAATCCTCTAGAACACCATCTTTTCAACAACTACTGCTGCCAAGCCAGCTCTCCTCCATCCCATATTGTGCCTTTGATTAACCCCTCACAAAAGGGCAGGCTTTACGTTTATCTCTTTTCAATGCCGTCTAGATTTGGTTCAGTCCAGCTTTTGATACTGGTCTGGTGTTCCAGCCTGCTCAAGTACATTGTGATCCAGAGGATCTCTACCCCTTTGTATAAAGGAGGCAGGGAAGGAGAGGGAGGAGAGGAAGAGGGAAAGGGAAAGGAACAGCTGCTGCTATCAAACACCACTTGCTGCAGATCTTTCAGGTTTCTTTATTACTATCATTTTAGTTCCCAAAGGATGCTATCTACAGTATTGTAAAATATCTAATAAAAATCTTCCCTCTTTCCTCCAGCTTTCTTTATGAAAACAAGCAGATGTCATTACATTTTGCTCAGTGACGCTTCAATCCAGCCAAATGATCCCAATATCATTTTCTGATGCAAGACTAAGGGCCTTTCTGCACTACACTATTATAGTGCTATTTTCCACTTTCAACATCCTGTGGAATTCTGGAATTTGTGGTTTACTGAGGTCAAGGAGCTCTCTGGCTGAGAATTCTAAATGCTCCTCCCTAAACTGCAAACCCCAGGATTCCACAGGATGTTGAAAGTGGAATAATAGCACTATAACAGGGTAGGGCAGAAAGGCCCAAAGACGGCTACTATTTGGAATTCTTTATCTTTAATATACCATATTACAAAAAACAGTAATGTTTGTAAATTTAAAGTGCAAATCAGAGCACTAAGATCCTAAAATTTTACACTGATAAGTTTAAGAACAACCATGTGCAGCATTCTTCTTAAACTAATGTTGTCAAGATCAAGATCAGTCAAGTCATACTATGATTGCCAGGACAATATGTCAATTCTTCTAAAGACGGGGTAGGGGTCATGTTATAGAATTCCAATTCCAGCAGATTCAGCTAGTGTAGCCAAAAGTGAGGAATGCTGGTAGTTGCTGTTTACCAACATCTGGAGAGCCATTCAATCCCCAATTCTTGCAACCCTAACTAGGTTCCAAACCAGAAAGAACTGTAGTTCTTCTTTCCGGCTGCACTGCTTGGTCTGATGTGCATTTGCTGAACTTCAGCCTCTTTTCATACATTCAGAGCCAAGGAGAATCATGCCCGTAAAGGGAGGGACTGTATGAGGATTGCTGAAGCCTTGGTAAGTTACTACAGTCACGCAAACACTGGTGCCAGTCCTGGAAGTAACTTAAAACAAAATGGACCAGACCAATTGCATTTTGGAAATACTTCATATACACCCTTCGAAGAAAGGTGGTTCCCATTCTTGAAGTATATAGATTCCAATAAATTAATCCAAGTTCCACCATTACAGAAGCAAATTCTCAGAAATGATATTTTGTCTGGATGAATATGATTGGATATGTGTTATTAAAATGATGTTGTTATTAAGATTGTTATGCCATGCATTCAAGCAATCAGGATATAATGGTATTGTTATCGTTTCTATATTATTGTCATTTGTATTTTATTAGATTTGCAATTTTATTGCCAAATAAAAGTAAAAATAAATAAATAAATAAAATGGACCAGAACTGCAGAGGAAATATTTTCATTCAACAGTTTAAAGAAAGGTTATTTTGTTAAGAAGAGTAAAGAAGGGGAAAAATCCCCAACCACAATATATAAATATCTTGTCAGCAACACTTGGAGAATTTCACCACATTGGAAGAAACCCAAGGAACATCTTTGAAATGAAAACAGCAGAACAAGTTCATCCAGAGTACTTTGGCAGCTAAATACTGCTAAACATCTTCCCTTGTGCAAAATGTTCAGAACAGACCAAAGCCCACAAGGTAACAAGAATAAAAGGTATTGTGCTCTGTGTTCCTGACTAAAGGAATTCTACAGAATTTGATGTCAGGCAGTCTTAGATAGGACTCTGTGAGCAGAGGACTCACCATGGTGCCAAGCTGAAAGAGGAACCAGGCTGAACTTGATGGCTTATTGACTGTACTGTTTACAGTAACCTAACACAAAAAGAGAGAACTAGTATGGTGTAGAAAGTCAGCACAGTGTAAGGCAGAGCTTTCCAAACTGTGTGTCGTGGCACGTTAAGTGTATTGGCTGCAGTGTGTAGGTGTGTCATGTGACCATAATGAATGGAGGGGTTGCCTCTCCTGGCATTATGGTGGGCCAGGCCTGGGTGAAGGGGCTGCCTCTGCCGCCACCCCAAGCCAAGGAAGACTCTGGTGATGGTGGTGTCGGTGGGCCAGCCCCAAGTGGAGGGGCTGCCTCTCCTGCTGCTGCTTCCGTGGCCCTGGGCTGAGGAAGACCCTGGTGAGGGTGGCAGCAGACCAGGCTTGGATGGAGGAGCTGCCTCCACTTACTGAATTACTTACTATATTACTGTGTTGTGAAATGATGCATGTCTAAAAAGTATGTCACCAACATGAAAAGTTTGGAAAACTCTGGTGTAATGATTTGAGTGTTGGACTATGACCTTGGAGACTGCTCAGCCATAGAAACCCACTGAGTGATCTTGGGCATGTCACACTCTCTCAGCCCCCCAAAAACCCTGAAGGCACAGAACAACACAACAAGACAAAGAAAAGCAGTGTCTTGAATCTTTAAAATAGTTCTACAGATTTCACAACTAACTATAAACATGAACTTATATAATTACATATGTTTTTTAATCTCCAGATGGATTCAGAAAAAACAGCAGATCATGGTTTATTTCAAAGTGACACCACAAATACTACAAATGCTATAACTGCTACAAACAAAGCTATATGGTGATGGGGAGACTTCACCCATGACACTGTTTCTCTTATATCTAGCACTTTATGACTCTTCACTCCTGTGAGGCTTGAGATTCAGCTAAATGCATTAGTCCTGGTCTATTTTATTTCAGAGGCCAGATAGCTAGGCCTGAATCACTAGAACAGATAATGCTAATTTTCTAGGCCATTTCTGTTGGAACTGAAAAGACAACTTTAGTCATTATGGGGTTAATTGGTCTATTGGTGTTATAGAGGACCTTCACCTGTTACTGTTATTGGAAGCAGTTGTAAAGGCTCTATAAGAGTAGCGTTCTCTGAGTGAATACTCACTTTCTGATTTGCTCTGATCTGCTGTTGCTGCAGTTTCTATCATATCCTGTTTCATTGTGGTACTCTATTATATTTTGACTATATTTTGTATTTGTATCTTAACTTGCCAAACTTGCTCATGTTCTCTTTTAACCTTTTTTACATTAAGAATCCATATGCTATTTTTATCTTTTAACTAGAATATATAAAAGACTATTTCTCTTTCCCTATTTTGTCTTCTGAATTTCCTTTTTATTTATAACAATTTCCACACTAGACTGTTATAGTACTATCATTCTGCTTTCAACATCCTACGGAACCCTTGGGTCTGCAGTTTTGGGAGGGGCTGGCTGGGCCATTGAGTATAATGGTTTGTGTGCTGGACTGGGACTATGGGAAACCAGGGTTCAAATCCCCACTTATCTGCTGGGTGACCTTGAAAAAGTCACTCTCTCTCTCAGCCCCAGAAGAAAATAATGGCAAACTTCCTCTGGATAAATCTTGCAATGAAAACCCTATGATAAGGTCATTATGAATTGGACTAGACTCAAAAGCACATAACAAGAAATGCTTGCATTCACAGCATCTGCAATATAGATACAATCTACCACAGGAAAGTCATGCGAAGTTCCCCTAAGACACAGAAAGATGGGAAGAAGATGCAGGCTTATCACATGTGCAGCCTTCATTTGCTTTATGTGTTGCATGCTAGCTGAGATCTTAGACAAGAGTCAGTTTAGAGAGTTGTTGCACCAACTGTGGTCTGATGTGTTGATTGGTATCTGAAGTACTATCATGCCAGGGCAACCTCATGGATCTCATCCTTTTCTCTTTGCCTCTTCTCAAAGGTGGATGGCTACTAGATGAACAGTCATTTTATCTATTAATATTTGTGAAGAACACATGAGTAGTAATCAGATTTCTTAAGGAGGAGCACAACTTTTAATTCTGTTATTACATTTTCCCCAAAGCAACTCTTACAGACCTCCATGGCTGTTTACCATCTTTTAAATAACTTGTATATTGGAAATGAATATCTGCCTAGATAGGCTATCTGTAGAATACTTATTGAATGACCAAAACTCGCAGGTTACTAGACTGATGGCCAATTTCCTGGTTGAGGCAGCAAACTTATGGTTTAAACTGTCAAGTAAGGATACTTGATGTCTTATTGATAGGTACGTGTTTATGTTATAGTATGCCCAATAAAGTTGAATTGAATTGAATTGAATAACTTGTACTTCCTTTTTTTCCTTGTTGCTTTCCCCACATTCAAGTTGCAACTGTTCTTTGCTTTGGGTTGTGACAGTCCAAAAACGAGAGACCAGTGACGTATTTAAGCCTTTTACTCCAAGTCTGTACCTTCAAGTCTCAAGTCAAGTCTCAAGTCCTTACAAGATACTTCCAAGTCAAGTCTCAAGTCTGGGAGCCAACTTTATACCCCAACGTGTATACCAGAATTTCTGGACAGAATCAAATAAAGTCAGTTTTAACAATTTAAGCAGAGTTGGCCCTCCACATTTGTGATTTTGCCATCTATAGCTTCAGAAATGGGGAATAGGATGCTTCTTCCTTTCCATTTGCAAAGGCTTTTTCAGAAGTTGGGAATAGTATCCTTCTTACTCCCCATTACTGCAGCTCCAAAACCTTTAGAAAGAAGGATCCCTCCTCCTCAAGCCCATTGTCTAACACATTTTCTGTTCCCCTCTGAGATACTCACTCTGCACTATGGCCACAAGTCTTGCCTTCTGCTCTTAGGAAAAGTTTTCCAATGCTCCCCTTGTATGTAGCAGGGACAGGCTGTTGAGCAGACCTCAACACCACCTCAAACCCTTTGTCTAGCCCATTTGCTGTTCCCTCTGAGAAATGTGTTGATACTTTGGACTTGAGACAGATCATCGTGTGACTAGTAAGTTGTAAGATTTCTGGATGAACGTGTTATATTACTGAGCCAAGGGCAGCAAAGTTAGTCACAAAAAATATGCAAGAGTCGAGTCAGTGTGTAATTTTTGCCAAGTTGAGTCACTGAAGTGACTTAAGTCTGACTTGAGTCCAAGTCAATCAACTCAAGTGTTACCTTGATTTCTGGGGGTCCCGGGAAGGACACCTCAATGTGCTCAAAATATGGGGAATTAGGAATTAGCTCAGAGCACTGGCTGGCAGTGCGAAAGGCAGGGTAATTTAGCAGGATCTTGGAACCCTACGTATATGGGGTCGGGCCACGCCAAGAACTAGGCAAGTTGTTCAGTTTAAAAGATTTTATTGCAATGTCCACAATTCAGCACACACAGACACACGCACTCATCCAAGAACTATGGAAGCAAAAAGTGAGGAAAATTGATAGGGGTTTCGAGAGGATTTCTGGGGTGATACTCCACCTGATCCTGCAGACCGGGAATAGAGAGAGAGAGCGCAATGCTGGGGCTCAGCACGTGGAGGCTGAAGGGAGGCTCGTCAGACAGAGCGGCAGCAGTTCGGGATGCAAGGCATGAGTGTTCTGACAAGAAGCTCAAACTTGGGGTTTTTATAGGGAAGATTGTACCTGGAGGCTAGCCTTCTCCCAAGGAGAACAATAGGGATTTGAGTGGAGACAAAGCCTCCAAAAGGTCAGAATCAGAATTGATGAGATTTGACCAGCATTGCCAATTGTTAGAACAGTATGCAGATGAGGAGTGCTTAGTGTTTGTATAGAGCAAGCAGTTTAGGGCTGAGAGCCCTTGCATTTGTTTAATGGTCGGCTGTGTCTGGAGGGCACTACTGACTGTGCAACAAGAAATTGTTTACTGGCCTAAACCTAGCTTGCATAATTAAGACCATGCGGCCATGCCTGCCTACACAGGCTCTCCGTGATCCTTTCAGACACATGGAGTTCATCTTATGGAGTGCCACTTGGAAATATTAAACATAACCAATATGAAATTGTAGACCTTGGGCTCAGGCTAGACAATCGCAGTAACACAAGTCTACATCACTGCTAGAGACAGCCTTCAGTTGGAAGAAACATTTAGCTTTTCCTCTTTGATAGTTCTTGATCACTCTCTGAAGTGCTAAGGCTTCAGTCTTGTGCACACTGACCTGGTAGTAAATCCTATGAAAGTCAGAACATTTCTGTACTAGCCTTTGAGTCTCCTTCTAAACTGCAAACTCCAGGATTCCATAGGATGTTGAAAGTGCAATAATAGCACTATAACAGGCTAGTGAGGAAAGTAAGACATACTTTTGAATGAATGTCCACAGGGATCTAATCAGAGGAAAGCAAAATTATGGTGACAGTGATGATAAACCATTTACTATATTTAGAATTGCAACACTGGTAACGTCATTAAGAATGGTGTATCTGACAAAATGCTGCATTTGTTTAACAAATTACTTTTGAGCTCACACGCCCCTCTTTTCCTTGTTCTCACAAGCTATATTAAAGGAACTGAAAACACCAGATTGTTGCTGACTCTGCTGGGTTCAGATATATGGGAACCTTTCACTCGTTTGCTAAAAAAACTGCTGTACTAATTGGTATGACTACAGACTCAGGAAGTGAAAAATGGTCAGAGGTCAAAGTCAGTTATTTGTGATACTGACCACATCACTCCAATGTGGTGTTGTAGTACTGGGCTCCAAGAAAAGTAAATATTTTGTTTGTGGTTAGATCCTTCTTCTGAGAATTTTTTTTCAGTTGCTACCACTTAAAAATGGAAGGCACTATAGAAATGGTACACGATTCCAGTGTCAAATCAAACCCAATAAAAAGAACTTTGGTCTCACAAATATACACATCACATCATTTGCCTCACAACAAGGACATCCAGTAGACCAACCACTATAGGGATATGAATGTGAACCTACTCTTGGGCTATTTCCGCACAGTCATGGCAACTTCCAACAGTGATAGGTGATCATGGTTCCAGAAGCTGTACATTCACACAACGTCATGGGCAACCCATCACTATCTCACTGCCAACTGCCCCTAACCCACCCATATCATGTTAATAACAGAAAAAGTCCATTATTGGCCCTATTTGCATGACTGTCCTGTCACCTGGTGGTGTGCAGTTCCTCAACTGTGCCAGCTCCCATTGTCAATCCAGGAGTCCTGATGCATGGATGCACAGATGCGTCCCATGCCAACCAGTAGGAAAAAAAAGACCCCTGGAAAAAGGCAACCAATCAGGTGCCATGGGGCAGGGAAAGAGAGGAAGAAGGCATTACTATGGAGCCATAATGCGGAAGGAGCAGTGGTGCTAATGCCGCTACTCCTCTGCCGCCAAGAGACATGTGTGGGAGGGAGTGGTGGAAAACCACTCCTGTCCTGGGACTGGCAATGCCAGGATGTCCACAGATCATCCCTGCAATGAGGTGAGGTGTGGAAATGGCCTTGATATTACTGCCATTACTTCTGTGCCCTCTCCAAATTGAACAAGAGCATTCCCTGCACTGGAGTCTGTTCCTTCAGAGATTTGGCACTTGAAGGGAACCTGTTCTGCTCAGAGCAACTGTGGAAAGAGCAGTGGCAAAATCAACATTTGGTTTACCATTTCCATTGTAATGGATCCACTGACCGTCCCTGTAGCTTGGCAAATGGATCATTTTAACTCTGATAGCTAGCATGGCATACAGGTTTTTGAGAGCTGGCCTAGGGCTCTAGAGATTGCGGTTCGAATCCCTGCTAGGCCATGGAAACTCACTTGGTGACCTTGGGCAAGTCACACTCTCTCAGCCTCTAAGGAAGGCAAAGGCAAACCTGCTCTGAACAAATCATACCAAGAAAACCTTGTGATAGATTTGCCTAAGGTCACCATAGGTTGGAAACAACTTGAAAGCACACAACAGCAACAAATATAGATGTGCCATCCCCAACCCACTATTTCCCTGGACTTATGGTTACTTTTGGAACCACAGTAATCTGTCACAGGTCTGTCTCAGCACCTGTCCTCAGCAGCGGTGGGCAACTGCAGAAGGCAACTGCAGAGTGCAGCTGTAGAAGTTCCTAGGAGGACTTGGAAGGCTGCACTTGCTCTTGAAAAAAACAAATAGACAAACAAAAAACCCCAGATATTTTGTCCCCATGTGCCTCTATGGAGCATGGCAACAGGTTCACCATGTTGTCAGTTTTGCAAAAGTTCTTTCCTGGGCCTAAATTGGCGTACAATAAGTGGTGGAGATGACTTAGTGCCCCTCTTGGAGGACATTTTGGAGAATTTGGAGGCATTTGTATGATAAAGTATTGCAAAAATTGTTTTTGACCCCTCTTGGGCCAAGTGGTCTCCAAACATAGTCCGTACCCCCAGAGTCAATTTGGGGGCATTCTGGAGCCAAAATAATTTTTTTAAAAAAAAATTGCATTTTTTTTACCACTGAGGGGCTCTGGAGACCAAAACCGGCCCTGGGGGCCATACTTTGCTCACCCCAGCTTAAAAGTTTCTCTGAGTGTAATGGCTTTGGCCATAGCAAGGGAACTGTAGGCATGACAGAAATTTGTAAAGTTGCTGCCATTGTGTCCATAGTCCAAGGTTTCTGAGTGTAGATTTGGACACCTATGGATTTTTATTTTTATTTTTTTTTTGGCACCTTTCAAGGATGCAATGCTTGCTTGCAGGGACAGAAAGGCAAGCTGAAGTCAAGGAAGGCTCTTCAGTAGCACCTGGTATGTTCACAATAGCAGATCTGTGTGGGGCCTTCAGTGAATTATAATGGGCCACCCAGGTAGCTGGGTAAGCAACTCTGTGTCAGGCTGGTGGCTTTGAACTGAGTGGATAAAAGGCTCTTCACTGGGGATGAAGAAGAGGGATCCATGGAAGGGGCTCTTCTTCCACTCCCCTCCTTCATTGTTTCCTTGATTTCCTGCAGAGCACAAAGAGACTCCAGAGACCTCTAGCCTCAGGGACCTCCTACTGGGCACCCATAGTATTCCTAGTGTTAGGGTGATAGGGTGGGGGAAAAGGTAAGGTGGTCATTTGGTGTGGTGAGCTGGCAAATGAGAGAGGGTTTCCAGGAAAAAAGGGGAGATACATCTCCAATTGAGAGCCAGCATGGTGTAGTAGTTTGAGGCCCTTTCCACAGCTTACCTGATTCCAGTGTGGGTGTGCGGGGATCACACGAGCAGCCTCTTGTGAGAGGCACTCGTGTCCCCTCTGCTCCTGCTCTGCAGCAGCTCCTTGCTGGTTGGCAGGAAGCATGAGGGCTCTGCCTCTTCCTTCCACAGCGCAGCCAGGTACTTTCCCAGGCTGTGCTGGAGGAGAAAGCACGAGGGCCACGTCTCCAGAGACTCCGAACTCAAGGTAAGTGCATGTGGGGTCCTGGAGTGACACATAATCACAAGAAGCCGAAAATGATATATTGCGTGATAGGCACCTGCTGGCCCCGGCAGCATCACGCGATTGCGAGGACGTCATATGGAACGGTTCTTGCAATTGCGCGATGCTCCGGAGTCCCTTTCACATGAGAAATGGCATGCGAAAAGGGCCTGAGTGTTGGGCTACAATCCTAGAGACCAGGGTTTCAGTCCCCAGTCGGCCATGGAAACCCAGTGGGTGACCCTGGGAGAGTTACACACTTTCAGTCCCTGGAAAATCCCATGCTAGGTGCTCATTTGGGTCTCCATAAGTTGGAAATGACTTGAAATCACACAATAACAACAACATCTCCAAATGCTCAGTGGATGGTTTTTTTTTTATTTTAGAACAAGCCTACTGTTTGTTTAATCTGTGTTTTAACTTTTATATGTTACAGTTTTAACTAAGTTTTCTTTTTAAACTATTGTAAGCCGCTTTGAGTCTTTTTGAGGAAAAAAGCTGGATATAAATAAAGATGATGATGATGATGATTTCAGCCTAAGTATACATTTCAATGGCCTTATTCAAGGGCTACATAAAAACAAATTCAAACAGAAATGACAAATTTAAAATAAAAAGGACAATACATAATTATACCATAATGTCTACATAAAACATCATGATACATTTAATTTTTGTCTATTGGTTAGCAGCAAAAATTTTGGGAGCTGAAAATCTCATTCACTTTGCTGGACCAACAAGAAACTAGAGAACTAGGCTCAAGGGCTTTTTTTGTTGTTTTTTTGTTTTCTATTTTAGTAGATGGTGAGAATAAAAAAGGAGAGGGAGAGAAGAGAGAATGAAATTGCCTTCAAGGACATGTTGTTCAGAATGAATTTACAAAAGTGAGAGGAGAAAAACGTTTTGGTGGAAGTGGAACATTCTTCCTTTGCTTCAACGGTAAGGCCACTTAGCTTGGTAACTCGGGGAGTGACTCCTGAAGTATCCAGCTTCCTCTCCTGGGCCGCTTGGTGGCAGTTTTGAGTCTGGCTAAAAATCTTTACATGGTTTTCCAAATTTTGTAAGAACAGGGTAAAGCAATTTCTCCCCTCTACGCTGAAGCCTGAGAAGCAAGGATCAAGTTCCAGGTGGACACAAGGAATGGTTTCACCAGAGGAGACAGTTCTGTCCATCTATCATGTCCAGTTAGTAGCATTAGCTAGACATATAACAGTTACAACAAATGGAACAGCTGTATAAAGTGTGATGTGGCTTATAATTGTCTTACTAGATAGATAACATAAGTTGTAGTAGACAACTTTAGTACGATGGAACCTAAGAGTAGTTAAGAGTCTAACATAATTCTAAAGTCATGAGTTAATGGTCATTTTCACACTACACTGTTATAGTGCTATAATTCCATTCTCAACATCCTGTAGAATTCTGGGGTTTGTACCTTACTGAGGCCAAACAGCTCTCTGGCTGAGAATTCTAAATGCCCCTCTCTAACCTGCAAGCCCCAGGATTCCATAGGATGTGTAATAATAGCACTATAACAGTGGAATAATAGTGGAATAATAGCATTATAACATTGTAGTGCGGAAATGTCCAGTGAATGACCTCTTTGACTCCTGAGATGGATAGCATTGTTAAGCATCTAATAATGAATTTAGAACAACTGGTCATGAATTTGTCTGCCTTTGGGTACCAAACAAGTTTGTAATTGCATGGGGTCCCCAGTTTTCTTAAACTGAGATCAGGAAAATAAAATGAAATGATGAGTAATACATATGCTTTACACCCTGAAACCCAGCCTTGTCGGTAATTTGTTAAATTCAAGAAATGAGCAACAAGTGTGTTAAATTGTACATATTAAATCCAATTGAAAAACAAGTGAACAGTGGATAAACAGTGGATAAACCATCACTGTAAGAATTAAACACAAAAGTACCCATAGGTGGACATACCAAAAAATTAAATAACATTGAGTGAAATAAAAAAATGCCAAAATTTATTTATGGTACCTGTTTCTTCTTGTGGGCACTATCATTCATGATCTAGTGTGCTCAAGCAGCAGTCAAATTTGGTAGAGACCAATGGGACTGCTGCTTAGCCTGGGCTGCCATTTTAATTTCTCATAAGTCTCCAAAATGATGCTAACTTGGGGGCATTAAAATGAGTGCGTACACCTGCCAGTAAACTACATCAGTAAACTGCAGACAGTGGAATCTAACACTGCAGGAGGGCCCAACATTGTTGCTCAGCTCCTACTCAAACCTCCTGCTGGTCCTGGTACAAATGCAGTAACAAAGGTAGCTCTATTGGTCCATGAAGGGGGAAAGAGAACCACAGGCTGAGAATACCTTTATCAGAACCAGGTTAAAATGCCAGTAAATTGTGCAAGCTTTTGAAATCTCCAGCACTCTTCATCAGGCCACGAGGCACAAAAAAATAGGGGTGGGCAGAAGCTGGAAAGTCCAAACACTTGGGCAGATGTTGTAACTGCATGGTTTGTGGTTAAATTTAGTCCCACAGTGAATGAATCACTGGAAGGTGTGTAGGTATCAGAGTAACTCTACTAATGCATACTGGGATAGGGAGGAAATGATGGCTCAACATTTTAAAACAAAAAGTTAGCCGCAACTTGGCAGCTCATGAGGCTCACAAAATGATGGCAACAGAGGAGGATTTAGGCTTTCCAAAATATAGTTACAACTTTGGTCAGGTTGACATGCGCATCTACATTAGGTGTGGGGAAATTTGGCTTTCCAAATTTTGGAATTCCAGTCCCAGAAGCTTCAGACAGCATGGCAAATGGTAAGAGATTCTCAGAGTTATAGTGCAAAAGTTTTCCACTCCTAATCTACATCATTTGATTTGTTTGTCACTTGAATCACCAGTGAACCAACTCCAATAACAAGTGTTGAGATGATATGAAGTGCTCTCAACATTCAACTTGTGGGAGGTGACCTGTGCAGTTTATCATGTTGGTTTACATGAATATGGTTATGAGCACGCATATAGAAAGCAGGTTTCATGCGTGATTTCTCACACACATAGAGAACACATTCTGGCTTGACAACTGCTATGGAGAAAAGCCAGTGCAAAATGTTATGGCAAAGGCAAAGAATTTAGTTCCCAAGAATACAGAGATCATAGATCAGTCAACAGAGAACAGACTTTGTAAGGTCCAAAGTCTAGTTCCTGGCACTCCTCCCTTTAAAAGGGGTTCAGGTGGCAGGGCTTAAAAAAGGCCTTTTTCTGCTAAAATGATCTTTTGGACCTTTTAATTTAATTCTGGATAGATCTAGAACTAAGCGATAAACACATGACCTACCATATCTTGTTGGACTGTAATTCCTATTAGCCCAAGTTAGCACAGCCAGCAGTGGAGGGACACTTGCACTCCAAGATCATTTGGCAGTCCATAAATTCTCATTCCCTGTTCTTGGATAAAGACCCATATATGAGACTTTGAAAGATCCCTGCACCCACTGGGCAACCCAGTCTAGGTCATACTGGACTGATCAGAACTTGGAAAATTTACTTTTTTGTACTGAGACTCCTAAAATCCCCTAACCACCATGGGTAATGACCATTAATTCCAAAAAGTATCTTTCCAAAAGCTCTGAGCTGACTCTACATAAAGGTTATCTGCGCACTGCTTCATACTGTCCTTTGGAAAACTTTAGTTCTGTTTCAAGAAGCAGCTCAAAGATGGCACTGACTTAGGCTGAAAGACTGAGATGGTTAATGAATATATTTTACTGAAGCAATCATGAGCGCCATTTCATTACAAGGAGACTGACCTTTGTTTGGTAGCAATGATGCATTGCAGAACATGGACGTCATATGGTATTTGTTTAACTGAGATGTCAGAGAAGAATGCTGTCATTCTTGGGATACTTATAATTTTTTATCTCAGTATTGCTCCAGAAGAAGCTGTCGGTGGTGGTTTTGTTCTTGTTATTGTCATTGTGTGCCTTCAGGTTACTCTTCGCCTCTCACAGAAGATATGGTGTTTCCTGAAGGGGCCTTGCCTGGGCCCCTGAAGAGCTTAGAGCTATAATCACAATGTCTGCCTGCCTCCAAGATGACCTTTCACCTAGGATACATTCAGAATTAATGGTCTGTGTTCTAAAAGGGAGGAAAAACAGTTGCAACAGGGAAGAAGAAGAAGACCTCCTCCACTAAGAAGACATGTAGCTGACAGCATGTATATAAGCTATAGGCAGAAAAGAATTTCATTGGATTGGACAGTTCCAGTGAAAACAACCTGTTCACATCTCTTAAAACTTGTTGTGAGAAGAAATGTTCCTTGCCTCCAGAATGCACACATTTGAGAAGTTTACAGTGCATTTTTGGAGGAATAAACTGCACAAAAAACAATGCATGCAGTCTAAGCTGTAAACTTTAACCTTGCAGGAAAAAAACCCCCACAGGCATGCATTGGTCTCTGGTGAGAAACGATATAAATGGGGCAAAATATATAAATAAATAGGAACATTAGAAAAATGCAAACAAAATTGTGCACAGAATTCCATGTGGAAAAAAACATACCATGACCAGAATCCTTTGTAATATGTAAGTTCACTGAAAAGTGAACTTTTTTTTGTCTAAAATGCAATCTCTACATTCAGTTCAAGGTTGCAAAAGTGGAGTTGCTCATGTGCTACCACTGTGCATGCAGATGTACATTTCACTCTGCTGAAAATAGTGGTAGTACTGTTGAGAGTGACCTCCAGTTGTACATTTGGTTGCATATTCAGCTGCAAAAGGTGGCCATTCAACACAATAGTCCTGTAGCACAACCAATATATAACACCACATTTAGCTATTTATGATATGTAACCATGGCGTAGGATTTTAACTACAGTCTTGTAACGCAGTACAAAACAAAAATAAGAACAAAATAGAGATGAAATATGGAGAAAATGAGGCTGAAAAAAATTTCATATCCCTATTATGAGTCTTTGGTATCTCAGACCTTTCTTGAGTGAATAAGTCTTAATAGGTCTCCTGCTGCTCATTCCTAGCTCTAAGCCACAGACACCATGTGAGATAGGTAAGGCTAAGGGGCAGTGATCTGCTCATGACCATTCAGGATTAACGTGGATGATCACAGGCATCTTGTTATGTTGTGGTAATGAGTTTTCAAGTTGGCTCTAAGCCCTTGATCCCAGAATTTTCTTAACAAGATTTATTACTATTGCTTTGCCATTGCCTTCCTCTGAATCTGAGAGACCATGACTTCCCAAAAGGTCATCCAATGGGTTCCCAAGGCTGAGTGGAGATTTGAAGCCTCCCAGAGTCCTAATCCAACACTTAAACCACTACACTGTGCTCAGTCATCTTGTTCCAGCTTAAATCCAGCATTCTGTCAACTGCAATACAGTTACTCATGGCATGTCAGGCTCAGTCATTGCTAGTCACCTCGCCACCCCTGCATTATGCCCAAAATGTATATAGAGATTATTCTGGCTGGAATAGGACAAAACAGAAATGGAGATCTCTTTCTTTTACTGCATTTAACCAACTTGTAGAATTGATGGGAAGGAAAATACTCCCCATCTTTAAATATTGGGTTCTCTTTCTGACCTACAAAAGCCATCCTGCTGCTGTTCTTTCCCATTCCATATGCCATATAATTGTGGTGGACTTTGAAACATGTTTTAAAAATGTGGCATTTTTAAAACCATGAAGGCATTTTCCCTGTGGAGAGAATCAAGAGAATGGCCAGTACGGTTTCTGGGTTCTTGAACATAACATCCTGAAGGCTTGGTTGCAAAGAAGAAGGGTGCCAATGAAAACTAGGGAACAAGTGGCAGGTCACAGTTTGGTCACAATTCGCTGTCTACAGCGGACAATGCTGGAGGCTTAAGCATTTGTAAGTAAACGCAAAAGTCATAGAATCTCCTGCTGAATTTAATGTTACGGTGAGATACGATTAGGTGCTTCTGCTCCTTTTACAAAATTAATGGGCCAAACCTACATTAAAGCAAAGGAGGGGACATTTGACTTGGATAGGGTCCAAATCTGATCTGCTGAGTGTCCTCCACTTGCCTTCTACCTACTGCCACATCCCCTTTGGATTAATCTTGAGGGAGAAGGAACCCCTACTATTTGCAGTCCCTGATGTTATACTGAAACAGAAATAGAAGTTACCATCTGTCCCTGTCATAGCTTTTGCTTCTATTCATGTGAAAGTGAACAGGAAGAGAAACCACCAAATCAGCACTTTGGAAGCCAGTGCTCCCTTCCCCCAGGTAGGGATGTAAATCTTCACAAATTTCAGAAAAAGAATGAATAATTTTATTATTTTCCTTCTTGATGAAAAAACATTGTCATAAACTGAGCAGATACATTGACTGAGATCCTGCATCATGTGTAACTTTATGATGACAGTGCTTTGTCACTGACACAATACACAACCATGTTAGAGAATTGTAATACTGTGCAATGGGGTACCACACAAGTAGTGTGATGTGGCAGCCAAGAAAGCCAACGTGATTCTTGGTTGCATCAATAGCAGTATGGTGTCTAGATCAAGGAAAGTAATAGTACCACTCTATTCTGCTTTGATCAGACCTCGGCCCTTTCCGCACTATGCAATTAGAACAAGATAGTGCATCCTCTCATGGAGGTCGTCTGCACCTTGGAGCGGACTAGGAGCAGACTACTTACCGGAGATCCGCACCTCAGTCCACTCCAAAACGACCCCAAGTGGTTCTCCAGTGTGTTTTCTAAAGACCTCAAAAAACAGGTCTTTATTTTCCTGGAATGCGCCATTGCATTCCTGCTCCATTTTACAGATTTGCAGGCTTGCACCAATGAGAGCCTGAGATCTATGGAGGGCGGGCTTTAGGCGTGGTGAGCTTCAGCGGTTGGTCGGGACCCATGACCAACCGGAAACCACCATTTTGGAAGCCGGAAGCTGCCATTTTGGAAGCCGGAAGCTGCCATTTCAGAAGCTGGAAGCCGCCATTTTGGAAGCTGGAAGCTGCCATTTTGGAAGCCAGAGCAGTGCGGATCTACAGACCTCACACTGCTACAATTTCCTCTGGACCAAGGAGGAGACCTGTGGAAGGGCTTCAGGGACAGTCCGCGTTGCTTCGGACCCCAGAAGAAGCAGCAGGTAACAGCACGGAGCGATTCCCTCACCTTGTGCAGAAAGGGCCCTCATCTAGAATACTATGTCCAGTTCTGGGCACCTCATTTCAGGAAGGATGTTGACAAGCTGGAACGTGTCCACAGGCAGGCGACCAAAATGGTGAAGGGTCTGGAAGACATACCCTATGAAAAGAGGCTTAGGGAGCTGGCATGTTTAGTCTGCAGAGGAGAAGGACATAATAGCCATGTTCAAATATTTGAAGATGTCATATCAAAGAGGGAACAGGCTTGTTTTCCACTACTTCAGAGACTAGAACAATGAGCAGTGGATTCAAACCGCAAGAAGAACTTCCTGATGGTCAAAGATGTTTGGCAGTGGAATATGCTACCTCAGAGTGTGGTGGAGTCTCCTTCTTTGGAGGTTTTTAAACAGAGGCTGGATGGCCATTGTTGGGTGTACTTTGATGTATGTTCCTGCATGGCAGGGAGTTGGACTGGATGGCCCCTGTGGTCTCTTCCAACTCTATTATTCTATGATTTTATGAAGCACAAGTTCTGTGACCAGAGACCTGGCTTCACTTCCTCCTCACATTTTCTCCATAGGGAAGCATCTCAGTTTGCCCTGAAAGCCACCTGGGTGCACCTGGCTTCATTCTCTCATTGCTATCCAAGCACTGGGACAACAATGGGAGAGCAAAGCCAGGTCCCTGGCTATAGCAGCTGTTGGAAGCTCCAACTGATGCTTTAGCTGGGTATCAGTGACATCACGAGGGGATGGCCATGCCCTTGATGTCACATGGCCTCTGGATGTGAGGATTCAGTGCAGCACCCCAAACTGGTTCCCTATGCCTGCATTAAAGGAAAGTTGAGAAGAAAAGAGAAGGCATTTGTGATGGTTGAGGTGAAAGGAAGGTACAGGTGATGAGGAGCATGGAGGAGGATATAGAGATTTTCTGGAGATGGTACTAGAAGTAGTGATGACAAGAACAATGACAACAACCAAGATGATAATGATAGAGAAGGAAAAGGAGAACATGGATGATAGGTTAATATGATGATGGAAGATAAGATATAAATGGAAAAGATGAGCTTAGAGGAGAAGAAAGAAATGATGGTGCCTAAAATGATATCATCATAGCATGCTGTATAGTGGTAATACTTACAATGTCAGTCAGATGGCTACTATCCTACTGAGAGCTCGTGGGTATGGAGATTCTCCATATAACAGTAATACTTCACTAGTAAGTGTTTCTCAACATGACAAGTGGGCTTTGAAGAATTTTCAGTTGGACCATTATGGAAGGACATTCTTGTTTTCCTGCTGTTGTTATGAAAAGAAACACCAAGTCAAAACTACTCTGAAATCTATGCTGAATTAAGCAAATGCCACAAATATATGAATAAAATGTAGTAATCCCTGGACTTCAACTTCCTATTGTCTAGCAAGTAGATGCTCCCAGCTGCAGCTCTGCAGTGAGGAGAGCTTTCATGGCAAAAGTACTGGCTAGAGGAAACTGTGGCTAAAGAAACTCCTCCTGAATTAAAGGGGGAATTTGGGATCAGCCATCATGGTCTGTAATTACCATTACTTGCATTTACTTTTGAGTAAGTGCATTATGGCAGGACAAGGGAGTGACATCTTTTGCCTTGAAACATAGCTGTTTGGATCTGATGGCCCCATACTGGCAACCTGCAATTTTAAAGAAAATTCATAAACTTTTGGAAATACAAAAGTGAAGAATACTTCTGACTAAAAAGGAGCAACGGAGTTTCTCCAGCCACCTTCTTTTTTCAGTCAAGAGCCAAGTAATTATGTTCATCCCACAAGATCAGGGTAAATAAATTAGAAAACTGGGGTCTGATTTGTTTAAAAAAGAATAAAGATCGAAGTGCTTTTTTTTTTTTTTTTGGATAGACTCAATCTCATCTTATTTGTAAGACTGAACTGGATTTTAACAAGGAAAAATTAGAATGTAAGAAAGTACAGATATTTTTTGATGTTGATAGGACTGACTTGCTGGTGGCTTTTGGCTAGACAAGAGAAGAAGTGGTTTTTTAACTCTGACATTGCTAGATTGACTGAAAGATGGAAACTTTTCAGGAACTTTCTCACGACTTTATAATGGATGATTCAGGACCTACATTCATGTGAGAAGTGGAACTCCGAAATTTGAAAAGGAACATGTTTAGAGGCCCTGAGAAAAGAACTGTGGGTAGACATACGATAAGATGGGGATACAGAAGTTAACAACGAAGTGGAGGAGGTTGAAAATCATATGGAGAGACAAATTCAAGTTGAGCTAATGAAGGTATTACCTAATTGGAAGCGATGAACAGCCAAGAAATTCTGGTTTGAGAAATAGGGATTATAGCTTAAGGGGAGGGGAAAAGGGGGAGGCTAATCTGAAACTGATCTATAATCAAACTACATTGATGGATGAAGAAACAAATTGATTTAGCTTTCAAGACTGAAGGGTGTAAGAGAAAGATGGGGGAAAAAGCATTCTGTTTCAGAACAATTATCATAAAATACCAAGTGGGAAACTGTAAATATTAGTAAAGGGCAAGGAAAGGAATCTGAGAAGATGACAAGGAGTGGTGATGGTGTGGGAGGGAAGTTCATGGATAGGAAGGGTACAAGGGAAAAGGGAGTTAAACTCAAAATGAAATAGGTTTAGTTGAAACTAGGTTATGCAATGGTTATAGATACAAGACAATGAAGCCTGGATTTGGTTAATAAATGATAGAAAAGACTTTACAATATAAATGATATAGAAACATTTGGATTTAGTGGTGTTATATAACATGTAATAGACCTACAGTTTTAAATAGTGAAAATATTATGTAATCAAAGTCAGCAAGTAGCATTTAGTATTAAGATTAGAAAATGCAATGTCATTTGTCACATAAACATAACATGTAATGGCATGTAATGGAAAGTAATATTGATATACTATGCTAGATATGTTAACCTTTGGTAGAAGAGAGTTCATTTTCTTTTTTGGGAAACAAGAACTGGAAGAAGGAAAGAAGAGAATTGTTGGATATTATCCTTAGGAAGCTTAAAGCAATTTGATTTTTATATTCCATTTAAAGGAAGAATGGAAGTTGATCTCTTTTTCTTTTTCTTTCTTTTTCTTAACTTTTTACATTTCTAAATCTTATATCTCATATTTTCTTCATGTTGTTTCTTTCTTTCTTCTTGCATATCTGTAGAATTTGATGCTTTCAGAAACTATTAATAGAAATCTTTTAAAAAGTAAAATTACTTATGGGACAGAAAGATCACCAGTCCTGCTTATTGAACTTGACACTGACTTTGTAAAAAATCCTAGTGAGCAATTTTCTGTAATGCCTAGTTGTTAGCTCAGCTCACACTATAAAGGAAGCATTCCTGTCACTAATCTGAAAACTGCTTTGTGGTTGAGGAAAAGGGTTGCTCCAGACACCCTAATGGCTACTTGGATTTTGTGGGCAATGCATCAGTCTATTTAGAGAAATGCTTTATTGTTTTAAACACAAAAGTAATCAGTCTTGGGAGCTTTTGGTTGCATTCAAAAGGCAAAAATAAGAAAATGTTGTATCTGTATACTGCTTAAAATAGCTGAATCCCCTATGGTGATAAAGTGCAAGATTACAGTTTTTCCCACCAAAGCAACATCCGATAATGTCTCCATAAGCAATGACATCATACTCTAAAAGATTTCACATTAAATGCAAGTTTGAAGTCTCAACTGTCAGTCTGGGATAATAGGAAAAAAATCCTTTTAGATCTGGCATTGTAGACCTTGTACAAGTTACTTTTTTGGATTGCAACTGTCAGAATTCTCAAAAGCAGCACAGCTACATACTGTACTGGCTTGGAGATTTGGGAAGTTCTATCCCCTTCAAAATAACTTTTTCTCAGTCTAGACATGGATGGGTTGTGATCATGTCTCCCAGGGGTTTTTAATTTTCTTCTGAAGAGCTGCAGGAAGAAGCCTAGTATACATCAGAATCATGATGCAGAGGGTGAAGGGTCTAACCCAATCACCCTTGATCCCTTCTCCATGGAAAATTATATCAGAAGTTGCCAGTGATGTAGACTCAAGTTGACTGACTCGGACTCAAGTCAGACTTAAGTCGCTTCAGTGACTTGACTCGAACTTGACTTGGCAATAAACGATGCACTGACTCGACTCAACTCAACTCGAGATTTGTATATTTTTGATGACTATCTTGCTGCTCTTGATTCAGTAACATAACAGTCATCCAGAAACCTTCTGACTTTGAACAACGCTTCCATCTCTTTTTGCCTCCTGGTCACATGACAGTCTCTCTCAAGCCCAAAGTGTGCGCTCATTTCTCAGAGGGGAACAGCAAATGGGCTTGAAGGGGGCTTGAGGTTTGCTCAGCAGCCTGACCCCACTGCCTCTTGGAGGAGCCTTCTAAAACGTTTCCTAAAAGCCGAAGACTAGACTCTCCACTAGAGTGCAGGGTGCATTTCTCAGAGGGAACAGCAAATGTGTTAGGCAACAAGCTTGAGGAGGAAGTATCCTTCTAAAACTTTTGAAGCTTTAGTAATGGGGAATAAGAAGGATCCTGTTCCCCACTTTTGAAGCTATAGACTCTTTTATGCCCATTGGCACTAGCTTCCAGCTTTGGGAAGGGAGAGTAAGAAGGATCTTATTCCCCACTTTTTGAAGGTGCAGGTGGCAAAACTGCAAATGTGGAAGGCCAACTCTGCTTTTAAAACTGACTTTATTTTACTTTGTCCAGAAATTCTGGAATATAGGTTAGGGTATAAAGTTGGCTCCCAGACTTAAGACTTGACTTGAGACTTGACTTGAAAGTATCTTCAAGGACTTGAGACTTGAAGGTAGAGACTTGGTACTTGACTTGAAGCTTGGAGCAAAAGATTTAAATTCATCTCTGGAAGTTACTTTTAGTATTAGCAAGAAAACGAGATTACTACTGTTCTACATTTTTAAGGAGAACAGGGAGGTCTTGCACTTGCAACTCTAGTTATTCATTTCTTGGGCACCTTTTTCTAAAAAGAACGTAGGAATCCCACAGAAAAGTAAAAAAAAAAATAGAAAACAGGGTGGGCAATTACACTGATCCAGAGAGCAATTTTATGCCCTTGGGTTCTGGGGTGTCTGGATAGACGGTCAGAAATTCTGGTGGAGGGAGATGGGAACTGATTTCTGGTTTTGAAAAACTGTTCCTTTTTTAAAATGTCAAGCATGCAAAGTATTTAAAGGCAGAATTGGCCCTCTGGAGTTTCAAGAAGGGCAATTGGACTTTAAAAGAGCAGAAAAAAGGTAGCACAGGGAAAGTTGAGGCTCTGAGGGCAATCAAAATAACTTTAGAAACTGCATGCAACTCCAGGATTCCACTTTGCCCGCTCCAGTATAAAACAACACCCCTGAAGGACAAATAGTAGAGATTATCAACCGGCCAAATATCATTTAAAAAAAGTGCAAATTAAGATATTTCTACAAGCCTACTTTGGAATTGATTTTATATCAATTGAAAAGAATATGTTCACAAACAAAAAGTATCTACCTGTATCAGATTATTCCACCATGTCTTTGTGAGTACTTTGAGGAGTACATAGTCATAAGGATTGTACGTAAAGTTGTTATATGCGTACAAGTCAACCCTGAATTACGGTAACCTACTCTAGGGTTTTCTTGGTAAGATTTATTCAGGGGAGGATTGTCATTTCTGTCCCTCTAAGACTGAGAGGGTGTGGCTTACCCTAGGTCATCCAGTGGGTTCCCATGACTGATTGAACTCTGGTCTCCTGCAATCACAATCCTACTTTCAAATCACTATACCAGCCTTTTACAACCTTTTTACACTGGAGGAACCCTTGAAATTATTTTCAGTTCTAAAAGAACCTCTGCATAAAAATTATTCTATCTATAGCTCAAAGTATGTTAGCATAATCAGTAAGCTGTAGATATAGTAATCCAGTAATAATTGTCAATGCTTTTTTGAGTAGACAGTGATATTTTTCTGTGGATCTGTTTATTTTGACCATCTTCTAAGCATACTATTTTTTGTGCATGATTCTCCTTCCCCACAAAGAATATCAACTCTAATAGTCAGTAGTGTAGGTAGAAGGATGAATTTCCTACTTGATTTTTTTTTCCTTATCCAAGTAGGCTTAATAGTTGTACCACAAATTTCTATTCTACAAGATGCAAATGTGGCATGGTATGTGTGACAGCAGTATGGTTTTTTCTGTTCAAAACTAAAAATGAATTTTTGGTCCACTATTCTTTTTTAAAAAAGGTAGTTAAGCTTAGCTTGCCTTTCTTGAAATTAAACTTTCTTTCCTTTTCATAGTCTTAAAAATTCATATGGGAAACATAATAAAATTCAACTGAATAACTGGCTTAAGCCAAAATGGAATTTAATTTTTCAGTAGATTTAATTTAAATAAAGGTTCTAAATTTATTTTACAATGTTTAAAATCAGTTAAAGCAGAGCTTTCAAACTTTTCATGTTGGTGACACACTTTTTAGACATGTATCATTTTGTGACACAGTAATTCAGTTTTACTAGCAAACTGGAGGTTAAATGGTGCAACGGCAGGGGAAAAGGCAGCTCCCTTCCACCCGGTGCTGGCTCTCTGCCATCACTCTTGCCAGGGAAAGGCCCCAATGAGAGTGACGGCAGTGGACCAGCTTGAGTGGGTGGGGAGTCTTTCTAAGCCAAGGAGGGGACACACCAACACACTAATGTATTGTGACACACCACTTGGAAAGCCCTGAATTACAGACTGAAATGTTCAAAAGTTGCGAAGTTTAAAAAATGTTTAATTTCAATCAGGATCTCTTGTGGAACCCATGGCAAGCTCTCCTGTAACCCTCAGATTCCAGAGAACCTCAGTTGAGAAACTCTGCACTACACTATGTTGGCTCTGACATGCACACACCAGTCCTTAAATACATAGGCTCTACCAATAAAAAGACAGAGCGCTAGGCCATAACCATATTATCTGAAGTTTTCATCAACCAGTTTATAGTCACTGTAAGTGTTGAGAAATGGTTGAAACAGATATTTTTTGCCATTGTCTTTTCTAATATTCCTTTCCATTAACATGGCTTGACTCCACATCCATGTATATGCATGAAATTCAGGTGGAAAACAAGACCAAGACCATCTCAGTTGAAACAGATTTATGGGTTGAAGGGGTCCACAACTCCAGAGCTGAGTTATTGCTCATTGCAAAATAACAAGATCAGGAAATCAAGGAAACGTTGCAGACTTACTACCTGTTATAAATCTTTTAAATTATTCTTTCAGCAGCAAGGATGATATACTTGATCCTACAGGCCTCCTGAATCTCTGAGCTACATGCTCAGATAAACAGACACACATACACGCAAACATTTTGATCTGGAGATGTGAAATCTCCAATGAATCTTCCCTGAAGCATTGAAAAGAATAATTATTCTGTTTCTTGATTTGTGTAGAAGATGACTGGTCCACTAGCTTTGTTAGTTCACAAAACTCTGTTTGGTTCTCTGGCTTATTCTGCAGTTGAAAGCCAATCTAGATGAAAATGAACAGATGCATTCAGGTATGGACTACTGGCATAAAGGCTAGTAGTGGTACCAAAAAACAAAACACCACCTTAAACTATAGGTACAAATCCTGACCGCGTCCATATTTTCTTGGTAGAGGAGACAACCTAGACAACATTGCTGGAAGATTTTAATGTTTTTTCATTCAGAGAGGTCTTGCATATTTTTTTGAAACTTTTTTTTTTTTGCACATTTCTTTAAAATACACAAAATGGAAAAATGTAGTATGTGCTTTATTGCTTGGAGTAATAATAGCAGTAGCACTGGATGGTTTGTTGATGTCTATGATCAATTTTGTGCTGGGTATACATATGTGATCACCTCCACAAAGAGAAAAGATAATAGTGTTGTACAGAAAGAAGGGTTTCGTGCAAATTATATTTTGCACAAACAATGATTGGAACATATTTTTAAATATCTCAGTTTCTCAATGATTCCAACCTTTTTAATATTTCCATTTCACAATGACTGCAACTTTTTATTAATATCTCAGTTTCACAGTGATTCGATCTTTTTTTAAATATCTCAGTTTCACACTGGAGGTAAGATCTCTGAAGCTGCCTGGAAAATTTGCAAGATATTGCCTCACCATATTGAGACAACCAGTCTTACCTAGAATCTTGAGAATGCAGAGATTCCTTCATGTCTTTGCATATAAATATTATAAAACTGGAAATAGAGGCCATTTCTGTACTAGACTGTTATCACACTATTATTCCACTTTCAACATCCTATGGAATCCTGGGGTTTGCATTTTAGAGAAGGGCCTTTGAGGATTCTAGAGAATGTTGAAAGTGAAATAATAGCACCATAACAGTCTAGTGCGGAAATAGCTAGCGTATGCATGACTGAGCATTCTGTACAGTTTATTTTTGAACTGGACTTTGCTACCTATCTTGAAGTACAGCTATGAGAGAGCCTAAAGTGAGATGATTCACACTGATTCACAGCATGTTTATATTGCTAAATATTTCAGTGGGTAGCAAAGTGTTGTCTGTGTGTACATGAGTTTTGAGAAAGGTATATAACTTTTTAAAAAAAAGTTGCTGCAATTTCTGGAAAATGTGGTTTCTCTAATTGAAGGCTATACAAAAGAAAGCCCTTTTAGACATCAGTTGATTAGTCACTGCAGGGTGGGTCACTCTTTTCTATCATTTGATGTCCAGTAATGTGGTGCAACTTACAAGCGATCCAGCCCACATTCTATGTCATGCTGAGACCAGGCAGCTGGAAAATTATTAACTCAGCCCACAGCCTTCTTTTCTTTGCAGCTGAAGAAAACAATACCTCTCCCACCAGCTGAGGCCATCCTAGGATAGTTTAAGGTGCTGTAAGGATGTCTACATAGAGCTATTAATATTGCTTTTACCAGAATTAGCATGACCAGAAGTCTTGGATGTGTTTCTCTCCCACAAACTCGAAAAGGATGCATCATAGAATCATGGAGCTAGAAGTGACTGCAAAGTCCATCTAGTCTAACCACCTGCCATGCAGGAATAAATAACTGAAGCACCCCTGAGATGTGCCCAACTCATTTTTGTTTTAAAACCTCCCAAGGAGGAGAGCCCATCCTCTGAAGAAGTCTATTGAATTGTCAAACTGCTCTTACAGTCAAACAGGTCTTAACATTTAGGTGGAATCTTTCTTCTAGTAATTTGAATATATTGGTTTGTGCCTTAGACTCTGGTGCAGCAGAAAACAACTTTGCTCCATCTTCTAGATGACATCCCTTCAAGTATTTAAATATGACTATCATATCAACTCTCAGTCATATCACCTTTCAATCTGGCCCTTAAGTTGTTCCTCATAGTACTTGCTTTCCATTCTTTTTTCCGTCTTGATGGCCCACCTCTAGACATTTTCTATTTGCCAATATACTTCTTGAACTGTAGTGCCCAGAACTGGACACAGTACTGATGCAGTATTAACCATTTACTCTATAAATACTGCAACAATCACAAATGATCACTAGAAGTGGTCATTACTTTTTTCACATGTATACTTTAAAGAGGATGTGGTAATAGGGGAAAGCTAAGTTTCCCACATAACGTGAAAGTCTTGCTGGATCAGACCAAAGGCCCATCTAGTCCAGCATTCTGGTCCCACAGAAACCAACGAGATTTAAGTCTACAAGCAGAACATGAATATAATAGTGCCCTGATGCTTGTTTTCCCTCAAAATTGATATTCAAAGGTATACTCATCAGATACCAGGGTCAATATTTGTCCAGCAGTCACTGATAGTGTTATCCTCCATGAATTTGTCTAATCTCCTTTTAAAGTCACCCAAGGGGATACTCATCACTTGTGGTAGAAAAGTGCATGGTTTGACTATGTTCATCTTCCTTTGGTGTGCTCTTAGCTTTTGATACCATTCCTTCACAACCCTCTTTGACCTTGGGGTTTGTTGTCTGATGAGGCACTAGAGTTGTCTAGCTGAGAATTCTAAACTGTTGCTGTGTGCCTTCAAGTTGTTTCCTATATCTGTCCCACCATAACTCCCATACTGGGAGATTGATTGATTGATTGATTGATTGATTATATCATTAACTAATGACAAAAGATCATCATTAATTAAGTTAAATTAAATTAATAATTAATAATTAATTTAATATTTAATATTTAATTAAATTAGCAGATAAAATCACTTGCATCCACACCAGCTCTGACTCTGCAGTATGTATACTTCAAGAAAAAGTACCTGAAGTATCAGCTTGTCTTTTCTTTTATGGGTAATTTTCCATTGATATTAATTTAGGTTTGAACAAGATTCTTGAAGAGGAGACTCTGTACATCCCTACATAACCTTGACCTTCATGATTTATAAAATTAGCTGAGTTTAATCCTATTTTAACATACGTGGTGCAGTACCATTGGAAGAGACCTAATGCCCTCTCAAGAAGGTTGTCATCCATACTCTTAAAAATACTGTAGACCTAATCATTTGAGATCATTATAACCCAATATTGAGATTAGATTTCCTCAGTAAGGTAATTAAGTGGGCTGTATTGGGGACATATGAGAGATTCTTTTATTATCATGTGCCTTCAATCATCAAATGCCTGTCTAAACAGAAAATTCTTTACTTTTCTGAGAAAAGAAAGTAAAGAGGCTGCTAGTCCAACTTCTCTGGGAAGGTAGTTCATAGCCTGGGAGTAGCCACTGAGAAGGCCCTCTCCCATGTTCCCACCAAATGTACCTGTGAGGGTGGTGGAACAGAGAGAAGGGCCTCCCCAGCAGATGTCAAAGCATGGTCTGGTTCATAGAGGAGGATGTAGTCCCTCGTATAGAACAAGTTGGCTGTTAATATGTATATTATGGTGCCCAGTAGTGTTGTACCAGTATTCGGCAGACATCATGTGAGTACTTAGTTTCTTAGAAACTAACCAGAAAAAAAAAAGCTTTTCTTGTCTGCTAACAATCCTTATATCAATCTGCTGGAATGGCTTGCTCTGATCAAACTCCTTGTGGGAACAAAACAAAATTTTATGGTTCTTTCTGATAGCTTTGCTACAGGGATATTGAACTTCAGGTATTTTATAGCTTTCAAGTAAACAGCTACACACACTTCCATAATTCCACAGAGATTACTTTCTGAAGGAAGTTTCATATGAGCTGAGCACCAAATTTGGCTTTGTTTCATTTGTTAGGCAAGTATTGACACTTTGTGAATAAGATACATCAATCTGGCAAGCTGACAAAAATCAATATCTACTTAAAACAATCTGCTTAGAAGATTTCACATTAAAATTCTTCTGTTGTCCCAATTTCCTATCAAGTAATCTAGTTTTTCTTCCTCTGTTGCAGATGAAACCTGTGTTCTGATAGTCTATTGGCATGGAACTCTCTGAATAAGTATGAACCAAGCTAACAAAGAGATTCAGATTATACCTCATGTATTCCGACAACACATGTATGTAACATAATAGAATTCTGATATATATCGCATAGAAGCAATTGTTGTGATGGCCAGTTTAAATATGGCCAAAGAAACAGGAGCAGGAGGAAAAAGAGGAAGACAGGTAGTGATGATGGACTGTTTAGTGACAGTTTAACATTCTCTATTGGTTAATCTTTCCTTTTTAAATTAGATAGGTATCAGAAAATTGGAGTTAGTAAATTAAATTTTTAGTCAAAGCACCAGGAAACCAATCCAAAGTTCATTTATGGACACAAAGTCAGTGTTGGCATTGGCTCATCTGTCCACAAGGCCTTTCTTATTAAATCCAGTGGACAGGAATGTTGGAAGAGAGGCTTCTCTATCTCTCCAGAAGGAAGTCTGCTCAGAGCTTACCAATTTGTTGGGTGGAACAGAGATTTCCCTGCCAAGATATATCCTACACAAAAATTTTGTGTGTTCCCCTCAGGTGAGGCAAAACTGTTACCCCAAAACATGGCCAACTCAGGAGTCCATCCACAATGCCAGTGTTTCTATGAAATGGTGGGATATATTAGCTCAAAGAAAAGGCCTGCAAGAGGGGGGTAACCTTATGAATTTTTTTTACACCTGTGTATACTGGTACTAATGCAGGGAAAAACCAGTCAGAGTTTTAAAAGTAAGCTTGTTTGCTTTATTGGGGGACTAAACAATCATATACACACAAGATCCAAGCAGTCTTGCAATCATACAAGTCTTAACTGAAGGGAAAAGGATGAAAGGTTTTGATAGTGAGAGTTTAAGGTGAAGTGGGTGATCTTTACCAATACAGAGGGAAGCAAAGAAACCATGGTGGCTTAGACTAGAAGTCTTTCAGTAGTACAAATCTAAAATCAGAGTGGCAGAGTGATGCTCAGTTTACACAAAATACTAAAATTTGGCTAGTCCAAAGTCGGGGTTTAAATGCCCTATTTCTGCCTGGAGGGTGAAGGCATTAATGGCTCTCTGAGAGCACAAATAATGGTGTCTGGAATGGGCTAATGGGCTAAAAGCTCTAAAAGTTTGATTTTTGTATCTGAGGTGACTTTAAAGCCTAGGCATCATCTCTATTGATTTCCAGGAGGTACCAGAGCTATGTGGGTCAAAATGAAGTTACCTGTATGTATACTTCTGTGATATCAGTATACCATTATAGTTATAATGAGGAAGGGGACTGGGGAGATAGATGGTGGGTGTGAGAACATGGGCTCATTGTGCCATTTGGAGCAAGCCTTGTCAAGATGTACAAAATCTGGCAGCAATGGAACAGGGACTGCATAAAAAACTCTCAGTGGCTAATGGTGAGCTTCCCACATGCCACAGCTGCAGGTCTGAACTCCTAAGGATTACACATGCTATATATCAAGGCCATACCAGATTCAAGATCATTAGGGATTGTGGCAACTGCTATGTCTACTGCATCTACATTTTGTTGCCTGGCTGGCTGCCCGCCCAAAATGTTCCCCCCACAAGTTGCCATATTACCAGGTTTTAACTACATTCTGAGACCATTTACCCAAATTGCCTCCCTGCCTGTTTCCACGGGCAGCTGACGGAGAAGCAGTTTTTGCACATCTCCCAATGCTTGGTCTCAGGTGAGTCCCTGTTCCACCTCTTTGATATGAGAAGGACCCACCCCCTAGATTCAGGTTTTGACCATGAATGGGATGCTACTCAGCTGACACTCCTGCTCCCCATAAAATTCAGGCAGGTACCAAGCAGCACCCTTCAAGTGTTCCTTGACATCCTTTTGACTCCATATCCAGTGACGCCTTCACATATAGTTTCAATAGCCAAAAAAGGCTTGACTGAAATATTTGACCCATTTCAATTCATTTTCAAGATGCATAGATAAAAACTATGTGAACAGCCTATGCAAATTATTCTGATAGTCCACTCTGCTAGTAAAATTGAATACAGTCATCCCTCTACATTCGCTAGGGTTAGGGACACAGGACCCTCGTGGATGTGGAAAGATTGTGAATAACTCTAGGCCTTCCCAAACCATATTTAACACACAAAAAAGTATGATCACCATAGTCAGCCCACTATGGCTTCCTTTGAGGTATCAGGATTCCTTCACAAAGCAGAAGTGGTGGGGCTTACTGCCACCTCCATTACTGCCCCACATAATTTTTAATAGGGACTTACAAGCCTCACAGTTTCTCAGTCTCACAATGCTTGCAGTCCATATTAAAAATGGCATAGGGAGGCAGCAGAGGTGACAGAAAATACTCTGTGAATAATCAAATCTGCAAAAGTGAAACCCACAAATGTGGAGGGCTGACAGTATAACTATATTAAAAGGTAATAACATGTCATGAAGATCCAACTTCATTGTGTTGAGTCTTGATCTGTTAACTGGTTTTGACTTTTGACCAAGATCTGAAACCTATTATGTTAGCAATATTGTCAGAATCATCACGAAGTAGTGATTGTAAATATGCAACAGTTATGGATAATTAGCTGATGTACTGTAAATAGTTGATGTACAATACCGGCCCATGGTTCAAATGGAATATCTATTTCCTTAATTTTTCTAATTATTTTTCTAATTAGACTAGATTCAAACAGGATTCCTTAGAGATCTCTGAATTAATATAATTTGGATCCAAATTGTTGTTAATAGCCTGTAACATCTGCATATATTGGTATGTCTCGCAATATTGTGTAATTTGTGAGATGCCTAAACTTCCTTTTTGTTTGGTTTCGTTTTTTGACTATTTCTTTTAGAGTTGTATAATAATAAAAATACAGTAAAGTAAAAAATACAGAATAAAAATACAGTAAAGATAACAATCTATATCCTAAAAAATTACAAGCACAGCAATATAGATTATACCATACATCCTATACAGAAGGAAAGGAAAGGGAAAAAAAGAGAAAATAAGAAGAATAAAGAATAGGAAAAGGAAAAGGGATAGCAAGAAATAATAGCAAGAATAGCAAGAAAGAGTAAAAAAGGACATCCATTCTTTTCCCACACCTGGTATACTGAAATCTTAATTAATCTTCCTCCATCTTGAGAGAGACTACATTTAATTCTATAATCTGTCAATTTTGTTAATACGCATATAATAATAAAACCTAAAATATTAAATAATTATCTTTGCAGGAAGTTGATAAAAGGTAGCTCTTCAATATCTATCCATTAATAATAATTGATAATAATAATCATTCATATTTGAACACAATCCTCCATTCTTCAAAACTCAGTTCTAAGATTTAATATTTAAACATTAAAATTAACAATTTAATACATCCATTATGCATTACTCTGATACCTTTATAGTACTAACATAAAACTTCATATACTTTGTTAAATCAAAAAACTTATCTCCTATTAAATTTCACAGTAAAAATATATTCTTAATCATCTTCCTAACTTGAGTGAGAAAGAGAAACAGTCCTACAGGAAGGTTGTTTAATTAAACCATTTAAATTTGTTTTAATCTAAATTACACCTTAATTTTAACATGAGTTTTTTCCCCCTAAAAACTGGCAAAATACAGATTGAGGGAAAAGTCGCACATTTAACAGTACATACTTTAGATATGGTTTTTCACAGCATTTGCCCTCTTGATCTCAGCCTCTTCCCTAATTAATTGCCAATATATTTTCTCCCATTCTCATCCTTGATTTCTTTCCTCACCACTTTGGCATTCTTACTCATTGTTTTCATACTTCCTGAGTTACAATAACCTGATCTTTTACCATCTGCTTACAGAATTCTTATTTTTCATCTGATGTCAAGATTATGCAGTCTTTACCATCTCCTCACTCATCTTGCTGTCGTAGGATTTTAGGTTCCTCATCAGGTCTCAACGCTGTATGATCTTCCTTACTTTCCTCCCGGTCCCTTGACAATATATATATTGCAGTTCCACTGCATACATATCCTGAGATAGTTGATTCATCTCTTCCTCTTTCCTCAGGTTGTTCTGAACGGTCATTCTCCTTTAGTGTTCCAGTCTCATCTCTGAGGGACTATGACATGGAATTCACCTTTCCTCTTATTTTTCTCAGTTCAGTAAGCCTGACAGAAAGCAGACTCTGCTATGTATGGAGAGGTGCTCCCTACTTTTCTTGAAACACACACGTTTCTCCAGATCTACCACAGATAGTGCCTGGCAAACAATAACTGATCTTATTAATGTTTTTGAGCTTTGTCCAACCCAACAAAACAAATACAGTTTTTTACAATGTCTCTGTTACCCTAAAAGGTGGGGCACCTTAAGGTCCACCAGCAGTCCCTTAGAATTTGGGGAATTATTAGCTCAAAGGAGGCCTGTGAGAGAAGAGTATCAGCAGGATCTTTTCACTTGTGTATACCAGTACTAACAGGAGAGAGGGTTCCCATTAAAAGTCAAAAGAGTATTTTAATGGAAATTAATAGACACACAAGAAATGAAGCAATCTCATGAACCATACAAGGCTAGTGAAGGGAAAGGTGAGAAAGGTTAAATAGAGAGAGATTTTGGCTGAAGGGGTGATATTTACCTGTCTTGAAGCAGAAGATTAAAGCAGAGTGGCTCAAACAGGAGTTGGAGGGCAATATGGAGGAGCAGGAGTCTGGGGTTCAGCATAATGCCCAATGTGTTAGCAAATTACCTGGGCTTATACCCTGTTTCCTACCCTAAAAGGAGTATGTTAATTGCTTTCTGGTAGAGCAAACAAAGGGGTCCAGAATGGGTTGATTGAGGTTCTCCCTTTATTTTCAGATTGTTGTAGTCTGTTACACTGTATTAAAGAAATATCTCATACATGATAAGAAAACTAATTAAAAATACAACTCAACTGCAGTTTCATGCAAGTTACTCTATAACAGTGGTTCTCAACCTGTGGGTCCCCAGATGTTCGTGGACTTCAGCTCCCAGAAGCCCCAGCCACTATGGTCAATGCTCAGGGCTTCTGGGAGCTGAAGTCCATGAACATCTGGGGACCCACAGGTTGAGAACCACTGCTCTATAAAGAGATAGAAAGCTTTGTCACCTGTTAGAAACTGAAAAGCTTTATTATCTGTGATGCCCATGTTTTGATCTGGAACTGGCTGCAGTTCCACTGCTCTTCAAGACTTCTTTTAATACCGAAACCTGACACATATTACTGCTTTAAGAGAAATTTTGCTTGTGGTAAATGAAGGCAGCAGATTTGCACAGCAGAGGAAAGCATCATGGCCATTTAGTGTAGGAGTTTTAAAGTAAGTGGTAGAACTTGTCCCCTAAACAACAAATGCTACCCAGGTTAATATCACAAATCCATGTGGCTGGATAATGATTCCCCTGGACTGAGATGGCACCCCTCTAGGACAAAAAAAAAAAGCTTTGGGATATATAGGGCAAACCCAAATGAAGGAAAGAGAACAACTCTGACCGATTTGGCAGCCTTACAGATATGAAGCCAGTGCACACGGTTGCTAACAGAAAGGTTTACTCCCTCAGTCTGTTCTCAGCCACCTCTGTATACTTAAACTACCAGGTTAATGCATAAATTACCTAGCAGGCTTTTCTTTCTGTGAGCCTTTAAGTCATTTCGACTTATGGCAGCCCTGAGGAGAACCTATCATGGGTTTTGCTTGGCAAGATTTGCTCAGAGGAGGTTTGCCTTTGCCTTTCTCTGAGGATGAGAGAGTGTGATTTGCCTGAGGTCACCCAGTGGTTTTTCATAGCCGAGCAGGGATTTGAAACCTGGACCCATTCTGCACTGGACTGCTATAGCGCTATTATTCCACTTGCAACATCCTATGGAATCCTGAGGTTTGCAGTTTCGGGAGGGGCTGCCTGGCCCCTCCCAAAACTGCAAACCCTAGGATTCCATAGGATGTTGGAAGTGGAATAATAGTGCTATAGCAGTCTAGTGCAGAAATGGCCCCGGTTGCCAGGGTCATAGTCCAATGCTCAAATCACTCAGTACACAAGAAGGGACTACTGAACGCAAAATAACCCTTTCATATGCCACAAGGCAGCTGTTAATTCTTGGCTATGATGCAGTTAGAAATTCTAGAACCTATTTGTCTTGTGGCAGGGGGCCATACCCACTCTACCAAGATGCAGAACTTCACAAAAGAAGCACACCTTGCTCCATTCACTCCAGATTCTGGACAAAAATCTGATATTAATCTGGATTTGAAAATTAGTTTATCAATGCTGAATGCTAGATATGAGAAGAATAATTTGGAGCCTAAAATATTACAGATTTGATGAACTATACTAATTAATTTCTTGCTTGAGTGATTGGTTTTAAAAGCAAACCATGGGGTTTACATTTTCAGCCTTTTATTCCAAAACCATGCACAAAATACACAAAGAATGTAACCCACTACACTGTGCAAAGGAAGGAATATACCTTAAGAGAGTTTCTCTATTAGATCGTGGGCTTTCTGGAAATTAATGCAGCAGTCATGTATCTATGAAGAAGCATCACTGAACATAGTAAGACTTACCTCTGAACAGACATAGGTAGGGCAGCTAGCTGTATCTTTCTGCTCTTAAATAGCTCAGTAACAGTTCCAATTGAATCCCTCAAATGTGATTCGTGGAAGAAAGGGGTGGGTGGGAAGCCAAATATGAGGGACAGTGAGAGAACAAGAAGCCAAGAGAGGCAAAAATAAGGTGGTAATGATTGAGGTAATTATCTTAATTTTATCCACATGCCCAGGACTGTGTGAGAAACAAATACGCTGTGCAAAGGGATTCATTGCCACTCACCCTAAATAATAGTACACAACGGAAATCAGAAGATAAAATCAATGTACATTAGAAGCAGAGAATTTAAGAAAGTTTGAACCTTCTAACATGCCACCCAGCAAGACTACCGATAATGGGTGGGAGTGGGGACACTGTTCTTCAGGTCTACAGGGTTGTGGCTGCCTTGGGGCCTCCTACTAAGCAAAAAAAAAATCACCCCTCTACCCTATTTCTCCGTTAGAGGCTCACCAGATTTCTTCCTTTCTGTGCTCTTGTTTCTCTGGTTCAGTTCTTTTGCTTCTTTAGTATTTTGCTTCAGAGGAGCCCTTCACCACCTCTGCTTCTTCCCTGCAAAAATCCATGATTTAGAAGACAGTCTAGATAGCTAGTCAACACAAAACCATATGATGCATTTCCACCAATTCTCCCCTTCTCTTGAGGTTTTCCTGCCCTATTACATCTCACAAAGAAAGAAAGAGAGAGATTGAGAGGGAGAGAGGGAGAGAGATGATTCTATCACCTAAAGCAATGATTCTTAACCTGGGGTTTAGGGAGCCCTGGGGGTCCATGGAGCCCTCACAGGGGTCCACAAAGCCCTGTTGTTGGTTACCAATAGCAGTAGCAGCAACAGGAATGCAGCAACATGTGCGTGTGTGTGCAGGTGCCAAAACTGCTCCCTCATTTACAAAAGACAGAGAAGTTTTGGGCACACACACATCTGACTCCATGTATCTCTGTGACCACACTGCCTGCTGCTGCATCCTTGACCAAAGGGACATAGTGACAGGTGTGTGAGCATGCCCAAACTATGATTAGGGAGACCAGAGTCTCCTCTTTTTTTTTTTTTTTTTGCAAAATTCACCAAACTGTTCTTGAGAGATACAGACCTGAAAGATCTGCTAGGTCAATGAATAGTATTCTAAACCAATGGTTCTTCCTGGGGTCTGGACTCTTGCAGGTCTGTGAAGCCCTCACAGGGGGTCCGTGAAGCCCTCCTACTGGACACCACCAGCAGCAACAGCAACAGAGCTGCAGCAGCGGGAATGTTTGTGGGTGCTGAAACTACTCCCTCATTTGCAAAGGAGGGAGCAGTTTGGGTGCACACATACTCCTGCCACCATGTTCCTTTCATCAGGGATATGTCAGCATGGGGTGGTGGGTGCTGAGGGACATGGTGCAGGTGTGTGCATGCACCCAAACTGCTTCCTTGTTTGCAAATGAGGGAGCAGTCTCGGCATCCACACCCCCCCGCTACTGCATCCCTGATGAAAGAGACATGGTGGCAGACATGTGTCCTTACCCAGGCTATGACTCTGGAGACCAGGGTTGGAATCTCCACTCGGCCATGGAAACTCACTAGGTAACCTCAGGCAAGTCACATTCTCTCAGCCTCAGAGAAAGGCAAAGACAACAAATCTTGCCAAGAAAACCCCAATGATAGGTTTACCTAAGGGTCACCATAAAGCAGTTTTCAAAGGGGAGAGACATGACAGCTAGAAAGGACCTCCTCCTGACAGCAGCACTTTGCTGTTGTGTACCTTCAAGTCACTTCTGACTTATGGCAACCCTAGCGTGAACTTATCACAGAAGTTTTCTTTTCTTTTCCTTCCCTCCCCCCCCCTTCCTCTGCTAGATTTTTCCAGGGCAGGTTTGCCTTTGCCTTCCTCTGAGGCTGAGTGATTTGCCCAAAGTCACCCAGCATGTGAGCAGGGATTTGAATCGTAGTCTCCTAAAACCTTTAATAAATAAATAAATCTAAACAATCCAAATTTAAATAGTTAAATCTTAAGTCTTAGGGGTCTTTGGCAACAAATTATATTTACAGGGAGGCCCTGCTAAAGAAAAGGTTAAAAATCTCTGACCTAAAGCATTCTTACTGTTCAGAATTTATCAAACCAGTCTATGAACTTCTGCCATATTGGTAGAGAGGAAAGTGAATGCATGAAATAACATAGTACACTTTTTCTAAACTCATCTGTCACTTGCACATTCAACTCTCAAGAAGCTTAAATATAAAGGAAAAGTAGAGTTCTGAACTTTCCGTCATGCTCTTCTTCTGTTCTGCTATTCTAGAAAGCCATGTTAGATCAGTACAAGAGAACAAGTCTTCCACAGCACAGTCTAACCTACTGAACTTTGAAATGCTGTGGACAACTATGTTGGCTGAGAGCCTGAATGCTGTATACAGCTCTTTGGCTATGGGAATCATTAGATGCTATCCCAAGAAGGACAGAAAATAAAGTGCTGTGTTTGGAATGAACAAAACTTAATAAGACCAATGAAAAGGGAGTTATTGGGGGCTGAGTGGTCCCAGTGTCCTCTCAGAGGCTACATAGAAAGTGCTCTTTTGTCTCCTTTAGGAATTATGGATCTGGGCACAAGAATGACGTGCCAATCATCATAATTGGTAAAAGAGATGCCAACTAGTGTCTCTGCTGGCCAAAATCAGAGTGCTCAACCTAGAGTGAAAAATTGTTTTCTACACTGGTTGAATGGGAATGGCAGAGAGAATGTTAAGCATTGGACGTTCTTTCAGTTGCTTATTGGTGACAACCACAAAATTAATGATAAATTTTCTCTGCTTACAAGAGGAAAGAATTAAAGGAAAGCAAATTTTTAGTATATAAAAACTTGTACCCCATCTAGAGACTATTTCTGCATCCCACTGATGGTACAAAGACCGCTATTTGAGAACCACTTTTCAAGAATATGGTTTGATAGTGCTGAATTGATCAGTACTATTTCTGTCCCATATTTTAAATACGATGCATTTGTTGGCATCCTCTAGCTTCACAGCTACATGCAACAACTAGTCATATTCAGCAATGTTATTAATGAATAATCTCTTTTTATATTGATGTCAAAATGAATCAACAAATGATGATGATAATACCAATATTTTTCCTTTTTCCTTAAGAGAGCTAGGAAGAAAGGGGGAAATGCTCTACTGCCTTCAACAGTAACAGCTGTAGGAGTAAAGAGGTTTTGCCCAGAATAAACTGGAAAGATGATTCATCATGTCTGCAACTTTTTAAAAAAACTTAAATTTCCTCTGCTTCTAACATTTCTGAGTCAACAAAGAATCCTTAGAGTAGTGTTGGCTCTTCTCTCCGTTTTCAGTCAGTTTCATTATCAGCTTTACCCTCTACTGGAAAGTGCCATTTAACAACCATATTCTCATGAAGAAAGTGTATTTTATTGTCTCAACCTGGAAAATAGTTTTGTTACATAATCATAGTATTGTCTGTCTATGGACAACAAATTTTCCCAGTCTCCTCTGTAACTACCCAGGTCCCATTGTAACGCCAGTCTTATACTGCTAGGTGGTATCTACATTGCTCCTGATCTACTAATTTTTGCTCAGTGCTGTTCTAGAGACACTCAATTCTCCCCTCGCTTTGTCTACACTTTGCTGATTCTTGGATCTACCAACACTTGGTACTTCCCCCGAGGGGTACATCTTGAATCTGCGTATTTCCTAATCTAGGGAGCATTCATTTTGTTGGCCATGGTTTACTTTTTGGGTCTCAGTTCACCTGTATTTCCAGTCCTACCATTATGACCACCACTCATAAACATTTTCTGAATATATGTCTGACAGATCCACTCAGTCAATCACACCAGGTAAACAACTTCTTGTTTAAAGAACATTGGACAACATTATGGGTAACATTATGTTTGAGAAGGCCCACTTCAGCCAGAATATTTGCTTTGTGTACCAAGTTTACCACAGACAGACAGTGACAGATAACAATAGTAGGTGATAGTGACAGGCAGCACTCTCAATAACTGGATGTGCTGAAAGCAAGCAAGTTTAAGAAGCTCAGTTTTCTATCAGACTGTGCTGCAAAGAAAGGTTCCTGGCAATACAGCTGCAGCTACCATCATCTTTATGACTTTCAACACCTGTTGGTGCCACCCCTGAAGTAGAGCACATTGGAGGTGGGGAGTAATGAAAATGGATGCATAGTATTACTGCCCCATGCACCCCCCAAGATTAATATGGTTTAATTGGCAATATTATTTGATTAGCACTACATTAATTGCTACCAATATAAAATGGAACCTGAGGTTACTAAAAGGTCAAGCTGGAAAGAGGAAAATTACTGACTATAAATGTAAGATGGCAAAGAAAGTCAGCCATATCCCCTCCTAGGCAAAACTGAAGTCACTGTCAGGCAGATTGCTAGGCAACTCTAGAGACAATAGGCTTATGCTAAAAGCTGGACATCTCGGAGCAGAAAAGGGAAGTTCCCACCAAATTGTGGTTGTTCAAACCCTGATCCCTCACACCTGGAGGTTCCCTGCGTTGTCTTCCCAACCTCTCCACAATGCAGAGTTTGGTTAAGAATGATTCAGATCCATACCCATATGGTAGATTTTCGAGCAACCTCTCACAGTCTCTTGAACATGATGCTGTCCGTTTGATTCCAAAATGAGAACTGTCCTTAGGTGCCTACCATGAGCCACATTGCAGCTTTTCTTTCCTTCTCTCCAGACTGGTAATTATCACCTGAACTCTAAAAGTCTTCTAACCACAATTTTCCTCCCTATATCTTCAGTTAGTCCTTGTGTGAGTGCATGAGTCTGTGAATCTTTTATGTGCATGTGTGAATCTTTCAGTAAAACATCTTTCTAGTTTACATTTTTTGGATTGTTCTCTCCAGCATGATCCCATAAACATTAGTGGAAAGATGTAAAGTCGAAGGCTTTCACAGCCAGAATCCATAAGTTGTTGTGGGTTTTCCAGGCTTTGAGGCCAAGTTCTATTAGTATTTTCTCCTGACGTTTCATGTCAGGAGATCCTATGAAGATGCCAATCATGGATGCAGGCGAAACATCAGGAGAAATTACTAATAGAACATGGCCTCAAGGCCTGGAAAACCCACAACAATCTATTGGTGGAAAGATCTCTTGAAGTTACATCCCCCCCTCACAGGCCTCCTAATTTTGAGCTAATTAATTCCCCATTGTCACATGGAGGTACTAGCATCACAGGTGGACCACTGAGTCACCCACATTTTGGAGTAACACATAGAGCTTCTTTCAATAGTGCTAGACCTTGAAACTTTATTTACATTAAAAAGAAGGCAGGTTGCTCACAGCTATAATGAGTTTCTTAGGGCCTGTGCACCTTAGCATTTTCCCCATCCTGTCACTTGTTGATATTCGGATTGATTAGTATCCATAAAAAGGTCTGTCATTTGGAAGTGTTGCTTTAGGTTGCAGCTATGCTCATCAGAGTTTGGCCTATCAGTACTGCATGCAGGCCTATAAGTTTCCTGATTCTGTCGAGAAAGGAACATGGGAAATAGGTTGTAGCCATGTAGTGGGAGGTCAAGTGCTTTGTATGCAGAGGATCCTGGGATGGGGGCGAGGCTGAACTTCTGGGAAAGAAGAAGTCTGAAACTAAGAATTATTGCTAGGCAATATAGACACTAAGCTGGGATCTAGCTTATTGTCTACACTTGCTAGCAATCCTTCTCAGACAGAAGTCTTTCTGAGCACTCCCCGGAGATGCCAGGGAGTAAACCTAAGACTTTCTGCATGAAAACTACCTATGATTGTCAGAGTGAGTCTGGGATGGAGCTCAGAGCAGCCATCCCCTCCTAACACCAGTGGAGGCAGGGAGAGCCAGCAAGAAGAACAGAGCTGAGCTCTGCTCCACACCACTCCCCCAACCTCCATGGGTAAGGCAATAGCTGTGTTAAGAGGCAACAGCTGCAGATTAAAGTTCAGGGTTTGGAAGGCAAAGGAAGAAAGATAAAGTACTTTCACCCCATTTGGTGGACATTTATGGTATCTCATCCTGCTTCAAGATCTGTTAAGGTTTAAAGTTACAGGAGCCCCCTCCCAATCCAAAGTGGCAACCCTTAGTCTAGGTCACATATGAGCACAGTGACATACTTAGGTAATTTTAGCATCTGGACTCATTGGTCTTTGGGGATGAGGGTCTTCTGATTGTAATATATGTTGCTTCATTTGATTGAATTGGTCTTACATAACAGTCTGTGTTATAGTACTGTGCATTATTTTACCAACTTCAAATGCAGTATGCCTTTCTGGCACATGGAGACACTCTGTTCCTTCTGCTGAATGGAATCCTGGATATCTTCCCCAAAGTTCTTCCCTAAACATAGCTTGCTTATGTTCCTACAGGTTTGATGGAGTTCTTGCAAAAAATTTAGCTTCTCCTAAAATTAAAAATAAGGGAGAAAGAGAAAGGGAGAAAAGTTTTGTGGCACCTTTAAAGAGAACAGATTTATTTTAGCAGACATTTTTGTAGATTACAATCCACTTCCTAAAATGTATTTAAGTTCCTTGGATGTGTGTGTTCCTCCATGTGGCCACAAGATGTTGCTGTGAAGCTGGGTTCTGATGGCAACTTCACCACAACTTACCTGCCTACTTACTTGCAGATGCTTTACTCTATCCTGTTTATGTTTCACTCTGTCCTTAGGCAAGGAATATTCAAATGTGGTTTTGTCAGCTCCTTTCTCTGAAATATAACCTACAGCACCTGGTATTCACTTGCAGTCTCCCATCCATGTACTAAACAGCTGATCCTGCTAAGCTTCCAAAATCAGATGGGATGTTGTGCCTTTTTTAAAAATATATATATATTATTTTAAACTGTTGCTTTAAGTTATTTTAATGTTCTATATAGTTTAATTGCATTTTAACTAGAGTCTTTTACAGTTTTTAATCTATGTTGTATTTGTTTTAATGTTTTATGTTGCCTTGAGTCCCACCAGTTCTAGAAAAAAAGTGGGATAAATAAATGAATAAATAAATAAATAAATCCTTTTGAAAAATATGCACACAGGTTTTTTCTGCATGAAAAATGTAAAAAGTCAAAATTGTATGTGTTGTTGTTGTTCTTGTGACATGCCTTCAGGTTGATTCCAGCTTATGCCAACTCCATCATGTGGTTTTCATGGAAAGATTTATTGAGAGGAGGTATGATCATTGCCTTCCTTTTTAAAAAAATATATATTTTTATTAACATACATGCTTTAAATATCCAAAACTACATGTAGGGATTACAATACAAACAAGAACAAAAGAAGAATGAAAAACACAACAGATAAACAACAACTAATTTAAACTAATCTAGACATACAAACCTTAAACTGAAAACATAAAAAGGATTCACCTTTAGTTGACTTCCAACACTACTTAGGAGGTATATAGTTTAAATTTAAACCCCCTGCAGATTAATAATAACTACTAATTTTCAAAACCAGATATTGATAACATTCCTCAAAACGTCATTGCCTTCCTTTGAGGCTGAGAGAATGTGACTTGCTCAAGGCCATCCACTGGGTTTCCATGTGATTTGAATTCTGATTTCCAACAATGAAACCACAACACTATACTGGCTTATACACACGCATACACACACATATACACAAGTTGGAATGAACTTTGAAATGGAAATGGGAAAAACTCAGTGTGCCAGTTATGGAATATGGAATATTTTCACATTCTTTTGACATGGCAATCCTGTATCCTAGATTTTCAAACCCAAAATTTTCATTCATCAGATGGATAGAGTATATCATGAAGATATGTACTTCCATGCACAAACATGTGCCTGTGCCTACAGACTTCAATCTATATCCAAGATATTATACCCTGAGAGCCCAAATAATGTGTCCTGGTTGTGGAGATACAGCACACGACCCAGTCAAGTGAGGTCTACATATTCCAGTCACTTGCAACCAATTAGTTCAATTTGTATAAATGAGATCTAGGCTCATCCAGTTAACATGACCATAGTCAACTCTTCATGCTATAGTATGTGGAATAATTATAGTTAAGCCCAATTTTATCAGAGGACAATATGCTTGGACGACTACATTCTGACAACTTTTGGTTCAACCCTTGATTCTCTTAGGTCAAAACATCTCACAAGAGTAATTGGCTTTGCACAGGGAATTATTAACACTTCCTTGAGAAAAAAGTATTGTCTTGAAGGAGATATTTGTCAAATTGCTCCTAAAAAACCCTTCCTTTGGCCTGGAAGATTATTCTAACCACTGATCTTCTGGCTTTGGGCAAAGTACTTGGACATTCTTGAGTGGCACTGATTATCTAGATCCATTTAAATGTAATTTTCATTCTGATATGGGTATTGGAACTGTCTTTGTTGCCTGGATGGATTAACTATGCTAGAAGAAGAATGGCTTTGTTCAGCCCTGTTAATTCTCTTAGGTTCCTTGGCAACTTTCATTACTGTTGACCATGGTATCCTCCCTCACCAAATATCCAGAATGGAGATGAGACATTATGCTCCACTAGTTTTGTTCCTAAATGGCTAGCCATTTCCAGAAAATGATGCTGGACAAGTATTGCTCTATCCCAGGATACTTGTAACTAAAATTTTCCACAGGGTTCTGTTTTGTATCCCATACTACTCAACATCAGCATAACATAGCAGAATGAGATCATGTAGTGATTTAGAATGAGATGTCATTAGTTATTCTTCTCCTATTCATATGACTCAGTTGAGGAGGTGTTAAACCAGTATCTGAGATCAGTAATAGATTGGGTGGGTGCTGGTAAAAGGAATCTCAACGCAGAAGTACAAAGGTACTAATTTGTCCAACATGGTGTTTTAGGTACTAATTTGTCCAACATGGTGTTAATTCTCTTTTGAATAGGATTGTCCTTCACTCAAAGGAACAAGCATTTAACTGAGGGATGTCCCCCCATCAGCCTTTTGTGTTCAAAGGTCACAAATCTGAGTACTGGAATCATCTTTTCTGGAAATGGCTAGCCAGCTAGGAACAAAACAAAACAAAACTAGTGCATCAAGATAGGTAGGTGTGGTGATCAGGTATCTTTTCAATTGTGACACACTTTTGTGGAATTTCTTTCATAAAAAGTGTTTCTGCATTAATTTATTTCGTAACTATGACAAAAGTTTGCATGACAGAAGATTTGAACATACAGAACAAGAAAAATACAGAGTAAAAAAACTCATATGATAAAGCAAGGGTCTCCATAAGGGAAAAAAAACCCTCGTATTAAGCAAATAAATGATAATAGGAATAAATACATACATTCTTTAGTTCATTCTTTAATCAAGATTACTCTTTCACAGGCGAAGTGTTTCATCATGACTCTAAGCCTTGCAGAGGAAGGGAATTACTGATTCCCGTCTCACCTCTTTCTTATGAGTGTATTTGCTGCAGTCTGGACCAATGAAAACCGCACAGCATGTTGTGCTTCACTGTTTCTTTGGCTCTGTGTGTATACAGTCACACAGGCAAATGCTACTTCTGTCACCTTCTGTCACCAGGGATCAAATGGTTTCAGCTGCCAGCCCTCTGCCCTGAGGTTACTCAGACGCAAAGCCAGTCATTACTGTAACACCACAAATTAAAATTCTTCTGCCACACAGTTACAAATTCTTCAGGGGCAAAGAGGTGTTTAGAAGCGTAGCTGACACAGTATCACCATGGAGGTGTGTGTCAAAGCCTAAAGCTGAGGAGTTGGCTAAGAATAATTGGGCAGTTGGCTATGAAAATGAAGGGCATGATGCAAAGAGGAAATCACAGAGCAGGCCAGTTATAAGGGATAGAGAGGAGCATTACTTCTAAAAGTGCAAGAGTATAGTTGTTTAAGAAATTTGTTGATAGTGCCTCCATCTGAACGTAGAATGCAACTCGGCATTAATCTATATTGTGAGAAGATGCAGCTAAATATGATTTCCTCTTCTTCTGAATTATGTTGAACTTCTATTGTATTTTACAACCAGAAGGGATGTAAAAGCCTTTGTTGATCTTCAAGAATAAGAGGTTGGCTGGAGAAGGCTTGCCACATCTATCTGTGAGTAGGAGAGCAAATTCTAACACTATGTTCTCTGTGTGTTTCTTAGCATCTCACTTCAGCTTCAATTTTGTTATGGCCGGGAAGATGAGGTAACCATAGATTTATCAGCACATCACAAAATCCAAAGCAGGTTGTAGTTTTATGCACTGACCTTCACTATTGACACAGACGAAAGAGTAGCCCTATCGGCTACTCAGCCAGCATGAGACCTATAAAAATGTTAACATCTACCCTCTTCTGGTTCCTACTAGTCTAATCACACCCTCAGTATTTTGTCCTTTTGATTAGTTATGGTTAGCTATGGGAACCCAGAAAATAAGAAAAATACTACAACAGAAGCAGGGAATATGTGGCCTTCTGAGAAGCTGATGGACCATAACTCCCATCTGTTTTGGAGAGTACAGCTGATGAGGAGAAACCATGGAATCTGAAGAAGAAACCAAAAACCACATATTGCCGCCCAACCCACGAAATGAGGAGACCACACACAGGGCTTGGGTTGAACTAGGGCAATTTATTAATATGCCTAATTAACATACAATGGTAATTAACTTGAACTTGAACTTGAACTTGGTCTTGGTCTTGAACTTCTATCCTAAAAGGGGGGGTCAACAGCATTGGTGGACTAGGGCAAGAGTCAGCTCCCGCCCATCTTCCCTAGCCCATTAGGGCAGAAATATCTGGGCCCCAAAGCCAATCGCAGAAGGTGGATCAAGACTTTGGCCAGCCCTTGTCTGGAAGATGAGCTCGAGACCGAGTCCCCGGGCTCAAGCCAGTGAGGGCTAGTCCGGGCCCTCCTCAGGGATAGACATTATCCTACACTAAAGGGTGCCATAGGTACACACCGAACCCATAGACCCCCCCCTTTACCGGCCATGGATAAGGGCAAGCGTCTGCTTAGTCCTTATCCCCCAACCCCCACACACAGGGATGGCTTCCCAGCTCCTGCTTCAAATGCCACGGAAAGATTTCATTGCCCTCAGGTCCCAGTGAACCCCACTGTGATCTATATAGCTCAGGTTTATCAAAGACAATGTCACAGTGATGAATGTATCAACCCAAGCCCTGTCACCAACATTGGAGGTTTCCTTGCTCACTCGCCTACGAGCGAACTGCAATTTATTCACTTCTTTATTTATCCATTCATGTTTAATTTAATTTAATTTTATTTTAATTTTTTACTTACTTTAATTAATTTGTAATTTTAAATCCACATATCACGAATGGCCTATATGATCAAGGCCTGTCCTTTAAAAGGACATTACCACCCAGGTGAATAACCGACCTGGCAGAGGCCAACGGCTCTCCCCAGTGTAGGCAACAAGCCATGTCAACAAAGGCCTCTTTTGCCAATCCATTGGGCGAGGCTGGGCCACCGGATCACAATGCGTGCCAACATGGCCATCCCGAGCCTGCCACTAGCCCAAAAGATTAAACTTTGACCAAGGTCATTACCACCCAGGTGAATGATCAACACCTCCACGGAGGCCCCCGGCTCTCCTCCAAACAGTTTAGCCAACCGACCATACTAGTGAAGGCCTCTCTTGCCACTCATCGGAGCGAGGCTTGGTCACCGAATCCCACATGCGTGCCAAATTGGCCATCATGAGCCTGCCGCTCTGCCCAAAAGATGAAACTGTGACCGCAGCTCCGCACTCGTCTCCTCACATTCAGGACAGAATGATCTGAAATGAAACCAAACACATTGTAACTGGTGAGTCGGCCTGACAGTGTATTCGTGAGCCGGCCTGACAAAGCGCCGGCACGCCGTGGTCTTCCATTTCCATTTCCATCTACCATCAAAGCTGCAATGGAAGCTCGGCCTCACGAAATGAATGTGTATCAAATTTAATACGTTGTAAGCCCTCAGCTCCCCGACAGAGCGTAAAGCGGCATCAGAACATTTGCGCCACGTAAACCCCCGTGCCCCGCTTGGCCCGATCAGACTCCAATCTTTTATGTGAAGGCGTTAACTGCCACTCACCCCAGGTCAAGTCCCAGGTCAAGTCCCTAGTAACAAATTGTTCTGCAGCTCGGACTATTCATGAGAAGCAAAAGCAAAAACTGGAATTAGCAAACGCTTGACTAATTCCACTCATTTTGTAGCAGCATTTCATAGATCCACCTTGAACATTACGCAAGGCCTTGTTCTTGTGCCATCATACTTCACAACGCCGGAACCAATTATCTATTTCCACTGCTTCGTGAAGGAAATGTAAGGTGGATACAGCTGATTTCAAGTAGACAGCTGAGAACTAGACAGGAATTGGGCCAATAAGGTAACAATATAAAGAAATAATAGGGTATAATCTAACCCCCAGAACCCACTCTTTCGCTCTGAGATAAGTTCTTCAAGTGTTATAAATTACTTGCAATGAAAGGACAGCTAATATACTTACTGAAGTCTGTCAGTAGAGAGTTAACAAGGAACACATTATGAACAATGGAAAAGCTAAGAAGGAGAAAATGCATGGCATACGGTTTCAAAATATAAATTAACTTACTGTCCTGTTATTAAAATATTGCTACCAGAAGGGATCTAATACAAAAAGTGGTGCTTGGAGGGTTAGTACAGCTTCTCACAGAACTGGAACCGTAATGCTCTGTATGAAGAGGTTACGACGAAAGAAAATCGTAAAGAAATCTGAGATTCTTTTGCTGTATTTATGAACCACCCATTTTCATATCTGCAGGTTGCTCCTGCGTGTCCTAAAACCGCCCCAGACCCATGGCGACCCAGGGGCGAACCCGCCATGGGCTTGTTATGTTACAGCAAAGATTTTTTAGGATTTTAGGATTTTTTAGGGGGGATTTGCCCCTGCCGTCATAAGGGCCACAGAGATGGTCAGCCATGGTCACCCAATGGGCCTCCATGGCTTAATGCCAATTCAAGCCCCGGTCTCCACACCCACAGCCCAACGCTACAACCTCTGTGAGCACGGGACTGGGACAATGGAAGACCAGGGCTTCCACCGCCAAGGTTCACTCACCCCAGGGTCGCTGCAAGCCAAAACAACCCGAAGGCACACAACCACAACAATCTATGGAATAGAGATGTTTTGGAAATGCCAGCAACTTGAAGGACTAAGAGTCCAGCTCCCTGGACTTCAACCATGGAGAATATATCAGCTCCTCCAAGCCAACTTAAAATGACTAGAGGGCCTTTGCAGCCTTGAATTACTTCTGGTTTAACTCCACTCCCACTGCAGTTTTAAAATCACGCTCCCCGCCAGTCACATCCTCTTGCACCAGACATCAAGGTGGGGAAGAAATGGCTCCTAGGCCACACAGGTAGCCTTGTTGGTCTGTAGTTCCTTCTTCCTTCCTCCAATAGCTTATTTGGGAACAGTTAACGCTGAAAACTAAGAGAGATGAGTTTAGGAACAAAGAACAATGAATTTGATTGCTCAAATAGCCCCACAATCCATAAAAACTTCTCCATTCAAACAAGTATTAGTTTAAAAAGGAGAGAGAGGTGCTCACAACCCTCTACAGATGTGCACCTTTTATTTGGGGATAATAGGAATTGTAGTCTAATAACATCGGGGGCATCAAGTTGGGGAGCAACTATACCTGAATCTACAGTGGAACTTGGAGAGGTTGTTTATTCGAACTACAACTCTCATACTCCCCCACCCCTATCAGCATTCCAGTAACTGTAGACCAGAAAGTCATAAGCTAAAAGAGGAAAATGCCCAGTGTTAGCAGAGCTCGTTAAATGTCAATGATTCAAGTTAATAGCCAATGCCTCCTTGGTTTTTATGAGCTGCATTGTGGCCCCAAACCCCTGTACGTAAATAATATCTCTTCACCTAGTGTTGGAAGGCTTACCGTGGCCATTCAGAGGATCAGGCATCGCTCCACTACCTCTAACAGTAGGAGAATTAAGTTACCTGGCCCCATGGCAATTCAAGTTCCATAATGCTCAAAGCCATCCAGTTTGTTTGTTTGTTTGTTTTTTTCTTTTTTTCTTCTTTTTTTTGGCAATGGAGGTAGAGGAGAGAGCGGTGGGGCGGAGGGAGGAAAGATGCTCTACATGGACAGCGGGAGCACTCTCTGACCCGTTGGCACCCCTCCGCCCAGCCCAGCCCAGCGTACCGGAGAAGTTGCCTCCAACCCTAGCATGAACCCCTACTGTCTGGCCACCCCAAAGCCCACTGGCTGCTAGAATAGCAGAAAGTGAAGGAAACGACACACTTTCCAGTCTAATATATCCCAAGTAATAGATGGAAGCCTAGAGCACCCGGTATTCCCCAGCGGCCTCCCACCCAAGTCCCAACCAGCCTGAGCCCCGCTTAGCATCCGAAGACAGCCGAGATCGGGTGCGTTCAGGGTGGTATGGCCACAGTAACTGTCCCCCACTAGTTCCCCAGACGCCCCCTTGCACCAAGGATCTCCAGGCCGACCACATGGTCGGCCCGAGGCGGAGCAGTAGGAGCAGCGCCCCAACTGAAGCTCGCCCGGGGCAATCATCCAACTCGCAACCCCGAGGCTAGTCCCATCGGCCGCCCTGGCCTTGCGCGGACCTCCCGCCCCCCGGTGAGCCAAAAGACGACCCTCTTATCTGGGCGGCCGCTCAGGCGGCCGCTAACCACTATGAACAATGGCCTTGCGGCCGCGCCACATGGCCAGCCTACCGGGTCCAGCTGTGTCCGCCATCAGCGCAGTCCAAGAGAAGAAGGCCGGTGGGCGGAGGAATGGAGCTGGGCAGCCGCTGAGGCGGCCACCAGCAGCTACTCACAAACGAAGGCCTCCCGACCGCGCCATGTGGCCAGCCCACAAAGCCAGCCACAGCGGCTGCTGACATCGCCGCCGGAGGGAAAGGCGAGCAGGAGGAAGGAGCGGAGGCAGAGGAGCAGGAGGCGCACAACAAAATCGCGACTGGTTGCTTCCCCCGCCACCGAACAATGGCTTTCCAGGTCGACCACGTGGTCGGCCTAGATCCACAGGGCGAGCGTCCTCTCTCCTGCTCGCAACGATCCGGAGAAAAGAGGCCGAGGGGAGGCAGGGCAGCCCTAAATAGTGCCTTAAAGCCCCGCCTCCTCCCACCGGTGCTCTCCTCTCGCGGGAGGACGGCAAAGAGCGCCCTTCCCCCTCCACCCGTTGTCACGTGGGCGGTGGGGGGCGCATTCCTCATCCCTGCTGCATGAGAACCACTAACCTACTTCAAATCCTGAAGGCAGCAGCCTGTCCTCTGGCGGCATGAATTCCAGGCTACATTGGAAATAGTTGCCTCAGCGCAAGGAATCTAACTATGTGGCCCTTCAGATGTCATTGAACTGCAATCCTCATGAGCTGTTGCCACTACTGCCATAACGAAGCAAAAAGGGAAGATGTCCAGTTCAAATGGTGTGTATAAGTACAAAGACATACAAGTGTTCAACTGCAACACTCAGAAATATGCAGTACTGTTTTGAGAGGGAAAAAATTGTGATCAATATTATTTAGGCATAGCTGAATTTCTGACCAACGTTTGGGCGATATGGCGAGGTAAGAGATATCCTTATATATGATTATGGTGGCTGAGATCTTGGCTCAAGCAGGTAAGTGATAACACTTGGCCCGTGCAGTTCCATCCCTTCTTCCTGCCCCAGCAGCTGTCATGCCCTGGGGGCCACTGCTACAGCCATTTACCATTTCAGCTGGGGAGAGAGACGAAGTGACTCAGGCCATTTCCGCACGAGAGGGGAGGAGCAGTTCAATGTGTGTCAAGAGCAGTGTTTTTATATTCCGATTAGAAAATGAATTCAGAAATCCAGAAACTGTGCTGTCTGCACCCCCCCCCCTTTACATCATACTACTGCAGAGAACAGCGGTTGCTGCATCCGCAACAGCAAGTCCGTGGCCACTCCCATTCTCCTCCCTTACCCTGCCCGTCATCGCTGATTGGTCTGTTTTTTTAAAAAAAAAACGCACACATTTTTAACACATTTCTGTGTTGCTACATTTGTGCATAGGTATGTATGTTTGTTGATACATGGAGAAAAACACGTCTTAACAGTCCATTACCAGATCCACTCTCTTCCTGCTGTCTGTTTAATGCATGAAAACAATAATGATGGCAGCCTGTCCTTTGATGGGCGGAGAAAGAGAGGGAAAAAATGACAGAAGGGATAGCCTGGGAATGCCCATAGCCGACCACTTCTGTGATGTGAAGCAATGCTACGCTTCTGCACGTCGTGAAAACTGAAGCAGAACTGGTTTGGGAGATTTACATATGAGTTTTTCCATTTTTCACATACAGTGGTTTCTCATCACAGTGAACTGCAGTGAACCAGTCTAGGAGCTGAAAACGTGCAGAACCAAGAGGAAAACTACAAAGCTAAAACAGTTAAACGTGCAGACAAGAGGGTAAGAATTTGAGGTGACTATGATGTATTGACCTTGTGCGGAAATAGTCTCAGAGCAGGAAGAAGCAGCTGGTCTAGGTTGTGAGGGAAAAGGAAATGAGAATGCCTACTCAGATAGAGTGTTCTCTCATTTTCTTTTCCTTTTCAGTCTAGACCAGACACTTCTTCCCCCTGAGTTAACTCCTTCCCTTCACTCTCCTAGTAAGCAGCAGCAGCAGGACTCCACTAGAGCCTGACAGCTACTGAGGAGGAGATTTTGGACAAGGTGAAAAAGGGCTAAATAATAGCACCTTGTACCTTGTCAAAAGTAGACATGCATTTGTATAACCAGACTTATGTTTGCAGCCTACATACGTGGTCTACCTTTTTCCATTGAGAAACTGAAAACAACATATATCGGCCTCCCAGATTGTCTTTCATCCAGGCACCAACGAGATCCAGGCCTGCTTAGCTTTATCAAGTTTCCCTTCAGTCATAACTGTGGACATCTCTCTATCCCTCTTCCTATCTAGAGCCATTAGTAGACATTGTACCAGGGCTGGCCCAAGATATTCTGTTCCCTGAAGTAAAGAATAAGATGGTGTTCACTTCCACTCTAGATACAGACCATTCTCATTCTAGGTACAAAACAGAGTGAACTGGCAGTGAAAACTTTATTCAACACTGATGTTAGGACAGCATCCTGCAATGCATCAGAGGCAATAGGATGGCTTGGGCCATTTCTGCAGTACATGGTTATAGCACTATTATTCCACTTTCAACATCCTATGGAATCCTGAGGTTTGCAGTTTAGGGAGGGGCCAACTGGAATAATAGCGGAATAATAGCACTATAATTATCTAGAGCAGAAATGGCCCCAGAGGGACACAGGACATGGGATATAGACAATCGGACAGACAGCTCTTTCCTCCAATCAGTTGCTATTCCCTCACAACTTTTTCTTTCTGGATCAACAGCTTCACTCTGGGTAATGGTAGGGCCGGGCCTGCTTTACAAAAATCTCATCTTATAAGCCTTTGTTGTTCAGTTTAGTCTACCAGCATAATGACTAAAAGAGCATCTGTTTCTTTCAAGGAAAAGGACTTCAGCTCTGTTACAAGACTTGTCTTGCATGATCTCTGGTATCTCCCATTTTAAAACCATCATATAGCAATGATGGGAAAGATGTCTGTCAAAGAACTTGATCTAGTTAGAGTAGACAACACTGGGCTACAAAGGACAAATGGCCAGAACTAGTATAAGGTAGTTACATTCTTCATGGAATTTAGAGCCAGTATGATGAGACAGAAAAAATGTGTCATTACTACATGCTATTACGCTGAAGACCAATGCCCTGTTAATGACATGTGCACTGGTAGGAACAGCTTTTGTGTATCTATGTTCATTTTTTAGGCAGAGTTCAAGCAGTTCTCAAGCCCTTGTGTTCCATCCTCTCTCTGCAACCGTCAAGTCCTCAGAGAGACTGCTGTTGCTCTTACTTCCTACTGGCGGGGAAGAGGAGAGGCAATTTAGACCATGAAGATACAGTTGATCTGGGCTCCCTGGTGAAGGAAAAGGGGATATACACTCCATTCATAAGCACATCTTTACCCTCCCCAAGCTGAATCCAGCTGTCACTTCATAGTTTGAATTGCCTCCTACGCTCTCTGTCCCCTCCTCACTTTTAAGCAGCAACCTCTCTCACAGCTGGACAGCTGGTGTGGGACAAGGGAAGGGAATGGAACTGTGTGGATAGAGCTATGCTCGGATATAGGATCTTGGCCCAATGGTCCAATTTATTGGTCTGGGACCAGGAAGCATGACATATGGTCCAAATCAAACAATTGTCCCTTTTCTCCTACCTGCATTTACTTAGTGTTGAAGAATCAAATTTTGTACAGGGTCTTGTAGCTAGTAACTTTTTCTCAGAGCTTGAAAACGTTCCTTTTGATTACAGCTCCCAGAATCCCCAGTGAACACAGCCGATACTCATGCTGGCATGGAGATTCTGGGAGATGTAGTCCAAAAAAGTAACTTTTCTGAGCTCTGCTTCTACTGGTATACATATAAGGGGGCTATGAATAATTTTTACTGGTTTCAACCTTAAGCTAAGACTGCCAGGATTCAAAATACCAGACTGTGGTTTAAGAAATCATTATCATCATCATCACCATCAACAACAGCAGCAGCAACGACAACAATAACTAGAATCTCATTACTGTGACTGCATTGTAGAAATGCTGGCATCTCACGTAGTGCCACCTCTGATTGGTACTGCATGCCAACTTTATACGATACTTAATTCTTGATGGCCTCATGCTAAGCCTTCATTAATTACAAGAATAGAAGTGCTGCCCCCATCGCACACCAGTGTGTTGCCCTTAACACTTCAATGGCGTATGTTTATACAGACTTGGAGAATTCCGTCACCTACTGTGCCTTTGCAGAATGAAAAGGAAATGACAGTAGCTTCCAGGGTACCCTCGTCTATCCGTTATGCTAAATTGTTCCGCTTTCTTAGTAGCAGAGAAGCACCAATAGATATGACCAAAATTATGAGGTAAAAAAGCACCCATTTTGCCTGTTCCACAGCCATTGCCCCATCTGGAAGTGAGGGGTTTGTGACTTAACAGTCCTAGAACAAATGAGTCCTAACCAACTGACATGTTGCCTCAGAAGGGAACTGACGGAAACCAGTTGTTTGACTAAGTTAGCATTAGATGAGTATAGAGCAGTGGTTCTTAACCCTTTCTTTACCAGGAGCACCCTGGAAATATAATTTGTTGTCAGAGACCCCTAAGACTTAACTCAAGGTTTAAATATTTAAATTTAAATTTAAATATTCAAATATTTATTTATAAAGGGCTTCTGGAGACTATGCTTTAAATCCCTACTCAGACACTGGGTGGTCTTGGGCAAGTGACATTTTCTCAGCCTCAGAGTAAGGCAGGGTTTTCCAAACGGTGAGCCACGACATGTTAGTATGTTGCCTGAAGTATGTAGGTGTGTTGCCTACAACCTTGGAAATGTATGTTCTTATTTATAAATCATATTTTTAAACAAATATATGAAAGGTTTTCATGAGATATGTTATGTCCCCATACATTTTGTTATTAGAATTTATGTATGTGTCTGTATCTCTTATAAGCAGTTAGTTTAACCTCCAGTTTGCTAGTAAAACTGAATTACTGTGTCACGAAATGATGCATGTCTAAAAAGTGTGTCACTAACATGAAATGTTAATGACGTAGAAATGGTTGGATCTTTAGGAGAGAGTGACCACGCCCTATTAGAATTTGGCATTCAGTGGGGAAGAGAAGACAAGTGTAGCCAGGCACTCGTCTTAGATTTTAAAAAAGCAGACTTCTGTAAACTGAAGGAGCTGCTGGCTGAAATCCCGTGGTCAAGAATAGTCAATGAGAAAAGAGTTCAGGATGCATGGGAGTTCTTTAAAAGGGAGATACTGAAGGCACAGGCTAAAACTGTGCCATTAAGGAGGAAAAATGGAAGGCATCTGAACAAACCGGAATGGTTGACTAAAGAACTCTCAGCTGAGCTAAGTGTTAAGAAAAACATGTACAGGAAATGGAAGAAGGGGGAAATCACCAAAGAAGATTATAAGCAAGTAGCCAGGAGATGTAGGGAGAAGGTCAGAAAGGCTAAAGCACAGAACGAACTTAGGCTGGCCAGAGACATTAAAAACAATAAAAAGGGCTTTTTTAAATACGTCCACAGCAAAAGGAAAAAGAAAGAGACGATAGGGTCACTGCGCAGGGAAGATGGTGAATTAATAACAGGAGGAAGAGAAAAGGCAGAACTCCTCAACACCTTCTTCGCCTTAGTTTTTTCCCAAAAGGATAAAAACACTCAACCTGGCGGTTGGGGAGCAGGTGAGGAAGTGGGGGAAATGCAGCACAGAATAGATAGAGAGGTAGTACAGGAATACCTGCCCACACTGGATGAATTCAAGTCTCCAGGGCCAGATGAATTGCATCCTAGGATTTTAAAAGAACTAGCAGAGGTCATTGCGGAACCTCTTGCTATAATCTTTGAAAACTCTTGGCGGACAGGAGAAGTTCCGGCAGACTGGAGGAGGGCAAATGTTGTCCCCATCTTCAAGAAGGGAAAAAAAGAGGACCCAAATAATTATCGCCCAGTCAGCCTGACATCAGTACCTGGAAAGATCCTGGAGCAGATCATCAAACCATCAGTTTCTAATCACTTAGAAGACAATGCTGTAATTACGAAAAGTCAACATGGATTTCTCAAAAATAAGTCATGCCAGACTAATCTTATCTCTTTTTATGATAGAGTTACTTGCTTGATAGATGAAGGGAATGCCGTGGACATAGTATATCTTGATTTCAGTAAGGCCTTTGACAAAGTTCCCCATGACATTCTTGCAAAGAAGCTAGTAAGATGTGGACTGGACAGGGCTACTGTCAGGTGGATTTGTAACTGGTTGGCTGACCGTACCCAAAGGGTGGTCACCAATGGCAGATTCTCATCCTGGAGAGAAGTGACTAGCGGGGTGCCACAGGGTTCTGTCCTGGGTCTGGTGCTGTTCAATATCTTCATTAATGACTTGGATGAAGGAATAGAGGGTACGCTGATCAAATTTGCAGATGACACCAAATTGGGAGGGGTTGCTAATACGCCTGATGACAGGATCAAAATTGAAAAGGACCTGGACAGATTGGAGAGCTGGGCCAAGGCTAACAAAATGAATTTCAACAGAGATAAATGTAAGGTCCTACACTTAGGCAGAAAAAGTGGTATGCAGAAATATAGGATGGGGGACACATGGCTGGATAGCAGTACGTGTGAAAGGGATCTAGGAGTCTTAATAGACCACAAGCTGAACATGAGTCAGCAGTGTGATGTGGCAGCCAAGAAAGCCAATGCAATTCTTGGTTGCATCAATAGGAGTATGGTGTCTAGATCGAGGGAGGTATTGGTACCACTTTATTCTGCTTTGGTTAGACCTCATCTTGAATACTGCGTCCAATTCTGGGCACCCCAACTCAAGAAGGATATGGATAAGCTGGAGCAGGTCCAGAGGAGGGCAACCAAAATGGTGAGGGGCCTGGAAGCCATGCCTCATGAGGACAGACTTAGAGAGCTGGGTATGTTTAGTCTGCAGAAGAGAAGGTTGAGAGGGGACATGATAGCCATGTTTAAATATCTGAAGGGATGTCATGTCGAGGAGGGAGCGGGCTTATTTTCTCCTGCTCTTGAGACCAGGACAAGGAGCAATGGATACAAGCTGCAGGAGGGGAGATTCCACCTGAACCTCAGGAAGAATTTCCTGACGGTCAGGGCTATCCTGCAGTGGAATGTGCTGCCACGGAGTGTGGTGGAGTCTCCTTCGTTGGAGGTTTTTAAGTGGAGGCTGGATGGCCACTTGTCGGCAGTGCTTTGAGGGTTTTCCTGCATGGCAGGGAGTTGGACTGGATGGCCCTTGTGGTCTCTTCCAACTCTACATTTCTATGATTCTATGATTCTATGTTTGGAAAGCTCTGGAGTAAGGCAAAGGCAACCTCCTTGGAACAAGTCTTGCCAAAAAACATCCTGTGATAGGGTTGCCTTAGAGTTGCCCCAAGTCAGAAGTGACTTGAAGGCACACAACAACACACAACAACGAAGTGTCAATGACAAGGGGAGGTTCTTTGTAGCCATCATGTCTCTCCCCTTTGAAAACTGACTTATGGAGACCATAAGGTGAGCTTATCACGGAGGTCACATGCTGTCTCAAACAGAGCATGGAAAAATGACCTTCCTTTCAGGCCCTTTCCACACAGGCATATTGCCCACGCTAGGGCGACCTCTCCAGGAGGTCTTCTTCACCGCAGGGTGTGCTAGAGCAGTTTGAAAAAGTGAAGCTCTACACCTCAAACTGCTCTAGCACAGCCGCGGGGGTGGTGCTGCGAGTTTTATAAAAACCACCTTCGCAAGTGGTTTTTACGAAACTCGTCTGTGCTGTTCCGTGGCAGCCCCCGGTGAAGAACTGCAGAGACGCTGTAGCACGTCCCTGCAGATCTGCCCGGGGGCGGGCTTCCGGCTGGCGCGCTGCCCTGATTGGCGGAGCGCTGCTGGAAGCCGCTGAGCGCCGCCAAAATTCGGCGGCGTTTAGAACGGTGAATCCATGCTTCCCACAGGGACGGAGCAACCCACTACGAGGTAAGCTCCGCCCCTGCGTGCACCGCCCCGTTTCGCCCCCCCCCCCCGTGAGGAAAGGGCCTCAGTCTACACCATCTGTTCAAAATCTGGTGCTCTCCAGATGGATTGGACTACAACTTCTATAATCTCCAGGCAGTTCACTTGGTGAATTTACCTTTCCTTTCAGAAATTGCTTTCCTCAAGAAAAATTTCAATCTCAAAACACATTGGGATATTCCAGTAAGGACTGGTTTAAACTGTTCTGAGATTTTCCTCTGTTCTGTTGTGCTGCAATTGCCCTCAGACAAAAAGCACCCCACTTTCTGCTTCTCTTGGAGTATGGCCAAAAAACCCAAAAGAAATAAAGACAAATGCTTCTATAATTTCAGAATATTTATGAAAGATTTGCAATTTAGTTGTACACTTCTCATTCCCATTTCCATGCCAATTATAGCATCATCCTTAGATCTTTATTAGTTCATCTTTTGCCTGTGGAAACAACAATCAGCATGTGAAATGAGAATGAGCTCACACCATTTGCAAAGACCTATGCTTAAGGAAGGAATCCACCCAGATAGCAGAAGTTCATCTTAAAGGCTTTTATAGAAGCTGAGAGCATTTGTTGTGCATTTTAAGGTCTTGTTTCACTGATAACTTTTTCCACAATTAATTGCAAGAGAAATCTAAAATAGAAACCAACGTCACTCACAGATGTTGGACTTTTAAAAGTCTATTACAGTGAAAAAGAAAAAAATATAGCGTGATATTAGAAGACATTTTGAATATCTATGAGACCGGTGATGAGGCTCAAAGCACATAGATGGAAGAGATGATGTGCATGAGAAAAGTGACTTCTAGCATGACTTAATGAAAAACAAAGCAAAACAAACAGAACGTAGACCTAAAGGAATGAACAAAATGAATGAACAAAAGCCAGACCCAGAGCTCCTACTGAGAAATTTGATGTTCTTAAAGTCATATTAGAATGAAGTATTGATGCTGATTAGTAGACTATAAACCTGCGAGAAGGGTTTCTTCTTAACTCACTTATTCAATAATGCATCATGTTTGCCCATAAGAATAATATGAGTCATTGCTTGGGTTATGCACAATTGATTTCAGGGGATCTGCTCTAAGTATAACTAAATCTGCTCTAAGCATGACTACATGAAGTGATTATCTATAAATAATAACCAGTGATATAGATTCAAGTCGATTGGCTTGGACTCAAGTCAGACTTAAGTCGCTTGAGTGATTTGACTCGCACTTGACTCGGCAATAAATAACGCACTGATGACTCGACTCAACTCGAGACTTGTATATTTTTGGTGACTGACTTGTTGCCCTTGGTTCAGTAACATAACACATTCATCCAGAAATCTTTTGACTTTGAAAAATGCTTCCATCTCTTTTTGCCTGCTGGTCACATGGTGATCTGTCTCAAGTCAAAAGTGTGGGCACATTTCTCAGATAGGAAAAGCAAATGGGTTAGGCAATAGACTTGAGGCAGTCTTGAGGTCTGCTCAGCAGCCTGTCCCCACTGCATCTTGAAGGAGGCTTCTAAAACTTTTCCTACGAGCAGAAGGCAAGACTCACCGCCAGAGTGCAGATAGTGTTTTTCAAGGGGAACAGAAATGTGCTAGGCAACAGGCTTGAGGAGGAAGGATCCTTCCTTCTAAAGTTTTTGAAGCTTCAGTAATGGGGAGTAAGAAGGATCCTATTCCCCACTTCCGAAGCTGCAGATGGCAAAATCACAAATGTGGAGGGTCTACTTGGCTTAAATTGTAAAAACTGACTTTATGCAACTCTGTTCACAAATTCTGGAATATAGGTTGGGGTACAAAGTTGGCTCCCAGACTTGAGACCTGACTTGAGACTTGACTTGAAAGTATCTTCAAGATCTTGAGACGTGACTTGAGACTTGAGGATAGAGACTTGAGACTTGGAGTAAAAGACTTAAATACATCACTGATAATAATAGTGGTGCACACAGTCAAGATATAATTCTATGTATAAATTTGTTGCTGTGCCAAATATTCTTTCCCATTCAGCTAATGAAGTCCAGCTGACTGAAAAGAATTAGTTCGGCAGTTTCTCATCTATCAATACTTGTTCACAGTCATTTCTGTTTCTGAGCTAACATGATAGAATTCACAAACTGGTGTGTAGACTGGGCTAAATTTAATTCAATACTGACAGAGCAAAAAACCCCACTTACAGAGCTATACTGAATTGCCTTCCCTTAATTGCTGGTTGTTGCTGCTCATTATAGATGAATTGTTTCTGGTCAGCAAGCTCTCATGGTAGAAGTGCCAACTGCTCCTAGTAGCCAGCTTGAAAACATTGCTCCTGTTCACAGACATGTTGACTGCTGGGTCATTTTTGCACTACACTTTTATAGTGCTGCTATTCCACTTTCAACATCCTATGGAATCCTGGAGTTTGCAGTTTAGGGAAGGGCCTTTAGAATTCTCAGCCAGAGAGCTCTTTGGCCTCAGTAAACTACAAACCCCAAAATTCCATAGGATGTTTAAAGTGGAATAATGGCACTATAACTGTGCAGTGTGGAAATGGCTCTGGTGTTTCTAGAAGCAACGTGAAGCTGCCACAACGAGAGTGAGATGGAGGAAGGGAGCTGGTGGAAAGTGGAGGCAGAGAAGAGGGCTAGGGACACAGAGGAAGGCTACAGAAGGAGGGGACAGCAGAGGTTGAAGGAAGTGGCAGAGCTTGGAGTGTGTGGAAGGGGGGCGAAGGCATGAGGGGTGGGGCCACTGTGCATGGGTGTGTGGCCAGGGCGCGCAGGGGCATGGCTAAGGGCCAGGATGCCCCCAAAACATTGCTGGCCTGGGGTGAATTGTCCCCCGCCCCCACACCCCTACACGACTGGTTGTGGGGACCTTTTGGAAGGGGAGCTGTTATGTCCTGCGGCCTGCGGCAATGAAAAAGCTTCTTGTACAAGAAGTACCAGATACCAGCCTCACACACATTCTGAAAAGCACAGGCTTCTGCAGTGGGAGTTATGAAAATGTAACGGCCAATTGGACATTATATTCCCCATCTTGGTTAGGTTTTAGCATACATAATGGTCTTTACATTTTTGTGTTTTAAATTTATATAGTGTAACTTTTTTTAGCATATACATTTGCCTTTATATTTGCGTGTGTTGTGAAACTTTTTAAAAGTGTTGCCTAAATTGATGTGCAATGTGTAATTTTTTAAAAAGTACTTTTTTTAAAAAAAGTCTTTCCCTGGTGAAGAAACTTTGGCTTCTATTCATTCATTCATTCATCATTCATTCCATTTGTATTCTACTTTTCTCCCAATATGGGACCCAAGCCCAAAATATGGATTTAAACAAATACCATTAAAAAATATAAAAATAAAAAGTGTAAAAATAATTAGTCTTAGAAAATTAATTTTAAACATTGTAAAAAAAAAGTTTAAAACAAAAAAGGCAGCATTCCTCATTAAAAAATTCTTCTGTTTCAACCCACTAACAGATGAAGGCCTGTTTAAATAATAAAATCTGTGCTTGCTGGAAAAAGAGCAGAAAAGGAGCCAAATAAACTGCCCTGTGAGGGAATTCCACAGCTTGTGAGAAGTCACCAAGAAGAACTGCTGCTGTGTCCTCTCCAAATATACCTGTGATGGTGGTTGGACTGAGGCCACTTCCGCACTAGGTCGTTCCCTCCTGAAACTGCAAACCCCAGTATTCCATAGGAGGTTGAAAGTGGAATCATAACGCTATAACAGCCTAGTGCGGAAATGGCCTAAAAGAAAGCCCTGATCTCAAAACTCAGGCAGGCTCATGTCAAGTGATACAGCCTTTCAAAACCTTGAGGGTTTTTTCTGTGTTTTTTTTTTAATCTTTTTGCCTAGCTTATTAAAGGCATTACTGCAATATGGACTTTTGAATTTGCTTTATGGTCCATTTGTCTACTCCAGCATTTGGTGTATCTTGTTTGTTATGCATCATTGGCTCAGGGGAGTTTTAATGCACCTGTATGCCATACCTCTTTTACATTTCTCTGGCATTCAGTACTTCCACTGAACAATGGAATATCATCATGAAATTAGATAAGCATATTTTGAACACACTTTTCCATTCCAAATTTGAAATGCAGCTCAAAGACTATACTTGTTTTCTCACCCAGGGCTGGAACAACAGTCTGGAACCTGATACATGTGCCCAGCACAACATTTTGTATTCCAAGTAGGAATGCCAAGATTCCCTGTAAATCCCACTACCCATTTGAAGGAAACCAGGAAAAAAGCAAAAAACAGTGCGATAGTTCTTTTGGACACTGAGATATCATGTTGAACACTGACACGTATGTTCAGGAAGCAATTATGTGTATCAAGCTCAAAACTTATCACAACCTATGCACCCATTTTCAAGAGAGTTAAACACAAGTAAGTCTTACCAAACACTGTGGTGAGATTTTTTTTCTCCCAGGGTTGGTTGCATAGTTTGACTTGGTTCTTGTCAGATCAACAGAAAATGAAGATAAGCATTCTTCCAGTTAGAGAATGGACAGTGCAGAGATCTTATCTTAGAGATATCTGCTCATAAATAAGTCCCCTTGTATTTAACAGGGCTTATTATGAGTCAGATAAGTAGGAAACTTATTTCAAAATGTTTATTGATACTTCTAGCAAGAGGGAAATTTCCAGATTTTTTTTAAAATTAAGATTCCTGTGTGAAGCATTGCAGTACTTCCTGCAGTGATGGCACTGAGGAAACAGTGCTAAAATAGGTTGGGTTTCTGGACTAGGCAAGGTGATGTTAGATTAGGTTAAATTCAACCAAAATCTATGGATTGGTCCAGATTGAGAAAGCTGAAATTAGGTGTCCATCAGAATTAGTGAAATAAGATAGGCAAGAGTTCATTCCCATTGATTTAAGCAGGAACCAACTGCAGTTAATTTAATCTGGATCAAACTGTATGTTGTGAAATGTTAAAGTATGAGAAATATGAGAACTAGAAACATTTCTAAAATGTTCTCCAAAAAATACAGCACTGGTCCTGTGGTGATGCTTGAGTTCATAATTGATACAACCTTTAAAAAAAAAAAACCTCACCCCCTTTATACATACAATGCTTTGAGTGATATTTATTTATTTATTTTGCATCTTGATTTTCATGAGCTCAGAAAACTGTCTGTCCAGTTTTTAGTATTGCAACTATCTATACCAGGGGTGTGCTATATGTGGCCCTCCAGATGTTGTTGAACCAAAACTCCCATCAGCCTTTGCCTGGCATTTCACTAAAATAGAGCTCTCTGTTGCACAATAGTAGTCATGTTTACATGGCAGTAAGATCCACTGAATACAGTGGGGTTTTGTTCCAGGCAAATGTGCATGGGATGCAGAGTCAAGAATACTACTAGCAGAGTTGGTGGAAACGGGTGGGCTGGTGGCTTGCCTTTGTATTTTGGCAGAGCTTCCAAGACAACCCAAGAACTGAGTTCATCTCAGATTTGAAATGGGCTGGGCAAAGTGGGCAAAGTTCATGCAAGGGGAAAACTCCCAGGCTCACACCAGGTGGCTTTGGCCCGCTGTAATAAACAAACAACCTTGACGTTCTGGAAGCCTCTCTAGCTCATTTGACACTCTGTGTTACAGTCCACGTCACTTTAACAGGAGAGGTTTGCTCTGCACTAAAATTATCCAGCCCTTAGATAAAAGCCTTCAGGATCATTTGCTGCCAAGGCAATGTTCCAGCAAAATTCTGATTTAATTTCAGCACCTCATTTTGCGTAGGGCTAGCTTGTATTTTCTGTGCCCTACTCCTACACAAAGGGCAGACACTGAGTTCATACAAATTACTATATTCTGGGGGTCAGCTCTTTTAACTTGTGTAGCCTAATTTTGACAAATAGTGAGTTACTGTTTCCCCTTAAGATGCAGACATATGGTAAAAATGATACTGAATTCACCATTCTCATCCATGCTGAGCAACATGATGAATAGAAAACTGTAGACACAATTATTTTCCATCTCAGCATGTATTGCCCAATGAGTAGCTCATAGCTATGCAGTTCTCTGAATTTCTTCCTCACTAGTCTCCACATTGCACAATTATAGCAGTTTGATATTGCTTTAACTGCCATGGCTCCATCCTATCCAATGCTGGGATTTGTAGTTTCATTAGGTCACTTCCCTTAAAGGCAGCAGAGTTGTCTTGCTGTTAATTATAAATACCACAGGAAACTACAAATCCCAGGGTTGCATATAAAGGAGCCGTGGCAGATAAAGCGGTATCAAACTGCTATATTTGTGAAATATGGATACATCCCTCCCAACCTCTCAGTTTTTATCCACACATATTTGTTGCTTTACCTACTCTGCAGTTTGAAGGAAGAAGGAAATAGGAAAGGAAAGGAAATGATATCTGTTCAGATGCTGGACGAAAAGAGTGATCTTCCGTTGGGATAAAAGTGTTACTATTTTATTTTTTATTTTTTCCCCATTTTTAATTGTGTGTGTGTGTGTGTGTGTGTGTGTGTGTGTGTGTAATCTCTTTCTCTTCAAAAGAGATCTTTGTTACGCACAATAATATTTCAGTATAAGAAAAGCAGGAAAATAAAAATGCAAAAGGAGGAAAAATAATCACTCTAGTCATAAGTTTCTATAAAAGCTGACCAAACGCACAAACATAAGCCCATTTCTAATTTTTATCTGCATATCATTCTTTCAAATGTTGCAAACGTTGTTAGATCTTCAGTCCATTGGATCACTGGTGGAGAAAAATAATCTTTCCAGTAACGAAGTATCAATCCTTTAGCAGTCAATAAAAATCCACTTCCATTGGCCACTGGTTAACTTCCAAAGAACAGGTAAATAATTCCAAAGAACATGCACACCCCTGAATATCAAGGAACTTTCCCTAACTGAATTTACTTGTGTGATTACTTCCTCCAAAAATGTAGCTACTACGGGACAACTCCAAAACATATGTGTTAAGGAAGCATTTGCCATACTAGCAGATATTCCAATTTTCTGTTTTATTTTCACTGTAAACCTCACATGGCACATTTTTAATAAGACTATATATATGTGTATATATGTATGTTTATGTGTGTGTATACACACACATACACACAACACACACATATTGTGAATACACACACACACACTTGGTTGGCCGCAGTGAATGCTTCTAATATTAAGGGAACCTTGGTGTCAGGGTACATAGCTCCTGTCATTGTATGTTGACTGTGTAATAGTGTATGTTACAGAATAGGCTAATAGATGAAAGGGGAGCTAGAGGCTGCTAGTGCTACAATGCATGAATTACCAATTCCTGTTTGCAACTATGCATCCAGTGGAGGGCTTGTAAGAATCCCAAGGTGTGTCAAATGGTTAATTACTGCAGCGTCTGATGCCACTTTGCATCTGGCAAGAAAGGCAAAGATCAGAAGGAGGGGAAATGTGAAACTGGTGAGAAGGTATTATGAGAAGGTGTTATGAGAACAGGCATGCTAACGATATGCATACAGCAACTTGTTTTGTCTCCCAGGGTGAAAGTTATGGAAACAAAGGGTTCTGAAAAAGTCTGGTGCTGGTGAGATGATGTGACATTTTTGATTTTCATCAATCATTACCTAATGATCATTGATCATTGCCTAAATTTGTATGGCAAGGTATAAAACCTGTAATCATCCAACATATGGTAGTCTCAGCAACTTTTGGAAAAGTTGCTGTGTTACTTGTTTGCTCCAAATAAATGCTTCCGCTCTAACACTTGAGTGCTGTTTGTGAGCACATGTCATCCAGGACATGACACCTGGATGCACTTAAAGCTGTATGGCCAAATCCGTGTTGTAACAAATGTTTCAGTTATAAATATTGACATCTAGCTGATAGAGATAGCTTAAACTGTTCCTGCAAACTGAAAAAAGACAAAAACTCATAATCAGCACCAAGAACCTGATTTAAAGTAAGAACCTCACTGTTGGCCTATAATTTTCCCCAAAAATGGTTCCTTCCCAATTTTCAAATCTGGATTCCCCATAAAGTCAATTTGGAATGAGCGTATAGGTCAAACTTCAACTGACAAGACATTATTTGCCACATAGTGCTAACTGTTGAAACTGTTGGTAGAACACTGTCCTTTTTAATAAAATGAGAACCATTCAACGTCATTTAAATACAAGTGCCAGAAATGAAAACTCCAAAGTTGACCATGGTGGACTACTTACTCCCAAAATTTATGTCCAGTGGTATATAAGGAGAATTGGAAGGTTCAATCCCCCCCACTCCCACCACTGGAATATGCATTCTTTTCGTTAAAATTATAGGAGAAGATGAACTCCCACCTCTCAATTACCTGAGCAATACATTTAGTTTAAAAAAAAAAACTTTCAAGAGTTAAGTAGAGGAATTCCATGAATAAGATAAACAATTCTAGGTATAACATTTATTTTAATTGTATTTATCTTACCCTACAGACTCATCTTTAAGCCTGCACAGCTCTCTAACTTTTGTGCAATATTTTTTTATCACCTTACTTATATTAAGATTATAAATTCCTAGGAATAATTATACCCAAATAAATAATAGAATTTGGAAAGTATTGAAACTGCTATGCTTTAAATACAGTAGAGTCCATCTTATCTTCCACTTGTTTCCCATTGGTTATATTCAGTTAACTGAATACCCAAATATTTTACCAAAATTATTAATAACTGTATCAAAACAGGGATTGACTGATGAGCTTTGAAATGAACAATGAAAGATCATTTATGAAAAGAAAGTTTTTAAATTGTAAATTGACATGCACATATTCATGGATCTTTGAATTTTGTCTAACATTATACACTAAGAGTTTGAAGCGCAAATTGAATATTAAAAGAAACAACAGTTATCCCTGCCTTATACTCCATTTAAATGTAAAAAAAGATGAGAAAAAAACATTGGTCATAACCCATGCTCTTGGTGCTGAATATAAAATGTTTATCAATTTCAAAAATATTTTAGGAAATCCAGAATTAGCCAACACTATGAAAATAAACAGCTGGCAAATTTTATCAAAAGTCTGCGCAGCAAATAAAGAAATAATGGCCGGCTGATCAGTTTCACCCGCCTTTAAAGCAACCAAGTCCACACTCAATCAAATATTATTGACTCCCTTCCTGTTTTTGATCAGTCCTGTCTGGTTAGGACTTACCAAGAATAAAATGACTTTTTGTAACTTATTAGCTAAAATAGCTATCAATATTTTGGTATCAACATTAAGTAGGGATATAGGGCAATAGTCATAATGGCGAGTATGATCCTTACCAAGTGTATGTATCAGGGTTACACAGGCAACACTTAATCCATTCTGGTGATGGTCAGGGTGTGGGTGAACAATATTATCATCCCCTTTCCACCTGTGAATGAGTCTGTGACAAGAACTTGGGACTGGGCTCTGCTTCTATCTGTTGCAGCCTTGTTTGCAGGTGGGAGGGGCGATGGAAATGTCTTCCACCTATGCCCCAATTGACAGCAGAGTGGTCTGCCTTCTCTTGGTGTGGCAGATGCCAGTAAAGTCGTTTTGTGAACCATGATTGCAACTTCATAGGAATCATGATTCAAATCAGTTACAGATACATATTTTCAGGCGATGTATCCACAAATGTGATGCTGAATTCTGGCCTTTCTTTTTTAATACACGCTCTGAGGGTTCAAGGTTAGTGGCTTGGGAAGTAAGCAGAACTGGATGCAAAATACTTACAGCATCACGGCTGGCCTCCCGTTTGTTAGGCCCTTTGTGCAGCTTACCTGTCTCTGGCATTGTCCCAGCATCATCCCAGCAGTGGCTTTGCCAGGCTGAGAGCATGGACACAAACGCTCTCCTCCACACTGGCTTCCTCCCTTCCTCAGAGCAGCTGGGCTCTTTTCTAGGCTGTGCTGGGGCAGGAAGCACCTCCATTGTGCTTCTGGCGCTTCCGCAGGCCGGTACATTACACAACCATGGGTCATTGACAGGAAAAACTGATCAATGATTTAATCCGCAATTGTGCTTACTGGCGACAGAAGAAGGATGGGATTGCAAGGACATCACACTGAAGCATCACCATGGTCCTGCTCCTCTCCTGTCCTCAGTGGTGGAGCTTGGAGTGTGTGGAGGGGGGGCGGGAGGGGGCCCTACAGGGCAGGGGGCATGGCCACTGTGTGTGCATGGGTGTGGGTGTGGGTGTGACTGCAGTGCATGAGAGCATGGCCAGGGCATGTGGGGGTGTGGCTATGGGACAGGATGCCCCCAAAACATTGCCGCTCAGGGTGAACCTCCCCCATCCCTATGCGACTGCCTGTCCCCATGCTGGGGTGACAACCTCTGGCAGAAAGGGCCTTAATCCCAATTAGAGTACACCCATTCAGTGAATGTGAGTCAACACATAAATCCAATTGATTCAATAGATCCACTCCAGTCAAGACTATCAACAGAATTTAGGACCATGTGTATTACCATGGGACTCACACACTCATACCAGATGGCTTGAACATATGCATAATGTACATCTAAAGAACTGTAACAGCCCATTTACCCACATTTTAAAAATGGGAAATAGAAGCCCTTATTGATCTACCGAAGATCATCCAGCAACCCACTAGTGCTTCCCTGATCTGCCCTCTCAGAGCATAAGAGCAGAAAAGAAGCAGAAAGAACTGGAAACATCCAATGAATCTGATGTATAGAGTCTCAGCAGGTATAAGTAGATTATCAGGCTTTGGATACACTTTGGGTTCACTTCTTTTGAAATCTTTGCAGGTCGATTTCCAAATTGTTTTCCCCTGAAGCAGGACATACAAATATTTTCTGGCTGAAGGGCACGGGCCTAACTGATAAACAAAACGGTTTACATATCTTGAAACTCTGTCTCCTTTCCATATCACTATCTTAGGGCATGCCGATATATAAAGGACTTGAAATACATTTTTCTCCCTCTTAAATAAGATCAGATCCCATTGGAGTCATTCACTGAAGCTGGATGGTGGGAGATGTGGGAGATGTGTTCACATGTACTGAGTTAGACATCTGACAGCCAAACATTAATGCCTGTACAGTCTAGAAAAAGAGGCAATTTGTATTAGTGACCTTGTTAGATATTTTGTGCATTGTCACCTTGAGGCTGGGAAAAGATATGAAAGCTGAGAATAAATTGAGGGAGTGGATTTTCCTGTGTTGCCAATCAGTTTGAATATTTCTTACAGCTGTGATGGGGGAGATGGGCAATGCTTGACCAGTTTGATTTTGTTTGTTTCTGCACAATATAATCCTTGGAAGTCTATCTTCCATTGGTTTTAGCTGGGGTGTGTGCTCTCCAAGCTAGGTGCCCCAAACAGGCAACAGTGGGGAATCTGATAGTTGGTGGGGATCATACAGTGTCATTAGCTCAATTCTTATCATTGGGTGTGAGGAGAGGATGGACTCTCTGGAATGTTTCTCTGCTATTAACCATCTGCTGCATCACTGATCACCAATAAAGCTATAATGCTATAGCATCAATGTATGTCAGTGTTCCATACCAAAAGAACTCTGGGTGATACCTGGAACTATACCCAGTTTTGGAACAGGATATCAAAGAACACATAATTCAGCTGCATATAATGTGGTGATGGCAACCAACTAAGGTGGCACTGAAAGAGGATAAGAGCATTCAAAGAAGATACAGCTGTCAATGGCTACTAGTCTTGGATGCTATATTCTGTTTCCAGGAACAAAGGCAGCATGCTTTGGAACATCAATTACAGAGGAAAGTGGGGTGGGGGGGGGAGGACAGCTAGTGCCCTCATGCTCTGCTTCTGGGCTTCCCATAGGCATTTTAATATTGTTTCCTGACACAGACCCTTGAGATAAAGCAAACTGTAATTCAGACAAATAAATACCCAGATATTGTTTTTCAGGAAGATCCCCAAAGAGGTGTGAGTAATGTCACACAAAAGAGTCAGTCCCTCTCTACATTTTTATATATTCTAACAGTAAACAGTGTCTTGGAACAGAACTGATCTCTTAACTGGGGATTCTGCTACTCTTTTTTCCAAGGACTTGGGAATTAAAGTCATTTTGAGCCGTAAAGGGCTGGACAACAGACCTAGTTTTGTTGAGGAAAGTGAGCTTCTAAGGAGTTACATACCACCATTCTCTATTTTTTGAAGTATACATTAAGAAGTCATTGGAAGAGAGACATATAAATGCAATACTTCATGTTCTCTTTTAGATATATCACTTTATTTCATTGCCTGAACAAAGCTCAGGTATACATCTGTAACACCCTTTCACCATGCAAAACCATAATCATTTAACTCATTTAATATTCCTTCATCTCCTACTGCAACATTCCCACTGCACTTTAGCCCTGTTGGGCATTCTAATCCCCCACACAATGGTAAGAGAGTAAAAACGAGCCAGCTTCACTGCCTTTGCTGCTGTTCCCACAGGCCTCCATAGATTGAAAACGTCTGCAGCACAAAGCTTACTCAATTTATAGAAGCTCCTCATGATTCAGAATCCTGATCTTCCGAAGCTCTACAACATGCAAGGCACCTAGACGGACAGACCAAGCTCACTGCTGCCAACGTCCATCCTTATAGAAGAACATTGGAATGGTAACCACCCACCAATGTTCAACCACGTCTTTTGGCTCTGGTTCTTTGGATTTCATCCTGTCTGTACTACAATCAGGCTCAGAGCTGTGGACTATCTTGGAGCTTGGTCAAAGCCAGACAGATACGAAGCAACACTATTAGAATGGGCTAATTTCCTTCCCTTTCTCATGGAGTTGCGGGGAGAAACAATTGAGTAGTGGCCCCTTCTTATTGTGCTGTTTTCAGGACAGTTGGGCATGTCACACACTCTCAGCCCCAAAAAACCCCATGATATAGTCATCTTAGAGTGCTCCAAATCAAACATCTCTTTTCGAATGCAATGGGACATTCTTTGGGAGACCCTCGTTATGGTTTCCTGTATACTTCTAGATTAGTAACAAATTCTTCACCCCTACATTCAGATATCTCCCATAGGCTTTTCTCTTCCTGATTGTTCTGCCCTTGGGTCACAATAGATTCCATTTACTTCTGTCCTCCACCTCTATTATTCTCAGCAGCCAGAAGTTTCCTTCTTTCTTACATAGTTCTGTCTCCTCTCCTTGCTGCCCCCTACATCTGGAACTTCTTTCAGAACATGTATACCCTGGTCTTTTTGCTTCTTCAAATCCTTCCTCAACGCCCACCATTTCTATGAAATTTTCTAGTTAAACTTAGTTTGCATCCCTCACACATACAAAAGTTTAGCATGTGTGACTCAAGCAAGAGTATATCTGCATTTATTCTTGCCCTTTCTTCCTTTTCCCTTATTGCCTGCATCTCTTTAGACTGGGAGTGGGAATGATGTAACTCTCTCAGCTGGTGTTGTCATCCCTGCATTCCTTCATTGGCTACGCTGCCTAGGACTGCTGAGAGATGCAATCAAAGATCATCTGGAGATTCCTATTCCTTGTTTTGATTGCAAGTTCCTCAGTTCCATTATTTTGTACAGTCCAATCCATACATAAAATGTCTAAACCCAATACACATTATCCATACTTCTTTATAAAGTGAATGCATCAGATTTAAAGGTACTAAGAAGTACTCCAGCTTTCCCTTCCACATACTCAGTTAGGGTGTGATGAGGGAACATGATCACACCAAGCAGCCCCACCTCCAACCTCTACATGCTGAGTAGAAGGCCTAGAAAGTGCAAGTTGATCTATTTAAAGCAATGGGATGAGACTCATGATTTACCTGATTTCAGTAGGCCTTCTTTAAGCATGATGACCAAGTCTGAATTCAACTCTGTTTATGTACAGCAGTGAGCATATAGTTTCCACTATGCAATTAGAACTCCTGACTATCCAGGGTTTCTGGTTGCATGTGCTGAAGTATGTTTTTGTGCTAGAGGCTTTTCTGTATATGAAAGGCCAGTTCCACAGAGGAACAGGGATAGCATTCTACTTCTTAGTCATCTGCAAACTGAACTTGTGTGGAATGGAAGGTGAGAACTTAGTTCCTTTAGATCTCCTTCTCAGTTTATAAAATATTAGATCCTTTTTCCTGCTTACCAAAAAGGGTAATTGATCCCAAATTTCAGTGGGACTTTTACATATTATGCTAAGTCGAGATCTGTAGCTACACTGATAAGCTCACAAGGCATCCCTGCAAGTACAAGGACTTCCTCATAGACACATTTATACCTCCTCTTATATGATAAAATTGAAGTGAAGGCAGCTTACATGTAAAAAGTCACAGAAATATTAATAGCAGTCTTCCTTTTCTTTTCTTTTCTTTTTTTAAAGAGAAGAACAAACAAGTTGTCAAAGACTTGAGCTGAAGGGATATCTGGAGTAGTTGGACTATGCTGAGGATTAGGGTTTCAGACCTACATAAAGAAGAAAGACACATTCTTTGTTAAGAGACAGTTACAAGGCTATTTTAATCTTCTAATGTAGGGGAGCACTAGATTTAGAGCCAGGAAAAAAATTATTCTGCAAACACATACAGTAACTGGCAACAAACAGCTACAGTGAAAATTGAAGATCAGAAGACAAATGACATAAAGATATAAAGATGGGTATGACAAGGATGTACGTTGTCACCCCAGCTTTTGAATTTGTACTCTAAGAATATATTTAAATAAGAACTTGATTATTCAAATGATGGTACCATTGTTAATGAAAATATTATCAAAATCATCCAATATAGGCTATACAGTATAGCTGAATGATAAGGTAGGATGGTCTGCAGATTATTTGACATAGCCAGTGATGTGGTTTCAAAACAGAAGTTAAAAAAAGATCACTGCAACAATTGAAAGGCAGGAGGCCCAACATATACAGTCAAAGATGCAAAATAAAAGTGTGGCGCACATTGATAAATATAAGTACTGTGGAATCTGATTGAATAAGCAGTGCTTTTTAAGATGAAAAATATATGGTGCAGCACCCACTTAAAATTAGCTTCACGAATAAGCAGTGTACAGTGTTATATTGTCTTGATTCTACTGTGTCTTAGAGATATATGGACTTTAACAGAGGCAACCACTTAAAAATAAGCATCTAAACAGATTTATTAGAGCATGTTCAGAATGTTCTGACCTGAGAAGGTGATAGACAAAGAAGTATTAAAGAGAAGGTAAATCATTAAAAATACCACCTGCAGAAAACTAGACTATTTTGGTCAAATAATGACAAATGAAAAATTTTAATGATTAACAGTTAACTATTCAGGGAAAAGAAATAGAAAATTGTAAGAAGAACTTGTTGACTGAAGAATGATGTGTTCAGCTTGTAGTAGGAGATAAAAGAGAAAGATAACTGAATGAGAAGGAGAAAGCAGAGAAGAAAAAGAATGATGCAGGAATGGGCAGACTTAAAAGGCTACAGGATCTATCTTCTACATGAGTGATAAATAGTGGTTTAGGAACCAGATATACACTGAAAATTAAGTGATAGGATACTTCTGAGAATACATTCAGTTCAGAAATTTGTTTTCAGTATCAGAAATAAATTTATAATTTTTTGATCCACAAACCTGTATCTGCTATTCCTCTCTCTCCAACTGTGGCTATTGTTGAACAGTTGGGAGTGAGAAAGTTTTGATTTTCTGCACATAATCCAGAGATCTACCAGTACATCTTGATCTACCTTTGGCCCAACCCTGTTCTAATGTAGAAAAAGAGGTGGTCTTAGTGAAAAGGGTACAAGCTGCTTCACCACACCCACCTCAAGACTAGGAAACTGATTTAAACTTTTTTCCCCAAAGATTCATTGGGTTAAGTATCTGAGACACTTTTCTAGAATCAGTATTGTAGTGACATGCTTTCAATTCAACTCTGAGCTATGGCAACCCTATCATAGGGCTTTCTTGGCAAGATTTAGAGGAGGATTGTCATTACTTTCATTTGAAGGTGAAAAAGTGTGACTAGTCCAAGGTCACCCAGTGGTTCCCAAGGCTGAACAGGAATTTGAATCTTGGTCTCCCAGAATCCTAGGCCACCACTCAAACCATTATACCATCGCTATTCTAGTAACATTTTGGTACAACTCTGAGAAGTTACACAGAGGACCTTAGGTCTGCAACTCTTTCAAGGCTGGAAGCCACAATAGCCAGGAGCCTTCTTCAGGTCTCTTGCTGGTACTGAAGTTCCCATTGCTCTGTTAAGCCCCAGAGGAGAGTTTATGAGAGCTAGCCAGAGCTAGAACAAATATATGTGTTTAACTTTCCCATAACAATCAGGAAGTTTTGTAGTCTGTCTGTCTCCTATTACACTTCTGGGGAGCCTTTGGCCCTCCAGATGTTTTGGCTTACAATAACAAAAATCCCCTACAACTGCCTGGTCTGTGACTGATGGGAATTGGAAGCCAAAGCTCCTAGGAGCAGGCAAAGACTCCCTATCATGTCCCTATCATGTATAGTTTTAGTGTCCTTCTTGGGCCCCAGTCCACAATTTGTTCAAGCACACATACTGTATTCTATTAGTCCACCCTCTTTTACCACAATGGTTCCATACTGCTTCATGCTAATGAACCAGATATGTCCCTCATAATTTATTTCTGAGAGAACTCACGAGGTAACAAAAAGGACACAACAAACACTTCTTATATAGACTTCTTTTTTGAAATATCCTGAAGGCAACAGATCCTGTCTAATTTTTGAAGCTAAGCAGGATCAGGCCTGGTTAGTACTTGGAAAGGAGAATGACAGAAAAGACCAATTAATGGGATATCCATAAACTTACAGATGATTTAAAGGCACATACTTCTAAAGAACAAACTTCTGAGTCTTCCATTCAGCCAAATGAATGTCATGTCACTGTTTGCGCATTAGTGCTATCTACTGTAAGTTGTTCTGAAGGTTATTTGATCAAAAGTATATATATATAAACAAATAAAGTAAATACAAACGACTGCAATAGTAAGTAGAAGAACACTTATGTATAATTTAGGTATAATTTCTTATTCCTGGTATTACACCATTCAACTAACATTAAGCAAATATCCTAGTTTATTTTTTTTTATGAAAAAGTAAAATTAGGTCAGTAAAACAGGTTCCAGGCAATCAAAGAAATAACAATGATGCAATCAGTTACAGGTTCCACCTTATGGTAACAATCTCAGATCCCTAAATCATGCTGGCAGAGTATAAAGCGCTGTCAGTACTCTTGCACTGAACTTACACTTTCACCTCAGTGCAATGGGCCTTCTCAATGCCAGAGTGCACAATGTGATGAAGTAAGAAGCCAGAAGGGTGGAGGACACCCAGGCAGCATCTGGCTGCAGTTCTTCAGCTGGGAGAAAAGAACACAATAATTTCTCCAGCTCTCCAGTGAATCACTGGGCTTCCTGCTGGAGCCTTCTATGACTCACTGCAGATCCAAGAGGTCAATGCCTGTTCTTTTTTTCCCAGCTGTGAATCTGCAACCAGGTACTGCCAGAGCATCCCTGACCATTCTTGGCCACTACTTGGCAGTGGGGGGTGCCCAAGTGCTAAAAAAAGTCCATTGGTGGAGAGGGGAGCATTGCACAAGAAGGTACTGACCTCCTTCACAATTCCTGAAAAAGGGCATATGATGATGTAATGGGAGATTTATGCCAGTGCATGTCACCAACGAGATTCTGGCCTCTGTCTCCTGCAGGTAATATCATTTATTCATCTCTTGAGAATTAATAGATATACACAGTATTTTAATATGCATTTAGAAGCACAGTGTGCCTCTTAGAAAATATAAATAATAGGTTATTTCAAAGGACATAAAGGAAAAAACAAGTCTATAAATACTGCTTCTCCAGTAACTACAGAATACTGGGGCAATGTTGGAATGAGACCCTGAAGAAGAAATGAGTTTCTTCTCTTTTTTTGCCTCAATTAGACATCCCAGCTTTCAAAACCACAATTCTGCAAAGTGCAACAATCAGGTTAGACATCAGCAGCTGATTATTAATGGTAAACTATATTATACATTTATACTGTTTTCACATAGAATCCGAGGTCCACTATCAGCATGCATCTCTCATCTTTTTTGGCTGAGCTGCCTGGCAGGTGCTTGGAGGGATGAAAACAGACGGGTCGCTTATCCCAAGCTTTAGATCAAAGAAACGAGTGGAGGTTGTCACGCTGTAGTTCTTTGTGTAGGTTTCCTGAACTGGGTAACAGTCCTTGACTGTGTAAACACCAACCCAGGTTTCAACTGCAATGAAACACAAAATATTACTGCTTTTATGTGGAAAGGATAAATAATTTTCACATTTTTCTTAAACAAAATAATTCTTTATTTATTTGCATTCAGATTAAGGATTAACGCTATTATCCTTAAGCCCACTACTCTGAAAGTAATTGACTGGTTTCAGTGGAAACGCTTTCTCTTAACTGATTTGAAGATTATAATATGAAAAGAGTGAGAGACATTCTAAACTTAAAACATTTTCAGCTTAAAATCAGCATTAATACATTTCTTAGGCCCTTTTCACATGGCTTTTTTTTTGTGCAAGAGCTCCTTGAGCCTTGCATGAGTGGGAGCATCGCTCCGTACAACGCACTCCCACTCGTGTGGTGCCCATGATGCTCAAGTGGGGCTGCCACGCAATGCTTGCGGCGGCCTCACGCACTTACCTCCATGCGGTGCATCATCCCAGGCGAGCGGGTTGTGCTTCCTCCCCCAGCGCAGCCTACAGCTCCCAGACTGCGCTGCGGAAGGAAGGAGAGGGGCTCAAGAGCAACGGACGCGACACCGGGAAGCCAGCTGCGGTACGAAGGAGTGGGGAAGTGGCAGCGTTTCGGCTGAGGCTTCTCGTGCTACCCACCCTCCCCCATTGCGCAAACAGCTGAGATGCAAAAAGGGCCAGTGTTCCACTGGGGATGCTGACTTAAGACATCTGATAAAGTGATACAGAAAGACCGAGGAACCTGTGGCCTCCACATGTTGTTGGACTCCCATTCCTCTAAGCTTTAACTAACAAAGCCAGTGGTGAGGGGTGATGAGAGCAGTAGTTCATCAGCTTCTGGAATGCCAAAGGTCCTCCACCCTTTTAATGCAGCAATAGAGAAGTGGTACTGTTAATGTAATAACAGACCCAAATATTGCTTTCTTAAAAATGTGTGTGCTAGAGGCCTCTTGATCACCAATACACACCATTAAGATTGCACCTTTCATCGGATCAGCTTCTATTTGGGGTCTGTTAGTTTTTGAATGTTACAAGATGGCTTTCAGGTTATACAAACTCTTCTTCAAGATAGATTATGAGATTATCAGCCTGACTCTACAAAACTTGTTGGAGTGTCAGGCTGATGGCTACGCAGCTGCAAAGCAGTATATGGAGGTATGCTAGTTTAGTGATATTATGATGTCATATGAGATATCATAAACAAGATAAACTCAAAGTCTTGGAAAAGTGAGAGACAATTCACTGTCAGGTCCAAGACTCAACACTTCGAACACAGATCTTCATGAGAGGTTATATTACTTTTTAATACAGCTATATTCACTTTTATCATGGGGGAAAATATTGGAATAATTTTCAGAGGAAATTCATATGGTCTTTACCTGTGCATCTTGTAAAGCAGATTTTAAATGAGTTAAACTTTTCAGTCAATGTTTTTTAGCCACTGGTGGTATGAATGAACTGAAGATGCCCTGAAGATGGGGTCAGGAGAACTGCAAGGAATACTTGAGAGGAAGAGACGGGGAAGGGGGAGGTTGCTGCTGCTGCACATTTAGCTGAATCTATGGGGTAGCAGAGACATTTGTAAACTTTATTTGATCATGTAGCAACAGTCCCATGGGAACTGCAGCAACTACTTCCAGGCCAGGAGGCTATCAGTGAGCAATGCAAAACTTTCTAAAAACCTTTTTTAAAGTTCTGAAGTTTTCAAAGCCAGCACATGCAAATGCCAGCACATCCCTCACACCCTGAAATGTTCCCTACAGTTCTCTTCCACCAGAAACAGCCCCAAATTCTTTCACAAGAGATGAATGGATCTGAAAAATAGGGGCAATTTTTGACCCACATCTATTCTTATAGAGTGGAAAGCAAAGACAGGCCTCTAAACTCAGAGTCTGGCAATTCTTAAAATAATATAGTGCAAGGTCATTTAGAGAGAGATTAAAATATAACTTGGCAGCCTGAATTGTCTCCAAAAGAAAATTAATAACAGGTGAAACTAGGCAGGCAGGAACAGAGTGCTTGCATCTCCCAGAATCTAGATTATGTGGGAGTAAGACTCCAGCTCCCATCAACATTTGACAGTCTGGCCAACACTGAGGAATGCTGAGGTGAGGATTCCATCAAAGTCTGGAGGGATACAGTGACAGGGATGTGGCAATCATGTGGCTCTAGCTATGTAAGAACACAGCTATACATTGCTGTCTTAGACAGGTGCTAGTGGCATCTCGATGCAAGCCTGAAATTCACGGGTTATAGCAATAACCTTATGCTTAGCTACATAAGAGTAAGCCCAATTGAATATCTTTGGGCTTATGCCTGAATAAACAAATGCAAGATAAGACCATACCCTGCTGGATCAGACCGAGTCAATTTATTCTGTCGTCCTGTTTCCCACAGAGGCCAAAGTAAAGTCTTTGAAATGATTAAAACCAGGGTGTGCTAGCAAGTCCTGTTCTCTGCTGCTGCACTCCAGCAACTGGTAATCAGTGGAGCTGCTTTTGAACATGGTGGTGCTGGTATAATCATGGACACTAGCTGTGGATTGCTATCTCATCTATTACAAAGCACAGGAACCTGTGGCCTGCCAGGTCTTGTTGAATTTGGGTTTCTTCAGCCCTAGCCAGGCTGGTCAATGGTGAAATATGACAGGAATGGTAACTAGAGAGCTAAAGGTCCCCCGATCTACAAATATGTCTAATTACTTTTTAAAGTCTTCTAAGCCAAAGGACATCAATACTTCTCATGTTATTAAAATCCCTAAATTAATTACAGAATGTGTGTCAGAATGCATTATTTTGTCGTTCACAAATCTTATGCCAACTGAATTTAACAGATGACCCACTTAGTTAATGGAACAGTCTCTATCCACATCCTTCATATGTGTATACATTTTTACTGCATTTCTACTTCAGATGAATTTCCTGGGAATAAGCCCTCCAGACTTACTTTTGTACAAAAGAATTGTAAAAAAGAATTGGGCTGTTGGCCTTGTTTTTTCTACACTAAGTAAATCCCAAACATTTTGGCAGTCTGAAAGGAAGACCAATATTATACTTCTGTAATTGCCCACGCACACTGATTTAAAAAAAAATGTGGACTCACTCTGAGGGGAATCATGCAGAAAGCCCAAGATTTGTTTATAAATCCACACCACTTATTTCTTGGGGTAAAGGAGACCAAAATTGTACTTGTTGCACATTATAACACTGATAACAGTAATTTGGGAACAAAACGTTTGGTGTGTGGCAAAGAAATTATTTTTTATAAAATCAATTAGTGCTTACGTTTTCTAGCCCGCTTTCTGTCAGACCATTCCTGTACCATAATTTGGTCACCAGGACCTCCAATGTAGTACTGATCTTCATAGGTTGAATTGTCAGGAATATCATAAGGATCCCATGGTTCATTCAAAGGTATCTTGGAACACAACTTTGTCACCTGCTCTATCTGAAACATCACTGCATCTTTATAAAGGTATATATATTCAAAGAACCTGGAAAAGTGAGACAACAACAGTTAATATCCATGAATTCATTATATAACATTAGGCGAGATAATAGGATTTATCTACCTAACAGGCTTCATCCAGAACACAGGACACTGCCTTATACTGAAAACATTGTTTCATCCAGCAGAGTATTGTCAAGAACTGACTAGCAGCTGCCCTCCAGGGTTTCAAGCACATTCTGTTTGCTACCCTAACCTGGAGGCTTGCACTGTTCCCCAATGGTCTCCTATCTTAAGTACTAGCCAGTCCCAACCCTGCTTAGCTTCCAAGACAAAATCAGATGTGTCTTGAGCAATATTGTTTAGTTGATGGAACACTCTGGAATCATACTTCTGTGAGAGGAGACAATTGGTATAAAACCTATCAGCAAATGATACTGTCAGCAAATAACAATTTTCAGGATTTCTTTGATGAATCCATTACTACTAAACTGATATGTAACTGCTATTATCAGAGTTATGCCTCAAATCTCCCCCTCCCCCATGAGAACCAACTGCCACATTTCTTGGCCTCAACTTTTCCATCTCCGTATTGGATATGTTAGGCATTGTGGTCAGAAACTTGCAAACTGTAGGTTATGATACAACTGTACATCTTCCAATACTTAGTTGGCAGACAGAATATAAAAATGACAGAATATAAAGAGACATTTAAAAAACATATGGCTATGGCGAATTTGTTGAGATGAGTAAGTGGGTGCAAGGGAACTATGCATGTCTCCTTATCTGTCAATCCTTCTCTGTTAAGTGTGCAGTTATCATGCAGTTAGAGCCACACATTGGCCACAACAATACCGAGTTTGTTTCCTAGTTTATCGTAGTATATAGGCACTAAAAACCCACATCCATCCACATACAGTTGGAAGTGACAACACCTAGAATTTTACCATCTGAGTCTGTGTAATGTGCAGATTGACTTACAGTCATTTTGCTGTGTATGCAGACTCAACCAGATATAGTCAAATTACATTTTGCAAAATCCTTTAATAATGCCACTTACAGTTTTCACTCCATTAGCAGTGAAAAACCACCTTTCTTAACGCAATATGAAGAATGTGGAACCTGGAACCACTTTTATCACCTGCCTTTTCTTTCCATAAATATGTGTATTTTAACCAGTTCAGGCAAATTCAAAATTAACAGAAGAGCAGGAAGTGTTAATATTGTTGCATTCTGTAAATTCTAGTTGCTTTCCCAGGAATTTAGCTATGGTTTAATTTATTTATTGCCCTGCTGGCACTTCAGACCTTTCTCACCTTCCAAAAACCCCACATCATAATTTGCCAGATTTGCTTTTCACATATTTGTCAGTCATGTTGTACAGTCCATAAAAAGTGAGTTAGGAGATCTGTTAGGATGTATTTTTAAGTACCTTCAAATACTACTGAAAAGGCAAATGGTATTTTTCAAATCCTACATGAAGTATAAATGTATGGAACCACAGCAGCGTTTTGAACTTTTGTAAATGAAATGTTTAAATAACTAATTCTATATGAAGAACTAATTTTCCATTATTAATTATAAATCAAAAGCATAATAATACATCCAGTGACACCAGCAAGAAATCCACATACTACGTGTTGACAATATTTGATAGCTTGACATAACTAGCAATATTCAGGTTTTAAAAGGTTTCTTTTTGTGTGTAAATCAAACATTTACAAAAGCCATTTCCACACTAGACTGTTATAGTGCTATTATTCCACTTTCAACATCCTATGGAATCCTGAAGTTTGCAGTTTAGGGAGGGGCTGGAGGGCCCCTTCCTAAACTGCAAACACCAGGATTCCATAGGATGTTGAAAGTGGAATGATAGCACTAGAACAGTCTAGTGCAGAAATGGCCCAAGTCTCCACCTGACATACATTGCACATAACCTCTTCCATGGATGTCCAGCAGGTTTTCCAGTTGCTAATATAACATGGCTACTTGGCTGCCTACTTAGCTTGCCCTACCATCCATACTATTTATTGCAACGCTAAGTCAAATACTGCTTAATACAAGAAATGGAATATGAAAAACACCTAGAACACATCCTTCTGCACTGTGCTATTAATATAAGAAATGACTCTTCTTAATTAGAAACCCTAAGACGGTCCACTGTAATGTACAAGATTACATTGTCCATTTAGTGCATAAGGTAACAATCATACGAAGGCCAACTCCTTCCACTTAGCACAGGGATGAGTAACTGCACAGGGGACAATTCCCACCCCTGACCCTCCTGCAGGACACACCTTCCAAAGACCTTCTTTTCTTTCCATTACTCCTCTGCAGTAGCAACATGAAGTGATGTGATGTCACTTTTGATGTTTTTTGGAAGGGAAATGGAGGAGAAAGAAAGCATTTGAGAAAATGGCATTCTGAAGGGGTTTTGGGGAGTGAGGGAAGGGTTTTTTTGTGTGCTTGCATGCATTTGCGGGGCTTTGGACATAATTTTTGGTAACTGGCACTCAAAAACCATGACAAAAAATTGACGGGTTCAGGAGGCTTTGAAGGGCACAAAAGTGGGATCAGGAACCAGTCTTCCCTACCCTTGACTTAGCAACAGAGTCTCACCACCATATTTTCCAATAACTTTTCAGGTATATGCCAGTCAGCAAATAATAACAAATCACAGCATGTAAAAGTTACAGGCACTTCAAGCTTCCTAGCAATTTCATCTAACAATGGATTATTATCAGTCCATTCAAAATACATTGCTTCAAATGGATTGCAGCAACCCATTCTGCCTCTGCCTCTTTGGCTCTCAGCTTGTCAGTACTACAACCAGGCCCAGAGCTTTGGCTTCCCTTGGACCTTGACCAAAGCCTGGTAGAAGGAACAAAAGCTGTTGGTCACTTTTCCCCCATGTGATGGAGAAGTAAGTGGCTCCTTCTTCTCTTACTTGTTTGTTTAGAAGACAATGGCTAATCTCTTTCTTTGCTTCCAAAGGTTAGGTTACCACTGTTTTACTACTCAGGAACCATCATGTTCTAAACAGGAATTTGCACAGTCATCTTCACACCAACTTCCTCCTTAGCCCAACAAACTTGTCCTTCCACAGCAGATACCACAGTGCTACTGAAGGAGCAACTTGCCCTGAGAGAAAGTAATATCTGGCTTACAGAACTGTTTTTCCTCTTGTAATATTCCATATATATGTACATGTGTGTGTTTGTCTATAGCAGTGGTTCTCAACCTGTGGGTCCCCAGATGTTCGTGGACTTCAGCTCCCAGAAGCCCCAGCCACTATGGTCAATGCTCAGGGCTTCTGGGAGCTGAAGTCCACGAACATCTGGGGACCCACAGGTTGAGAACCACTGGTCTATAGTAACTAAATACCACTGTTAGAATGGAAGTGATAAACAGACTCCAGTAGGAATTACCTTAAGGCACAGAATTCAAAGGATTGTGCCAGAGGCAGGGCTGGAATTGTCCTCTAATCTCAGGCCACGTGCCATCAAGCTACTGAATCTGCATATCCAGAAGTTTTCTCTCTTCTCAAGCATGATTGGATCATGTGGTTTCTTTACAGGAAATGTAGCCACATTGGAAAGACTGGGCTCCTCTAAATTACAATGTTCTGCAACACTGCCTGAAGCAATAGGCTTCAGAGTGGCAGTGAACTGAAAGGTATTCCAGTAAAGTGGACATGACTGAAAGTAAAAAGGCTCAAAGACCTGCTCTTGCACTATTGAGCTGAGAAAAGCCAGTATATTTTAAGAATTCCATTTTGACTTACAATGAATCCAACCCACGTCTCCCTTCTTTATTAGGAACAAAGGAACGCCTTCAGGCCTGCAAGATATTGAAGATTCCAAAATTTACAGCCCTGCACTAAGGATGTAAAGAATACTCTCAAATTTTGTCATCCTTGATGAAAAAGGAAATATTGACATATTTCAGATACCTCACCTAGAAAATGATCAACACTAATGAGGTTTTCCCCCCCATTTAGAGCCTTTTTATGAAAAATTTAATGAAAAATGCAGAAATCTAAGAGGATTTTTTAAAATAAAAAAATAAAATTCATTGTGAAATAACCTGAAACCTTTTATAATCTCAGCCACTGGGGACACATTTTTTTCAATTATTCATATTTGAATGGGAGAATGAAGTAAGTAAAGATTGACATCCTTACCCTATACATGCCAGGCTAACTCTTCCTCTGGCCTCTCTGGCAAATGATTCAATTATGCAGCAAGCTACTTTGCTCACATCCTCTAAGGCTCAGTCTCATGGTGCTGCCCAGACACTGCCCCCGCCAGTTTTGCCTACAAATTTTGTCTTTCTATAACTTGTAGTGAGGTTGTACTGGTCTAAACTTTATTAAAAAATCCCAGATATAGGCTTCCTCTTTTTCTCTACCCGAAATAATCTTTGTTGATTCTTTGTCTGGTTCTCCCACAAAATTCTGTATTTGAGGCAAGATGATTGCACAGTGAAAGCCATGCCTTGAAACATCCTATCTTATTTGAGAGTTTAATTAAATATTAATTCAAAATTTAATTGAAGCTTTCATTTATCAACCAAATAAGAAAACTATATAACTATTTTTAAAAGCCCTTGATAGAGAGATGCCTAGAAAAAAAATTATATACCTAGGTTTAATTAACAAATTTTGACTAATGAGTTGTCTTCTGAAAAGTATGACACTGAATTGATTTTATCTATCCTGACTCCTACATACTTAACCCTTTTAAAAAAAACTTTCCCAATGCTTAAGACTAATAAAACAATTAAGACTGCAAGTCCAGATTTAAGGGACAGCAGTTAATTAATACTGATGAGGTTTTCTTTAGTCAGAAAATGTACTGTCTTTGTAGAAAAAATATTATTATGCAATGAAGTCATTTCTAAACTGAAGGCCTGTGAACTCACCTGCTGAACAGAATAGAAAAGGAAACCTGATGCTTAAGCAAGCAGTCTCCTTTTAGTCTAGAAATTTTTGTTGACAAGAAATGTTAACAAATATTATTTCCCATTAAAATACTTAAAATCTTGTAATCATTAGTTGTAATTTCTTCTAGAGGTTGAAATTCAAAGCTGTGACTTCTTTAATAACAAATGCATTTTGATTTTGTGCAAATTAATTTTGATGTGAAATCGTAAGTATATTCTATAATAACTAAAATAAATCAAGACAGAACTCAGAGGGAACAATTTTAGCAATTTTTTCAAAGGCTTCCTAAACGAAGTACAGATTGCTAATACTCAACAGAGGCCACGTTCGCAATACAACCACCCCATTTTGTTTCCATCCATGCCCCTGGCCAGCATTTCATACCACTGAGCATGTGCAGTCTCTGCTGGCCTGTTTCTGGGTTACTGGGGCCAGAAGAGAAGAAAACATGCATTTACCTCTGCCCCAAGTTATATTTAAACTGTTCATGTTGCCATTAATATTTATGGTCAACACCTTTCCATTCTCAGTGATATGCACGTTTCTTCCTCACTTCTGCCTTTCCATTCATCCCACCAGGATCTGTAAATATTACCTCCTTGTTGTGAAAAGGCAGTACCATTTGGGCTGTAGTTCTCCAAGCACAGGAAGACATGAATTGGGCAACAGAGGGGAAATGAGGCTCTGCAACAAAGCTGTTGCTAGGTGTCCTCTACAGTTCACATTTCTATCCACTCCATCCCAGATTTCCTTTTTATTTTGCCTCCCTACACTAGTCAGCCAATGTGTTGGTTCTGTTTACTCTTTTTATCTCTATGTGCCTCTTCCATTGTTTTTCTCTCAGCCCCTCCTATGAGCCATCTCAAACCCAATTCTCATTTCCAACCAGCTTTGTTGTTAATTGCCATCAACTCAACTTTGGCTTATGGCACCCCTATCAGTGAGAGACCTCCATGTGGCCCTATCATCCACAGCCCTGATCAGGTCCTGCAGATTCAGGGCCATGGCTTCCTGGATGGTATTAGTCCATCTGTAATGCAGCCTTTCTCTACCACCTACTCCACTCCATTACCCATCCAGTTGTGAGAGAAATCCCCTCCCAACAACATTTCAACAATGGATCTACACTGGGGGAGGGATTCCCTCATTTTTCTGCCTTCGTATTTATCATACTCCTGCAAAACTTGAGTTTCCCCAGTCTCATGATAAAACCTTGTTATGCAGTGATGTGCTTTCAGCCACAAGAGCACTTCAACAGAAAACGGAACGATAACTGGAGACTGCAACTTTATGAGGAATGTTTGGAGCAGCTTTCTTTCATTTACTTTAATTGTTTTCATCCAAACATATTTAATATTTCTCAGCTTTAACAACTGAATATTTTCTCATACACCAGACAACACATTTTCTACCAGCTTTGTAGTTCTGAATTATATGCAGTGTCTTATGCTAATCTCTGATACTATATTTCTCCTTGGAAAATGTAGTTCTCGCTTTTCCTCCAAAAAGTAAACATTTCTTTTCCATTTGTTTCTCAACTGAAACTGTAAGAACTGTAAGAAGCTTCATTTTAATTTTGTTCCATTTGAGTAAACTGTCCCAAGAATCTGATCCCTCCTGCATTCCCATACCAGATTCACTTTCAGGTACATTCCTCCAATCACTCCCAAGTCCTGCTTGAATTGAAAGATTGCGCACAATCTTTCAGCATCTTAACCTTAGGTTTCCCAAAACCTGCTACTATTCACTGCCTCCTTTCTGTTACTCTTTCAAGAGGAAAATTCAAAATTCTATGCTTACTGTATTCTCTCTTATGCGCTAACACAGTCTAGTCTGTGTTGAATCCAGACTTAGCAGCCTTAGATTAGATCCACTGAAATCAATACGATATAATTGTTCACAACCAACTCATGTATTGCTGATTTTAGTGTGTCTACTTTGTATCTGTATACAATCTACTAAGTTTGGATCCAGTTCAGAGATCAACACAGTTTCCTTTCACTGTTTGCCCATAAGGTATCATCACTTTCTTCTTTCTTTTCTAAAATGCCTTGTCAAACTGCTACTAAACATTTGCAGAGGTTGGCCTATCTGTCTCAAAGTTGTCCTTAGACATACTGATAAGTCTATTAAATATTTGACTAGCTGCTACAGAGTTGCCATTCTCCACAATTTAGAGTAAAGTCTTACATTTAGCAATATTCCTGAATTCCTAGACATTTTTTTTCAGTTATATCACCCAAACGTATTATTTTACTCTTAAACTAATTCCCCTAGCAATGATGTTTTATGTTCCTCCTGATATCCAGACTTTAATTCCAGTGTTCACATCAAAGGAAGGTGACTGCTTATTTAGCTATTTTTGATTTTATGGTCAGATACACATTCATTCAATGATTCTGATAAATAGCACATACTTTTATTTGCCTGTTTTTGGACACTCAACACTACTCTCCCCATCTTTCATTCCATCCAAGCAGTCAGAATGCTTAGTCCATGTCTCATTGCAAAGGAAGATTCGGAAACATTTCAGTAATTGATTATTCTTTCCTTTTTGGATAGAGTATTGGCTTATTTTGGATGGAGTAGTAGTGTCTGTCCTATCCAAAGCCCAACTGATTCTGTATTAAGGCCAGATCACACAAGAGCATTCTAGCATTAAAATCATGAGGTGTTTTTCCTTTAGTAAAAGTTCATTCAAAGGTACTAAGAGTGTTGGGCATTCAAAGGTACTAAGAGTGTTGGACTATGGCCAACATTCAGTTCCCCACTTGGTCATGGAAACCCACTGGGTGACCTTAGGCATGACACACACTCTCTGCCCAGAAAACTCTGTGATAGGTTCACCTTAGGGTTGCCATAAACTGGAAACAAATTGAAAGAACACAACAACAACAACAACAACAACAACAACAACGGTATTACTATAACTACAGATTGAAGAAGTGAAATTTATTGTGATTCTACAGACTGTACAAACTGCCTCTCCGAACTCAACAATGTTTTGTTCAATCGCCAAACACTTTTAGATAATGCTCTGTTCCCAAAATTCTGCACCACTAGGATGTTAGTTTTCTGTACCCTGTTCTTTCAGACTCTCTGCCACAAACCAATTCCTGCTCAAACCCTCTTTTTTAAAGTTTCTCACAAATCATGTGGCAAGCCACACTTACTAAAATTTGAGAATGTAGTGCAAGAGCACTGGCAGGTTCTGTCTTCCATTAAACTGTGTGGAGTCAGAAACATGCTTGACTGCTTAAATGGATAATGGCCAGAATGACTCAACAGCTTGTAAGATCAAAGTTTCCCAGAATTTACTTGTATAATGTTAAAAAAACAATTTATGCACATCTGATTTTTCCCAACTCTTTACAAAACTGAAGCTAGCTTAAAAAAACCCACAGAGGTCAAGAAGAGGCAAAACTACTAGGTATGTAATTTGTTACTCTGTTATCCTTGGATTTATCACAACCTTATTTATTTATTTACATTTTCATTCTTTTCATTTTATTTCCTTTGGGCAGCCAAGAAGCCTCTAAATGCTCTAACATCCATCAAACATAAAATACTGACAAAATAAAAGTAATGTTAATCTTGCACCTGAAGCAGTGAGCACTGAAAGTTGAAAGTGTCAATGGCTATGGCACGATTACAGGCTCTTGACTCACATCTTGCTATTTCTGGAGGAACAAATGTAAACAATACAGACCACACCATCTCTGGCACACAGCAATGGATGGTGTTCACAATTCCACAGGCAAAGACAGAACAAGGTGTCCTGCAGTATGAAGTACAAGGGCACACGCTGCCCTTCTGCTGCCACTATACTTCCCACTACAACTTCCTCCTCCTTTCTTCTCTGCTTTTGTTCTTCTTCCACTCCCTGTTCTCCCTACTTTCCCTCTATCCCTCCCCACTTCTTTCTACTGTGACATAGGCAATCACTGTGCCCACTCTGTCCACAATGCTTTGCTCTAAGTTAAGGACCAAGGTATTTGGGGTTTGGTGGGCACTCCAGAGAGTCTTCCTGCATTGACAACAGCAGGAAAGCGGCCAAACATTTTCTCCAGAGATCCAGCTGCCATGCCAGCTGCTTTGTGCATTTACCACAGCCAGAGAGCTGCTGATGTGGCTCCTCTGGCAAGGAGATATTTTGCCATCTCATGCCATCTCTGCTGCTTGAGGCAGTGAATTCACCCTGCCTGGCATGAGAGCTCATCCTGTCCACCATGGACTATAGTGACCTATTAATAACCGAAATCCATCAGCAAGCAGAAGCAGTGTCAAATCACAAGAAGTGTTATTAATACAGAGACTGCTGTTGCCAGAAAGCTACACTGAAACAACAACTGTCAAGCTGAGACTAGGCAAACAATATTTCAGTTCACTTCTAATCAGTTCATGTAATTTGGGGTACCAAAACTGGATCATGAAAAAAGGGGAAAAAAGAAGATAAGATTATGATTGGATCCAAGCTTAACAGTTCTCCATGAAATTAAAAGCTAATGGGACTAACCTAAATGACATTGATTTCAATATATCCACTGTACTCAAGGTTAAGTCTGGATATAAGTTAATGAAAGGGACCTTCACATACAAAAAACAAAATACTAAAAATCAAAACAATGTAAAATGCAATGAAGTATAATATACAATACGAGGTAGCAATATAAGCTTACTGAAGCTTTTCAATAAAAGAATTTGTAAAGGACAAAAGTTTTATCATTTATTCAGAAATTATTGTTATTTTGTCAATACTGTATGGCTGGCTATGGCAGCTGTACAAAAAAAAGTAGCCATTTTAACTGCAACCTAGCAGTCCCGGTCTGAAAAATGATACAATATGTAAAATTAATCAGATTTATCAGGAATTTTTTGGAAATAAAAAGTGAGTCAAATATCTTGCTTAAACAGATAGAAAGTAAGACATGCCCAACTGTACTATTTTAGTGGTCCAAATGTTGAACTAGGGTGCTGGTAGACTAGGGCCCTTTCCGCACGGCATTTGCCACGTGAAAGGGTGGCTTGAGTGTCCCACAATTGTGAGGAACGATCTGCACGATGCATTCACAATCGCGCAATGCTCCAGGGGCTGGCAGGCGCCAATCACACACCTTTTCATTTTTGGCTGGAAGTCAAAAATGGTGCACGATTGTGCATTGCTCCCGGTCCCTGTGCGCACTTACCTGGTGTGTGGAGCCTCCGGAGCCGCGCTTCCTGCGCCAGCGCAGTCTGGGAAACTCCCAGGCTGCAGTGTGGAAGGAAGAGGTGGGCTTCTCGCGTGAGCAGGCAGCTCGTGTGGAGCTGAAGCAGCAGGGACCGCTAGAGCATGCTGCTCGCACAATCCCCGCACCCCAGCACCGGAAAAAGGTAAGGTGCGGAAAGGGCCTAGGATTGAAATCCCTGCTCAACCCTGGGAATCCACTGGGTTACACTCTCTCAGCTTTAGGGGAAGGCAACAGCAACCCTCCTCTGAATAAATCTTGCCAAGAAAACCCTAGGATAGGGTCATCATAAGTTGGAATTGATGTGAAGGTACCTAACAATAAATTACTTTACAGCAAACTCATTCTCCAAGTGCTCATCTTTCTATAGTGAAAAAAAGAACATCCACACAAGAAAGGGGTATCAGCACATTAATGGAGGGACTCCAAAATTCTGTACCCCTCCAAACCTTTTAGGGGGAAAAATGAGTGGGGAGGGACTTATTCCACACAACAGCACAATGAAAATGAATTAATGTGCACAGAATTTATATTTGAGTGCCTGTGCGCATTCCACACAAATTGCTTTTGTTGCGGTCCCACTTGACACACAGTTGTGTTTCAGATGGTTTTTATGGGGCCTTTACAGGCTTTTATGGGATGTGACAGAGCCTTTTCCCCACACTGGCCCTTTCTGCACGTGGAGGGGGAAACAGGGGAAAATGCACTGAAACGGAGCTTACCGGTAGCCGGGTAAGTCTGTCCCCATGCGGAGCAGCGCGAGCTCGCTGTTCCGCAGTCCCCAGCATCCAAAATAGCAGCTTCCAGTTGGTGGAGGCTCTCCACCAACCAGAGAAGCTCGCCAGCCGGAAGCCTCACCCTGGCAGATCTGCAGGCACACACTGGTGCACACCTGCAAATCTGCACGGGAGCGTGGGAATGGAATGGCACGGAGTGGCGTGCTCCGTGCTTTTGAAAAACCTGTAAAAACAGGTTTTTAAAAAGCACGCTGTGCAGCCACTTCGGGTCGTTCCAGAGTGGACTGAGGTGCAGAACTGCGACAAGTAGTCCGACCCAGTCCGCTCCCACGGTGCGGACGACCTCCGTCAGAGCTTGCACCACACCTTACTACTTACCCCGTGCAGAAAGGGCCGTTAACCCCACAGTTTCAACCTCTGGAATCCTTCCACTCACTTTGCTCTTGTTCCTCCACTGAATGCCTCTCTGGATTTGGTTCCTGGGCCTCAGTGTGACCCCTTAAACATAGACCTGTGCCTGTGCTGTCTATGATAGGCATGGCTTGCCTCCGCATCAGGCTTGGTAGAGATAGCTAGGGACAGGTTTTTTTGGTTTTTTTAAGAATAACAACCGTAGCTTTATTAAAACTCAGTACAGTTGGCCCTCCATATCCATGGATTCTGTATCAATGGATTCAACTTGAAAATATTCCCAGCCCTCAAAAAATCCAAAAAACAAACTTTGATTTTCCCATTTTATATAAGGGACTTCATTTTGCTATGCCATTGTACATAACAGGACTAGAGCATCCATGAATGTTGATATTCACGGGAAATCCTGGAACCAAACGCTAGTGGATGCTGTGGGCCCACTGTAATGCAAACTAGTCAGTTCTCCTTCCTAACTGTCCTGTCTCTCTGAAATCCACACCCTTCTCTGCCAACTTCCAAACCCCATCTGCTTCAGCTCAAAAACCCCTAACTCTTCAGTTCAAAGCTCCAACTCTGTGTTTTTGTTACATTCCTTTCACTTGCAGCCCCCTCTCCACAGCACACTTATATCTACTATTGGATGCCCTCTATCCGATCTGTCCAATGTGTCCTTCAGAAGTCACTGCTCTACTGAAGCCTCAACAGGTCTCAATTAAGAGCAATGAGATCTCGCACCTTGACATAAACAAAGGCCATTTCCATCCTACACTATTACAGTGCTATTATTCCATTTTCAACATCCTGTGGAACTCTGGGGTTTGTAGTTTACTGAAGGCAAAGCTGTCTCTGGCTGAGAACTCTAAATGCGCCTCCCTAAACTGCAAACCCCAGGATTCCATAGGATGTTGAAAGTGGAATAATAGCACTGTAACAGTATAGTGCAGAAATGGCCAAAATATTTCAAAAACACTCCAAAATGTTAAATTTATAGAAAGGTGGACCTCCATGAAATTGTCTATGTTGGGGAGAATAGCGACTATCAAAATGAATGTTTTTCCAAAGATGAATTTTTTGTTTCAGAATCTCCCCATAGTAACAAACAGTAAACCTTTCATACAGTGGAAAAAAGACCTGACCAAATTTATATGGCAAGGGAAAAAACCAAGAATTAAATGGAATATTATGACAGATCAAATACTTCGAGGAGGAATGGGAATACTGGATTTTCAATTATATTACAAAGCTGCGGCATTCATATGGCTAAAAGACTGGATTGACTTACAAGATACAAGAATGCTTGCACTGGAGGGAGCAGACCTGAGGATGGGATGGCATGCCTATATGTTTTATGATAAAGCAAAAATTGACAAAGATTTTTCGCATCACTATATCAGAAAATCACTTCTGAAAATATGGAATGAATATAAGAGTAAAAACATAAGGCAGCTACTCATGTGGGTATCCCCTCAAGAAGCTTTCTTTGGAAGATGGAAGGGAACAAAGAAATGGCTAAGATATGAGGATATATTAGAGAAAACAATGACAAATGCTTATAAGATCAAATCAAGAGAAAAACTGGAACAGGAAGGATTGCCATTGAGTTGGTTTCCGTACAGGCAGCTAAATGAGAGATTCCAGATGGACTTGAAAACTTATGGAATAGAATTCAAAGAAAGGACAGGAGTGATTAAATGGATCTTTGACAATCTACCGCATCTGTTAGCCCATACATATCAAGAAATGTTAACACAGGAGAGACAGGAGGAGACTGTGAAATCTGCAATGATTTTGTGGGCACAGAATATTGGGCACTCAATTCAATTAGATGAATGGGAACAGAGCTGGAAAAGGACATAAAAATTTACAATGGCTCAGAATCTCAAAGAGAACTATTTTAAAATGTTTCATAGATGGTACATGACACCAGACAAGTTAAAAAAGATTTACAATACAGGTACAGGAATGTGTTGGAAATGTCAGAAAGAGGTGGGAACAATATTTCATATGTGGTGGTCATGTTCCAAGGCAAAGAAATATTGGAGTGAAATACATAAAAAGATGTGTGAAATACTGAAGGTTCAATTTGTAAAAAAACCTGAATTTTATTTGTTAAACATGACAAATGTTCTTGAGAATACTAACATTAAGAGGCACTGGAGATTAATATTGTACATGATAACAACAGCTCAAACTGAATATGCCAAATTGTGGAAGTCTCAGCAAATACCCACAATTGAACAATGGTGGGGGACATTTATTGAGAATAGAAATGCAGATATTGTTTCACAAAGATTAAAGGGGAAATCAGATGATCAGATAAAAGCAGAATGGCAAATTGCAATGGGTAATTGCTGGGAACTGCCAAGTGAAAATGTCTGAATTATGGTTGAAATTAAAGAGGAATAACTGTAACATAACAGGAGTTGATGAGAGAAATGCAAGATCAAGCATGTAAGATGAACACAGAATTGTGAGGTATAATTTTTTATATGTGAGTAGATGTCTCGAAAATGAAAACTAGATCAGAATGGAAGAACCAAAACATTTCATATAAAAGTACAATTTGAGATGATGTTTTTTATTTGTGAAACTTAAATAAAATTATTTTAAAAAAATGTTAAACTTATTTCTGTACCTACCCTATCCCCTTTTTTTTCCAGGTTCTTATCTTGCATTAAGAATAACCTAGTACATTACAAATAACAACAGTATATATCAGTTGTTCTTACCTTTCGAGTTTTTTAAACAATGGTTTATGATTCTGCCTGTCTAGACAGTGTCAGCCACCATAGGCATGAGTGCAGCATCTCCAGTACTTACATAATGTTGAACACCTTGTATTTGCCCCCAAAGGTCAGAAAATACTTCCTTATATTCTTTTTATAACTTTGTACTTCTTTTACTTGCTCCCTGGAAAGGGAAGCAACAATGCATACCCCGTTAACGCTGCTGCCTTTGGTTTCCACTTTGTTTCAGTGAGGAAAATAAGAGTCCTCCTCCCTTTTTTTTCAGTACAGGCATACAATACTATATTTTCCCTTTTATAATAAGGTTTGAGCATGTTTACATATATAACTTTTGACAGATTATCCTCTTCCCCAAATTAACAGCACTAATCTGGCCTGGATTTTAATAGGCCTACACCAGGCAAATTACAGCTTGTTCCCCTCTTCTGGAATCAGGACTTCATCTCTGAGTTCACAGATGCAGTCTCTTGCCTTTTAGTCATACCAATTCTTGGCTTGGCTTGGCTTTCCAAAGATTCTACCAAGCCAGCTGCATAGCGTCTCTCAACCATGCTTGCAAGTTTTCCACTTAGGTTACAACTGCTTCTGATGGTTTATCTGTCTGTCCTTCCCATCCTTGTCTTACTAGGTCTAGTGGTCCACCCACTTTCCAACCATACAGTAGCTCAAAGGGACTGAATCCAACACTTCCCAGTGGAAGGTCTCAATATACAAACAGGAGATGCTGAAATTTTACATCCTCATCACTTGGATTAGTAGCAATGTATGCCTTCAGCATTTTGCTAGAAGTCCCATCAAATCTCTCCACCAGTCTGTTGCTTTCAGAATGGTAGAGGGTAGAGATTTGGTGTTTGATCTCACACACTTCTCACAGTCTTTTCTTCAAAAGCTGTTTTTGTTCAGCCTGGTGGTAGGTAGTTACACACACCTGTGTCACATGTTTGGCCAAATCATTCCCAATCAGATGTGGAACAAGAATGTCTGAACAAACAACTGGATCCCAGGACCTTGCCAATCTTTATATCTCACATTCACCTTTGCTGCTGGCACTGGGAAAGCTGGTCCACCTATGTCTTTAAGCATAACTTGTTTTTCTTCCAAAATATTTTCTTTATTTAGAAGATGGGGTTGAATAATGTGCAAGTCAGACCCAGAATCCCTCAAAGTTTGGATGGTTTAACCATTTGGTGACACATTCTCTTTAAAAGTAGAATTGGTCTCTGAAGTTGTGGTGACACACACACACAATGCTATAAAGTGTCAGCTATTTCTCTGGGTGCCTCTGTTCCCTTGGTAACACTGGACCTTCCACTAGCAGTGGAGTTTAACTCTTTGTCTGCCCCCCTCATACTGAACTACCTCACAAAGTTTACTTGACTTTGATCACAGATACATTTCTTTTAATTGTGACTGGGAAGTTATGTTGATTGTGCCCCGCATCTCCATACTTAAAACAAGTTTTAATTTCCTTATTTGATCTTGTTTGTGGGCTGACCCTAAAACTCTGCATTTATGCCTTAGGTGCTCTATCACCACTATGGCGCTAGTTTCTGTGGGGTCGTTTATGAGAACGTTCAGTGTTAAAACAAATCTTTTAACTCTTTCCTTAAATAATTCATAATCCTCTGCTTCTTCCAGGCTCATCTCCCCATGAATTTCTGCCAGATCTTATGAGATCTTAAATATCCCATTTTTTCCTTATACGTCACATGTCAACATATGCTCTCTCAAAACTAATAAAAAAGAAATCATTGTTATCTCTTGATTCTTCTGGGGTTTTGAGCTTTGAGACTGTGTTCTGGTTATATTTTTTCCTGACATTTTGCCTGCATCTGTGGCTGGCATCTTCAGAGGAATGAATTTCCTCTGATTTCCTCTGAAGATGCCAGCCACAGATGCAGGCAAAACGTCAGGAGAAAATATAACCAGAACACAGTCTCAAAGCCTGAAAAACCCACAAGAACCAGTGGATTCTGGCCGTGAAAGCCTTCGACTCTACATTGTTATCTCATTTATAATACTTAAGAATTTTTTTTAACTCAGGGTGAGGGAAACCATTGGTGTAAGTTTCTCCAGAGTTAAACTGGCAGTTAACTCCAATTCTTTCAATCTCATATTATACGTCTCTAATTCATGTGCTCTTTGCCCTTCTTTTTCTCTTTCTCTTAGTTCCCTCAACTTTCTCTCATGTTGCAGTTCTATTTCTCTTAATTTTCTCTGATGTTCAAGTCTACCCAATTTTATTCTTTCTTTTATTTTCCTTATTTCTACACTGGCTAACCATTCAGTTGTGGTTGTCTCTCTATTTTCTATTATTTCCTCATTCACTCCTTCCCCTTTTAGCACAAGATTTTGCCTATAGTGGTTTTTACTCTCTCAGGACCCATAATCTCACTATTTCCTTACATTTACCAAAAACATTACCTCGGGATATACTCATATTGTTATCCAAGACATTTCTCACTTTATTTATGCTTGTTTACATATTATTTGGGTGATTTCCTACTATACCTCAAACATTTACCTCAGAAATCACTTTATTGAGATCAGGGTTTCTGACAGTTGTGGTTTCTATGCTCCTGTGGTAATCCCCTATGTTACCTCAGTTTTTTTACCTCAAGGATTTCATTGTCCTTAAAACCTCTACAGTACCTTTTCCTCAGGTACTTCACATCCCCACAACATACCACTTCTGGGAAAACTGCCAGCTGTCCACTCAAGACCTGTCTTCAGCTTCCTCTTAACCAAACAGGACTCCTCACAATATCAGCTCAGCTCCTACCTTCTCCTCACAATATCCCATCATTTGGCACCAAATATAAGTGACAGATCCCTTTACCCAAGTTGACCCCACAGTTCTAACTCTTAGGATCCTGTCACTCACCCTGCCCTTCTTCCCCCGCTGAATCCCTTCCTGGTTGGGTTCCTGGGACCCAGTGTGACCTCTTAAATATAGACCTGTAGCTGGACTGCTGTGTGGGTTCTTTATGGCCTGACTCCTAATCAAACTTGATAGAGACAGTCAAAGGCAGTTTAAAAAAAAATAACAACTGTAGATTTATTAAAACTCAGTAATGCAATATGTTGATTCTTGAATATTATATTCTTACAGGGCTCCCTCAGTACCAGTCAGTCAGTGGCGGAGCTTGGAGCACGCGGAGGGGAGGCGGGGCGGGGCTACAGCACGCAGGGGCATGGCTACAGTGCATGGGGCAGGGCTATGGCATGTGGGGGCAGGGCTATGACGGATGGGGCAGGGCTATGGCGCATGAAGGAGGGCAAGCAAGGAGCCATGGTGCCCCCAAAAAACTGCCATAAGGGGCGCACTGCCCCCATGCCCCATGATGTCCCTACATCATTGCAGACAGTTCTCCTTCCTGATTAACCGTTCTTTCTCTCTGAAACCCACACCCTGTCACTGTCAGCCCTCAAACCCTGTCTGCTCCAGCTCAAGCCCCTACCTGTTATCCCAGAGGCAGCCTCTGTGTTTTTGTTACACTCTTTTCACCCACAGCCCCCCTTCACAGTTCTCCTTGAGCTGTGATTGGCTGCCCTCGGCCAGGTCTGTCCAACACCTCCTTCAGACCAGGCTCCAAATCCGGAATTTTGTAGGGGGCCCTAACAATAATGTTTCCCATTTATAAATGCCCTTCTGCCACCATTTTTAATCACCAAAATAACTAAAATAAAAGATCGTATTCGATTACATAATCGCTGCTCTGTTACATTAGACTATGGGAACAGTTCTTTCCAGATGGTACACATTCTTTTTTGGTGACCTTGGGCTGACAGATTTGCTTTATAATAGTATTCCATTAGTAATCTGTTTTCTCCTGCTGTACATTTTTCCACTGTGGTTAGCCTTCAAATAGCTTCACGGTATCTTGGCTCTGGTTGCCTAGCAAAAGCAGCCCTTTTTGTGTGAGATGTCCAGGAATTCCAACATCTGATATGGTCACTGATGACCCGGTTTGATGACCAAACTGGTATGGGATTTGTTTTTGGTTTTTACATCATACTGGAAGGATTAGGGGCACCTTTAATCTGCCCCCTCAGCAAAAACCTGTCTGACTTGGGAGGCACTTCCAGTAGCAATGCTACTGTCAGCATAACCTCTTGCTTCACAGGAGCATGCAATCCCACCGGTACAGAAAAGCAGTGCCATGAGTGTGTGGTGTTATGACTCAGACCCACTGTAGAATCCAAGTGGATGGCGGAATCAAAGCTGAAGAGAAGGAAAAGATTATTAAATACTTTGAGATTCACTGCTTCTGGAAAAAAACAACAACCATGGTTCCAGTAGGGATAGGTGCTCTGAGAGCAAATTTCAAATGGAAAGACAAAGAATCTGAATGAAATCACTATGCACAGGATCACAACTGCAGAATTACAAAAAGTGACACTGCTTGAAATGTGATACATTATCTTATAATATCTCACGGACTCCTAGATTCTAGGACAGAATCCAAACCACTTATCATCCCAAACTCCTGCCGATAATATCTGTCAGATTGTGAAACTGATAATAATAAAATAGTAATAATGCTGTACTAATATTAGTACCAGTACTACTAGCATTGTAGTGGTGATGATGACCATGATGGTGATGATAAAAAATATCCTCTGATGGACCTGTCTTATCAGTAGTCTTAGGAATCATTTGTCTCTGGAAGCACCTTCTATTTCGCATCCTTCAAAGTCTGACACCCCTGCCACAGCTAACTCTCCTGGGCACTGAGCCCTAACAAACCTTAACACACACAAATCCCTTGATTTGGGCCCTTTACCAACTGAACCAAATGACACCAATCCCTGGAAGCATTAGGGTCAAGGAGGATCCAGACAAGGGCACACCTGAGTATCCTTCAGCTTGGTTGGTGAGGTCAATGAGGCTATGGATATCTTTTTGCAAGTTTCATGGAGAGATTATTAACTGTGGTGCCATCATGACAAGATTTCAGGTCACCTCTCAGCCAAATAAACAGGAGGAGGGCCAGGCCAATGCAACAGAACGGGCTTACTATAGTTTGAAGAGAAGTACAGTCATCCCTCCACATTCCCTAGGTTTAAGGGCACAGGACCCTTGTGAAAGTGAAAAAACCACGAGTAAGTAACTCTAGGCCCTCCCAAACCATATTTAACACACACACACACAAAAGTAGGATCAGCATATTCAACCTGCTGTCCATTCCTTTGAGGCATCAGGGTTCCCTCCATAAGGCAGAAGTGGGGGGCTGCTGGGGCTACCTGCCACCTCCACCGCTGCCCCACACCATTTTTAACAGGGATTTCCAAGCCTCATTTGCAGTTTCTCAGCCTTACCAGGCTTGTCTTCCCTATTAAAAATGGCATAGAGAGGCAGCAAAGGTGAGAGCAAATAATCCATGAATAATCGAACCTGCAAAAGTGCAACCCGCGAACAGGGAAGGCTGACTGTAGTATTTCTTGCCATCAGGGGCCATTTCTGCACTAGACTGTCTTAGCGCTATTATTCCACTCTGAGACCCCTCCCTAAACTGCAAACTCCAGGATTTCATAGGATGTTGAAAGTGGAATAGCGCTGTAACAGCCTAGAGTGGAAATGGCCCGGAGAAGGCGACCTGGCAAGTCTACAAGCTGAGCGTCCAAGTTTACCGAACGCACCACTACCCGTTGATGAGGGAAGGATCGCGACGCTCAAAAACCACCAGAGTCCCCGTGACTGGTGGCGAGATCGTCCCCGCGCTCCCCCGGCCCGAAAGGCGTGGCCCGGCGAAAGCCGGACCCTCCCTCCTCCCCTGCCGCCGCCCAGCCTCCGCGCACTCGCGTCACCGACCACGAAGCGCGCGCGGGAGAGCCGCGGCGCGGGGCTGCGGGGGGCGGGCCACCTACTTCTTGCAAGGGATGAGCCCCTTCTTCTCCTCCAGGATGCGGAGCCGCTGGCTGGGGCTGTCGTAAGAGACGGCGGCCCGGGTGTTCCGGCCGGTGCTGTGGTCGTACTCCACCGTGCGCCCCTCCCACTGCAGAGGGGCCTGGCAGGGCACGGCCGGCTGCGCGCTTACCGGCCCCGGAGGGCTCCAGCAAGCCGGGCAGAAGAAGAGGACGCCGCCGAGCAGCAGCGCCAGCGGCCGCTGAGAACCAGCGCGGCTGACGGCGCGCATGGCGCCTCGGGCCACCCCGCGTCGCTTCCTCGCCGGGCTCGGAGCCGGGTGCCGCGATCTCCCTCCCGGGAGGCGTCGACGGGAGAGAGCCGCCTCGCCTCCGGAGCTCTGCTCTGCGAGGGAGGGTCTGGCTGCAGCGAAGGCGCGCCCGCGAATGCCGCGGCGGCTTCTGCGGGGCCGGACAGGAACTGCAGAGGGAGCCACTGGCAGCTGAACCGGGCATCGAGCCTACTTACCCAACAGGCCTTCGGCTTCCTCTGCGCCGGGGAAGGAAAGAAGGGTGGCCCTCGCCGTTGTCCTTCCCTGGTCGGAGCGGCAGCCAAAACGCGGCGGCGCGTCGTATCGTTTGCCGTTCTTGGTGACAGCTGAGCTAAGGCCATTTCCTCGCTAGACTGTTGCACTGCTATGATTCCACTTTGAACATCCTATGGAGTCCTGGGGTTTGCAGTTTGCCCCCTCCCTAAACTGCAAACCCCAGGATTCCATAGGATATTGAAAGTGGAATCATAGCACTATAACAGTCTAGTGCGGAAGTGGCCTAAGAATGCTGTACAGTGGAAGAAGTAACTTAATCAGTCGTGATTCTTGTAGCACCCTGAGTGGATAAGAAGTCCAGGTTTGGTTGTCAGACTGAAGCAGGGGGTGTGACGAGCACCCCTAACGAAAGTATCAATAGGTAACACTAAGCACATTGAAATACCTTCCTTTTACCTGGCATTTTGTATTACATTTGGCACTCTTTGTACTTCTTTTTTTTAATAGTGTGATTGTGTGCCTTCAAGTCGTTTATGAGTTACGGCTACCCTAAGGCGACCTTATCACAGTTATTTTTCTTGGGGCTGAGAGTGTGTGACCTGCCCAAGGTCACGCAGTGGGTTTCCATGGCAGAATGGGGAGTTGAACCCTGGTCTCCAGGGTCATAGTCCAGTGCTCCAACCAGTACGCAAAACTCTCTCTTTTTAATTTTTTTCCATACCTAGTCCTTAGAGCAGACACAATGAAATCAATTGGGGCTTAACTTAGTCACCAATATTACTATTGGTTTCAATGGGTTTGTTCTGGCTCCAACCCATAACCTAGCAATTGACTGTCATTGCATCTTACAGAATTGGAACAGAACATAAGAATTAGGTATTCATCCAACTATTCTGCTAGGTTGGTAGTCAAAATGAATGCTGTGGATATAGCATATCTTGACTCCAGTCCTTTGACAAAGCCTTTGACAAGGTCCTGTATGGTATTCTTGAAAAAAAGCAAGTCAACTATGGGCTACACAATGCTACTGTGAAGTGAATTTGTAATTGGTTGACTGACTGAGTCCAAAGGGTGCTCACCAATGGCTCCTCTTCATCCTGGAGAGAAGTGACTAGTGGAGTGGCATAGGGTTCTGTCCTGGGCCCAGTGCTATTCAACATCTTTATCAATTATTTGGATGAGGGAATAGAGGGCACTCTTACCAAATCTGCAGATGACACCAAATTGGGAGTGATAGCTAACACTCCAGAGTCAAGCGGGAATCAGATCAGAATTCAAAATGACCTTAACAGATTAAGATTAACAGATTAACAGCTGGGCCAAAACTCACAAAATGAATTCAGCAAAGAGAAGGGAAAGGTACTACGTTTGGGCAGAAAAAAAAGTGAAGGTACAGATATGAGTAACACCTGGCTTGACCACAGTACATGTGAACAGGATCTAGGAGTCTTAATAGACCACAAGTTGAACGTGAGTCAGCAGTGTGACATGGCAGATAAAAAAGTCAATGTCATTCTAGGCCACATCAATAGGAGTATGGTGTCTAGGTTAAGGGAAATGTTAGTACCACTCTATTCCACCTGGAACACTGTCCAGTTCTGGGCACCACAATTCAAGAAGGATATAGGCAAGCTGGAACATGTCAAGAGGAGGGTGACCAAAATGATAGAAGGGCTGGAAGCCATGGCCTATGAAGAGTAACTTAGGGAGGTGTGTATGTTTAGCGTGGCGAAGAGATGGTTAAGAGGTGATATGATAGCTATGTTTAAATATTTGAAGAGATGTCATATGAAGGGTGGAACAAACCTGTTTTCTGCTGCTCCAGAGATTAGGACACAGAGCAATGACTTCAAATGTCAGGAAAAGAGATTCTATCTAAACATTAGGAAGAACTTTCTGATGGTAAGAGCAGTCCAACAGTGGAATATGCTACCTCAGAGTGTGGTGAAGTCTTCTTAGAAGATTTTTAAACAGAGGCTGGATGGCCATCTGTTGGGAAGGCTTTGATGGGATATTCCTGCATGGCAGGGGGTTGGACTCAAGAGCGTTTGTGGTCTCTTGTAGCTCTATGATTCTATTCAGCCGTGTGATTATATTTATACTTTCCACTGGTGACCCTAACACTCTGATCCTAGGTAGACTTTCTTTAGACTAAACAGCAAGGGCATATTTCCCTAAGTGGATGGCTCAAATTCAGGTGGATAAACTTGATTCTCACTATAGGATATAAAGAAATCCAGTAGTTGAGACTAACTGGGAAGAATAAATTTCTAGCATAATATTCTAGCATAATGGACACTTCATCAGAAGTGGATTGTATCCACTTCATCTCAGAAGTGCTACCAGATTCCTTCATGTCTTTTTACGCTAAAACAAGGCTATCTCTTGGAATATTAGTTCCCACTGACAACAGTGGGGTTTAAGGCACTGGTTTCAATGGGATATAAATTCAAATAAATTTGCCAGGAGCCAAGCCAATATGTTTATAATTAGATCTGTGCGTCCTTCTTGCATTGCCACTAATATCACTAGAGTACCATTACTACCACCAACAGAACCAAGACTGACAATATAGAAGCTTTGTCCAACCTGGTTCCCCAACCTCTGCCTACAGTACCCAGTAGCCCCACCGAGCATATTCATCAACAGGAATTGTAGTCCAACAAGTGGGAGGGCTCCAGTTTGGGTAAAGTGAAATATAGTGACACCTTGTCAAATCCATTTGCTTTCAAATATGTTGCTGGGAATTAACTGGAAAGAAATGCTTATGCGATCTGAGTGCCAGCTTAGTAAACAGATGCATGTGTGTTCTCATGCATATATACATATATATATATGTAATTACTGATAACAAGCAAATTTATTTTTGGCCTGAGAAGGCATAGTAAGATATACTTTCACATCAGTCTCCTGCCACCACTATACAGCTGCATCAGAATAGGTATAAAACTGACATTATTTCTGAACAGAAGCTAAAATAGATGACTACTTAGAGCAACGATGGTTCCTTCTTTTTCACTTGGTATTTATTTATTTATTGTATATTCCACTTTTTTCCCAGCATAGGATTCAAAGCAGTATACAATGTTTTAAAAGCACAATACAATTTAAAAAGTTTTTTTCATACAAAAGTTAAAACACAATTAAACTAAATTTCTATTTAAACAGTTAAAAACAGCAGTAAAATGTGCTTATAACATAATAAAATAATAACACTCCCCCGTTAAAAACTTTATGTGCCACAACACACTAAAACCCAAAAGTTTCATTAAATGCAAAAGGGGTTTACCTGCGGGCAGAAAGATAGCAGGGAGAGGGACAACTGGAGCCTGCCTGGAGAAGGAAGTTCCATAATTTGGAAGCAGTCACCAACAAGGCTTTGCATTTCTATTTTTCTGTTAACAGTGTCTATTGTGCCAGTCTGAAGTGTATACCACTGCCTCTATAATGGGAAGCTGGGTACATGATACCACTAGCAGTGCATAATCTGTGCAGAGAGCTATAAAAGAGTCCAAGATGGCACACAGGCACTATGGGTAACTGCTGCCTGTGTGTCATCTTGGAGGTGTTGATACTCTGGGGCTCTTTTGACACATACAGCTCTTCTGTGATATTTGCTGAACAGCAGGTTGTGGTAAAGCTAGATGCTGCACAATGATGCTTTGCAAATGGTGTCCTATGCCCATGAATCCCTTCTAGAATGTGTATGGGGATACCACACCACCTTGATGACATCATTTTCCCCACTACAATCCTCATCCACTAGATACCATTAGATATACTGTGCTGCATTGGCAAGAGTGTATAGAAGAAAATGGCAATGGCTGGATTCTGCCTTAAGAATCAAAAGGCTGGCCTGATGATCAATATTAAGAGGTGTTGTTACAAATTATGAGCATGCACTTGGAATGGGGAAACAGGTACCACTTTGGGATAACCCTGTACTACCTTTTTCCAAGGGCTATGTGAATGTTAGCAGAGACAGCTGTCAGGTACTTCAGCTAGTTATAGTGCTGAGATCTATTTTGACCCCATCCAAAAAGTCCCTTACTTGAACCATATGATTCAGTCTATTACTCCCACAATCCCCAGCCATTGGTCATGCTAGGTGGGGTTGACAGAAGACAGAAACTTCCTCAGGAATGCACTACAGAATTTTTTCTGTTGTGGACAGGTCTACTGTATTCCCAAGACAAGACTATTCTTTTCTAAAAGGCTGCATAAACAGTGGATATTTTACACCACGCCATTAGTAACCTACAGAGTTCAGTTCTTCAAAGTGCACAAGCTAATATCTTTCAGAGTTTGGCAATGGCAACTTGGAGGCTCCCATGTTGTTGGAGCAGTAACTCTGTCGCAGGTTTTAGGTTGAACTTAATGGTACCAAATCTGTTTTTCTGGATAGGGTTTTCATGTTGGATAACTCCTTTGAAAGTCAGACTAAAACCTGGAAAGAATCCCCCCCCAAAATGGATTTTGGTGGGGGGGATCCTTTGGGGATGGCAACTTCCAGAATTCCTAGCCAGGAACTATGCAAGCAGAAGCAAGGTTCTGAGAGGTGTAGTCCTGAAAAGTACATTTTTCACATTCACTAACTTCAGTGGCTATACTTATAAAAGGGCCCAATAGAAAGTGCTGGATAATTAGACAATCAGGGAAAAGCTGTTTCTTTCATTTGTACTGTACTCATGGAGAATTTCATTTGTATTTCATTTGTATTGTATTCGTGGGGAATTTGATCCTCATCATCATGGATACAATTTTCTAAAAAGAATTTTCCAACATTTGTAAAATTCTTCTTAAAGGGAAGTTTAAGAAAGCTCTTGGATCTTCTGGCAAATGCAAAACAAATAGATTTATCCACCGAGTCAAAGATGGCTAAATCTATCCACCCAGTTCACAAAAGTCTGGCTTTGACTCCCAAATTCATGATGCTGAACCTCTTTCTTTAAATTAAAAGCTCCTCATATTTGAGAGGTGTGTGGAATGGAGGCACAGGATGGTCCTCTCCAGGCTGCAAGTATCTTATTGAATATTGCCAGTGTAAGTTGCTGAGAATTTCCTTTAGTTCATTTTTATAAGAATGTACCCAAACTTTCAAATTTCTTGATAAACAGAATGAAAAGCACATAAAATTTTAAAAATACAAATGGAAGGGAAAATGAAGCAGACTGATTCATTCATCTCTGATCCATGCGTGGGAGAAATAGTCGTATGCACATACATGTCAACAGTATCAGTCATAAGAATGAAATTAATTTACCTTTTCCTGAATATTCTTTAAAATGCTACAGAAATCTGGAAAATTGGTTTGAGTAAGGAATATACAGGACAAAAAGCATATACGGTAAACCACAGCAGTCACGCACTGTTACCTCCACACCTCTGAACAATCATTGTCAGTGCTAGTCACTGTCAGTACACGAGTTCTACTGAAATTTTGAAGACAAAAGCAACCATGATGGTGATGCAGTGAAGACAGTGTGAATATCATAGACTTTCCAGAATACAGAAAAAGAACAAGTTATTTACTTTTATTGCATATAATTACAGTTCTTTTTCAGTTCAATCAAAAGGAATAAAACTGAACACACTGATTGGATGAATTGATGATCCACACCACTCACAGCAATAAAATTTAAAAACATTGTGCTAAGATTTTACTGATTATTTATTAATTTAATTTATATCGCACCTTTTTCCTGGCATGAGACCCAGGCAGCTCACATCAGATTAAAAACAAAATACAGTAAAACCTGGTTGACAGAAAAAGCTTTAAAAACCACTAAATAGAGTTTTATTAAAAACACTAAATTATAACAGTTTATAACATACTAAAACATGGTAAAAAGATAGAAGTATGTATGCCCTGGGAGACAGTATTGTGTAGTAGGTTGAGTATTGATCTAGAACTCTGGGAAACCAGGGTTTGAATCCCCACTTGGCCATGGAAACCAACTGGGTGGCCTTGGGCAAGTCACATTCTCTTGGCCTCAGATGAAAGCAAAGGCAAACCCCTTTTCCACAAATCTTGCCAAGAAAACCTTGTGATAGGGTTACCTTAAGGTTGCCAAAAGTCAGAAATGACATGAAGGCACACAACAACAATATCACAACCCATTAAAACATCCTTCCGCCATAGTAACTTAATGGCCAAAGGCCTGCCTATATTCAAAGATCTTTTCATGTCTGTGGAAAGAAAGAAGACGGGGGCAAAATGAGCCTCTTCCCATGGATGAGAATTCCACAACTTGGGAGCAGCTACTGGGAAGCCTTTGTCCTATGACCTCACCAAGTATACCTATGATGGTGGTGGGACAAGGGAAAAGTTAAGTCCTCTGCCTGATCCTGGGGCAACATAACTTTCTTACACAGGAATGCTGTTAAATCAGCAAAGTAGGAAGCCCTACCACTCATAGCACAGACTTTGCATGAAGAAAGTCCCAGGTTCAGTCCCCTAATTTAAGAATCTGAGGTAGCAGAGGGATCTATGGGAAGGGGTAGAACTTTGCTAAGTTTCTGGTGGCATTTGCAGTTATAGAAGCTGCTCTTATATTGCTGATCCATCTCTGTAAATTCCCCTTTAGTGTTTTTAGTTCTGCCTGTGTTTGTTTTGGTGAATCTGGCAGACCTGAGGAGAACTTAGCTTCCATCCACAAAGTTTGGGATATATTTAGCATGAGCAGAGGTTGTATCTGAATGAGTTCTCCTTCCAGAAGTAACTCCATTGTGCCCCAAAAGACAAACTCCCCAGTTTATCTGTGGACTGATATCTTAAGGGCTCTTTCTTATAAAATTGCACTGCATCTGGATAGATTTGCCACAACAAAAATGTATCTAGTAGGAACTGGAGGATTGGACTAGGACTCTGGGAGAAAAAGGTTTGAATTCCTACTCAGCCAGGGAAACCCACTGGACACATCTGTCTGTACTACATGGTTATAGTGCTACTGTTCCACTTTCAACATCCTGCGGAATTCTGGGGTTTGCAGTTTACTGAGGCCAAAGATCTCTCGGGCTAAACTGCAAACCCAGGATTCCATAGGATATAGAAAGCGGAATAACAGCACTATAACAGTGTAACGCAGAAATGGCCTCAGAGGAAGGCAAACCGCCTGCGAATCAGTCTTTTTCCAAGAAAATTTCAGGACAGACTCGCCATAAGTCACAGTCGATCTGAAGGCACAGAACAACAAATTCTGGGCAGGGATCCTTATAACAAGTATGTACGTATTCTCTACAAGCATACATACCTTCGCATTTGGCTATGACTCCTGTGCGATATGGCCCTCTATAGGTAAAGGAAAAAATTACAGAATTCCCAAAGTTTAGACTTTTAAGAGCAGAGACGAAAGTTTTAAGTCTGATTTTTTAAAATATGTATATGTATATTTCTTGGCCCTGTGACGGCCTACCCTCACATGGCCCTTCAACTCATGTGAATCTTGCGTCTGAACTGGTAGCTATCAAGCAGATGGAACGAGGCAGTCCTTTCCCCAAACGCAGCTCTCCCTCCGACCAGATGCCCTTCAGTAATTTACTGCACGCCTCAACTCGCTCGCTGGGGGAAACAAATCGTAGCTTGGAGACGCACCGTCAGAAATCTGTGGCCGCGGTGATGATGATGGTGATGGTGATGATGATGATGCCGCCCCGAGATCAAAGGGAGACGAGGTGATGTCAACGCGCGCGCCTGGGCAGGAGCACGCCACGACCCCCAACCCCACCCCGGTGGACGGCGCTGGCGGGGGGCGATCCCGTCCCCACGTCACTGGTGGCACCCCTTATAAACAGGGTCCCTCCAAAGCCACGGTCGTCCGCCAGGCTCCGAGCGCTGGAACCGCAACGGAAGAGCCCTGCCCTGACGCTTCGCTGCGCCCCCGGAGAAGTGCGTCCGAGGCGGACGAGCGGCGCCGGACTCGCCTTCAGCTCCAAGGTGGGAGGAGCGGGGGGGCTCCATCGCATCCTCGGAGGAGACACCGGTCCAGAGGCCCCGACCCCCGTCCGCCCCGTCTCTCGGCGGAGATGCCGCGGCTGCCCGTCCCGGCGTGGCTCTGGCTGGGCTTCTCCCTGTGCGCCGCCCCGGGGACGGCGGCGGCGGGGCTGCTGCTGCCGGGCTCCCCTTGCGAGCCGGTGCGCATCCCCATGTGCCGGCACATGCCCTGGAACATCACTCGCATGCCCAACCACCTCCACCACAGCACCCAGGAGAACGCCGTCCTGGCCATCGAGCAGTACCAGGAGCTGGTGGCGGTGGGCTGCAGCCCCGTGCTCAGCTTCTTCCTCTGCGCCATGTACGCGCCCATCTGCACCGTCGAATTCCTCCACGACCCCATCAGGCCCTGCAAGTCCCTCTGCCAGCGCGCCCGCGACGGCTGCGAGCCCCTCATGCGCCGCTACAACCACAGCTGGCCCGAGGCCCTGGCCTGCGACGACCTGCCCGTCTACGACCGCGGCGTCTGCATCGCCCCCGAGGCCATCGTCACCGACCTGCCCGAAGGTGAGAGGGGCGCCGGCGGCGGCGGCACACCGGGCTAGGCAGCGGCCGGGGGGAAGCGGGCGCTGGCTCCCGGGCAATTGCAACGGCCGGGACCCCTCCCCTCCCCAGCCCAGCCGGGCGCCGCCGGGGGATGCTGGGAGCTGCAGTCCCCCCAAAGCACCTTTTCCAAAGTTGGCTGAATCCTAACCCGCCCAAAGGTCATCGTAGAGCGACTTACCTGGCCGTAAACTCTTTTAGCCTCGGTGTGGCTTCCATCTGGACGGGAAGGCGGAGAAACGCACGGTCGAAGACTTGCCCACCAGTCAGTTAACACACTAGGGAGCAAGAGCAGGCGCGACAGCAGGCGAGTTTCGATGATGATGATGATGATGATGACGACGATATTCACCCTGATCCCAACCATTTTGCATGTGGACGTATGTCCCATCATCATCATCATCATCATCATCGCCGCGGCCACAGATTTCGGACGGTGTGTCTCCGATTGATTTCAGGGTGGGGGGGTGTTATATTTCCAAAGGATGGGGTGTTTCTTTCAGTCGGATCCCCAGCACTTTTCCTCGGAAGTCAGTCCCACTGAGACAAAGGATAAAGGCAGGCGCCTTCGTCCGCGTCCTGAGCAGTTTTGCCCCTAGACTCACGCTTCCGCCCCTAGGATCCGTCAGGGGACCCCGTCGAGGGAAGAAGCAAGGCTGGGGCTCTGCTCGTACCCAGATCTAGCCAGAAGGGCGCCCAAGCGGCTAAGGCTGCCCTCCTAAGCCCCTTTCCTTGGCGGGTCAGTTCCACCCAGCGCGATCGGATCGGCTCAGTTCCCGGCAGCGCACCTGCGGCGCATCTGTTGTGTGTTCCAAAGCCGATCCTTAAGGCTGCGCCGGCTTCTCCGCCCGACACCAAGCCGATCTCCTGAAACTGAGGAGGCGCCGGCTATTTCAGGGTCGCCACAAGTCGATCAAGGCCATTTCCGCACTAAACTGTTATAGTGCTATTATTCCACTTTCAATATCCTATGGAATCCTGGGGTTTGCAGTTTAGGGAGTGGCCTTTGAGGCCCCAGGATTCCATAGGATGTCGCAAGTGGAATAAGAGCACTATTACAGTCTGAGGCCCCTCCCTAAAGTGTAAACCCCAGGATTCTATAGGATGTTGAAAGTGGAATAATAGTACTCTAACAGTCTAGTGCGGAAATGGCCCAGATTTCTTTTCCATGATGCTTTCTTTCCCCACTCCCGTCCTTGGTCCTGATCCAGTACTCACTAGTCCTTTTTGACTTTGTGTGTGTGGGTTTCGCTCCTAAAGAAGACGTCAAGTGGCTCGACTTGTCGGACGACGTGATGGTCCAGGAGAGACCTCTCCCTTCCGAGTGCAAGCGCTCCGGCCATGGTGAGAGCCCCCCTTTCGCCTCCGATGACCCCCCCCCGAGAGGCGATTCTCTCTCCCCTCCCCCAGCCCTCTGCTTCCCTGAATTATATTTTAAACTCTATGTGTTTGTCTTTTTTTCTAAAAAAAAAAAACCCACTAAAGATCGCTGCAAGTGTAAGAAGGTGAAGCCCACGCTAGCCACTTACCTGAACAAAAACTACAGCTACGGTAAGGCGCCCGGAAACACGGTTCAAATATGTCTATAAGTGTACCTATGATAGAAGATGGGCAAACGGAGAGACTTATTGTTAGATCATGTCTGTTATTTTAGAGGAAGGAACTGGCAAAACCACCTCTGAGTATTCCTTTGTTAAGAAAACCTTATGAAATTCATCGACAGACGACTTCCTCACTAGACTATTATAGCGTGATTATTCCACTTTCAACATCCCATGGAATCCTGGGGTTTGCAGAAACCGCAAACCCCAGGATTCCATAGGATGTTGAAAGTGGAATAATCACGCTATAACAGTCTAGTGCAGAAATAGTAAACACACGTGTTACGTTATCTTCCTCACTCCTTGCGGCCCGATCATTTTGTATCCACCGTGAAATTTCGTTTTCATTTTTCCCCTTGCCAGCTGGGGAACGGATCTTTTCCTCAAGGCAGTGAAATCTGACCCGTGAATTAACGAACCAAATGGTCATCATTTATTTCCTTCCTCCAACATTTCAGCTCCCTTCCTTCACGTTCTAAATAGCGGGAAAATAATTTCTCAGGACGCTGTTAATCAGCGCGGTCATTTCAGCTGCCATTTATGCGACCACATAGATCAGGGACCTCCAGAAGTTCCGGTCACCAACTGCCCTGCCCAGGTCTCGCAGACTTAAACGCTGGCAACTTTTGCCCGGTCCATCCGCCTCTAATGTGTTTCCCTCTTTTTCTTCCACTTTTCCAAGGCCATTTCCGCACTAGCCTGTTATAGTGCTATGATTCCACTTTCAACATCCTGTGGGATCCTGCGGTTTGCCTTGAGACCCCCTCCCCAAACTGTAAACCCCAGGATTCCATAGGATGCTGAAAGTGGAATCATAGCACTATAACAGGCTAGTGCGGAAATGGCCCAACTCATTGACCTCTTTTCTAATGGTTCCTGTCCTCTTATTGTAGGGCCAAAGTAGGATGGCCTTAATTTACTTTCTAAAGTTCTCCTTTCAAGGAGAAAAGAGGGAATGACCAAAGCCATTTATTTCCTCAACAGATAGGTAGATAGATGTACAATGCACTTTTGAATGTAGCATCAGTTAAATAAGCTTGATATCCAAACTTTCTAAAATAAAGTTTTAAAATAAAAGCCACAGCACTGTGTTCTCAAAACAAGAGCAATTCCTATAATGTTAGACATAAGAGACAGGCTGTTAGCATGTATTCCTAAGGCATCTTAATGTACTTTTTTCCCACAGAAACAAATGTGTTTAAAAGGAGTGCACTGGATAGTTGGGTTGCATGCACACTGCTTGCATACATACACTATCAAACTGAGTGGAATTTAATTCTGAAAAAGTAGTAATAGAGTCAGTGCATCAGTCTCATTGGGTTAAAGACAGTCAAAAAATTTTCAGGAATAATTTATTTATGAATAATGAGGTTAATCAAGCCTCATTCTTCTCAGTTCTCAGAGGCAGTGGGAATCATATGGGACAGGCAGTTTCTCAAACAGAAAACAACTAAGGCATGTAAAGTAAAGTAGAACTCAAGCTGGCATCTTAAATATGCCCCAGAAACCATGTTAACTGCATGCTTACCTTTTCACTAGCTTATGTGTGATGATACCTTGAAGTCATGGTGACAACTTGTGGATGAAGTTTTAGCAAGGAGATAGTGGCTAATACTGTAGTCTTTATTCCTCTTGTAGACATTAATAAGCCTAACAAAGTGTCAATTCAGTTCCTGTCAGTTTTAAGTAGAGTCTTTGCATCTCAATAAAATAGATAAATAAATAAATAACAACAATAACATGAATTTAAATTTAAGTGCTTCTAGTTGTCGGCTTCCAGGAAGATGAGGCCCATTTCATCAAGAGTAAGGTGCACAATTTAATAGAACTCAACTTTCTAGTAAGTGTGCTGTGCGATGGAACTAGCAAGACTTGTTTCTGAGAAACATATGCTATATTAAGCTGCCCAGTTTGTCAAAACCTTCGCTATGTGGAATAATCCATTTTGCTTTATGTGTTCCAGTCATCCATGCTAAAGTAAAGAGCTTGGAGAGAGGGAACTGCAATGAAATAACCACGCTGGTTGATGTGAAGGAAGTGTTGAAATCTTCCAGCCCGGTTCCCCGTTCCATAATTCCTCTTTACACTAATTCTTCCTGCCAGTGCCCACCCGTTCTACCAAATCAAGATGTCCTCATTATGTGCTATGAGTGGCGCTCAAGGTAAGCAATGGTAACCTAGTGCCTTCAGTTTGATGTTAAGGTGCCTTGACTTTCATATTAGGAATATTAAGAAAAGGGAACCTATTGTATCCTTGAAATGAACCCATCAATTAAAATAAATGGGGATGACCCTGAAGGTAGAGCAGTTCCACACATACACTGGAGAGCCAGTGTAGTGTCATGGCTAGAGTGCTGCATTGAGTTCAAATCTCAGCTCAGCCATGAAGTCTAGTGGGTAACTTTGGGCCAATAACTATCAGTCAGTTTATTCTACCAGTGAGGTTACAGAATGCTTGGAGAAACCATGAGATATAAATATGGTTAGTAATAACAAAGAAAAATTGTAACAAAATAGTGCATGTGGAATCCTCTTCTTCAGGATACACCATTCCATTCTCTCATCAGTATTCTCCAATCCAATCCAATCCAATCCAATCCAATCCAATCAGTATTCTACAATCCAATAGAATACAATCATGCTCGGCACTCACCAGTTTTTCAGTCCCCAAGGTTTTCTTCATTCATTCATGTGTGTGTACGTGCGCATGTGCATGTGTGTATTTATTTGTTACATTTGGAAACCAAAGAGATTCCCTTGAGCTTGCTAATTCCCCACTTTTGTTGGTGGATCCTGTCCTTTTGGCTTTATAAAGCAACAGTACTTGGAGAACTGAGAATATTTTTGAAACATTTAAGCAGGGCCTGCAGCAAAATGTTGTGGAATGAAATGCTTGTATCCAGGACACTTCATTCCACTGATCCTCTATTTTTGTTGTAGTTGTAGTTGTTGCTGTTGCTGTTTTGTGGTCCTCTTACCAATTGTCAAACAGCATTCTGTGCTCACTGAGCATGCCTGGTTTTCTGCTGTACTCTTTTTGGGGTTCCCTCCTCTTCTCAGGATTCTTTTCTTCTGTATATTTTCAGACCTCAGAGCTCTGCCAATCATTTATTGTTGTGCCTAGGAAATGGTGTTTGGGCCACAAAAGCCCATATGCACTTGATGAACTGAATTTGCCACTATAATTGTGGGGAAGAGGAATAACAGCTCATAGGATTGAAGCACTAGGATTTCGATTAGCAAGGACTTTGAGAACATGTGAACTCTCCTGTTGCCTCTGAGTTTAGTTATAGTCCCCACAGTAGCTGGTGGGGGATGTATTTTATTACAACAATGTATTTTGATAAGCTATTCCTGCTAGGGGGTAATCCTGGATTACCAAGACCCATTTGCTTTACAAAAGATCTGCTTTTGGTGGCAACAAAAACTGCTAAAAACGTTTTTTGAACCTAGAGTTCAGTATAACTACCTGCATTTTTGAGTCTGCGTGGAGGTATTGCTGATAAAGATTGTTATGTTGAGGTCTTGCACTTCAAAATTTACCATTATGCCACTGCATAGAATATGCAGGGTGTCTGAAAATTAACTTTATTTATTTCATTTGTATATAGAATGGAAATTGTGATGATAACTGTATGGTAATAGTAATAAATCTGAGTTTCTGCATTTGTAGGTCTGCCTATATGAAGGAAGTTGAAAAAATTAAGACAGGAAGGCAGAAAAGATGCAGTGGTAGTTAAAATGTCTATATTCTACATTTAGGCCACAGAACCAAATGCATATTGTACTTATATGATGGGGGATCTTTGGCTCAGCAGTACTAGATATGAAAAGGACCTTGGGATTATAGTTGACTATAAGTTAAACATGAGCCAGCAGGGTGATGTTGCAGCAGAGCAATGCAATCTTAGCCTCCAGGCCTCATCTGGAGTACTGTGTTCAGTTTTGGGCACTTTATTTTAAAAAGGATAGAAAAAAGGTAGAACAAGTTCAGAGAAAGGCAACAAGGAAGATAAGAGGTATGGAGAACAAAATATATGAAGAAAGGTTGAAAGAGCTGGGCACGTTCTGCTTGGTGAACAGAAAATTGAGGGGTGACATGATTTCACTCTTAGTCAAGGACTGCCAAAGAGGAAGGTGCAGGCTTGTTTTCTGCTGCCTCAGAGGGTAGAAATAGATCTGATGGTTATATGAGTGTAGATCTGGATTGAATATTCGAAGGAATTTCTTGACAGTGAGAGTGGTTCTGCAATGGAACCAATTGCCAAGAATGCTGGTGGGATCTCCTTCTCTGGATGTGTTCAAAAAGAGGCTGAACAGCTGCTTTCTGGGGTGCTTTAGCTGGAGGTCCTGCACAGAGCAGGGGTGGGATCTGATGGCCCATAGGGCCCCTCCCAACTCTATGGCCATTTATAGTGCAATGATTCCACTTTCAACATCCTCTGGAATCCTGGGGTTTGCAGTTTCAGGAGGGGCCGACCAGCCCCTCCCAGAACTGCAAACCCCAGGATTCCAGAGGATGTTGAAAGTGGAATCATTGTGTATAACAGGCTAGTGCGGAAATGGCCTATGATTCTGTGCTTTCAAACTGAATATCTAGGTTTTGACTATGGAGCTAGTGGGAAGGAAAATGGGTGTGTGTGTGTGCAATATAAGAAAAAACATTTTGGTTAAGCTTGGGGTATTTTAGAATGATAATGCATCCGTGTGAACAAAGGCTTTCAAAATTAAACTCAGAATTGGGAAAAGGTTAGAATGAGTCCTATATTCCATGGAACAAGTTTGCCAATGATGATTTGAAAGGTCATTGAGGTTTTCATTTTACATGCTTTCTTAAAAGATTTGAAAAGACGGCAAAACAAAATATTGTGTTTCTCATTGAACTTGCTGATATATAAACAGGATTTGAGTTACAGTGGCTTTTAAAAATGTCAGCAGTAATGGTCTCTTGCTTGGAAGAGTGCTGAAGTAAATACCACATTTTTGTTTCTATCACAATATGATTTTTATGATTATATTGTGGGCCTCAGTCCTGGATTAAAGGACATAGAAGTCTATGTAGAACTAAAGCCATAACAGCAAAGCTCATCACAAAAGCTCAGTCTGGCACAGTGTTGTGACCAGTGAACATACAGGGATGTCTTCTTCACATTTTATAGTTATTTCTCCTTCATTCAGATCGAAAAACACAGTGGTATGGTAGTAGCACACTGATGGACAAAGTATATATTATCTGGATCATGGCCATGTTCAACTGGAAGTATGCAAGCCTAAATGAAACTTGTGTGCAATAACCTCTTAGTGGATTGTACTCGTTGTTTTTCTGGTATCTGCATAATAGCCTGTGATAAATCTCTCCTACCAGACACCATTATCTAATAATGGAGAGAAAGATGTAGTCCGGCACAAAGTACAGGAACATAGGAAGCTGCCTTATGTGGAATAAGACCTAGCCAGTCTCACTAGCTAGTATTAGGCTTGTCTAGACCTAGGGTAGGTTTCAGAAGTCTAGTCTAGATTTCTATCACCATATAGCCCAGCATGGCCAATTCTGACTTGCAGGAGGTCTCCAGGCAGGATTGTTTCCTAGCCTTAGCTGAAGACCCCGGTGGTCTCAGTACTACTTAGCTTCCAGACTCAGACAAGGTCAGGGTCATATAGTGCATAAAGATATTGAAAAATGTCACAAAATGTGGATCTTCAGATAGTTTATGGAGATTTTAAACATAGCTGTAGACTGTCTGGAGACAAAATGAAGGCAGCAGAAAACAAAATGAATCTCCTGAACAATGTCATTACCATTACCACGCTGGGGCCCAATCCAAAACTAATTTTCTGATATCCAGGAGAAGGAAGATAAACAAATCAATCAACTCCAGATTTTTTTCCCTGAAATAAATTTGAGGAGGAGGTAATATTGATCCATACAGCAATGTAATGTATGTAATTTAAATTATTCTGTATATACATGCAATTAACATTAATATCAATTAATGATATATTAACATATGGAGACTGGCATAATTCTGGCTAATTGGTGATATTATCCCTAGAGTCAATATGAAAGTAAAGAGATTTGTATCTTGTAAAAGTTAAATTACATAATGTGAGCATTTTTGTTTCACCTCCCATTTTTGGTTGTATTGAAGAAACATTGGTAAATCAGAAATTAAAGGAGCAGTTCTAAGGTCCTTGCGAGAGCGTTCCTGGGACTACAGACCTTTCAATCCGTGGGTGAGAAGGACATCCACTGGTGAGGCCCCATTCATCCAGTGTCAAAAAACCTCTGCCATCATCACTCCACAAAGGCTGATAGTGAGCAAAACAAAATGAGCGTACTGCCAACATGGCAGAGTGGATCAAGGGAGACCTTGGATCTGCAGGGTTCAAAGCTTTCTCATTTTCCTGACAAGGATATGAAGCAGCCAAGAAACTTGAAACTGGCACCCGTCATCTCATCCCCAATTGACATGTATGGGAAATGATTTTTAAATGAGTGTGGCCTTACTTGCTGCACTTAAGGGCATCAAAAACAATGAAAACAATGTCATCCATTCTGCCCGCTAGTGCCATAGGATTGCCTAGCCCAGCCAAACTTTAAAACATTCAGATCCTCAATGAAATAAACTCACAGGGAAAGCCGATAATATCTATCCAGACGTAAACCACACTGATCTCAGTGGAATCTTACTGCCAGGTAAGTGGGGTGATGTTGGAAACTTGAAACACACCTCACTACACTGGAATCTACAAAACAAAGGAGTGTTTATTTTGACTGGAACAAGCCCTATGTTTTATGCCCTTTTCTTTAAATAGGATGTAAACCTCACCTTTCTTTTCTGCCATTCTTATTTTCGCCACGATTTCAGGTTGATGCTTCTTGATGGGTGCTCAGTGGAAAAATGGAAGGATCCTTTAAGCAAAAGGTTTAAGGTAAGAGGTATTGCCAAGATCTGCTCTAGAAGAGAATGCAGTGCACTCTGCCTTTCAGTTGTCTATAAAGGAAAATTGGCCTACGGTCAGTAATAAAAGCATAAAAAGGAACAAAGGAATAAAAATTTTAGGTAAACATAATATAATTCAAATAAAACATTTTGCCCACACTCACCACTGAACTTAGAGTACTGGAGGGGAAACTTTCTCAGAGTTGTGGCACAATCAAGGGCTACGGCTATTGTTGTGGCTGGCCATTAAGCCAACATTTTCAAGAAGTCCTATTCAGCAGCGCATTACCATCAGGACCATCTGTGCATAAACAAGCTGCTGGTACATGAACACAACACTGAAGCTTATCCTTCTGCACCACAGGATTTCAGGAGGATACACTGAAATGACCACTTCCTTGGCAGGCTCATCAAAACCTTATCCACACTGTTTTGGGGAATTTTTGCATTCCACTATTTATCTTGCTGGAAGTTCCCTCTGAGACTTCTTTGGCTGAGCTTTACCAGAAAAACAGAGAGAAGCCAGTTTTGCTTTGAGCACAGAAATATTAGCCTTTACACGTAACAGTTTACTGCACTGCTGTCCTAATTCATTGTTCCCCCCTCCGTTTTAGGTTAGGTGGGATGAATTGATAGATTTTAATGATTAAATAGAGGGACAAATTGAATTTTTACTCCAGTGCTAAACTGGGTCAAAAGCAAAAGGGTGGGACCAAAAACAGATTAAGGTTCAACAAAAGCTGCCTTTATGTGTTATCCCCACAGGGGGGCAAACTGTGTTCAGCTGAGCAGTAGGCTTACACCTTTAACTATGCTGCCAGCATTATATGGCACTTTCCGTTACCCATCCATTATCCACATGTTTGGGTGGAAGACAGAGGTAGAGAAGCTTTCTCCTGCTCTTACATACACTGAGAAAGCATCTGTCCTTTTCTCTGAGGAGCTCAAGCTTACATGCACAGCTCTCCTCCTCTCACTTTATCCTTACAAGACCAACCCTGTGAGGTAGGTCAGGTTGAGAAAGTTTGACCAGTTCAAGGCCACCAAGGGAATTTCATGACCCAGCAGTATCTCTGTGTAGATCTGCCAAGTTCATGTCCAACACTGTAACCAGTATACCACACTGTTTCTCTAAATAATGATTCTATCCTGGACTGGACTGGACTGTTTCCACACTGGGCATTTACTATGGAATTGCTATGCTTTATTTATTTAATTTTTATTGGACATATACATGATACCATGAGCAAAGCATCCTCTGCTCATGTTTTTTCCCATTGAGCTTTATTCTTGTTACCCATAACTCATAAAAATGATATTTTTAACAGAATTTGAGAAGCTGTGCAGTCCCCTCACCCCTGTGTAACTACCCTCAAACAACCATTCAGCGGTCTTCCCTTCCCTTCCCTTCCCTTCCCTTCCCTTCCCTGGACAGCTTATGGCTTGAATAAATTGCTGCCACATTTTTTTCTCTATGGTCTGTTCTTTCACGGCCGCTAAACATTGCTTTTCCACATGCCTTTTATTTCTGTCTATCCAGCTCTAAGTGTTGTGTAGATTTCAGAGGTGTAGATGTAGATTTTCTTATCTGCTTGCTGCCTAAAAGAACAACAACAACTATTTGGTGCTGCTACATCTCCCACTTCTGGAAACACTCCTAGTTGTGTGGAGGAGAGTTAATGAACAATATTATTACCATTACCACACAGGGGCCCAATCCAAAATTGATTTTCTGATATCCAGGAGAGAGCAGATAAATGAATCAATTAGCTTGATTGCTTAGGACATGTTCTTAAAACTTTGGATTAAAACCCAGAGTGGACCCACCACTCCACTAACCTGAAAGTCACTGGTCATCACTGGCTACCAGTTTGTGATTTTTCCTATCTGGTTTTCTCATGTTCTCTTCTTGCATCCCCCCACTCCAAAATAATGTGTTTACTTTGTTTTCTAATTATTTTTTCATAGAGATGGGAACAGCGTCTCCAAGAACAGAAGCTGCGAGCGGCCCCTAATAAAAACCAGAATGCTAAAAACTCTGGTCGCAATGGGGTACCAAAACAAAACTTGAAGGCAGCCAATACAGCCCCTGCTGGTCCCAAGAAGACTGCTAAACTCAGAAGTGACCAGAAAGAAGTTAATTCCAAAAAAAATTGAATGGTAGATTTTGTCTGTGACAAAACTCACAACCTGGCTAGAGTGGTATATGTGTATTCCTGAAACCATCATTGCAAACATTTATTGCTCTATTCCAAATAGACCTTATTTACAATTCACTGTTAAAAGATTCTATTTTCACATAGTAGCATGGGAGAATTTTGCCTCTCTGCTGAGGCCTTTATTGCACATATGCTCTAAATGGAGCATCCACTCTTATTTCTCTCTCCATGGTGAACTCCACCATTTTTTCTTTTGTCAGTGAACTGTATCTCTGCTTGTGCAGTAAAAGAAACTTATTTTTTAATATTCTTTCACTCAGTTTTTTTTAAAAAAAATGAATGTTATTTAGTGTATATAAATGTGTTGGCTGAAAATTAGCGCTTACCAAAAAATACCCAATTGAACCCAGTTTGAAAGCTTAGAATGATTCTTGCATATTTGCCACATGTAGCTTTATTAGAAATGAAAGATTTTTAAGATGTAGAATGCAAATATTTAATACTCTGAACTGAAATAATGGCAAATAACAGATCCATCACAATAGCGTGCAGTATTTTTGCATATGTTGAAACATTAGTTTAGCATATTTTAAATCTTCTTAATATTTTGATCAGAAAAATATTTGCCCTAATCCACAGATTCTCCTTGTGTTAAGACACATACATGAATATCTGTTACACTTGGGATATGCTATTGGTTTCAACAGATGAAAACCAATTAGCAAACATTTATTTACAAATAATGAATTTTTAAAAATTATAAAAAAAATTAAGGTCTTTTAAAAAAGCAATTCTGCACATGGATTGGCTCACTTAATTAAATCTTTTGGAAGCTAAGGGATGCCTTGAGTTTCTTCTTAGGTCCTTTGCCTTCCCATCTGAAAATGGGATTTGATTTTCTCTGGATAAAGTAAATTCCAGTGATTCTGCATGATGGATGTAATCCAGAGAAAAAAGTGCAGAAGAGATTACATGAAACACATGTAAACACAAGCAGAAAGTTGCCAATGGACCATCTATGTTTTAAACACTGGAGAGTTTTAAAATGTAACCTTCTCTTGTATCCATGAGAGCCCTGGAGTTTGACTATAAATGAAATATCTGGCCATATATGCATATGGAATAAGACACTATGGACTTTAGAAGTGTTTGGTATTGGAATGTAAGTCTTTGACAAAGCCATTTTATAATCTCACATAATTATTAACTAGTTTTCCTGTATAGGGGTAAGCAAAGTTATATCTTTGTCCCTGTTTTTGAACTTATTTAACTGTAAGCAGCAGCCACCAGGGCCTTTTGCTTTTGCTGCTTCTGTGACTGGGGTGGGAAAACAGGGCTTCCAGATATGTTTGGGCTGCAACTTCTCCATTTCCAGGTCTGATGGGATTTGTGATTTACAAACATCTGGACGGCCACACTTCTCCCCCCTGCTCTCTCTCTTTTCATTTTGAACCAGCTGTGTGCAGCAATGATTGTTTGCTGGATAGCTGCAAATTGCACAGATTGTTGAGTATGACCTTTTCTCCCCACTCATCCCAGGTTCATTTATGTCATACTTATAGACTATGTTTTTATCACAGAAGGTGATTCAAATGTTATCTGTTCACTTGGCACCCAGTTGCTGTTTTATTTTTTGTTTTTTTGGAAAAGCAAAATTAATTTGAAAAACTGCTCTAGGGAAGGGGAGAGGAGGTTTTACAGCTAACCCGTGCTGTTCAAATCAGCTTTATTTCAAAATCTACAGTGCAGCCCTCATATGCTTTTTCTTGGAAAGGTCTACCCAGAAATTAGTTAAAGTATACTTCAAGAATGCAGTAGCACCTGCTTTTTAAGTGTCCCGTTGTATACTTTGACTAAATGTTATTAATGGTGCAGAGAAATTGTCATCTTAAAATTGCATTGCTATTTTAATAACTGTTTTAGCTCTGATTATACTTATTAGTGAATTTAATGGGTTGATTGAAACTTATGCAGCCATTTATAGCACTGCTAGTTTCTGGTATTTAATTTCTCTGAAAATGTTTTATAATTTGCCTTTTTTAAAGAATCAAACAGAAACAAATGTAAATGATTGCTAACATAGAATTTGCACCCCTTTCTTCATAGTGTATGCAAGCATGATTGACATTCTACTGTACAGAATAATAAATGTTAAAACCCTATTCAGCTTATTGTTCTTTTATTCACTTTCCGTTTTGAAACATCAGTAGAACAGATGAACCACTATCAGTCCTGCAAAAAATAACCAAAAAAAGTTGAAGCTATTTTTGAATATTGTTTTAAGCCTTAATTTCAAATGCAGAATTACATTTTTACTTGTTACTTGGACACAAATATATTCTTCTGACATAGACTAAAAAGATATGTGAATTTGGACAATGTCTTTGATCATCCCACTGCATATAGTACAAGGTGTTTTATGAAACACAACTGAAGTTGGAAGAGATCTTGGAGGTCATTTCAGTCAGTCTGTAAAGCTGACATAATTAAAGTATCTTTAACAGACACCCATCCATTCTCTGTTTAAATACCCCTACTTAAGGAGAATCCAAGATCTCCAAAGGAAGCCAACTTTATTGTCAAACAACTCTTGCTGTTAGGAATGAATTCACTGTCATAAAATGTTCAGATGAAACCTGCTTCCTTGCAGCTTCCACAAATTGGTTCTAGTCCTGTCCTCTGTAGCAGCAGGGAACAAGAATGCTCCATCTTCTGCATAACAGCTCTTTAGGATATTTTATGACTGCTACCCTATCTTCTCTTATTCAGTCTAAACATACTTAAGTCCTTCAAACATTTCTCATACCTTTCTCATACTTATTGAATTTACTTTTTACTATCTTGATCAATCTTCTCTGGATGTATCCTAATCGGTCTTTGCCCTTCATAAAATGTGCAACCGAGAACTGGATCCAAATAATTTGCAAAAGAGCTGTCATGCTTTGATCATTCCCAGCTGTGGACTGTGGACTCACACACAAATCACAGGCTTTTATACTAGCAGGCTGAGTCAGATGACTCACGAGCCAAAAACAACCAGGGCTCCACTCCCAAGCTAACAAGCAAAGCAAAGTAAAACAAAACAAAATAAAACACTAAAAAATAAATAAATCATAAAATAGTTTTAAAAAAGAAAAACACACAAAACACAGCAAGAGCAGGTTATTGCGTAAAGAGTGAGAAAATAGAGAAAAAGCTATGGACTAGTAGGCCCTATACAACCTAAAGGGATAGATCTAGGTTTATTCAGATTTAGTGCACACCCATTGAAATTAATCGGACCTTAGGACTAAATTGACTAATGTGATACTGATTCATCTACTCTAAATATGATTAAATCTGGATCCAAATCAACCTCTATAGCAAAACATGACAATCTTAAATATATCACATTTCTGTTTTGATAGCATAAGGAAAGAATACCAAAGGGTCTGGATGAGAATTTTTGTGTAAAGTTTCTCTTCTACACTTCCCCTGCTCACCATCCATTCATTATAGAAATCATTTTCACAGGCTAGAAGTGCAGTTTTAATAATTACGTGCAGAGAGGGTTTTGAAGAGCCACATAGTAAACTATTTCATGGACGGTCACTGAACAAGCTTGAATCACAAGACATGGCAGATGAAAAAGAGAGACATAAAATACTGTCTGAAACGGTCAGTACATAAAGATAGTTGTTACAAGTCAGGAAATAATAGGAAGGTCTTTTCAAACCATACCAATTTTGCCCAAATAGTGTAGCTCAAGAGATGCTCTATGAAGAATTAAGATTAAGCAAATAACAAGATAATATTGTATTGCTAAATTTATGATCAAGCCTGAGCCACTGGTAGGAGAGGTGTAATAAATTCAGAGCACAGCTTTTAAAAGCATCTCTCAAGCATTCTTGGTTGTCTTGGTAATATTCCAGATATCATGCATGCATACTTAAGTATGTATCTATACCTATCAAATGAAAGGAGAATTATCCACAGATGTAAGAACAAGTTGCTTATCTGTATTGTGGTTCTTTGAGTGTTCATCTGTGAACTTATATAAATGGGTTATCTGCACCTGTGAAGTGCGTGATTTGGAATCTTCTTGAGTAGTAGGACATATGTTTGGGTGGTAACCACCCTCCCGAGAGGCTATATAGCCACCTTCCTGCCAAAACCCTCAGTTCTGTAGCTGCCTAAGGCAGCAGCCAATTGACTGAAGGAAATAGCAGGACACAAAGAGGGGAGGTTAGGCAGGGCTGAGTGAGTTCATCGATGACCACTTGAGGAACCCCAGTTGTAGGTAAGTGATTTGTTCTTCTTCTTCCTGGTATCTGTGACTCACACAAATGGGAGACTAGCAAGCTACTAACCGTAGGACGTTGGAATGTCATGCTACAGAGGAAAACAGCACTGTTCTCTCCAAGACAGCATCATCTCTTGTTCTATTGCCCTGTCTGTCATAAGAGATGAAGATGGAAGACTGTGGCCATGCAGCAGCTCTACAAATCTTGTGTAAGGGGATCCATTATAGAAAGGCTGTGGAGGCACCAAGAGCTCTCATAGAATAACTCCTCTGATGAGCAGGAAGTTTCTCGCCAGACAGTTCTTAAGCAAGGCAAATGGTGGCTGTAACCCACTTGGACAGTCTCTGTGATGATACAGGGAACCACAGAGTCACAGAGACTGTAAAGAAGAACTGGAATCTCCAAAGTGGAAATCTTCCCCATCCCCAGCAGGACTCTTGTCCACTGTAAATAGATCCTAGAGATTATGAGTGTGTTCTAAGTAACAATATATTTCACATATGTGTAATATATTATGTGATTTGTTGTGTGTAGTTAGAATACTGCTCTTTGATTATTTCCTAACCCTAAATCTTGGCAAAGCAACTTACAAAATTTTGCCCATTTCATCCTCACATCCAAGGACACATAATTAGGGTAGTTTTATCCCTGCTGTTGCATAAAACTAATATTCCTCCACAGCATTCTCTCCATATTCAAATGTCTTGGAGTGTAGTGTGGAATTGTTCTGCAGAGAAAAATATGTGCATGTGGGATTGCACAAAATCCTGTTTTCTGTGTACCTTTGCACAAAGGACTCACTTTTTTCTGCAAAATAATTCAACTGCAACACTTTAGGACATCAAATACCAGGAGAAAATTGGGCAGAATTCTTGCTAATCTTTTATTCTTCCTTTTATTCTTTTTGGACCCATTTTTTGAAACCCATTTTTTTAAACACCTGGAAATGAATAGTTACGAAAGTTCTTTCCATCCCTAAACTGCACTAGCAGAAACATAATATTATATAGTTGGAAGGGACGCCATGGGCCATATCTCTCTGGCACAGGATGTTTGGTTATCTACAGTTTTCTTGAATGTAAAGTCTGCTTATGATACAAGATGTTATGTTCAAGAAAGGTATTTCCTTCTTTAAGTATATGATAACATTTTCACTACTATCAATATAATGGAGATATCATTTGTAATTTGCACAGTCCAAGGTGGAAATATTTATTAGAAACTTTTTTATTTGTATGGTTTATAGTACTGAAAATAAATAATCTATGAAATATTTTTATACATAAACATATTTGTGTTTTAGGCTCTCCAGATCTACATCACCAAAAGCAACATTAATGCTTCTTATAGCATGTTCTTCATTTGATGACCCATGAACAGCATTGCACAGAATATCTTTTGCAAACTGAGCACGCAGTGAATCAGGATGAGTTTCTTTTGCCTTTTCTGGATCTGTCGGTCCCATTAATTTTCGCCATTCCTCTACAGCATTTTCTTTGGTGAGAATCATTACCATGGAAGGACCGCTGGAAATCAAGACATAAAATGACTGAAGAAATGCAAGCACTCATACTCTACAGCTTTGAGGACTCTAATTTGTGCTGAATTTGTTAGGTGTAACCTTCTGAGAGAATCTGGGTGTGCTGCCCTTGCTAACAGTATACTGCATCAGGGACATATGCAACAAAGTCCTTAGTAGAAAAACCACCCATAAGTGAGTAATTGTTTCAGCATCATCCCTTTCTTGTTTTCCAGTACCACCCATCTGCCTTTTCTTCATGTGTAGCAAAACTTTATATGGTATCGTTATTGCAGTGGCAGATATGTACCATTCTTGTTATACAGTACTAATCTTGGACTATTTTACAATATTGTTGCACTGCTACATATCGCACAAGGTATAGTTTTTCAGGCAAAGTACCGAAAAGCCTCTGGTTGAAAGGTTTTTCAGATTAAACAGGGAGTTTACTTTGGCCTAGAACAAACTGAGATTTGCATGTGAGAAAGATTGCTTTGCAAACTGAGTTACAACAGCCACATATGTCATACTACAAGGTGGGTGGGGAGCACAAAATGAATGTAAGAAGCTGTCCATGTCTACATGAAAGATGAAATGCAATTTTGTAAGAATTTTAACACACCAACACTTTCACTGTTTACTTCCTTAGAAATCTGTGAGGTAAGAAAAACAGAGGAAGCTGTTTTTTTCAAGTCACTATATTCTTTCTTTCTTTCTTAGACTACTGTAAGATGCTCTAAATGCTGCTGCTGTCATAGACAGTACAAAGACTACAATTAGTTCAATTGGTAGCAACTTGATTGCTGACATCTTATCGGTGATGTAGACACGAGTCGATAGACTTGGACTCAAGTCAGACTTAAGTCGCTTCAGTGACTCAGCTTGGACTCAACTTGACCATAAATGATGCACTGACTTGACTTGACTCGAGACTTGTATATTTTTAATGACTGACTTACTGCCCTTGGTCCAGTAACATAACGTGTTGATCCATAAACCTTACTACTTTGAACAACGCCTCCATCTCTTTTTGCCTACTAGTCTCATGACAATCTGTCCCAAACCCAAAGTTCAGGTGCATTTCTCAGAGGGGAACAGCAAACGGGTTAGGCAATGGGCTTGAGACAGGCTTGAGGTCTGCTCAGCAGCCTGTCCCTGCTGCGTATCAGAGGAGCCTTCTAAAACTTTTCCTAAGAGCAGAAGACAAGACTCATTCCCAGAGTGCAGGTGCATTTCTCAGAAGGGAACAGCAAATGTGTTAGGCAATGGGCTTGAGGAGGAAGGATCCTTCCTTCTAAAGCTTTTGAATCTTCAGTAATGGAGAGTAAGATAGAATCCTATTCTCCACTTCCAAAGCTACAGATGGCAAAATAAGCAAGTGTGGAGAGCCAACTCTGCTTAAATTGTTAAAACTGAATTTATTTCATTTTATCCAATAATTCTGGAATTTTGGTTGGGATATAAAGTTGGCTTCCAGACTTGAGATTTGACTTCAAAGTCAAGAATCTGAGCCTTGACTTGAGGCTTGGAGTAAAAGACTTAAATATATCACTGCATCTTATAGGAACCACATAAAATTGGCTTTAAAGGAACTGCAGTGGCCAATATGCTTCCAGTCTGAAACCTCAAAGGGCCTGGAACCTCAGTATTAGAAGGAGTGCCTCTCCTTATATGCACCTACTGAAGCACTAAGAACTGCTAGAGAGACGTGTCTCTGTATCCCACAGGTGGAACAATGCATTATTAGATACATGAGAGCAGGCCTTCTCTGCTCTAGTATTCTAGTTTTGGAATGAAGTCCAACTGATGCTAACCATGGCTTCATTTTGGGGTTTGTTTGTTTTTTGAAAGAGAGCTCATCATAAATTCTTTTTCTCTGTTCAGGACTCAACTGTAAGCCACAGCCATTTGTTCCTTATATTTAACTGTTTACTGTACCCACTATTGTAATCTTGGCAACCACCTCATAAGTTTTCATGTTACATATAGGAATTGCTGAGATCCCACTCTGTTCCTGAAGAAAACACCACTGGGTAATATGAGGATGATATCTGATCTTCAGATTCAGTGGATATCTAAAGCAGGTGCTTGGAAGTAATGTGTTAAAAGTAATACTTGTTTACTTTACTTCACTTATTACTTCTTTAACAAAAAGTAATGAGAAAAAAATTGCATCACTGGATATTACAACTACAACAAGATAACTGTTGTATTTGTTGCATAATGGGTAACACATACTTATTTGAGAGAATTTGGTGTTCTTTGGGACATTTTTGTACTTTTTAAAAAAGTTTTCTTTTTGATATTAAAGTTATGAGATGGATTTTATGACTCTAAATAACAATTGCTGAGGAAGAGCTGAATTTGGTACCATTGTGCTTATATCCTCTGTGCGAACCTTATCCAGACAGCATTCTGTGAGCTTCCAGCGCGTTCCTCACTGTAGGAATAGAATGCTGGACTAGAAAGGCCATTTAGTACACTCTGGCATGGCTATTCTTGTCGTTTTACTCTGTCACTCTGTCTAAAAGGCAAAAACTTTCTAACAGCATCATGAAAGTATCAAACACTTTTGGTCCACTTGTTGAGTTCAGAATTAAGACTTGTACTCTGATAACACCTTGCATTTTTTTTAAAAAAAATCAGGCACTTACTTTGACATATATTCCACAAGCTGATCAAAATATGGTTCACCTTCTTTAGATTTATAAAACTGTGCTGCCATTGCAGGCGATAGCTGAATTTCTTTCATTTCAGATACGATAAATCCAGCATCTTTTACTTTACTTATTATTTCATCTAGGAGGGAAAAGCAGAAATAAGTTACGTTATTTTAAAAGTATATAGAACTGAGAACCTCAAAAGACCATAGATCTTAAACTGGTGAATGCAAACAATGTCATTCTATGCCATGCATGGCACTGTTTTGTTTTGACTTATTTTTCTAAGAGGATATTGAATTAAAATCTAATTTTGCCTGTCTGTGTGGCTCTCCCATATCCCCTCCCTCTTGTAGTTCCTTGTGTCCCACCAAAATCTGTTCCTGTAATTTGGAACCCCTTTGAAATGATGTGGGAGATGGTATCAAGGCTGCAGGGGTATGTGAGAGGTGTGTGTGTGTGTGTGTGTGTGTACGTGTGCGTAGAGGGAAATTAGAGATAATCACCTCTTTTTTACTTGAATGGAGGAATCATTTGAAATAGAAGCCATTGTTTTAACTGTAGTGAGTAGTGGAGAGATTATGTGTGAAACTGAAACTCAGAAGTAGAAATTCATTTGTGTCACATTAGGAAGCAGAGGCCTCAGCTGGATTTGAGGTTAGTTTGAAGCCTGACTAATATTCTCACTCAGAAGATGGCCAGCTTTCCTAACCAGTGCATAGATTTACCATTACTACATTTCAGGAAAGTCATCTAACAGAATTACAGGTAGAGCTCAGAAACTTTCCTTCAAAAAGTCCAAACATCTCCTAGAGTACCCAGCCAGCACAGTCAGTTGCCATGCTGATTGACAAGTCATTGAAGTTATGTTCCCAGAAAGTAACTTCTATGAATTCCGGTTATAGATCTGCCTCTCCCCTTGCTGTGGAGCAGTCTCCTGAGAAAAGAGTGGCACATCGCACTCCTCCCTCCCAAAGGGGCATAGAGATAAGCACCATGATAGAATCTGTGCTTGGGATGGTTTACCTTTGGACATTTACCTTTGTGTTCTTCAAAGCAGACATAATATGCCCACTTCTTACTGCTGCATAATTTTACTTGAGCACGGCTGTGTATTAAGCTAATGAGTACTACAGCTTGTGAGCAGTCATATAATCTGCTATTTTTTATTTTTTATTTTTAAAAGCAAGATCCCAAAACCAATACTAATACTACCTGCCTGCTAATACTGGTACTCATTGGGCTGTACTTTTGCTTTGTATCAAGTCAACAACCTAGCAACTGGACACTGGTCTAGTATGTCACAGTATGTCTTTCATATTGCCCTGCCACAGGAGTTTTCTAAGTCACAATCATAAATTCCAATAATAATATCACATGGTCTTTTAAAAAGACCACATATTTCAAAGTGATAGATTGTCCATCCATCCTTTGGACTCATTGGCCACCATTTTCTCTACATGTTCAAGCATAGAAGGCCTTCACATTTTCATCAAATGTGCAGAGAAGATAGTAGGATTTCACCACAGGATACACCCTCAAAGACTTGACACAGCCATAGCCTCTGGCTACAGCTCCTGGAAGGCAAATGTTTGGCATTAAGGGCAGAGGGCTGAACTTTCAGTTGGTTTTCTCTCACAAACATGAGGACATTAGCATAAGGAACAAGGTTAGCAGGTGCAGTCCTGCTCCTGCTTGTACATTGATACATGTATGAAGACAGCTGTGTGCACAGATCTCATGACATTTACCTTTGTGTTCCTCAAGAGCAGTGGGCTTAATGACAGCCAAAGTGTTTTCCACAGGGAAAAAGAATTCTAATTCTTTTGCTGCTTGATCAGGAGTTGAGCTGCCATGCAGTTGATTGATTGGTGCATTGTCAATTGCAAACTCCGCACGTAAACTAGGGGAAATGAAATTAGAAAAATATATTTCATGTTCTCAAGTTACAATGTCAAACACTTCTTCAGTGGATGATCTAATTTCAATAAAATATAGTTCATATTTGAATGCACTATAAAGAAACTTTTGTATTTGTATATGTTTCCCATTATTTCCTACTCTCACATCATTTGCCACCTTGAGGATTTTTGTGGTATATTTGTTTGCAGTACCGGTAGAAGTGCTAAATTATGCTGTTTAATCTCCTCCAGGTGATATGGAAAGGATCGATAACAACACAGCCTCAGCTAAGCCAATATTTTTCTCCTAAGGTGAGGTTCAAAGGAGTGTGACTCATGAGTCGAAAAGTCACTGGATTTTGCCTAAACTAAATCTGAAAGAAGCATCGCAGGTTCTGCCTGTCTTTTGGAATTCATAACAACCTTAGATATTTCAGAAAGATTAGCAAAATCCATAAAGGGATACAAAACTTTTAGAAGGACCAACTAAAATTCCACAGGTAAGCACTGATAGTTGTATTCTGATGCCTGAACACCTATCAGTGATTCTGTGATTTTTATTGCAACTCAGAATTTAACTGCAGATCTTGTAGTCACTTCTAGCCAAATTTTAAGATTTCTGTACTTCAATCTAACCTCTACTTTTAAAAAAACCTACATAGCCCAATGAAGAGTTCTGAAGAACTTCAAAGGCTGCACACATTTATGCAATTTTAGGTGGGCTCCACAAATACACTCTTCATCTGTGGATTTTGAATTTTGTTTTCTTTTAATGGACCTGAAGGGCTATGGTTTTTATAAAAAATAAGATCAGCAGCATTTTTTGCTTTGTGGGAGAGTGAAGGAGTACATGCTTTCCTAATTGCGATTTGATTTTGCCTTAGATGCTATACATCCCAAAAAAAGGTGGGGAGGGACAAAAGAGGAAATATAAAAGAGGATACATAAAATGATAAGTATGCTAAGTTACACTCACTGATGCAAACTTAAAAATAATTACTACAAGTTAAAAGAACTACTGGCAGAGCATAGATCTCCACCAGCATATGCATACTGGAAGTTGAAGGATGGAGGCTTCTTTGGAAGTGCAAGAGCAGCTGGAGGCTCCAGAGTACAGCTCCACTTCCTTCTCACCCACATATGGGCGGTTATGGCAACCCATGGCATTGCATAGCTGCCCCTGCACACCCAGGGATGAAGAAGCAGCCTTTGCCCATAGGTAAGGGCGAAGGCTGTTGCTTCTTCTTCAGGAACTCAAGGACTGCTGGGCAGCGCCTGGGCACACCCCACCAACAATGAATGGCTGGGAAAGAGGTGGACTTGTAACCACAAAAATAAAATGACATGTAGAAAATGCTGTGTTTTATCCCCTACGACAAGGCTGAGCAACTCTGAGAACCTGCACTGTCTCCCCTACCTCCCATGGGATTTGAGATGGCTGCATCCTTCCTGCTGGGGTCCCAAGAGCATTTTGATTTTTAAAACGCATATTTACCAGCAGTTGATTCAAGTTCCCAGAGCCTGGATGCAATTTCATCCTGCTTTCGAATGTTCCTAAGACTATTTGGAAAAAGGCCTCTCCAAGGCCTAAAATAGTCTGGGGAACAGTCTGGGGAAAATAAAAACATGGTTCCCCAAATGGTAAAACATAATTCCCCAACTATGTTTTGTTTATATTTATTTTGCTTTTGCTAAAAAAAATAAAAATAAAAATGGAGCACAGGACTGAGAGAGCTGCATGCTGCCAACAGGCCACATCTTCCATCTCCCTGCCATTTGGCATATGCTTTTTTCAAAATGCAGTCTCATTTTAAGAGGGTACAGTAGCATGCCCACTTATATGTATGGAGGCCTTACAAAGAAAGGAATGTTTGCTACAGGTTCATTTCTAAATTCTTGCACAGTCATTTACATTATAACTGTACTAAAACCTCCTGCAAGGTGCTAAAGAACTATTAAGTACTGTCCAGATGATGGCACTGTTGTTACATGAGTTACAATACATCATGACTTAATGCATGGGGTACAAACACAGCTTCCTTATTCCATAGATTTATATACTGTACACTTATTTCATCAAAGTACCTCATTGGGCATTGTTCCTTTGCTTCCTTAACTGTTTTTGGGCCGAGTAAGCTTCTCCATTTTTGTATTGCATTCTCATGTATCAGAGCAAGCGCAAGAGTTGGCCCGCTATTGAAACAAACACAGCAAAAGTTTTTCTTTTAAAAAAAAGAATAGTTATAACCCTAATATGTTTTCCCTGTAATGTGGCTATTTTAATAAAAATTGAGCACAAACTGCATAGATTTTATTCATTCTATAACAATCCTAAGGATAGTAATGATTCAAAAACCTGATTTCAGGGTTTCCAAGTGAAGAATTTGGTAAATGGTAGGAGGGAGTCGTAGAGTCGTAGAATCATAAAGTTAGAAGAGACCACAGGGGGCTATCCACTCCAACCCCCTGCCATGCAGGAACCCACATCAAAGCACTCCTGACAGATGACAGATGGATAGGTGGGAATTGAAGAGAAAACCATCAACAGCCTATTGAAGACTTTTAATACCATTTGTCTATTAAAGCAACTAAATTTTAAAATATTTAATTCAACCACAGCATAGTTTATGGACACATACTTAGTATTTTCAGTTTTTTAATTTTTTTTAAAAAAAGTTTATTTGTAAAAGAAAAACAATTAAAGATGAGCCTAGATTTATTAATTTACGGGACTCATTCACAGAATTTTGTCCAAAATGGAACAGACCCTAAACAGCTCTGAACGTGATTGTAACTTTGCTCCAGCTAATGCAAGCTGTCAATCTCACTGCAAGGCTTCTTTAATTTCATTAGTGGTACCATCCCAATAGCAAAACTTGCTAATTTAAATCCTCCATGATTTGGAATGCAAACAATGAATTTTAACAATGTACAATTATATGATTCACTGATCAGTTTGGAGACCCAATGGTTGATGCCTGTTGAAAATTCAGATCTCAGAAAAATTCTTACGGATGTCAGTATTCATCCTGCAATACAACTTGTGTGTGCTTCTTTGTGTGTGTACTGTTATTAAATAAATCATATACATTTTACTGATTAATACTTTATTCTCATTCTTGAAACAAATTTCACTACATTGCTGTACTGTGTAAAATAAATTACCTTGTCATTTCTTGTAGAAGAGCTGGAAAATAGTCTTCATTTTCATGCTCTTTGTAAAACATGCGTGCTTGCTCTTCTGTTAGGACTATTTCCCTTTGCATTGCAATTTCAAAGCCATCATCTGCAATTCTTTTCAGAATAGAATCTGCGTGCAAAAGTTAGAAAATGAACAGCTATTTAACCCCACTGCATTTTCTATGGCTGGCCTTACGAGTCTTTATGGCTGACCACTACACAAGGAAAGAATGATGTGTGACCCTCTGTTATTGGACTGCAGCTTCCATCTTCCCTCAAATTGATCATGATGGGTAGGGCTGATGGGAGTTGCAGTCTGGTGCCATCTGAAGGACATCATGTGCCAAAATAATTTGACTGGCTTTAGCTACTATTCACTTTGAAAGCGTGGGGGTTGTGAAGAGCAGAATTTGCTGCTCTTTCCCTGACAGCAAAAGCCTTGGCCCAGCCTGCTATACTCTGGATTCATCATGATCAAACTTGATGGTTCTCTCAAAAAGGGGAGATGGTACAAAGTTCAAAAACCTGGTCAGGGTACTCTTAGATTCTATTGGGATCTGCCCATCCTTGAACTTTTATTTGCTCTGCCTTCCTGTTAGACATGAATGTGCAACCCCTATGAACAATTGTTTTGCCCCAATGGGTGGGAAAACCCTACGAAAGGGATGGCAATTGCTAGCTAAGTTCAGAAACAAAGGGAGAGACAAAGCTGGAAAGGAACTGCAGTTTCTGGGGCTAAGGAGGAGCCCCTTTTCACCTTAAATAAAGTAGTGGTACGTTCAGTTATTCATTTAGAAGAAAACTAAAGTGTACATTCTTTGTGGTGGAATTTGTATTTTATGCTTGCACCTCTTTTATTTTTTTTTAACTGACGGTTTTAAGGTGGCATCCAGATGCTGCAATTCTATTGAGCAGTGAAGGCAAAAGAGTCCTGCAGTGAAGTCCTGCACTGGAGCTTCACAGAGTACATGGAATACATGGAATACATGGGGATTGTGGATATGTGTTAAATTTAATATGCAGTTTATTGCAAAAAACATACTGGGAGTTAAACTGTGATTCCGTTTGCAACGTTCAGTTATAGTTGGCCCCACAGAATGCAGAAATTGCTACAGTAGCAAAATTAAACCTCCATATTCTCAGTACTAAATACTGAAGGAAAGTTAACAAAAGGATGTTGTTGCCTTGTCAGACTGCTAAAGAATAGAAGGCCAAGTCTGATGGAGAAAGTGGCTTGCTCTCAGTTCTTTTCAGTACACTTCTTCACCAAATATTTATTTCTCTTTCAGAGCTCCCTTAAAAAATATTCATCCCTAAATCTTTCCTCTCTGTTGTCTTCCTTTCAAAGAAATATTCTTTCTATTTTCCTCCTTCCAAAACAATATCTCTTACAGTTTCTTAACCAATTTCTCCCTTTGGCCCTTCTGCCAATTTTTATCACATTGGTCTCATCATCAGTCTTAATCCAATAACAGGTAAATTCTGTTCTTCTTTTCTCTCACTAATGTATCTTTCTTAAACAGGCAAGGGAACATGGACTTTATTCTTTTTTAAATGGTTAGTTGGTCAACCAGCAATCACTCACATTAGTGACAAAATAAGCTGAGCTTCTTCCACCATCTTAGCTTCTTCTCCACAGTAAAATACACCACAATCCACAACAGAGCAACACCTTTATTGGCCAACCAACATGCACAAAATACATCATGCAAGCTTTCGAAGCTTCACTGGTTCCTCATCAGGCAAAGATATTTAAAAATCATACAGAAGAAAAGTGATGATGTTGTTACCCTGTGACTTGTGGGTCCCAGGAGGGGCGCCCAAATAACCAAAACCAACACAAACAAGATGGAGAAATTAACTCGAGCACTCTCTTAAGCTAACGAGAGGCAGGGTAACTTAGCAGGAATCTTTTACCCTATGTATACAGGTTCAGGTCAGTGAGCAGTCAGACAGTTTAAACTAGCAATAATAATATTTATTAAACAGATAGCAAATATTAAGAAAACACAACCTGAGAAATAGGAAATAAGAGTTGTGGGGGAATGGGTGATACGTCACCTATCTCGCAGTCCTGGAGAAGTCCAATGGAGGGAAGAAAACTCAGCACAGCGGCCGAGGGGAGCTTGCAGAACGAAGCGATGGCAAGGCTGGATGGTACTCCGGAGAGGTCCAAGGAGCTCTCAGAGCTTGGGGTTTTTATTAAGGGAAGGCATGACTGTGGGCTAGTCTGGTCTTGGGCAAAGACAATGAGTTTTGGGCTGGAGACAATGTCTCCGAAAGGTCAGAATTTACATGATTGAGTTAAAGTCCGAATTGACAATAGTATGGCCAGTATGTAGATGCGGCTAGCTTGGCAGTTAAGTACTCAGCTCGCCAGGGTGCCCTCTCAGGGCGGAGGGTCTCTTTGTTTTAACATGCATTTGTAATGAAGGTGTTTGTTTCGGGAGGTCTCCTAAAGCAGATATGGCAGTTTCTGGCATGCCTTGATGTAAACAAGAATGAGTCAGCATAATTGCCATACCTAGCTCAGTGCTTGTTCAGTGGCCTCACAAACACTTGGCTGGTGGCAGAGCAGGGCCGAATTATGATAGCAAAATGATATCTAAAGATTACCAAAGGCCAGGCCAGTTCACGGTGGTAACAATGTCAGAGTCACAGGCCTACACTTTGTCCCTCCTGTTGAGGGTTAAAGGTCTGGAGGGATGTCAATCCAGGCAGAAGCCACCCCCGCCTTCTTGACCAGGTGGGGACTGAGGACAGAGGGTAATAAAAGACTGGTAATAAAATTTCAACTCCATTTGCAACAGAAAATCTACCCTTGAGATTCAAGCAGTCACTGTCCTGTGCAAAGCTAACTTAGGCAGAGTACATCGAATTTCTCAGGAAGTCTCTGTACTCTTAAAGAAGGCAAAGATCTTAATTGGTTTGCCTATATGCAACCCAAGGCAGCAGGGATGTGAGAGCCTCTGGCAAGAGGCTGCTTGCGCGATCCCCACACCCCAGAGCCGCAAAAAGGTAAGGTGCGAAAAGGGCCTTAGAGTTATGCAAAGATGATACCAGATTTTAAATTTAGTGTGGCCGGAGATTAAGAGGTATGGAATGGAAGAAGAACAATAAACATGGGATCAAGAGCATTTCCCAAGGGTAATTTTACCAGTTTTACCAAATATCAGTGACAACTTTAGGGATTCCTGGGTTTTAATTTTAGATTTCATCCAGCTGGTGGCTTGGTTGTAATTTCCAGGGACAAGTTGCTTAAAGTGTTCAATTATTGTGATAAGCATGTGAGAGCTGAAGGTTTTAGTTGTAAAACCTTCTTTCTAAACTTTCTAAGACATTCTTTGCCATTCAGACTACTGTTGCTTTGGTATGTTGACATACATCTTTTCTTTTCTTTTTTTTAATTTCAGGTAATTTACTCTGAAATCCACATGCACATTAGAATATCTAAAATGGCCTTCAGCATTGGAGAGAAGTCTTCTGGATTTTGTAGGAAAATCAAGACATCATCCACAAGATAAATGTTTTGCTCTTGGTTGTTAATTATTGGGTCTCTGATGTTCAGAATGTCTCTAATTGTATTGGCTATGTGTTCAATTGCTAGGATGAACAACAATGGTGATAGTGGACAATCTTGCTTAGTCCCTCTCCGCAGAAAACAGGGGATGAGTCACATCTATTAATTTAAATGTGAACCTTGGAACCTTTATAGAGATTTTCTAGAATTGTCATTAATTTGCTACCATTTTCCTTTAAGATTGCAAAGAGATAATTCCATTCCACTCTGTCAAAGGCTCAAAAGACATCTAGGGGCATCTTAGTTGTCAGCATTTTCAACAGGGTTGAATGAAACATCACATTCAGAACGCTTCAGATGGCATCAGATACTCTTCAATTTGGCATTAAACCAACTTGATCTGGATTAACACCAGTTGTAATGAAGGTATCAATTCTGGTCACAAATATGGAGGCCAGAATATTGGCATCTTCCCTGATTAAGGTAATTGGCCTAAATGCAGAGATGCGCAGGTTATTTTCAGCAGTTGTGAATGATTCTTGAAGTGTTCTAAATCGAGGGGCCGTTGTACATCCAGATTAAAGTAAAACCAAATTAAATTTAAAATACAACAAATTTAAAGAAAACTGAATTAAAATCCAACCGGTTTAAAATACAACCAAATTAAAACTAAACCGAATTAATATAAAATTAAAATAAAACTTATTTAAATTAAAACCTATTTAAAATAAAAACAAATTACAATAAAACTGGTTTAAAATAAAACTGAATTAAAATGTCAGTTTGGACTTAAAAATTGACTGAAACATGTTGTTCTGCATTTTTTTTTTTTTTGTGGTAGATGAGGCTAACACTATGGCCATTTCCACACTATACTCTATTAGCGTGATTATTCCACTTTCAACATCCTATGGAATCCTAGGATTTGCAGTTTCAGGAGGGGCCAGATGGCCCCTCCTGAAACTGTAAACCCCAGGATTCCATAGGATGTTGAAAGTGGAGTAATCACGCTATAAGAGTATAGTGCGGAAATGGCCTATGTTTTCCATGTAATTTCTTCTCCTTGGTGCCAAAATTCTGTTAAAGAAGTAATGTCCAGGAACACATCTGTTTTATTCACTGGTGTAGACCTGCATCTCTAACATAGGCTATTTCCGCATTAGACTGTTATAGCGCTGTTATAGCGCTGGCTGGCCCCTCCCAAAACTGCACACCCCAGGTTTCTATAGGATGTTAAAAGTGGAATAATAGTGCTATAACAGTCTAGTGTGGAAATGGCTATAAATACTCCATATCTTTATGAATGAGTTGCATCAGAGGATGCTAGTTGTTACCACTGCCAAGATTCTATATTGTTGCTACACCAGAGAGAGAGAGAAACAGAGCCAATTCTCTTGGCCTTTCTCCTCTTTTCATTGTCATCTAGGAACAGCGATACCATTTAGCTTCGGAAGAAGGAGAGAAAGGAAGCAGTGGCACCATTTAATTGGTTCTCCTGAGAGCCTGGCAACTTTGTGCTCCTCTCCTTCAACTGCTTCTGTGCAATCTCATTAATGTAAGACGGAATACAATATGGGTGGAAACAGTGTAGGTAAAAAAGGTAATGATGTTCACTCACCTCTTCGTTCCCTTAAGAGGGCAGGTCTAATCAAAGCCAATGTTCTTTCAACATCTGGGCCTTTCTTCACTTTGGAAAAATTAGGGAAGAAGAAGGCTAGTTGCCTACTTGCTTCTTCTACACTGTCCTGAATATCACATAGATTTATCAGGTCCTGATTCTCCAAGGCTCCTTTCAAACTTAAAAAAAAAAAAAAGATTTTAAATAACAGTAATATTTAACTGAAATCAATCAGTACTTCATACGTTCTAAATAGGTTTGATATACATTTGGGTATCAAGCAAGATTAATTTTTCTCAACCAGAGATACAATTGCAGAAACAAAGGAGGTATAATGTAGGGTCTATTTTATAAGGGACCCACTGCTTAATTAAAGGAGGATAGCTTAATCAGAGGGCCCTTAATAATAACACAGTATCTGTAAAATCTAGTTGCAGATTTACCTCCGTTTTAGCCAAATAATTTAGATTTCTAAAAACAGTAGCCAAAGGGCACCAGAGCACAGAAAAGATAATTATTATGACTATAAGTTCCAGAATTCCCCAGAGGATTCTAGAAAAGTATTGTCCCCCACAAAAAAAGTAATATTTTCCAAGCTCTGAGGGGGGCAAAACAGAACTAGGATGACCAAGCTCACTATGGCTTCCCTCAAATCCAGACAATCAGTGAATGGGAGCACTGGTGAATATTGACCTTACTAGTAATTCTTCAGATTCTAGAATGGTAGTGCAAAACTGCAGAAAAAGATGGTCAACTTCCATCTACATTTTATTGCTTTTACTTTTTTTCAGGCTGACAACACACAGTAGTGTACACAAGCACTGTTTAAGTATAAACCCAGGAAGCACTTAAAGTTCATTTGTGTTGCCCCAGTTTAGGTTCAGACTAGAGTGTGCCAGTGAGAGAGGTTAAAATCCCCCTAGCCACCCTAGCTGTTATTTAAGAGTCTCCCTCCATCAACTTTATTCAGCTTCACAAAGAAAGCATTGGGGACTCCATTGGTATCAAAAGGATTTATCTCTTTTTAAAATCTCTTTTATTGGGAAGGGAGCACATTTTTAAATGAAAACCAAATACCAGAAGGTTTAAAGTTCCCCTATCTACCTAATCTGGATTGGGTCCTGTACTTTCCTTTGAGGGGAAAAAGAAAGATCTTTTACTGGAAGCTGCATGCTTAATATAATTTGTGACAATGTTAGCTGAACTTTGATCCCACTGAAATTGATGGGACAAGTTAATCATGATTTCACCCTATTGATTGCACTGGGAACAAAGTAGAAGAAACATAAGGCTGAATCAAAATAGTTAGAATTGGAGTAGACCCATTACAATCAATGGAATACTATTTTAAAGGTGGATTTATAATAGAATGTTAAGTCATGCTCGAGGAGAGTTGAATGTGTGCATGCATTCACACCTATGGTAACTGTGTCCATACTTGTTGGAATTTTGATCTGAAGTTTTCTAAGTAGCCAGTAAAACTACAAATCAGCAAACAACAGTGCTAAAATTGAGTTTCTTATTGCTATACATGGAGTGAGGAGGGAATAAGAAATTATGCCATCAAAGGCTTTTTAACCTTCTATTGGACTGCAGCCCAAACCTGAAATGTTAGCAGTTTGGAAATCTACTCAGAAAATAAAAGTTGTGAATAATGCAAATTCCATTAAGGCAAACAGTTCTAAGTGTTCTAAGTAGGACTAAATTAATCTGACCCAACATTATTGTTAGTTATATACAATCAAATCATATATGTGTGTGCATAGTTACACACACACATACACAAACAGCTGAAATCTACCCTGTTGGTTTTTCATGTATTGTCTGCGTCCCAGGTGTAGCTTCTTCCCCCTCTTTCATTTCCCCTTCCTCCTCCTTCTTCTCTTCTTTTACTGCCTCTTCTTCCTCCTCTTCTTCTTCCTCCTCTTCCTCCTCCTCTCCCAGTTCTTCCAGGTTTTGTACAAGAGGCATAACATGGTGTGCTTGCTTTCCTTCCAATACTACCAGAATATGGCTTGGTGCAGACAGCATAAATGAAACAAAGTCCTCAAACTCAGTCTGAAAAAATAGACGGTTACATTTATTTTGCCATTAAATAGACAGACAGAAAGACCAGGCCTCATTGTGTATTGACTCAGTGATATACTTCTCCCTATTTTACAAAAACACCTAGCTCATTGTAATTAGCAGGTTATCTTCCAGCCATTCCAGAAAACTGAGTAATATCATTTGAGATTCTAAGGTAGCAAACATATAATTTGAAATACAGCAATTTTGTTCATTCTGTTACTTGCACTGTATCAATGTACGGCCATTTCTGCACTAGACTGTTATAATGCTATTATTCCACTTTCAACATCCTATGGAATCCTGGGGTTTACAGTTTAGTACGGAAATGGCCTACTTCCAATTCAAGTATTTAGAATGAGCAATTCAGGCACCTTCCTTGGGTTGACAGAGAAGGCCTGTGGTGCAGTGATTGTCAAACTGTGGGGCAGGACCCTAAGGGGGAGGGCCCTCAAGGGAGGTGCAAGAAAAGTCAGCCTGAAAGTACAGCAAATATGAAAAAGAAGGGGAAGTCTCTCTGTGTGTGCATGTGTATGTATATGCTGCTGAGGACTGACTGGTGTCTGTAAAACAGGAATGTAAAGTGTCTTTCCCTATTCCTTTAACTCAGACCTAGCAAAATCTGTTGCTTTTTAAGAAAATGCTTTTCCCACTCAGCTTCTCCAAATGTTCCATCACTGGCACATTAGGCATGTGACTCTTGGCAATCATGGGAACTCAGCGTTAAGACGGAAGATACATGTGGCATGAGGGCACAGAACACAGGAGGGGCACAAGATCCTCATACAACTATAAAGGTGGTCCTGGAAGTAAAATGTTTGAGAACCACTACTATAGTGACACTGTAACTGTGTTCCACTAAATGAGGTTACAAAATTCTGTGAGATCAGGAATCTTGTGCTGTAGGGTTCTTGATCATGTGAACTGCTGTAATTGTTTCAGTCCAACATAGTTATACTTATGCTTCAGACTTCCCCAACAGCAAGGAAACAACACACACACACACACACACACACACACACACACACAAGCTTTATATTGACTTGGACTATTTGTCCATTCAGCCCAGTATTGTCAACTCTAATTGGGAGCAACTATCCAAATTTCTGCAGGATTCTTTCCCAGTGCTTGCTGGAGATCCCTGAGATTACTTGGTGGTCCCCTAATGAAGTACTTGGACCCTTCTTAGTTTCTGAAGTCAGATATGATCTGGGTGATATGGTGCTTGTTCATAGTGTTATGGTGAAAAGGAAACTTAGGGTTGACATTTCAAGAATGGATTATATGCTGCCAACCCCATCCATCTTCTGGTCACTCAGACTGAGTAGTCTATTTCCATGAACCAGAGCCTATGTGATTTTGCTGTCTGAACCGGAGGATATGATGGCAATCCTTTCCCAAAATGCCCTATACCAAAGCTACATAGACTAGCAGTTCAACCTTACTTCAACACTGATGGTATAACATCCTTTGTTGCACCAGAGAACACCACCCTAGCTTAGGAAGTGAAGGATAGGTTGTGTGCCACACACAGCTTTATCCTGGAGCACCTCACTATCACTTTTTGCCCCTGTAAGATCTGCTGCCTGAGAGAGTTGCTTCAAGTTGCTTGGTGACAGGACTTACTCTGCTAGAAAATAATGCTTCTTCATTCCCAAACTTGTTTTCCTTCTTCTTCTAAACATTATATTTAACTTATGCAACACTGTTTGTGTACCACATCCCAGCTAGTTCCCGCTGCTTAATATTTTGAGAACCATCATTTCAAGTACATATACATGAGAAGCTGAATTTAAAAGAAATCCAATGGGAGTTCACATTTGAGAAAAGATGGAATCTAATACTACATCTGCCTGTATGTTTCTGCCCTGTTAAGGGAAATGTATATATTAACAAGATCTATCAGAAGGGATCACGCTCAGTTATAGGTTTTGTATTTGGAAGGTTTCAGGTTCACTTTCTAGTATCTCCATTTAAACAGAACAAGTAGCAAGTGATGAGAAAGACTCTTTCTAACTAGGAGAACTGCCGCCATTCAGAGTTGGCCATACTGGACTAAATGGATGAATAGTCAGACCTGGTATCATAGTGATGCAGTGGAATCAGGGCTTGCAGGACATTTTTTTTTTTCAACACGGATGGTGATATCATCTGGCACCCCCTCAGACTTCCACATTCCCTCTTTGTGCAGCTGCAATTCTCATAGTAATGGGAGAAGAAAGGGATAATGTATTGTTGTAACCTAACCATATTGTAATGCTGACTATTTTGGGGTGGCTTGTTCTTGAAGAGCCAAATAATACTCACTGATTTTACAAAAGGCCTGCTTCTGATAGAATGAAAATGAACCAGTTTGTGGATATGGATCGACAAAGTTGTCCAATTTTTTCCCTTTTATTTCCATCTTGGCACCAGAGCTATGGGTAATTGTCATAATGATTGCCTGCATTTCAAAATGTACACTGTACAGGGCAGATTCCCCACAAGGTTCATTGCATTTCTGATATTCACAATGCTAATTTGATATCCAGCAATATTTTTGAAACCATGCCTCTTGCTGTCCCCATATACTCTTTCTGCCCTTAGCCCTTTGTTCAAAGGAAGAGGGTTGAATGAAGGAACACTTGCTCTGACTTTCCAGAGTTTGGGATCTCACCTTTCCCCTTGGCTAGAACACTCTTGTTCTGCCTATGGTAGTGGTTTTTCCAGCCATTTATCCTGACATCAAAGTCAGTCTACAGAGCACTTCCATGCTGCCTTCATAATGGAAGAAAGCTTATGCTGCTTAGTTTTATGCCTCTTCACGAATGAAAACGCTAATCTGACTTTTGAGCAGCAACATGCTGAGACTGTTAGGTGGAAGAAGTTATAAACAGAAGAATTTCACCCATGTGGGAGGAACTGGCAGACAGAAGTTTTATGGCACAGTCCCTTCTCTGGAGCAACAACAGGGAAGCAGAACCATTCAGGACATTGTATAGAGAGAGTATGTATTACCTAGGAGGAGTTCAGGGTAGAATTTACAATCACAAGAAGATGAATTTCTGCCATCTGAACAGGGACAATTTTATTGCCCCCTCCAATCACTAGATAATACCACACAATTTGACTTTAATTTAAATTTATTTTTTTAAACCCAAAATTAATCTCGTTTTCCTAATATAAAAAATTTATTGTTTATTTTTTAGTTCTACTGTTAGCCTATCAACAGACCTGCATGTTTCACCCAAAGGGAGTGATAATTTGAGTTAGAAATTATTTGTTTTTTTCAGGGCGAAAGGTAGGTAATCATTGTCACCCAGTGTTTCTTTGTTTTAGAATGCCAGATGTAATCTGATACCAGGGACTGATTCATTCAGTCTCCAGTCTTGATTTTGAGACTTGGTCTAAACTGGAGCAGATCTCATAGCCACAAATCTGACTTTTTCCTCCTTTTTGTTTCTTTTTACTCCCTACTTTTTTTTGTACCACCTAGCCCCAGAATGGGCAACTGCAGCAGGAACTAACTTTTACTTTCACATCCACTTGACAGGCCACAAGACCACATTTTCTGCTGAAAATAAACCCAACATATGACCTGGAAGCAGCTAGAAATCTGTTTCATTCTGCACTTTCTGGTTTGGGGGCCAGTTTTTGGCCAGTTTATTGTTTGGAGAGAAGTCAGAGTCAGAAGTATTAAGAATGAAACCCCCATTTGGGGCAGTGTCTTGAGATATTTGGGACTTTTTCACTAATTGAAAAGAGGTTGTTGGGTTTTTTAATGGGGGGAGGAATCAGAGGGTTTCAGAAGTCACAACAAGAAAGTGAAAGATGATACTCAGCTCATGGGCTGCATATTCCCCACTTCTGATTTAGCCTAATGGATATTTCTGGAGTATTCAAAGCGTGCCAGATCTGAAGGGCATTCCCCCCCTTTTGGTATATGAATTGTTAGTAGATAAAATTGAAGTATGTGCTACAGTATGTTGGTAAACATATTTAGAAAGCTAGTCATGAGCTAAAGACAAGGTAGAATTCAGATCATTTTTAGAAGTAGAGTTTAAAATATCTCCTTAAACATGACATAGATAACCTGTAGTAGTCCCAGTAGCCCCAGATAGCATGGCCAGTCATAATGGATGATGGGAGTTGAAGTCCCAGATCTGGTGAGGCACCAGTTCAGCACACTAACTGGGGTATTAATTGCAAAATGCCCATTCCACACAAGTAGCAATCATGTTACCTCTTCTGATTTGCTTTGATAAAAGTCTCTAATTTGCTCATCTGTTAATGTCTTCTCATCTTCAGCAAGAATGATAAATCCCGCATCCATAATCTTCAGTTGTAGATTAGCCATCACATTGTAGAAGAAAAGAATGGGTTACTAGGCTATGTTTACACTATATTCAAGCTGTCACAAAGATTACAGAATGTTCAATTAATCAGTTGTCTGTTTTGAACTATGGATCAATTAATACATCTAAAGAGAATAAAATAAATTCATATATACTGAAACAGATACCTTTTCAAAGAAACAAGGAAGTGTAATAGCAACAAAGAACGTTATGGCACCTTAAAAACTAGCTTTTGCTTACTGCATGAATTCCTGTAGACTAAAGCCCACTTCAGTAGATGCACAGTGTTGTCCATGGAAGCTTATCTGATAATACAAGTAGTTTTGTTTACCGTTGCTTTAATTTCCTCAACTTTTCCAACAGCAACTGCATCAGGTCTTATAATGACAACAGTGTATTTTTCCTCCTCTAAAATAAAAACAGCAATGTATATAAAACTTAGTATATAGAGATGCACAAGCTCATATATTAAGTAAGTTTCCAGATATTTTCATATAAAAGCTCTCTTTCAATAGGAGCCTGCTTGCTGCCTTGAAAGCATTAGTGCATGTGGTATCTATGCATGAGGTCCATTTAATGTAATTATTCTCCCCGCATTCAGATATTAGAAGTTAATGATGGTAAAGTGAATACAATCAGCCCTCACATTTGCGAGTTTCACTTTTGCGGATTTGATTATTCACTGATTATTTGCTGTCACCTCTGCTGCCTTCCTATACCATTTTTTAATAGGGATTGCAAGCCTCACGAGACTGAGAAACAGTGAACGAGGCTTGTAAGTCCCTGTTAAAAATGGTGTGGGGCAGCATCGGAGGCGGCAGTAAGCCCCACCAGCCACCCACTTCTGCCCTATGAAGGAACCCTGATGCCTCAGAAGAATCCATGGTGGGTTGAATATGGTGATCACACTTTTGTGTGTGTTAAATATGGTTTGAGAGGGCCTAAAGCTATTCACAGTTTTTCCACTTGTGCCCCTAACCTTAGTGAACATGGAGGGATGACTGTATATATATATGGCTAAGTAATCATAAAAGGTAAATATTTGACAAAATATTGTCATTGGTTAGATAGTATAGCCTGGCTTCTATGGATGGTTTTACATTAGTCTGAACTTCCAAAAGAAGGAATAGGATACACAGGTAATACGGACTTCTTCTGAGAGAGTGATTTGTTTGTTTATCGTTATGTTATACATATTGTTGTTATATCCTACCCAATAGTTACATCCTACCCTTTATCCAGAGATTTCAGTGATGCATATAATAAAACTGATCTGAGAAATTTACAACAGAGTGGATAATTAAAATGATTTTAAAAGGCTAAAAAACATATTAAACTATTTAACAGGTTTAAAAGACCAATTAAATTTAAACAGATTTAAAACAGTTTAAAAGAAATTTAAAATCCTGGGAGGAATTTTGTAAACTGGTTAGATCCCCAAAGCATTTATGAATAGCCATGTTTTCATGTGCATCACAGTGCTAATTAAGAACAAGCAGTAATAACTCTACACAATTTTCCACAGCTTAGAAAGTTACTTTTGAGAAGAATGACTGCAATGACATCGACTCAGAACATCTCTTTACAATTACTGCATTATGGATGGCTTCAACATTTTGTATACTTATTGTTTGTTTAAAGTATTTCCAGAATCACCTCTCAGACCACAAGGGCTCCCAAGGCAATGAACAAATAAAAATCAATTAAAACAATACAGAGATAAAACATTTTTAAAAATGCATTAAAATACTCTTTAAATACTGAGTGCCATACAAAACAGCACTGTTTTGGCTGCCCTCCTGAAACTTAAAAAAGATGGGCTGAGCCTACCTTGGGTAGAGAGTTCCCCAGTTGTGGCAGTGTGACAAAGAAAGCTCTATTATGTGTACCCTCCAACCTAACTTCATGAGGTATTGGGACACACAACAGGGCCTTCTCTGAAGACCTCAAAGCCAGTGCAGTTCTTGCAAGACTAGTGTTAATATGGTCTCTAAAATGCATACCTGACACCAATCTGGCTGCTGCATTTTGCATTAGCTGCAGCTTCTGAACACTTTTCAGGAGCAGCCCCCCAGAGAGTGCATTATAGTATTTTAACTGGAAGGAAACTAAGGCATCAACCACTGTGACCAGATCCATCTTCTTCAGGGAAGGATGCAACTGGCACACCAGCCAAAGCTGGGCAAAGGCATTCTTGGCCAGTGCAGCAACATGGCTTTCCAGGAGAAGTGATGGATCTAAGAGCATCCCCAAGCCACAAACCTGATCTTTCAGAGGGAGTGCATCCCCATTCGGAACATGCTCCAATCCCAATCCCAGGTCGATTTCCTACTGACTAGTAGCATCTCTGTCTTGTCTGGACTGAGCCTCAGTCTGTTTACTCACAGCCTCTCCTTCAATGCATCCAGACAACAGTTAAATACTATCATAGCTGCCCTGGCATCAGTTGTATAGATAGAGCTGGGTATCATCAGCAGACTGATGACGCTTCAAGTCCCAAAGCTATGGGTGGCCTCTCCCAAAGACTTCATGGAGATGTTTAAAAAAAATCAGAAGAATGTTACCATGGTCATTCTTCTTAAAAAGTAATTTTGATACTGGCAGTTTTCAAAATGTTAATAGAACAAATACGATCACAAGTGATTTATTCAGAGGTGGGGTGAGGACAGGGCTTAAGCTTTATCACTATGGATTATTTTTTAAGTGTGAAGTTTTCAGTGGAGTGGAGTGGTGAGAGTGATAGACTTGGTTTCATATATCTACCCAGCCATGATGTTCACTGAGTAATCCTTGATCAGTCACAAAATCTTAAGACTGACCTATCTCATGGGGGTAGGATGTAATGGGTGACTTTTGCTGGTAAAACAGCAAAATCCAGCAGAACTAGGAGAGAGTGGATCTCCCTTCCCCACTGCAGTCCCAATGTATCCCCCAAACTGACTCCAGAGCCTCAGAAAACTCTCCGTAGCCAGTTTTCATATCACATGGCTATCCGTAGCAGGGGAAGAAGGAGAAGATATTTTTACTCTTACTGCCAGCACAACTTTGGATTTAGTCCACAGGTCTTGCAAGGATAAAATAGAGAGGATATATAGAGGGGTTCTGCTGTGGATCCTTGGAGGATTTAAAGTGGGATATCAGTGAATGGAAGACTGCCAATGAATGCCACATACTGTAGGCTATGTTTCAAAGGAAGGAACTGGCAAAACCACCTCCCAGTTTTCTTAGCCTAAGAAACTCCTATGAAATTCATGGGATCGCTATAAGTTGACAGACAACTTGATGGCACAAACACACATATCAGTACAATGCTTTACTGCTGAATTAGAAATAGGAAATTAAGACACCAATGCACTCAGAGATATCAGTCACAAACTTTTGCGTGGTACACTAGTCAAATAATGGTTGAAAAATGATAACTTGAGAGCAAGGCTGTAGGGAATTCACAAGGACCATAATCTTCTTTCTGAAGATCCTGGTATCAAAACCAGGATATCAAAACAACATGGCCATCAGAAACCCATACATGAAGAAAGACAGAGATTTAATTTATTTTCTGACCAGCAAGGTAACTCTATATTTTTCACCCCTTTCTTTTGCCAAAGAAATGTCCCAATACTGCTAACCACATACAGAATTCATTTCTTATTGTTACCGAATTCATTTGGGTATTTGCTAAAAACAATAAATACATTCAACCAACTACTGAGTGACTTTGCTTTGGATGTCTCCCATCCACCAAGTCAGTCCACAGTTTATGTACTTGTTTGTTTAATTGCTTTGGAGATAGGTATAGCATAAGGAACCTTTGAATACCTCTTTCCCTCTGAGATTTTTTGAGGAACAGATTCACTGCTCCTGTGAGCTACCCAACATCTTCATTAGGCAAACCCTGCAATGTGCACAGTAAAAAGAGAAATTATTCAGCTCTCCCCTGAGACTACATTTCCTCCATGTCCTATATTTCTGCCTGCTTTGTGCTTGTAAAAGGCATAAAGCAGAGCCTTTGTCAAGAGTAAAAGCTCCTATTTTAATATTACCTCTTGCTATTCTTGCACTGGTTTCACCACACACAGCAATAACAAATCTGTATCTTACAAGATGTACAGAACAATATAGTGGTCTCCTATGTAAGATAACTCTTAAAACACAGATATGGCAGGGGGAAGATTGTCCACATTTGGTATAAAGTCTTTTACTTTGCTGATAGTGTTCAGACAGGATGAGTCACAGCACCAAAATCATCTTTAGACAGATGTCCTGTGAATATGATAACCTCTAGGCTCAGCTGGTGAGCAACATTTGATAAATATAAATAAACATTTTACTACAGAGAAAGCAGTGGTGGCTAGTGGATTTCATGTCAATGGGGTTGTGAACTCATTCTGGGTATTAATCTGAACATTAATGGAAATATTCCAGATGCTAAAGCTTATCCTTCAAATAAGTCCAGTACTTGGGTTACCTCTTTTAAAATTTGGACTAATAACCAGAGTGGATTCACTGTCCCATGACATGGAAACCACTAGCCACCATTGATGAAAAGTGTACCTCATTTGGAACTGACAGCACGTCATACATTCATACACTCACACACATACACACACAGGCCATTTCCACACTATACTGTTATAGTGCTATTATTCCACTTCCAACATCCTATGGAATCCTGATATTTGCAGTTTAGAGAGAGGCATTTAGGAATTCTCAGCCAGAGAGCTCTTTGGTCTCAGTAAGCTACAAATCTCAGAAATCCACAGGATGTTGAAAGTGGAATAATAATCAAAGAGAAAATATGGAGGAAAATGAAATTTTGAAGGGTGCCACAAGTGAAATATAGAAAAGGTTGTCAAAACACAAAGATCAAAAGGAATATCTTAGAAAAATATGGGAGGAAACATTAGCACAAAAGATAGATATTCAGGATTGGGGGAAAAATTGTAATCAGCATCGCTTAAAAAACTTATCCATATGGATGAAAGAGAATTATTATAAATGGGTTTGGAGATGGTACCTAACACCAGTAAGGTTAAATCACATAGATAAGAATTACTTGAGGTTGTGTTGGAGGAGCTGTCAAGAAACTGGTACTTATATTCTTATGTGGTAGAGTTCTAGATGTGTACAGAAATTCTGGCAAACGGTGTTTAAAGAGATAAAAGAGATAACAGAAATTGATTTAGAAATATGCTCTAGTATAGCATTGTTATCTATATATGATAAGGTTAATTGCACACAGGCAATGAAGGATCTAATTACAAATTTACTAACCACAGCAAGGTTAATTATATCAAGAAAATGGAAAATTCAAGGAGATTTTCAAATAGAGGATTGGTGTAAAGAAGTATGGCAAATCGCGATTAATGACAAGTTAACATGCGGAATTAAGGTCAAAAAGAAATAATGAAAGGGAGTGATTTTGATGCAATATGGAAGATATTCTTGGAAAAGGTGTTTGTTATATCTCCACAGGAAGAGTTACAATTTTGGAAGGTAGAATAATTCAAGGTATAATAGGCTCCGGGATGAGGTACACTTCGTAATTGTGATAGGTTAAATTCAGGATAGAATAGGTGGAAAAAATATATAGTATATTGGTATGTCGGGTAATAAAGGATAATTATGGTTTAGGAAATAAATAAGAATGAAATTATGAATATTATATTTTGAAAAGGAAAGAAATAAGAATGAAATTACTAATAGTATATTTTGAAAATGTTAATTTGTTGAATAAAAATGCTGTGACATTTGCCCCAGTTGAAAATACATTTGATGAGCATGTGAACATCTGGGGAATAACTTGGCAAGTCATGACATATTCCCTAGAGGACATGTAGTAAGGACTGAGTCATGACAGTGAAATCATGGCAAGGGATTGCACCAGCTAATGTCCTTGCTGATGACCTATCAGCAGGTGTGTGTAAAAGAGGAGCAGGTCTGCATCCTCTCTCTCTGACTACGAACCTCTGCTTGATGTGTCTGTCGCTGAATCTGTGCCTGTGGATCTGCATGTCCTGTGTACAAAAGTATATATTGCAACAGTGAAGATTAAAGCCTCCAGGTATTTTGGATGACAAACTCTGTGTCTATGAGTTACTAACCAGTGGGTAGAGGGGTCAGAGCTGGTGCCGTAGTGTGTTCTGCTACACACGCGTTTTGCTGTTTGGAAAACTCTGCTATGTTTACGCTTGCCTTTGAGACACTGTCCAGAGCGCAGCAGTTCTGGAGATAATTTTGTGTTGGTGCTGTAAATCATCTCCCATCATAATTATGGGTATAATTAATAACAATTGGTATAATGAGAATGAGATTCAGATATATATAACCAAAAATATATAATCAGTATGATTTATAATACATTGTATAATTAATACTATGTAAATAAAAGTCGGAGAGAAATAGAAATGTAAGCATTTTTTTATTCTTTCCTTTGACTTTTATGCTTGTCATGTTATTTATTTATTTTTTCTTATAATAAAATTTATTTAAAAAATAAAAAAATAAAGTGGAATAATAGCACTATAACAATGCAGTTGCAGAAAGGCCCAAAGAGAGAGAAAGAGAAAGAGACAGAAATGATCAAGCAGAATGAGGTACCATGATTCAGGTCACCTCATCACAATTAGATAGCACTATCTGTTCCAAGAAATAGATGTCATTTACTCCATCAAAAACAGGAACCTATCATATTTTCATCCTGGGGCTTTTATGAAGAAGATAATGACAACCATGAGATTTTGATAATTTGCCCTCTTTTAAAAAACAAACAAAAAACCCCCTGAGTCACACATTCATATGTCTGTTTCGGGATGGAAGACTTTGAAGGGCATGAGTTTGCTATCCTGGCTATCAGACTACCCTCAAAACCTGTTTTACAGTAGAAAGATGCCAAAGGAAGATTGGTAAGAAATAGCAGAATCGGAATTTATCCACGAACTCCAGCCCACAGTAGATTGAACAGAGGCAGTGGTTTCCTAGCACACAACACTAGTTAAAACCCCAGTCCCATGAGGGTTCTCTTGGTCAGTTTATCACATCTCCTTCCTGGTTCCAGGTGGCATCACACTGCATTTCAATGACTCTCTCCACTGTTCATGTACTTGTCTACTCGCTTTGGCTTTAGGCAACATCTTTCCTCTTACCTTTGTCCCCCAACAACAATTATTAAAACTGGATTTATCATCTCATCACCATACCCATAAGTTTTGCATTTCTGTTCCTTTCCATGTATACAGTCTCCTCATTCAAAGCTATAAAGGCCTGTTCATAGGCACTTCACTCCATGCATTTGATAAAGTAGATTTAAATCTATGAAAGCTTATGCTACCAGCTTCTTTCTCATAGGCCATTTCTGCACGGGGCGAGGGAATCGCCCCGCACTGCTACTTAATGGATCTTCTGGCTCCCCAGTCCGGTCCAGGCTGCTCCAGAGCAGTGCGTGCTTGTTGCTCCGCACTGCTCCGGCGTAGAAAACGGCAGCTTCTGGTTGGTCAAGGGTCTCGACCAACCGCTGATGCTTGCCAGCCTAAAGCCCGCCCCTGGCAGATCACAGGCTCGCATTGGTGCGAGCCTGCTAATCTACACAAGGGAGCAGGCTCGCAGTGGCGCACTCCGTGCTTTTGAAAGACCTGATTTTTCAGGTCTTTCAAAAGCACACACTGGATGACCACTTGGGGTCATTCCGGAGTGGGCTGAGGTGCGGATCTATATTAAGTAGTCTGGACCCAGTCCGCTCCAAGCTGCAGATGTCCTCCCTGGAGGACGGACTGCACCGTTTCAAATACCCCGTGCAGAAATGGCCTTAGTCTCAAAGGTGCTACAAGATCCCTTTGCATATCATCACTTGGCAGTGGGAGGAGTACCAGACCACAATTGCTGGTCCACCTCCGAAATCAACATGGGCCCTAGGAGTGTTAGAGCACAGAAGCAACTAGATCAGGTCTGAAGCATTTTGAGACAAAGGACAATATGGAAACTACCTGCTCCATTCTGTACACTGGATTCAACTGGACAAGGAGATTTAACTTCTTTCAACACTTCCTTCACTGCCTGTGCAAGCAACAGGCTAACGTAGGGGATAGCAGGACAGGCCAAATGATGCCTATATCTTTGTTTTTCAGGTTTTTCTGTCGTTCTCCGCACTCTAGTATTCAGCACCTGAGGAAACCCCTCGAAACTCCATTTAACAATAGGACCAGCCATGTGGAAAAGAATATGCTTCACATCTCTTTACCAGAGACACTGGTGCCTGTGTACTGACTAAAGCAACACTGCACCTAAACTTTTTGACTCACCTTTCCCCTCTCCAAACAATCATATATCACTTTTTTATTCTCTATTTAAAACTGATTGCATATAATAATCTCATAGTAACACTTGCCTACAGGCTCTTCTTCTTCAGGTTCTTCATCTGATTCTTTTTCTTCTATAATTACAAGCTCTGGTATCTAAAAGAAAAAGTTTTCATGATCATGTTTTAATTATCTGCTATCAGAGAGAAGTCTACATAACTATTCTTGTTTCCTACACCTAGTGCTAAGTTAGAATATTTGAATTAAAACATATTTTCTCCAAGGCTGTGTTACCAGGCTGTACACCCCCACTCTATGATATGGTTTAATTGGCAAAAAAATTAATTGGCGTGAAATGTAAATTATTCTACTATGACTGAGAGCTTGCTGGCAAAGAGGAATTGGCTGCACATATGCATTGTAAAACTAGGTCAGGCTGGGACTTCCAGGCATGGCTAGGTCATAGGCAGGGAAACCCCAGAGATAATTGACTGGCGGATATCACTCAATGACGTGATCTTTAGAAACAATAGCACCAGAAATTGCTTCTACAGAATGATGGATTATCTTCAACCTTCTACCTTTGTCCTTTTAAACTCTCCTTCTGCCACCTCACATGTCCCACCATTAAGGAGCCATCATGATTCCCATCAGTCCTTTGTCAGCTAGTAGTAAAGCCATCAACTTGTTTGAGACCCCATTGTCCACTCTCTGGACCCCATTTTCTACTCTTCCAGAAAGCCATTAATACTTTCCCCTCATGGTGGAAAAAAGAGTATTTAAATCCCAGCTCTGAGTTAACCATCTAGCAGCACTATAGTACTTTTGCCATATTGGCTGTCACTCTGTTGTTCCAATTTCCATTCTGGTACTACCCTTGCACCCTTGGTCTGAGCCACAGCACCTCATTTCTTCACTTCTGGATAGGTAAATATCACCCACATCAGTCTAAATTCTCGCTATCCATACCTTTCCTCCCTTTTGCTTCAGCTAGACTTATGTGATTGCAAAACCGTTTGGATCTTGTGTGAGTGTGATTGTTAATCTCCCCGCAATAAAACAGTCAAGTTTATTTTTGAATCTCTGGCTGGTTCTTCCTGCACTAGTACCAGTATACACAAATGCAAAATATCCTGTAAGGTTATCCCCCTCTTGCAGGCCTCCTCTTTGAGCTAATATTCCCCACCATTTCATGGAGGCACTGGCATCATGGGTGGACCTCTGAGTCACTCATGTTTTGGGGTAACAGCTGCAATTGTGAAACAAGTTTTCAAACAATATAGAAAATAAGTATCTTTAACATAGATTTTTCTATATCTATATTAATGAGTTGCATCAAAGCATGCTAGTTACCACCACTACCAAGATTCTATTTGGTTGCTGCAGCAGAGGAAGAGAAGGGGAACAGCGTCAGCTCTCTTAGCTTTTCCACTTCTTCCTCTGTTAATCAGCAACAGCCATTCCATCATGCTACAGAAGAAAGAGGGATGGGAAGTAGTAGGACCATTTACAGGTATACCGCAGTTAACAATGTTATTGGGTTCCTGGGCATTACTTCGTTAACAGAAAATCTGGTGCTAGAAGCAGAAATAACACAGAAAGCAGAGGAATATGTTCCTTCTTATATTACAAAGAAGAAGAGCAGTTCAACATGTTTCAGCAGACTTTTTATTCAAAATTCACAATATGCACATACGAAATGGAACAACCAGTTCAGGTAAGCCATAAGTAAAGAAAAACATTTTGAACTTTCTAGAGTCCACTGAAGGCTTCATCTAAAACACATCCTTTTCTCTCCATTTTGCTGTTTACACATGCTCAGTAAAGGATTCTGAAGGCAGTTGCTATTTGCCTTGCCTGTTGTAAGCAGGTGCACACAGCTACAATAGGATCAGTTAAACCAGAATCCCATTCTTTCCCAGCTCAGACTATGCTGCACTGTTTCCTGAAGACATGCTGCTGCAGCCTGACATGAACAACTGTATTTCACCAGTTCTCCTTCATCATATTCCCAAATCTGTGTTGCAGCAGCAGCAGCAGCACCCTCCCATATAGATGGAGGATGTGGAAAAAGGATGGCAGAATGGATGTAAAAAGACTTTGTAAAAAAGGAACATTATTATCAAAGGCTTTGTTAAGTGAGGCATTCCTGCAGTTGGTGATACTGAGAGCCTGGAAACTGTGTGCTCTGCTCCTTCAAGTGTTTCTGTGTGATCTCATTAATATAAACATTTTATAACTAAGAACTAGTGAAGACTCCCCCAAACTGATATCCTCTCAATGTTTTGTACTTCAATTCCTAGAAGCCAGGAGATTGAAAGCATGTGAATTATACCTGAAAACAACTGGAAAGCACATTTTGGAAAATTCCAAACTAGCACTCAAGTTTCTTTTTCCTTTCTCCCAGTACCTTTTCCATCTGTATTCTATCCTGTCTTTTAAACTATAAGCTTGGCAAGGAAACAGAAGAGGCCATCCTATTATTGATCTTTGTCAGCTATCCTGGGAGGTGGTTAAAATGGTTTTAATGACTACATCAGGTAAACATATGGCCAACATTGATCTGATGCAGGAGGTTGCATTTCCTGACAATATTTCTTTAACTTAATGTGGGGAGGGGAGAAGAAAGGGATGGGTCACAATAGCAACTCTAAGGGGAATGGGTTAACCTCCCTTCCCACCAGGTGTGGTGCTTCTCCAAGCTGTGGGGGAAAAGCAGATTTTATCACAGTTTTTCTTTTCTTTACTTCTCATGCACATAATACCAGCTTTGAGGAAATGTAAAATGGTGAAAGGGTTAATCTCCCCACATACAGTCTCTCTGTTCTGATATAATTAAGGGCCCAATAGATGCAATCCATTTTTTTTTTAAGTTGAAAAATTATGGCCTTCCCACATCACATCTCTTTGGGTCCTTTAATCACCACTGAAATCGACTGAGGCTGCAAACCTATGCTCACCTAGACATCATGGAATCCTACTGTTAGGCACATAAAAGGCCTTCATTTAACACTGTGCTTAAGGCCACAATCACTTGGGAGTAAACCCCACTGAACACAAGGGAAGGAAACATGCCTCAGATTGTGCTGTACACCCTGTGGTATTCAGTGAGAAATGAGTATTTTTAATGTTACTACAATTTTGCTGATTAACTGTAATGATTAAAGCTGCAGCCTGCTGTAGTTTAATGTATGAATTAGATAAATATGTGCCTATAAGATAACTGCTTTAGATCACAACCCATTAAGGCAGGAATGAGAAAGACATTTCTTATACTTTCTGGCCAAATTGAGACCTTCTACTTTGTGCCACCTACCACAAAAATACCACAGCTTTTCTTGGAAACAAGGCAAATTCTGCCCATCTGCCATATTTCCAGCAGAACCATGTGAGGATGGCAAATCATTGTGGACAGATTTTTAGCCACAGCAGGAGATTGCTGCCCATCTCCCACATCCATGAGAGTAATGTGACCCCCAACCCCAGATATTGCCTAGTCCTACAGTAGTGATTCTTCCTTTAGCACAATGAATGGGGGGCTCTGAGTGAATAACACCTTTGGCTTCCGAATGATAGCAGTTAGTTTATCTCTGCCTGTGTAATTCTCATTCATTTCCAAAGTGATCTTTGATAGAGAGAGGCTCTGACTGGGGTAAAGATTATTTTATTATATGGAATACAAACAGAGACTGTCTTATTTTGGACATATAATGAAAATATATGACTCACTAGAAAAGACAATAATACTTAGTAAGGTTGAAGGCAGTAGGAAAAGAGGAGGACCTCATTACATTTGGATAGATTCAATCAAGGAAGCCACAGTCCTGAGTTTGCAAGACCTGAGAAGAGCTGTTGATAACAGGGTGACCTCAAAGTCACTCAATCATAGGTCATTTCTGCACAATGTCACTGTCCCATGATGGGAACACATGCTGCCAGTCCATGAGTCGTGCTTTTGTGTGACATCGTTGCGATCCCACTGCCAACATGTTCCAACCTGGTAATGGCCCATGATCATGCAACACTCCTGTTGTCAGTGGCCATGTGGAAACAGCGAAAGCGCGACCTAAGCACTTCCTTCACCAGTGCAGCATGGGAAGTGGCCAGTTGCACTGTGGAAGAAAGGAACACGTCCCTCATGCTACCCTTCCTTTGAGACTAAGAGAAAGAAACTGGTAGCTTCCAGGTGTGGAGGGTTGTGATCCCCTCCTGGCAATGGGACGACAATGGAAAATGATAAGTTGTGAAAAGGGCCATAGGGTTGCCATAAGTTAAAGCCAACTTGACAGCAATTAACAGCAACAAACGTGAACTTATTTGCAGTACTAACTCCTTCAGAGTTAACTAAGGCCATTTCCACATGGAGCGAGGGAATCGCCCCGTGACACTACTCACCGGACTTTTGGGCTCCCCGGTCCGGTTCACGCTTCTCCAGAGCAGTCTGTGGCTGCTGCTCCGTACTGCTCCGGGGACGAAAATGGTGGCTTCTGGTTGGTCGAGGGTCTCCACCAACCTCTGATGCTCGCCAGCCTAAAGCCCGCCCCGGCAGATTGCAGGCTCTCACCAATGCGAGCCTGCGAATCTGCATATGGGAGCAGGCTTGCAGTGGTGCGCTCCGTGCTTTTGAAAGACCTGTTTTTAGCGGTCTTTCAAAAGCACATTGGACGACCACTTCGGGTCGTTCGGGAGTGGGCTGGACTGCGGATCTACATTCAGTAGGTCCAACCCAGTCTGCTCCCAGGTGCAGACATCCTCCCTGAAGGACGCTCTGTCCCATTTAAAAAACCCTGTGTGGAAATGGCCTAAAGTGCCACTGCTGTTGTCTGTGAGAGATCCTCCATCAGTGTCAACTGCCACTACTGCTGCCACCAAATAGCTATTTGACACATTTTGTCTGACTGACATGGACACCCTGCCAGCAGCAGTACTACCAGCAGCATGGTCTGTTATTTCACTGGAACACACAATTCTATTATCACAGAAAGATAGTGAGAAAAAAAAGGGGTACCATGATATTTCTGATTTCTATATGTGGGTTTGAGAGTTGAAGAGTGAAGAAAGTCAATTCATTTGCACTGTGGTCCTGGAGGAGAGATCTGCAGATACCAAGGACTGCTAAAAGACAAATGAATAGGTTCTACAGAAAATTAGGCCCAAACTCTCATCAGTGGCCAAGATAACTAAACTGAGGCTGTGCTATTTTGGATATATCAGGAGCTAATGTGACTCATTGGAAAAGACAGTAACGCTTGGCACAAAGGAAGGCAGTAGGAAAAGAGAGAGAGTGTATTACAGGGGGATTGATTCAATCAGCAAAGCTGTAGCCATCAGTTTGAGTAGGTTCATGGAGGTCTCCCATGCATATGGTCACCATAAGTTGAAGTTGATTTGATGGCAAATGACAGCAAAAATGATAAACATATAATAAGGATAGGTATCAATTTCCAGTTAAAGAATACAGTAAGGCATACAAAATGGGGGATAGTCTATGAGCAGTAAGGCAAAATATGGCACACAAGGAAAAGAAAGCAATTGTGTCTGCAATATAATTTAGTCTGTTTGTTACGGTATACAAATTCACATGATATGTTATCTAGTGGGACCAAAACAAATGCTGCTGTAGGTTTTGAACTTAGGCCCCTTCTGCACAACGGGGCTGTGATGCTGTGGGACCCGGGTGACAGTGGTTGGTTGGTTATGTTTCTACATGACGTTGTTGCCGGCCTGCTACCATCTTGCCCTGAAGTGGCATGCCTGCATGGTATTTATAAAATGGAAAAAAATCCATTTTACACTTACCATTGTGAAGCACTGCCGCCCTTCCCAGCTGTGCAGAAGGCCAGAAGTGTGCTGGTGACACCTCCCCCCCAGTGCAGCAACAGCAAGTGCCCAGCTATGCTGTGGAAGGAAAGATGTGGGATCAATGCACTCCCCTCTGCAGTGACCTGGCAAGGTGCGGAGAGGAGCATTCTTGGTGCGCTCCCCTCTCTATCAGGGCTGCAACAGAAGGACTTCATGAGCCCCGTTGTGCAGAAATAGCCTTAATCTGTAACTATTTCAGATGCCTCCTGAAAAGAACGCTATAAATTTCTGTTTTGTTCTAGACAGAATTCAAATTTATGAACCAATTTCAACCAAACAAAATCTAGACTTAAATTGACATCTCAAACAGTTTTATTTGAGTCCATGCTCCATAGGCAGACTTCAAGATTTTTGTTGGGTTCTTTTGTTTTTGTTTTTGTTTTTGTTTTTTTGTTTTTTGGAAAATTGCTGTTTGGGTCCATTTTGCATGCAACTCACTGTGAAACAAATTTTTAAAGATTGTACATATTACCGCTTTGTTTCATCCAAATCATAAGACAAACTAGCAGCATAAAACTGGACAACAAGATAGGCCCAACAACAGGGTAAAGCTTCCAGTATTTCAGTTTTGAAAATCTACATCAAAACGTGCTACCTCTGGTCTTGGTATTTCTCCTGCCACAATTTTTCTTTCTTGTTCTACAATCTCTATGACTTTTCTGTTTAGAAGAGGTCCATTTGCACCTTTCACCAGATCTACCATCTTGCCATCCTGTTAAAAAGAGAGAGAGAGAGAGAGAGAGAGAGAGTAAATATAACAACAGTTCAACAATATCTCAACTGCCTCGTATACACACTTGGGAATAATCTTCATTGAACACAGTGGGACTAATCACTGAGCAAATATTTACTATTCAGTTATTTAAAGCATTTATGTATCACCTCCCAGCCCTTCAGAGTCCCTGAGGGTATGCAGAACGCATAAATACAATTTTAAAAATACAAGTATTTAAAACATGCATAGAATTGAATTGAAAGTTAACTGAAATTGAAACTGAAACAGAGTTCAACTAAATTAATGTGGCTCCACCTGTTCGTTAATGACCGAGGTAAGAATTCTGCTGTTACATTCTATCAGTAGTTGCACTTTTCAGACAGTAGTATTAAATGAAGGCAGAGAAAATAGTCTGGCTGTCAGCAGATTGTTTTTCCCATGTGTTCCTTCCTTCACAGGCATTTCACACAGAGACTTTTCCTTCCTTCTACCGCTGCCTACATAGTTAACTGACACAGTATACCAAATGGCTTCTACCAGTGGCGTAGCTAGTATATTTGACATCCAATGTAGATAATTTTTAAACACCCTTTTTCTTTACAACAGAATTATGATTAGTAATATTTATGAAATGAAACAAATAATAATGGCCAGAAAGGAAATGCAGACAGTGAAAATTCTTTTAGTGAATTTTGTATATACAATAATGTATATATAAAGGAACTATAACTCTGCCTTTGCAATTTCTTCCTTGCCTTTCTTCAAAAGTTGTTCCAAGTCTTTGCTATTTTCTGCTAATATGTTCTGCTAGTATGATGTCATCTGCATATATTGATGTTTCTTCTTCCAGTTTTCACAACCTCTTCCTCCAAATCTATTCCAGCTTTCTGTATGGTATGTTTAGCATATAAACTAGGATGATAACAAGCAGCCTTGCCTGAACTCTTGCCAGTGGCAACTTGTTCAATTTCTCTGTATTCTGACTTGGCAGTGTAAGTATAATCTATGCACTGGGACAATTTAAAATGTTACGGTACCCTCATTTCTTTCAAAGCAGTCTATAGTTTTCCATGAGCTACACAGTCAAAGGTTTATGGGCTGATTTTCTTCTGAAATGCTTTGGTGCACTCCATTATGCAACATATGCTTTCGATATGATCCCTAGTGTCTCTTCCTTTTCTTAGCTCAGCTTGGAGATCTTGCATTTCTCACTCCATATATAGTCAGAGTCCCTCTCTCTCTCTCTTTTTATCATCACTTTGCTTGTTCAGTAGATTAATGCAATTACCTGGTAGTTACTGAGATCCCTGGTGTCCTCTTTCCTGTGGAATGGAATGTATATTGGGTATTTAGAATCCATGGGCTATTGCTTTGTTTTCTATATTTGTTGGCAGATTTTAGTTAGAATTTAAGTGGATTCTCTCTCTGTAGCTTGAGACAGCAGTTTTAGTATTATCTGCTTCTAGTGTTTATTTCTTCGAAGTGCCTTGAATGTAACTTCTACTTCATTTTCTAAAACTGTGGGTTCATCTTCAAATGTTTCTTCCTTGAATAAATCTGTCATCCTTTCATCTCTTTTATATGGTTCTTCAGTATATATTTTCCATCATCTTTTTTATTTCTTCTTGGTAATATAATATGTTTTCCTATTGGTCATATAGAACCGCACTCTTACTTTAAATTTTCCTTTGATTTTTCAGATCTTGTGAATGAAGCTACTGGTTATACTTTTTTGTTGTCTTCTATTTCTTTGCACTGATTATTACAGTAGTTCTCTTTATCCCTGCACATAAGTTGCTGATTCTTATCCCTTGCATTCCTCCTTCACATTACCTTGCATTACTTTGCATTCCTCCTTCACAGTGTCCCTGACTTCAGTCCAGAGTTCTTCTGGCTCCCAGTCAATTACAGAATCCAATCTCCTCCTCGACCATACTCTCCATCAATCTTTGGTTGCACTTCCTACTTCTGCATTCCAGTTGCTCATGATTATCAATATATCCTGTTATGGACGTGTAACTAATTTTCTTCCAACTCCAACATAGAATCCTTCCTCTGTCTTTGTAGATGGGGCATAATCTTGGATGATGGTACATTTTCCTTTCTTTTTTAAAAAATGAAATCTTAAGATCCAGGCTAGCTAACAGCCCTAACAGCCCCCAAGTAAAATGGCTAGAATCTAGATTTAATCTAGCCAATTTGTCATATGGGAGTCCTACAGTATGAACCTTGGATAAGTCCCCTCTCCAGTTTCTGAAATCTCAACTGTACCTACCGTTCTGCAGGGAAGAAAAGGTGCTGAGTGTAGAAGATTACAACTCCCCTTTGAAAATGAATGAAAAGGAAAAGGGAGGGAGGGAGGGAGAGAATAGGGATCTACAGACCTTTTAAGACTAATTGGCATGAGCTTTTCTGGATATCAATTGTCATTGAATCTGCGGACGTGAGTTGATATCCACAAAGGTTTGTGCTAAAATAGAAATCAGTTTAGTCTTAAAGGGAGTGCTAGATTCTTTTTGCTTCCTCTCCATTTTTCCTGCTGCTGCAACACAGAGTAGAAGGACTACTTCTTTAAGGATGGATAGGGGTTTTTTTCCCAAAAGAAGGGGCACTTCCACCCAGATCTCCTCCCTTCTTTCCTGCCTTACCCAAGGAAATTCCAAGGGGAATGGAAGGGAGGGGAGGAGATCAGCTCGCATTCAGGCAGGTTCTGACTGTCAGCCGCTCAACTTGTGTTCCTCACAACCAAGACCTTCTTCCCTTTTCTGGTGCCCCAGAGAGATTGGGGGGAGTGAGGAGCCACCATTGCACCCTTTATGTTTTGCACCTGGGGCAGAGTGTACCCCCTTTTGGTCCACCACTGGCTTCTACCCTAACTCAACACTTGCAAAGTGAGGGAATCCATGAGGTGTGGAAAGAAAACACTGGAAGTCCTATATTGCAATGGTGGTGAAGGTATCTAGTCTTTTTGAACTGAGACTGGAAAAAAAAATGATGGAGCCTGCCAATTATTTGGGGTGGCCAATTAACATTGTGATGCTGGTAGCTAGCTCTGTCTCTGCACAATGACCATGATATTTGATAATAATCTCTAGTGCTGCATCTACATCATCATGGAACATCCAGCAGATGGCCAGCATTATCTTAGAAGAGGCAACCTCTTTCTTTAAAAGGAGTGTTGCACCATTACTAGCTGATGATCCACAAGGATGCTTGCACATTGGCAGTGCTGCTTCATCTTCTTGTTATTCTTCTTCCTCTTCTTCTTCTTTAAAGAACTTGTATTGTCTTCCTATTCAGACTTAAAAACTGGTCCACCCAATTAATTGGAAGTACCCTTTGCAAATAAAGATTTTGGTCAATGGTCAAAGCTGTGTAATCAAATAATCAGTGACATCGGGATGGAGACTCTTTAACCCTCCAGATGTACTGTTGGCCGTACTAAGTGGGACTGATGGAAATTCTAGTCCAAAATGTGCTGGGCCATATGTTCCCCACACACCCTGAATTAAATGATGAAATCTTATAGCCAAATATATACAAGATTACTGAAAAATTAACATATACCTTTTGTTTGACACTTTATAACTTTTAAACCATTGTATGGTATATGGTAGATAAAACTTCTAGACTGACAGTTGACATTTGTAAGAAATGTCATTTCTCAAAAATGGCAGCTATCCTAAAAGTTTGCTGGTTGTGTAAACTGAGAATCAGTGCAGTAAAAATACATTTATATAAGTAAATATTATTAGTGGGTGTCAATAATATGTCAGCCATATTCCTGTTTTCAAACAAAAAATTGATTTCTAATTAGTGAAGAAATAAAAAAAAAATCAGCTAGTATACACTTACCACACAGAAGATAAAAGCAGGTTCACATTTGTCTTTAAATGGGAGCAGAGTCACAACCCTATCAGCTTCTGCCTTGAATGAATAATATGAAGATAAGTAACCATATTTTTTTTCAAATACATGTAAGACCATAGCTTGGCAGTTACTTTAAAAAGTAACCATCTACAGTTAGAGTGTTAACGCCCCCAAAGTAATTGGTCGCAGTTGCAATTTTTTAAAAAGTAACACTGTCCTTTTTCATTATTCAAAAGTAACTACAATAGCTAGGTACTTGACAGCACAGAAATGCTACAAGCTGTTAGTCTGTGGTACAAAGTGCACTTTTATGTTGATAAAAGTCAGAAGCAGCTATCTTGTCATAATTGAAAACAAAAATCGGGATCAGGTAATATCTGTGGATAACCAAAACATCTCAAAACATGTGAGCTTTCAAGTTCTCTTCCTCAGGCATCATCGGGCACATACAATGTGGAATGGGAGAAAACACAAAGGCCTAAATCTAGTTGCTAGTTCCAGTAAGAATTAGAATTAGTGTTTATTTAAATAGTTGATTCAATGATCTACTTTAATTAGGATTAGCAGTACAATTGAGCTGGCCATGCTGTGGCCTTTATCACTGCAGGTAAACTCAGTGCTGGTTGATGGCTCCCATGTCAGTGGGTGTTGAATCCACATAAGGTTTTAATCCAGACTTTAAAGGAGTTCTCCATGGTGCTAAACCCTACTCTAAATTGATTCAGCACTTTGGATAGCTCTCTTAAAGCTGGCCCAAATATGTCATGGATTCACACACGTGATAGTCACCACTCATTACTGGGGAGACGAATTCAAAAGATGGAGATTGTTGACTTTGTGGAGAGGGATAGGCAGAAAAGTGCAAGGTTACATGTAGTCTTCTTTGCTGGCTTTGGTTGAATCACACTAGCTCATGACTTGGCTTAATAGAGATGCCTCACGTTCCCTGCTATTATAGAAGTAATTATAATTGTTACACTTGTTATGTTACAGTCATAATGTAATTTCACTATGTCTTTTTTTGTAAAAAAAACAACAACCCAACAACCCTTAATTGCAAGTAATTATTTGTTAGCGGTTACTTTTACCCTCATTGTAAGACATTCTGTATGGTAGCAACAGTCATACCCCTTCTCTGAAAGGCCTGTTTAAAGGAAATAGGCAAAACAATAGGTAAATTAAACATATAAAGAGCAGAGGTGCTCTAGTTCCTCTCTCAACAGCAATTTCATCACTCTTATCACATGAGAGCAACTCTGTCAAGAGTTTCTTCTATTCACGGAAGCTGTTCATGTGATCCATGGTGCTGTTCTTTCAGCAACTGTTAAAATGTGAAATTTCTCCACTCACTGAGATAAGTGAAAGAAGAGCTGTAGTATTCAGTGTTTTACTGAAATCTTAATCTAGAAGTTATTTTTTTAAAAATTATGCTTCCCCCAAATAGTTGGCATTAGAAGTCTTAATGATTAGATTCTCACCACAGCAAAATGTAGAAGATTATCTTCACCATATTCATTTTTAAGTTTCCTGAATAAGTTCACAACTGCTTTGCAAGGACCACACCAACCTTGATAAACATCTACCACTGAAAAATATCCACAAATACAGGAATGTATCTAAATGAAATATACTTTTTCAAACAGGTGATATTATTTTTTTCTACTTCGGTATCTCAGTAGCCCAAGATTAAAACATGTGCTACTTGCAGCAGTGGATCACAACCACCCTCTCCATTCCACACAGAGAAACAGGCCATTTCCGCACAATACTCTTATAGTGCAATGATTCCACTTTCAACCTCCTATGGAATCCTGGGGTTTGCAGTTTCGGGAGGGGCCAGGTGGCCCCTCCCGGAACTGCAAACCCGGGATTCCATAGGAGGTTGAAAGTGGAATCATTGCACTATAAGAGTGTCGTGCGAAACGTTCACAGTTTGGACTGGTAACTAAATCTTACTACAGTGGATATTCAGGTCAGATGTGACTGCACACCACTTCCCCCAACATCTGCTGCTTGAGGTATTTGCTTCACTCTTCCTAAAGCAAGGCCAACATCCAAGTTAAGTAACATCCTCCCCAGTGAGCTCCATCTCACCTAGCACAGCACATGCAGATTTTTTGATGTCAGCCAAAGACTAATCTGATCACCTAGCAATTTTAAGTAACTCAAGTCATTTAAGTCCTTCAGTTTTAAACTTTGTATGTTTCATTTTGAGGTGCTGTGAATTTTACTTTCCCTTATTTTATGCTGCCTTGAGTTGTATGGTTTCGTGTTCTAAAATGTATTTCAGCCGCTACACACAAGCACACACACACACACATACTCGTTCACTGTAAATTGCCCAAAGACCTTTGTTGTAGAGTAGTGATTTTAAGTGGATAAGTAAACAAACTTTGATGTGGCTCTGTTAAAAATCACATTTGTGCCAGGATCTGGAAGAAATTTCATATACTCAGACAAGTCCAGGTTAGAGTATGGACAAATTACCTTTTTGGTCTGTGATACAAAAAGCCAGCATGAGCTGAAGTCCAAAAGGTAACTTTTTCAATCTCTGTTCAAAGAGTATTAGCACAGGGATTGACAAACTTCTTGCAGGATGACATTTGTTTCCTTTTTTACTAAACCATGAGATTCATTAAAAGAAGCCTGGTGCAAACGACAGAGGGACACAGAATCAAAAAAATTCTAAATTCAGAGGCTTTTTTTTTTTTTTTTTTTTGTGGGGACCAAACTATAGTAAGATCTAGGCAAAAAAAACACCCCAATATTGTTTACCCCAAAAATATACTTTTCAGAAGTCTAATTTCTGTGTGCAGGAAAGGCACTTTGTTGTGTTTATTGTTAAGCAACATCAAGTCAGAAGTCCTTGCTGATGTACTGCAAACTACCATTGCAAATACAAGTGGGATGGGAGCTGAGGAATGCCCCTATTTTCTGTCTCATGATTGAAGATAAAAGGGACCTCCTCTATGCGGTCTCGAACTGGTAGAATATTGTACAATCCTCTGGAGGCCTCCAGATTGTGGAAAGTTGCTCAATGGAGGTTTTTGCCTTTGATTTTAAGGCACGCAAAGTGACAAACTTCAGACCAGCCCGATTGTGTAATAGACACACTTCCTGCTGGTACAACTGAGGCTGGGGGTCAAACTAGACATGATGGTGAATGCATCTTTGCACTGAATTGTACATGCAGAGACCCAACACGGTGTTGATATTTGAATGTTGAACTAGGAGTCTGGAAGACCTGAACTAAAATCCCCACTCAGCCCTGGAAACCCACTGGGTAATCTTGAGCGAGTCATACTCTCTCAGCCTTAGTGAAGTACAATGGCAAACCCTAGCTGGATAAAACTCTATGTTAGGAGTGACTTGAAGGAACATAACTACTAGTAGTAGCGTGGGTACCTGGTGCATGTAGTTTTAAATGTACAAAATGGATCATCGATATGTATGTACAATATTTAGTGTACAAGAGGTAAAAGAGAGGAAATGCACCTGTCAGACCTTTGTTCAGTAACATCTCATCCCATTGTGTTTGATTCACTATTACTGCCTAAAACAAAGTAAACACAGAATTTTGTTAGCTCTCAAATGCTAGGTATTCCGATGACTTGTTGAATGGTTAAGAAAAAAGATAAGATTTATACCTGTAGCTGAACTTCTTTCTTCTTGCTTGCCATCTTATTTCATATAATTATACAAAAGTAAAAGATATTGGACTGAAACAATTGAGAAAAATACTGTTATTCCACTCTGAAATTTAGTTCAGTAGAAATTCTTGTTCACTTAAACCAGTAGAATGAACAAGCATAGATGTATACAGATGTATACAGTTCCCATAGACCAGAACTTTCCAAATTTTTCATGTTGGTGACACACTTTTTTCAACATGCATCATTTTGCAACACAGTAATTTAGTTTTACTAGCAAACCGGAGGTTTAAGAAATACAGACACATATATAAATTGTAATAACAAAATGTATGGGGACACAACATATCTCACGAAACCCTTTCATATATTTTTAAAAATATATGTTTTATTAATAATAATATACATTTCCAAGATTGTAGGCGTTACACTAATGTGTTGCAGCACACCATTTGGAAAGCCCTGCCATAGACAATAGAAGCAAACCAAATAAATTTGATAAATACATTTAAGGATAATTTTTAAAGCATTTTCAGTTTGTCAAAACTGAGTATAATCCTCTAGCAATGTGTTTTGCTCTTATATGTGTATATATATGAAAGACATACACAGAGATGTCTACGTGTGTAAGTAAATTGATAGGCAAATACATACACATTGTTCATAGTCAGAATTAATCTTCCTGGTTGAGACTTCTTTTTAAAAAGTTGCTTATGGATATAAGCAAGGACAGTCATTTTTAAAAGGGCACTAACTTTTAACAGTTGCCTTCCCCATCCTGGCGCCCTTCAGATATTTTGAACAACAAAATGTCCCATAAGACCCAACCACCATAGCCAATCAGGGAAGACTATAGACATAAGCATGTGGAGATTGGAGAAGACTGTGAGATTTTTCAGGTTCCTGAAATTAGCAACAGCAATATGATTTATATGTATAATGAGGGATATTATTTCTCCATCTTACATTAATCTACCATCTTTCTTTGGTCCTTGTCATTGCATACTGTAGAGAACAATGTCAATGTGAAAGATAAAGGATGGCCATTTCCACACTACCGTCTTATAGTGCTATTATTCCATTTTCAACATCCTATGGAATCCTGGGGTTTGCAGTTTAGAGAGGGGCCTTTAATAGCACTATAACAGTGTAGGGCAGAAATGGCTGATGTTGCATGGCTCTTTGCTGCAAATTCAAACTGAAAGTAAAACATTCACTGTGCTAATAGGCTGAATTCTTATTGTAACTATGTGACCACCTATAATATATAACAATAATTACAGCTCTCATCAGAGACCAACTAAGTATCCTAAGTTCCTCTATAGTATACTGGCCCCCATAGCACACTGTCACAATCCTTAATACAGGTACCTGAAAACATTTACTGGAATAAGTATATTTATACCAGCAGAGGGAGTTAGTAGCCTGGAGAAGATGAGTAGAAAAGAACTCATACTGAGAACTAAGAGAAACAATAGTGATTTCCTATGATACAACTCCACAAAAACATCAGATACATCTTTACCATTAAAAAAAAATCAATTAAAACTATGGATTAACCTTGTATTATGTTCTCAGATAAACCTACATTTGATAATCATATAGTAGTATCACAGTATGTTATATGAAGATGGGGAAAGTGGACAGGAGGAGGAAAAATACATCCAGGATGACTTAACACTGGGAAATCCTGCCAGACAGATGTGACCTTTGCCAGTATGATGGAGTGGCTAGAGTGACTGGGACTTGGCAGATCCAGGTTCATAACCCCCAGTGACCCAAGAAAGGGAATTTAGGCCAATCTCTCAGCCTGACTTCAGAGTGTTTGTAAGGACAAAGTGAGATACAAATGTAAATGTATTGGGCAAATACATGTTATCATGGAATCATTTTCTCATGTCACATGTTATCAAGGAAAGTAGCCAACAGGTTGTCCTCAATGGAGTAACATTTTGGGAAAATAGCCTGAACCAGTGCTTCTCAGGCTATCTGTTATGGAAGGCCAAGAATGTTTTCCCCAATGTGCCAGGAATCATCACTATATTTGTACAACTGTTTCTTTCTTTCCTGGAAAACTGCCAGGGAGTGATACTGGTCCAGGGTCTTGGAGTAGCACTGCTCCAAATGAGAAGACTCATCAGGCAAAGGGACTTGCCTTTCTTCTTCCACCTTCTCCATCATTAGACATATGTAATGATGATGTCATCTTACAAGTATCTGTGTACTACAAGGGTGGAAATCAAGTGATCCTCCAGCTGTTGCTGGACAGCAGCTCCCAGCATTCCTTCTCATTGCCATTAGCTATGCTGGGACATGCACTCCAAAACTGGAGGGCTGCATGATTCCCAGCATCAGACTTTACAGACAGCCTGCAGTTTGAGAAAGGCAAAAACCCCACAAGTCCTACGCAGAAGTTACAAAACTGAAAATGTGGTTGAAAGAATACCTACACAGAACCCACCATGATTTACCCCCATGGTTGTAGACTCTCTACAAACATAAACAGATATATTGTCCATGTTGGCCGAGGGATTCTGGGAGTTGCAGCCCGAAGATAACTTTTGCAATCTCTGATTTCAGAGGCACAGCACCCCAGCTCTTCTCTACTCCTCAATATTGATTTAACAACAACAAAACAAAGTGTAACATAGTGATGAAACAGGCCCTTAGTAAATTTCCTTGTCTCCCTGTGGACCTCTTCCTGGGAGCTGGGTATTGATGAATCAAACTCCTTCCCAACTCTGCACTATTACTGTGTATTTCTTAACGTTAACGATGAGGAATGCCACAACAGCAGGACTAAAATCTTGCACTAAGATCATTTCTGCAGTAGCCTGTTATAGTGCTATTCTTCCACTTTCAACATCCTATGGAATCCTGGGGTTTGCAGTTCAGGGAGGGGTCTTAGACTGCTATAGTGCTATTCTTCCACTTTCAACGTCCTATGGAATCCTTGGGTTTGCAGTTTTGGGAAGGGCTGGCTGGCCCCTCCCTAAACTGCAAACCCCAGGATTCCATAGGAGGTTGAAAGTGGAAGAATAGCACTGTAACAGGCTACTGTGGAAATAGCCTAAGAATAGGAACTCTTCCCTCCCCTGACTCGCAGCACTGTGCCTAGTGATGTATTAATTCAAACCCACAAATTCTTATTCTATTATTTCTATTGTTATATTTCTCTCCTGACTTTCTACTTGGGTTCAAAGTGGCAAACAACAATAATTAAGAACAAACTGAACAATAAAATCATCATTATTAAACGATTTAACCCATAAAACCAGTAAGGGCACATCACCTCATCAACAAGTTCGTAGTACTTATAGAAATCGTGTTAATTAATCCCCCATAACCACTTCCATAAGTGATGAGAACTGTGTGGAAGGAAGGAGACAGAGTGACTGATAGGGCAGCTGTTATCACAGTTGCTATGGTCACCAAAGAACATCAAGGTGGAAGAAGCCAACTGTAAAGAATGGCGAGGGAGGTAAATGTCTGATTTACATGAGGACATGAGGATTCTTGCCTTGTTCTGTTTGCTTGTTTAATTCTTTATTTTTAGACTTTAAATGTGCTTACAAATGGCAAGGCATGCAGCCCTCTTAATTGTACAGTCAGTTATCAGTCTTACACATCTTTCACCTTGCACGTTTCTCTCAAATCCAGACACTGTTCTTCACACCACACAATTATAGCACTGTATTTCTACTTTAACTGCCATGGCTGCGTCCTATGGAATCCTGGGATAGGTAGTCTGGTGGGGCACCAGAGCTCCATTGCTGAGAATTCTAAATAACCCTTTCTAAACTGCAAAGGTCCAGCATGGTAGTGGTTTGAGCATTGGATTGTGACTCTGGCCATTTCCACACTAGACTGTTATCGTGGTATTATTCTACTTTCAACATCCTATGGAATCCTGGAGTTTGTAGTTTAGGGAGGGGCCTCAAAAGCAAACTTCAGGATTTGATAGGATGTTGAAAGTGGAATAATATCACAATGCCAATCTAGTGCGGAAATGGCCTTTGTAGAACAAGGTTTGAATCCCCATTTGGTCATGGAAATCAACTGGATGACCCTGGGTAATACTCTGTCAGCCTTAGAGGAAGGCAAAGGCAAACACTTCTGAACAAATCTTGCCAAGAAAACCCCATGATAGGGTCAACTTAGGGTCACCATAAGTCAGAAACAACTTGAAGGCACACAAAAACAAAATATACAAATCCCCCAATTTTATAGGATGGAACCAGGGGAATTAAAGTGGAGCTGCAGTGTACATTTCTGCCTTGTGAAGTCTCCTTTCCAGTTAATATGTTGAAAGCTACTGTTCCAAAAGTTTGGCTAATTTACTGTTAGTCCATGCGTGGAAGTCAATAGCATGCAGGTCTATAGCAGAAAAGAAAATTAAGACCAGATTTCTGCAAAGTCACCTTCCTTTTTCTTACACCAGCCTATCATAAACAATAAATGAGTTGATTTTTCAGATAGCACAGCAGGCCAAGTTCTGCCAAGCCAGCCTCTTAATGAAAGACTACAAGGATTTCCAAAACTTTACAGTTTCTGTCTGGACAACTCCCAATAACCTATAGACAAGTTTGTATATATCTATACACACAGAATTACACATACATAACACACATTCATACAGGTTGAGCCTCCCTTAACCAGAAATCAAAAAAAAAGAAAACCTCCAAAAATGCCACCAACCACCTGCTTCGGCCTTCACAGCAGGGGCTGTGGGGCTCCTGACCATTTGTCTCTCAGATCCTCAACCTCTCTGTTTTTGCCACTACCCTCCTGCTTCCATCTTCAAGACAGAGACGGCAGTGCTCCTGCTAGTTTATCTCTCAGATCTGAGGAGCACCAGGGCCCCCACCTCAAAGGCAGAAGTGGGAGGCTGGCAGCAAAAGAGAGAGACTGAGCATCTGTGAAATGGCAGGAAGTGTGGGTTTGTGGATTCCTACCATTTCAGAGATCCTCAGTCTCTCTTCAGCCTCACATCTCATATACAAATAGCAAGCAAATGAGATGCAAAGCAATTCTGAAAAGTACTGCATTCCAAAATCCAGCAAATCAAAAATACGGAATGCTTCTAGACCTGAGCAATTTGGACAAGAAAGATTCAATCTGCGTGTGTGTGTGTGTTCATTGCCTGCAAGTTAGAAGGGAGAGAGCTGGAATCTGCCACTAAATAAACGAATGAATGAATAAACAAATAATACTTTTCTTCATGTCTCCATTAAAGGCTAAGACACAGGAATCAAAATGCATCTTCAGTTTTGCTTTCTCTCAAAATTGTGTCTTATTAAAGTGCTTCAAGTTCTTTTCATCCCATTCTTTTAAAAAATTCAGCCAAAACTGTCACCACTCTGCACAAACCAAATTTAATAGGTGCAGCTGCTCCTAAAATACAGACGACAACATTGTACTTTATTCATTTTTAAAACTGTATTTATCACAATATACAGTAATAACAAATCAACACAAGCAGCAAAGAAAACAAAAAAAGTAAAACGAAAGAGCCACACAATGTAGTCCTTGTCTGCCATGAAGCTATTAACAATGAGCAACTTATGAGAAAAAAGAGAGAAGGGTAGCAATACTAATTCAGTGTCAGCAGGCTGGGCCCAAGACATTTTGTTGCTGGAGGCAAAATACAAGATGGTACCTCTCTCCATTTCGTGTGCAGAAGCTGATGGACAGTCTGTTAAATCTTACATCAATACTTATCAGCACCTGAGGGCAGCTGATTCACTCAAAGGTTGCAGGACAGGCACACAGCTTTGTCTTCCAAGGAAGAGAAGGCCCAAAGACCGCAAGAGAAATTTAGGAGGTTATCACTCTTCATCATTGCCTGTTTAAGGCAATTGCCTAATTTTATCTGATGGTAGGGCCATACACATACTTGAACATACAGGATTCAAACCCAAATGTTTAAAAGTTAAGCACTCAAAACATGTTGTCTGAGTGGATAAGCCTGTCAGTCTCATGTTCTCCAACATGCAAATTAACATTTTAAGCTCAGTTTCTAATCATCTTTTTCATGATTACATTTGAGGATTTGGGTAAGTTCTTCTCAGAAAGAGAATTAGACAAAGTTTTATGCCATCACTGCTGTTCGCATGAATTGCTTTCCTAACATGTCTTTTAGAGAAGTTGCTTGTTTCCTTGGTCTTGTTCTTGACCAAGCTTAAGCTTCTTTCTTCACTGCTTCCTTCCTGAGCTAAACTACTTACAAAATCACACTGTTTGGGGAATCTCTACTTGTCCAAACCAGTAGAGGACAGAATCTACTTTTGCCTTTGATTTTTAATGTTATGGAATGAATTTTATTCCAGGAACACTTTGCATATAAAAATGCACCCAGCATGAATGCAGAAAAATGTTGTTGCCTTGGAGACTATATGGTGACCTTAAGAAAGAACAAAAGTGCTGTGTAAATAACAGCCTGGAGAATAATCAAAATCAAATGATCCTGCGGGGTTAAACTTAATGACTTTTCTGTTAGGAGAGACTGCCTGAGTGTGTGATTCAAGGATATTAAGACTGGCTTTTCCTCTGGGCTATTCAATCTGCCTGCATTCTCTCAGCTTTACAGAATTACTGAAGACTATTTCAGCATGATGCAGGATAGTTTGGGTCTCTGCCTGCAATAAATCATGGGTTAAATTTTCATTGAAGGATCTCCTCCTCACCCCTCACCGAGAAGCACAGTATTTTAAACATGGTAAAATGTGGATATTGGAAAAATGTGTGTCCAAGCAAAATTTTTGATGAGAAAGTGAAAGATATGTGTTGTTCCTTATTCAAAAAATGCAGCTGCATTTCAGAGAAACAAGAAGAGTAAAATCTAGTTCTGTCATTTAAGATCAAATAACTTTATTTCTTAGGCTTCTCTAGTTGTTTCACAATTGAGGAAGTTGGGTAAATGGCTCCATTCTCTGCTGTCGGGGCTTATGTGGAGTGGGGAGGTTACTGATGCTGGAATAACAGACTATGTGCAATAAGAAACTGTGCTGAAGCAGAGGTTGAAATATTATTAGAAGGGACTACAACTCAGAACCTGGCTACTTGATTCCAGGAACTGTAACCTAGTTGTAACATTTCAAGCTTCCATGGAGGCCAAATGGGACCTTCTGTACATGGAAACCAGACATATCACCAAACTTCAGTTAACCTTTTAACTTTCTGTGCTTTTACTTATGTATTTGTAAGTGCTTTTAACAGTTGCCCTTTTCTCACACCAACTCCAACCTGCAATGGCTACAGGATTGCCACAGGGATCATGACAATGGTTCTGCATGATGTTGTTGTGATCCTGTGACGATCCCATGGCGACTCATTGCAATCACAGATTAAATCATTGTCAGGTTTCTCCCAACAGTGGTGCATGATTGCGGAGTCCTCCCACCTCCCTCCTGCACTTACCTGTCATGCAGAATGGCAGGAAGCAAATGGCTGTGCTTCCTCCTCCAGCACAGCCTGGGAAACCACCAGGCTGCACTGCGGAAGGGAGGAACGGAGCCATCGCGCTTCCTCCCATCCAGCAGGCAGCCGGTGCGGAGAGGAGTGCAGCAGAAGTGATTCCCTCTCAGAAGAGGCTTTCCCTGGATCCCCGCATGATGGCTTTGGAACCAGGTAAGTTGCAGAAAGGGCTAGTATTTGTTTTAATTTGTGTAAAATACCTTTAGTCCCAGCTTTGAGGAAAATGCAGAAAGCAAACAAACAAACAAGCACATTCTGTTTGGACTGCCAGTTGTTACCTGTCCTCTTTTCAGTATATGGTCTAACTCTGAATACCCAACTCTTGCTGGCTGGAAAAGATAAGGCTTGGAAGATAGCAAAAACCTGTTGGTAAATTTATTGAGAAATATTAGTTATCACAGGATTGTTGGCATTCAAGCATCACTGTGTTCTGAGAGATTGAGTATTTGGCCATGACGTCCAGAAAGATAAAGGAGCTATATATAATAGGTACTTCTTTGGGTTAAGGTGGAGAAAATGTGGTCTGCCAAATGTTGCTAGATTCATATGAGTTCTAGCCAGAGTCATCAATAGTCATGGATGATGGTGGTTGATTATTTGCATCCGTTCCAATCTAGCTTTGGGAAAGCAGCCATCTTGATCAGCCTGGTGGATTATTAATACCATGGAATAGATGGGGAAATACAGCTCCTGAGATTCGTGGTTGGCCCTGGCTTGGGAGGTACAGGATTCTAGGGCTCCGGACATTTCTGGCAGGTAGTCTAAGAAGGCGATGCTTGTTGTAGTTCTGCACTAAGAGATTTGGCATACTGGATACAATAGGGTTCAGCCTCATATTTTCAATATCTGTCCTTGGGGTGGAGGATTTTTTCATCCACAGGACCGCATCAAATCTGAGCTAAAATAACAGAATCAGAAGGGACAACAAGGTCTATCTAGTTCAATCCACTTCCACACAGGAATACACTACTAAAGTCACTCTGAGAGATAGCCAACTTATCTTTGCTTTAACGCCTCCAAAGAAGCAGAGTCCTTCACTTTTCCAAGACAGTCTATTTTACTTCAAGCAGCTCTTACTATCAGGAATTCATTCCTAATGTTTAGGAAGAATCTCTCTTCTTGTAATCTGAATCCTTTGGTTTGTGTTCTGGTTGCTGGAGCAGCAGAAAACAATCTCATGCTATCTTCTACATCACATCCCTTCAAGTACTTAAAGATGGCTTTCATAGCACCCCCCTCCTCCCCTCCCCACACACACACCAGTTCCAAGCTAATCATGCCAAACTGCCTCAGCCATTCCTTCTAGGATTTGGTGTCCAGACATTTTACGTACTTATCACCCGCCCCTTCCAGCCTGTTAACATCCTTCTCAATCTGTGGTCCCCAGAACAGGACACAGTATTCCATATGGAATCTGACCAAAGTAAAGTTGAGTGGCACTAACACTTCCTTCAATCTGTGCAGGCCAGAAATGGAACAGGCCCTGACACGATTACTCTGATCCACTCTCACATGCACACACATGTCCACCATACTGAAAATGCCTCTCCATTCTGCTTTCAAAAGCCTCCACAGATGTGTGTGAGACTATAAAAATTTTTAAGGAGAGTCACCACTGAGAAGGGGAGAGTTGATGCTTCCCTCCCCAGCACTGGAAAGGGCAGAGGCATTTTCAGAGGCAGAAATGTCTTATCTTCTATCAGAGATTAAAAGGTGTTAAATATCATGGTCTTAGCAGAGCCTGGTGACTCCAGCATGCATGGGGTGGTGAATCCATTCTGTGTATTTGTCCAGACTTTTAACAAAACTATCCATAGTGCTGATCCTATTTGGGAAGAGGATTTGGATAGATCTCATAAGGTCTAGACTAAAACCCAAAATGAATTCTCTGCCTTGTGGATATCGTAGCCACCAGTTTCTACAGCATGGAGGAGACCAGAACTGGGGACATGACTCCCTCGCTCCAACCAAGGAAAGGGGGAGCAATGTGGATCTACAATATATCAATAGTACCTAGCTGTTTTCATCTTGCAAATGCCAGCAAATCTGTGGAGCTCTTGAACAGCTGCCTGGAAATGGTTTTGGAACAGATGAGAGTGACCAAGTTAACCTGAATTCACACAAAATGGAAATGCTGTGATAGGGTGACCAAAGACCTGGGTACAGAGCTTCTTTATCATCATTGTACAGAATTTTACATTCAGAGTGCAGGGGAAACATTTATGTCTGCTCATGTGAATGCTCATAATAAGTGTTACTGGTTGAAGGACCAAAACTATTTATTAGAAGCTCAAGGAGCAACTGAAAGTGATCAGATTACATTCAAAAAGTTAATTTGTGGGACTGAGCAAAGTTGCAAGAAGAAAACAAGAAGGGTACAAGTTTAACTAGATTTAAACTTGATGGAGTAGTCATGCCTGTGGGTTTTTTCCCCCTCTAATTTGTATGGTGTTAAATAGGCAGAGTCCATGTTCAGCAAAGGAGATGGATCTTATCTCTCTGCACTCACCCTGTACCTTTTTCTATAAATTTTTAGGAAAACATTGGTTGGAACTGAAGACCTGAGTTAGAGGTTCAGATGCCCCAAGTAAAAGATACTGTTTCTTAAATAATAAGAACAACAAGAACAAGAACAACAACAACAGCAATAGTAGTAGTAGCAATAATAGTAATGATGATAGTCATCATCATCATCACCATCATCATCAGTTAACAATATAACAGTTAAAAAACAGAACACCAATTAAGACAGTAGTTAAAATGCATATCATCTTAATAGAAAAAAATAATACCTAAAAACAGGCAAAACATATTTACAATTCATAGTTAAAATTCACAATTTAAAATGATCAGGATAGGTCTGCCAGAAGAGACTGATCTTTAATGCAGTTTTAAAGTATTCAGCTGTTGAATCTCTTCTGACAAGGCATTCCATAGTCTAGGGGTGGCTAAAGAAAAAGTCCTCTGGGTGACTATTGCCCATCTAGTCCTAGCCAGTTGAACTAAATGTCTCCTAGAGATTTGAGTGTGTGAGGTGGATTATATGGGAGGAGGCAATCCTGTAGGTAACCTGCACCCAAACCATATAGGGTGTTAAAGATAATAACCAACACTTTATTCTTTGCCTGGAAACTAATTGACAGCCAGTGGAGTGACCTTAATATTGGTGTAATATGTTCCTCCTAGGTATATCAGTAACCAGTCACTTCTAAACATGGCTTGAAGTTTCCAAACTTGGTACAGAGCCCAATGTACAGTGCACTGCCAAAGTCCATCCTTGAGGTTACCAGTGTGTGTATTACCATCTTTAGGTCCTCCATCTCTAGGAAGGGGCACAGCTAGTGTATCTGCTGAAGCGGATAGTAAGCAATCATTTCATCGCATCCATCTGGCTGGTCATTTGGAGCAACAGATCCAGAAGCACTCCCAGGCTGCAAACACTGTCTTTCAGAGGGAGTGTAACCCCATCCAGGACTCGTTGACACACTTCCAAACCCAGGTTAAGACCCTTGATAGTAAGCTCTTCTGTCTTGTCTGGATTCAGCAGCAGTTTGTTTTAACCTCATTTGGCCGATTACTTCTTCCAGGCATTCATTCAGAGGTAAGACACACTATCCTTAGCTGAAGCTGTTTTTGAAGGTATATATCTGGGTGACATCAGTATACTGACAACATCCTGCTCCATGCCTCTAGATCAGTGGTTCTCAACCTGTGGGTCCCCAGATGTTCGTGGACTTCAACTCCCAGAAGCCCCAGCCACTATGGTCAATGCTCAGGGCTTCTGGGAGCTGAAGTCCACGAACATCTGGAGACCCACAGGTTGAGAACCACTGCTCTAGATGATCTCTCCAAACAGTTTCATGTAGATGTCGATTAGCACTGGGCATAGAATGACACTTTGTGGTATGCCATATAGCAGCTCCTTTTTTGAGGAGCAGCCATCCCCAAACACCACTATCTAGAATCCTAAAAAATAGGACCAAAACCAATGAAGCACAGTACCTCCAATTCCCAGACCTCCTAGGCGTTCCAGAAGGACACCATGGTTGATAGCACTGAATGCCAGTGAGAGGTCCAAAAGCACCAACAGGGATACACTTCCCCTGTCAATGCTCAGGTGAAGATCATCCACTAAGGCAACCATAGTGGTCATATCCTGTTCTGAATCTAGTTTGAATTGGGTCTAGCTAACTTGTGTCATCCAATTCTTCCTGGAGTTGGGAAGCAACTGTCCTCTCAATCTCTCTGCCCCCAAAATGGAAGATTTGATACTGGTCTATAGTTGTTTAAGTCCTGAGGATTCAAAGAAGGCTTTTTAAGCAGTGAGTGTAGCACCACTTCTTTTAAACAAGATGGAAAACTTCCTTCCCTGACAGATGCATTCATAACACACTGTAAGATCTAAGTGCATCTCCTTCCTGTATTGTTTTACTGACAATATAAGGGGCCTTTTCACATTATACATTTATAGTATTATGATTCCATTTTAATTGCTAGGGTTGCATTCTATGGAATCCAGGGGCTTGTAGTCTGGGGAGGCGCTAAAACTCTTTGGCTGAGAATCCTAAACACCTCCCCTTAAAATGCAAATCCCAGGATTTGATAGGAAGTTGCCATTGTGTTTTAGTGGAATAATAGCGCTATTATGGGTATTGTGAAAAGGCCCAAGGATTAAAGACTGAGTCATGCCTGTTCTTTATACTTGGCCTATCCCATTTGGAAGCTCTGTACTGATATCTAGTTATAGCAGCTGATGTCTCAGAATGTCATACACCCCAGTGGTCCCAATTTGGCAGGGACAGTCTCAATTTATCCTTTGTTGTGACATTTTTCAGCCAACTTGAAAATGTATCTCTCTCCTCCCCTCTGTTTTCCTCTTTGTTTTCAATTGCTGCAAAATGAGTTCCAAATGCAAAAGTAGTTTGTAATCAATTAACTCAGCAGGAGGGAGAGAAGGAGGTGGAATCTTGCCCTTCCCGGTAGGCTGAGAGAAAAACAGTCTGCTACAATCTCTGTTGCCTTATGCGTTCTTCATTAGTAATTGTTCCCATCTTGAACACACTTTGCCATTGCTTGGGCAAATGATCTGGTTTTCATCTATGAAATGCTGGGGAGTGTGGAATACTCATTGCTTTAGGTTTAAATGGGATTCTGAAGTTGAAGCTCCTACAGTCTTGGGGCCTTTTCACACTACATATTTACAGCACTTTGAATACATATCAACTGTTGTCATTCCTTCTTAGGATCTGCAGTTTAGGAGGGCTGTATAGAATTCTCAGCAGAGAGCTCCTCCACTGCCTCATCAAACTACAAACGCCCGGATTCCATAGAATATAACCATGGCAGCCAAAGTGGAATCATAGCACTATAACTGTAGTGTGAAAAGACCCCCTCAGTAGCTTATTGCTCTAAGCCCCAATAAATTTCTGTCCAAAAGGCCTGTAAGTGCTATTCAGAAGTCCTTATGCTTAAAATAAATAGGACAGAAATTCCATATAGAATCATTTTGAAGATCAAAGCCTTTTAATGTTTTTGTGTCGTTGTACTCCTTTTCCCTTTTCACTGACTTTATTATAGATAGATGTTTTCCTGTATATTTTTTCCTCTTAATATAGCAATAGTATGTAAATATGAAACAGTTGCTGGAATTGCTTATCATCAGGCAAGTCAGTTTTTGGGATGTTTGGTCCTCTAGATGTGTGACAACTCCAGGAACCCTAGCCAGCAGATCTTATTGTGAGGGATGACAGGATTTGCAGTTCAACATCTGGAAATACTACAATTTCCCATCCCCCTAATCCTAAGGATGTAGTCAGACATACTGTTGAAGTTCTCTACTGTTTATCTCAGAGTATATATATATATATATATGCATATTCTCAGAGGTGGACATATATAAACACATACAAAATAGTATTTATATTGTCTAAATGTTGGTTCTGAAAAACTCTTCTCTGTCCAGCAGACCTTGTTGGTCTATGGGAGCTTTTCTTAACATAAGTACACAAAGACTCAACAGCAGGAAAGTGCAAAGATTTTTTGCCTCAAGATTTTCCTTCCACCGGTCACAAAGAAAAACAAATCAAGGCAACTGATCGCGGTTATGCTTAAACAGATTTCGTTGTATATAGCCAAGTGAAAATACTGTTTGTCATTCACATGCTGAATATAATAAATCCGAAAAAAGTGATGAGGAAGGAAGCAAAAAATTATGACTGAGACAAAAAAAAGGCTTTTCAACTGGGCCCGAAACTCTTGATGGGGCCAAATGGATCCTGACAGCTTTTTCACCACTCCTACAAGCATGAAAACTTGCAGGCCTAAAAGGACACACGTTATAATAACCATTATGCTGATTAAGATGTAGTTCACCACTTTTACTGCATTGACCTTGAACTCCTGGTGAAAGGTAAAACATCTTTTGCTGCCATATTCCCCCATTTGCCCATACCAAATACACATTATGGGCACTACTGTAACAAAAGTGAGAATCCACACAGCTGTGCTCATAGCGACAGCATGCAAATTTCTGTAGAATTCCACCTTATCCTTCCACTGAAAGAAAATAAGACTCCTGATTAACAAGATAATCACATAGAACAAAAAGGTAAGATACATGTGCAAATGTACCATTATGCTCACAAGTCTGCAAAAGAATGGTCCAAAGATCCAGCTGTCCATGGCGTAGTAATACAGACGAAATGGCACAGTCACCAGGAAGAGACTGTGGATCACCACCAAGTTTATCATTGCAGTTGTGGTCACTGATAATGTATTCATTTTCACCAGCAAAAATGACATTCTGATGGCTCCACACACACCGCCAATAAACACTGCTGTGTATGTTGTGATCAAGACAGGATTCCAAACAATGTGATAATCTGTTCCTGGAGATTGGGTTGAATTTACATTAAAAAGAGTTCCATTATTTGCAGCCATGGTTCTAGAATTTCCTTTTGGCATGCCCTAGGAGAAACAGAAATAAATAAATAAATAAATTCCATTTATATTTCAAAGCATGCTTTAAAAATATAAGAAAACAAATGTATGGATAGTATTCTGGAAGGCCAAAAAAGTGACTAAATATAGTTAACTCTGCTCTGTATGTAGCTGTACATGAAAATAATCAGAACTAAACACTGCTGTGGCTAAAGTACAAAAGAATTATTTTAGTTTACCTGGATTGCCACACTGTTTGGTTCTTGCTGACTTCCAGAAAGCAACCTTCTCCTGTGGTCTGAATGAGCCAAAGATCCCCATGTTGCTTTCAATTTTACTCTTTCAATCTGGGATCAGTCTGTGATACAAAGCACGTACGTTCTATAGGTTCAAACATTAAAGCTATCTAAATCCTAGTTTTGTATAGTATGTGCATACTTAACTTTCTTTTCTAGGAATAATTATATTCCTAGATTATATCATCAGTAATCTAACTGCTGTTGAAGGTGGCCACACCTAATACAGACTTAGGCCATCTTTACAGCACAGTCACCTTAGAGATATGATGGTAAACATGACGTTGCCAATCAGATCAGATTTTTCCTGTTTAAAAAAATAGCAGGTATGGAAAGGGAGTGATTTTCATCAGAACTCTAGGCCACAAGAACCGGAGGGTGAGGGAAGGAACTTAGAAACTAGAAGGTGTGCAATAAAAAAAAAAATAACACAACCAGGGAAATATTTGAGGAACAATATTGATAATGATGGTAGCACTCAAAATATTGTCACTGCTACACAGCCAGTCCTAAAGATGCTAACTTTGAGGTATGTTTCAGTGACTTCAAGGAGATGTACTCATAGTTAAGTTTATTCTTATTAATTTATTATTTATTATTTTACTATTTATTTTGATTAAGTTAAGTGTGCATAGGATTGCACTTGTAGTTTTGGAAACTGCAAACACTTGATTAGGTACAAATCTGAAGTGACAAGTTCATTACTACTTCTCTGGCATCTCTTCTAGTTTGCTTATTTTTACTGGAAGTTCTGAAAAAAGGGTTTTAGTCTTGTCATAGATTCTCATCCTTTCTTTGCGGTCTTTACCTATGCATCTTTTATGGTGGGTAATCATAGCTTCCTCATCAAGGAACTAAACAAGATCTTGAAGTGTAAAGATACCAAAGCAAGGACTGTCCATGTCATCATTTCTATGTATGGTTATGATAGCTGGACAGTGAAAAAGGCTGATAGGAAGAAAATAAGAAACAGTAAGATTGGCCAGAGCCCTTTGAGCATACAATACCTCTTGTAAGATAGATACTTTAGAATACTTCAAGGTATGACTTTTAAAAAAGAAGTGAGATGAGACAGGGAAATTTTCTTTCTCTTAAGTTTCATAACAGAATTTCAGAGCCACAAACAACGTTTTTAAAATATACTTTGTATACTTCAATGCAGTTTTCATCTGAAAATCTTAGCAGCTTGTCACCTCACACTTAAATCCTCCAACAACTATCCTGAGGACATTAACAAAACCTATTGCATATAATGCTCGCAGATATTTGAGAGGGGAAGCATGCTGCATTGCCCAAGAGGCCAAGGATGTGGTTATCAAGGGCTTACAGTACTGCAGTGCAGGGACTTTTTAATCAACATGGATGATGACAGCATCTCTCACTCTCATCAGCTTTCCCAGGGACCTTCTGGACTTAGGCCCTTTTCACACCTTACCTTCATCCGGCGCAGTCTCATGGGGATCACACGAGCAGCCTCTTCCATGAGGCTCTCGTGTCCCTGCTGCTTCTGCTCCGCAGGAACTGCTGGCCAGCTGGCAGGCAGTATGAGGGCTCCACTTCTTCCTCCCGCAGCACAGCCGGGTATTTTCCCAAGCTGTGCTGGGGGAGAAAGTGCAAGGGCCACGGCTCCGGAGCTCCGCATGGATGGTAAGTGCGCATGGGGCCCCAGAGTGATGCTTGATCGCGCACCATTTTTGGCTAAAAGCCAAAGTGACATAGTGTGCTATTGGTGCCTGCTGGCCCCGGCAGTGTCATGCGATTGCAAGGACATTATCTGAAATGCTCCTCATAATCGCACGACACTCTGGAGGCCCTTTCACATGAGAAATGCCATGCAAAAAGGGCTTAGTCCAAATCCTCAAAGTAGGTGGGAAGAAGGACTGAATTTTGCCAGCAATAATGTATGTTTTGAACTAGCCCTGTTATAATGCTAAATATTTGGGACTGGTTTGGTCTTGAATGGATAATTAAAACCCATAAGCTTTGCTAAAGATCTGCTCCTGGGGGGATTGAAGGGGCTAAGAAAAACCTTATTAGCTTTGAGATGAAGTGTTTCTTACTGATGCTGGGAAAATAACTCTAGGAAAGTCTTGAGCTGATGGTCTTATGCAGTTGTGTAGGGACAGGGGGGTGGTTCACCCCAGGCAGCAATGTTTTTGGGGCATCCCGGCCCATAGCCACACCCCCACACATCATGGCCATGCCCCCACACATAGTGGCCATGCCCCCTGCACTGTAGCCACGCCCCCTGCCACCTCCTTTCCACATACTGCAAGTTCCACCACTGGTCTTATAGTGTTTGGGGAGATGTTCTCCTCCTCTATCACCTGTTCTGCAAACTAAGGTCGCTCTAGCCAAAGTACAACAAGCTAACCCACTATATTACAAATTTTCAGATAAGTAATCTGTTTATCTAATAAATGACTGGCAATTTATCCTAAGAGATAGGGTATTATGCTTACTTAGAGATGAGGAAACAGGGGTGCGGGGATGCTGAAAGAACTGGGGAACAGAACAATTTTTCAAGTCCATGCCTCAGAATGTAAACTTAATGAGATGTGCTCCCCCCCTTTTTGTCCTGGTTCCTCACATCTATATGGCTCTCGTTGGTGTACTTGTGTTACTCTGTAAATTGGGGGTCCCGGGAGGGGCGCCCAAATAACCAAACAACAACAAGCAAAGATGGGGAAATTAGCTGGAGCACTCTCTTGGCTAACGAGAGGCAGGGCAACGCAGCGGGGTCTTTTATCCTATGTAGACTGGTTCAGGTCAGTGAGGAGTCAAACAAAAATAATAAAACACAAGCACACTCCTAACTAGAAAAGGAAAGAAAGAGAATTTGGGGAAGGGGCAATACGCCACCTGTCCGAAGTCCTGGAGACACCAATTGAAGAGGAGGAAACCCGGCATGGAGGCCGAGGGAAATCTGCTGGACCAGGCGGCAGCGAGGCGAGGAAAAAGTTCCGGCGGGAGCTTCAAGTGATTTCAGCAAGTGATTCAGCGAGAGTTCCAGTGGAGTTCGGCCAGGTCCAGCGAAGTCCACTGAACTACCAAAACTGGGGGAAATTTTATAGAGAAAAGAATGACCGCAGGCTAGTCTGGTCTCTGGTGAGAACAATAAGGTTTGGGCTGGAGACAAAGCTTCTGAAAGGTCAGAATTTACATTATTGAATTATATGCCGAATTGACAATAGTATGTCCGGTATGTAGATGCGGCTAGCTCGGCCGTTAAGTGTCTAGCTCGCCAGGGTGTTCTCTCAGGCAGAAAGTCCTTTTGTTTTTCCGTGGATTTGTAATTAAGGTGTTTGTTTCGGGAGGTCTCCCCCTGAAGCGGATCTGGCAATATCTGGTGTTTGATAGGAGCAACAAGTATCGTCCATGCCTAGCTTCGCGCTTGTTCGGCGGGGCCTCACAAACACTTGGTTGGTGGCAGAAGGCCGAATCATGATATCAAAATGATATCTTTGGTTCACCAAAGCCAGGCCAGATCACGGTGGTAACACTTGCATGTCCATGTGTGTACTGTACTGCAAGTATACTTTATAAGAACAGTGACTGCAAACCCAGATAATTTCTTCAGTGCTATCCATATGAATATCAGTGTTCAGTTCCAATTATAGACCAGTTACCAAAAGAGTGAGATTGGATAGGTATCTATGGACAATAAAAGATAAAGATAACTTAATGTAGGGCATATTTTATTTGACTGGATTTTATAACATAGTGGTCAATCTATCAAGGTATTCTGATTACCATTTAACTGCCCTGACTGCATCCTATTGAATTCTGAGGTTTGTAGTTTTGTGAGGCTCTAGGGCCCTCTGGCTGGAAATTCTCAGTACCACTCTCTAAACCGCAGACTTCAGGATTCCATAGGATAAAGCCACAGCAGGTGAAGTGGCAGTTACATAATATATATGTAAATTGCTGTATGCAATGTTGTGCCCAAGTCTATGCAAGCTTTGGGCTCAGGCAAACTCATTTTGGTGAGTAATACTGCAGTATATCTAGACCAGTGGTTCTCAACCTGTGGGTCCCCAGATGTTTGTGGACTTCAGCTCCCAGAAGCCCCGCCACTATGGTCAGTGCTTCTGGGAGCTGAAGTCCAAAAACATCTAGGGACCCACAGGTTAAGAACCACTGATCTAGACCTATTGGATCAGAAATCTTGATGTCTCTTGTGCCATAGAAATGTATGTCTTTGGAGTGTGTTTGTTTTTGCCTAAAAGCAAATAGTTTTTCTCAAAATCCACTTCCTTCCAGTTATGACTGTTGAAACTGAAAGGGAATGTGAAATCATTTCCATATGGATATTCTCTTACCTTTGTTGTCATTGTGTGCTTTCAAGTCGTTTCTGACTTATGGTGACTTTAAGGCAAACCTATCATAGTGTTTTCTGAGGCTGAGAGTGTGTGACACACCCACAGTCACCCAATGGGTGTCCATGTCTAAGCAGGGAATCAAACCCTGGTCTCCAGGGTCACAGTCAAATGCTCAAACCACTACACCACGCTAGCTCTCTCTCTTGCCTTAGGTCATCTTTTTGTTTTTTATGGGTTCCTATTATGTGTTACAGTCTGATGGGAACAACTGATTTTTTTAAAAAATGGGCCAGATTATTTTATTTTTATGGCTACTGCCTAGAAACCTAGAATGTGGGTACATGTTTATAAGTGACTAGAAATACTCTAAAATCTATAAATTGACAAATTATTCTGGAAGAAGCGCAAGAGCATAAAAGAAGGGAGAAAGGAGTCTAAGGCCATCTCCTCACGAGACTGTCATAGCGCTATTATCCCACTTTCAAAATCCTATGGAATCCTGGGGTTTGCAGTTTCATGAGGGGCCTCTCTGGCCCCTCCCTAAACTGCAAACCCCAGGATTTCATAGGATGTTGAAAGTGGGATAAGAGCGCTATAACAGTCTCGTGCAGCAATGGTCTAAGAAAGAGGGAAATATATAGTCAAAAATAATTATGGCTCATCTCAACAATCTTTTTTTGCAGGATTACCACTTATCAAGCAACCCTACAAAAATTTTCATCAACATTGGTAGAAGCATCCGTGCACAACCAGCACTCCTAATGTGTAACTGTACCTTTGCCTCACACTTTAGTCCTCCAGGTGTTTTAGACTTTATCTCCCAGAAGCCCTAGTTTGTCCAATGGTCAGGGATTCTGTGAACTGAAATCCAAATCTTCTGAAGGACAAAAGTATGGAAAACATTGCTCAGAAAGGTTTGAGAGCCACTGATTTGAAGTATACAGCTCAGATGTAGCCCACATTCACAACAAAGATGTGTCATTTTAAAATGTACAAAAAAACCAGCATTAGCCCAAAATCTAATGTGGTATACATAACACCATTGTTTGTAATATATTACCTCCAAGCTTTGGAATTGCAGTGTGGTAGGAGAAAAGAGGAGTGTTAGCTGTGTGTTTTAGAAATGAAGATACACTCATGGCTGTGCAAAGGTGCTTCACATAAAATAATTAAGTCTGGGATCTATGGTTGGCTAGCTGATTTATTGCTCACATTGTACTCCATTTAATGGGATATACAGGCACTGTCTTAAAACTCAGTCCTAATGAATACCTGGCTATTGTTAGCTGTACAAATTCCTGACCTATATGACATTACACTTTGGTCACTCTTTCACCAAAAGCTATTTGTGAACAACTCTTTAAACAAAGTACAGGGAATGAGGAGTTACAGTTTTCCAATCTGGATTCTTTTTAGAAACAAGTGGAACTACTCAACAAAATGTTGCTGTGTAGCCTACTAAAAAAAAATTTCTTCTTTCAAGGGCCCAGATATCCATTCCTTCCATGCAAGGCAGTTGCTCCAACCCTAGTTTATATTCCTTTTCTTTTCCAAATTATCATGTACATTCTGTAGCTACTCAGCGTACTGGGCTAATTTTGTGGAATGGGAGTGCCCCTTTTGGTTTTCAAAAATTTAAAGTTCTTGCAGATCTCAGGGTTCTCTGAACACAACGATACCTCCCTTTTATTTTGCAGCAACTCCATTTGGGGCAAACGTCCTGTCAGCACCAAGCACTTCAGTTTGCTTTTTGAAGGTGATGGAAGGAAACAGTATATAATTATTTAGCAATTGCTGTGTACTGTATTATTAATCTCTTTTTTTTCTCCATATTCAATAATCTTCCCTAATTCTGAAGAGTTTAGGAATATATAAAACAAGCACTACAAAAATTAAACAGCTTCACAAGCAGCAAATTGTAAGACATGCCAGTGTGGTATGAATCCTATCAAATATTTATGCTAGATTTTTTGAAATAATAGGATACGTTGAGCTAAGTTCCTTGATTTTACATTTCCTATATTGTCATGCCAATTACAAGGAACTCGCTTAAAAAAAACTTTGATAATAATATGCATAAGCCAAATGACCATGTATGTAGATTGTAAGAATATAGTTGTCTCCATACTCCTTTAAGGAAAGAATTCATAATTCTCCCATATCATTACTGCATGTCAACTGCAGAAAGGTTAGCAATATACCACAATCAATCAGTATTTGGGGATTAAGCAAAAAAGAAAATTCTACACATAGTTCCCACTAGCTAATCATTCCAGAGTTTAGATAAGTTTTTTGTTTTTTTTACTAAAACTTCATAATCTCCAGCTGGAGTAAACACACTGACTGATGGGAGTTATAGTCTACAAAACTAACTTTCCAAAGCTCTGATGCATCCAAGGGGCAGATTTCTTGGAAATATATTTTGCAAATTTTTGCAAAGCGTAGCTAGAGCTTTTGCCACCTGGGATGAACCGCCCCCCTCCCTAACTATGCCACTTTGTCTGCCGTCCATTTCATAGCCTCCAAGCCAGCATGGGGCAGGGAGTTCTATAATTGTGCATTGTGAAAAAGGATTTCCAGTGGTCTTGCCTCTCCTGCATGTCTAAGAGGTAAACTCAGCCCACTTTTCAACAACCATCCTTCTCCCACATCACCAAAGAGGCTTCCACCCCCTTTTTTCTAGTCCTCCTAAATCCCTCCAAATCTTTTCCTCCACTGGGGGGGGGGATCGGGGAATAAGGGATGCAGGGGGAGAATTCACTGGGAAAAGACTTCCCCTCACCAAATTGGAACATTAAAAGAGAAAAGTCGCAAGGAAGGCAGGGCAATGCAGCAGTGGCGAGCTCACCTCCCCACGCCGTAATCCACAATGTCGCTGGGCTGACAGCAGAGGGAGACCCAGGCTGGCCTCCTCAGCCTCTCCTCTGCCCCATTCCCCTCCTGCCCCATGACAGCCGGGGAAGTCCCTCTGGCAGCAGCATCCCCCAAAAAATGCTACCCAAGGTGAACCGCCTCCCCTCCAGCTACACCACTGGTTCTGTAATAAAATCAGGTATGTACATGTCTGATGTGTATGTAGTTGCTTATGGAAAGGAGACTCTCACAGAGCATAATTCAACTGCAAAGACCTTCCAACCATGCATTTGTAGAGAAATGAAACAAATCTAAATATTCATAACTTAAATAGCTGTTTGGCTCCCACTTAAAATGAACAGTACTTGCAGCAACAGTTGTGCCAGCTGCAAAAGATTTGTCATCGTGATACCTTGAAACAACCGTATGAAACTGTTAAATTTTGTAAAGGGAACTCACATCTAAGGAAACTGCATGAAACCAACCTGTTCAGACTGCCATATAGTGTCAACGCAATCCTCATCATCCCTTAAAGACCACTGTAGCATGAATAGGCTAAATTTAATATGTTGTTTTTTGATTGTTCAGAAAGCTGTTGCACTTTTTTTAAAAAAGAAAAGACAAGTGGAACCCATCATATTCTCATTATAGAAATCTCATCATATTCTCATTATAGAAATGTCCGGCCAAATGCCAGCAGATCGTACACCTTACACATATGATCTCACAAGCCAGCATGCTTTTCGCAAGTTGACCACACAAACTGTCATCATGCTATTTGTAGTTGTGGTTTCCTTTTTACACGAAGAGTATCTACAAGCAGCTGAAAATGTTCAACAATTTGAAGTATTGAAACCATGAAGTGATTTTGATAAGATAGCATTGTTGGGCTGGATAGTGACTTAGTCAGAGAGTAGACCTGTGGAACTAATGGGACTTAAAAACAACAAAGAACCTTGTAGCACCTTTAAGAGTTTGAAAACTTATGCCACAATAACATTGATTAGTCTATAAGCTTCCACAAATCTTTTTATTGCTTCGCAAGGAGAGTTTGTTGTTCTTTTTACCATAACAAAAGCTAACCGCCCCAACCCCTTGTAAATTATTACAATGGGACTTCAGTTAGTCATGCCTTACTTAAGCCCCACTGATTTCCATGAGTCTACTGTAAGTATGGCTACCTCTGGGATATACCAATCGGAAATATGTTTTAATATTCACTTCCCAAATCCTTCACAGAGGGCATATTGTAGTGCAGAGTCATCTTACCCATTTGAGGTGTGAAAAATTGTGAAATATATATTGAAGGGGGGGAGAGAGAGAGAAATGACAAATTGCCAAATACCCTAGCAGGTTTTGTTCCCAGTTTGCTCATTTAATATATGCTGTATGTATCAGATCTTTCTGTAGATTCAGGTAATGACACTTTAGCCTTTTCATGGATTTGCCTTATCATAGGATGGATAAAGTCCATAGGTGGCTGGGCAGGCAGGCAGAACTGCAAACAATCCCACGTCTAGCATTCTTCAACCCACAGTCTCCTTTTCAAGCCTTTGAACATTCAGTGTAAAAACAGGAAGAGGGTTTCAAAGCACGTTTGGCTTGTATATATTTGGAATTCTCTGCATGGTTGAGAACTCCTGATAAGGCTGGATTTTCAACTGTGTATCGGTTTCTGTGTAAAACCATGCAAAGGTCAGAGGAGGATGGATCCAGACACACAGAGGTGTCATGGATGAGGCCTGTGTACACAGATCCACCCCTACCCAGTCATAGCACCTTATTATTATAACCTTACAATTCTTACTAGTTAATTACTCTTTTTTTAGAAAAAGAAAAACTGCTTTTTCTTTTCATCTCCTTTAAATGAATGGGCTACCACTAACATTTTAAAATGTGATCTAGCTTACTGTGACTACTCATAACTGCGAGGAGATTTTTCTTGCCAAGAGAAAGAATGCACTGCGAGTCGAAAATCTTCCGTTCACTCAAGGATCTGTTCAATGGATTTAGGAAAGCCATTGTTTCTCAGCCTAAGCCACCTGTGAGAAATACAAGAATAAAAGTATTTACTTACCTTACAAGGTGGTTATAAGGATTACTTTCCCCATAGCTCAAAGAAAGGGCTGAAACGGAGTACGTAGTTTGCTTAAGTCCACTTAGACCACTGGTGGCTGAAGAAACATTTGTATCAGTGTTTATCAGCTTATCTTTTTAGCTATAACATACTGCTCCTGCTGCTACTATATCTGCTCATAACTTGGAAATGCTACAACTCCTAGAATTCCCCACTCAATATGGCCAGTTCTGGCTGGAGAATTGTCAGCATTGAAGTGCAAAAAGGACATTTATAAGTTACATACCTACTAATGCTACAAATTTATCAAGCGCCTTCAGAAATTTTACAACACAGAGTGAAAATCAGCAGCCCAAACACTTAATTACCATTATTTCATAGAAACATGACAGCTCTTAAGCTAGAAAGTAAACAATGAGGTTTTAGACTTAGTCAAATGGATAGATAGTAAGTGGATATTTGGTTTTTGAATATAAGCAGCAGAATTATAATTTCAAAGATGTATGAGAAATCATACAATAACATTTAATCTAACTCTTTTGTTTTCTTCTTCACTTTCTATATAACTCAAAACCCTAACTGCAGTCTGGAAAAATGTGTTTAACAGGTTTAATAAAGTGTTGCTTGCTACTTATTCCAACTCTTGTATACTTCTAAAGCTATTTGTCCCAACGCTTCTTTTCTGAAAGGAACATTAAGCTCTTGCAAATGCCAATTTATCAGCTTTTTAAAATATTGGACAAGAAAAACTATAGTATCAATGCTAAACATATTTTAACATTCTTACCTTGTGTTCATAATTCTGAAAACTAGGAAGGGAAAAATAAATCCAGCAACTGAACACTCAAAAGCTGTGAGCAAGTGCTTCTGTTATTCTTGAAACGTTGTAGGAACCACAAAACCACAAGGGAGTTACATCCTTGTTGTAACTCTAGTCTCATAGCCAGCTGATAAAAATGTCTCGCTGAATGTTCTGTGCTTGATTCTCAGCAAACTGAAAGTGGTAGAAATTGTTCATAACATGCTGGCATATTTTTAAAAAAAATCATGGGCACAAAGCCTGCCTTACAGTTAAGCACACGAGTGAGTTCTATCCTGATTCTGGATGTCACAAAAGGAGCAAATGCTACTACACAGACTGTTACCTCAACTTTCAGTTTTCATTTGGTGTTTCCCAGAATGATTTCCATCCTGTGGTGAACTTACAAGATACATAAGTGTTATTAATTTTACCAGTGCTTCTTTAGCTATCTGATGTTGGAGACCAGCAGTTTTGTTTCTTTCCATTATGGCAGAGACTAGTACCAATTTGTGTCCTTGGCTGCAATTGCTTCATCCCTCCCTACACCTTGCCTAAAACTCTCCAGGGACTAGGAGCTGATGGCTTATGGACTGGCACCGGTCCCTGGATGACCATTTTGATTAGCAATTAATTATATTACACAGTCCCTACATGTGCCTGTATGATTGGCTGGAATGATCTGAGATGCCTAGAAGATTCACCATCAATTTGGAGAGCCCCAACACAGTAGTAACAATCTCTGTGTAAATATTACTAGAAGATAATAAGGTTTTAGGCCTATTTACACTACACAATTATAGCATTATGATTCCACTTTAATTTCATGGTTCCATCCTATGGAATCCTGGCACTTTTGTTGTTGTGGTGTGCCTTCAAGTCTTTCTGACTTATGTTGACTGTAAGGACATAAGGGATTTTCTGGGACTGAGGTCACTGGAGGATGGGGGGACATTTAGAATTTCCTGCCAGAGAGCTCTAGTGCCTCCTCAGACTACAAACCCCATAAATATAGGACACAGCTATGGCAAGAAAGCCAATGCAATTCTCGGCTGCATCAATAGGAGTATGGTGTCTAGATCGAGGGAGGTACTGGTACCACTCTACTCTGCTTTGGTTAGACCTCATCTTGAATACTGTGTCCAGTTCTGGGCACCTCAATTCAAGAAGGACATGGTCAAGCTGGAGCAAGTCCAGAGAAGGGCGACCAAAATGGTGAGAGGCCTGGAAGACATGCCCTATGAGGATAGACTTAGAGAGCTGGGTATGTTTAGTCTGCAGAAGAGAAGGTTAAGAGGGGACATGATAGCTACGTTTAAATATTTGAAGGGATGCCATGTAGAGGAAGGAGAGGGCTTGTTTTCTGCTGCTGCAGAGTCCAGGACAAGGAGCAATGGATTCAAGTTGCAGGAAGGGAGATTCCACCTGAACCTCAGGAAGAACTTCCTGACAGTCAGGGCTGTCTGGCAGTGGAATATGCTGCCTCGGAGTGTAGTGGAGTCTCCTTCCTTGGAGGTTTTTAAGCAGAGGCTAGATGGCCATCTGTCGGGAATGCTTTGAGGGTGTTCCTGCATAGCAGGGGATTGGACTGGATAGCCCGTGTGGTCTCTTCCAACTCTACATTTCTATGATTCTATGATTCAGTTTGTAGTTTGGTTGCGTAGTGAAAAAGGGGACCCATGAAAAGCTCAGGGCTAGCTGTTAGCCTTTTCCACCCTTCCCAAAACCTCACGCCCACTGACACCAATTCCCTTCTGCTCCAAAGCATGGTTATATTCAGGACTGGATAGAGACTTCGAACCTTTCTAGTGATGTGGATATAGGCCAGTGGGCATGGGGCCATTAGATACAATGAGGCCGAAGGGAAACAAGTGGCAGACAGGTGCTAGCAGGCACTCAGCCCACTGAAGAGAACCCCTGTCCGCTGGTGTTGCTGGTTTCCACGGCAGCATGCTAGTACCACATACAGGCAGCCCTAAGTCATTTTATTTTTGATTCCCTCCCCCTGAGTTCCTGAGAATACAAAATTAGTTTGTTGAATTCCTGAATATACAAAAGCCTTCCTCCATCATCTTCTAGTTGATATCAGCTCACTCACTTCACTCCTAAAGAGAATGACTAATATCTTGTTAGAAATCTATTGCAGCTAGATGCAGTATTGGGTTTGCTTGAAAAATTCCTCTTGCCATGTAAAAGCTTCTCTAGGTGGGCAGATTTTGAGGAGCAAGCTGAAAATCTGGTCTATTCAATGCTATGCATAGCTGTTATTTTCTCTCTGTCAGAGTCTGAAAGCCAATCACTCAGCATGAATTTATGGACCTGGCAGGATTTAGCCCTGAGCAAAAAATCAATATCCCCAGATATTCCAGTTGTGATAAAAGAGATTTCAATGCCTGACATAAAAGAATTAAAAAACAAAACAAGACCCTACACTGCTAGGAGTCTGGTAAGTGGTTGTCATGGTTTCTGAGTCTGGCATATGGAAAAGAACATTAAAAGAATTCAAATAATGACCTGAACTACACAATGGAATAGGAGAGATTTTATTTAAATCATACACAGCCTTGTGTTGAAAACATCAGTGCCAGTAGGCCTTATGTATTCCACAGGTAGGCATTATGGGGCACACTTCTTCCTTCCAGTGCTATGAGAGAAAGGACAAGAAATTCAGCATCCATCAAACAATTGCCTGTATTTTCTTCTGGAAATTAATTCTGCAGTTTTTATATGTATGGAGCCCATGATCAAAGCTGAAGTGATATATGGATAATGATGCCAGCCATTCCAAATTTGTATGCAGTGCTTCAGTCCAATTATTTCTTGTGTGTGTGTGTGTGTGTGCGTGTATGTATTTGGGAAGGAGGCTTCATATGTGCCACTGTGCAGAAAATAGTAATCTGTTGGGAGCTGTTTGACAGTGGAATATGCTGCCTCGAAGTGTGGTGGAGTCACTTTCTTTGGAGGTTCTTCAATAGAGGCTGGATGGCTATTTGCTGGCCGTGCTTTGAGTGTGTGTTCCTACATAGCAGGGAATTGGACTTGATGGCTATGGTGGTCTCTTCCAAGTCTATGATTCTGTGAAGGAATCCTCCAGTTTAGGGATGGGGGACATCATATATAATGTCAAACTGCCACTTTCAATGTCCTTCCCCATTAGTTATGCTGGATAGAATTCCAATAATTTTATCCAACAACATATGGAGAACAACACTGTAGGGCTGGCTTTGTGGCCAAAGGGTCTGTTCTTTTGGAAAGTATGTTTAAGATTTTTTTGAAAAAACAACAGCACGTTAATGAAAGCAGTTGACCATCAGCAGCTATCAGCTGGCAACTGCATAGCCAGATTACTTGGTTACATTAATGGTAAAAAGATAGTGCATTTCTATTTAAATTACAAGACTTATTTTTAAGATGTGTGTCAATACATAATTCCATACATATATTTGCATCTCTGTATTTAAATCAGCATATGCAAATCTGTGTCATCTGTTGCCCTTTTTTCTGGAGTTATATTACCCTCTTTTTTAAGCAATGCATAACTAGCTATTTCTGTATGTTTGCTTCCCTGCATGCATGAAGGGGTGGGGTTGGGGGTTGAAACAATCAATAATCACATAATACAGGCCTAAATCTGATTGTTCCGCACAACGCTCTTATAGCGTGATGATTCCACTTTCCACTTTCAACCTCCTATGGAATCCTGGGGTTTGCAGTTCCGGGAGGGGCCGGCTTGCCCCTCCCAGAACTGCAAACCCCAGGAATCCATAGGAGGTTGAAAGTGGAATCATCGCGCTATAAAAGTGTCATGTGGAAATGTTCTATTGCAACAAGAGTACACAGATTGAATCATTTGCTGCATGGTAAGTCAACCATTATGTAAATCTCCTTAATTCAGTGGGTCTACTCTGGTTGCAACTACCAGCTGGATTTAGGCCATAGAATCCCAGAGCAAATAAATCAGCCTAGTTCCTGAAAGCAAAGATCTGTCTGCCCTTCACGTTAATTAGCAGGGATCAAAGAAACATGTTAAAATCTTAAAAACCTGTCTTAGCTTATGTAATCTGCAACTTCTCTCTCCCTCCTTCTCTATTCCCCTCCCCCAGTCCCAATATGAGTCCTAATTCACACACTGGCAAGTATATAAACTATGCGAGCTACTGTAATTCTATGGAAGTACAGAAGAAAACAAGAACAGCGGAAATGGTTAGAGAGCTGAGGAAGTGGAGATGAGAGTAGCATGGAAGGTAGAAGAGTCTGTTCAACTTAATTTGTCAGAGAGGTTATAGCAGCAATCACAGGTAAAACCTACAAAGAATGTTAAAATAGGGTTTGGTTATTGGTTATTACAGAATCATAGAAATGTAGATTGGTTGGTTATTGCTGTTGTTGATTATTCTTATTGTTATTATTGCCATGTCATATTTTTTTCAAAAAGTTGTTTTTGTTTTTAAAAGATATCTTAATAAATAAAGATAAATACATAGTATGGTACTTACTGTACGAACTAAGAACTGGAGCCTTTTTCTTAACACATGGGTGAACAGTTGTGGTCCTTCGGATCTTTTTAGACTATAGTTCCCATAATTCTTACTACTGGTTCTGCTGGCTGGATCTGACAGGTGTTGTAAGTCAAAAACATCTGGAGGGCCAGAGTTGGCCACCCCTGTTTTAAGCAGAAAAAAAATACTACATAAAGAGAAAGTATTTGACTTTTGCTGTGGCATTGGAAGGAACATGAGAAGTCTCCTACTAATCTAATGCAGTATGGAAACAATTCGTTTCAGTAATAGCAGTACTTTTAAAAAATGAAATCTCACTAAATTTTTGCTAATATTATTTATACAGTTGTGATCTCATGCTACCTCACAAACAAGGCCAGTGCCTGAGATGCTCTGAAAGCAACTGCCTGAGGTAGACACAGTATGGTTCAGCACCTAGGATCAGAGAGCTGAGTGAGGACCTTTCTCTTTCACTGCATCTGGAAGAATTTTTTTTTCTTTTCTGGGTTGGTGTGTCCATTGCGGTATATGTACAGATATGATAGGTTCTGGTCTACAGAGCCTTGTAGACAAAGCTTCCAAGGTATGTAATTCCACAGGATTCTGTGGAATGGAAACATGGTTCATTATATGCTGTGGGTAGGACTGTAGATCAGTGGCAGAGCAGATACATTTCATACAAATCTTAACAGTGCATTCCCTCGCATCTCCTAGAAGGGCAAGGAGACACTCCTGTGTGAAACTCTGTAGAAGTGCTGCCAGCCATTATAGACCAGGGATATACAAATCTTTCAGCCTTCAGCTCCATGAATCACATTTAGGCCATTTCTGCACTAGACTGTTAGAGTGCTATTATTCCACTTCCAACATCCTGTGGAATTCTGGGGTTTGTAGTTTACTGAGGCCCTCTAAATGTTCCTCCCTAAACTTCAAACCCCAGGATTCCATAGGGTGTTGAAAGTAGAATAATAGCACTAAAACAGTGTACTGTGGAAATCACCTAAGTGTTCGCTGAGGTATGTTCATACATCCATAGCCCCCCATCTAGTATACAGGGTCAGGAAATCTTAAACTCCATCTACTTACCCGTTGAGATCTAGGGATTGCTGGGAATGTGAGAGGAGTTGGAAACTAGAGGTATGAAAGGATGGTATAACTTTAGAAATCCTGATCTAACCAAAACCAGTTTCTTCCATTTAGGCCACTTAGAATAAACCTATTAAAAGGAATTAGGCAGGCAGGCTGTGTTGGTCGGTTGATTGTTATCTGAAAAGTTAAGCTGGGTTACATATGCCAAGACTTTACAATATCCAGCAAATGGTCAAAATTGGATTTCCCAAGTGTCTGGAAACCTGATGAGGAGAATTGTACACAAGTGAAAATCTTGACAGTTGTTTCTGACTTATGACAACCCTTATACTTTTTCATATATTTGATACATATCTTGCAATCATCTGATCACAGCTTTGCTATTCTCCTAACAGTTTTGGTAATCTAAACCACAGTGGCCTTTTGCGGTGATGTAGACTTGAATCAACTGACCCAGACTCAAGTCAGACTTCAGTGACTTGACTAGGACTCGACTCGACGATAAATGATGCACTGATTTGATTTGACTTGAGATTTGTATATCTTTAGTGACTGACTTGCTGGCCTTCATTCAGTAACATAACACATTCATCCAAAAACCTTATAACTTTGAACAATGCTTCAATCTCTTTTGCCTACTGGTCACATGACAATCTGTCTCAAGCCCAAAGTGCGGGCACATTTCTCAGAGAGGAACAGCACATGGATTAGGCAATGGGCTTGAGGTGGGTTTGAGGTCTGCTCAGCAGCCCGTCCCTGCTGCTTATCAGAGGAAACTTCTAAAACTTTTCTTAAGAGCAGAAGACAAGACATGCCCCCACAGAGTGCAGGATGTATTTCTCAGAGGGGAACAGCAAATGTGGTAGGTAACAGGCTTGAAGAGGAAAGATCCTTCCTTATAAAGCTTTTGAAGCTTCAGTAATGGGGAGTAAGAAAGATCGTATTCCCCACTTCTGAAAAATCCTCCAGCTTCCAAAATGAGAAGTAAAAAGGATCCTATTCCCATGTCTGAAGCTGCAGATGGCAAAATCACAAATGTGGATGGCCGACTCTGCTTATATTGTTAAAACAGACTTTATTCTACTCTGTCCAGAAATTCTTGAATATAGGTTGAGATATAAGGTTGGCTCCCAGACTTAATTTGAAAATATCTTCAAGGATTTGAGACTTGACTTGAGACTTGAAGGTAGAGACTTGAGACTCAAGTTGAAACTTGGAGTAAAAGACTTAAATACATCAATGGCTTTTTAGGAGTCAAGGATCACATGAGTGCTAATTACCACTGCATAATGCATAACCGCTGTTACAGTGGAGACTAACATAAGGTGTATTTTCTGGAAGGGCATGTGTACTTGTCAAGGTTGATTCCTAAATGTAGCGCTAAACTTAGATATTGGTTCACATTCCTTCAAGAGTTCATTTTACCTTAATTGTTCATCTTAACTAAATTGCTTGTCTGTTCAAATAGAAATTACAGTAAACTTATCCAACTGAATTAATTAAAGCAAATTAGATGTATACTGCACCTATGTATGTTTTGACTGTCAATGCCAGCAACATGTGAAAATATATTTTTGTGACTTTTTTTTTTAAATCGCCACCTGCAGAGGCTGATCTTGTTCTATTTCTGCTGCTTTATAGAAAGATGATGGTTTCAGACCTCCTGTTGTCCACAGAAAGGCTCAGAACTGAGAAGAAGTTTCTTGGCAATATGATTATCAAACTTGTTGGGGAGAACCAGCAGCTCTTGAGAGAAAACAAGCATTTTAGAGAAGAGATCAGAAGGTAAGGGGTGTTTTAGAGAACAATTTATCTTAAATATTTCACATTAACTTCTATTTAGCTCCCTCTCCTGGAAATACATTAGAAAGCACTCTGGGTTCTATTTTGGAAAGATAAGAGCCAGGCTGAACAAAATGTGGCCTTCCAGATGTTGTTGGGTTACAGTTTCCAGCATTCTGCACCACTGGATAGGTTGGCTACTGTTGATTGTTTCTCTAACTGCCTTCCTATGCTCTTAGGAGCATGGGAAGCAGATGGAGTTCTCCTCTGCTGTGATAAGGATCCAAATAGTCAGTAGAGTTGATGAATGTCTTCACAGCATAAGATGAGGTCTTAGCTCAGTGACATGTGACACAGGTAAGTTGTCAGAGTGAAAACTGAAGAGTACACTTGTACCTTTAATTGTTTTGTATAACAGGGAATTTCAGCAGGAGACGTCAATTCTTTGCATGACAAGCAACACCTGCTGAAATCCCCACCTCTACACAACTGCTAGAAGCACAGGAGCTCTCTCCAGTTTTCATGCTGGCAACCCTAGACACAGCAGAGATATGGTAAGATCACCCAGCATTTTTTTTTTCATTAAAAGGATTTGCTTTGTGGGGATGGCTTGCACTGAGGGTATGGTATTAAGGGACAAGGGGTTAACAATTTTCCCTTGGCTGTGGTCCAGTCCCAAGAACTGTCTAAGGTTTATCTGTGAGTAATTAGTAGGATTTATTTCTGAATAGGCATACAAGGAGCTGGTGTGGTTTGAGGGTTGGTGTAGAACTTGGGTTTCAATCCCTGCTCACATGTGAAAAACCACTGGGTGTTCTTGGGCAAGTTGTGCTCTCTTAGACTGAGAGGAAGGCAATGGCAAAGCTCTTCTCAATAACCCCTGCAAGAAAACTCTATGAGTGTGATAGATGCTGCTGCTGTGATTGAGGAGCAACTGATGGTACCTGGGATTGAGCCAGTGAGTGGGATAGATGATGTTTCTGAGATCAAGGGGCAACTGACTGTGCCAAAGACTGAGCCAGTGAGTGAGCAAGTCAACCCGCAAACATCCCCCACACTGGAAGGTCAAACAGAGACACAGTTGCCCCTGCCAGGTCATGATGGAGTGGGAACCAGCAGTGCTGCAGAGGAGTGGCAGCCACCTGTGCCCATCAGCCCTCAATCACGAAGAAGGCTGAAATGGGCTGCTCAGAAGGAGGCTACATGGACTAGGTTGAGGAAACAATAACAAGCAGCACCTGCTCACTGTGGCTATTTAAGTCTGCCAGTGTGGCTGCTCTTTGCTTGCAGTAAATTACTAGCAAGCCCTCATGACCTTTGTGTCTCCTGCTCCCTGAAACCCTCCGGACGGATCTCTGCCTCCTGAACCTTTGGACTGGACCTTGACCTGGCTCAGCTTGTGTTTTCCTGATGTTTGGTATATTCGGACCTCTCCCTGAAAGTATTCCTGACCTCTCTTCTCCCTTGCTGGCTGCGGCTCAGCAGGGAGAGATTGCTGACAAAGATAGGGCCACCATAAGTTAGTCAATCTGAAGGCAGGTAACAAGAAGAAGAAGAGAAAGCTATACATAAGATTATACTGCAACAATGCTATTAGCTCTGGGGAGGGAAAATGTGGGGCAATTTAAGTAAGGGAGTTGCCTTGGGGAAGTGTTCACCTCCTCCCCCAGTGCATACTCTGTCCACACACCTTTTTAATGAAAGAATCACTGATCTCATTATATGTAATGTGGTCCTCAGCTGAGTTTTACTCCCACAGCTTCCACTAGAAAGAGAAAGAGAAGACATATAAAAAAATGAATTGGAATTGGCTTGCACAACAGAGATTTGAAGTAGTTTGGTCACAAGGAAAGTACAAGGCAAATGCCTACTATAATAATTATTTCGTGGATTTGTATTACAGTCCTCCCTCTACCTTTGTGGGTTTGACTTTCGCAAATTTGATTATTCACAAGGTGCACGCATGCCTTCTCCTCATTCTCCTCCTCCCATTCCCTTGTCTTTTGTGGGCACAGAGAAGGAAGACAAGCACACCCAGGCAGAAGGCAAAGGAATGGAGGGAGGCAAGCACACGCCTTTTCTGCCCTCAATGCTCCCCTCCCATTCCCTTGCCTTTTGCCCTATTGTGTAGAATGTGGACCAAGGCAAAAGGCAAGGGAATTGGGGGAGGCATGCGTGTTCATTCTTTCATTATGTGCGGTACTCCCCCCTCCCATTCTCTTGACTTTTGCCTGAGGCTCATGCACTAGGGTAAAAGGCAAGGGAATGAGAAGAGGGAGCCTCTGAATAGAATAGGAGGGGGAGCACATGAGGAATTATTTGTGATTTTTCCACTTTCACAAGGGTTCTGCACACACCCCAAATCCTTGCAAAAGTGGAGGGGCCACTGTATTAGTTTTGGAAACAATTATAACTAGCGCTGCATGGCTGTTGCAAAGGACCAGCCAGGTAAAGTGAAAAAGCATCCCATACCTGTTCAATTAAAGATCATGTCACTTTCTCATACCTGTTTAATTTAAGATCAGAATTAGTTTCCTCTTGTCTGCAGTAATTTCACCCTATTATATTATAGCCTGCAATACCCACAACAATATCCAAAAAGAATGCTGGAAGTGTTGGAAATGGAAGATGGCCAGAGGATTAGGAAACCAAAGGCAATCAAGCAACAACAGGAGGAGGTTAGAAAGAACATTTTGATTGCTCGAAGGCCACTTGAAATATTGCTGTTCTAGAAATGACTGAAAGCAGGAGATATAGTAAGCTATAGCACTCAAAATGATCATTCCTGGACCAGTGGAGCCCCCAGAGCCATTGGCTGATGGCTGTTGGAAAAATTCCTGCATCCTTTCTCCCCCTCATCTTGTTCTTCAAGCAAGTGGGCATAGCTAGCAAAGGGCTTCCTTTCTCTTTAGCATGCCAAAGCTCCACCATTTGCCTTTGTGTCATTTAATTGATCATAAATACCTTTGGTGTTCAGGTGATCAGATCATGTGACACAGGTTTGTTGCTTGGATCATCAGTCTTATAAAAGAAAGAGACACCTTTTCAGATCTCTCTCTTCTCCTCCATTTTTGCTTTCTCTTCCTCCTCTCCAACCATGCTTCGCATCTCCATCAGAGGATGGTGAATTAAGAACAAAGCTACTACTATTCATTAGCTAGTTAGGATGTAGACTCCCCAATGCATATGTCAATGTAGAAGCCATTGTAAACTTTTCTAAGTTTGTAAGCTGAAACTGCCTGCATTTGTTTTTGTTCCTTCGGTCAGTTTGAGATCAGAAAAGCCATACACCAATTTAGACATGCTTTTTCTGCTACTCTGCTAAAAAGAGGCTGAGTCATTAGTTTCAGCTTCTATAGCATTTCCCAACAGGGCTAACACCCTGGGAAACTCTAATTCCCAACACTGGTCCCTTGTGAGTTTCCAGAAAAGAAAGAAACAGTGGTATCCAACATGCACTTATATGGTGTGGGTCTCTGGACTATGATGCTGGTCTTTGGGGGAAAAAAATCATTGCTGGTTCCCTGAGAAGCACTGCATTAAGAGACTTGTAATAGTTGTGAAATACTTTGAGCAAAAGAAATTGGCTGGGGTGTATCTTAAAATATAGTGACCTCTTGAGGATGACATTATATTTTTACCAAACATTACTGGACAACTGACATCTAATTATTTTTCAGGAGTAGGTGATGCAGAGAAAGGGGCTTCCCAATGGTAGCCTGCCCCCAGTTTTTTGGGGGTGGTGATGATAATACAGGCATAATTCAGTGCCTATCATCCAGGTTTCTGTTGCTGTTGCCACCACAATCTGGCAGCAATTGAAGTGGCTTTCTATGATACAGAGGAGTGCTATAGTGCCATCCTGCACCATAAAGCTCTGCAGATTGGGCAGAACAACTTCTTCCTATCCAGAAAGAAAAAAAAAAATTAAGTAAGATCTTCATTCACCACAGCATCTCAATCAAGCTTTTCTGGTAAGATGCGAAATACTGGGGGTTCAGTTTGCAAAAATGGTCAAAGGCGGGCAAATGTTGCCCATGTGCTGGCTGTTGCCCAGTCCTGTCTAAAACGGCCAACATTTACTCATTCCATTCTGATACCTAACAACTTTATTTTCTGAGCTTGCTGCTCAGTCGAACAAATGTGTAAAACAGGATACAAAGACTTGCAGCCCTGTCAGAAAGTCACCATTTGGCAGCACTGTGCCTGCCGATGATGGAAGCTATTACAACATGATAACAGGCAGTGAAATAACATGGTGGCTAACATCAGCCTGCTAGTGGCATCCTGCCTAGTCCTACCTAGAGTGAACCAAATAAAATGAATGAAATTTATTCTTTTTTTCCTCTTGTCTTAAATTTTTGTTATTTAATAACACAATTCATATTCATATGTAACATATTGCACAGTTTTAGTGCCTGCTCTTTTTCCAAGGGAATGTCTTTATCTTTCCATTTTTTGACAGAAACCGATCTGGCTACGGTTACTGTGTGTAATAGCATTCTTCCATGTTCGTTTGTATTTATTCATTTATTCATTTATTTATTGCTTGCTCGCTTGTTTGTTTGTTTTGAGTATCTAGTCTTGCTAACATTTACAACAGTACAGTTCTGGACATATTGGAAATTCAACTCTTCATGTCTTTGTTATCAAAAGATGAATACCGTCAGAAATTCTCTTTCCTTTGTCACATTGCCACCCATGTAGTAACTGGTTCCTGTTTTTTCTTTTTATTACATTTCCAACATTCATCTTTTATAATTTTAAAAATATTAGCTAATTTTTACAGAGTAAGATGTTATCTGTGAAACATTTTATAATAGTTTTCTTTTAGGGTCGAACATCTAGTGAATTTTAAAATCTTATTCCACGCTTTCTCCCAAAATTCATCAAGTCATTTCCATTATCCTCTGTTCCTTCCATTTTTACATCTATTTTAAATCTTTCTCTCATTCGTCTATGTAGGAGCCATAGACAAATCTCAAATGGGATTTATTCTAATAAATCCCCCAACATATCTAACTTAAGAACAAGAGCAGTAGAATTTCTATATGAAGTTCTGAAATCACTAATTTAGTTAGCTATTTTAAAAATCATTTAAGTTACTAGATATTGTAACTATATAATATTTTAGCCGTAAGTGATGAGAAAACACGCTGGTATAGGATTTTTAACTGTTTTTCAGAAAATATTTTCAACAATGGAATTCTCATTTATTAAAATCATTGGTGGGGGAGGGATGGACAATAAGTAACAAAACTGCAATAAAATTGAGAAAAGTCTATATTAAGAAAAAAAATCAGATTGAGAAAGAGACAGGTAAGGGCTTAAGACAAAAACATAATAAGCATATCCCCAATAGAAAAGGAGAGGACAAAGCTAGAAACCACAGGAAAACCCTAAAGAAAAAACAGATCTGGAAATACTTGGGGCGAGGGGACTGGTATCTGAAAGTGGGGGGAAAATGTCATCCCCCAGATAAAATCTTTTTTGTCTTCTTTAGACTTGCTCTCTCTCTTTTTTCTCAAATGAAAAACAGCCACAGAAGCTTTCCCTGAAATTCTGCTCATTATTCATCTTGCACAGCACTATGTACAGCTAAAATACTTCTATATACTATTTGATATCTGAAGTCAACACATTCTGTTATTAACCTTGTCTTTGATTTCTCATTTTTAACACTCGGACAACTGACAAACTGGGCCAGTGCCATGCAGCCAAACTGACAATAAGAAGCTCCAGCAAATAATAAATGAACAGAATAAGAACTAGAACTAAAAATCCTATGCTTTAAGATTTGATAACTGTTGCAGCAGAAGAAAAATAGTTTCAACATTCTGCCTTATGACCACCAGGCAAATACTGAGCAAAAGCCAAAAATGAAGAACTAAAGTACAAATTGTACAAAATTGCATCTCTATCCGTATCTATTTGTTTCTCGATATATTATTTGATATGCAGAACTGTTAACTCTACCATTTTCTTGGGAAGTTGTGAGCCTAATTTATTAAAAAAAAATTTTTTTTTCCATGTTTAGGCCAGCTTGAACGTAATTAAAAAAAAATCTGTTCTCTGAATTTGATTAATAACTAGGTCAAAATACTTCATAGTTCCAGTTTTAACAGAGAACTCCCAACACAAGAGTCATCATTAGTAAAAGTTATAAGCTCTGTCTAGTTTTTGTATAAAATTCTTATTTGCTATTTATCAGGTAGGCTTGTTGGCTAGCACTTGCCTTATCAGTAAGCAGAATGAAGCCACTGTCTCAGGGCACCACCTATCGGGTGCAGATGGTTGGAGGCAAAGTGTTAGCTGGCAGAGCTGTTTGTGTCTTATGGTTTCCCTGCACTTCGTGTATTAGCCAGCTCCCCCAGGCACTGCCTCCTGATAGGGCCTCATTTTGATTAGATTCCATAGTCAGTCTGGTTGGGAGGGGCAGCATCTTGTCCTTCATCTCCTGCAGCAAAATATCTTAGGTCAGCTGTGTTCATGGCCAGCTAAAACCTTCCAATGGTCATGAATCTGCCCTGTCTTAAACCTGAACCAAAAGATAAGAACAGTTTCCTTCTGTTTGCTGAAGGTGCAGTTATGGCCACATGGTGAACCAGAGTGCCAGCATTTTAGTTCAGAACACTATAGGCCATTTTTGTACTCAGGACACCTTATTCAAAGAACAGGACCTAAACAATAAAACAGGGTTTCAACTTTGGAGTCTCAGAACAATCTGAAGACACATAATGAAGTCTTATTTTTTTAATGCTAACCACTAGCCTAAAAGCAACTTGGGAAGAAAACTATGAAGCAAGGGAACAAATAAAACTAATCTGTGGTTTACAGTTTGCTATCCATAGTGGCCAACTTTACTAATTTCCTGGCAAACAGTGAAGCTAATTTACTGCAAACAGAAGATGTTCTGTACATTTCATTGATATGATTTCAGTAGCTCAAGTGTTTCTGTGGGCCAACCTTGCTAGCTCTCAGAAATGTGACGCAGTCATCAGGTATAGCATGGCACTCCTGGAAGAATCATTTTGGGAACTAGAGGATTAAATTAATTGCTATACAAGCTGGAAAATTCAGTATTAAAATGTATGTAATTTATTTTATTTAAAGTTTTTTGTTTCTAGAGTATGTGACCATCAGCTTGCCAGGCAACAACACTGTCTAAGAACAACCACGGTTCACAACACTCTGGCCTGCTGTGATTCTTCTCTGATATCTGATTCTGCAAGGCATCACCATCAGCTGAGCAGCAGAGCATCTGAACATTGCTTGGATCATGAACTGGAAAGAGCTGCAAAGGTATTACTTGCAACAGTGACCAGTTTTCATTAAATGTCTGTCTTCCTTTTCTAGGGTGTAATCTTTTGAGAAGTGCTGTGAAATAAATGAAAGCTGCACAACACTGCATAAAAGGAGAAAATTTACTGGTGCATGTGCCCATGTGTTGAAGTTTCAGAAAGGCTCCAATATAATGGAAACACACCCTTGCATATATCCTTCTCCAAATATGTGTTTTGTTTTATCGCTTTAAAGAGATTTGTCAGTCCAATGCTACATATTACATACAGTTTTTAAAAAATGGAAATCAATGGGCTATCCCTGTATTTTTCATTATTATCCACTTTGCTTGTTTCCTCAGCTCCTTTTGAGACGATAAAGTATACTGTCGTCCTGTATGGCATCTTGTGATTTTACTCCCAAACTAGTGTCAAAGAGTGATTTTAGTCAATCCACTATCTCTACCTAAGACCACTATGGCCTCAATTTAAAAAGTTAAGCTAGGAAGATGTGCTGTGACAAAATGTAAATATTTAGCCTAGTACCTGATGACAGAGGAGTCATCAAGGACTGCCAACATGTGTCATTTTCTTTCACCTGGTATAAAAATAGACTCACCCTTCTTTAGATATAGGCCCTTTTCGCATGACATTTTCCATGCAAAAAGAAGGCCTGGAGCGTCACACGATTGTGAGGAGCAATCTGCATGACACACTCACAGTCGCGTGACACTCCAGGGGCTGACAGGGGCCGATTGCGCACCTTTTCATTTTCGGCCAGAAGCTGAAAATGGTGCGCGATTGCTCATTGCTCCCGGGCCCCGCGCGCAATTACCTGGTGTGCGAAGCCTCCAGAGCCATGCCGGTCGCACTTCCTGCCCCAGTGCAGCTTGGGAAACTCCCAGGCTGTGCTGCAGAAGGAAGAGGTGGGGCTCTCACGTGAGCAGGCAGCTCATGCGGAATCGAAGGACCCTGGACACGAGAGCCTCTTGCTGGAGGCTGCTCGTGTGATCCCTGCACCCCAGCTCCAGAAAATGGTAAGGTGTGGAAAGGGCCATAATGATGAACTCAGAATTGCTGAGAATTTGCCAGCAGAGTACTCACACATCCTACAACACCCCAGCCTACGTGGTGCTTACTAGTTTATTTTTATTTCTTCAACTATTTATATCCTACCTTTAGAGATCTCAGGACAGTGTACAATAAAACCAATCTCACAAATTTAAAACAGTATGAATTGTAGAAATAAATGAAGAAACAGCAGCCTCTGTTAAATCTGAACATGAATCCTACCTTGTTGTTCCCAAACATACCAAGTATGGGAATGGGAAGCCAAATTCGAACCCTAGTTTCAATAGTGTTTTATGAGAAGAGCCACACACCAGGAGTCTGGCTGTGGATATAGCAACAAGCTTTTAGTAGTTAGTTTAGCTATTCCCACTGGTGGGAAGAGTCTAGTGTCGTGATCACACAGTGTGCACAAGTATGCTGCTCATTAATGATAAGCCAGAATTCTCAGCACTTCCGGCTTAACATTACATAGGAGCATGGCCTGCATATGTCCTTGGGCAAACTGCTTCCCTTTTCATTCTCAGCCTCAGTTCTGCACTTGTAAACTAGGATGTAAGTGGAACTCTCCGCACAGGCTCTTCCTGAAAGAGTATGAGTTACAAACACTCATCACACTCTCTCCAGTTAAAATGTTATATAAATGATAAATAAAAAAATGATTAAGTTTGTTAGGAATCAAGGCTGCAGTTCTGCACCCGGTTACTTATATATAATGCCCACAGCCAACAGTAGGATTCTGTAGCAAGGTTGCTGGAAGGATTAATTTCCTTTTCTTTTCAGAAGTTAAATCTACAGAAAGCAACAAAATGGGAGTTGTGCGAATATATAGATATGGGTTTGGACCTAGATTTATACATACTTAGAACAGACCCATTGAAATACACTAAATTTCACTTAGGATTTCAGTGGGCCTACTGTAAGTCTAGATCCAATCCCTTATTTGTCTGGTAACAACTGAGTCTCCTGTTGATAGAATTGCATTTTATGTGCAAATTCATTCATATTTTTTAAAAAGAATTTATTTTTCTACACATTTTGTGCTGTCTACAGTTTTCTACTGGTTAAGGCATGTTTGTGGACTTTTTTGAGTTTTACATATTTTTAGGCACATACGTTTTGCAAAACTATGTATGGTTTCATCTATACTTTTCCAAAATGCATTATTACCCTAACAATGTACATATTTCCAAGACAATTCTCATTTTGTTCCACTGGTATCCTTGGGGGAAAAAACACACAGATTATTTCCACAGTAAATACAAGCCAACAACATACTGCCTACCTTGGAGCAGCCACTGGCCATGAAAAGCAAGTATTCCCAGTCTGAGAGTTCATGTGATGTAGTAGTCTGAGTGTTGTACTAGGACACTAGGATACCAGGGTTCAAATGCCTCCTTGGCCATGGAAATCCCCTGGGTGACGTTGGGCAAGTCACACTCTCTCAGCCTCAAAGGAAGGCAAATTCTGCCAGGAAAAACCCATGATGGCTTCATGTTAGAGTTGCCATACATCAAAAGTGACTTGAAGGCACACAACAACAAACTCCCAGCTTTCCTCATCACTAGCTAAGGCTGATAGGAGCTGCAGTAAAACAAAGTCTGAAGGACCAAACTTTGCCCACCTTTTGCCTGTTGATAGATGAGTGAGACTTAAATACATGACTGGATCTAGAAGGAAATCATGTCCATTGACAGGTGCATTAACACTAAAGGTGGCTCATGTATATTTATATCACCTGGTTACTCGATACTCAGTGACAAGTCAGTGCTATATACTCTATACTTAATGACAATTAGTCATGAATTGATAGAATCATAGAGTTGGAGGAGACCACATGGGCCATCCAGTCCAACCCCATGCTATGCAGGAACACATATCAAAGCATTCCCAACAGATGGCCATCCAGCCTCTGTTTAAAAACCTCCAAAGAAGGAAACTCCACCACACTCTGAGGCTGCAGATTCCACTGCCGGACAGCTCTGACCGCCAGGAAGTTCCTCCTGAGGTTCAGGTGGAATCTCCTTTCCTGCAGCTTGAATCTATTGCTCCTTGTCCTAATCTCTGGAGCAGCAGAAAACAAGCCCGCCTCCTCCTCGACATGACATCTCTTCACATACTTAAACATGGCTATCATGTCCCCTCTCAACCTTCTCTTCTGCAGATTAAACATCCCTAAGCTCCCTAAGCTGTTCCTCATAGGGCATGGCTTCCAGACCCTTCACCATTTTGGTCACCATCCTCTGGACACACTCCAGCTTGTCGATATCTTTCTTGAATTGAGGTGCCCAGAACTGGAGACATTATTCCAAATGAGGAATTGATTCCATCAGTGTCTATAACACTGGATAACATGAAAACTGTGTATATGATTAACTTTTCACTTGATGCTGCATTCATTCATTCCCCACAGAAAGTGAACCCTACAATTGTGTACCTTCAAGTTGTGTACCTTCAAGTTGTTTCCAACTTATGGCAGCCCCACAGCAAATCTATCAGAGGATTTTCTGTAGGCTGAATCCTACGATTATAGTTATTATTTGCCTGTAATGTAAAAATGCTGTGGTTTCTTGGTGATGGTGATACTGCCTGATACTCATGTCCTTGTCACATTGTTTCTTTGTTTAGACACACGTGCGATGTTGGGAAAAGAAGATGGAAGAAAAAAAAGGAGATTATTTCAAGGTATTGAAAAAACTTGACTCATAATGGCAGACAGTAATTCCTTTGGGACTGACTAGCAAACTGAGCTTAATTTACAGTAAAATTGTTACTGAAATGATCAAAAGCAAAAACACCAGTGCTGGTTCATAAGAGGGAAAAATTCTCCACTTTGGGGCAAGACTTTCATTAAGACTAATCAAAAAAGAATCACAAAATAGTGACCATGTATTTGAGTTCTTCAGAACTGTTGCGGGGTTGTAGCTATCTGGGCAGGGCAAAATGAGGCACTGCCTCCCAAACAAAATTTTCTTTCAGTCTCCAAATATGTAGCATTGTAGAGAATGAGGCCATTTCTGCACTAGACCGTTATAGTGCTGTTATTCCACTTTCAACATCCTAGGGAATCTTGAGGTTTGCAGTTTAGGGAGGGGCCTCAAACTGCAAACCCCAGGATTCGCTAGGATGTTGAAAGTGGCATAACAGCACTATAACAGTCTAGTGCAGAAATGGGAAACACTGAGAATTGTTCATACCTAGCGCTCTTCTATTTACTGTATTTGCATTCACTTAGTTCCTTTGCTTGCCCCTTTTCTTCGGACACCTACACTGTATTTTTAAATGCTTGACTGACGTTCTAACTTATTTTGAAATTTAGAGGCTAAAGCAAAATTTCATGGGGGGAAGAATTCTTATTTTGCACCTGTCCAGTAGCTACACCACTATTCTTCAGGTTGGGGAATGGGGAAAGGGGAAAGGAGGTAGTAAGGAGGTTGCAGCTAACATATTCCTGTCTCAGGTTAGAAACTGCAGGCTGAATGAATCTGGTTACTGCAAGGTATTGTAGATTATCACTTGCTCATAGGATTCTGGAAAGAAGAGGCTATGACTGATCCTTCATTTTGTGCACCACTTTGTAATAGCATCTTCCCCAATGCCAAGTGTATCTCAAATTAATCTTATCTTTTAAAAATGTTTAAATTGCTTGGGATAAAGTTAGAATGTAAATATACAATTCAGCCATTTTTTAGAACTAATATAGCAAACTTACACATGTCTCAATGGGACTTTATGCCAGGTAATGTAATCCCATCCACAGATGTGAGAGATGTATACTAAATTATGAAGTATGAAGCATATTAAATTCCAGCTATAAATGGTGAAAAGAACAGTGCAGTCAGTGCAACAAGCACCATAGCTCCATTCTATGGAATCTTGGATTTTGAAGTTTAGGGACATTACTTAGAATTCCAAACCAGAGAGCTTTAGTACTTTTTTCAGACTGCAAACCCCAGAATTCCATAGGATGTAGCCATGACAGCTAAAGAGGAATCATAGTGCTTTAATTCTGTAGTCTAAAAAAGCCCCTATAGATGGAAAGTTTCAAGTGTTAAATCACCATGCTTTGCTCATTCACTTTATATAGTACCAATTTTTGCAGGGTCAGTTTCTGTCCTCTTGTATTTTTCTTGTGGTGATTTTGTCCTTTCTTGTGGACCACAGAAGTTCTGACTTTTCCCCATGAAAGCAAAAGTACAATTTCCATAGGTAGAAGCAGTGGTGGAGCTTGGAATTTGGGGAGGGAGGCAGGCAGGCTACGATGCAAGGTGTGTGGCCACTGTGCACGGGGACATGGCTGCAGGCTGGGATGCCCCAAAAACATTGCCACCTGGGGCAAATCACCCCCCCCCCATCCACACATTCCTACGAGTCTGGGTAGAAGACATCTCTTATTATTTAAAGAACAAAATGAAAATCTTTTCTTACAATAATTAAAACACTGGTAAACAGTAAACACAAAGTAATAAAATGGTGCCCACAGCAAAGGTTATCATGTCTATGTGCTAAGCTTCAAATGATTCTTGCCTCTGCAATACACACAGCTAGATCTCAGTGGAAAATCAACTGTAATTTCATTTGAAATTAACAACACATGACTAACAATTGGTTAGCAGTAGGAGCTACCTGTATGGAAACTTTCCTCTTATGGTTTGTGAAATTTCAGAAAAGGTGTAGCTATTCTTGCCAGTTATCTATGCTGTTGCATTTTCCAAGTTAAATTGCTGTAATGCATAGGAAGTTACACTCAGGAGATTGGGAGGTCTCCTGAAGAACTCTTGAAGTCTCCACTGGAACTGTCATTTTGGTGGACCAGAAAAGACATTTCATCATTTTTACCTGCTGTTTTAATCTACTTTAATGCTGCCTGGGCGCTGAGGTCCCTCAAAACAGCTTACAAATGTCTAATCCACTTCAGTTAGCATTTTCAATTAGTTTTTCAACATAATTTTTTTCTTGGTGAGGTCCTGAGGGATTGGAGGTGTCAGTCCCAGGGATGCATGAGACCTCCCTCATACACCATATTTCACACACCACCTACCCATCCCCATCTAATGGGATTGGTTCAAATCATGGTAGCCAGTGTATTTTGAGCCTGTGCAATTGAGAATATTTTTCCAGTGCTTTAAATACTTGAAGACAGTCTATTACTCTCTAGTTCTGAGGGTCCCAGTGGTCTAGGACAGGGCTTTTCAAATGGTGTGCCACGAAACGAGTGTGTTGCCTATAGTGTGTTGCCTCCCTGGCCGAAAAAGACACACACCCCCGAGCCTGGTCTGCTGCCATCACTCTTGCTAGGGCCTTTCTCCAGCAAGAACAATGGCAGCTGGCAAGGACCAGGTGGGAGGGGGCTGCCTTTCCCCTGCCACTGTTCTCGCTGGGGCCTTTCCCTGGCAAGGGGGTCAGTACCGGGCCAGAACTGGGGGGCTGCCTTATTCCACCCTAGATACACCTCTGGGTACTTCCAGTTTGCTAGTAAAACTGAATTACTGTGTTGTGAAATGATACATTCAAAAAAGTATGTCACCAACATGAAAAGTTTGGAAAGCTTTAGTCTAGGACAGAGCTTTCCAAACTTTTCATGTTGGTGATGCGCTTTTTTAGACATGCATCATTTCATGACACAGTAATTCAGTTTTACTAGCAAACTGGAGGTTAAACTAATCCCTTGTAAGAGATACAGACACATACATAAATTGTAATAACAAAATGTGCAGGGATACAACATATCTCATGAAAACCTTTCATATATATTTTTAAAATATATGATTTGTAAATAATAACATACATTTCCAAGATTGTAGGCGACACACCTACACGCTTCAGGCGACACACTAATGTGTTGCGGCACACTGTTTGGAAAGCTTTGGTCTAGGACAAAAGGATCCTTAGGGCCTCTCACATAATTTATCCCATGCATCCAGATTGTCTGCAGAGTTCCTGGATCAGAAATGAGGAGTGATGGTTGCCATAGACAGGGCTTTCTCTTTTTGTACCCAGATACCCAAACTGTGGGATATCTTCTTGGACACATCTGACTGGGGGCTGCATTCATGGTGTTTTGATCTTTCTGTTCTCCCTGATTTGGAGCAACTTTTGAATTTTGACAGTACATTTTGATTGTGTGTGTTGCAATTTAACAACATCAGGCTACAGTTTTTATATGTGTATATTTATTATGAGTGATTGTTCTTTAACCCAACTGTAAGCAGCCTTTGGGGCCTTGGAATGGTAGAATAATGGTGTGATTTTTCTTTCTTTCCTGCATTTAGGATTGCTGTATATAGCTGTCTACGCCTTTTAAATTATCTGTGAAGCATCATTCTTTTTTCTGTTTTTTCTTTTATTAATGATTAAATAAAGAATATAATTAGAAAAAAATGCATACGTAAAGATATGCATACCGACTGGAAATACTCACACTTCAGTTTAATGAACAGTATTTTTAAAACACAACAACACATCCATATTTAATGTAAATTGTGGGCACCTCTTTGCATTCTTAAAAATGTTTCATTTTATTCACGTTGCAGGAACAGTTACATATGCTTGAAACAAGAGCAGCTTTGATAGAACAAGGAAAACATATTGAGGTAGATTCCTTCTATTCATACTTGAGGATCCAATTCATTCCACAGTACTTGAATTCCTATTTGGCTACTTGTGGTTAAATATTATTTAAGCAAATGTGATCGCTCCAGTGTTTGCAATTCAAAAGAAAGTTCAGGCTTGACATCTGGAAAAGGAAATAATTTTTGTTTAAAATGTGTAGCCCAAATATGTATGCTGGAAGGAGAGAACAGTAGGTATCAACCTGTGAAATAGGTACTTTAAAAAATCTAGCAAAGGTAATTTTCATTAGGGATGTAAATCTATTTTGCTCTAAAGTGCCCCAGAGCTTAAATGTGAACTATCAGCTGAATGGATGTTGCACTGTCCATAGACTTAAGCAAAGAATTTCATAAATGCACTTGTGCACCCCACAATTCTCCCAAGAGCTGTCTGCAGATTTTCAGCCTTGTCAGAATATTATGCATGCTTCTAAGTTGCAAAGATAAGTTTTTTAGCCTACTGCAAAGCATCATGGCTTTGGCTAGGAGGACAGGATGCTCATTCTACAGGGAGCGCTGGAGACAAAAGGGGCAGGGAGGTAGCTACAGGGAGCATATGGAGAGTATTGCCCCTGAATTAAAAATTATGTCCCTCCCATGAAAGTTTCATTTGGTGCTCACGTTTCTAGCATTGCAGTAACTTCAAGCATCAGTTTTTAGATTTTAAAGAACCAGAAGAAGAAAGAAAGTAAAGACCTTAGAAACTGAGCAGGCGCACAGGTCACCTCATCAGTCTTCTACAGCACGGTGAAATGTAGTGCTTGCCTGTTAAAATGATAGCAATGAATTCTAAATTTGTATCTATAAACTGAAATGTGCACATTTCATATAGACTTGTGTTCTCTTATAGCCACTTGGAGGAGAAGGCAATGTGTACATGGCCATCCTAAGGACAGGCCTAAATTTTGCTCTGAATGAGCCAGCATGGTATAGCGATTTGAGCATTGGACTACTGTTCTTGGAGACCAGGGTCCCCACTCAGCCATGGAAACCCACTGGGTGACCTTGGGCATGTCACATGCTCTCAGCCCCCAGAAAATCCCATGATAGGTTTGCCTCAGGGTCGCCATGAGTCAGAAATGACTTTGAAAGTACACAACAACAAAAATCATAGACTTGAGATTCCCTGACAGGCCTAAACTAGGTAGAATCCATCTGTATTTTGAAAATGGTTGGGGTGAATCTGCTTGTCCTCCACATACATCCACAGGAACTGTTGTTTCTTTGTAATCTGCTTCAGGAGCTTCGTTATCTGCTACTACTCTGAGATATAAATTGGACAAATAAGGGAATCATTCAAATGATTTTTAAAGTGAAAGATTTTCCTGAGAGACTTGATTCACAATTTAAAATAGTCTTGTAGAAGTGTCCCCTGCATTGTTGAATAATGGCCTAAATCCAGTTGTTAGCAACAACTAGAGTAGGTCTATTGAATCCTTGGAAACCAGGAAAGTCAAGTTCAATTGTTTCAATGTGTCAACATTAGCTGGGACTAAAATCTGTATTTCAGCCAACAAACTACTATATTCTGAAACTAGGTGTTTTCAAGAAGAATCCTGAAGGCTTTTAAAATGTATGTGAGATACATCAGTGTACTTATTTTTCACTTATAACATATGTGCATATTGACTTTTAAGAGACTCCAGATGAAAATAAATCACTTGCAAGATGAACTCAAAAATGCTGAGCTACGGACTACACTGTAAGTACAACAACTCATGGATGTATTTGGGTTGAACTTTCTCCTCCTCTATTACCTTACTGTATAAGTGATGAAAGAAGGGCTTGGAGAGAATTTCATTCAGTTTTTTTTAAAAAAAAACATTGATCAACTTCACACTTTGTAATCAATGGTTGAGCTCCTGCAATTGTTGTTGTTGTGTGCCTTTGAGTTATTTCCAACTTCTGGTGACCCTAAGGTGACCTGATCACAGGATTTTCTTGGCAAAATTTGTCCAGAGAGGGTTTGCTTTTGCTTCCCTCTGGGGATGAGAGTGTGTGACCTGCCCAAGATCACCCAGTGGGTTTCTACAGTCAAGTGGTAATTCAAACCCTTGTCTCCTGAGTCACAGTTCAACATTTAAACCACAAAACCACACTGGCTGTCCTGAGATCCTGCAATGGGAGATATATTTTTGCATATACCTATGATATGAAACCCCCATGCCCCATACATAAACACACCTTTTCAATTTAGCAGCCTCTCCAAGACAACCAATTCTGTATTGTAGGATTGGAGGAAGAGCAGAGATGCATCTCACTATTTTCCTTTGGCTGGATGCACTGTGACAAGCATCCTTGGGGACCTCCTGGAAGTCCTTAGCTGGTCACTGAGGAAAAGATTATTGCTGTGCATCCCGCGGAAGGAAAATAGCTAGATGTGTCTTTGCCCCTCCCCTTGCTTTCTTCCAATGTGGGAATGGCTCTTGTGGGCCTGCTACAGTTAAAAGGTAGATTGGGGAAGGTTAATTACAATCATCACGCTTACAAAAAAGTGGGCAATGTTTCAACTTATATCACTACAACTCTCTAATAGAGTGCCAGTGTATATGAGAACTGCAACACAATAGTCCTTCAATATTTACATTTCTCTGGATTTGTCATGCATATCTCTGAATACTAGTAAACACAATGTTGTTATTTGTTCTGGGTCCACTTGGCCTGAATTTCTGGGCTTGGGAGTTTCTTCTCATTAGTTCAGAGCAGGCACAGTGCCGCCTAGAGCCACATGTGCTCCCCGCGCCTGTTTTTCCAGACTTTCCAACTTTCCCCACCTCTCTTCATTCCCTCCAAAATAGTTTTCACCCATGTTCCTCTCTCAAATAGCTAATACCATCTGCTGAAGCCTCAGGGCATACATTTAGCCATTTTGTTCCTTTTTCAGCCTGGGCCATTTTTCAAAACAGGAAGAGATGGTCTCAACCTACATCATATAAAGAGAGGCTGAAACTGGGACAAAATAAGAAACTTTACTCCCCGCGCAGGGTACTATTGACAAATTTTTCACAAAAATTTTCTAGTGGCATTTTTTTCTAAAGATTTTTTTTGGTGGGAGGACAAAATGGGGTGAGGCAGGCCTTTAGGTTCCTGAGAAATGTCAGTGCTCTCCACAGTGCCTAGAAATTGCCCATCCCTGATTTAAATCTTGAAAGTGACAGCTGTGTTTGGAGATATTTTGCCCTATTTGAATCTGGATTTGATGTTTCTTTATTTTGACTGTATCTATCTGTGATGCATTTTAATACTATAGGGTCATCATCTAAGCACATTCTATCAACATTCAAGGAGGGGAACTTGATAACCCACCCCCTCCTTCCCCAGTTGCACCACTATTTTCATACAGAAAGCAATGGATTTTAATAGAAGTGCTGTCTGGATACATGGATGTTCTCAAAGTGATCAGGAACAAAAAGCAAAAGCAAACAAACTTGTGAGGGTTTCATTGATGTCAGTGGATCTATTTTCAGTTAGTATCACCAAAGCCTGAGCCAACAATCTGATCTAGAAAAGCTATTCTTATCCATATATGCATGCTAGAATCTTCCACAGCAGCAGTTCACAGTGATAGGTGATTAAATGTGGAATGGGCTCTCAGGTGGCAATGAAGCATTAAATGACAGAATCAGGAGGATGAAAAGTCATCATAGGCATTGTGAGCAAATTACTATACCTGCAGATTTGCAAATACGAAATGTTATTGAGATTCTGACCTATCTTGGAATACCAGCAACATGATTGATCACAGTCACCCACCTTGGTGTGTTAATCTAGTCGGATCATAAGGCAGACAATGGTAAGGTTTTAGACATTATCTGTCCATTGCTTTTGGTACCTCTGCAAGAAGCTCTCCAACTTTCTACATTTTCTACTTTAGAATAAACCTATACACATTGATTTTGGCCAAACTTAGTATGTATATTCAGGCCAATATCCCAAACATTTCTTGTCATGTTTGGATTGATTGACAAACTATGGTTTCTTCTAGAAAATGACTGAGTTTTATCCATTTTGCATGGAACTTGTGAAACAAAATTTAAGCATGGTCATATCCTCTAATTTCTGTTTCATTCAAATTGTAAGCAAACTTATCACTTTCTATCTCGGTTACATTAGTTCATTAAAAAAAATAGCTCGTATTTCAAAGTTTCAAAATAACTTTATCAGAAAATATTCTGAAACAATATGAAAAACAAAAAATCATTATGGTTGCAAATATATGCACGCTTACTTGAAACTACATCTCATGATTTCAGTGTGTTCAATTGTGTTTTATTATTAAAATTTCTTTAATTGCATTTTGATGGTGTAATTTCTTATCTCAGGCCATTTCCACATTAGACTTGTTATGTGCTATTATTCCACTTTCAACATCCGATGGAATCCTAGGCCCTTTCTGCATGGCATTTTCCATGCAAAAGGGTGCCTGGAGTGTTGCACGATTGTGAGGAGCGATCTGCTCAGCGCACTCACAATTGCGTAACACCCCAGGGGCTGGCAGGTGCCAATTGCACACGTTTTCATTTTCGGCTCGAAGCCGAAAATGGTGTGCAATCGCACATTGCTCCTGGGCCCCGTGTGCACTTATCTGGCATGTGGAGCCTCCGGAGCTGCGCCAGTCACACTTTCTGTCCCAGCGCAACCTGGGATGGTCCTAGGCTGCACTGAGAAAGGAAGAGGCGGGGCTCTCGCACGAGCAGGCAGCTCGTGTGGAGCCAAAGGACCCCGGACGCGAGAGCCTCTCACCAGAGGCTGCTTGTGCAATCCCCACACCCCAGCGCTGGAACAAGGTAAGGTGTGGAAAGGGCCCTAGGGTTTGCAGTTTAGGGAGGGGCCTCAAAGGTCCCTCCCTAAACTGCAAATCCCAGGATTCCATAGGATGTTGAAAGTGGAATAATAGCACTATAACAGTTTAGTGCAAAAAGGTCCTCAGTCTGTTTCATCTTGCTATGATCTTGAATCCTAGTTTTGGGAGAAAAATGAGATACCAAATAAATAAAAAATACATGAGATGGCACTGGGAATCTCCCAAAAATGATCATAATGCAGACTGTGAATAGGTTTTTTTTTAATGAGATATCACTGACATTGTGCTTTAAAACAGTTCTTGGTTAGGTTTATTATTTTATTCCAAATCACTGCCCTAAACCTATGGTTAAATATCTGATCTTCATAGACAAGTAGAGGAGCTGAGAAAGGACCACTGTGGATCTTGGACGTATGAAGTAGATGTGGATCACTTAGAATCACAAATGAACAGAGCTGCCAAAAAAAGTTATGTGTATATATGGCAAACAAATACGACTGTTAAAAGACCTGAAGATGACACAAAAAATATAAAGAAAGAGACTGAAATTCTTGAAAAAGTGCATGATGAAGTAAGTCCGTTGACCAAAACTAATCTAAGCAATGGATGGCTTGAAGCTTCCATAAATAATCTTAAAAAAGGTGATTTAAAAGTAGCCGCAGAGAATGTATTGGGATGGCTTCAAGCAACCATAGAAAGCCTCAAAGTGAAAGGTTCTAAAGCATTATCACAGAGTCTAGAAGAATGGCTTAAAGAATCCTTTAAAAACCTTGAACTGGAATGTCCTGAAGTATCCAGACAGGACGTGAAGGAATGGCTCAAAATATCCATAAATCACCTACAAGAAGAAGGACCCAATACATCCCATCTGCATGTTCAGGAATGGCTTGAGACATCCATGAAAAGCATCCAAGACCTCCAAAGGCAAGCTTGTGAAGCATCCAAAAAGAATGAGGAAGCAGGTTTTGAGGAAGAGATGCTTATTGTGCCTCCATGCTACAGGAGCAGCCTAAACAAGAGATGGCTTCAAGCATGCATTGAGAATCTCAAAACAAGAGGTTCTACAGCATCCAAGGAGAATGTGACAGAATGGCTTCAATTATCTATAAAAAAATTTAAAAAGCAATCTCCTGAAGCACCCAGAAAAAACCTTAAGGAATGGCTTAAAGCATGCATACAAAATCTTCAAAAGGAATGCCCTGAAATATCAAGACAAGATGTGAAGGAATGGCTTGAAACATCCATACAAAATCTGCAACAGAAAGGACAGGAAACATGTGATCTAAATGTGGAGGAATGGCTTGAAGAATCCTTGAAAGGCCTGCGAGTGGAAGCATCCAAACAGAATATGCAGGAATTGTATAAGGCACCCACAAGAAGTCTCCAAAAAGAAGGCCATGGAGCATCTAGAACAGATATGCAAGAATTCATCCAAGCATCCATGCAGAGCCCCAGGGAAGGGGGCCCAGAGGCATCTGGACAAGCTGTGGCAAAACAGCTTGAATCATCCATGAAAAGTATTGAGGACCAATGCCTTGAAGCAGCTAGAGAGGATGTGAAGGAATGGCCAGAAGCAACCCTTAAAAGCCTCCAAGAAGGAAGTACAGAAATATCCTATCCAACTGCACAAGAGGGCCTTGAAACATCCATCAAAAGCCTCCAAGAGAAAGGTTCTGAAGCATTGAAAAAGAAAGGACAGGAATCATTCAAATCACACACAGAAGGTCATGAAGCATCTGAACTGAATGTGGGTAAACGGCTTCAAGTATCTTCAGGAAACATGATTGATAAAGGAGCCTTTCCAAGGCAACAGAATGTGCACGAATGGCTTGAAAAATCTTTGAAAAAACTTAAAGTAGAACATCCTGAAGAATCCAGAAAGGACTTGAGGGAGTGGCCTGAAATGTCCATAGAGAGTCTCCAAGACAAAGAACCAGACGCATCGAGGCAGAACATGCAGGGATTCCTAAAAGAATTAATTACAGAACTGGAAGTGGGAAGTCCTGAATCACCTACATATAGTGTGCAGGAATGGCTTAATGAATCTACAAAAAGTGGCCAAAATGCAGCCTCTAGAAACAAAGTGCGAAAATGGCTTGAAGATTCTGTGAAAAGCCTTGCAGAAGCAGGATCTGATATTTCCAAAGAGAGTCTGCAGAAATGGCTTGAAGCATCTATGCAAAATCTCACTGAGATATGCTTCAAAGCAGCCGAGCATGATGTGAAAGAGTGGCTTGAGACATCCACAGAAAATCTCAAAGAGCAAGGTCTCAGTGCTTCTAAAGTAAGTTTGCAGGAATGGCTTCAATCATCTATGGAGAGTCTTAGAAAGGAAGGTTCTAAATACGACATAGAAGATGTGAAGGAATGGCTTGAGGAAACCATAGAGAGTCTCACGGAGGAAGCATCTAGATTATATGTTCAAAAGTGGCTTGCAGAATCCCTAGAATACCTCCAAAAGGAAGATCCTCAATTATCCAGGCAGGATGTAAAGGAATGGCTTGAAAAATCCATAAAAAGCCTGAATGAAATATGCCCTGAAGCAGCTAGGGATGATGTGAAGAAGTGGCTTGAAGTATCCATCAGGAGTCTCCTTGCGGCATCCCCACAGGACCTGCGAGAATACCTAAAATCAGCTATGTCCAAGCTCAAACGGAAAAATCTTGAAGAATTTAGGAAAAGCAATATGGATCAGCTAAAAGTGCCTGAGTGGAACATGATTGCCAAAGATTTCTTAGAGATAATCAAATCTGACATACCCGCAAAAAATATATGTGAAGGAAAACATGATGCTTCCAGAGCCAGCCAAATATTAACATCTGAGGAAAGACAAACAAACTTTGAGCAAAAAAACCTGAAAGTGGCCAAAGGAATTCTTCATAAAGAAAAGCAGGTATGTAAAAGTTAAAGCAAACACAAAGATTAGTCTTCCAGAAACAGTGAATGAACACTGAATTATGTTTTCTATATTCCTTTCTGCTTTCTTATACACTGTCACAAAATCAAAAGGAGTACAACAGAACAAACTGTTGTATATAAATTATAATGAACCAATATCCTTTTTTAAAAAAGACATAGGGTTATATTTTATATATAAATTCCAAACCAACTGTTACCCTGTTTACTGGGGGTCCCATGAGGGGCTCCAAGCGTGCTCAAATATTTGTGGGGAAAATTAGCTCAGAGCACAAGTTGGCAAAACGAGAGGCAGGGCAACACAGTGGAATCTTTAAACCCAATGTCTACAGGGTCAGGCCAAGTCAAGAGGCACACCAAATATGAAAGGATAACAGTGATTTTATTAAATACAGGCAAACAGTGTATGCAACACACTCACACAAGTAACTATGGAAAGTAAAGGTAGTAGCGGTAGAGAGGAATTTTTGAGAGGGGTTTGTTGAATTGGGTGATACTACACCTGTCCAAAGCCCGGGGTAGATCACAGCAGAGGTCCATAATTGCACAGTCTTGGACTGAGACCGAGGGGAAGGCTCAGCGGATGAAGCAGCAGCAAGGCGGGATGGAAGCTCAGAGCGATCCAAGGAAGGTCTCGGAATTGTGGGTTTTTATAGGGAAAATATGACCGTAGGCTAGACTGTACTTGGGGAAGAACAATGAGGTTTGGGTGCGAGACAATGTCTCCAAAAGGTCAGAATTTAGCATGATTGAATTAGTTCCGAATTGACAATGGAATGGCCAGTTTGCAGATGCAGCATGCTGGACAGTTAAGCGTCTAGCTTGTCAAGTTGTCTGCTCGGGGCAGGGAGTTCTTTGTAAACAGCGTGCATCTTTAATGAGGTGTTTGTCTAGGGAGGTCTCCTAAAGCGAGATCTGGCTTAATCTGGCCTGTCTGGGTGGAGAATGGAATGTTCAGCAATTAATGGCCATGCCTAGCTCTGTGCTTGTTCGGGGGCCTCACAAACCCTTGGCCAAAGGTGGCATAATGGGGCCAAATTGTGATATCAAAATGATATCTAATATCTTCCAAAGTAAGGCTAGTACACGGTAATAACACAACAAAGTAGAAATATAGAATCCTTCTTAGGTGGAGGTCTTAAGCAATCTCTTCTGGATCCAGATGGCTCTCCTGTTGGCTCTGATGACCACACATTTATTATTCTTTAGAAATGGGTCTTTGGTTAACTTATCTAGAAGCTAGCAGTATCTGCCTGTCCAATCAAAAATCAATCCTGCCAGCTGATTGATACTGCATGAAAGGTGTTCCAGAAAGAAAACTATGTAATCCTAAAACCAGTTTTTTGTTTGTTTGTTTTAATTAGGACTTGCCAGTAAGGTTCCCATTTTCAGGATCATCTCAGGCCCTGAGGTTTCAAGGCCAAAAGCTGAGACCAGGCCATTTCCGTACTACACTATTATTCCACTTTCAAAATCCTGTGGAATTCTGGGGCTTGTAGTTTACTGAAGCCAAAGAGCTCTCTGGCTAAGAATTCTGAATGCCCCTCACTAAACTGCAAACCCCAGAATTCCACAGGATGTTGAAAGTCAAATAGAAACATTATAGCAGTGTAGTGCAGAAACGCCCTGAGTGATAGCCCTTGGTGATTCATTAAGTGTTATGTATTACATTTGTTCACACCTTGTCATTCAAACATGAACACACACAGACAACACTTCCTGTCTGTAAACTAAGAAATTTCGCTAAAGGGGTGTTCCCAGATAAAGGTAGAATGAGGGGATTATTCCTTCTCAGTTACTTAGAAAAATGGGGATAGAACATTTAATCTAGCCCATTTGCTTCTAGCCAGCAGATGGATGCCAAGCAGAGGAGAGGGTGAGCTCTAATGTGGGAAGATAGGCTAATTAAGTAGATATTCCCCCACTCAAGAGAAAGCTGCAACAACAAATCAATTAAGGCTTGCAATTTGTAGCAAGTTGCTTCTCTATTAACTGAGCTAGAAGTTTTCAGTCTTTTCCTCTTGCCAGGAGCTGAGCCCACAATAGGGGAGGATTTGTGTATTCACTCTCCTCCTAGAGATAAGCCACAAAAATCAGAGACTCAGGGCCAGGCCCTGAGAGCTGGCAACCCTACTTGACAAGATGAAAGTCTGAGAAATGGAGGCCCAATGAAACACAGCAGCAATGAGCAAAATGGAGTGTTGTAGTGGGGGCAATCATTACTCCTAGGAAATTCAGAATTACAAAATAAACTAGAAATTTATAAGAATTCCTTCCAAACTAACTTGTGAAAGCCTGTTCCCATTCTGGAACTCCTGGTTTTCAGCTCCTAGCCCATAAAACATTCCTAAGGGTCAGTCATTTCCATATGACATTTCCTTGTGCATTTGCACTCTCTGCCTAAGTGGGTTTCATGGGGCTTAGCTGCAAAAATCTGAACTTTACAAAAATGTCTTTAGTTTCAACTACAACTGCCTAGCAACAATCAGAGCTACAGTTTCCAGAATGGACATAATGGCTGAGGGGCGGGATTCTGGAGATTCTAATCCAAAAACGAGGGACAGAAAGAATCTAGCAGCAACTTTGAGACAAATTCATTTGTTTTTATATATTTATTTCTTTAGTCTCAAAGGTTCTACAACATTCCTTCTCCCCTCATGTTTCCTTTTTATGGTGAAACAGAGTAATATAGCAGTCTCTTTGAAATGTAGCTGCTTTGAGTCCCATGTTAGGAGAAAGGCAGGATATGAATTAAATAAAGAAATAATCCAAAAAGTAACTTTTCCAAGACTACAGTACTACAGAACTTGCCAGTAGAGAGCTGGTACATAAATAATCTGTTTGAAAAAGAATGTTGTAAACCTTAGTCCCTGTGAGTCCAAAGGGAAAAAAAAACTTTGTAAATGGCCAGTACAACTGTGGTCTATTCGGCAGGTATTAACCCAGGAGGCAATGCTGTGGTCACCAAGGATTCTGCCCAGAGCTTGGAAAAATTACTGGCCATGCTGGCTGGGGGACTGTGGGATTTAGGAGTCCAAAAAGATCATTTTTCCAGGCTGTCTCCACTCTTACTGCCAGAATTCAGTGCTAGCTGCACAAGCTATCTATAGTGGAAAAAATATTCCAAAGCAGTCCCCCTCCATTACCAGAGAATAGTGGTTCTTAAACAGAGGTCCATGGCCCCCCAGGAGTCTATGATGCCCTCACAGGGGGTCTGTGAAAGTCTCAAAGGTTGCTCAATTGGTGTCTTCCCAGTTGGTCTTCTCCCCACAATAGAGTGGCCATCTGACAGAAACCAAGGCAAAAGGAGATAGGCAAGCAGGCTGGCAGGCTAGCTGGCTGGGCGTGTATGTTGCCTGTCATGTGGCTGCTCCACCATGAGGCGGGCTCAGCGACTGAGTGACAGCAGACAGCTAGCTAGCCAGCCAGCATTTGCCATTCTTCTTTCTCTCTCACTCTCTCTCTTCCCTCCTTTCCAGCAGAAGGCAATCTAGTATACTATCAGAAACACTGAAATGCCCTCCTTTTTTGCCTTCTTCAAGAAACTGAGGAGGGAGGCAAAGGAGGGAGAGAGGAAAGGAAGGGGGGAAAAGAGGGAGTGAAGGCAAAAAAGGAAGTTTGAAGCAACCCTTCTATAAAAGATCCCAAGTATACCTCCTCATTTCAATGCATAAGTGCACCTGCTCTTGTCTGAATTGAGTTGTGGCTTATTTTGCCAACACTGATCCTTCGTTCCAACTTCCAGTGTCTTGCCAAGGGTGGCACCTGCTGCAGCAGTACCCCTTCTTCTCATTTAGTCCACTCCTTCCTCCTCTCTTTTTCTGAGTAGGCCACCATGCTGTGTCAAGGATCCCACTCACTCTCCTCTCCTCCTAGTGAAGAAGACCCCCCAAAAAAGGAAAAGAAAAGAAAAGAAAAGAGGAGAATGTTTGAGCTTTTCTGATAGACTGGATGGCTTGAAAAGAGGGGAGGGAGAAAGAAAGAAGGGCACATGCTGGCTGGCTGGGCCTGCACGTTGCTATTCAATGCACTCCAGCTGTAAACTGGCAGGGAGAAACAGGAGAAAAGTCTTCCCTCCCCCTCCAGTGCCTCTCAGGGAAGTGTGCACTTACTTATTTCTCCCCCCCCAATTTGAAGGCCCTTGATAAGCAATTTTAAATAAATACTTGATGCACTTTAAGATTTTAAATCTCGAGTTAGTTCTTGGGTGTCTGCAGCAGCAAGATATATTTAAAAAGGGTCCCTAGTAAAGAAAAGTGAAGAACAACTGTCATAGAGCCCAGCAGATTGGCAGGACAGAGCTTCCCCTTCTCCCCAAAAGAAAAAGAAGGGAAACGAAGGATGTTTTGTTTTGTTTCATTTTATTTTGTTTTAGTGGCTGCCAAATTTCAGCAGTGTCTTCCTACTGGAAACTTCAGCAAAACGGCTTATTTCAGTGGCAATATCAGCAAATGCAGTTAGCAAGGACTAACAAAACAGCTGAGTTTCGTCATGTGGCTGACGGCTGGCCCCTCCCTAAACTGCAAACCCCAGGATTCCATAGGATGTTGAAAGTGGAATAATCGCACTTTAAGAGTGTAGTGTAGAAATGACTAAAGTTTTCAAAGCCCTGTCCTAATCCAGCAAGAGGCCGAACACTCCTGAGTTTGCTCTCTGCAAACAAAGCAAAGGACAAACACAGCAAATGGCACACATATAGAAAACAGCGACAAGGGCATGGCCACAAATACAATAGCTTCCAGAGATACATTGGTTCCCTTTCCTCTTGCTAATCAATCATGCAATGTGTCAATATACTATTATATTTCACACAAAGCAATAAGCACTCATATTTATTACTCTGCAGCCCAAGCAGAAACGGAGTCTTTTCCTCCTAGCTGTTGCCTGAGTAAAGACTGCACCCTGGCAGGCTGTGGATACAGAAATGTTCCAGTTAACTGAAAAAAGAAATTTTGAATTTCTCTAAAAAGAAATAGAAATAAAGACCATGTAAATTAGTAAGAGGTAATTATCCTTGCTTATCAAAAAGCATAAGCTTTTATCTTTGCACTGTTTCAATTGTTTCTATTTGTTCATCACCTCAGGGGTCCTTTTGGACTGAGAGGTGATACAGAAATATATTAAAGCAGGGCTTTCCAAATGGTATGTCATGACACATTAGTGTGTTGCCTGTAATTTGTTGGTGTGTCGCCTCCCCAGTCGAGAAAGACCCCCCCCCGAGCCTGGCCTGCTGCCGTCACTGTCAGTGGGGCCTTTCCCTGGCAAGAGTGACAGCAGAGGGCAAGGACTGGGTAGAAAGGGGCTGCCTTTCCCCCTGCAGCCACTCTCACTGGGACCTTTACTGGTGAGGGCAATGGCAGCAGGCCAGGATCGGTGGGGGCTGCCTTTCCCCACCCTAGATACACCTCTGAGTACCTCCGATTTGCTAGTAAAACTGAATTACTGTGTCACAAAATGATGCACGTCAAAACAGCATGTCATCAATATGAACAGTCTGGAAAGCTCCACATTAAAGAAATAAATAAAACCCTCTGCTTGCTGATACCATATAATTTCTGCAATGTCTCAAATGGCTCAAACAAAATGACCAAAAAAGAAAACAAACACCTCAAAGCAAAGTAAGACTAGAATTATAAAGGTAAAAAGTCTGTAATACCATCAATATAAGCACTCAAGAATGATATCAACTTATATGTAATATGGTAATGCTATATATAGTACAACAATTTATAAACTCACCTGAGAGTACATTCTGGTCTTTGAAAAGCAATAATGTAAACAAAACTAGAAATTATGGAAAGCAGTTTTTAATCTATCCAGATGATTCCACCAATAGGCTTAAATCCATGCAGATAGCAAAATCCATTCCAATCCACAGGCTGGACAAAGTTGCAATTCAAAGTTGGAATCTAGGGAGCATTGTTTCCAGTGCTAACATTCAAACCAGCATGCCATTAATACAGCTAGTTGTCTTTGATAATGATTAGAAAACATGTGACTGAAAACAAATATTCACTTCTTGATTCTCTTTTTTCCTCTTTCCTACTGCCTGTAGCGATTAACTATCCTTTGGGACATGATATCCTGGTACAGGTATGTAAATCCCTTCTTGTACATCCTACCTTGACTTTGAGGCTTTCTGACTGGAAGCTTTCTCATGTTTCACCAAAATGGTTCATATCAAAATGAGGCTGCACTGACTGAAGGTAAATTAAAACATGGAGTCAGGCAGTAGGGTCTTATAAAGACATAGGCTTGATCTGAGCAATCAGTACGGTTTGCTGGTACGTGGAGCCTCGTCTGTAAAAAAGCACAATATGTGAAGGGGTGCTACAACTCACCACAGGGCCCACAATTTTCAGCATGCTGATGAATTTATAATTTCTTAAACCCACAAATGTTTTGATCCTGTAAGCCAAAAATCTGGACTTGGCAACTGCTTCATTTGATGCTCTGTAGCACCATGGACGTCCACCCCTCCACTCAGTGGCATACCGAGTGGGGGCGGGGGCCGGGGCACCTTGGGCAGCATGTTTTGGGGGGCGGCACCAGGCTACCCTCCACACTCTGGCAGACGTCCAGAAATTAGATGAGCACTGGAGCCTCCCAGAGAGGTCTGCTGGAGGGGTATGCCACTCTGGGAAAGGGGGTGGTCCCTTCCCTCTTTCCTCCCCTCCCCTCCCTCTCTTCTTCCCAATCTGGAGTCAAACCTGTTTCTAGCCAAAGCAGCAGCACCGACACTGGCAGAGAAGGGTCGGCACTCTGGGTCGGGCAGAGAAGGAGGGAAGGAGAAAAGGAGGAGAGGAGAGGAGAGGAGAGGAGAGGAGAGGAGAGGAGAGGAGAGGAGAGGAGAGGAGAGGAGGGGCCTTGAGGAGGTGGGGAGAGGCACCCGCCTTCCCCCACCCCACCTCTGAGACTGGGCATGAGCCCAGCCCAGCTGATCCTCTGAGGAGGAAGGGAGAGAGGGAGAGAGACAGAGGGCACTTGCTGCCACAGGAATGCTAGCATGTCTCTGAGCACGTGCAGAGTGCCCTCTCTGAGCACAAATGCCCAGAGCCCAATCACCCAATGCCAATCGAGCACTTTTTATTTGGTATTTTGGTTGGTCTCCCTCCCCTGAGAGGGGCAGCAAACTCAGGGACCACACCCAGGCGGCAAAAGCTCTAGCTACACCACTGCCTCCACTGAGCCCTTGCTCAATTTTTAAAAACATTTTGTGAAAAAAAAAACCCCCTCAAAATGCACCCAGTCCTCCTGGACAACCATGGCAATTCACCATGGTTGGGGAGCTAGACAATTTAAAGCCCAGGAGAGGCCTTTTTAAACCAGGAAGCATATCCTCCAACTATCCTAATTTGTTAAGGACGTTTCCAGTCACTGTCAGCACTTTTTAAAATGCCCCAGTATTTCTCTGTTCCTCCAACTTTTCCCCTTCAGTTTCTTTTAATTGCTGCAATGTGAGTTCAAAATATAGAGTTGTACAGAAGTACAGAAGTGGAGGGAGGCGGTCGGATCTTGCCTTTCTTAGTAGGCTACAACAAAAGCACTCTGGTAGCTTGTGTTCTTTTTCATTAATCATTTTTGCCATCTTAACTGCACTCTAATGTTGCTTGTCAACATATGTCCCAGTTTTCACCTGTGAAACCCTGCACACTATGAGGAAATAAACTGCAAGTCAACTTCTGTTTAATTTCCTGATATAAGGAAGGACTTTCCTAGGTTTAAAATGTTCTGTGGGAGGGCACACATGACAAAAATGTTGTCCCACACTCAATGGAGGAATCTTAAGTTAAAAACTAGAAGATTAATTGGAAGCACTGAGGGCCCCTGGGGGCCTCAACAACATCCTGCACAGGGAGCCCTGGTGGCGCAGTGGTTAAATGCTGGTACTGCAACCACAGGGTTGTGAGTTTGATCCTGCCGGGCTCCAGGTTGACTCAGCCTTCCATCCTTCTGAAGGTTGGTAAAATGAGTACTCAGCTTGTTAGAGGTGATTAGCTAATACATTGTAAACCTCTTAGAGAGCACTTAACTGATAAACGGTATAGAAATACACATGCTAATGCTATTACTATTGCTATCCTTGGGGGCCTGCATGCAACCCAAGGGCCACACTTTGCTCACCTTTACCATATCATATAATCTCACCAGCAGCTTTCTAACATATGGGTCTTCCTGTTCTTTTTCCCTATGGGAAGCTATCTCCAACCAGAGTCTCTCTTAATTCTTATTCCCCTATCCATGCCAGCTGCTTGTCAAAATCCCATTCCCTACATGCAGTGATATGGCCTTCTGTCAGCCAGAACTGACTTCCAGTCAAGACATTATTCACCCAATTTCTAGCAAACAATATTGTTCAGCAGCATGGGGAGATTTCATTCAATCGTCTATGTAAATCAGAGCCATTCAGCACATCTGAGCAAATTGCCTTTTAGACTGGGAGTAGGGGAGATGGGTGCTTCCAAAAGGAAGAGAACCAAAATTTATTAAAGATGGAAAGTAAGTGGTATAGCCAGTATTCTAAAGTAAATATAACATGTTTAGTGGAAAGAGATAAGTTGTTCTGCTTTCAGCAGAGCCATGATCCACACATTCCCATGATTAGTGACTATTTTATGTGGGGGGAAAAACTTTTCTCCAGTAAACCATTGTTATTGTTTGTGGTTAGCAAACATTAGATATATCCTGGAAGGCCACTGCCTGAATCCCTGACCAAACAGGCAGAACTACATTATACCCTTCCCCAAGTAAGGTGGCAGTGGGTGGGATCTCGGTTTGTTTATAATTTGAGCTATTATTGGGTGTCTTCAAGTTGTTTCTAACTTTTGGTGACCCTAAGGCCGGGGGTTTTCTTGGCAAGATTTGTTCACAGGGGGTTTGCTCTTGCCTTCCTGAAGCTAAGAGAGCGTGACTTACCCGGTCACCCAGTGGTTTTCTATGGCTGACCAGGGATTTCAACCCTAATCTAGTGCTCAAATCACTACATCATGTTGGCCTTGAGAAGATCTACTGAAATCAATCAGACTGAACTCAGTAATAATTAACTGGAGTCTCACATATTCCAGTATGATTAAATCTATTTCCAGATATTATCTATTAAAATCTTAAAACAACACAAAACAAGAAAAAAATTGCATTCATAATCATATTTGTTAGTATCAGTGAACTAACGAAAAGTAATGTTTCTTCTAATTAGATTGTTTTCTTTCTTTCTCTCCCCTCCTTTTCAGAGCACACCCTTTGCAACTGTTCAAACACATCCTGATCCTCATAATTCTCATAGTGCTGATTAGGCTTCTCCACAAACGCTATAAAAAATACTGTTTGGTCTGTTTAATCCCTGGCGGCCTCCGACCTTACTAGGTGTGCCAGAATAAAAGTTACCTTCTGGAACTTTTAACAGAAAGAAAAAAGAAAAAGAAAACAATAAACAAATTGTCGTGTGGTATTACTGTCCCAAGAACACCTGTGCTTATGCAAAAATAAATAAATAAAAATAGAATTACTTGTTTTTAGAAGCTACAGCTGGCTTCAAAGAAGTGTTCTTTAAGATGTCATTCCCTAGCAACCATCAGAAGAGTGAGATATGGCTTGTTCTCACTTTGACTGCAGAAAACACTTAACAAAAGGAACTCAGGAGTCAAAACAGCTCTGCTATCAGCTGAGATCAAAATCTCCTCGAGGAAAATGCATATGGCCTTGCCACCTTGCAATCATTCATTTCCAAACATTGGATTATTTTTTATTTTATTTTAGTAATGGCTTTTAGCAATCTTTCCATCAGCAGCTGAATTGTACACCTAGGCCCTTTTCACACTGCATTTTCGATGCGAAAGGGCCCCTCGAGCACATGTGAGGAACAGGGACTGCTCATGCACTTTTTCATTTTTGGCTTTAAGCCGAAAATGGTGCACAGTTGCACATCACTCCAGGGCCCTGCACGCACTTACCTTGCATACGGAGCCTTGGGAGCCGAGCCAGTCATGCTTCCTGTCCAGTGCAGCCTGGGAAGGTCCCAGGCTGCACTGCGAAAGGAAGAGGCGAGGCTCTTGCGCGAGCGGGCGGCAGCTGCCGAGCTGAAGGAACCAGGATGCGAGAGCCTCTCGCTGGAGGCTGCTCACAAGAGCCCCACACCCCAGCACCATGAAAAGGTAAGGTGCAAAAAGGATCCTAGAGTCATGGCCTGGAAATTCTATATTCTACATTGCTTTAGACATCCTGGACATGGAAACATTATGTTCCTACTGCTTCTAGAATCCCCATCCCAGTGGCCATGCCAGCTAGGGGATTCTGGAATTTATAGTCCAAAAAGATAGTTTTTCTCAGGTCTAGACGTTCCAGCCATGCCTACATGGAGGGTATCTCCTATCAGGAAGTCATCAGTCACTTTCATAAGTAGTTGTGGTAACTTTAAAAAATGTTACTGGATTTTTTAAAAATCTAAATGCAAAAGAGAAAAAGCTGCCTCAAGTGCTTATGATGCTTACTGAGGACGTTCTAAGAGAACATGCCCTTGACACTGGCATACTTCTAATGCTCAGAGCTTGCAATAGTTACCTTTTAAACGAAGTGCTTTCATATTCCATGTTTGAGGATGTAATGTATCTGCAATGAGTAGATCAATAACCTGACTAGAATATTTGCTGCCTACATATCATGTACTATGCTGCATATATTAAAATCATCTCAAAAAGAGCTTGGGAGAAAGATCGGGGCAGCTGCTTCTAAAGTAGAGCCAAACTTGAATGTTACATTATTCATACAATTGTTTTTCTTTGAAGTGTGCTTTGATCCTGACGAACTCCCTCTCCCTGCACATGCACCCAATCTATACTGAAGCCCTGCACTGGTCTCCTGTTTCTTGTACTCCCGTTCTTAAGCTGGTTACTCACTATTTCTTACAGTATGTCCTTCCTGTCTTTCTTGCACTCCTCCTCCCCACTGCTCACTTGCCTTACATACTACTCCCTTCCCTTGCCTTCCCTCACACTCTTGCAATGCCTCTTCCATGTCACTATGCTCATGGGTCAGTCTCCCTTCCTTCCTACTCCCTCCCTCATCTCACTTCATGCATTCCTTTGCCACCTGCCGGTCTCACCCTTCCTTGTACCTGGAAAGGCATGAGTGGACTTATTTCTTGAAAGATAATTTGACAGAAGAGAACCTTCACATTTTGTCTCATAGCTTGGCTCTTTCTGTGGCTAGAGACTTTGGCCATATCCACACAACATTGCTATAACACAACAGCAGTGGGTTGTTTCCAGTTGAGGAGCCATGCTACTGCATGACATTGTCGCTGTCCAGCTGCTATTCCACCCCAAGCATCACCAAACTGCCTTATTCTATTTCCAGAAAAAAATCTGTTAAGAGCACTTCCTTCAGCACTTCCTTCAGCACTTCAATCCCATCAGCTATCTTAGCGCAGTATAGTAATAGCACTTGATAGCACTTCCTGTTTTCCCAGATCCAGGAGTGGGCGGGGTGTGGGCATGTCCAGCTTGTCCCTCCCTCAGCTACTCCCATGGCATAGTAACTTCAAAATCTATCACCTCTCTTTTTTTATTTTTATTTTCTCCTTTGAGTTAGAATTTTTTATTTTTTTAAATACATTTTTAAGTATTATAGCACAAAAGTGCAATAGTGTACTGGTGTGTCATGCCATTACAACATTGCTGCACTAGTATGGCTTCAAAAAAAAAAGCAACCAAAAAAAACCCCACCCAATAAGGGGCGGTGGGGCAGGGTGAAGGTGGGGCAAGGGAATGGCCATGGATGCTGTAGTGTGGAAGGAACAGCAGTGGCAATACTGCTGCTCATCTGCTTAAGGCAGAAGGGTGTGGAAAAGAGAGTTTCTAACCCAATGACATCGTGTGAATGGCAATGGCAGGACTGTAACACTACAGTGCACTAAAAGCATAGGTGTGGAAATGGCCCTTGCTGTTTCTTGTGTGCCTTCAAGTCATTTCTGACTTATGGCAACCCTAAGGTACACCTATCACAGAGTTTTCTTGGCAAGATTTGTTCAAAGGGGATTTGCCTTGGCTTTCCTCTGAGGCTGAGAGAGTATAACTTGTCCAAGGTTACTTGGACAATGAGTTACTTTTTTTAAAAAAAATAAAGCTTAGAATTTGGGCCACATGTTGGTCCAAACACAACACACATGCCTAGAGTCCAGATATAACCCAGAAAAACTGGAGGTATGGCAACCCTAACCATGCCGTGTTCCAAGGATTCTTTGCAAAATCATGATTTCCCTGTTGTGCCGCAGTTAGTTATTCAGCAATCCTGAACAGTGTTGTAAGGTTTCATGATTAAGTCCATGCAAGAATGAAAGCATTCAAAAGTTTTCTCCCTGCTTGGTAAGATTACAATAGGTTTTGCTCAGGTAGCAGTGATTTTTCATATGTGGGAATTTGGGGCTAAAAATTTAACTGAAAGATTTTGCCTAAGAAGAAACAGTTTTTTCTCACTGCAAGCTACTAACCAGTATGCCACTTGCAGCATCATTATCTCTTCAGTAAAAGCTGACAAATGCAAGAAAAGGCATACAGAGTCAATGTCACCAAATTATCAGGGAGACCTGAAAGTATGAGAAATAGTCCTGACATAAATTTTTTACAGTTATTTTCTCCTGCTGCCTGTAAACTTTGTGTTATAAGTATTTCCCTCATGTTAGCATTACTTTGTGTTTTATAAGTAATACATGCATATGGTAATTCTCTAATTTTATTAATTTAAACAATTCATTATTTCCATGCTAATCTTGTTTTTTGATTATAAACTTCATACAGTCCAAGGACTAATGCAATAAATGTTTTACTGCTATTACCGCCTAAGGTTTTGGACACAAAATAAGTTTTTGCACAAAATGTAAGGCACAAAATGTACAGTCTGTTGCTTCCCAAAGACCAACAAAATTTTCAAAGAACAAGAACACAAAGCAGGGGAGAAATGTTTCATTATGGTTGGCTTTTTTTTAATATGTTGAGAGTCCCCCCCTTTTCTCTACATGGATAAGAAAATTTTTGAATGTTCTTTGCACCCTTCATTTTGAATTACTGGAATGGAGAAGAGGCTATACCCATTCTGATGAAACATATGTGCGTGCACGCGCATGCATTGCATGTAACCCTAAGGGCCTAAAAGTGGGCAGATCCTGAAATAGAATTGTATGGATCTAGTAATGTGATTCACTGCAAAGCTTTGTTTATCTTCTCTCTCTTCATTCAAAAGTCTGCTAGACAGGGGCATTCTCTCAGTGGTTCCAGTCCTATAGCTATTGAAATAGTTGGTTGTAACATTAACAAAACAAAAAAAAGGTAACCGTATAATTTAGTTTGTATTTCTCTCTACCATTTTGTTCCTTGAATATTAAGTATCTGTTCTATAGATTCTTCATTAATTTTCTTCTCAAAGAAAGGAATGAGCAATTTTAGTAATTTATTTCCTAAGAAAACCTTCTAAAACCATACAGCTTTGTCACAGTTCAGGACTTATTCTGTGCAAAATTCATATCTGTTTGTTTTGCCCAAATGATAGCATTTTCTGTGCAGGACACAGAATTTTCTCTGCACAAAATTTGCATGTGGTTGTTTCCAGCAGGAAACATTTTCTGTGCAGTTATTAATATGCATAGAAATATTATTTTCTGTGCAGAAAAAAAACTGTTTTCTATGAAGAAAATGTTCCCTGTGCAAATCAACCATGTGCAAATTTTGCACAGAATAAATTCTCAATTACAGCATTCTCTATGCAGGAAACAGCTTTTTCTGTACAGAAAATAATATTTCTACACATATAATTTTCTACACAGAAACACTATCCTGGAGAAAACAACTGCATGCAAATTTTGTGCAGAATAAGTCCTGAATTGTGAAGATTATCATCAGTCCAGGATTCTTCTCATTGGGGTTTTCTGATGCTTGAAAAAGATGTTTTTAACCAATTTAAAAATATTTTTTAATTTACTTTCCATCCCTAGTCTGAGAATGTCACATTTGCAAGTTTTTCAAATTAAAGGCTAATAAAAGGGAAAGTGGAGAAACCTTGATAAGTTCATCTCTGTAAATTCAGAATATCGGACAGCATACCAACATCAGCTCCAACCTATTATTTAAGATAGGTACACAATATATTGATCCATTCCATATATGAAGAAAAAAATTAAAACTTTCAAAACAAGATACATCAGTTTCAAATTAAGACAAATGCATAGTTAATACTCAGTTCTGGGTTTATATTGCTTCAAGCAAGTTGCCAAAACATCAAAATCTGATCAGACCCATACCAATGTGCAAAAGTCAGATATATTGTCCAGAATAACCTGTTTAATGACAGGATTTTAGGGTCTACACTAATCCAACAAATAGGGCAAAAACTATGAAAGATTTTGTCATTTTAAAAAACATACCCACAATGTCTGCTTCAAACCTAGAATTCAGCATTGTCCCTGGTTCCAGTATTTCACTATAGTCAGCCCTCCACTTTTGTGGGTTTCACTTTTGCAGATTTGATTATTCACAGATAATTTGCTGTCACTTCTGCTGTCTCCTTATGCCATTTTTAATAGGGATTGCAAGCCTCGTGAGACTGAGAAACAGCAAACAACGTTTGTAAGTCCCTCTCAAAAATGGTGTCGGGCAGCAGCAGAGGTGGCAGTGAGCCAGGAAGCCCTCCACTTCTGCCTTGTCAAGGAACCCTGATTCCTCAAAGGAACCCATAGTGGGTTGAATATGGTGATCATACTTTTTTGTGTGTTAAGTATTGTTTGGGAGAGCCTAGAGTTATTCATGTTTTTTCCACTTTCATGGGGGTCCTGTGCCCCTAACCCTAGCAAATGCGGAAGGATGACTCTATGCATGTGTGTGTGTGTACACACACACACATACATATGTGTACATACACAGAGAGAGACAGGTACAAAAGTGATCAGAAAGAATTTTATATTTTTCAGTTGGACGTCTGTGTGGACTTTGCTATTTGCCTAATTGCATTTTTGGGAATTGTAATTCTTCTTCTTTTACTTCTCCTAATATACAAAACACATCTTTATCTAATATAAACGTGAGAACACATTATGAGAACTTATTAATTCTGGCATCCTTTTGTGCCTTACTTTTGCCGCCCACCCACGAAATGAGGAGACCACACACAGGGCTTGGGTTGAACTAAGGGCAATTTATTAATATGCCTAATTAACATACAATGGTAATGAACATGAACTTGGACTTGGACTTGAGCGTGCACATGATGTTTATTCTAAAAGAGGGGGGGCCACCATCCTGGGTGGACCAGGGCAAGAGTCAGTCTCAGACCATCTCCCCTGGCCGCAGGATGAGATACCAGGCCCCCAAGTCAAGCCCAGAAAGTGGACCATGACTTTGGCCGGCCCCTGTCTGGAAGGTGAGCCCGAAATCGAGTCTCCCGGGCTCAAGCCAGTAAGGGCTAGTCCCGGGCCCTCCTCAAGGATAGTCTTTATCCTACACCAAAGGGTGCCATAGGTACACGCCAAAACCCATGGACCCCCCCTTACCGGCCATGGATAAGGACAGCGTCCGCTTAGTCCTTATCCCCCAACTTCCCTCTAGGATGACTCTAATTCCTTCTTGCAAATCGCACAGAAATATTTCAATGCCCTCGGTTGATAGGTGTACCCCATCTGGCCTGTACAGCTCCGATTTGTCAAAAACAATGTCATTGTGTGGAATAAAGTAACCCAAGCCCTGCCTCATGGCTTTGCGAATTTCCTGATTCACCCGCCGGCGGGCAGACTCCAATGGCCGAGGATCACCTCCCCCACCCCACACTCTCCTCTGAACCAGTGCTGACCAAGCAATGGAAGTGTGAGGCCATGTGTTTTGGATGTGCTGCATGTCGTGAATGGCCTGAAGAATCAAGACCTTGCCTTTCAAAAGTCCAAGGTCATTACCCCCCAGGTGAATGACCAGCATGTCAGGCGGAGGCCCACAGCTCTCCCCATACAGCGTAGGTAACAAACCGTGCCACCGAAGGCCCCTCCTGCCCAGCCATTGTATGGAAGCACGATCTCCCAATGCCAGGTTCGAGCCCAGGTGACTGCCACGAGCATGCCGCTCCGCCCAGAAAATGAAACTGTGACCACAGATCAGCACTCGCTTCCTCCCCGAAGCAGGTCGTTCTGAAAAGTCAAAAAACCTTAGCGCTGTTGGATCAGCCTAACATAGCGCCGATATGCCGGAGACTTCCATCTCCCAATCCTCTGAATATCTCCGGCCATTAAACCCATCCAGGCCGCAGTGGAAGCCGCCCCTATGCGAAATGAATGTGTGCCAAAGTTAACGCCCTGTAGACCCAAATGAGCTAAAGCCTTCTTCGTTATGGTCCAGAATTGGTACCTGGTAAGTGGTGACTTATCAGCATGACAAAAAAGAGGCCCCTCGTGTGTTCCCCGGTCAGCAGTGTAAGCTCTGATAGCTCTGACAGGGCATAGTGCCGGGTCAGAGCACCTCTGTAGTGTGACCACAATGCCCCGCTTGGTCTGGTCCGTCTTGGAGCCCCTTATGCGCAGACTTACCCAATGCCCGCCCCAGGTCAAATCCCGAAATTCCAATGCCCTGCCCGACTGGTCCCTTTTGCTCTGCACTACCAGCTGACTCACCCGTAGAGCCCCGAAAAAGGCCGTAAGAGCCGCTGCATGAAACAATGTAGCCTCGTACGGTGAAGAGCATAATACCCTCCACGCGTCACCCAAACCCTTCAGGATATTCGGGGAAAGCGGCTGTCTGCCGTCCCGGACCGTCCCCTTGTGCCGAGTCCACCCTTCCAAAAACTTGCGGACCCGAAAATCACCAGTAAGGTCAGGGAATCCCTTTAACTTGGACCAAAAAGCCAGGGCCGATAATCGAGATCTAATAGATTGCGGAGATAAATTAGCTTGCTCAAGGGCAACACAGAATTGCAAAATATGATCCACCGGGATTGGCCACACGTCCTGCAACCCTTTAGCCCCCCGAAAACTAGCAAACTCCTCAGCTGACCTTAAATAGCTCTTTTTGGTACTGGGCGCAATTGACACATACCAATCATCCGTGCTACCTCACCCCGCCAAGAGTCCACAGCTCGGAGGGCATTGGTTCTGGAAGAGGTGCTGCATTCGGTGCCAGCTCTCTGAAACGATCCATCTGCATACGAAGAAGAGTCAGCCAAGGAATTATCTACGCCTGCCACGTGTACAGCTATAAAGACTATGTTATAACGGAGACATTGCAGCGTGAAAGCCCGAACCAAATGCATGACACGCTGTGACCTAGAGGAAAGAGAGTTAATAACCCTGACTGTAGCTTGGTTATCGCACCAGAAATGCACCGATGCATTCGCCAACTCACGTGCCCAGATGTGAACTGCTACCAGGATTGGGAAGAATTCCAGGAATGTGAGATCTGCCGTGAGGCCCGCCTCCACCCAACTCTCAGGCCATCTCTGCGCACACCACCTACCCCTGAAGAAGACTCCAAAACCGATGGAACCTGCTGCATCCGATGCAATCTGCAAAGCATCCCTAACTTTGATTTCGTCTAGCCAAAATGAGACCCCATTGAACCCCTCCAGGAACTCCTGCCACACCTTCAAGTCCAATTTCATTTCCCTGGTAACTCTAATCCTATGATGCGGCTTGGTGACCCCCTTAGTGGCATCGCACAGCCGCCTAAGAAATGCCCTGCCGGGCGCCACTACCCTGCAGGCAAAGTTCAAATGTCCAAGTATCTCCTGGAATTCCCTAAGAGTTGCCTTACGTCTGCCAAGGAAATCTGCTACCCGTGTCCTCAAATCCCAAACCTTGGCCACAGGCAATTTACAGGACTGATTGACTGTATCCAATTCTATGCCTAGAAATGTAAGTTGCTGTGCAGGGCCCTCTGTCTTCTCGTGAGCCAAAGGTACACCCAACTCACCCATAAGAGATGTGAATTCGGCCAACAAGAAACCACACTGCCCTGAACTCGCTCGACCAACAAACAAGAAATCATCCAGGTAATGCACTATGCCCCGGAGGCCTGACTTCTTCTTGATGGCCCATTCCAAAAAGGTGCTAAACGTCTCAAAGGCAGAACACAACACTGAGCATCCCACAGGGAGGGCACGATCGACATAAAAACTTCCTTCAAATGCAAAACCCAAAAGTTCAAAATCAGCTGGGTGAACTGGGAACAGGCGGAAAGCCGACTTGATGTCTGATTTAGCCAATTCTGCTCCTACCCCTTGCCTACGCACCACTCGAACTGCTGCATCAAAGGAAGTGTACCTGACCGAACACAACTCAGCAGGGATAGCATCATTAACAGAGTCTCCTCTAGGGTAAGACAAATGGTGGATCAACCTAAACTCACCTGGTGCTTTCTTAGGAACTACACCTAATGGGGAAATCCTAACATTGGGAGTGGGAGGCTGATCGAAAGGGCCCAAAACCCTGCCCTTTGCTACCTCCTTCCTAATTTTTTCCCTAACTACGTGCTCTCTACCTATAACTGACCTAAGGTTACTAGCCATAAAGAACCTACGAGGCCCCACACTAGGAATCCTAAAACCTTCGGTAAAACCCTCCAACAGATATTGTGCCGCAGCTCGGTCCGGATAATCACGGAGCCAGGCAAGCAGCCTATCCACCTTAATTGGGCTGGGACCCTTTGTGAACCGATGTCTGAGGTCCAGGCCCCCGTTTTCCACCTCCTTCCTTGAAACCTGTCCCTCCTCCTCTCCCCTTGTTGCAGTTGCGGGCGGAATGCGGTCCCCAGCAGATCCCGCAAAGGTGCTTGTATCTACAGGGGCGCTTGGCACAAAACCCTTGGGTCCCAAACTCCCAGCATAATTGTGTCTGCTCTGGCGAACCCTGGGTGCGGTTGGTCCCTCCAGGCTTATTAATCCGCACCTGGTGTCCTGATTGTGACCTCTCCCCGAAAACAGGGCGAGCCGGTGTTAATGTCTGCATCCACAATTCTGTTATGATCTTGTCCCAACGCAGGTTGGGCTGCTTTGCAGCCCGCATCCTAAACTTCTCATCATAATGGAGCCATCCATTCCCTGAAAAGTCAGACTGCGCCCTGAAAATCGTATTCAAATACACCAACATGGAATGTGCCCTAGAAGGCTGGGCCTTAACAATAACATCCATGTAAATAAGATAGCCCGTAAACCAATTATTCCAGTTCTTATCAATTCTACGGTTCTTTAATTTCTCCTTTTCAGTCGCATCCAGCTCGTCCTTCTCCTTTTTTGTCTAACTCCCGATACAAAAGAGAGAACAAATCAACATATTCTCCCTTCCGTATCTTCTTGATCGTAGCAGTAGCGAGGTGTTCATCCAAAACCCCTAACTGCCCCTCAGCCTCTGGATCGGGGCCCACAGCCCTGTCCTTATCCTTATCTGAGTCGCGTGATCCAGCAACCACTGCCTGAGTAGAACCCGTGGCCTCCTGGGACTGGCTTACCTCCCCTTCCTGCTGCTGTGAGGGTGAACTATTATCCCCTGAGGCCAAAGGAGAAGAGGATGCCAATGGTGCCGGAAAACCTCCAGGAGGGGCCCACACCATGTTCGTCGGGGGGTAGGGAAGGTCCATGGCCATGCTCAACCAACATTGTAATCCCCATAGCCACCATACTCACCCGATACATCTTCCTCTGTCGCCTCTCCCGATGGCCTAGGTTCCCAAATGTTGCGTGGCGCAGCCCAAACTTGTTCCCGGCTCTCTGGGCACGATTGACTCAGCCTCTCGCCCACTCTGTCCTTTTCAGTGGCATCTAACCGCGCCAAAATCTGGTTAATTGCATGCACGGGCATGGGTACTGTCTGCTCATCACTTTCCCCACCCCGTCCCGCTGACTGCCTGTTCTTCTCAATAGCCTGGAGCTTCTCAAAGATGGCAGCCACCATACTCGAACCCGCATCCTCATCCGAAGATGAGGCCACTGGCACCAAAGCTGAGGATGTCCTAGCACGCTTGGGCTTCTTGGCTAGCGTGACTCCCCCGGCTGCAGCAGCCCCCTTGGCCGGGGTGGCCTTCTTGGTGGGCTGCTTGCTTCCCGAAGCCCCTGGAGCCTGCTTAGAGGCCATTGGACCTTCTAAAACCCAAACTCAGTAATCCCCCGTCACGCAACCGTTTTAAGCCCCAGATGCCCCTGCTAGATATCCCAGGGCCTTCCCTCCCCCCTTCGCCTAATGTGCCGAAAGGTAGCTCCCGTATGGGCTTGGCTGCAGATGGGGGGCAAAACACACACACACACCCCTGTCCACCTCAACAATACCTACACAAGCTGGGGTGGGGCAAACAGGAGGGAGGATGGGGAAGAGCGGTCGAATGCCGATCTCTAAACCCAATTCCTCCCTCTCGCACTCTGCAAGACACCAGGCCGGGCGGAGGTAGGGCAATCCTAAGGCCTGAGCCACCCCCTCCCTTTCTCCTTACCCGGGCGGCCGCTGAGGCGGCCACCTCTTCTGTCCTTCTCAGCCCTGCTGCGCCGCAAGGAGGGGGAGGGACGCCGGCAGCGTGCCGCTCAGCCGACTCCAGCGAGGGTTGCTCCCCGCCGCAGCCACGAGCCGACGAAAGTCCCTAAGCGGCCAACAATGCCTCCAGGAGCTGGAGGTGGCGCCGGGGGGGGGGATAACCACCCGTTCCCGCACCGTCGCTGAACTGCAAGGCCGCTAAAATGGCGCTCGCCGACCACGCGGTCGGCTGTGCTCCAAGCAGCGACGTCTGTCCTCCTCGCTGGAATTCCGAGAAAGAGGCTGGAGGGGAGGCGGGGCAGCCCTAAATAGAGCCTTGGCGCCCCGCCCCCTTCAGCCTGTGCTCTCCTCTCGCGGGAGGACGGCAAATGGCGTCCCCCACCACCACCCGCTTCACGTGGGTGGGGGTGGTCGGATTATATGCATGCGCCACCCTAAATCTCCTCTCAGTTCTTTCAGATCATATATCCTGTTTTCATGGTACTCATGTGAGGTAGCCAGTACTTTTCTGTTTCTTCCACTGTTCTCTCCTTTTTTTTTTTCCTTCTAATATCACCTAATCTGGCAAAGAGTTCTGGAGTACTCAACAGTCTACAAACTTTTCTGTCTTTTTGATTGGCCCTGAAAAATGATATTGCCCAACTGTGATTTCGTTTGTGTTTTCCTTATGGAGCAGCAAATCTGCCTTTCTTTAAAAGATTTGTTTTTGCTTTTAGCCATTATAGGCAACTTCCAAATCAGTCCTATTCACTTGAGTTAATCTGAGGGATTTGTGTGAAGTTCTGGTTTACTGCCACTTTTGGGACATTAAGAAATCTCAAATAGGCCATTGCATCCAAAATCAATACATATATTTGGAAAACTTATCATACCAGAAGGACCATAGGGAAAAAATGCAAATTTGTTTCTTATTTCAAGAGGAGAACAGTAATAGCTTTCTAGTACCACATCCTTTATGATGTTTTCTTTTGTTTTCTAGATGAATAAAAATGGCTTACTACTAATCAGAGCACATGAAAAATCATGCACTGCCTTTATACTCAAAGGCACTCACATATAGTACCCAAAGCCAGGATTAAGGTGACTCATCACAAAGATGGGAGCAAAAATCTGCTTTTGATCATCTTAAATGATTATGCAGGGTGAAGTATGCTGTAAGCCTGACAATTTACACATAATCCGAATTATCCAAAGAGACATAAAACTGCAGGAGTTAATACAAGTGATTTGCGTTTCAAAGGGTGCAGAGATTAAATACCAAGACAGACATCCAGCAGGATTTGGTTATTGTGGTTGCAGACATCAGACAGAACAACAATTTAAGTACCTTTAATCATGTGCTGTTCATTGTTAAGCAAAGGTGGTAGTTGTTGGAATCTACAAATCCTCTTTTCAAACCACAGTCAGCATTGGAATAAGCCTGAAAAGGTGGATAATGAGCTACATAATTCTAACACTTGAACTATACATGTGTGTGTGTGTGTGTGTGTGCATAGTTATCTAGTAGCATGTTTTGAACTGCCTTAGACTGACATACTCAGTTAAACAAACACACATACAAACACATTTTAAAGTCTAAATAATACCATCTGTCCTTTACTCATCCAATATCCTTAAGCATATGGTCAGTGACTCTTCTGTCTATTCCTGGCTCCCTAGTCCCACTGTCTTCTTTTTTCCTTTAGACTAGATGGATGTGTATAACCACTTAGATCTCTCCACATTCTTTGGATTTATCTAAACCATTCCAAATTTCATTTAGTTGGACATGGTTGCCGATCCCAGCCCACTGATTACCACATGCTGCAGAATAAATCGGTTCTGAAAGAATAATCTTCAGGGGCATAGCATTATGGATTTCCCTTGATTCATTTTGGTGTGCAGCATCAATCTTACAAACCAGCTCCAAATAGGGAGAAAAGACATGGTGATTAAGCAGAAGTTAGTGCAGGGTGGTAGGCAGAAATGTGAGCTGTGAACAAGGAAATGAAATGTCTGTTCAATTTTGAACTGAACAGAAGACCTTCACTAAGTGAGTGCCTCTGCCTCAAATTTGCCCCACCCTATCAGCAATAGAGGGAAATGGCCAGCCTTTCGCAGATCATGAATGGGATGTTTCATTAAATGATGCAATATCAGTTAGTGGCACTGCATTGTCATGTTCTATATTAGTGACTCTGAGGTTCAGACTAAAATCTGTAGAGGATTCATTGTCTCACTGACATGGAAACTATCAGCTTCCACCAAAATAAAGCCTTACAAAATGCTCTGAATACACTGAAGCACTTATATAACTATAGCTTTGGTGTTGTGCTCAGCTGAACTTTTGCAATTAAATTATGTATTTCACAAAATAAATTTTAATAGTCCACCTTTTGGTCCAAATACAACTGTCATAACCTAAAACTATCACCAGTGAATAAGACAAGAACATGATCCAAACTCCATGAAACATTGCAGAGACCCAAAGTAACACAAGAAATATGGCTGGTTCAAAATACTGTCCTGCCTGAAGCAGAAAATATAATGACCACCCCCTTGTTCGGCATACAGAAGCCGACTGCACTGCCAATTAAATCTTTCTTCAGTGATGGCAATGAAATAGCATCTTCCACTGCACCAGAAAGCATCAGGACTGTTCAGAAAATCCAGACAAGATATATCGCACACACAGCTCTATCCTCACGGAAAATGGAATGATTGAAGTTGGGAAGGCAGTGCTTCCAAGAAACAATTAAGGAAATGCTGTTGTAGAAGCTGTATGGCATCCATGGCTCCAACAGGGACAGCTGTCACTGTTCTCTCAACAACTCCCACCTGAGACAGTTTCTTCAATTTGCTTCATTGGAGGGTGGGAAGGCTTATTGAAGAAAAAGAAGAAAAGAAGAAAAAGATCTTCTCAATCCACCTAAATAACAGTCACCTGAGATTCCATTGACAAAGGTAAGGGGTGGGTTGATTTTTGTGAGAGTTAGGAGTACTTCATGGCCATGCCCAATTTCTTTGTGAACTTGTTCAGATATATTTTTCTCCAGCACTGATTTGCAATGCCATGCTCCCTGGGCAGTGACCGTGACTGTTCCTCAGACTTTTTCCAACTAGTTTCTCATGTCTAACTGATTCCATCTGTATTCTGAATCCAACACTAGTAATCTGTTTCATGTGTCACTACGCAGAGATTCTTCTGTACTCATCTTGCAGGCATCATGCCATGGGTCATTTCTGCACTAGACTGTTTTAGTGCTACTATTCCACTTTCAACATCCTATGGAATCCTGGGATTTGCAGTTTAGGGTGGGGCCTCAAAGGAATAATAGCACTATAACAGTCTAGTGCAGAAGTGGTCACAATCTACAATTCTACAGCTAAGGTAAAGATGCTTAAATAAAGCTGGTAGTAGAGAAGCAATAGGCCCCCTACCTTAAAAATGTGTGTGTGTGTGTGTGTGTGTGTGTGTGAGAGAGAGAGAGAGAGAGAGAGAGAGAATGCGTGTGTGCATGCACCTTCAGGTCACCTGTTGACTTATTGCAACCCCATTAATTTCATAGGGTTTTTAAGGCAAGGAATACTCAAAGGTGATTCTGCCAGTTCCTTAGTCTGAAATGTAGCCTATAGCACTTTGTATCTATTGGCAGTCTTTCATCCAAGTACGAAACCCTACTTAGCTTCCAAGATCAGATGGGATCTGCTTTCTTTAAGGTATTTAAGCCTAAAAGTACACATATCAAATCACAAAAAACCCAAAAGTACCAGCTCTTAATGCGTTCCTCTAATTACCCTGGAATAATGGGGCACCAGGGGTTCAGCCACCTGCAACAGGCCAACTGATCCATCGTTAAATATTGTCCAGATGAGAGCTTGAAAAGAGTTCCTTTTTAAAAAAAACATTGCTCCCTCATGAATGGGAGGATCTGCAAATTATATTTTTGTGGTTCAGATTATTTAAGTCATATATAGAGAAATACAATACATTTAATAAGTTAAAGAATCACCTCAGCTGTCAGGTGGTAGAGGACTGATATAGTTTCTTTCTTGCCATCCTTCATAAATCAGAAAAACAACATGGCTGGATGACAGAGTTGTGCAAGTCATTTGGCTGTCCTACAGCCTGTCCTGGCCCATTTCCGCATTAGCCTGTTCTAGCGCTATGATTCCACTTTCAACATCCTATGGAATCCTGGGATTTGCAGCTTTGGGATGGGCCAGTCAGCCCCTCCCAAAGCCGCAAACCCCAGGATTCCATAGGATGTTGAAAGTGGAATCATAACGCTAGAACAGGTTAGTGCGGAAATGGGCCTGGTCTCTCATTTGCTGGTTGCTCTTGGGTATGGTACAGAACACTTCACACCACCTTTGCTGGTGGAAAACCCCCCGCTACAGTCCAGTTTGTGCCTGTACATGGGAAGAGTTTATTGTCCCATTATCAAAAAAAAAAAAAAAAAAAAATCTTTGACCAGCCATGACAGTGAATCTCAGAGTCATTCAGTCTATTTATTTTGGAGAGGCAGAGGTAGAATCATCCACTTTCCTTATAATCCTGACAAACACTGGATTTCTATAAACCTCCATCGTTTAGATATCCCACATTTCCCTCGTGGACCCAGCTTGAAAATGACTGCTCTAAGTTTAAACATGCTATGCATGTTGTCTCCTCCTTTTCCTTTCAAACACCCTGTTCCTGGGCAGTGTGAATCAAAAGGAGGGTATTTTATTCATCCTGCTGGCTAGATAATTCATTTGAAGTTGCCTTCATCATTGTTTGTCTGAGTCCCTTTAATACGCTGTGTGGCCAATTAGTGGGATACAGTAATCAGCTTGACTGGCTGTTGGCTTGCCAGAGAGCATGTTTGTTTCATCTAGTCTTGTTAAAATGCAGCCCTCTCGCCAATTTCATTTGCCACTTCCTCCCGCAACACCACAGCTCACATACAACATTTTCTTGAAAGCTGGGATATGTTAGGAGAGATCTATTAAACAGGGGTGGACGGGAAGGCTGTCAGCAGGAAAAAAAACAGCAGCAAACAGAAGAACTATCCAGACCTATCGCCAAGTTACACATTGTTTTAAGTATGACTTCATAATATCAGGATGATATGACTTGTAGAATTACGTCCTCAATACAACCACTGATACAATTTAAATAAGATGTTTGCCAGAGCGTTAGTCTCATGATTAATCTAAGGCCATTTCCGCACTAGACTATTATAGTGCTATTATTCCACTTTCAACATCCTATGGAACCCTTGAGGCCCCTCCCTAAACTGCAAACCCCAGGATTCCATAGGATGTTGAAAATGGAATAATAGCGCTATTAACAGTCTAGTGCAGAAATGGCCTAAGTAAACTGGTAAACCTGTATGAAGGTTGTACCACTTCAGACAACAGTTAGGATTTTCATGATTTTCTGTTCCTCTAAAGAAAAATGTCCTTTGCTTGTGCACATACATAATTACACAACAGCAAGAACCACACACACAATTATAAAAAAATTAAATGGTGAAATACAAACAAAAGACTGATGAATCAGAGCTGTCAGTAAGAGCTGGCTCAAAGCACATTTTGAATTGGACAAATGGCAATCCCACAACACCCTGTTTTAAATGCCAAAGCATGAGATTTTAACAGTATTCTTTTTTCTTCTCACAGCATCAAAATTATGCTAATACGTATAGTTTTTTTAAAGTTTGCTGAAAAATAAATACAAATTCAGAGTAGCCATAGACTCCTTCACTGATGAGTCTCATTCCAGTAAACATATTTAGAAAATTGGAACCTCATTCCAGTAAACATATTTAGAAAAGTGGAACCTCAGAATCTAGCAAACACAAAAGTCTTGACCTATTTAACTGGTTGTGGTCTGTGCGTTATGCTGGACAAACCAGTCCCAAACTGGATCATGAAGTCCAATCACCTAAGGTGACCTACCTTATTACCCACCTTACTGTCTCCAGCTTAATGTTACACTATCAGATTCCCTGCTCTTTCCACTATTAACTTTGGGCTGAAAAGGTTTTCCAACTTGGTGGCCTTCAGATGTGTTGGCCTGCAACTCCCATTGTTTGGTTCTGCCTGCAGGATTATGGAAATGGAGTGCAACACGTGAGAAAAGAACCAAACTGGGGAAGCCTGATTTAAGCACAATTCTGAAAGTTTTTTTTTTTAAAAAAAGAGCAATATAGGAACCAATATAAAAGAAAAAAATATCACAGGTGTTACTAAAATTTCATATCTAGCAGAATGTAGTATTGTTTGAGCTTTCTGGAAGGTGAAGGACTGTAAATGCCACATGCAAGTAATAAGTGAAAGAAAGGACAAAGCTCTTCAGAGCATGATCCTGAAGTGAAATTTAGATGACACATATTCCATTCCCAAACATTTTGGCTTTTCCCGTTCCTGATATAGTACCTCCTTTAATCTCTTCACATACGATTTTACACAGCCCATTTTGCTACACTGGTCCCAAAGAAACGTACACACAAGGAAGTGGGGTTGCTGTGGGTTCTGGCAGCTTTTGAAATATTTGTATCAAATCCTCCCCCTTTTTTTAAAAGCATAAGTAAGCTCATGGTGCACTACAATAGTTTAATGGCAGGAGCAGCGGAAAGCTCATAGGCACAGTAGCCATGAAGGAAACAAGAGACAAAAGAAATGGGCTGCTCAGAGCTGGAAATTTTGACAGCCTTCCTTTACCAGCACATACAACCTTGGAGAAGGTACAATCACTGGTATCAAGAAGACTCCAGCACTAAGCCACTTTATGTACCATTTGCACATATTATAAAGAGAATAGGTGTCATGCTCCAGATATTAATTTTAATTAATTTTAATTTTTTTAAAATTTATGTTTTAACTTCCTATTGAGGGTCTGATTTACTATATAGAAATAATAGTGAAAATGAAAATACAAACACCCAAGCTAACTGGGAGTCCATTTTGTTTCTAGCAGCTTCTCAAAATGAGGTAGGAACAATGATGTAACTTTCTGCCCATATACTAGGGTCTTGTGGCTATATCACAAAAGAGCATTACACTAGGGGCTAATTCTACTCCTATGTACCTTTCCTTTGACACAGGAGCTAACAGCTTCATACTGAGAAACTGCAAATTAATACTTCTTTTTTAATATTAATTTGAGAGAGGGGAGTATTTTAAGATACTGGGGAATATTAGATTAACTTGACAGTATTATTTACAAGGCAGCCACTACAGTATTTCAGTGAGGACAAGTTTTCAATTTCTCTTTTGTTTTGTGACCTGCTATATACCTAGTATTTCATCAATGCGTTTTAGGTTCTGTTTTGTTTTCTCTCCTGCTTTCTCCTTCAGAACTTCCTAACAGTACAATGAGGGTTGCTGAATGAATGGGTTGAATCCTTGCTTTTTTACAGGTGTGTTTTCCCTTTACAAAGCAGATACCTATCAATCAGTCTATGCATGTCTGTGTTTTAAGCAAGAAAAAAGACTCTGAAGCCATTTCCACACTACACTGTTACAGTGCTATTATTCCACTTTCAACATCCTATGGAATTCTTGGGTTTGCCGTTCAGGGAGGGGTATTTAGAATTCTCAGCCAGAGAGCTCTTTGGCCTCAATAAACTACAAACCCCAGAATCCCACAGGATGTTGAAAGTGGAATAATAGCACTATAACAGTGTAGTGCAGAAATGACCACAGAGAAAGAGGTACTATGTCATATAGGTCTGCATCTTGTTAGAGGTATAACTCAAGTACAAGTTCAGCATATATCGGCATATGACTTTTGTTGTTGCTGGGATTGATATTCTCTTTGTCTATCTGCAATAATCAAAGCACACGCACCCCCTGGCTCACTATTCAGCTGCTGCACCCTCACCAAGAGCTGTTTAGTGGTTGGTGGAAAGTAGGAGGGGAGGATTGGAGGAACACCTGCCTATGGCCATGCAGCCAGACATAGCAGGGTTATATCATCTGCTGAGACCTCCAGGGGGCTCTGGAGGATCTCACCAATAATGTCATTGGTTTGTGTCTGGCTAAGGGGATATAACAAGATACTTCTCCAATTCCCCAGTGCTCTTTACCAGCCACTGAATGGCCATAGAGGGGTCTGCAATGGCCAAATGGTGGATTAAGATAATTGAGAGCAGACACATAGTAGAGTTCCAGTTGTGGAACTGTTACAAGAGACTATGCCATACAGGATCTCATCCACAGAGAGCAACACATTTATCTTTACTGTTGTGGTATCCAATTGTGATGGAGTTCTGGGGTCTGTCTACCTGAAGTGCCAGTGCAGCCTGGAAGCAGCTTGCTAGGCAACCAGAATAGCACTTCAAGAGAGTAACCCAGCCCAGTAGTGTGTGGGAGTGGCTTGTGGCTGAGAGAAAAAATTATATAATGCCAAGTACCTGTGGGTATTCAGTCCTTCAGCAAGAACCTAGCAAGGAGCTAGAGAGTGGAGTCCCTCAGTCAGCCAGAGAGTGTGGCTGTGCTGGGAAGTTTAATTCTCAATGGAAACCTAGTGAGAGGCAGAAGAGCAATTGAATTTTAGTAGAATCTGGTCAGAGAGTGTGACCTAGATTGAGGGTTGTGCCTTTGGTGAGAGTTTAGCCATAGGGCTGTTACGTGAAACTTGTGCTTTATATGACAGTCTAAAGACGTGATTGAATTGTCTAAAAAGTGCACTGAAGAAATGTATCAATCTTGACCTGTATTTGAAGTCTAAAATGCTACTTTATTCTTATTGTTATCTTAATAAAAGTTACACTTTATTTCTGTAAACATTGACTCAGCTCGAGTCATAGGAAGTATATAAAGTAACACAGAAAACATGCTACCATGAAATTATTAAGTAATTCTAAATAAATGTTGTAGACAAGGGTGGTGTTACAAGGGAGGAGACAGAGCTGCGTGGTAAAGATAGGGCACCCTATCAGATTGGGAACTGCCGCACCAATCTACTTCAACTGTTGGTTTTTTGTTTTGTTTTGTTTTGTTTTGGGTCCACCTTTTTGGAGTGTAGTACTCATAATGCTTAGCCAAAGAAAATGACATGAAAAAGACAGGAGGCAAGGGGAGAGAGGAACGTGTGAGCAGAAGTCAGAAAAGAGCCCACTGTATAGGCACTTGGCATGGCTCAATTTCTTCAAAGCTATATAGCTTTTTGGGGGGGGGTCTTTGGTGGAAAAGGCAGAGAGCACAGAATAGATCTTTTGGAGGAAGGAAAGTTTTCCCAGGGCATAAATGTATTTGGTATGGTTCCTGATGCTGTTACAGTTAGTTTTCTAGAGGATAGTAGCAGGAACAGTGCTCCTGGACCAGGGGTGTGGGTAGGGATAGGGACAGGGGACAGACGGTCCTAGGTTCCTACAAGGTTGTGGATCCTCAAAATATTCATTCTCATCACGTAAATGGGAAAACAAGGTTGTTCCTTTCTCATTCTTGACCGTTATGTCTCTGACAAGTTGATTAAAAAAAAAAAGCATACTCCTGGAATTTCTGGGATATAAGACACAGTGTGGTGCTTTGTTGGCTTACCACTGTAAGCTGGGAGATGCAAGAGACCAGAGTGAGAAGGTGGTCTAGCTCTTAACATCTAAAGCAGCTAAAGGCTGTTCCCTGCAGTTGAGCTGAAGATCATGGGTTGCTAAGCACAAGGAGCTGCTGAAATCAGCTTGTGTTAAAGAAAAGACAAGCTTCCCTCATGTTACCTTTGGCATTCAAACCTTTGCTGTAGGTGATAAAGAATCCATTGCAAACTGCTCATTTTTTCAGAGGAACATATCCAGGAGATTTGGAATATGACATATTGGGTAAAGAGCTTACTTCTTTTCTAAAAAATAAAATAAAATAAACACAGAACTCTCTGACAAAGTATGGGGGAAAAAAACAACTACAGTGACCTCTCCACATTTGTGAAGGTTTGGGATGCAGAACTCTCACAAAATTGGAAAAAAAACACAAATAACTCCACAATCCCCCTCCCATTCCCTTGCCTCTGTCCCCAGTGTTCCTGGGAGAAGGAAAAAGATAAGCTAAAAGGCTTACTTGTACTTTCTCCTCAGACAGAGAAGAGCAGATTCCTGGGGTTCTAGCGACTTCTGGTCGCCATCTTGAGAAAGGAGGGATAGAAGCAAAGAGAGCACCTGACCAATCAGCAGCCATTACGCAGCAACATGTGCAACCACATGGCAGAAAGGACACACCTCCAGCAATGGGAGGAAAAAATGTCCATTTCAAACACAAGCCTTGCAAACCTGGGGTGAGGAACACACAGAAACAGGAAGAGGAGAATGGGTGGGGAGGCAAGCATCTGCCTGGCAAATAATCAAATTCGTGAAAGTCAAACCTGCAAATGTTGAGGGAGGACTGTAATCTATTTCCATAAATATGCATTGCTGCAGAAGCACTCAATTGTGTCCCTATATTGGTTGCATCAGGTGGTATGTTATTAGAAAACTGAAACATTGAAATGTCTACCCAAGATCTGCCACATGGGGAAAAAAAAAGCTTGATGTCCTTGGTATGCTCTCTGCAGAAAGTAAACCTGTTGGACAAAATCTCTGTTGACAGTTTAATTTAAAAATATTCCAGAATATTTTTCAGAATGAAAGCAAGGAAGAAAGATTTTCTCCCTTTGGCAGGACTGCTGTTTTTGTTGTTATTGTACCTGTATAGGGGCATGTACATCAACAGGACAAGGAGGTTCAAGTATGCTACACATGCTAAGATTAGCAGATTTACAATAGAGGCCCTGCAACTGAATGTGGAATGATTCTGATCAAGGTTCCACCAAGTGCAGGGTCCTCTTAATACTACAGAATTATAATGCTATTGCTCTACTTTAAATGCCAAGGGAATCTTGCATTCCTACATTCTAGGGAATCCTGGCATTTGCAGTGTTGAGGGGCGGGGATTTACAAGCCCAAGCCAAGGAGCTCTAGTGCCTCATTAAACTAAAAACCCCAGAAATCCATAGGATGGAACCATGGCAGTTAAAGTGGAATAATACTAGCACTATAATTCTGCAGTGTGAATGGGCTCCAGGGCATCATTCTGGATGAGGGGGCCTACACTTGTAATTTCCTTTTCAAAGGCTGTTCATGTCAATTGACAATTATGTGAATGGAGGCTTATCACATTTGGCCCTCAGAGCCTGTGCTGGAAACAAGCAGAAAATAGATTTAATCCATCAAATGCAGACACAGCACTCTATGTTGTTGCAACCAATTATGTTTCTTTTCAGAGGAAAAAAGCTCTGTCAGTGTCCTCCTGACCTTTCATATGTTATTTTTGCCCAACACTTAGCTCTTTAGTGATATGACAAATCAATTTGCTCTCATCTTAGGAGAGCTACTTCTCTGGATCAACTCAGTTCAAATGTGATTGGAATTTTTTTTTAAAAAAAAATGCTTACCTAGGCTTTGTAAGTTTGCTCAAGCAGACAACTCCAGCAGTGCATAAATAAGAAATAGGCCTTTTGAGCACTCAATACAAACAAGGAAAAACTGAAACAAGACATTGGTGAATGAAAATGTCCTTGGGTGAAAGCAGTGGATCAGATGTTCACTACTGAGAAAAGCCTTCCAAACTCTAACTGATCATTTGCTGTCAGAACAGCATTTTATGGATTCTTCATTTAACAAGGTACTAAAAATCTCCATGTTGACCACTGCATTATGCCTCTGCTTACTTATATTGCTACACATTTGTAGGGCTCCAGCAAAGACTGAATCGAAATTTTATTTTCATGCTCATCACTGAAGCACATATAGAGGCAGATGCAGTCCTCTCATTTTATTACATTACATTGCAAGTAACACAGGGGAAGTTCACTCCTACGCATATTGAGGGTTGATCCAGAAGGGGACAAAAAGTCTCTGGAAGTATTGTTCTTTCCAGTTCTTTTTGTTGTGATTTTACCTGCGAGCTCCCAGTTCTGCATCCAAACTCTTTCTTGAAATATCCTCAGTTTCCCTCAATTCTCCTCTCCTCTCTTGTGTTGTTCTTCCTCCTCCCATTCCCACTGATCACATGTCACATCCAGACTCATGAAACATTTCAAAAAGTTTTTTTAACCGCTTTCCACTGAGCCCTATTATTATTATTCAGCAGTTATACTCAAAGTGCTGAAGTACTTTAGCAATATTATACTAATTAATTATTACAATAATTTTGTTTTGGTGCAAACATTCCTCTTTTTCTCACTTGATCTCTGTTGAATCATTTGCTGAAAGCAATAGCTGTGTTTACTAGCAGTGGCCATCTTAGTTTGTTCTGGGATCACACCAATAGCAAGCCAAGTAGAAATGTATTTCATTCCAGAAAATATTGGGTTAATTTAAACTGACCTGGAAAGGAGGGATGCAAAGTCCTTGGTAATGCCAAGAGTTCCCAGGAAATACTCCGGGATGAAGAAAATGTCATGTAGATCTCCAAACTAAAATTAGTTTGTACAAGAATAAAACCTGCATCTTTCAGATACTTTTTCTTATCTGGAGAATCTCTCTGAGAACATTCATGACAGATCTATCATCATCATCATCATCATCATCATCATCATCATCATCATCATCACCACCACCATCATCATCATCATCATCATCATTTTAGTCTCATCCTTTCTCCAATAAAGGCACCTTTCAAAATAACTATTAGAAATACAAGAGTGCAGCCCAATCAGAACACTTATCTAGAGGTGTGATACTCCCATGTAAATGTATAAATAGGATTACAACCTAAAGGTTGAATCCAGGCTTTGTCATGCCTTGAGGATACTCATTGAAATTACTAGGATTTAAGTTAGTAATGACAAACAGGACTGATTCAGTGGCCCTACTAAGACATAACTAGTTCTGTATTAAACCCAGTGTCTCTTCATCTGACAAGAACAAATCCCTTCTTTTCCTTGTTTATTCTTCTTGTTTTAACAGAAATGCATTTTGTTGTTGTTTTGTGCCTTCAAGTCATTTCTGACTTATGGTGACCCTAGGGCAGTTTCTTTGGGAGAATTTGTTCAGACAAGGTTTGCCCTTGCCTTCCTCTGAAGTTGAGAGAGTGTGACTTGCCCAAGGTCACTCAGTGAATTTCCATAGCCGAGCAGGGATTCAAACCCTGGTCTCCCAGTGTCCTAGTCCAATGTTTTAACCACAATACAACTTGAGCTTTCCAGAAATGTATTGTAGACTCCCACATTCTTCAGACATCCTTATCTACATCCTTATTTGTGCTCTTCAAAGGATTTTCACTGAAGAAAGCACTGTTTGAGAATCACTGCAAGTAATTGCTGAAGTTCAAGGAAAGGTTCCTACTTGAATTTGACATGCTAATTAGATATTGTAAAGAAAGATGAGACCTTTCCCAAAAGTTTAAGTGGGGTTTAAATTTTGTTTTAAATGTGGGCACAGGACTGAGAAGAAGTCCAAATACAGAAAGTGAATGCATTTCCGGCTAAGAAAGAAAGTAAATGCTGCTTTTAAATTCTAATTCTAGCCTTTGTCCCAGTACCACAGCAGGACATCTACTTATCCCCATGAGGAGAGTCAGTTGTCATTGTATTTTGCCTTTATTGAAGGATTATAGTACAGTTTTTCAACAAAACAAGTCTTAAATCGTTCATGGGATTGCACAAATTAACAGCAGGGAGATCTTTCACAGCAAAAAAGTAATGTGGTAAGGAAACATGTTGGCTTATTTTACCCCTTTCCTTCTACACTCTATTCAGTGAGCTGCACACATTTTGAAATACTTAAGCTCAGCTAAATCATACTACTTGGGGTTAAAAATGTGTTTTGTATGAAAAAAATATTTTATCCTGTTGAAAGTGCTATTTAATATGCAATATGGATAATAAAAGGGATTGCAACAAGTGGGCAAAGAAAGTTACAAGACTAGAGAAACCAGGAATGGGTGGGTGGTCTCCCCTTCTGCTCTCCTGGGGATATTTGCTTCTTTGAGGCTGCCATTGAGATGGGAAATTAACCCCCCATAGGCATCAAGGACAAATTTTTCTCCCTATGCAAACAGCAGTTTCTGCAAGATTATTTTCTTCAAGACCACAGCAGCAGAGGAAGGGTGAAATACCAGATGCAATTCTCTTAATATCAATTTACTTCATGTTTTTAAAACACATGTATATTTGCTCCTTACAAGGATGCAGGAACATACAGCCTTTCCAATATTTCTGGACTTCAGCTCCCATCACACCTCCAAACTAGGATTCCTCAATGTCAGAGTCCAGCCCCTCATCTCTACTCTGGTCCTTGAGGGGTATAGCTATTGGGTCACAAAATTGCCCCCTCGTAAGAAGGTTGCTTCCCCAGTCTTCACATTTCTAGTTTTGCAGTAACTTAAAACTTCAGTTGAGCACTTAGGCCCTTTCCGCATGATGTCGCTGCACCGCTTCTGCCACAGGATGGCAGTGGTCAGCAGGTCATGCTTCCACATGACATTGTCTCCGTCCCACTGCCATCCCGTCATGAAGCGTCGCACTCATGCGGCATTTGCAAAATCGAAAAAAATCCATTTTGCACCTCCAATCATGCAGCGCTCCCGTACTTACCATTGTGCAGAAGCCGCAGAAGCGCGACTGCGACGCTTCCCTCCTCAGCACAACAATGGCAAGTGCCTAACTGCACTGCAGAAGGAAGAGGTGCAGCAATCACGCTTCCTTCCTCAGGGAGCGAGCAGATGTGGAGGGGAGCGTTGCTGACACATTCCCTTCTGCATCTGAATTGCAGCATGACAATGCGGAAGAGCGTTGTCACGCGGAAAAGGTCTTAGAGACTTCTCAAAGAGTTTTGGGATACATTATCCTCAGCAACAAAGGTCTTGTAGTGTGTGATACTTCAGTAAAATATAACATCCCAAAGATGGATTGGGACTGGAGATCTCAGAAGAAGTAGCTCAGAAAGGGATTCAAAAACCTTAGAGAAACCCTGCCATATCACAATCTATCTCCATATCTCAGGTAAATACCACTCAGGAAAAGGAAGCTATACTTTCTGTCCAGTCCCAAAAATATTCCTTGGGCTAATGTTTAATGTAGAATTAATATACTCTTGTGCCCTTTAGCTAAGCCAGATGTTTCCAAAAGGTGTGTAATTTCTTTCTTTATGATGTCACAGGCCATGACCATGAAACATCTAAGGCCAAGAATAGTCAACACATAACTTGACTCATTTCAGATGGTATCATAAATTGAGAGAGATGATTGGAGGCCTGAAATGAACTAAAGCAGGTGGTGAAGCTGCATTAGTTGTAGGCATGTTCTCAGAAAAGCAGGACAAAGGAAGCAAGCATCAGGCAGATAGTAAAGAAGACCCATGCCTCACCATAGTGGTGGTCCTTGACAAGACCCATGCCTCACCACAGAAACCTATGATTCTATACATTGAACCCACACGTGCGAACATCAAATAGATTTCTCATACCTTCATGGATTAACAGATGAATGTGTGAACTGACTCTTCTTAAAAATATTGTATCTGAGGTGGTAAGAAATTTTTGTCTGAAGGGGAAAAGACAACAAGAATCAATGAAATAAAGATCATAGTTGCTTTGTTGTTTGTCGCAGAATAGGTTCCAGAACATACTGCTAACAATCCTCAATCTGGGCCTTGCACGACCTGGTGGCAGGAGGGACACATGTGGGTGGTTCCCTCCTGTCATTCCTAGGATTCTGGCTCCAGGCCAGAGGCATGGGCTCATTGGTCAGCAGGCAGACTGACTGATTGATGCCTGGATCCAGACCCATGCGTTTGCCACCCCAATCAGCATCTGTAGCCAATAAAGTTCTAGCCTTTTTTCCTTCCAGCTATGCGGTTGTTGTCTTTCTAAGGAGCGGTTGTTGCACCTGATCACACAGTGCCTGAAACTGAGCTGTCCAAAAGTGAAGAACTGGCATTCATCTCCTAACTGGAGATGACCCCAGAAACTCAGGCCGTCAGATCTGACAGCCCGGGCCCGCTCTGAGGCCTTCCAACTCACCACTGAAAAAGGCAGTACATAACAGATTGTCAGCCCCATGAGGACTGGCTCTTTGCAGTACTTAAGACCTGCAAATAGTTCTGAACATTTTTGGGTTGTGACAATTGCAACTACTATGTGGTACAAAATCACTTGATGCTCACAAATAGGGCATTATGTTCCATTCATCTGCTTTGTGTTTTGTGCATCAGGGATAAAAAAGAAAGAGAACAGGCAGATTAATATATCTTGCCTACTAAGTCATCGTTGTTCTTTTTTGTTATGATGAGTCAGACCAGTCCTGCATGTATCATTTTGTTACACTGTATTTATATGCATTTGGGCATGAAGGGCAACTGTTAAGAAAATTATAAATTTCCTACTCGCACAAATTTTCCTCAGCGGTGTTCTTCTTTTCAAGGTCAGTTAGTTTTACAATACACCCTGTGAAGACCTGAATGATGAAAAATAAAGCCAGTGTAGAAGGTTAGAGGACATACTGGCCAATCTGTCCCATTCATAGAGGTCATCATAAATCAAAGCTTAATTAGCAGCAATTAACAAGAAGAGCCACAAAAATATCAAAAGATACAATGTTTTACGGGACCTGATTTGTTTCACATATAAATGAATCTACAGAATTCATTTTACAGAAGAGAAGATACTCTCTCCAGATTGTATGTTCAAAGATTATGAGCTTAAGAGCAGTGCTACCCAAAGTGGTGGTTCCTGGATCATTGGTGATTTCCAGACCATTAACTGCTCATCACTAACAAGTTTCCAAGAAAGAGAGAAATATTTATAGCCAACACACATGAATATGGTGCCAATTCCTGGCACACTAGAAAAAAAATTGCCCATCCCACATATCAGATTCAGCAGGTACAGATGGGCAGTTTCTGAGGCTCTGGCAGGCTTGTGGGTTGAATGTACTGTACTTTGTGATATACTCATTCTTTTGTGCTGCCACTTTCATCAATGTCCCTTTTGGGGGGGGGAATCCAATCAGATATGCATATAATCTCTTCAAACACCATCTGTACTTGACATCAGAATTTAAAGCAACAATACATTAAGGGAACATACTTGAAACATGAAAGATAGCCACTCCACCCTGCTACCACACAATCATTTTTTGATCTTTTTTCCTATTTCATCCACTAATATAAACATCAAACACAAAACTGAAGTGAATGAGCCAGGAAGAATTTGTTTTTGGGACTGGCTCAGGCAATTGCTCTATCACTCCCATCTTGCAGCCGGGCTATCAACCAATTATTGGATATTGGTTGGCCTCAATGTGTCAACAAAGGAAGATTAGAGTTGTTAATGAAGTATATAATATACTGATTAAATTTTCAGGTCAAACAACCATTCAGTGGGAGGATATTGCATCTGAAATTAATCACCCCAGTGTTGAAATTATCCCTGCTTACATCTTCAGTGAAAAATGGTGGGTTTTTTTATTTTTATTAAAGTTATAACAAACAATATTTACAAATAATCATTCTTTCTTTTTATAAATATTTAAGAACCAGAAAGCAAAGAAATACATACAATCAAATTTATATACCTATATACTTATAAATTTATATACCTATCCAACATCTAGTTCTATTTCTATTTCTTCTTCTTCTATTGATCTTCTATCTTAATCTACATAAACAGATAGATAAATAGATGATTTCCCTTTTTATATGACTTGCCATATAATTTTGAAAATATATTTTTCAATTCCCTTTTCCCATATCTTTGCTTGTTTTCATTCTTTTCATGTTTCTTTCTGAATCACCCACTTTCTTTGTATGTATTCTTTAATTGGTTTCAATTCTTCCCTGTTTTTCCCCCTTGTTTCACCCTTAAGTGCCATTGTCAAATCATCTATCATTATCATTTCTGATATTTAACATCCCATTCCTCGATATCAGGTATATATTCACACTTCCAGTACTTTGCATAAGTAATCTTCGCATTTAATATCATATATAGTATTATTCTCCAATATCTGATATGCTCTTTTTCTATTTGATGTAACATATTTAAAAGAAATATTTCAAGGTGCAAAGGAATATTGGAATTGGAAGGATCAGAATTGAAATTTGGTTGGCATGGATATCTTTGGTATAATAAAAGCAAAGTAGATAAAGAATTCCTCAACCATTATCTTAGAAGGGCATTATTAGAAATGTGGAAGAAATTTAAAAGGAAGATGTATATTAAAATCTCGTTATGGCTATCTCCACACGAAGCCTTATTTGGAAGATGGCGAGATGAGAAAGAAAAATGGATCAGATATGAAGATATTTTAGTAGAAGAAAAGACAAATCTAAGAATAAAAACAAGAGAGGAACTAGAGATGGAAGGTTTCAAATGTAAATGGTTCTTATATAATAAATTGAAAGAAAGATTTAAAATGGATAACAAATTGGAAGGATTTGAAAGTATAAGGAAAAGAAATGAATTTGAAAATGTCATTCTTGAAAAAAAAGACCATATGGTGGCTCAATTATACAAAATATTATTAAACAGAGAATTAGAGAGAGAAATAATTAAAGATTCAATGATACAATGGGCAAGAAATATAGGGCATGAAATTAGTTTGGAACATTGGGAGAAAAGCTGGAAGAACACACAAAAATTTACATTAGCCCAAAAGCTGAAAGAAAATTACTTTAAGATGCTCTATAGATGGTACTTAGACCCAGCAAAATTAAGAAAAATGTACAAGATTTCCAGTAAATGTTGGAAATGTAAGACAGAAGAAGGAACATTTTTTCATATGTGGTGGTCATGCCCTGAAGCTAAAAGATATTGGAAAAGCATTCAAAAGAAAATATTGAAAAATGGTGTTTTAATTGCAAAATAACTTAGGAGGCAGTTACTCGCCCTCCCTTCTTTTAAACTATTTTCTTTACATTTACAAACTCTATCATAATCCAGGAACTCCTGATCACTTCAGGGTTTGCTTCTAAACTGATCTGGTCTTATCCACTCAAATTTATTATTAGAAGACATTATTATTGAACTAAACTTTTGGGAGCCTCCTAAAATTATGGCAAGGTTGCTACAAATGAATTCCTTCTTATCAGGATTCTGAAGCATGCCATAACCTTAAAAGAAGAGTCCTGCAGGATCAGATCATGAGTTTGTGCATTCTAGCATCCTAATTCAACAAGTGAGATCCAAAGCTCAGTGGGACCCACTGCTCAGCACAGACAATTTCATGGGCTCCTTCACACACACAGTTGTAGTGCTATGTTCCACTATAACTGTTTTTTCCAACATCTCATGGAATCATGGGGTTTGTAGTTTGGTGAGACACTAGGGCTTCCTGGCTGAGAATTCTAAATACCTCTCCATAAACTGTACCTCCCAGGATTCCAGAGGATGGATGCCTGAAGGCCACAAAAAATGGCCCTGGACACTGCATGAGATCTGCAGGCTCATATATCCTGAACTTACTCTGAAGGTTGCAGAGAATTGGGCATCTTACATTAAAAGAACTTTGATCATTCTCCTGGTTCAATGAGGCCATAAAGCTCAGCTGGGTAATTTGTTGATATCAGCACAATGTTTTTGGTAACATGCGAAGGAAAATATGTTACCAATAAAAGAGATAGTTGCACAGGGCCTGCTGAACTATGATGATGAGCAAGTTATGCTGAACTATGATGATGAGCCGTATCATGCCACACTATCATAGTGCCATTACCAGCAATATCGCATGGAATCATAGGATTTGCAGTTTAGGGAGAGGCATTTAGAATGCTCAGCCAGAGAGCTCTAGTGTCTCACCAAACTACAGACCCCCGAATTCCACAGGGTACACCCAAGGCAGTTAAAGTGGAATAATAGCACTATAACAATGTAGTGTGATAGGGACCTTTGTATGGGAAGGCACAAATCAAACATATGTTTTACAGCTGAATCAATATTAAGCTTTTATTGCATTTTGGAATGCCACTGGACTTAAAGAGAGTGTCTGGTGAGCAGTACCATTAATAACATAATATTTCTGTGAATCAGGTTTATCATTTCTTCTTTAAAAATAGTTTAAAATATTATTTAAATAAAATATTAGTGTTTGAAACTGTTTTATTTCTTGCTCCCCTAAACAAACATGTTCCAGACATTAGAAATACAAGATTTCAGACAGAAAAAAAATCAAGAATGAAAGAATACCCAGCATCCCAACGACTAGGTATCTGTGCCCCTCATGTACTCAGTATTATATTTTCTTCCTTTTCATTTTAAAAAAATAATTATGAAAACCTATCCTTAAAAAATATCAACAGGATCAATAGTCAAAGCAAAGACCAACATCAGCGCATCTGTTGCAGAGGTCACAGCCTGCATAGCCCTAAGCCCTTTCAATCCAGCCAAACGCAGCTTACATAGGGAGAAGAGCCTTTATTTTAAACGTAGAGAGTTTTCAGATAGCAAACTGGACATTGCACCAGTCCAAGTTGCTGCAGGATGAGCTTCTGTAGATCCACAGGTAAGTGGGTCTCAAGGTAATGGTGAGTAGCTGCAGCATGAGGAATCCAGAGGGGGGATAGTTTGGGAAGGTGTTCCAAGGAACAAGCAAACCAGAAATAACTCAATGAAGAGGGGCTCAAGGGGATAAGAAAAGAAACTTGTTATCAACCGTCCTTAGGCCTTCTCTTTATCTAGCTTTCGCGCGTGTGTGTGTGTGTGTGTGTGTGTGTGTAGGTGTGTGTGTGTAGAGGGGCCATCTCTCATTCCCTGTGCATTTAAGGCCCCAGATAAGCTGTTACACAAGTCTTGGATGAGGGCCATTCATTCCCTTGCAACTCAAGTGCAAAGCAGAAAAATGCAAAGCAGGATTTGGTGGGCCAACCAAATCCTCAGATCCTCAAATCCTTGGCAGGGATTCAAGATTTGGGAATCCGAATCCCTGTGCCAAAATAGGCAAACCGAATCTTTAGAATCTGCCACCCGAACAGTTTGTTGGAGACCGGGATGCCTGAAGACCTGAGAGACCAGGACACCTGAAAACTTGGAAGATTAGACACATAGGGGGAGATGGCAAGTAGGTGGATTTTTCCCTTGGAGCAATAATGGCCTTTGCTAACAATTTCACAAATTACATCCAGGGTTGTATTCTAAGATATTTAAATTGAACATTTAATATTTAAGTTCAGCACTTGACTGGAAGCTACAGACTTGAGATTTCAAGGATAGCTGAAACATTCCTTTGCGTAGCTCGCTTGCAAAGCTCTTTCAGACACAATTCTGGGGTTTCTAGTTTTACAAGGTGTCACAGCCTTCTCTGCCAAAGTGTGCTGGTGCATCATCAAACTACAAACCCCAGGATGCCAGAAGGAGCTATGCAAAGAAAAGCCAGCTTTGACCTGGATTAGCTCTGTAATCTAGTATGTGGCCCTGTTTACACAGGCAGGAAAATGTGGGATTAATTCCTTCCTATGCAGAAAGGACCTTCATGTCATTTTCAATCTGGGGAGATCCTGAGGCAAAACTAGAACAATTGTCCTGGCCACATTTCTTCAGAGGCAGGTTTGCCTTTGCCTAGGCTTTTGCTAAGGCTGAGAGAGTGTCTCTTGCCCAAGATTATCCTCCTTTCCCTTGCCTTTTACACCCTTTTTTTAAAAAAAAGATTTGAAAAATTCGAGATTTGTGGGATTCGTGGATTCCCAGAACCTTCTAGGGATTCGGATCCGGATTCGGAAAATTCTGGATTCATCCCATCCCTAAGGAAAACTGTAGTCCCGTGCTGCCTCCCAGTTTCCCCCCCCCCTTAGCCAGTGCTCTTTTATTGGCCTCTTCACACACACAAACATACATACACACACACACACACACACAGCGCAGATCTTTTAACTGAGGCCAGCAACTGGTTCCTCTTCACTCTTGAGGCTTGAGAACTTGGAAGAAGCAGGGTAGTATGCCTGGTGAGCCCTACTCTTTCACAGCATTAAAATAACAACAAAAATTAAAAGTAGCAATTCATAGCAACTCATACTGGATAACCTACAAGTCCAGAAGCAAGACTGGAATAGTTCCAACTAATCTAGAAATCTAAGGGCCTTTCCACACTACATTGTTATAGTGCTATTATTCCATTTTCAACATCCTGTGGAATTCTGGAGGTTGTAGTTTACTGAAACTCAAGAGCTCTCTGGCTGAGAATTCTAAAGACCCCTCCCTAAACTGCAACCCCCAGGATTCCATAGGAGGTTGGAAGTGGAATAATAGTACTACAACACTGTAGTGCAGAAAGATCCTTAGAGACAAGCAGGATGAAGCAAAGCTTAAATATTGAGGACGGTCACAGTGGTGGCATTCAGTTGAAAATGCTGTTTCGGCATGGCTACTCAGTGTAGTTTAGAAAAAGTGGGTTGTGGTATGGGAAGGTTTTCTGAGTAAGATTTTAACTTGCAGGTTGTCTCAGATGAGAGAAGGTAGATTAAAAGCATAAGAAAAAGGAACCACCTAAAAAATACTATAAAAATTGTCAGTGGAAAAGACTGCTTTGCAGCATGCTGGACTTGCCACCTGTTGGAAGTCTCTAAACAGAGGTTGTGGGGCTATCTTTTCCCGCATCTGGGTTTTGGACTAGATAGCCCTTGCAGTCTCTCTTAACTGTTTGATCCTGATCAGAGATCCAGACCATTTAGATTCTGGCCATTTCCACACTAGACTGTTATAGTGCTATTATTCCACTTTCAACATCCTATGGAATGTTGGAGTTTGCAGTTTAGGGAGGGGCCTTTGCAAACCCCAGGATTCCATAGGATGTTGAAAGTGGAATAATAGCACTATAACAGTCTAGTGCAGAAATCGCTTCTCTTTAGTGTCCTGCTCATCATCTCAAACTGAAGGGGGAAGTGCTGCCCAGAAGAAACCCTGCTGTTATCTCTCACTGATGGGAGATAACAGTGGAGATTGAGATGCTAGTACTTACCATGAAGTTATCTGGTCTAGTTCACTTATCAATGCAACTTTTAATGCAAATGGACCCCCCACCTACTCAGAGGGATTAACAGAAGGATATACTCATGCAGAAATTCTCCTGTGGCAATAAAGGAGAATGGAATGAACCTGTGAACTGAGATACTTCACATTAGCTGATCACATATTTTCTGATTAATTAGTAAAGGAGCTTCCAAATTTTTTTAAGAAAAGCGTTTTAGTACTTTGAGCATCAGTACTAGCACTGTTGACTGTGCTGGGAAACTGAGAGTCGGTGTAGCTGTTATAACGTTGGTTTAGTATTCCCCCGGCTCCCTGACAACCTGGCAGCATCACGTTTTAATCAGAACATGGAAATTTTGATTTTTTTGGACTACAGATGCCAGCATCCCCAAGCCAGCATTGCTTTCATGTGTTATTCTGGTATACATATTCCAGCCTGGAGACTTGTATCACTACATGAGGCACTGAAAAGCCAGTAAACTTTTATGATTTCGTCTCTTACTACCACTTCAGTGAGTCATGGGGTGGAACCCTAAAGACTGCCTGAAATTGCAGAATGATCTTGGGTTTTAAACAAGAGTGTCACATTTAAAACACCAAATATGACATATATCCAATCAGGCAAAACTGGGACAGGGCAAAGAGGAGAAGCTAATGTAACACATATGGCTTTATTTTCCCAATGAATCATGTTCCATTTAAACCATAATGATTTCTCTAAAAGTCCATTTAACTTCAATTTATTTCTCTGTAGCTGAACAGATGGGAGAAATCCATAGAGCTGTACTTTCCCCCATAAATAATACATTTGGTCATATTTTTAGATGTGCAGATACCTCCCATTCTACCTCAAAAGGAAAATTTATTTTTTAAACTAAGACAGAAACCTAAGGCATACTTCACTGGGTAATGAGCCTCATTGAACCCCATGGGACTTAGTAAACATGCACTGAGTTCAGTTGGATGGAACTTAATAGTTTCATTGCAACCATCTTCAATATTTAAATTTAATTTATTTCCAAGTATGTTTAGGACTGTTTCCATGCAGTTCAGTTGTAATCACATTTATTCAGATGTATTAAGACTCAGATTTCAAAGGAGCTTAGTATACACAGTAGCATAGTCTAAAACTGCAATAATCTGCGAACTCTTAATGGCACTCTTAAACCCATTTAAATGAGTGTAAACGCACTTAACCCTACATGGAATACAGGTTTGAAACTGTCACCTAATGTCTCTCTCTCTCTGTCTATACATACATACACACATACATAAATATATATTTACTTGAGAGCAGACCAATTTAATTCAACAAGAGTAAACATGGATAAAATTGCAACAAAACTTGGAATGTCCAGCCTTCCTTTTTTAAATTTTTTTTTAAACGGCCACTGAAGGATTTTTCATATGTAACAAGCAGAAGTCTGTTCCCTTAACTCTAGCCTGCAATACTCCTTCATATAATTAGTACATTATTATATTTCTCCCAATGCTTTGCTGGCTTTCTAATGAAAAACAAAAATCAAGAAGCACAGAGAGCCCTTGCATATATTTCCACAGCTGCATTGGAAAGACAGCAGATACAGCATCCCAAATAAAAGTAGGACATCTTTTGCTTTCAAAAGCCTTAAAGTTAATTATAAAGACAGAGTAGAAGATTTCTGTTTCTGAAAAACAGGATGCAATGTTGCACATATTTATAGTTGAAGATAAGGGAAGAAAGTATGTTGCAGCATAATGATTAGGCAAGATAATATATAGGCAATGGGTAATTTGAGACATCTGTCTCATTCATTCATTATTTTACCGTAGGTCAGCTAAGGTTAATCATGACTCACAGTCTGATTTGGAAGCAATTATTTACAACAAGCAATACTGTTACCTGTATCTACAGTCCTCCCTCTACATTCGTGGGGGACCTCTATGAACTTGTTTATTCGTGAGGCACTTTCTTGCCTCCCCCCTATTTCCCCATCCCATTCCCTTGCCTTTTGCTTCCACAGACCTGAGCAAAAGGCAAGCAAATGGCAGAGAGCAGTCCTGTCTCTGGTCATGTTGCTGCCGCCACCCATTTGCTTGCTTATCACCTGGGCACCTGGAAGGCAGCTTGCCCAAATGAAATGCAAGTGAAGGCGGGGGGAGAGAAGGCACATGTGCATGCCTTCTCTGCACATAAGGCTGCCCCCCTCCCTTCTTCACTGCCTATCACTCAGGTAAAATGCAGCTCCATGACAGGGTTGCCTTAGGGTCACAACAAGTAGGAAATAACTTAAAGGCACACAACAAGTACTACATTCATACTGAACAAGCCATGGTAATGGCAGGTTGCTTGCTTGTCTGCTCATGTAATGCTGAAGAGGTCATTGTAGGCTGTGAGCACAGAGGCTAAATCATGGCGAAGTCATGGGTGATACTGATGACAGTTAGACAATACAATAAAGCGTTTTTGATTACAGTGGTGACTTGCTAATCTACGTTTGGTCCCAAGAATCTCATGAGACTAATCTAATTATACGGGGAAATAAGTAAATGAAAGCTGATCAGGGATTGTGTCTCACACCCCTTGTTGATTGTATGGTAACTCCTCCAACTCTGACTAATTAAATGTCAACTAGTGTCTAATAACTGGCGACAGATGAACAAGACCACCATCCTGTTATTACCTATTGTGAATAACACCAGACCAGACAGAACCCATTTCAGTGCCAGTTTGTAAAGATCTATAACGCACTAAATTGATTAGGGCAAAAGTCTCAAGAGAGGAGGGAGCTCTATTATTAGAGGAATCATTTTGAAAAATGGAGGGTGTTAGTCAACACCCATCTCACTCCTCTTATCTGATGTCATAAATAGCTCAATTGTAAGATTCACAGATTATTAAAAAATAGAAACAATTCATCATAGTGCCTGCAATACTGAGAACAGAAGTGAGAACTGTTATTACTGTTTACTAGCCTTACTTTGGAAGATATTAGATATCATCTTGATATCACAATTCGGCCCCATTATACCACCCTCGGCCAAGTGGTTGTGAGGCCCCCAAACAAGCACAAAACTAGGCATGGCCATTGATTGCTGAACATTCCATTCTCCTCCCAGGCAGGCCAAACTCAGCCGGATCGTCGCTTTAGGAGACCTCCCTAGACAAACACCTCATTAAGGATGCACGCTAATACAAAGAACTCCCTGTCCCGAGCAGGCAACTTGATGAGCTAGACGCTTAACTGTCAAGTACGCTGCATCTGCATACTGGCCATTCCATTGTCGATTCGGAACTAACTCAATCATGCTAAATTTTGACCTTTCAGAGACATTGTCTCGCGCCCAAACCTCATTGTTCTTCCCCAAGTACAGACTAGCCTACGGTCATACTTTCCCTATAAAAACCCCTGATTCCGAGACCTTCCTTGGATCGCTCTGAACTTCCATCCAGCCTTGCTGCCGCGTCATCCGCCGAGCTTTCCCCTCAGTCTCATTCCAAGACTGCGCACTTACGGACCTCCGCAGTGATCTACCCCGGGCTTCGGACAGGTGTAGCATCACCCAATTCAACAATCCCTCTTAAAAATTCTCTATACCGCTACCACCTTTATTTTCTATAGTTACTTGTGTGAGTGTGTTGCATACACTGTTTGCCCGTATTTAATAAAATCACAGTTATTATTTCATACTTGGTGTGCTTCTTGGCTTGGCCTGACCCCGTAGACTTTGGGTTTAAAGATTCCGCTGCGTTGCCCTGCCTCTCATTTTGCTAACTTGTGCTCTGAGCTAATTTTCCCCACCAATATTTGAGCACGTTTGGAGTCCCTCGTGGGACCACCAGTAAAGAGGGTAACAGAATTAGATTTTATTCTTCTAACGTTTGTTTCTGAGATCAGGTTTGCTTATTTCTTATTATTTGTGATTTAACAATAAAACAAACATTTATTCATCCCAAAGCTCTAAGCTAATATTCCAGAGCAGGCATTGTTTTTCACTCCACATGTTTAGATGATCTGTTTGCTATTGATTTAGAAGGAGAAAATTTGAAGCTGAGAAGCGCTTTGTCCAGTGTGTTCACAAACCTGACTATACACTGTACCTCCTGAGTTCCTTTAAATATGCTACATACATGGCAATGGAATACTTCGTATCATGGTATTCACTGAGAGATCTGCTCCCAGGAAAGGTAAATATACAGTTGGGTGTCTTCAAATCAACTCCAATTTATGACAATCCTATCATGGGATTTTTTTGGCAACATTTATTCAGAGGAGGTTTGCTGCTGCCTTCCTGTAAGGCTGACACAGAGTAACTTGCTCAAGGTGACCCAGTGGGTTTCTATGGGCTGAATAGGGATTCAGACACTGGCCTTCTGGGATCCTAGTCCAACATTCAAACCAAAATACCAGGCTGACATATATAATCTAGATCAATTTAAGGGTGACATCAGATAAGCCATCTCTTGCAAAATGTTAAACAGTACAGGGAAGTCTTGCAACCTTTTTAAAAGGTAAAGTGTATGTGGAGGCTTCCAAGAGCAACAGTTCACTCTTCTTTTTTTTTTGGCCAGGAAAAAAAAGGGTTAGTCTGAGGATTCTGGAAGAGTCAAAATGGGGCTGTATTTTATCCATGTTAACTCTAACTAATAAGAAAGATGTCCAGAATTTGGAATGAACTACCTACAAACAAGTTACTTGTAATTGATTCATTCCTCCGATAATGAAGCTGTAACTAAGTTACATTACAAATATAATTTGAACATTAATTTGTGGAAAAAAGAGTATTATATGGTTGAAGTCCTGGTCCACACTGTGGCCTTTTCCACATGGGATTTTTGAAACGGTGCAGTCCGTCCTCCAAGGAGCAGGTCTGCATCTCGGACCGGACTGGGTCGGACCTATTTAAGGTAGATCCATACCTCAGTCCAGTCCGGAACGACTCCAAGTGGTCCTCCAGCATACTTTTGAAAGACCTGTTTCTTTCGGTCTTTCAAAAGCTCGCAGCGCGCCACTGTGAGCCTGCCCCCTTATGCAGATTTGCAGGCTCGCACCAATGTGAGCCTATAATCTGCCCGGGGGCGGGCTTTAGGCTGATGAGCTTCAGCGGTTGGTCGAGACCCTGCCATTTGGGACACCGGAGCAGTGCGTCTTGATGAGCACGCACTGCTCCAGAGCGCCATGGACCGGACCGGGGAGCTGAAAGGTCCAGTGAGTAGCGGCACGGGACGAGTCCTTCGCCTGGTGTGGAAAAGGCCTGTACAGTACATTTTGCCCCAAAGGTTAGCAGCTTGTAGCATTCTAATATTTTTGTTATTGTTTTAACAAGATAAAAAGTAACTATTTTAGTTACTAGTGAGAAACAGAAAAAAAATACTTTGGTAAGTATCTGTATGTACTTACTTTCTAAAAGTATATTTCCAAGATCTGGATGTGACCAAACTTCCATAGTCTGAAAAAATTGTGACAGACATCTGTACCAGATCTAAGCAGAATAAGATATTCAGAAATTAAGTTAAACATGTTACCTCAACAACATGCTAATAAAAACAATACTTAACATTTGTGTAGTGCTTTCAAGAGGTCAAAGTATGTCATAAATGTTAATCTAGTTGCAATGTTAACAACAGTCCTGTAACATAAATCTATTATCTCCCTGAAATGCAGATAGAATGACTCTGGCTACTAGTCTAAGGTAATTTATGGTAGAGATGACATTTGAACCAGGGATTTCTGATCTGACATGCATTCTCCCAGCTACAAGGGCACAGCAGTTGAGGAGCTGACTTTTGAAACGATGATATGTCAAGAATTACATCAGAAAACGTTGTGTCATGGCTGAGCATCCAATTAATCAATTATTCAAGCAAATAGTAGTCACCACCATCACAACTAGCGCTGAATTTATGTTGTGCTTTAAATATTGAAAGCTCTTCATATTAATTGTTTCAGTGATTTTTATGGCAGCCTGGTGAGACAGATCAATATTATTTGTACACAACATACAAGGGTGAAGTTGCTGGAACTGTAAGGGAATGACTTGGCTAGGTCACCTAGTGAGTTCACCTAGAAGTATGAATTTTGAAAAGGTTACAAGAATGACATATTGGAAAGGAACTGTGTATATTTCTCATTAAATATATAATGCATAAACAGAAGAATATCTCACGCTATGCTTTTTTTAAGCATAAACAATGAAGATTTCTAAGAATTTCTTCTTTCTGGAACATCTGTATGACTTCTCTGTTCAAAGACAATATCAAATGTAGCTGAAATTTGATTTTGTTTCTGAAATGATGAGGTTAAATTAATGGCCATAGAGGTATGTGAGAAGTTGCCTACCTCTTGGCATTTCTGAATCAGGCCTTGCATAGATTTGATTCACAAACTAAAGCTTTTTCAAGCAACAAAGTGAAACAGAATTGCTAATTCCTTGGAGCAATTGAAGGTTTGTGTTAATTATACCATTACCGGCCTAATTTTAGGTACAAGTTACATATTTTTTCCTAAACCTCTGACAAACAGACCTTTTTGTTTTCAGAATATTATGATATAAACTTGACCCATGCTTTGGAAGTCACTAATAATGAACTGTATATGCCTATTCAGAAGTAAGCTCATTGGACCCAGAACTTATTTCCGAGGAAGTTGTGTATAGGATTACAGTATGTGACACACTTGGAACATTTTCTTAAAAAAAAAAAACTACATCAGCCTGTGGCTTATAATGCAAGCTTACTCAGACAAAATTATTCAATTATGTAAAAATGAATATAATTAATATAATAAATTATTTAACTAGATGATTAGTCCAAGTACAGTCATCATCCTGCTGCTACTTTGTGTGATCTGTTAGTATCTATTTGGTTTCCTTTGCTGCTCTGGCTTCCTGCAGATTTGTATAATTCCCCTTCCTCCCCCTTGTTTTCATAGCTTTTCTGTTTCAGTGAGGAATGTAGCAGATCCCAGTTGCTGTGGCAATGCCAGCTGCCTCAGCAAATTTATTGAAAGATGCTGTTGGCAGACTTGCTTCTTCAAAGTTGAGGTAATATGTGAGGTAACCTGGGGTGACTTTTGGAGGAAGGAATGTGCATCACCATTCATGGTCCTGCTGGAATTTCAAAGCACATTCCACTCTATAAAACAGCTTCAGTCAATTGCTCAAGACAACCTGGGAAACAAATGTCTTCCCACTGCTGTCGTTCTCTCTTCAGCACAGTTAAATATAACCAGCCAGTGCTGTGAGGCCATGAGTGGTTTCATAAAGTCAGGGTCCAGTGTGCTGCCAAGAACACTGCACAGTGTTGATTTATTCATTATATTTATATCATAGTCTCCTTTTCCATCATCAATAATATAGTTCATCTACTTACACAGTAATTCTCAGAGGTGAGTATTGATCAGCCATTTCCGCACTAGCCTGTTATAATGCTATTATTCCACTTTCAATGTCCTATGGAATCTGGATTTGCAGTTTGGGGGGGGCTTTGAGGGCCCTCCCAAAACTGCAAACCCCAGGATTCCATAGGATGTTCAAAGTGGAATAATAGCATTATAATAGGCTAGTGCGGAAATGGCCAGAGGATCAGATTCTTGATTTTGTATCTGTTCCTAGGAAAGTAATTCAGAGAGACTGCTTATGAAATGAAGAACTAGCATACTGTGGTGGTATGAGAGCTGGATTAGGATTTCAAAAGACCAGAATTCAAATCCCCACTCAGCCATAGAAACCCCCTAGGTAACCTTGGGCAAATCACACCTTTAGAGGAAAACAATGGCAAATGTTATTTTTGTAATAATCAAAAATAAATCTTGCCAAGAAAGCCCTATGATAGGATTTCTATAAGTTAGAGCCAACTTGAAGGTACATAACAACAAATATATGGAGTACTGTGATAACGGGGGTTCTCATTATCCAAGTAAGAGACTGAGGGGAAATAGTTCTCCTTCCAGGCATAGAAAGGGTTAATGAACTGCTAGGGTTAGGTTACATTGTATTGGGAGTCAGCATCACAGATCACAAAAAATAATTGCCCAGTCAGGGTGAGATAGGTGAGAATCTTCGAGATGCTTCAACAAAGAAGTTATATAAACCCTCAAGAGACTGTAAGGCAAGAAGAACAAATACAGAACAAAGAAGAACCTCCAAGATATCAACCAGAGGGACCATCATGCCAGTTGCAAGTAGGCCAAGCTAGGCCTCGCCTCCCAGCTCTGCCTCGGCACACCATTTCAGCAAACTGACCAATGATGTGAGTAGTTTAGAATGTTACTTAGTTAGTTGTGTTAGGACTTCTGTTCTTTCGAAAGCTCTGGCTGATATGTGATGCTATCTGTAATGTCTAACTATCAAGCAAACCTGGAAAGAAGTAGCCTCCGATGTATGGTGGTATCTTCTGTTATCTTCATTGCCTGTTCTTAGAATAAATGCTTTCCTGTAAAAAACTCCCTGCGTCCTCTCCATTCCCATGTGTTCCTTGCTGACACGCATAGACAGGATTCCTCTGTCCCAAAAAGGATGGGGAGGAAAGGAATCTCTAAGCTTAGAATGAACTGGCTTCCTTTCAGCATCCCAGTGTGCTGCTAAATTAGGGATTTAATTCAGTCAGTGATGGCAGTGTTTAATAAGTGGAACCTAGGTAGTTTCCATCTCTTATTCAAGGGCAGAAGTCAGCGTTGAGTGGCAGAAGGGCCCCAATCCTATGACAAGTACTTCCTCTGCATTTTCTAGGCAGTGGTTCTCAATCCTTGCTGGTCTAGATATTTTGATTTCAGCTTCCAGGAACCTCAGCAAGCGTGGCCAGTAGGCATTCTGGGAAACATCAGGGGCAGGGTTATTATAAGCTTTTTTCCCCTACATCACCAGAAAGCAAAGAGATGCTTCTTTTGGTTCTGGTTCTTGGTTCTGCCTGGCAACATGTGCTTTTTTGCACGACTCTGTAGAGTCACAAAAACAGCCTCACCAAGCTACTGACTGAAGATACATTGACACTGTCCCTCCAATGTGATGCCATTGTACCCTGTTTTTGATGCTGTTTGCATGCATAGGGTGTGCAGGTGAATAGGCAGTGAAGTGAAAAGGATCAGTGGCACAGCTAGGAGGCCCTAGGGTCAGCAATGGGCAGCTGTGACTGGTGGCTTCTGCGTTAGTAGGGTGGTAAATCTTCTGTGCGTTGTAGTCTGAATTTTAAATGAGCTATCCAATGTACTGAACTTTCTTGGGGGATAGAGTTCAGCATGTTGTAAAGCTTCTTTACATTTTGGACTAAAACCCAGAACAGACTTACCATGGAAGCCACTGGCCACCGCTACTATAGCCCTCTGCTGCAATGTGGGTCTTTGCAGGTTGTTGATCAGGACTCTTTCTGGACAACAACACTAACAACAGCAACAACGTATGCTGAGAAATGCTGGATCTGACTAAAGACCTCTTTAGTCCAATTTTCTGTTTACATTTTGGTCAGTCAGCTGGCTGTGCTTTTAAAAATGTTTTGTGATAGAAGACTTAGAAATTAATATTTTGTTGTCTTGTGCTATGACTTTACTATGGAGTGAGAATAACATTTATGTTGAATTCATTTTTTTTTATTTTAAATCCATTTGATTTAAATATGTGTGTATGTGGAAAGTTGATTGCAGTTTGTTACCTCCTCCTGCTAAAGCTAAAGAAGCCAAAGTCTTTGTTTCAGTTAATTTTCTGGCAAATCCGATTGGTATAAGACTCCACACAATACTAAAGTTGGTATAAAGTTAGTATAATTTCTTTGCTCAATACAACTCAACTGGGCTTGCTGCCAAGGGGATAACACATGAGAAAAATGGTGCTCCTCATTAAAAGAGGAACTGGACAGAAGTCAACAATCACTGCAGCAAATCCCAAGTAGGCAAACTCTTTTGTAGAGGTGCAGGAGACAACAGTTAAACATCATTCAAAAAAGGGACATTTCACCAATTAGCCTTCCTACCTGCATTAATATATTAATCATGCTAGCACACAATTTTGACCTGTTTTATAAAGCTTTCAAACATATGTCACACACTTCTTATTATTACTGAATATTGAAAAGTGGGCTACAAAGACCATCAAAGCTGGAAACGCATGGCTTTGAAGTCTGTTAAAGCCATGTGTGTACTTAGCGGCAACCTTGTATAAAGGCCCAGCTAGAAAGTAGAGGAATGGAGGGACAACCGAGAACAGAGAGGTTTCTTTGCCAATCTGTGGTTAGCCTACTGTTCAGATCTGACTGCTTAAAGGTTTTGCTGCAACCATCTAAGAATTCTAAACTGTCTACAGGAATGGTAGAAATAATTTCCTATTTTAGCTGTAAATTTAAAATGTCTAAGTTTGCTGCACTACTGTGGATGTTTGATCAAGCTAGGATTTAAGATTTCAGATTTTTTCCAATTTTCTTAGATACTAGCTGCCATTTATAATGCCTTGATTACTATTTCATTATTTCATCATATCTGTTTAAGTTAGTTACATTATAACTGCTTTAATTATTATGTTTGATGCTACCCTTATGGCCTCTTCAATAGTTGTGCTTTAGCTATTGTATGATTTTCTTGTTTGCCAGCCATGTTATGTTTCTTTATCATTCCTACTGCATATTTTATATTACTCACTGTTCTATAATTATGTATTGCTTTTCACCATCTTGCTTATAATTTCAATAAATATTAAATTTGCTTTACTTTTGAGTGTGCTGCTGATTCATAGGTCATTCTTCTTGCTCTTTGGAGCCCTGTATCAACAGCGGTATAGATAAAGAACCCAGATTTCCCTTGGTGTCCAGTGTTACTGACTGCTGATATATCCACTCTGCATTGGATGCCCTTTCTGAATTACACGTGTCTGTAGGTCAAGCGCAAAATCTGAACTGGGTAAAAACTACATTCAGAGGCAGCATGGTTCTCTGTCCTATATTAATAATAATCACCCAGTCTATAAATAGGACAAGGAAGACACTTAAGAGTGCTTTTAATGCCCTGTTGGACGGAAGACCATCAATAACTACCAAGAAGAAAAGAAATGGCAAACCACCTCTGAGTTTTCCTGGTCTAAGAAAACCCTATGAAATTAATGAGACTTGAGGGCACACACACACACACATGAAAATAAAGTTCTCTTGGAGGAAAATAAACTCAGTGTAGTTGAGCAATGTTTGAATTTAAAAGAGGGCATATTTGAGAACAAAGGTCAAGGAAGAGGCTGTCTTGCCTTACTTATTTTTTGTCCCTTTACATGTTGAAAGATATGCAGGCCAGCCTGACCTTTAGTGAGGGTAAGGTGGCTACCTCAGGCTGCAGGTTTGAGGTGTCCAGAAAAGCTAGAAAACTATTAGTTATTATTTGTTATTATGTTTTTATTGCTCCAGAGAAACAGAGACATTTGTGGGGCTTTCTGCCTCTTTTTGCCAAAATAATTTGGTTTGTTCTGACTGCTATGCACCTCAACTTGGATAAGACAAGAGTGACATTTTTTCTTCCACTTCAGGTAAGAAAACATCTTGGGCCAGCCCCAAGGATGAGATTCATTCTTCTCAGAACTCAGGGAAGTTTTTTTCCCCCCTTCCTTTTCTAAAGCTCCTGGAATTCCCTAGCTGGGAAATGTAATCCAAAATGGAACTTTTCTAAGTGATGACTGGAATGCTGGCTGAAGTGGGCAGACCTCAGAGCTTGGACCAGTAGCCAAGAAAAGCATTCTTTATCAGCTGGGGTTGCTAGATTCCGGCCCTTTCCGCAATTTAGCTGCATCCAGCACGGTCGCGCAGGGATCATGCGAGCAGCCTCTTCCATGAGGCTTTCGTGTCTCTGCTGCTTCTGCTCCGCAGGAGCTGCCTGCCGGCCAGAAGGCAGCATGAGGGCTCTGCCTCTTCCTTCCACAGCGCAGCCGGGTATTTTCCCAGGCTGTGCTGGGGGAGAAAGCATGAGGGCCGCGGCTCCAGAGCTCCACATGCAAAGTAAGTGTGCGTGGGATCCTGGAGCAATGCGTGACTGTGCACCATTTTCAGCTAAAAGCCGAAAATGACATAGTGTGCAATTGCTGCCTGCTGGCCCCGGCAGCGCCTTGCAATTGCGAGGCTGTCATCTGAAACACTCCTCGCAATTGCGCGGTGCTCCAGAGGCCCTTTCACATGATGAATGCCATGCGAAAAGGGCCTATGACTTTCCACACTACACTGATAGCGCTATTATTCCATTTTCAACATACCATAGAATGCTGGAGTTTTCAGTTTAGGGAGAGGCATTTAGAATTCTCAGCCCAAGAGCTGTTTGGCCTCAGTAGACTATAAACCCCAGAATTCCACTGGATGTTGAAATGAAATAATAGCACTATAACAGTGTAGTACAGAAAGGCTCTAAGATGGCTCCTGAATCTTTAAGAATTGCTTAGGATGACACTGCCGCTATGAAAGAAGAAGCTGCCACTAGAAGTCTATTCCCCTTTTAATACAGCTCTTGTGCCTTCAGAAGCTTCTTCCAGATGGTAACCCCTTTCTTTCAATAGCAGAGCTGAGAAATTTGCTTGCAGCTGTAATGGCTGCTCAGTTTTCCAGTGATTTATTATGCTTGTTTGAGATGGGATTGGAATGTCTCTTTTGGACCAGCACATACTTTTTGGTGTTATTGGGGTGTGGATTTACTCTTCTAATCTGTCATTTCAATCACACACAACTGAGCTATAAAGGTCACAAAGTCAAATGATAAGAAGGAAAGACGATGCTTCGGGTTTGGTAGCCTTCTGTTTCCCTCAGAGGCTACTTTAGCTGCTCTCATAATCCGTCTGGAAATAAGTGTCTGGGGAATTATGGTGTAGCTCTGACTCAGATAATTCATATGGTTGTTGTCTTCACCCACATCTGCTTCTCCTCCCACCTTTCTTGCTTAGCACCTTTACCTTCTGGTGCATTAAGCACACAGACACAGACAGAGACACACAAACACACATACACACTTTTCAGCAGGCCAAAAAGCTTTTCTTTCTCTCCAGCAAAAATGGCTTTTTCTTAGCCCTTTGCATTTTGCTCTGTTATTGTTCAGCCTTGAGTATTCATCCCTGAAATACAACCTGCTCAGCCAGTGTTTAAAAAGTAGAAACACATTAGCACAAAACACTCAGATTACAACCTTCTTACATATACTTCAATTAACCTACATGGTTCTGCTTCAGAGATCTGTTGTTAGAAGTAATGCCTATTATATCAAAGATACTTTTTTTAAAAAAAAAAAAACCCTAACCATCTGTAGCCAAACATCATGCAAATCTTGTCTTGAGGAGAAAGAGTGGGGACCATATCCCCAATTCTTTTGAGAGGCACAGAAGGGGGATGCTAAGTTATCTCAAAGGGGTGTGTGTGTGTGTGTGTGCATGTGTGTGTGTATTATCATGTCATGTGGACAAATGTAACTTTTGAATTGTAAAAATGACAGTGGTAGCACTTCTCCTAGCAATTGTACTCACAAGAAAGGCACCTGACTTAATCCATGATTCTTTAACCAAGAGTTCCATTATCTGCAATGCACACTTGGGGTAGATTAGGAGCATTCGTGGGCAGGAAGAAGCCATCTTATTTCAATCCTCTTTCAATGTCCTTGTTCTTTCATTACCAGTTACAATCAACAATTGGCACTTCATGCATGTTAGTACATTAAACATCCTCGATCATTACAACAGAGGTTTTAAACACAAAAAAACCAGTTCATTTTATTCAGTTTCTGCAGCAGCTTCTGTTACTGCTTTCTTATATTAGTTTATTGATGCAAATTTTTGTAGTTTACATTGAAGTAAAACCTACTGAAGGCCCATATGGAACTTGTTATTGGAAAGCCAGCTGAGGAAGCCTGCCTATCTGTCTGGCTCACCAAAAGTGCTTTCTGATCAGAAAAATGGATTAGCAGACAGTGACTTTCTGTATTATTCAGGAGTTTGCAATTTTTTTTATTATTTTTTTAATTTATTTTTATTCAAAGGAGTTTGACATTTAGAGAGGGGCATTTAGAATTCTCAGCCAGAGAGCTCTTTGGCCTCAGTAAACTGCAAGCCCCAGAATTCCACAGAATGTCAAAATTGGAATAATAGCACAAGAACAGTGTAGTGTGGAAATGGCATAGTGCTTCCTTCCAGGCAAACGTGCGTTGGACTTCAGCCTTCAGGGATGATATTTCAGATTTTTTTAAAATTGTTTTTTAAATGGTTGGTTGCCAACTTTTTTAAAAACTGGTTTTTAATTCTTATACCTTTAAGATACTCTTGATCTGTAGAAATCTACCAGTGAACATGCTAATTCTATGCCATGAAAAGATAAATTGGATTTCTGCAGATAAAGCTACTGTTAAAAGAAACTCTTCTTTTATTCCTTGGGAAACATAAACTTTAAAGGAAAGAAAAATGACCTTTTAAAAGTTTGAACTCTTGTCCCCCATAGATGCTCAGAAACCATTCATATTTGACATATACTCAGCCTCCTATTTTTGTTTGTGCTGAACTTCATGGAGACAATCTGCTTTTGAGATCATGCTAGAACAGCTGCATAATATATTTAAACCTCAGGCATGATGTTTGCTTGATGCATATATTCAAAGGAAGCAAAAGCTATTTACTGAGCTGGAATCTCATTTAGGTGCAGTTTTATTTGAGCACCACTAGAATAATCTGAAGTAGCTTTCAATGTGACTCATCTTGGAGTCTGACCATATGAAAGAGGCTTGTTGTGGACATTTGTTACGAGCATGAATTCGCATGTTCATCTTCTGAACCAAAGTTTATGTTCTCTGTATCTTTTTCCCTGCTCCTTTCCAGTTATGGATGCTGCTCTTCACCACACGTCCAGGGGCATACGCAAAGGGATGAATTGCAGTTATTTCTGGAAATATGCCTAGAGAGAACACATGACCAGACAAAGCAGCTGTGAATCTTCATATATTGTGAAAATGACACCTCACTGCTATATATTCCATCTTATTTATTTATTTGTTTAGGCAAGTCTTCCTGCATTGCAGTTAGCAATGTTATAGCACACTGTGTAAATATCTTATGCCAGTTTTCTAATCATGTTTACTTGGTAGCAAATCCCTTAGAGTTTATTAAGCTTACTTTCAAGTATGCATGGCTGCACCAGTGCAGTGCAATGCTATGAGAATTTACTTAGGAATTCTTATGTAGAATCATAGAATCATAGAGTTGGAAGAGACCACAGAGGCCATCGAGTCCAATCCCCTGCTATGCAGGAATACCCATCAAAGCATTCCCAACAGATGACCATCCAGCCTCTGCTTAAAAACCTCCAAAGAAGGAGACTCTACCACACTCTGAGGCAGCATATTCCACTGTTGGACAGCTCTGACCATCAGAAAGTTCTTCCTGAGGTTCAAGTGGAATCTCCTTTCCTGCAGCTTGAATCCATTGCTCCTTGTCTTAGTCTCTGGGACAGCAGAAAACAAGCCCACTCCCTCCTCGACATGACATCCCTTCAAATATTTAAACATGGCTATCATGTCCCCTTTTAATCTTCTCTTCTGCAGACTAAACATACCCAGCTCCTTAAGCCGTTCCTCATAGGGCATGGCTTCCAGACCCTTCACCATGTTGGCCGCCCTCCTCTGGACACATTCCAGCTTGTCGACATCCTTCTTGAATTGAAGTGCCCAGAACTGGACACAGTATTCCAAATGAAGCCTAACCAATGTAGAATAGAGTGGTACCATTACCTCCCTCAATCTAGACACCATACTCCTATTGATGCAACCAAGAATTGCATTGGCTTTCTTGGCTGCCACATCACACTGCTCACTCATGTTCATCTTGTGATCTACCAAGACTCCTAGATCCCTTTCACATGTACTGCTATCCAGCCACGCATCCCCCATCCTATATTTGTGCATTCCATTTTTTCTGCCTAAGTGTAGGACTTTACATTTCTCTCTGTTGAAATTCATTTTGTTAGCTTTGGCCCAGCTCTCCAATCTGTCAAGCTCATTTTGAAATTTGATCCTGTCCTCTGGCATATTAGCAACCCCTCCCAATTTGGTGTCATCTGCAGATTTGATCAGCATGCCCTCTGCTCCTTCATCCAAGTCATTGATGAAGATGTTGAATAGCATTGGCCCAGGACAGAACCCTGCGGCACCCCACTAGTCACTTCTCTCCAGGATGAAAAGCAGCCATTGGTGAGCACCCTTTGGGTTCAGTCAGTCAACCAATTACCAATCCACCTAACAGCAGCCCTGTCCAGCCCACATTTTACTAGCGTCTTTGCAAGAATGTCATGCAGAACTTTGTCAAAGGCCTTACTGAAGTCAAGATATGTCACATCTACAGCATTCCCTTCATCTATCAAGCTTGTAGCCCTATCATAAAAGGAGATAAGATTAGTCTGGCATGACTTATTTCTGAGAAATCCATGTTGACCTTTAGTGATTACAGCATTGCTTTCTAAGTAATTACAAACTGTTTAATGATCTGCTCTAGGATCTTTCCTGGAATTGATGTCAGGCTGACAGGGCGATAATTATTTGGGTCCTCTTTTTTCCCCTTCTTGAAGATGGGGACGACATTTGCCCTCCTCCGGTCTGCTGGGACTTCTCTTGTTCTCCAAGAGTTCTCAAAACTTATTGCAAGTGGCTCAGAAATGACTTCTGCCAGTTCTTTTAATATCCTTGGATGTGATTCATCTGGCCCTGGAGACTTGAATTCATCTAGTTTAGTCAAATATTCCTGTACTACTACTCTACTTATTCTATGCTGCATTTCCCCCCCTTCCTCACCTGCTCCCCATCCCCCAGGTTGAGTACTTCTATCCTTTTGGGAGAAAACTGAGACAAAAAAGGTGTTGAGTAGTTCTGCCTTCTCTCTTCCTTCCGTTATTAACTGGCCATCTTCTCCACACAGCGACCCTATTATTTCCTTGTTTTTCCTTTTGCTGTGGACATACCTAAAAAAGCCCTTTTTATTGTTTTTAATGTCTCTGGCAAGCCTGAGTTCATTCTGCGCTTTAGCTTTTCTGATCTTCTCCCTACATATCCTCGCTATTTGCATGAATTCCTGTGCTATCTTTCTCCATTACTACATAAGGCCAAAGATGGAACATTGCCTTTGGCTTGATACTATTTATGCACATTCACTTAATAAGCAGAGGACAAACTTCTGCTCAATAGACAATCATTCTTACAGATTTCTGATGGCATGGAATGTTGTAGGAGAGCAGACAACTAAGGTGGAGAAGGAACAGAGTGCTTTGCTCTGCTAAGGCCGATAAACTCAGAAAAGAGAGTGTTAAAGTGTATCTAGCTTGTAGCTGCCGTATTATCTAAGGTTTCACATTCTTCTCACTTAACCAAGCATTCATTAAATGTTTCCTGTCTGTGTGGAGTTATGGGGCAAGACAGCATAGTATAAAGCAAGTATGGGCAAAGCAGAATCTTCCAGATTTTGTTGTACTTCAGTTCCAGATATTATGGGCTACCCTGACTAGGACTGATCGGAGAGGAAAGGTCCTTTCATATTACATTATTATTGTGCTATAATTCCACTTCAACTGCCATGGCAACATCTCATGGAATCCTGAGATTTGCAGCACTAGAGCTCCCAGCAGAGAATTTTAAATGCCTTGTAAAACTACAAATCTCAGGATTCCCTAAGATGGAACCACATGTGAGAGGACCGCAGGCTCACATTGTCAGGAGGAGTCTTTGCCAATTCCTTATATAAAAATACAGCTATGGCACAATATGCTAGTTACTAAAGGCTTGGGTTTCAGTCTTAAAAGCTATGTAGGATTATGCTGCAAGGAGAGTGTGTATTGCCTAGCAGATTAAAAAAACCATCTAATCCCCTTTTTTTCTTGGACAGCTGATTCTTGTCCTACCATGGCTCATTCATGGTCCCCCCTCTTTCTCAATGGGTTCTTGAGCTTAACAGGACATGCCTTGATTCACATACCCCAAAATTAGCCTCCTCCCCCTTGCCTTCCTACACAGAAAAGTTGAATTCAGTGGATCATTATATATGCACAATCTTAGCTGATTCTGGAAGTTAAGTAGGGTCAGGTCTGGTTAGTAGTTGAATGGGAAATGACGAGGGATCTCCTGGAGGGGCTAGGAAGGAATCTTGCCCAAGACCCTGGAGAGCTGTTGCCAGTCAGAGTTGACAAACATGTGCTAGATGGACCAGTAGTCTGACTGAGGCTGTGACCTGTGTTCATGTGGAGAAACATACTGGTTTTGATGAGTTTTCATTTTTGGCTTCTATAGCATGAGGTGACCCTAACATTCCATATGGTTCACAAATGGAAGGCCATCACAGTCTCTCAGTACTTGGTGGCTTACATCTGCATATGGAAAACAGGAAGACAGAAAAGTTTCAAGGGCCCTTTCACACTACAGAATTAAAGCACTCTGAATCCACTTTAATTGCCATGGCTGCATGCTATGGAATCCTGCAATTTGTAGTTTGATGGGACACTAGAACTTTCTGGCTGTGAATTCAAAACACCTCTCCTTAAACAGCAAATCCTAGGATTCCAAAGGATATTGCCATGGCAGTTAAAATGGTATTGTAGTACTATAAATGTGTGGTGGGAAAGGTGTCAAGATAAAGTGAGAGGGTATGAACACTGTCTTTGAGACACTGGCTTTATTATAGCTGTTCCAAACACACAAATCAGTGGGTGCAGTCAGAGTCCTTGAATGAGAAACAGTCAGTGGCAAACATGCCCAGAAGTGTTATTCTACATTCACTGTCAAAGACCTGACCTCGTTATCCTTGGAAATATTCTAGGCATTATATGACAGCAAATTCAGGCTTGCCATAAAGCAGGGATAGGAAATGTGTGGTCATCCAGATGTTGCTGGTCTGTAAATAGCTAGTGGGATGATGGAAGCTCTAGCTCAAAATATCTGGAGACCAATGGTTTCCTTCCCCGCCATATTTAGCTGACCCAGAATCACACCTAATCTTAGGTTCCTAGTGAATGCTGTCACATGTGTAAATACATTGATCATATTGATATCTTACGGGCACAGATGCATTCTTAAATCAGCTGCATATTTAAATTCATAATGTCAGTGTGATGTTGTGCATGAATACAGGACTCAGAGTTGAGAAAGGCAGGTTGAAAACTTCCTGCAGTGGTAGGATTCACTCAGTGCCTTGGGTGCATCCAAACTGCACAATTATAGCAGTTTAATACCACTTTACTTGTCGCGGCTCTGTCCTATGGAACCCTGTTGAGCGCTCAGGATTCTGTGGTACACTCCCCTCAACTACACCATTTAAGTTCTCTAGGAGACAATTCAAAGTCCTAAACTACAAATCCTAGAATTCCGTATGATGGAACCATGGCAGATAAAGCAGTACCAAACTGCTATGTCTGTGCTGGGTGGATACACCCATGATCTCTCATCTTAAACCCACCTTGCAGTGTTGTTGTACTGATAGCACCAGGAGGAGATGTAACCACTTATGCTACTGTTGGGTGCTGTATATTGAAGAGGCAAGCGCAAAAGGCACCATGGCATTAGTCTGTGAAGGATTAGCAGGGAATGCTTTCAATCTGGAGCACGGGCACTTGGAACCTGGATCTTTCCTCAGAGACCAGGACAGAGACTGTGCCTCTTCAATTAAGTTTTATGTTTCTTCAAAGTTAGATGTTGCTCTGTGTTCCAAGAGGTTTTAATAAATGATGTCAGTTGAAGACATTTGTGCATTGCGCTGTTTTCCCACATTTAAAAAGGTGCCTTCAGGACTTTGTAAATAATAAATAAACAATGTATAAAGTGACTTCTGAAAACATTAATAGAATGGTGTTGCATGCCGGCTGAGCAGTAAATTTTGTAGTGTTGGCTGGCTGTGATTGTGGCTATCAATATAAATCCTCCATACTAGGCCATTTTGTCTTTGGCAGCCTTCCTTTATTCTAAAATACACTCTTAGTTTCATCTTCTCTCATTTTTTCCTCTTTCTTTCAGTCATCTAAGCTTTCCTTCTTTCTCCTAACCCAAGAGTATACAGTGGTTTACACCTGATTCTTTACATACATCTTTTAAAAAGCTTCAAAACAAATTTGTCCCATCTTGTGACTGCTGTGCAAAAATATGCAAAAATGCTCTTGAGAGGTATTTGGTAAAGGGGGAAAATTGGCAGTCATCTTGCGGATGGGGGTGTGTGGGTGCCATTAGAATACTGGCTTTCTGAAAATGCATTTATAATAAACAGCTGGAGAAGTGAGTTTGTCGCCACCACATATTGTACATTTGGCTAAACATGGGATTTCTATAATTTTTTGCATGCTGTGAAAGAACCAGGGAAAAAGCTGAAGCTGTTTATTTAGTCAATTATGTTGGTTTGGAAGATGGACTCAGATTTTTGTGAACGTGTGCAAATGTTTTCTTTACATATTTTCTTTTCTTGGTATGGGACTCCATATCATTTTAACTACCAGTGCTGCAAAAAACTTATTCTTCTATAAAAGAAATAAATATAAAACAATATGGAATTTCATACTCCAGGGACATGGTTATACATTGCAACACTTACTGATATTACCTATACAAGCATGTGGTGCTGGCTATCTGTTTTTTTCTTTTAAAAATTGCTAATGCTCCTATGTTCTTTTCCCTTGAGAAATCTCAGAGCAATTGTTTCTCTTCTGGACGCTGGTTTATCTCTAGACCTCTTTAGTTTTCTAAGATGTTTTTAGTTCTTGGTATCATACATGGAATTAATATTTCTGAACGAACTGTGTGTGTGTATGCATGTACATGTGTGTGCATGTATGTTGAAAACTGATGTGATGTTGTCATATATTATACTGATCAGTTTCAGATGTGTTACTTACACACCTTGAAATCAGTTGAAAAGTTTGCTGAAATAACTCTTCACAAGGCAAATATCTTTGTGATGTCAGAACAACGAAGCCAATGGTAAACAAAGGGATTGTGATTGAACTCATGATGCCAGGGCAACTTGACATCAAAGAAAATCAAGTGTCAAATGACACAGTTGGCAAAAGAAAAGTATGAAAGAGTCATAAGCAAAATCTCTCTGCTCCAAAGACTTAGATAGGGGTGGTAAATCTTTGGCCATCAAGATGCTTTTGATTATAACTCCCACAGTCCTTTATATTTTGGACATGACTGTTGCGATTGGAAGTCCAAAAACATCTGGAACGCCAAAGCTTTTCTACACCCAAATCAGGAACTATGTGACTAGTCAAAGGCATTGCTAGCTTCTACTTCCATCTGCTATACTAGAAGCAAAGCAGGATCCAGAAGAACAAATGGCTCTGAATGTGTTAGAATAGAATCATAGAAATGTAGAGTTGGAAGAGACCACACGGGCCATCCAGTCCAACCGCCTGCTATGCAGGAACACCCTCAAAGCATTCCCGACAGATGGCCATCTAGCCTCTGCTTAAAAACCTCCAAGGAAGGAGACTCCACTACACTCCGAGGCAGCATATTCCACTGCCGGACAGCCCTGACCGTCAGGAAGTTCTTCCTGAGATTCAGGTGGAATCTCCTTTCCTGCAGCTTGAATCCATTGCTCCTTGTCCTGGTCTCTGGAGCAGCAGAAAACAAGCCCTCTCCTTCCTCTACATGGCATCCATTCAAATATTTAAACATAGCTATCATGTCTCCTCTTAACCTTCTCTTCTGTAGACTAAATATACCCACCTCTCTAAGTCTATCCTCATAGGGCATGTCTTCCAGACCCTTCACCATGTTGGCCGCCCTTCTCTGGACTTGCTCCAGCTTGACCATGTCCTCCTTGAATTGGGGTGCCCAAAACTGGACACAGTATTCAAGATGAGGTCTAACCAAAGCAGAGTAGAGTGGTACCAGTACCTCCCTCGATCTAGACACCATACTCCTATTGATGCAACCAAGAATTGCATTGGCTTTCTTGGCTGCCGCATCACACTGCTGACTCATGTTCAGCTTGTGATCTATTAAGACTCCTAGATCCCTTTCACACGTACTGCTATCCAGCCACTTGTCCCTCATCCTATATTTCTGTATTCCATTTTTTCTACCTAAGTGTAGGACCTTACACTTCTCTCTGTTGAATTTCATTTTGTTAGCCTTGGCCCAGCTCTCCAATCTGTCCAGGTCCTTTTGAATTTTGATCCTGTCCTCTGGCGTATTAGCAACCCCTCCCAATTTGGTGTCATCTGCGAATTTGATGAGCATGCCCTCTATTCCTTCATCCAAGTCATTGATAAAAATATTGAACAGCACTGGGCCCAGGACAGAACCCTGTGGCACCCCGCTAGTCACTTCTCTCCAGGATGAGAAGCAGCTATTCGTGATCGCTCTTTGGGTTCGGTAGGTCAACCAATTACAAATCCAACTAACAGTAGCCCTGTCCAGCCCGCATTTTACTAGTTTCTTTGCAAGAATATCATGGGGAACTTTGTCAAAGGCCTTACTGAAATCGAGGTATGCTACATCCACAGCATTCCCTTCATCTATCAAGCTAGTAATTCTATCATAAAAAGAGATATGATTAGTGTTCAAAGGAGAATCACTTGCTTCTCATAGCCAGGATGTAGGTTGCTTGTAGACAAGTGCTACCCAAACTTTCGTCCTCCAGGTGTTTTGGACTTCAACTCCCAGAAGCCGTAGCCAGCTTGGGCAACAGTCAGGAATTCTGGGAGCTGAAGTCCAAAACATCGGGCGGGCAAAATTTGGGAACCACTGCTGTACACCATATGGAGTCCCCAGTTCCAGAAACATGACTGAAGGACAGACTATAAATACCTAAATAACACATTTTCTGTTTTTTAATAAATAAAAATGAAACAATTATAGCTGAAATTCTGTTCAGTCACTATAGTAGCATAAAAATAATAGCGCAAGTAGTTGTGCTTTCTCAGAGGTTGTGTAAGCGCAGTCCACAGTGCAGCTAATTGATCTGTAAGTGGACACCTCAAGCTCTCTTTCTTAGTTTTTGCTTGGCAGGTGGGTAGCTAATAAACTGTTAATCAAGAGGCAGGGTCATGGCCTTGCTTTCCATTGTGCAATGGTGGTAGCCAGCATAACTAATCTGACATATTTACACTCTACTAAAAGTATGCAAGATCTTGACTTTAGTATTTATTTTGAAGGAATGGGCAGGAGTAAGGGGACTGCAAATACTGCCATTGTCCTCTCCTTCTCCTTTTGCCAATCTCGGGAAGCTGAGGACTACTGAGTTGAGCAGTGAAGAAAAATCTGTTGACAGCTGTATAGTTGACCAGTCACTTGGTGACAGAGAGATGCTGGAGACTCAGAAGTAGGGGGTGGGGTGCGGGGGCTATAGCCTGAGGCTATAGCTGAGTCTATAGCCTGGTGTGAGAAGGAAGAAGCAGTCAGAATGTTGGGGTATCAGCCTTGGAAGGAAGCTACAGGAGGCAGGGGAATAAGGGAGGACCAGCATCCCACTAGGAGGGGAAAAAAATCTTTCTCAGGGAGAAGGGTAGCTCTTTAGTGGGTTTTCCTGCCAGGATTAGGCTTTTGGCCTCCTGAGCTTCAGGTTGCTTAGTTCCTTTGCACTGCTTAGCAGTTCAAGGAAGCTCTCTACTGGCAGGGGCTTGTCTGTCATCCCTGGAAAGACTTTGCAGGCTAGATGAGAAGCAAATTGGTCCAACCAGCCCTGGCCAACAGCTAGTGGCCCCTGTCTGGTGACTTCAGTAGTGGTGAGTAGTTGTCTAGGACTTGAATCTGCTCATACTTGTCCTATTCATCAGACTTCACCACGTTGAAGACTGGCGAACAAGGGAAACCTGATGCTGCCCAGAATTACCCTCCCTTCAGGCAGCTGACTGCTGTGCTGCCTATAGACTCCTAGTCCTGCAAGCAGAAAGCTTCCCCATCCTGACCCTGAAAATGAATAGAGGTAGGGAAAGCTTGACTTTTTAGCTGGATCAAATAAACTTTTTCGAAGTATAATTGGTAAACTGTGGAGACAGAGGGTTATGATACCCTATTTCATTTAGAGGGGCAGTAGGTGTCACCACACGTAGCTACCATTTCTAGTACTGGTGATGTTCTGTATTCTTCCAGTATAAAAACCAATACCCAAAACAGCAGTTCATAAACCTATTTTCTCCTGGTTTAGTGTCCGTCTTTTTAAGTAGCATAATTGCACTTTTGCTCATATTTGCTTGATCACTGTGTGACTTTGCATTAGCCAAAGGAAATTAGGGTGTTTATTGTCTTAAATCTCAAGGCGTTCTGTTGGTGCACAAGGCATGCAAAAGAAAAGAGCTGGCATCTGTGCCAACAGCTTGATCTTTATGTATCCATCCTCCTCTGACACCAATCAAATCAGTACTCATTAAAGCTTTCACCATTACCTCATTTCTTTCTTTGCTTAAAAACAACAACAAAAGAAACTACTTTTTGCTTAGTCTCACCAGTGCCTTTACACAATCACAGGACTCTCAAAATGTAGATAGTATAAAAAGAAGTTAATCTTCCAGTCTCATTAGTTTTCAGAGAAATGTAACCTCCTTTCCCTCAATTTTTCTTTCTTCATTGGGTATGGATTCTTAACAAAGCACCCTAATGGTGACACTTGACTGTTAGTTCCTGCTTGCTCCTTGTATCTCCGGAGGGACAAAAACAATTGTTCCTAAAACAAGCAGCCATGTTTTCTGTGCCAGCCACTCTGTGTTAAATTACCACACAGCTGGCATCTTTGGCATCCTTTGAGTTCAAAGGCAATCTGTGAAATGCAGTACTTCAAGCCACTTAGCGGGAATTACTAGGAACAGTTTCCTCCACCTTCCATGGAAACCTTCTGTTTATTCATTTGCAGCTGAGGTTCTAGCTATTTATTTAAAATGAATAGGATTAAGTGAATCAATCTTACTTTTCAGATGCTGGCAGATGCACACACACATATGCAGGTGTGTATCTTCACAAGTTTTTTCAGTTTCAGCTCACAACACAATTCATTAAACTCTATATTCAAAACTCCTGCTTTATATTGAGAATCTTAGTGCCAGGAAGCAAAGGCACAAACTCTCCTGCAATGGCTTTGTATAAAAGATATGCTGGAGAAAAAAGAGTTCACAACGTAAAACCTCTCCTGTGGACAGATGTTGATGTTCTCCCACTTGTACTGGTAGAGAGACACCTTGTGAATCTAACGCTGGGAGACAGTTAAGACTTTTACTGTTTCACTGACTAGGCTGGTTGAATCTTGTTTAGCTTTTGGCACTGTGAAAAGATAGGGATTTTGACCGGCAGTTTTCAAGATGTAAAAGATCCACAAGTGCAACTCCTTCTCCTTTCTGATTTAGATATCACATATTTTTGAGCTGAGCAGATTACTTTCACTGCCATGTAGCTGATAATTTCCTCAAGAGCATTAATATTCCCACTTTAAAGATGCGTAAGTTGAAATGGAAAGATACAGCATGCTCTCTGTACATGCAAGGGTTCCATTCCAGCAACCCACATGTAAAACAAAAAACACAAAGTGTTGCAGCCCATTATAATCAATGGACCCAACATGTGCGTGCCTGCTGGTGTCATGGATTATAATGGTACGCAATGCTTTGCGCAACCTTATATTCATGTGTGGGGAGGTTGCAGTAAGGGAGGAAGCCACTGTAATGAGCTGAATCCAAGTATGTTAACTGGACCAAAACACTTCACAAAACTAGTGTTTCTTCCATGGGATTCCATACGATACACATGGTCATCACTTTCATTTTATCGCTACGATAATTTTGTGAAATAGGTTAACTTTCTATTTCACTCCTGATGATGAATTAGAATCTGAGTCCCTTTCCGCTCCACCCTCCCAACCCACCATAGGGATGGGAGAAGGACAGGACCATGATGCTCTTATGCACAACATCATTGCGGTCCCATCTTTCTCTACCTCCCTGGCAGTGCAATTGTGCTGCAAATCATTGATGTGTTTTCCCCATCAATGACCAGGGATCATGCCATCATCCTGCTATGTGCTCATACACTTCCTGCAGAGGGGCTGGAAGCGCAATGGCTGCACTGCAGCAGGAAGACATGTGGCCATCGGGCTTCCTGGATCCTGGAGGCAGCCAATGCAGAGGGGAGTGTTACCCTGATTTCTGGGGGGTCCCGTGAGGGACACCTAAATGCTCTCCAAATTGTACAAGTTGGGGAAATTAGTCAAAGAGCACAAGTTAACACTGCGAGAGGCAGGGCAACGGAGCAAGATCTTTTACCCAGTGCCTACAGGGTCAGGCTGAGTCAAGGAGCAAACAGAAGTGAAATAATAATTGTTGTTTTTATTAAAATACAATCACACAAGTGTATGCAACACACTCACACAGATAACTAGAGAAATAAAGGTTGGAGTTGGATAGAGGGATTTTTAGAGGAGGTTTTTGGTATGGGAAATATTGCACCTGTCCTGAAGCCCGGGTAGTCTGAAGATAAGAGTTCGTAGATATGGAGGTTCTCAGTATGTGGGACTGAGGGGAAGGCTCACCAAGCAAAGCAGCAGCAAGGCGGTATGGAAGTTGGGAGCGATTCGAGGAAGCTCTCAAAGTCAGGGGTTCTTATAGGGGAAAATGTGACTGTAGGCTAGTCCTTACTTGGGGAAAAACAATGAGTTTTGGGCTGGAGACAAAGCCTCCAAAAGGTCAGAATTTAGCATGATTGAGTTAAGTCCGAATTGTCAATAGGGTAGCCAGTATGCAAGCGCAGAGTGCTTGACAGTTAAGTATTTGGCTCATCAAGCTGCCTTCTGAGGGCAGGGAGTTCTTAGTAAGTAGTGTGCATACATAATGAGGGTACTTGCCTTAAAGTCTCCTGAAGCGGCAGTTTGGCTATTTCTGACCTGCCTGTATTGATTTGGAAAATTACAGCGATTAGCGACTGAGCCTGTTTGCGTGCTTGTCCGGGGGCCTCGCAAGCACTTGGGAAGGAATGGGTAAGGAAGGCCAAATTATTGATATCAAAATGATATCTGGTATCCCCCAAGTCTGGCTAGAAACTGCGGTAACAGGAGCACTCCCGTTGTGCTCCCCTCCCAGCAGGGCCAATGATGGGACCCACACTGGATGTCGCCAGGACAAGGTAAGGAACGAAAAAGGGCCTGAGTCTCTCCCCAGTCCTAGCACTCTTTAATGCTACACAATTAGAGCAGTATAATTCTGTTTTAAATGTCATGGTTCACTCGGTGGAATCCCAGGATTTGCAGTTTAGGTGTAGACATTTAGAATGTTCAGCCAGAGAGCTCTAGGACCTCATCAAAATACAAACCCCAGGATTCCATAGCATGCAGCCATGGCAGTTAAAGTGAAATCATAGAACTGTAATTGTGTGGTGTGAAAGTCCATCAAGTCCAACCACTGATAAACCACATTGTCACATTTTTGGTATAGTCCTTAACCTCCTGGCCAGATGGCACTGCAAATAGCTTCATGTTAATATACTTGGTCTGTAAAAAATGAGGTGGAGGTGGGAAAAAACCACAACTAACAAAGTAGAAAAAGAAAAAAAGATGACTTCCAACTACTGCAGAATATTTTTTAAATTCATATCCTTCCTTCAATAACTTTTTTTTACACACACACACACACATACACACACATATTGTATTCTCTTTGACAATTTCTCAACACGTCTTGATACCTTTACCAATTATTTCTATTGTATAATAAACTTCTTGAGCTGATCCCCATAATAGCATTTTTGACATAACCTGAGTTTAAATTTCATCCAAATTTTCAGCAAGACATGTATCACATAGTGATTATTAAATACTATATTCACTTTGATCATAGCTATCTGTGCCATCCAAACCTTAGGCCATGAAGTTCTAATTCTAAAAGTCTTTTATTTTTCAATATTATCCACTCTTTTAGCCATACTAAACAAAGTATAATGTCAAATTTGGTAATCCCAGGCCTCCTCATTGTTTAGCACCTTGCAATATTTTAATTTTCACTCTTTGCCATAGGAATCTTGATAGATCTTTCTGCCATTGTTTGAAAACTATGGCCATTTCTGCACTACACTGTTATAGTGCTCTTATTCCACTTTCAACCTCCTATGGAATCCTGGGGTTTGTAGTTTAGAGAGTGGCATTTAGAATTCTTAGCTAGAGAGCTCTTTGGCCTCAGTGAACTACAAATCCCAGAATTCCACAGGATGTCAAAAGTGGAATAATAACATTATAACAGTGTAGTGTGGAAAGGCCCTGAGCGAAACTGTGAATGTGAGGCAAGTCTTGTAAGTTCCTGCTAAAACATTGGTGTAGAGCAGAAGTAAGCCCTGCCAGCTGCTTGTCTCTGCCTTGTGAAGGAACCCTGCTGCCTCAAAGGCAGAACTGAGCAGCTGGCATGCTCCCCATCACAGATTCAAATGTTTTCAAATGCCTATAGATATTTGTAGTTTTCCCAGGGGTCCTGTGCCCCTGTGCATTCACAGGTTGAGACCCTGTGAATGTGGAGGGACAACTGTAGTTGTCTCATAAAAATACCGGTCTGATCTATGATTCTTCATGAATTATGAATCATAGATTCATAACTGCAAACCCCAGGATTCCGTAGGATGTTGGAAGTGGGAATAATAGTGCTGTAACAGTCTAGTGCACAAATGCCCTCAGATATTTTTAACTTAGTTTTAACTCAAGATTGTGAGCTGCCTTAATTCTTGTAGTGGGAGAAAATTGGGACATAAATAAATGGCCTGTCTTTGCATATAATTTGTTCATAGTAAGAACCTTTGGCCTATTTTGAAGATGTTAGTGCAGCCTTCCTCAATTGTTTTACTCTGAAGGAACCCTTGAAGTAATTTTCAGATCTCATAGAAGCCCTGCATAAAAATTATTATATCTATAACTAAAAAAAGTTTACTTTTTCCGGACATGATCTCTTTCACAATCCTAGTGTTCCAGAGAACGCTGGTTGAGAAACACTGGTGTAGAAAGTTGGATACAATGGAGGAAATTCCCACTTGGCCATGAAGCTCAGTGGGTGATTATCTAGGCTTCAAGTATATCACAGGATTATGGAAAGGATAAAAACAAAAAAGGAGCCATACACACACTGAGTTCTTTAAAGGGAAGGTGGTATATCAAGGTAACAAATACCCTAATATACCAAGTACTTTCAGATGTTAATGCATCTTCTGAGAACTAGTTCAGTATGGGAATTCTCCTATCCTCTTTGGGAAACTATTTTTGTTTTATTAACACAGAGCCAGATATGGGAAAATGAAGAGATGTAGCAAAATCAAAAGACTGCAAACCCTAGGATTCCATGAGGTTTGAAAGTGGGATAATAGCGCTATAATAGCCTAGTGCGGAAATGGCCTGAGTTAAAAAAAGAGATAGTAAACAACAGTAATTAAACAATCACATGAAAACATGAAAACAGCTTTTAAAAGGAAGTTAAAATATTGTAGTAGCTTGCCAAGAACTGAGACCACCAGATTAGAAAGCAAAAAGGGTTATTTTTACTGCGCAGGGATCTCAGTGGAATGAATTTCCAAAAGACTGAGAGCCCAGAGTCAGGTATCAGCATACACTTATACATTCTTATAAACAGGTACAGGAAATGATTAACATATGACCATATATGAACAGTTTACAGGTTACAGAGGCCCAGGTTACAGCTTTCAAAATGATGTATTTCAGTACCAAGGGAGTACTCTCACTGGGTTACACCGACCTAAAAACTCCCCAAGTTCACTGCATAGCTAAGCGCATATCTAAGCCTTCTGATAAGATAAAGGATGCATCTGCTCACCTTATTTTTCTCTATTTTTCTACTTAAGCAACTGCCTCTACAGTTTCAACCCTTTCATTCCCCCCTTTATGCCAAATTCCATAGCAATTTGAGCATACACTACTTAAGCTTGCTTTTGGGCCATAACAGCAAAATGAGCCGCCTTCCCCTCCACAGCTTGAGAAAGAGAGGCATGTACACATTTCATAGCACAAGAAATACATACCATTATTAGGAACCCTCCTACAGTCAAAAGTACAATACCTAGAAACAGAGTTTTCAGCCAACTAAGATCTGGTAGCCAGGAAGTTAACCAGTCCCAAGGGTTGCTAATGCCACTGTCATTGTTTTGTATTAACCCTTGTAAGTGTTGTATTTCATCTTCTATAGTCTTGTTGAGATCATGGAAGGCGACCTTGCATCCTCCTTTGACTATAGTACAAAACCTCCCTTTCCTGGCTAATAACTAATCTAGGGCCATACAATGTTGTAATAGTAACTGATTAAGCTCTTCAATTTCTTGCTGGAGGGCACGTACCAATTTCCCAGTTGCATTTATGGTTTTCTCCAATCTACAGGTCAATTCCAGTATACTTTTACAATTTTCTTTGTTACCCTGTGACTTGGGGGTCCTGTGAGGGACGCCCAAATAAATAAAACAAACATAAACAAGATGGGGAAATTAACTCAAGCACTCTCTTAAGCTAGAGAGAGACAGGGTAACTTAGCGGGGATCTTTTACCCAATGTATACAGCGTCAGGTCAGTGAGCAGTCAAACAGTTTAAAATGGCAACAATGATATTTATTAAACAGATAGCAATTATTAAGAAAACACAACCACTCAGCTAACTAGGAATAGGAATAAGACTTTTGGAGTAAATGGGTGATACGCCAACTTTCTCGTAGTCCTGAAGGAGTCCAATCGGAGAGAAGGAAACCCGGCGTGGCGGCCGAGGGGAGCTCGCAAAACGAAGTGACGGTAAGGCTGGTTAGCACTCCGGAGTGGTCTGAGGAAGCTCTCAGAGCTTGGGGTTTTTATTAGGGAAGGTATGACCATGGGCTAGTCTGGTCTTGGGCAAAAACAATGAGTTTTGGGCTTGAGACAATGTCTCTGAAAGGTCAGAATTTACATGATTGAGTTAAGGTCCGAATTGACAATGGTATGGCCAGTATGCAAATGCAGCTAGCTTGGCAGTTAAGCACTTAGTTCGTCAAGATGCCAGCTCGGGGCAGAGGTCTCTTTGTTTTAATCCGCATTTGTAATGAAGAGGTGTTTGTTTCGGGAGGTCTCCTAAAGCAGATCTGGCAGTTTCTGGCTTGCTTAGGTGTAAACAGAAATGATTCAGCATTTAATAGCCATGCCTAGCGTCGTGCTTGTTCAGTGGCCTCACAAACACTTGGCTGGTGGCAGAGTAGGGCCGAATTATGATATCAAAATGATATCTAAAGGTTACCAAAGGCCAGGCCAGTTCATGGTGGTAACATCTTGAGCCACGATTCCTGGATAGGATCCCAAAGTAAGGATCCCTGTGATTAGTCCACCTCCTACTCTGCTACCCTCACTTTTAGACAACTGTGGTCCCACAATGACCAAATCTTCGCATTGGCTATCCAGTAGTCCCACTACGTCCTGTTTTTTCTAATGGCCCATTTTGGCTGTCCTGGTAGGAAAACCTGGACAGGTACGGTCATATACCCAATTCCCACACACTGATAAGTCCCTGGGTGGTAATTTGTGGCCCATCCATCAAAATAGAACCATAGATTCGGATCTCTAGCCTTCAATCCGGAGCATATGCTGCCTGACCCCGTATAATTATCAGTGAACATAGGATATTTCAGATACAAATCTTCAAAGCTGGTTTCATTTAAGTCCACCTTGGGTTGATAGGAATTATTATATGAGCCATACAAATAGCATCTGTCATTGCATGCTGAATAATTTCCCAATTTACCATAAAATGAGGAGTATTTTATATATCCTTTCCACTTAGAATTCCAAGGTCCACTATGGTGACAGCAGAAACACATTCTGGGGGAATAAGTATAAAACTTCAACCGCCTAAATCGAGTCTTATTTATATTACTATCAACTTTGGCAAACATATTGGGACTCCCTCTTAATGCTGACTGTACGGCTCCTACAACCACTCCTGGTTCACTAATGAGTGAGGGCATAAAACCGAAATCTGCTACGGTCTGTGGGTGTTCATAAATTAGAGTGACATTGGGTCCGTGTTGTTGGAACATGTGTGCAGCATGTTGTTTAAACCAGATAGCTTCAATTTTCCCCCACACTATGCTCCACATCCCTATCAGCATTATCCACTTCATTTTCGGAGTCAAACAGGGATCCAAATCTGCTTATTCCACACAAATACCTTCTATACATATACAAGAAAACCAAAATTCCAAAGAATATACACACTACTATTATTACTAGTTCACTAACATTCATTATTTCTAATCCTCATCTGCCGTAGGGGATCTGGCCGTGCGTAGAATAGTCAGCTTCCAGGGTGACTATGGCAAGGCTCAGTCCCAGTCTTCCTCCTCTGCAGTTGCTAGGTCTGACCATACGTAGAGCTACCAGCCTCCAAGCGTGTGGCAGCAGTAGGGTCTAGCCTAGATTTTCATTCACCTGTTGCGGATCTGACTGTGCGTAGAGTGGTCAATTCCCTGGTATGACCACAGCAGAGTCTAGTCCGAATCTTCTCTCCCCCTTTTCGTCTGGACAATTTCAGTTTCAGAGGGTTTTATTGTGATGAGATTACAGTCCAGTCCGTAAATGCTCTTTTTACCCTAGTGTAATGTATCCAAGGTTTCAGCCCTGCTACTTTTACTGCAGTAGGAGTAACTAATAGCACCTGGTATAGTCCTCTCCATCCTGGTGATAGAGCTCTCCTTTCCAATCCTTAACCCACACCTCATCCCCAGGTTGGAAGGAATGTGCCTTTGTGAGGAAACGAACTCACCTAACCTCCAAAGCACGGGCGTTAACCTTCTCTAGAGCTTTCCCTAGTGCCTGCACCTCTTCTTGGAGGGTCAAATTTCCAAGTTCTTGAATGTCCCCTCTCAACCCTTTTAGGATGGCCGGGGGTTTTCCGTATAGCATTTCAAATGGAGTCAGCCCAGTTGTCCGATGAGGGGTGCATCTTATTCTCAGGAGTGCTATTGGGAGCACATCTTACCATTTGAGCTTAGTTTCCTGACACAATTTTGCCAGCTGAGTCTTCAATGTTCTGTTCATCCTTTCCACCTTCCCAGAGCTTTGGGGCCTGTATGCACAATGTAGCTTCCAGGTGATTCCTAAGATCTCTGCCAAACACTTGATTACTCAATGCACAAAGGCTGGGCTGTTATCGGATCCAATGTGAAGGGGTAACCCATATCTTGGTATGATGTCTCGGAGCAAGGCCCGTACTACTTCCTTTGCCTTCTCGGTCCTGGTAGGATATGCTTCAACTCACTCTGCGTGAGTACATACCATTACCAACATGTACCGATATTGTCCCGACCGTGGCATCTCTGTGAAATCCACCACTAGGGATTCAAAAGGAGTAGATCCTTGATGTTGGGTTCCCCCTTCCAACCTTGGCCCTTGGTGCGGGTTGTTCCAATCGCAGGTTTGACACCGTGAGGATGCCAGCATGGTGTACTGGCTCATTCCATCTATGAACACATCCTTTGTTAACAACTGGGCTAATGCCGTCTTTCCCAAATGCGTGGCTTCGTGCACTTTCTGGACAACCGACCATCCCATGGATTGGGGTATGTACCGTCTTCCATCTGGTAGGACCCACCATTCATCTTTGTCAGTTATAGCTTTCAGGTCCTTTTCAGCCCTCTCGTTCTCCTGTTGGGTTTACCTAGGGGTCTGGTTACTCAATGATATTTGGAAAAGCGGTGTTACCAACTCTCTGGGCAGATCTTCCATTCCATTCTCTGGTCCGCTCTCCGCAGCCTCCTTTGCAACCGTGTCTGCTTTTAGGTTCCCTCGAACCATTGGATCTTGTCCTCTCTGATGTCCTTTACAGTGCATCACAGCAACTTTACGAGGAACCCATACAGCTTCTAATAGATATTCTATTTCTTTCCCATATTTGATCTCTTGTCCCGAGGAACTGATCAGTTCTTTTTCTTTGTACAGTGCTCCATGCTCATGTAGAGTAGTAAAGACATACTTTGAATCTGTGTATATATTTACAGTAAGTCCCTCAGCTAGTTCCAAAGCTCTGATCAGGGCAATGAGTTCCTCCTTCTGGGATGAAGTGCCAACAGGTACGCTTTGCCTTCTATCTTGTCCGCCATGACCACTGCGTAGCCGGCCTTTCGCTTTCCTTCTCGTACAAAGCTGCTTCCACCTGTATAGTAAGTGACATCAGGATGGGGCCATGGGGTATCCCACAGGTCCGGCCTGCTTGAATATACTTCATCCATGGTTTGAAGGCAATCATGATGTGTATTCCCAGATTCGACTGGGAGCAATGTTGTGGGGTTCAAGGTGGTGCACAATTCCAACTTCACTCTGGGGTTTTCATATAACATTCCCTGAACTTGGACATCCGGCTATTTGTGAACCAATAATTGTCTTTGTACTCCATTAGGGCCAATACAGAATGTGGGACCTTTACCATCAGATCCTGGCCTAAAGTTAGCTTGTCTGCTTCTTTTACCAACAATGTGGTTGCCGCTATAGCTCTTAAGCACCCAGGCCATCCTCTGGCCACTGGATCTACTTGCTTAGAAAGATATGCCACTGGGTGATGCCAGGATCCCAACATCTGTGTCAATACTCCCACTGCTATTCCGTTCTTCTCATCAACATATAGAGTGAACATCTTCATCACATCTGGCAGGCCCAGCACTGAAGCTTCCATCAGTGCCTTCTTTATCTGCTCCCGGGCTCTCTTCTGTTCTTTTCCCCACACAAATTCAGACTTCTCCGTACCTTTGGTAGCTTCATATAAGGGTTTACTCATCACTGCGAAATTAGGAATCCAAATTCTACAAAACCCAGCTGCACCCAAGAATTCTCGCACCATCTTCCGATTCTGAGGCTCAGGCAGAGCACACACAGCCTCCTTCCTTTCTCAGCCTAGCACTCGCTTTCCTTGAGTCACTTGGAATCCCAGATATCGCACTTCTGTCTGGCACAACTGGGCCTTCTTCTTAGATACTTTGTAGCCTGCTTCCCACAAAAGCTGGAGCAACTCCACTGTGGCCTCTTTACACTCTTCCTCATTGGTAGCTGCCAACAGTAGGTCATCTACATATTGCAGCAAAACTCGTTTCTCAGGCTCAGATCGGAATCTTCTCAGGTCTTGACTCAATGATGTCCCAAAAATTGTTGGCGAGTTCTTCCAGCCCTGCGGCAAGCGACTCCACGTAAACTGGGTCTTCTGGCCCGTAACACTGTCTTCCATTTGGAAAGCAAATATTTCCTGACTTTGAGGGGCCACTCGAATACAGACGAAGGCATCCTTGAGATCCAAAACGGTGAATTGAGTAGCTACAGATGGAACTAGTCCCATCAGAACATATGGGTTTGGTACCACTGGGTGTAGGGTCACTGTAGCCTCAGTTACCATCCTTAAATCTTGAACTGGGCGATATTCCTTCGTCCCAGGTTTCAACACTGGGAGTAATGGAGTATTCCAGGTAGAGTGGCATTCCCAAATTATGTTGTATTTCTTCAGCCGATCCAAATGCTTCTGGATCCTGTCCAGGGCTTCTCTGGGCAAATCATACTGCCTCACATGACTGGACACAGCATTTGGCTTTAATTCCACTATTATGGGGGCCACGAACCGGGCCAACCCAGGAGGATTGTCTTCAGCCCATACTCCCAGGGGTCCAAATATAGTTGGTTGTTCTTGACAAACCATGATCTGGTATCTTCACCACTCTTCTTCCATTGGGTAAGTTACTGAGATACTTTTTGGTCCTCTGAAATTTATTTCCATCATCCCATCTTCTTCAATGGAAATCTGAGCTCTCAATTTAGCCAACAAGTCTCGATGCAATAAGGGCACAGGGCAATTTGGTAAATATAAAGACTGGTGAGTAACTTGGTGTTTCCCTAGATCCACAATCCTTTTTTCTAAAAGAGGGTGTTGTTCCATTTTCCCCATGGCTCCCACAATTCTTATGGCATTTTCAGTTTTGGGGGCTATTTCAGAATTTAGTACAGAATAGGTGGCACCTGTATCCACCATCATAGGAATGGCTCGTCCCCCAATTTGTGCTGTGAACATAGGCTCCCCGGGGCCGAGAGAAGGGGGCCCGGTCTGTCCTAGTCGTAATGTTCCATTCCAGCCAGTCCGATGAAGTCCTCGAATCCTTCATCCACCTCTTACTTATATCTTCCATCCACTACTCTTCCTCTTCCTCTATTTGCCCCCTTCCTCTTCCTTGATTCATTCCTCTATTTGCCATCCCTCTCTGTCTAGGGCATTCATTCTTCCAGTGCCCAACCTGTCGGTAGAGGGCACACTCGTTGCATGTCAATGGAGGTCCACTTCCTCTTCCAACTTTCCAACCTCCTTCCTTTGCCACCAGAGCTGCAGCCAATAATTCCGCTTTCTTGTGCATCCGCCTGTCTTTCTCCCGTTTCTCCTCTTATCTCTATTCACATATACTCTCTGGGCAATTTCCAGCAATTGGCTCAGATTCATATCTGCAAATCCTTCTTGTTTCTGGAGTTTCTTCCTTATGTCAGGATAACTTTGGGTCACAAAGGCCAGATTCACCATCTGTTGGTTGCCTGGGTCATCTGGGTTCACAGGGGTGTACTGCCTATAAGCATCAAGTAACCTTTCCAAATATGCCCCTGGGGGTTCGGTGGGTCCCTGAAGTATCTCTGATATGTTGGACATGTTAACTGGTCTCTTCATTCCTTCTCACATAGCTTCCACTAATAGAGCTTGATAGTCAGTGAGCATAATCATCTGATCAGGGCAATTCGGGTCCCATCTGTTGGAACTGACAAGATTTACAACTCTGGTTATTATGGGGTTAATTGGTGTTAGAGAGAACCTTCACTTGCTTTCTATTATTGGCAGCAGGTGTAAATAGCAGCATTGTTTTAGTGGACACTTACTTCCATTTCTTGATTTGCTGTTGCTGCAGTTTGGTGTATCCTGCTTCACTGTGATATTGTATTTTGATATATTTTGTATTTAAACTTGCCAAACCTGCTCAAGTTCTCTTTTAACTTTTGTATATTAAGAATCTATATGTTATACTTATTTTAACTAGAATATATAAAAGACCATATCTCATTCTTAATTTGCCTTCTGAATTCCCTTTTTATTTACAACACCATCCTGGGTCAGCCAAGGGAACCCTGCCTCTCATCCACTGCTCAGGGTTTGCCTCTCCGGGGGGTGCCCTGTTCCTGGCTATCCATTCTGCATGTTGAATTATTCTCCTCCACTCCTTGTTCAGTGGTTAACAAGGTCAGGAGCAACTGCTGACAATCTTGCCAATTGGGGACATGTGAGGCCATAATACTGGAGCAAAGTTCTATTACTTCTTGTGGCTTATCTGTAAGTAGTGTAATGTGTCTTCCAATTAAGGAGGTCAGACGTGGTGAAGGGAGTGTATTGATAACTCTGAACTCGCTGGTAACCTCCCTCTTGGTTGGGATCTGCCACCAATTGACTGACTTGTTGCAATGGTGCGACCACATCTCCACTTTCCCCATCTGAATCATCTGCTTCTTCCACTTCTTTCTGAGGCTTAGTCTGTTTACTCTTGGACTGTTTACTCTTGGCCTTATCTTTTGGTCCAGTCTGTCTCGATTTAAGTCTGAGTTGCATCTAGCTCTGGACAGCCAAACTGGGACCTGGCAGCTCCCCTGCCATAACCTCCTTACGGACAACTGGGCCTAAATCCGCCAATCCCCCAGCCACGGCTCCCCCCTTTTGTGAGGGACCTAGTTGTGAGCCCTCAGGGGGTAGCAGTGAGGCTGTTGGTGGTGCCACTGGGGCTGGCGGCGGCAGAGCTGGTGGTGGTGCCGCCATGGCCAGTGGTGGCGGGGCTGGCTGCAGCACCATGTACGGTGGAGGGGCGGCAGTGGGTTCTTCTGGAGCTGAATCTGGCATAATTTGTCCTTTTCCAAGCTTTCGTCTGGTCCTAGCCTGCCTCACTACCATGGCTTTACAAATTTGCTCCTGACATTTCCGCAACCAAGGGGGGTTCTCTGTAACCACTGTGTCCCATGAATCTATGTATGGATACTGATCAGGATGGCCAGGCTCACCCACCACTACTGAATACACTGCCCTGATCCGAGCAGGTTCCAAGCTCTCCTCCAGGGGCCACCCCACCTAGAAAGAAGGCCATTCCATCTCACACAAATTCTATAAATGCCCTGGCATCATTGGAGGGTCCTCATAGTCCCCACTGAACCCTTTCTTAAAGTTCTTTAACATACAATCCAAAGGGGTTTGCCGGCTCTGCCCCCCCTCCCATTTCCTCCCAACGTGGACAACACACACTAGGAGAAGGGTATTCAGCCCATGGGTAAGGGGTCCCACGTGCCAACACAAACACCACTCGTTCCACGCCGACCCACACACCCGGACACTCAACGGTAAGTGGTAGGAACTGCGGCGCCTCGCACCCTTCCTTTCACACATTCACACCAACAAACTACCTCCCACCTCCTATACCACCTCCAAAAGCCTCGCGGTTTCACCAACAACAACAGTGGGGTATTAAGGCAAGACTAAAGGGGTTGATCAGGCCCCTCTTCTCCCTGAGTTTGCAGGGAGGTCATTCACCAACAGTTGTGGGAGGGTTCTGCTTTCTGCTCCGCCCTCAGGTCCCTTGGTGGGAGTGCCGCCGCCAGAGCCGCTGCCCCACTCCAAGTCAATCCTTCTGAAAAAAGAAAGTCAGGGGCGCCCTGGGTCGCATCGGGAAGAGGCGACGTCCCCAATGTCCTGGCATCCGCCAAAGTGAGCAAAACACCCCTTAGTATCCCGGATGAGCCCCCAGAAAAATGTAGTAGCTCGCGAAGAACTGAGACCACCAGATTAGAAAGCAAAAAGGTTTATTTTTACTGCGCAGGGATCTCAGTGGAATGAATTTCCAAAAGACTGAGAGCCCAGAGTCAAGTATCAGCATACGTTTATACATTCTTGTAAACAGGTACAGGAAATGATTAACATATGACCATATATGAACAGTTTACAGGTTACAGAGGCCCAGGTTACAGCTTTCAAAATGATATATTTCGGTACCAAGGGAGTACTCTCACTGGGTTACACCGACCTAAAAACTCCCCAAGTTCCCTGCATAGCTAAGCACATACCTAAGCCTTCTGATAAGATAAAGGATGCATCTGCTCACCTTATTTTTCTCTATTTTTCTACTTAAGCAACTGCCTCTACAGTTTTAACCCTTTCAATATAATGATAAAAGGACAAATATAACACACCTCAGTTAAAAGACCTTCTGGAACTGACAGTCACCACTTAAAGGCCAGGATAAAGAGAAAGCTCTTCACTTGTCCATGAAAAGAGAACAGTAAAGGGCTGTAATCTAGCTTTCTGTGGGAAAGAATTCCCCAGTCTGAGAGCAGCCACTGAGAAGGCTCTTCTATGTGCCTGTTCAGGTGCTGGAAAATCCTCCCCCAAAGATCTTAAAACTTGGACAGGCTTATCTTAGGAAATTAATCTTTTTCATGTTTTCTGCTTTTGCCCCTCTTGAAACTGGGATCCATAATGTTGATGTAGTCTAGGACAGAGATTCTCAAGCTGTGTCCATAGAAAGTCTGCATAACAGGGAGGAATATCTATATCCAGCCCAGCACTCATTTTTGTGGATGGTTGAGATATTTATCAGGACATGCTTTTTGGCCTGCTTCCATGATTTGCATAATATGGCACTAGTGTACTCCATCAATTTTCAACTGAAAGTTTAACAGTTAAAATAGAATCTACTAAGAAGCCTGGCCTAGAAGCTGTAATTTCCAAATACCACAAAGGTTTGACAATGCCATTAAATGTGAAGTTATATATACAGTTTGATTTTAAAACAAAAACAGACCTTTCTTAAGTTATCTGCTAACAATCCATGGCAATTTTTAAGTGATCCAAAAAAAAAAAAATATTGAGAAGTGTTAATTTAGGCTTTGGTGTCATCATTCAATTAAGAGAAAGAGATTTTCTGTTTGAAGCGATCTATCATGCCCTTCATTTTTTCAAAGAGGATACATTTTGAGATTGTGGGGTCTTCTTCTCTCAACGTCTTCAAAAGAGGCTGGACACCTACTTGCTCAGGATGTTCTAGCTGGAGATCCTGTGTTGAGCAGCAGGTCAGACCTGATCAAACATCGGGCCCCATCCAACCCTATGATTCTATGAGCGGTTGTAACTAATAAATGTAAATTATGCACCAAACAGACAAACATAGTTATTTTGAACAAGTGGATGAGAATCCTTCATAAACGCATCAGCACAATCATTCAGTAGCTCGTCATTCAGCATAGACTCAGGGGAAAAGTCAGTTCAATATTGGGACATACTGTTTTTCTTAAGACTAGTGGCACTATGTGACCATTAGTGGGCTTTTTAAAAATAAGAAACATAATTTTTGGCTCACTTTTATTTGGAAAAACTCAGCTTAACTTGTTCTCATCTTTCCTTCTGACACACATATTCTCCAAATTAGAAAACAGCATGAACTGGGATACACAATTCTTTTAGGGAGTCAAAGCCAGTACAGTGGAATCATATGATGAAATGTTCAGAAATATGTAGTTTTGTAATTAGGTTGACAAGATGAAAATGTGGAAATCCCATTCTTTTAAACTGAGTAGAATTTTTTTTGCCAAGGGCAGCTTTTCTCACCTGTACATGACAAGCTGCACTTCCCAGATCTCCCTCTCTAACTCCGTTAACAAAATTGATTTTATTCTCAGGATCCCCCTGACAATAACAGAATAGACTGCTGAACTTAGAAATCATTGGGCATCACCCTGTGTTTTCACTGAAGTCTCTGGCAGCTTCCAGTGACATGTTCTAAAGCTTTGCCATGACATATACTTAGGCGGACTATAGGAAAAAAAATGATATTGAAAGGTTCAACCAAAAGACTGTTACTGTAGTTTCTAGCCCGGGCCTGTGGTATATTAGATATCATTTGACATCAATAATTTGGCCTTCACTACCCATTCCTCTCTATGTGCTTGCAAGGCCCCTGGACAAGCACCCACGCCGGCGCGGCCAAAAATAGCTGAACTATTCAAAACAACTACAGGCTGGTTAGTATTTGCCAAACTGCAGCTTCAAGGGACCTCCAGGCAAGTACCTTCTTAAGATCACATTATGTATGCATGCTGTTTACAAAAGATCCCTTGCCCCGAGCAGGCAGCTTGACGAGCTGAATACTCAACTCTCAAGCACTCTGCGTTTGCATACCGGCCACTCTATTGACAACGCTGTCATAACTCAATCATGCAAAATACTGACCTTTCGGAGGCTTTGTCTCCAGCCCGAAATCCATTGTTCTCCCCAGGAACAGACTAGCCTACAGGCACATTTTCCCCTATAAGACCCCCTGATTTTGAGCGCTTCCTCAGATCGCTCTGACTTTCATCCTGCCTTGCTGTCACTCCGTTCGACGAGCCTTCCCCTCAGCAACACGTGCTGAGAATCTCCAATTCTACGGACTTTTCTTTGGAGTTTCTGGGCTTCAGGACAGGTGTAGTATTTCCCATGCAAAACCTCCTCTCAAAACCCTCTATCCAACTCCTGCCTTTCTTTCAATAGGTCTATGTGAGTGTGTTGCATACATACGTTGTGACTGTGTTATCAAAAATAAAGAAAAACAATTAATTTTACTTCTGTTTGCTCGTTGACTCAGCCTGACCCCATAGACATAGGGTTCAAGATCTCACTAGGTTGCCCTGCCTCTTGTATTGCTTAGCTTGTGTTCTGCTAATTCCCATTCCCAATTGTGAGCACATTGAAGTGTCCCTCCCAGGACCCCAGAAATCAGGGTAACAAGACATTCCAGCAAGTCAGATCCAGGGTTGATACTGGTCACATTTTATAGGAAGATAGCCATGCCCATCTTATGACCCACCAGTTCATGTGCTGTGAATTGTTTCATAAAACCATTTTTACAGCTTTAGACAGTCAGTGAAAATAGCAAGGTTCAAGAAAGTCCTGGTGAACCACCACACCTGGGTGGTGGGCTGTGTTGTACGTGGTAGATCACAAGTTGCGCATGTCTACAATAAGTGAATTCTAGAAATTACCATATTGTACATAGTGCTAGGAAGACATTTATGCATCTGCAAAGAGGGCATTAAAACCTTGAATACAATACCTTTTTTTTAGAATATTAATACCCAACCAATATGACTACTATAGTCCAAAAAAGTAATTTTTCCAAGCTCGTTTAAAATGCTACCACTGATTGCTATTTAATATAAGAACAGGGGAAAAAACCCAGTCTTGTTCCTATGCCTTTAATACACAGAATAAGAAGATAAAACATTTCCTAGATTTAGAAATTAAAAGGTTGCGGGGGTAACGCATCATCATCAGTGGTTAGACTTCCAGAAGCCAGCATGGATTACTTCCTGCAGTAGCAGAGAAAACAGAATAGACAGTGGCAATAACTACAGTCCCTTCCCACATAGGGAAAACTGAGATGAACCTTGCTGTTCAGATCAAACCTTGGTAGGAGTGGAAAAAATAGCTTGCAGGGTGCATACAGCCACCTAGAGCTGTTTTTGAGGCCTCCACCCACAAGCACTCCCATTTTAAAAATGAAAATGCCCCCAAAGAGCTTCTGTGGGTATAATTTAACTATACCATCCCCCAGATGTTTAAAGCCCAGGAGAGACCTTTTTCAACCTGTAGGACTCAAAACATAGCAAACCTGCACTCCATGACTCATAGGGCACATGGGAGGCCTTTTCAGTTGTTGTTGTTGTTTTTTTCAAAAGAAAAAAAATAGAGGCATGTACGGAAGAGGTAAACTTCTAAGGTCTCATGAGAGATCAGTCTGGCCACCCAACACTGGCAGCTGCCCACTCCTGGTTTAGAGTGCAAGTTTTACATTTTATGACAATGTTGCTTAGGTTTCCAAAATGTCTTCAAAAGGTTCACAGATAAAAGTATTTTGACATGGACTTACCATTTTGTTCTACTTCTGTAACCTTGAACATTTCTTTGCTATCGGAGTATTTGTCAGCCATTAACCTAATTTCCTTTTATGTGTATGTGTGGAATCTGCAACAATATATCACAACAAGAAGTCAAGAGACCATATAAGGGATAGGAAATGTAATAGTTATATAATCAAAGAAGAAGGAAGGAAATAAAAACCACAAATAGAGAAACATCTGGGGTCTCACTGAAATAGCAAATCTCCTGTGTACTTCAGGCTACAGGTAGAAAATCACATGATGAAGTGTTCCTCCATGCCAGTAAATAATCTCCCCCCCACACACACACCATTTAGAAAATTGTGAAACCCTATACTATCTAAGCTGGTGATAATCTTTGTCAGACTCATTGGGACTTATTTTTCCTTACACTTGCAAAGGCTTGTACCTATAAATGTAGAATTCTAGAGACTACCCCGATGTACAACTTTTTATGTGGAAGGAGTATGAGTCCCCACATGCCATCTAAAGTCCAGACAAATGTTACTTGCCCCAGTAAGACCTTTACTTACACAAAGAATGTTTTGTTTGTAGAAATAAATGGGTGCACAATCAACTAATTATTGAAGCAGTAAAGCAACAAAACTGCTGGTAAAGAGTGTACCTTCTGTTGCATTGCCCTAAGGACTTATAAAAAAGCTGTGGCTTATGCTATCTTACTATTTTAAGTACCTTCAGATTTAAGAGTCACTAATATACACACGTACATACTATATTTTTGTTTCATAGAAGCTGCTGGTTCTACTTTGGTTTTATGTTGTAGCTGTTGTTATTTATGATTACAATATGTTTTTATGCTATGTGTCTGTGTTTTTATATTTTTACCTCTATTCTGCGAGTCAGCCAAGGAGTTTTGGCTATTGGGTGATACATAAATGTTAAGAAATAAGTAAAAGAATGGGCTGGGATGGCTGAACATACCTGTGAGGTGTTGACATGAGAGTGGGACAGGAACAAGTTAAGTGTAATGCTGAGTACAGTGACACAGAGGAAATGGAGGAAAGAAGACAAAAAGTCTTGAGTTTTGTAAACAGCTGGCAGGAAACAGCCTTTGGAATCTATACGAATATATTGTTGAGATTTTGGTGGGAAGAGGGAATCTGAAGCTTAAAGTGCACATCTGTGCTACAAATAATGTAACTCTCACTTCAAGAGACTAGCCTAAGAGCAATTTATTTATGTATTCGGCCTCTTCTTATCTTGCCTCTCTACTTCAAAACCAACCACTCAGCTAGCATACACGAAAATTTTAAAGTATCATCACAAAACAAATTAAAAAGCAAACAAATAAATGACAGATAAAATATCAGCCAAAGCACATGAGTTAGAGATAAAGAGAAAAAAAAAAGCAGAGTAAACCAACATGCAGGTAAAAAGCCTGCCAAAACAAAAAAGACTTCCAGGTGGTAATATACTGAGAAACGAAGTTATAGAAGTTATATGGAACAACTGAAAAGTCCTACCATTTATTTGCATTAAGAGTGCCTCTCCCCATGGACTTTATATGGGTTACTACTCATATAAAGTCCATAGTAAGAGGCATTCTTGATGCAAATAAATGGTAGGGCTGGTCGCAAATTATTTAGGGCAAGATTGGGAATTGTATGGATTATGGGCTACATGAGGCCTTTGGAACCCCTACTGAACCCCAAGGAACCCCCATTATTTTTAGCAAAAAAAAGTTGTTCATTCACTTCCCCCCATTGATCTTATTCGTTAAAATATTGCTGTTTCAGGGGTCTTCCACACAGAAACTATACACACACACACACACACACCAAATACAACCTCCCAAAGGCCCCCCAAAGCATCCAGAAGCAATACAATGTAATTTGTTGTTATTCAAAGATGTTGCTGGCATCCAGATTTCTGGAGGAGCTGGGAATGGGGTGTTATGTCTTTACAAACTTTGGAACATTCCACCCTTGGTTCAGGGCTTTGAAGGCAATAGTCAGCACTTTGCCTGTTTTCATCCAGTACCATCCAATCAATGCCATGGATATCACAAAGGGGTCACACACACTTATTTATAAAACATCCCAGTCAGTAGCCTAGCTGCTATGGTGTACATCAGCTGCAAGTAAGGTTAAAATGGCGTTTTAAAATAATAATAGATAATTCCTGATGGATCATGTCATCAGGCCATCTAGTTCTGGTTTCAATAGTGTCCAATCAGATTCCTCTAGAACAGAGCTTTTCCAACCTTTTCATGTTGGTGACACACTTTTTAGACATGCATCATTTTGCAACACAGTAATTTCAGTTTTACTAGTAAACTGGAGGTTAAGCTAACCCCTTACAAGAGATACAGATACATACATAAATTGTAATAACAAAATGTATGGGGACACAACATATCTCATGAAAATCTTTCATATATTTTTAACAATATGTGATTTTTATCAACAACATATATTTCCAAGATTGTAGGCGACACATCTACACACTTCAGGTGGCATATTAACGTGTCACGGCACACCGTTTAGAAAGTTCTGCTGTAGACAGTATGCAAACAGGGCATGAAGGCAACTGTATTCCCAGTTCTCTCAGCAACTGTTATTCTGTGGCACTTTCATCAGAACCTGGAAAACCTACTACAGACCTCCAAGCCAGACTGAGGACCTCAAGGGCGCTTTCCTAGACCAAATGACTGCACATTCAAAAAGGAGAGATACAGTAATAATGGGAGATTTCAACTACCCGGATAGATGTTGGCAGTCAAACTCTGCAAAGACGGCAAGGTCCAGCAAGTTTCTTGCTTGTCTTGAAGACAATTTCATGGTCCAGAAGGTGGAAGAGGCCACAAGGGGATCAAATATTCTGGATCTGATCCTGACCAACAGGGAAGACCTTGTTAATGACGTAGAATTGGTTGGATCTTTAGGAGAGAGTGACCATGCCCTATTACAATTTGGCATTCAGTGGAGGAGAAGACAAGTGTAGCCAGGCACTTGTCTTAGATTTTTAAAAAAGCAGACTTCTGTAAACTGAAGGAGCTGCTGGCTGAAATCCCATGGTCAAGAATAGTGAATGAGAAGGAGTTCAGGATGCATGGGAGTTCTTTAAAAGGGAGATACTGAAGGCACAGGCTAAAACTGTGCCATTAAGGAGGAAAAATGGAAGGCATCTGAATAAACCGGAATGGTTGACTAAAGAACTCTCAGCTGAGCTAAGTGTTAAGAAAAACATGTACAGGAAATGGAAGAAGGGGGAAATCACCAAAAAAGATTATAAGCAAGTAGCCAGGAGATGTAGAGAGAAGGTCAGAAAGGCTAAAGCACAGAACGAACTTAGGCTGGCCAGAGACATTAAAAACAATAAAAAGGGCTTTTTTAAATATGTCCGCAGCAAAAGGAAAAAGAAGGAGATGATAGGGTCACTGCACAGGGAAGATGGTGAATTAAGAACAGGAGGAAGAGAAAAGGCAGAACTCCTCAACACCTTCTTTGCCTCAGTTTTTTCCCAAAAGGATAAAACACTCAACCTGGCGGTTGGGGAGCAGGTGAGGAAGCGGGGAAATGCAGCACAGAATAGGTAGAGAGGTAGTACTGGAATACCTGGCTACTCTGGATGAATTCAAGTCTCCAGGGCCAGATGAATTGCATCCTAGGATTTTAAAAGAACTAGCAGAGGTCATTGCGGAACCTCTTGCTATAATCTTTGAAAACTCTTGGCGGACAGGAGAAGTTCCGGCAGACTGGAGGAGGGCAAATGTTGTCCCCATCTTCAAGAAGGGAAAAAAGAGGACCCAAATAATTATCGCCCAGTCAGCCTGACATCAGTACCTGGAAAGATCCTGGAGCAGATCATCAAACAGTCAGTTTCTAATCACTTAGAAAACAATGCCATAATTACGAAAAGTCAACATGGATTTCTCAAAAACAAGTCATGCCAGACTAATCTTATCTCTTTTTATGATAGAGTTACTTGCTTGATAGATGAAGGGAATGCTGTGGACGTAGTATATCTTGATTTCAGTAAGGCCTTTGACAAAGTTCCCCATGACTTTCTTGCAAAGAAGCTATTAAGATGTGGACTGGACAGGGCTACTGTCAGGTGAATTTGTAACTGGTTGACTGACCGTACCCAAAGGGTGGTCACCAATGGCAGATTCTCATCCTGGAGAGAAGTGACTAGCGGGGTGCCACAGGGTTCTGTCCTGGGCCCGGTGCTGTTCAATATCTTCATTAATGACTTGGATGAAGGAATAGAGGGCACGCTGATCAAATTTGCAGATGACACCAAATTGGGAGGGGTTGCTAATACGCCTGATGACAGGATCAAAATTCAAAAGGACCTGGACAGATTGGAGAGCTGGGCCAAGGCTAACAAAATGAATTTCAACAGAGATAAATGTAAGGTCCTACACTTAGGCAGAAAAAATGGTATGCAGAAATATAGGATGGGGGACACGTGGCTGGCTAACAGTACGTGTGAAAGGGATCTAGGAGTCTTAATAGACTACAAGCTGAACATGAGTCAGCAGTGTGATGCTGACAATTCTTGGTTGCATCAATAGGAGTATGGTGTCTAGATCGAGGGAGGTAGTGGTACCACTTTATTCTGCTTTGGTTAGACCTCATCTGGAATACTGTGTCCAGTTCTGGGCACCCCAATTCAAGAAGGATATGGTTAAGCTGGAGCAGATCCAGATGAGGGCAACCAAAATGGTGAGGAGCCTGGAAGCCATGCCCTATGAGGACAGACTTAGAGAGCTGGGTATGTTTAGTCTGCAGAGGAGAAGGTTGAGAGGGGACATGATAGCCATGTTTAAATATTTGAAGGGATGTCATGTTGAGGAGGAAGTGGGCTTGTTTTCTCCTGCTCTTGAGACCAGGACAAGGAGCAATGGATACAAGCTGCAGGATTCCACCTGAACCTCAGGAAGAATTTCCTGATGGTCAGGGCTGTCCAGCAGTGGAATGTGCTGCCACGGAGTGTGGTGGAGTCTCCTTCTTTGGAGGTTTTTAAGTGGAGGCTGGATGGCCACTTGTTGGGAGGGCTTTTGAGGGTTTTCCTGCATGGAGGGGGTTGGACTGGATGGCCCTTGTGGTCTCTTCCAACTCTACATTTCTATGATTCTATGATTATAATACCCAAAATACCCAAGCTAGCACCTAGCTTTTCCAGGTTCTGCATTATATTCACACATTTTGTCTACCAGCTGTTGTTCTTTATGAATGTGAAGGCACTGACAGCTACCATTTACTATAGCAGAGAATTCCATGCATTAATTATGGACTAACAAGTAGTTTATTGACTTTACTCCGTATCTCCTGCCAATCACTTTCATTGGGTAGCACCCATCAAAAAGTTGGCATCTCTTGGCAAGGCCAACACCCTAAATGGCCACACAATGCTGACCTCTCCTTCTTCCTTCCCACTCTACTGGTTACCTGACCTCTCCAAATATGCAAAATATGGCCTCTTCTTCCACTACCTTCCCATCATCTTGGGCTCCTTCTCTCTAGGCTGTGATTTGAATTGAGGCCTGAAGGGGAAAGGCAAGCAAAAGGGCAGCAGTAACAGCAGCAAAGGAGAAGTGGGTCCAATAAAGCCTTCAAACCTTTTGTCTGGACCCTGGAGTTGGCAGGTATGACCTTACACTCGAAGACTAAGAAAGAAGGGGACAAACTTCTCTATCCACTGTCCACTATCCACTTTCTCTACATCATGCTGAGTATACAAACCTCTTCTTGTATTTCCTGGTCATTTTGGTCATTTTTTAAAAAAATTAACTGCAGACATTTTAGCCTTTTTTCACAGATGGAGTGCTCCAACTCTTTAGTTCCCCTGATTCCTTTCTTCTGCACCATTTCCAGATACCTTTTCTGAGACAGAGCTACTGGAATTGCACACAGATTTATATAAAATGGCACACTTTCAGAACAAGGGATTTCAGCAGACAGCCTTTAAGATGTACTTCCTGTGCATTTCCTCAACTACTGAAGCACAGAGGAAACATTATCACCTGTTGTTGTGTGCCTTTAAGTCATTCTGGACTCATGGTGACCCTAAAGTGACCATTTCATGGGGTTTTCTGGGGCTGACTGTGTGTGATGCTCCCAAGGTCACCAAATGGGTTTCCATGGATGAGCTGGTAATCAAACCTTGGTCTCCAGGGTCTTAGTCCAATGCTTTCATCACCACAGCAGACTGATAATAATCACCTCGAAAGATAATTACTGGTAAAGAGCTCTTTGCAAAGCAGGGGTGGAGGTTGGAAATCCTAGTATGAAACCCCCCACAGTGGTTTCAAAATCGAGGCTAGGTATGTTCACTAGAGCCCTCTCTTGGTTACCAGTTGTGTTGCTGAACCCTGCCGCAGACCTTTTCGAAAATGGAAAGAGAGCTGCCTCCGGTCAAACTACATACAGCAGAGAGTGTTTGGCAGTACTTGAGTTTTTTCTCAGATCCCCCACACCACCCACGAAAGGGAAGCTGCTACTGCATTTGTGACACACGGCTGACTCGCAGAAGCATTTTCACAGACACAAATTATTAATTCTCTCTCTCCTTCCCAAGGTGTTTCTTGAAGACCGACGAAACCAGAGAGCGGCAGGGGAAAAAAAGAAAAGAAAAACGTTACCACTCTCTATTTTTTTTTTTTACAAAAGGCCTTGCTAGCTTAAAGGATCGCTGTTTGGAAGCACACTCTGCTCAAGGCTGTACAGCTATGCCTGCTTTGCCCGTTGAACTCCATAGGGCTGGCTTTCGAATAGACACGGCTAATATGGGATCGTGTATTTGCTGGACCGGAGGCTGAAAATATGAAGAGTCCGAAGGATTTAACTTATTGAGCGAACTCTTCCTCTCCTCCACAGAATCGCCGAGTTGCTAGTCTGGTCGTCTTAGGGGCTTCTTGCAGATGCAAATCGTGTCTCCGGCCAGCAGGAGGAAGGAAGAGGAAGTGAGAGCAGCGACGGCAGCAGCGGCGGCGGCAGCAGCAGCAGCAGCCGCGGCGGCAGAAGAGGCTGTGTGTGTTCGCTCGGGCTCTGATGATGGGATAGCGACACACACACGCGCGCACACACGCCCCAAACAAGCAGAAGGCGAACTTCCATGGTGGAGGAGGCGGCGCTCGCAGGGCGAGAGGAACTGCTAGGCGCTCCGGGTCTGCGACAGGGCAAGCCAACTTCATTTCTCCAACGCCGCCGCCGCCGCACTTTTGGGGCATCGATTCTAACGGGCAGAGAAGCTGGCCTCTTCCCGAAATAGAGATACCCGCACATCAACGAGGTACTTTCCTTGCCGATCGGGGAGGCGGCGCGTGGTGTGCTTGCGCGGGGGCTGGAAGGAGGAGATCGAAGGTTGCGCTAAGGGGAGACGGAGGAGCTGTTGATGGGGGCGGCATTCGCACTCCGGTCCCTTCCGTGTTTACTCAGGAGCAAATCGGGTGGAGTTCGATGAAGCCGCGCTTGCAAGCATCGCCGGGGCGGGGGGGCGGGGGGTTGCGATGCTGTCGGGCATGTGCTGTTGGAAGGGGGATGACGCCACCTGCGCTGGAGGGGCTCCTCTGGTTGCGAAGAAAAACATGCGTGGGAAATGCGGTGCGAGGCGACGGCAGATGGGTGCCCCCCGGGGCGTTAATTGCAGCGGGGAGACTCGCGGTGGCCGGACAGCGGCGTTGGCGGCGGCTGCGCGGAAGGGGGGATGCGCCGAGGGGGCGAGCGCCGAACGGGCGCCACATCGCGTCCGGTGGGGGCCCCGTGCGGCGAGGCAAACGAAGGGACTGGAGACTTACTCTTGCCTGAGGATTGGGGGCGGACCCTGGTGTGTGCCGGCCCGGTGCAGGTGAATTTTCTCCCTTCCCCTTGGCTGTCCTCCTTCTCCCCGGTCAAATAGAATAAATACTACCTAACTGTTTGCCTGCGGGGAAAGTGCCTGCGTCTGAGGGAAGAGGGGCGCTCTTCCTTGGCCTCCCGGTGGGCGCCGTTTCTCCTCAGGTGAAGTACAGGGGCCGGTGAGGAGGGGGCGGGGGAAGCCTCTTCGGCGCTCTGAGAGGCTGGGCAATAGCTAAGCGCCCCGGGAAGGGGAAGGGGCGTGTTAGACAGAGGAAATTGCTGCCCTTCGCCTGTGAGGAAGTGGAAAGGCGCGCCCCCGTGCCTGCTGGGGTGGCTGAGGGCGACCAGACGCTGCCCTCGTTTGGGAGTGGGCGCTCTGGGGGGCCGGAGCAACTGAAGGAAGGAGCGGCCGGGCGCGCGCGGGCGCGCTCGGCTCTCCCGGGCTTCCTGGCGCAGCCGGCGTGCCGCCTGCCCTACATTGAAGGCTTCTGGTCTCCGCCGCCGCCGCCGCCGCCGCCGCCGCGCGGGGGGATTTGCCTGCCACAGGCCCCCCGGCAGGGCGGCCTCCCTTGTCTTGGGCTCTTCCTTTGCTGTCTGTATTCCTGACTCCCAGCACGTGTGAACGTCCTCCCGCCCCCAGAAGACGACTCCAACAGTGGACAGATTATTAATGTTGCCAAAATAAAAAAGTGTATTGGTGGGAAGGGAGTGTGGTGGCGAAAGTGCCGTGAAATTAGAAAATACTTCTCCCTCCTTTTTGGAAAGGGGTAGTAAAAGAGTGAGGCCAAGGTATAGTAAAAAGATAACGGTAAAAAGAGTGAATCCACAGTGTTTGGGTGCCTGAGGCAGAAAGTCTAAATGGCTCTTTCCACACAGCCCTGACAGTTTTGTGCTGAGCAGCAGTCATTGGCTCACTTTTCAACTTAAGAATTTGGCACCTCTGCCAAGGTAAGGAAAAATCTGTATCTACATCTACAAAAGTCAAGTTGCCATCCTATACCCTCATTTGTGGAAGGAAGCCCCATTATTCCCCATGGAACCTTCTTTTGCATAGGTATTTAGAAGGTTGCACAGCGGCACACACTGCATGCATTCTCTGTAGTTTAAAGGCCTCATTGCTCTTCACAGCCCCAAAGTTTCCTGGCCCCTCAAAAGACTTCTCTCTTCCCCATATGTTTGGAGCTGTTTCCAAGAATAAGCTATGGCCATTTCCACACTAGACTGTTGTAGTGCTATTATTCCACTTTCAACATCCCATGGAACCCTGGTGTTTGCTGTTTAGGGAGGGGCCTTTGACCCCAGGATTCCATAGGATGTTGAAAGTGGAATAATAGCACTATAACAGTCTAGTTTGGAAATGGCCTATGTGATAACTTCCCCCTTCTCTCAGCTCTGTCTTCAAAATCACCTTGAAATCTTTGGCACAATTGTGTAGTTCTCTATCATTTTCCTCTTTTTCTTCCTTTCGTTCACCAGATTTTGATTGCCTGCACCTCAGGGCAGGGACCTGTCCTTTAGCATATGGGAAAATATAATGCGTCCTGATGGCTTCTAGTAAATCATGATAGCAGTAATAATTTAAGCTACTATGTTTGTGAGTCAGAGCAACAGCATGGTGTAGGTGTATCTCTGTCGTGATGGAATGATCTTTCCTCCACAGGTTTCCTATTACTGTAGTTAACTTTACTACAGCTAGTAAAGTTGTTATATTGAAATTGAAGAATGATTTGTGTTGAAGGTGGGCAGCAGTAGACAGCTGTAGAGTACTGGTAGAGTTTCATGGACATTTGCCAGGAAAAGGAGGTTCATCTACATTTATTTTATGAAGTTAATGTGCATGTGTGTGGACCTTCATGTCACCTGTCAACTTATGGCAACCACATGAATTTCATAGGCTTTTCTTAGGCAAAGAGTACTCAGAAGTGGTTTTATTAGTTCTTTCCTCTGAAGTATAGCCTACAGCTCTTGGTATTCCTTGACAGTACTAACTAGAACTGACCCAGCTTAGCTTCCGAGATCAGACAGGGTCTGGTTCTTTTAGGGTAGTGAGGCCAACAACTAATTACAGTGTGTCTGAAGTGGTAGCTAATTCACTTTTGTTCACAAAGGTGGCAAGAACACTTAAAAAAAGTAGTCTCTTAGCAACCTTAGTCTTTATATATTTCTGGATTAGTTGCATTCCTCCAGCTTTCCCCAGTTCTATTTTAACACTCATGTTCATTAACTCTGCTTTAATCAAATTCAGTATGTGTCAGGCAAGGTTAAAGGAAGTACAGCTTTGCTTTAATGGTTGGAGAAGGAAATGAGTTAAAATCATATCACTGGCATAATTTTCAGTAGCTGTTTATATCTATACTTTCACATACTCTGGAGCAGCAACTTTGATCAGATTACCCTAAAAATGGTTCCACCCCTATAAAAAGACTGATGACAGAGAGATGTAATCAGTCCTTCGTCCTTAACAAGTGTTTTCGAAAATGCGTGTTTGTCATAATACTTGCTTTTGTATTTTTTTTTGCTGTACATTTAAGTGACTATAGAAGTTCATGTGAAAAACTTGATGGCATGTTAAAGTTAAGTACCTTAAAACCACATTTATTTTAGTGAGGAGACTTGGGTATAACTTCTTGACTGAAATCAATGGGATTTCATGTGGATGAACCAACTTGCACTGATACTGTGTGTATTGTGGTTCTTCATTCACTCTTCTCATGCTTTTTGGCATGATTTATTTTCAACAGTGGTAAGAAAGAACAAGGTAGTTTTTAAGTGCCTAAAACACCCCTTGTTTTTGCCAGTAGTGTCTACTGAAATCCTCCGAATTTCTCTGCTATTTTTGTTTAGTTCAATCATAATTCTAGTAACTGTTGAAGGTTTCATATATATATATATAGTTTTTATTTTTTATAATTAGCTAGGCTAATTTTTTTTTGGTAGCAGAATCTACCAATTCTGCTATGATGCGAAGGATATTGTAATCAATTTGCATATTTTTTAATGTTGAATGTTGTGAGGCATTAGTTCCTTAGTCAAGTACAGAAAGCATGCTAATGTTACTACATTTGATACCTGATATCTTTCTAGTTAGATGTGTTAGATGTGCACATACAGCCTTAGCACATTGAAATAATCCATAGTGATTATTTGCCTTCTTTCTTATGCGTGTTAAGATTTTGTCTTTAGTAATAGAACTCTGGCTTCCAACTGGCTGCTTATTGATCATTTAATACCAGCTGATTAGGACAGCAAGATTGTTGAACCATTTGTGTCATAGACCCTGTGAGGAGTAAGAACATAAGCATCAAACAGAACAAAGAACAAGATCCATTACAGATATACTCATACGAGTCTTTTCAGAAAAATCACAAACTATTTCCCACTTCAGTTGCACGCTATGTGGTTTGGCCAAGAAAAATGTGCATGTAGACATTCTTAAAGATACATGTAGAACGGCTCACAAAAAGTAAATCTTGTGGACTGCTCTGTTTTGTTTCTTTGTCATATCATGTATGGCTACAGGCTGCAACCTCCTTACGCCAAAGGACTTCTGTTAAAGACAACAGGATTGCCCTAGAGCAGAGGGGTTATGCACTGTAGTGTGTGATGCGTGCATATCTTTTAGCGTTGCACAGAAAAAGGATACTTTGTAAAGAAGTAGGTGTTTTTCTTCTCTTCCTTATAGTAAGTAGTCTGCTGTTTGCTGTGTGCTGTGTACCAGGATGTGGAAACATGCAGTAGCTGAAACCATAGTACATGTAACAGCAGTTCCTCACAGTGCTGTCTTTTTGTAGCAAACTACAGAACAAAAAGCTTGTATGGTGAGGCTCCACCCTTCCTTCCGCCCTTTGTTTATTGAAATCTCATGGATTGTGAAGTTTGAGCCTGTGCAAGGTTTCTTTTCTTTCTGTGAGGCTTAGACTGTTGAGAATTGCTTAGGATATGATCTCATGCTTTCCATACTATCAAATATGATACAATTTCCCCCACCTTCTGACTTTACCTTTAGGGGATTGCTACAGCAAGTAGGAAACTGATATCAACTGGCTGTTGATGATACTTCGTCTGCATTTGGAAAACTTGAGGATCTTACATTGTTGTTCTCCTTTGAAAAACAGGATGGCCTTTTTGTTCTGTGTGCCTTTGATGTTGTTGTATAAGAAAAAGTGCTAAAATGAGGGAACATCTGGAAACCTTGCTGCCTTCCCGCCTTGGCTAATTAAGTCCATTCCACTGAGCCTTCTGCAATATCACTTCACTAATAGGCTGTACATGTTGCTGTTCTTTGATAACATCTTTAGAGCTGGCTGTCCTCTCCTATTCAACACTGTTTCACATTTTGGAATAAAGACAGTTCAAGCATACTTGATTTAAACATATAGTGTGCCCATTCAGAAGAACAAACATGCTGGATAGTTCCTGGCACCCAAAGTACTTACAGCCTATGGATAACATTTGACACTATTGAACATCTAGAGAAGTATGTTCATGCCAGGTTCAGCTAGTTGTGTGGTATTAGTGCAAGTTGTTTTGTGGAAGCACTGTGGATTCAGAGCTGCTTTAAACTGAATCAGATCATTTGTCCAGCTAGCCCAGGAGTTTTAGTGCCTTCATGTCTTGTTGGACTACACCTCCCATCAGCCCTCATCAGCCTGACCAGTTGTGAAGGATGATAGAACTGTAGTTCAGTAACTTAAGCTTTGCCATTAAGCTTAATCGTTTTCACACCAGGGATCCGTCTTTAGCTCTGGCATGTATTGCCAGAATGCAGGTAAAACAGGGTTTCCAAATGGAGGCAGCTTTCTAAACATAGCGAGATTTACAATCCTCTTTCCAGCCATTGTGTTAGATGGAAAAGGAGGTTGGGTTTGATTCATACCCGTGGCTCTTCACCAGTTAACCCTCCAAGCATTTCAGATAGACACTTGTACAGGACTGGAGTGTCTGTTGTATTTGTTAGAGAACACTGTGAGGATAGTTAGCCTGGTGATGATCTTCCCCACTAACTATATGCAAATTTATGTTTCCTTTGAGCATTTTAGTTCTCTGCCTGCTATTTGTATTTCTGTTTTTGCTTTGCTATTGCAATTCCTCTGTTCTCTCTGCTTTGTGATCATACCATTATTTGAAAGTGAGGTTGAGTATCAGATTGTTTCTTATTGTGGTATGTCTTGAAGTGGGAAAAATGTTGTTGATTAAAAAAAAATAGTGGATACTCTCTTACAGTCTTGGTTGCAGGGAATCACAGAATTTATGTTCACCTTGCTGGTTCACACATAAGCAAGGAGGCCAGTGCAATTTTCAGTATGAATCATGTCCTCAGGAATCATGCATAGAGAACGAGAAAAGACATTTCTAAGCTCTTGCCCTATTTTCATACTGGAGTTTTAAAATTTTTTGTTAAATTTTGTTTTTAATATTTTCTAACAACCAAACTGTGCTGCTATAATAACTTTGTTTTGTTTAGAATATGTCTTTATAAATCAGACAAATTAGTGACAAAAAGGAAATGTTAGAAGTGGGAACCATTAATTGTTGTATACCTTCAAGTAATTTCCAACTTATGGCAACTCCAAGGCAAACCTATCATGGGGTTTTCCAAGCAAGATTTGTTCAGTAGGGTTTTGCCTCCCTCTGAGGCTGAGAGACTATATGACATGCCTAACGTCACCCAGTGGGTTTCCATGGCTTTGCAGGGATTCAAATTCTGGTCTCTGCAGTCATAGTCAAACGCTCAAACCACTGCTTCACACTGGCTGTCTAAACAACGTGGTGTAATGGTACCACAGAGAGGTATTAAACCAATACTCTTAACAAGTACAGTGGGCTTTCCAAATCTGTGACCTCTAGATATGTGAATTTCAGCTCATGTGAAGCATCACATCCTATATACTTAAAGTGGCAGTGATATGCATATGGACACACTGAGGCGTCAGTGTGCTTGTCTCTACCATTCAATATAATGGGATGTGAGTGTTTGTGATTTCCACTATATACTGGGCTTCCGGGAACAGAACCCTCACATATATGGAGCGCCCACTTTACAGTTGGCCCTCCACATTTGCTATGGCTTAGAAGCTCAGGCCATCCACAAAAGTGGAAAAATATAAATATCTATTGCTGGGTTGGGCATTTTAGTGATAAGTTAATACTTAACGTTTAACATTATAATATTACAAAACATGAGTTAGCATAACATTGTTCAAATACCCAGCATAAAACAACGGTGACAGGACTTATGGATGTATCTGGTGTTAAATTTGATTTCATCTTATACATGTCCAGGTTGTATGCTGAGAGATTTATGTTTTGTAGGTTCTGATGTATGTAATACAAGTCTATATATGTTATAAAGACTACTACTAATAAAAAAAATTGTTCAACTAAAAAAAAAAAGCATGTATATGTCTGTGGGAAGGGGGTTGAGGTCTTGTGGGGAGGGGGAGCACCCAGGGTCCAAACCAGTTCAGAGAAAGGAGAGGAAGAGGAGATGGGTCGCCATGATGGCCCCATGCTTCCCCTGTGTCACCCATCTCTTTCATGGGGGGCATTGGGAGAGGGTTTGTGGTGCTGAGAAATCAGATGTGAGCTGTTCTTAGCTGGCCAGGTAGCAGCTGGTGGAGGAGGAGGAGGAGGAGGACCAGAGGCAGGTTTTTAAAGGACTGCAGACTGATTAGAACTGCTGAGAAGGAAGGTTCCCCCAGGAAAAAAGTGCTGGAGGGGCATTCATTAAACTGGCGAATGTGGAGGGCCAACTGTAACATTTAACTGCCTAAAAAAATGCTCATTGACCTCCTCTTTACTTCTCCCTTCCTGGTATTCTCTTTTTATGTCAGATGCAGTAGCCTAGCAGTAATCCTATAGGAATTAGTCTAGTGGGGAAATGCCTCACCTGGAAAACTCCAAATGTTTTGGACCAACTGCCACCAGTCACCAAGTTCTAGAAACTATTGAAATTGTAGTCCAAGATGTCTGGAGGCTATGGATGGCTGAGTACAGCAAGAAGAAACCATCTATATATTCATATGCAGTGATGTAGAGACAGGCAGGCAAGGGGGGTAAGTGCACCTTGGGTGGCATTTTTTTGGGGGTGCTGCCACTCCTTGCCTGCCCCCACATGTTGTCACCCTGCCCCCACATGCTATTGCCCCGTCCCCATCCCCATCCCTCCGCTTCGCCCACCCCTACCCTACTCACGCCAAGCTATGCCACAGTTCATATGATATAACAAATATGGGTTTAAAAGCAAGAAAATTCATTAATTTATTTATTGCTTAAGTGGAAGTTCAATTCTCTATCTTGTTCTCTGCTGGTTTGCTGTCAGGGTGTTTTTGTAACTGTGAAATCAACTTAAAGAGTATTAGAAAGACATACAAGCAAGATTTATTGATAGGATCACCATCAGTCACAGCCAGGTTGACAACAAATTAACAATGGGACCATCTTTGAGGCTTAATTATGCTGCTTTTGAGTAGAACATTTAAATAGAAGAAGATATGGGGAAGCAGTTTGCAGATTTATTTATTTATTTATTGTGGTGCTATCAATAAAACTCAGGGTTTTAAATATCTATCACATGGGATCCCCACCCATTACCCTCTTGTGCAAGAATATTTCCAACACTTTCTGCTAGACCAAGAGTATGTCCTTGGGCTGATTTTTTTCCAGGCAAACTGGTGTGGGGAATGGGGATGGGGTTACATGTCAGCAATAAGTCCCAGTGTGTTGCCCAGATTCCATTTGCACCCCCTTCATCTATTGTAAGCAGAATTTTATTGCAGCTGGTGACGGGTCATTTCTTACCCCCTGAAAATGCCCTTTTTGCATAGAAGTGAGGTTTTAAAATGTCTGCACTGGTACCAGTAAAGGGTAGCTTTGATTTGTTCAAAAACAAAAATAAAAAAAGGCTTGTTGCAGGCTGATTGGAATAAAGGGGAAATTCCTTAAGCCAGTAGGCCAAATGAGGACTTCCCCCTATCAAGACTGTGGGCTCCCTTTTGTACTGGTAGAAGCTTGGTGAAACTTCTTCTGCTCTCTCTGATTTACTACTATCCATAATTGGGATGTAACTTTCCCTTTTAGAATGGTTGCTGGTCTTACTACTGATGTTTCAAAGTTGAACAGTTGCTGTCATCTTGTACTTACCTACCTGGCAGGAAGTCTTCTCCAGTGCATTAGGGCTTCTAGGAAGACATAAAACTATAACTTTTTTGTCTCTTTCATGAAATTTTTCATAAATGTTAAATCCCTCTGAAACCAGTGGAGGAAAAGCAAGTAAATTGTTGTTTTATATTACAATTCTACTGTAAAGATTAAAAGTATAGATTTATAACAGTCCATAAAATTGCTGTTAGGACAGAATATCTTTAAAAGTGAAGGAAAGATATATGCAGACCAGCCTCCCTCCCTCCCCGTCACAGGGATTACCCATTTTCTCTAGAAGTGAATGATTAACTGACAAGTTTTTTAAAAGAACATATATGGGGGTTGGCAAAAATCTAATTCCTGCATTAATGGATTATCAGTTACTTTTATCCATGGAGATGATATGGTTTCAACTGAATCCTATGTGTGTACATTTGCCTTCACATTGCCTGTCTACTTATGGTGACCCCATGAGTTCACAGAGTTTCTTAGCCAAAGATTACTCAGCCATGGTTTTGCCAGTTCCTTCCTCTGAATTATAGGCTAGTGTTCCTTGATGGTCCCCCATTCAACCAGAGCTGACCCTGCTTAACTTTCAGGATCAGATGGGATCCTGTGGCTTTAGGGTATTTTGGTCATTGACCTCCATGGACCAGAGTAAATAAAGCTTGGTGGGTAGCTGACTAGTATAAGAAATTCATTTCAGCAGAAATGTGTAGGATGCTATGTGCTAGTTACTACATTGTATTCAACTGTATTTTGTCTCTCAGTTGTGATGAGTAGGAGTCCTCTTTCTACTGTGGTGACTGTGAGGACAGAACTTGAAAAATATCCTTTCTATTTTGAATGAACTATACACTACATCCAATATATTTTAAGTACTGCACTATATAGAATGGCAAACCTCTGGTTCCAGAGACTTAGAATCAAAATTTTAGATTTTAAACACTAATAAAATAAAGAGGGAAGTGGGGATAACAGGAAAGGATGTTAAGATATGTAATATAAATCAAGGCTGTAGCTTGTATAAAACGTTTTATAAACCACTTTGAATATTCTTTTTAAAATGAAAAGATATATACAATGCATGAAAGCTTTTAAAAAACAAGAGAAGAAAGGCAGCTGATAAAAACTGTATACTTTAAAATGGAATATGTTACCTTGCTAAACAGGTGATTTCCTAATATAATTTAGTACATGGTAATGCTTTCATACCATAATCTGGAATATAAAACACATACATTTTGAATACTGTGCATTGGAGAGGAGAGTTCATTTTTTTCCTTAAGTGAAAAGCTATAACAAGAGTTAGAAGATAGGTAGCTCTAAATATGCTCTCATGTATCAATTAAATTCTAATTGCATCTTTTCTGTCACTATTATCTAGACTGCTGGTATAGTAGCACATCCATTTTCATAGCAATGGCCGTGGTTTCTGATAGAAACAGAAGCCTAGTAGGAACTAAACCACTGAAGCAGTTTATCAGCAAGGACTAGCACAGAGTTAAATGAAAGATTTTACTTCTGGGTCTGTTTTTATATAACATCTTGTTCCTTAAAGTACCTAGTGTAACTGCGTTAGTTTCATTACTCTGGAATTTAAATTGTCATAATCACTTTTAAAAGTCAATGAATCTGGAGCTTAACCTTTTCAACACTCTTTTTATATTGCCTTTTGCAAATTTCACTCCTCTTTCCTCAGCTTCCAGGATGCTATATTGCATGGATCAAGCATAGACATAATGGTTCCTTGATGCATAAATCCATTCAGCCAGCATGTGAATATCAGTTTTATCTGAGGATTGGGCTACATCAGGAGGGAGGAATCTGTGCCTCTCCTCCATGTTCAACCACAGCTTCTAACATCTCCGATTATTAACTGTATGGCTGTTGCTGATGGAAATTGGAAGCTCAACAGTGGTTGAACACCCATATCTTTCCCATCATACAGAGTTTATCTTAGTGATTGGAATTGTTTGGAAGACGTTACTTAAGAGTTTCTTTTAAGGAGAAGCTTTTGCACTTTTAAATCCTCTTTACTGTAAGCTCTTCAAGGGATGCAGCTCTTACTTTCTTTTTGTGTCCAGTTGGCCTCTATTTCTCAACTGAAGTTTAAAAGGTGAACTTTCTATGGATTTCTGTTATCACTGTTTTTTGACTGAATCTCTGAAGTCTTATTGAAGGCACTCTTTCTACTTCATGCTCCCAAGAGTACTACAAAAATTGATAGATAAAAGATATGGAATTACTGAGTTGTGCATACATTGAGCTGAAGTCTTGTATAGTGAAATACTATGTGTCATAATTGAACACAGAATAAAATGCATGTAACTTTCTACTGGATTGTTGACTAGCAAAAAAACTATTTGAAAACTCCACTTTGCCTTAGAATGTGGATTTCAGTATTAAATGAAGTGTGAAAACTCCACTTAAATGTAATGCTGTATCAGTTGTTACCCTATTCCTTTTTATTTTTATGTGGGCAACTCCAGTGGTACCCATGTATATGTTAAAGCAAAATTTAGTTTGCAAGGTTTTAATACATGTTGTGAGTTTGCAGACAGAACTATAGCACTGAACCTACAGTTACAGTTTCCCAATGCTTCCTGTTACACCGTATTTAGCTTTCAGTTGTTTAGAATTGTGTCAGGTTTTAACCACTCAAACTGGTGGGTGAAGTAAAAAGAAGGAACTCAAGGCATAGCAGCATGCATTGGGAGATAGCAGTTTGGAGTACAAGTTGATTTGAAGGTTGCAGGATAAAGAGCTGTGAAAGGACTTGAAAGAAAATTTAGAAGGAAGATGCTTGCAAGATGTCGTGATAGGAGGAGCTTGTGGCACAACAAGAGGAGAAGTGACCACTGATACCAGGTCACCTGTGTTTCCAGGATGAGATGAAACGTGGGCCAAGATGGAGAGAGATTCTTCCGGTTCATGGGCAGAGAGATTTTTCATATGTATTACTGAGAAAATCTGCGGGGATCCGTATCAAATAACCTTCAAGGTTCCTTCAAACTCTGAAGTCTTGTGATTTTATATTTAAGAATATTTACTTGATAATTTTGATTCCTAGTGGCAGTATTAACAAAATATACTACAATCAATAAAATATGTGGGAAGGGATTTGTCACTTTGCCAAAGCACAGTTTATATGCATGGTGAGGGCCCATTTCATTCTTTGTAAGAGTAGTCAGTATGTACAACTAGTGCATCTATAGATATACTTCTTTCACACTTCAGCAAATTAATAGTGAAGTTATTTGGTTGCCATATGAAATGAAAATCATTCCTAAAGTGGTATTCCAGTTGTATGTATATATTGTTCATTGCTGAAACAAAAACAAGATTTTTATAAATTTGGCAAAACTCTTGTATGCTGAATTGTAGAATGAGAATGGCTTTTATTTCACAGTGTTTTGGTTTCTGGTTTCAGAATCTGGTAGCTGGTTGCAGTTGAACTGAATGGCAGAATTTGAATTCTGAGAGTTAAAACAGTTAAAACAGAGACTGATTTTTTAAAAAATTAAAAATAATGTGTGCTTTGTTGATTAGACTCATAGCATTTCCCACTTGATATTTCAAGGCAATGTGAATTATTCTAATTTTGTCTTCCCTCATCACTTGGGTCCAGAAGCCATACTTGCAAAAATATCAAGTCCAAAATCATATTTGTTTTTAAATTGAATTCTAGTTTGTATTATTTTTTAAATATTTTTATTGATGTTTATAATTGAAAATTAAAAAAAAAAAAACCTCCCCACTTCCAAGCTTATTTTCCAGTTGAATCTGCTTGTTTTCATTCCATTCATACATAGTCTCTGCTTAAAAAATGATCTTACATTGTTACATTGCTGCTTTGTTATATTGCCTTGTTACATTGTTGCCTTACATTACATACAGTCTTGCTTTGTTCTTTCTCTTTACTTATGCTATATCTTTATCCAATTCAAAACTTCTCTCCATTCCCTTTCAAAGTTCTGGATAGGTTTATTTTTCCAAGAAAATGTTAACTTTTCTATCTCTACCATATCCAGGACTTTTAATTTTCATTCTTTTATATCAACATACAGTAGAGTCTCGATTATCCGACATAAACGGGCGGGCTGATAGTCGGATAGCCGAAAATGTCGGATAATCCGGAGGCCCGTAGCTGCCGCCATGTTTGGGGTCGTGTCTGGGTCGTGTCTGGGGGCGTGGAAATGCCTACAGCCACACCCCCAAGCAGCCGAGGCGTCAGATAATCCAGAATGTCGGATGACTGAAGGACGGATAATCGAGACTCTACTGTATTTCCTTTCTTTCCAACATTGCGCATATATCAGTCTTGCAGCAGTTGTCAGGTATAACAATATCTTCTGATGGCATCTTATTTCTCTTTGTTGCCCTAGCATATTTAACAGATAAAACTCTGGCTTCATTTCAAAATTTAAATTATAAATTCTTTGAATTTCATCATGTATTTCCTTCCAAAATCTCCTTGCTGTCTTACAGGTCCACCACGTATGATAGAAAGACCCCACCTTTTCATCACATTTCCAACATCTTGCATTTCCATTTTTAGTTATTTTTTGCAGTCTTTCTGGTGTCATATACCATCTATGTAGCATTTTATACAAATTTTCTCTTAAATTTAAACTTGGTGTAAATTTTATATCTGTTTTCCATGCCTCACCCATGTGTCCAGTTCAATTGAATGTCCGATATTTTGTGCCCACCTGACCATATTATCTTTAACAACCTCCGGTTCCATTTCTCTTTGCAATAGTAACTTATAAAATTTGGAGAATCTCTTCTTCTCGGCCCCTTTCATCAATAAATCTAATTCATTTTCTTTTCTTTCAAATCCATATAGTTTTTGATCCATTTTGAATCTCTCTTTAAGTTGTCTCCATGGGAACCAATTAAATTCATGTCCTGAAGCTTTTAACTCTTCTTCTGTACGCGTTCTTGGCTTGTCCCCCTCCCATTTCAACAACTCTTGACAAGTTAATAGGTTTCCTTGTTTTGTTAGGGCAATTTTATGTGCTTCTTAGGGTGAAGTCCACATCAGAAGTCTTCTATAAAATTTATGCTTTATTTGTGACCAAACTTTCAGTAATGTCTTTCGAATACAATGATTATTAAACTCTTTATTCACTGTTATTTTGTCATAACATAAATATCTGTGGCATCCAGACCTATTATTTATTTCTTCCAATTCTTTAATTGTTCTATTTTCTACTTGTATCCAATCTTCGATCAAATTTAAACAACATGCTTGGTAATAGGTTTTTAACAATGGCAATCCTCTGTCTTTTGCATCTCGTAATATTTTAAATCTTATTCTTGGTTTTTTCCCTTGCCAGATAAATTTTCATAACTCTTTTTCCTACTCTTTAAAAATCTTCTCTCTTCCTATTATTGGTAAATTCTGAAAGAGAAACATGAGCTTTGGTAGTAGGGACATTTTAAAAGCATTTATCCTTCCCAGGAGAGACAATATTAGGTGTGTCCATTTTTCCATTTCGCTTTTAATCTCCTTCCTTATCTTCAGATAGTTATTATCAAATAGTGATTTGTATTATTTACGAGTCTGCCATCTTTCCATCCTAGCATAATGTCTATATTTAGCCCCAAAGATATGAGTTTAAATACTATTTAAATTGGGGTTTAAATACTGACAAATAATTTCATTTGGTTGTTTCACATAATTCACCTGTGGTAATGGATAATACAATTCTGTATATGTGCAATCAGAAGTAAGTTCCACTGAGTTCAGTGGGACATTCTCAAAGGTACATGTAGTTAGGATTTTGGCCAAATTTTTGGAAAATACTTCATTTAAGAGAGCCAGTGGGTAGGGTGAAATGTGGAGCAGGGGAATGAGGACAACAAAGGCTTTAAAGAGCCCTTTTTCTAAATAATTGTAATTTGACCTTTTGAAAAATGATGTGCCACATTTGTGCTATATAGAAGCATTTATATTCTATCAATCTACAAGCCCAGCAAGGAACATATTAAAAGAATAAATTTCCTGTGGATGAACACTGTTTCCTCAAGTCTTTCTGAAATATTTTTTATTACTTTTTTTTAATAAAAAAAAGAAAAAGGTGATATTAATAAACTAGACTGGAGAGTATCTGTGAAGGCCAATAAATGTAAAGGTTCCAAGGCACTTTGTACATTGAATACACTTTATAAAAATGGATTACATTAATTAAATAAATAATAGCATGGTTTGTTTCTCACATGTTGACTCCAATTCCATTCATCTCCCCTTGGCTATTTTTATTTTCTCATTTTTTTTCTGCTGAGTTTTTGAACGTTGTCCCTAAAGCACCTTATAACTAAAATTCTGGAAATAAAAGGTTGAAAATCAATGATGAAAAAAAAAAGCATGAAGACACCATTTCTATAAGCATGAAATAACTGCTCAGTCCTAAAAGATCAATGTTGTACTGCATGAGATCTAAAGTCAGCAGGAGGGGGAATGATATTATTGTCTTGTTTTCCAAAGGGCTGAAAGAATGAATCTGGCAATCTTGGGGGGGGGGCATAATCAGTTAATGCATGCTCCGTTTTCAAAACGACTTCTATCTACATGCAATGAACCTTACTTAAGTAAGTGACAGCAAGAATCAGTGTGGTGTAGTGGTTTGAGGACTGGATTATGACTGGAGACCAGAGTTCATGTCTTCACTCAGCCATAGAACCCCACTGTGTGACCTTGGGCAAGTCATATTCTCTCATTTCAGAAGAAGGCACAGGCCGCCCTCCCTCGAACAAATTTTGCCAAGAAAACACTGTGATATGAATTAAGTTTGCATTAGAGTCATCATAAAATGGGAATGACTTGAAGGCATGCAAAAACAAACAAGCAGAAGTGGGGCTCTTCTCTCAATTTCAGCTGATAGGAGTAAATGAGAGAAGTGTTTCCTCTGTTCAGAGCTACAGACTATGTGAATGGTGGCATGTTGTGCAAAAATTTGGCAATTGTGGAAAAAAGAGATCTTGCACTAGTGCAGCTGAAACTGTTTTGTCCCTTTCAGGTATGCAGTGCACATTGTTGTCTCTGTCCCAAACCATATTTAAATAGAAAATTACTACCAAATTTGCACAGGTTTCAGCCTGGCATGTTAGACTACTGTGGTTCTTTTTACAGTTTGGATTTTATCTAGCTTTAGATTTTCTATTAACCATGACACCTTCTGTAAGCACTTCCTAATAGGTGATGATTTAAGTCTTTTGGGTATGACCCCTATTTCCATTTGCAGTGACTCATTGCTTGTATATCTGTAATCTAATCTGAACTGATACCTGAAAAAATAATAGCTTTCAATCAGGTAAAAACATGACATTCCAATTTCAAAGTTTATCCTTTATATTTTTTTAAAAATGTTGTACTGGCAAATTTCCTCTCGCTTTCACCAGACCAACTGCAGGAGAGAGGGCAAACACTCTACTTTTTTTTTTTTAATGACAAGAGACTATTGTTGTTGTTGTTGTTGTTGTTGTTGTGTGCCTTTAAGTTGTTTCTGAATTCTCGTGACCCTAAGGCAAACCTGTCTTGGGGTTTTCTGGGGCTGAGAGTATGTGACGTGTGCAAGGTCACCTAGTGGGTTTCCATGGCCAAGCAGGCAATCAGACCCTAGTCTTCATGGTCATAGTCCAGTGCTCAAACCACTAATCCACACTAGCTCTCACCAAGACAGCCTGCTTTCCCATAAAGGGCTGAAGAATTTACAAGGAATTGAATTTAATCTCATAGTAAAACTCCAGCACCTCAGGTAGAACCACACTATACTGCTATGCATATTACATTTTCTTATCTGGAGTTACATGTACAGAAAATCAGTGGTAGTCTCTCAGGGCAGATTGGACTTCTTAGTACTCCAAGAGGAATATTTTATTGCAGAACTGACATAGAACTAGACTTATAAGATAAGCATTTTAAGTAGGGAGCTAAAGAATATTAACATGTTTTCTCATCCTTGTTGAAAAAAGGTATCTTGACCATCAAGACTCCCTACCAAGGAAATTTGAACACAGTGAGATTCTTTGTAGATTTTTTTTTTGCAGAATATGAGTTTCCTGCACAGAGAAAAAGAAAATGATAGAAATCACAGAAAACTTCTCTATATTATCCTCTTTAGGTTAATGATCTAGATCAGCGGTTCTCAACCTGTGGGTCTCGACCCCTTTGGGGGTCGAACGTCCATTTCATGCTCCTCTATCCCGCCCCGCCCCCTTTTGAATGAAGGCGGCCTCACAGCCAATGGGAGCACTGTTTCTGAGACCCCGCGCTGGGAGGAGGGGAGAGGAGGCGTGCTGTGCGTTTCCCCATCTTTCCCTGCCAGGTGGGGGGCAGAAGTGGCGGAGGAGACCCCGCGCTGGCAGGACGGGAACGGAGGCGTGCTGTGTGTTTCCCCATCTTTCCCTGCCAGGTGGGGGGGCAGAAGTGGTGAGAGGAGACCCCGCGCTGGCAGGACGGGAAAGGAGGCGTGCTGGGGGTGCGTGGGGACGTTTCCCCATCTTTCCCTGCCGGGTGGGGGGACAAAGATGGGGAGACCGAGAGGGGCTCGTGGGTGTAGCATGGTCAAGGGGCTACAGCGGATATCTCACCCCACTCCTCAGCCCTCAGAAGGATGAAAGGAGGAAGGAAGGGGCGCCCGTGCAACGTGGGAATGAGAGCGTCCGAGCAGCCGTGCTCCCTTTAAGGGAGGGAGGGTGGGAGTGAAACAAAACGCGTCTGCTTATGCCACCACCATCTTTCCTCTCTCCCTACCTGTCCTTTCCTCCCTGCACCTCGTGTAAAATGTGGGTTGTTTCGGCGTTGCCTTTGGAGTGACTAGCTTTTTGAACTGTGGAAACCTGACATTCAGAACTAGAACTACTGCCTCAATTCTGGCATTGATGGATGCTTTCTGTGCTTAAAAAAAAGCGGGAGGATTACCAGTTTTTAGGCATTAGAAGTCTATACAGAGCAGTGATTTAGGCCAGTGTTTCCAATCTATTCGATGTTGGAACTAAATAGCTAACTAACTAAATAATAAATAAATAACGAAAAGAATTTTATGGTTGGGGGTCGCCACAACATGAGGAACTGTATTAAGGGGTCACGCCATTAGGAAGGTTGAGAACCACTGATCTAGATAGAAGCCCGCCTTTAGGAGCCTGCTATCGTTTTTTCTCCAAGCTGCCATGTCCATAAAAGATACCAAAATAGTCAGCAATACTGGTCAGGGATGGGGACGGTTTTTCTCTTCTTAGGACTACAGTTCTCATGAACTGTTACCACTGGCTGTGTTGGCCAAGGGTGATGGGAGTTGCTGCCCACTTATTCTCCATTCTTGCTGTAAGATGTGACACTAGCTGTGTAGTCAAGAGAGGTTTTTGTTGTTGTTGTTGTTGTTGCGGAGAGGGGTTGCATGTTCATGGGTCTGTCTTCTAATCATTGTATGCCTTCACTGGTTCTTAAAGTGATTTAGATTAAGGCCATTTCTGCACTAGACTGCTACAGTGCTGTTATTCTACTCTCAACATCCTATGGTATCCTGGGGTTTGCAGTTTAGGGAGGGGCCTTTAAGGCCCCTCCCTAAACTGCAAACCCTAGGATTCCATAGGATGTTGAAAGTAGAATAACAGCACTATAATAGTCTAGTGCGGAAATGGCCTAAGTCTAAAGTATCTCCATGAATCTGATTTGTAGTTTGTTGCAAAGGAATTAATGTTCCTCAGAGCAGATTTTTAGATCACTTGCTATGAATGTAACAATATCATATACCTATACAAGCTTCCTTTCTTATTGTTAAAATGTTTGCACAAGATGTGTTTCAGTAATCTTGACAAAAATATTCATTATCTCTGTTGCTGACAATGACTTTTGTTGTTTTTGCCTCTCTGAAGGCATGCAAGATTATGCAGTGAATGAATTACGATAAATTCCAAGTATTGGCCTGTAGTATTTGTTTCATCAGTAACTGAGGTGCAGGAAGAACGATCCTTTCTGTAGCTCTAGATGTTCCAGAGCAGCAAATGTGAATGTGCCAAAGGTGGATCAGGTACTCGTTGGCAAGTACTAGTTTATGAAAAAGCTGTTGTTGTTGAAGTAGTTGAAGAAATTCTAAGAACTTCTTTTTCTGTGCATGTTGGAAGGATAGCTGTTATTAAGTTTAATTATTTCTACAAGTCTGGGAAATACTCCATAATCTGTGGTGTTGGTATTTTATATTTATATTTGCACTGTGGAAAGGCCTATTTTAGGGGGCATAGAGAGGAAATGTGAAGTTTACCTTAAATCTTTTTTTCTAGAAGGTTGGTCTTGGTTGGATTTGATTGAATTACCTATATAGAAACTTTATTTTTTTTTCTTTCATAGGGTTGCCATACATTGAAGCTGATTTAAAAGCAAATAACAACACTGTCTCTTAGCCTCTTGTTTACAATATAGGCCATTTCTGCACTACACGGTTACAGCACAATTATTCCACTTTCAAAATCCTATGGAATCCTGGGGCTTGCAGTTTAGTGAGGGCCCGGCCACCCGGCCTCTCTCTAGACTGCAAACCCCAGGATTCCATAGGATGTTGAAAGTGGAACAATCGCACTGTAAGAGTGTAGTGTGGAAATGGCCATAGAGTCAAGACTGACCAGGGTTTGTAAAAACTCAGGTCTGTCTTAATCTTATACTGAAACTGGTAATGAGAGCATGAATATGAAGGTCTTCGAACACTCCTAGACATTATACAATTTTTTAGTATTATGGAAGTGTTTAGTGTGTTGTGTGTATGAAAAGCAGAGATGAAATTCTGTTAAGTCGTGCACTATAATTTTAAATAAGGGAGTGTGAAGGAAGAGAGGATATGAGAGCCCTTTTAAGCCTATAGAAAGAAATGGGATTAATATGCTGTTTGGCATTTCATTTCTTATTGTGTAACTTAGAAAATAATTACAGAGATTGCTGATGAATAGAGATAATGGAATTTTCTGTATGCAGCCTGCAGTTTTTCCACCATCAAGGTCTATAAAATATCTGGAGCTCTGTAATAACTGACTAAGCATCTATATTAAATACCCACTTAAGCCTTTCTAACTTAGTAAAACATTAAAATTCATTGCAAATGCATATTGCAGTAAATAAAATTTAGCAAAGTCTTCTAATTAGTTCTTTCACAACTCCATTCTTTTATCCCCACTCCTAATATAGTCATCCCTCCACATTTGCTAGGGTTAGGGGCACTGGACCCTCATGAAAGTAGAAAAACTGTGAATAACTCTAGGCCCTCCCATATCATACTTAACACACAAAAAAAGTATGATCGCCATATTCAACCCGCCAAGGATTCCTTTCAGGCGTTAGGGTTCCTTCACCGGGCAGAAGTGGCTGGCTGGCTGGCTGGTGAGGCTTACTGTCACTTCCACTGCTGCCCCACACCATTGTTAATAGGGGCTTACAAGCCTCATTCACAGTTTCTCATTTTTACCGGACTCACAGTCCCTATAAAGACGGCAGAGGGAGGCAGCAGAGGTGACAGTAAATAATCCGTGAATAATCAAATCCACAAAAGTGAAACCTGCAAATGTGGAGGGCTGACTGTATATTAAATTCTGGAGACAGAATGCCAGTTCTTCTTCGTGGTCTCTGTGCCTTATACATTAGGAGCTTTCGCACCTGCGCAACAGCGTTCAGAAGATTCTAGAGCTCGTTGGCTTGGAGGGAACCCCTCCCCCACGTCGGTACTGCGCATGCTGCTCCTGCCGAGCAATGGTCTCTCCTCAGTTCTTTCTTGTCTGCTGTCGCGAACAGAAGGTTCTGCTTGTTGGCTTGTGCTTTTGGATATTTTTTCTTGGCTTTTGACTTTGGATTTCGGATTTTGACTACCCCTCTCGGATTTCGGACTGGTTTCTGGTATTGTTACGATCGGTTTTTGACTATTTTTTTGGCTGTTTATGATTTTGGATTCTGGATTGTGTTTTGGCGTTCTTGGACTTCTCTCTTTTTTCCTTACCTCGCTCTGTCGCTGTTTTATGTTGGCCTTGTTCAAACATTGCACCTCCCGTGGAAGGAAGGTCGCTCTTTCTGACCGACATTCAAAGTGTTTGTTCTGTTTGGGTGAAGGACATAATGTCCAGGCTTGCCCAGTCTGCCGGGAATTCACCCACCAAACCCTTTGAAACAGAGCTGCGAGGTTGAAATCCCATTTCTGGGAAGAGTCTTTGCGGGCTCAAAGTCGGAAAGAGAATCTATGGCCAAGAAATGCCCGGCCTCCTTTTCTTCTTCTTCGGCAGCAGCGGCAGTTGCCGTGCCCTCCACCTCATCGGTATCAGTACCGGGCTTGGTACCCATCATGAAGTTGCCGAGAATCCCCAAGATCTCGGCAACTCGGGTGTGTGAGGATCCTGCAGGCTCGCAGGCCTCAACCTCCTCCTCCAGGCCACTTACTCTGGCCCAGAAGAAGCGTCCTGCCACCGAAGACGCTGGGAAGGGGAAAAGAAGAAGGAGAAAGGCGCTCTCCACCAAAAGTGGCTCGACCACCAACTCTGCCACCCACTCAGCCCGTTGAGGAACCTGAATCTGCAGAGCTCCCTGAAAAACAGGAGCCTCCTAAGAAGCAGGAAATCCTCGAGGTGTTGGACGTAGAGCAGGCCATGGAGGCCTCGATCTCCGAGCCACCTGAGCTCATCTCAGAGGCTACCCCGCCGGTTCGCCATCCTTCGGCAGACCGCCGGGAGGAGGTTGTGGTCTGACAGCGACCAGCCTCTCGACGTGGCAAGTCCCGCTCTCCGGAGCAGAGAGCCAGGCCTCCATCCCTGCATTACTGGGAGATGCGCCTGGAGAGGATATACTCAGGCGACCATGCCTACTCCCTGGCCACCCGCCTTGGGAGGTATGACCAGGAGCATGTGTGGCACGAGCTGGCAGGATCATACTACTCCTATTCCCCGTCGTATAGGGACCGGTACCATCCCGACATATGGTACTGGTCACCATGACACCAGTCTCAGTCGCCACCGCGGGAAGCCCGCTACTCCTGCTATGATCGGTCACCGTGTCGATCACCAAGTCACCAAAGGTCCCGGGAGCCCTCACCCCGCTACAGGGCTGTTTCGCCACCCCCGAGGACGACTACCACAGCTACTCGTCCAGTGCCACAGTCCACCGTGGCCCAAGCGACGACAGCGGGTACGTCTACAATGCAGGCGGCACACCGCCCTCGGCCCTCAGTGGTGCCCCTGCAGGTGACTTCGGTACCGGCCACAACACCAGCTGCATCGACATCGATGCAGCCTGCAGCTCCAGCGGTCACCCTGGCTCCCCCGGCAGGAGAGAAGGTGGTGGAGAGGTCACCAACTCCATCAGGTGACTCCTACGAGTCAGACTCCGATTCCGTGCAGTCGACTCCCTCATCTCACGAATCCCCTCTGCTGGCTTTTGGGGAACTAGGTCCGGAGTCTGCACCGGAGGATGTGTGCCAGTTCTCTGCCATCCTCCTCTGTATGGCCACAGCCCTCGGCCTGAAGGTGACCGAACCCGCTCCGCAAGCCCAGGACCCAATCTTCCAAGACCCAGAGACCCACCCACCGTCGACCGCACCGCTGCCCTTCTTGCCGACACTGGTTGAGGCAATGAAGCAGCTGTGGGCAAAGCCGGCATTAGCGCAGCCTGTCCCGCATAGGCTGGAGCACTTTACAGGATGCAGAAGGAGAACGCGGAGTTCCTCTTCAGCCATCCTGTACCGAATTCGATAGTCGTCAAGTCAGCCCAGACGAAGAGAGGCAATCGATCTCATATTACCCCAACGGACCGTGAAGGTCGGAAGCTCGATGCCTTTGGTCGCCGCTTCTATTCGGCGGCGTCCTTGGTGGCCAGGACGATCAATACGATGGCATGCCTCGCAGCGTACCATCGGAATTTGCTGGATCGACTCGCGCCGCTCCTCGCTGACCTGCCAGAAGAGTCACGCGCCTCCGCCACTCAGATCTTTGGTGAGGCCATCGCTGTAGCTACTCAGCAGATTGCCACCTCAAGGCACGCCGTGGAGGCCACCTCGAGGGTGATGGTCAGTTCCGTAGCCCTCCGACGACATGCGTGGCTCCGGTCCTCTGGGCTTCAGGAGGACAGCCATCAATGGATTGAAGATCTTCCATTCGAAGGCCAAGGGCTCTTCCATACCTCCACTGACAAGGCCATGGATCACCTCGTCAAGGCCCGGCTGACAGCTAAGAAGATGGGTATTAACCAGCCTGCCCAATCCCGCCACAGCTTCCAGCCGAGGTCTTCGTGGAGAAGGTCCTCATCATCATCAGCGTACCAGCCGCGGTTCTGAGATCGACTGCGTTGAGACCATCAACATCCTCTGCTTCAAGAAGGCTTCCGAGGCGGCGCCCATCATCGTCGTCGAAGAAGTCTTCCTCTGGAGCGAAGACCCGATTTTGATGGTCTTCGCAGGACACCACCTATGCCGTCTCTTGCCCTTCCAGTGGACCTGTACCATCATCCAAGCCTGGCCAGGCACCTCGACCAATGGTGGGAGATCACTGCGGACTCCTGGGTACTTACCATCATCCGCCTGGGATACGCCATCGAGTCCCAGGATATTCCACCACAGGGTGTCTACTACTCCACCCCGGCCAGCTCGGCTCTGCTGGAAGAGATCCAGTCCCTCCTTGAAAAGAGAGCGATCGAGACACTCCCGCCTTCAGCCAAGACCACTAGCTTCTACTCAAGGTACTTCACGGTACCGAAGGAGGACGGATCCCGGCGGCCCATCCTAGACCCCAGAGGGGTGAACGAGTACATCCACCCCAAGAGGTTCAGGATGGTCACATTGCCCTCGATCCTCCCCTTTCTCTGGAGAGGAGACTGGTTTGCGTCCATAGACCTCAAAGATGCCTATTTCCACATCTCGATCCGCCCGCAGCACAGACGGTACCTGCGGTTCACAGTCGACGGCATCAGCTACCAATACCAGGTGCTGCCGTTCGGCCTCTCCACCGTGCCGCGGGTCTTCACCAAGTGCATGGCCCCCGTCGTGTCGTTCCTGAGGACGAAAGGCGTCTCTGTCTACCCCTATCTGGACGATTGGCTGTTGGTGGCGTCCTGCAGACAGAAACTGTACAAAGACATTCACCGGACTTTGACATTGCTCACTCTGCTCGGACTCAGGGTCAACCCCAAGAAGTCTCATCTCAGCCCACCTGGGTTCTCGATTTCATGAGGGCGACCCTCAACACGGTATCGGCAAGAGCCTACCTACCGATGAGAGGGCGTGGACGCTTTGTCGGGCAGCGTCCGCTGCCTTCCATGCTCCGACGATATCAGCCAGGACGAGAAAACAGCTCCTCAGCTACATGGCCTCAACCACCGCCGTGACCTACCTCTCCAGGTTATGCACGTGACCGCTCCAGCACTGGTTCGTCAGGGCCTTCGATCCACTATGGGACGACCAGTCTCGCCGCTACCGGCTGCCCCTACAGGTATGTCGATCTCTCCTGTGGTGGCAGTCATATAGGAACCTCCTGTCAGGCATGCCGTTCCGTGAACCCAAGCCATCGGTCACGGTAACGACGGATGCGTCACTCTTCGGCTGGGGAGCGTACTCCGGTGACCTCCAAGTCCGAGGCCGGTGGATGGAGGACAAGATGTCCCTCCATATCAATGCTCTTGGACTGCTGCCAATCCACAAGGCTCTGAGAGCATTTCGTCACCTAGTTGCAGGCCGCACGGTGTTGATCCTCACCGACAACACGACGGTGGTCTGCTACATGAACAGGCAAGGAGGGACTCACTCCACTACACTTCTGGACATCGCGCTCGACCTCTGGAATTGGTGCATCTCACTTCAGATACATCCAGTGGCGGTTCACCTGGCAGGGCAGGAGAACACCACAGCGGATGCCCTCAGCAGGGACACCACTTCCCACCACGAGTGGTCCCTGTCAACCGAGGCCTTCCAGATGGTTTGGGACCGATGGGGTGACCTGACCGTCGACCTCTTCGTGACCAGCCAGAACGCGAAGTGCTGTCGTTTCTGCTCAAGAGCCGGCCACGATCGCCACTCCATCGGCAAGGCGTTCCAGTTCCCGTGGGACGAGGGACTTCTCTATGCCTTCCCTCTGTTCCTGCTCCTGGGCTGCGTGATATCGAAGATCATCGCGGACCCAGCAGACACGATCCTTGTGGCACCGTACTGGCTGAGGCAGCACTAGTTCGGGCCCCTGATCGAGGCCACCCGGGGGAGGATTCTCAGGTTCCCGATGGTACCGGACCTGCTGTCCCACTCTGACGGTCTCGTGCTGCACCCGGACCTGCCAGTATTGGCCCTCCATGCCTGGAGGATATCTCTGTAGACAACCCAGTCATCAGTAATGTCTTGACCGTGGCCAGGAAGGACTCCACTCGTAGGAACTATCATTACAAGTGGCAGCGCTTCGTGGCCTTCTCTGAGGAACATCGAGAGCCGGTATCGCCTGTCAACCTGCGTACCGTGCTCCACTTCCTCCTCCACCTCCGGCAACAGGGCCTGGCCTTCCCGTCGCTGAAGGTGTACCTCGCTGAGATCGTGGCATACCAGCCACCATGATCCCCATCGGCTGCTCTCTTCAGGGATGGTACCGTTAAGCAGTTCCTAAAGGGCCTACAGCACTTCTACCCACCGGTATTGCTGCCGCTACTACCGTGGTCGCTGTCATTGGTGCTGTCGCAGCTGACGAGGCCGCCCTCGAGCTAATGGCTACGACAGACGACAGGCTGCTTGCGATGAAGACCACGTTCCCAGTGGCTGTCACCTCTGCCAGGTGGGCAGGAGAGTTGACGGCGCTGTGGTGCGATGAGCCATATCTGGTCTTCCATCGTGACAAGGTGGTCCTCTGGCCTGACATCTCCTTCCTGCCAAAGGTAGTGTCCAGCTTCCATCTGAGCCAGGACATCATCCTGCCAGCCTTCTATCCTGACCCGGCTACACCTCTGGAGCGGTCCCCCCATTCCCTGGATGTTCGTCGGGCCCTGGAGTTTTACAAGGACAGGACTGCGGCCTATAGACAGACAACACATCTTTTTGTCTGCTATGGCAGGCACCGGAGGGGCCACAAAGAGTCCCACCCAGCGCTTCTCCAAGTGGATGGTACAGACTATACACCTGGCGTGCGAGCTTGCCAAGAAGCCTCCACCAGACCTTCTTCGGGCTCACTACACCAGAGCTGTGGCGACATCTGCTGCCCTCCTGCAAGAGGTCAATGTGCAGGAGCTGTGCCGTGTGGCGACTTGGTCCAACCATCGACCTTCGTCCGCCACTACAGACTCGACTGCCGGTCTAGGAGAGATGCTCAGTTTGGCTGTGCTGTGCTGGCTTCTGTTCTCTAGGGTCTGGGACCTGACCCACCATCCTGTCGGTAAGCTATACAGTCTCCTAATGTATGAGGCACAGAGACCATGAAGAAGAAGAACAGGTTGCTTACCTGTAACTGTGGTTCTTCAAGTGGTCATCTGTGCCCTCATACATCCCTGTCCTGCCTTCCCCTCTTTTTCAGGTCCCATCTTGTTCGGCGGACCAGAACTGAGGAGAGACCGTTGCTCGGTAGGAGGAGCATACGCAGTACCGACGTTGGGGAGGAGTTCCCACCAAGCCAACGAGCTCTAGAATCTTCTGAACGCTACCGTGCAGGCACAAAAGCTCCTAATGTATGAGGGCACAGATGACCACTCGAAGAACCACAGTTACAGGTAAGCAACCTGTTCTTATCCTTCCAGGCAGGATAGTGCCAACATGGCCCAGAGTATACTTATAACATTGAGGATCTGGTTGTTGCCCCAACAAAGGCCCATGCATGTGATGAGTTCTAGTGACCAATACAGTAGGATTGGGGCAGGAGCCAAATACATATGTATATATATAGGAGATGAGGAAGGGGACCCATGCTTTGTTGAGGGTCCAAAATCACATTGTCCCAGTTGCTCTACTCCTTCTACATAGTTGTCAACTTCTAGATAGCTACCAGGGATAAATTAATAATTCCATACACATTTACGTGGAAGCAAGTCCAATTGCAGATAAAAATTTATGAGTCTAGCAAAAGCTAGTGTTTAAATGAAGGAGAGGGATCTAGATGATACTTTTTAATGTGTTCAAGGTGTTCATCTTTTCTTTCAGTTTACAGTTATAGAGGCTTTGTTGACTTTACTTTAAGCAAATAGAGCTAGCACAAGATATCATAAAGAATTCCCCTTCAGATTCTTACCTTTTGTTGTATGGGAATCATATAAATAAGCTCTCAAGTATCTGCATATTGGTATCTTTAAACAGTTTTACACTTTTTGTTTCTATCAACTGGGAGGATTTTTTTTTTAATCTCCTGCTATGCAGGCTTGGTTTCCCACAAGCAGGAGATGAGGTTCTAAAAATGTTCCTGAGAGACTGCACCATTTAAAAACAGCACTGAAACTACTACATGTAATAAACTACTGTATTGGTATGAAGGCTAAGCTTCTCAGACTCTGCTTCATTATGTCTAATTTTCTAGATGCAGAGATATTTTTGTGCTTAAAGTCAGGTTGTATTCATTTCAGCAGTGACAATTGGCACTGGAGTGGCTTAGTGTTAGAACAGTTGAACAGTTCGTATCTTTGTGTGCAGGCAAAAGAAAATGAAACTGAATTTTATATATAATTGTGTTTCTAAATCCTCTGCCTACCAGTATGAGAATGTTAATCATGAATATAGTACTACTAGGTTATATATCCAGCGTTGCCCAGGATTTTATTTTCTCATAAAAAGATTTGAGATCCTGTGTCTCTGATTCCCCAGTACCTGTAACTTTCCCCCATATTTCCCCGTCCAGTCTGTATTCAGAGTTATTGACATACAGAGGTGGCATTCCTGAGGGAATACACTGCCCGCATCCTTGGTGCTAGGCCTCATCTCTATAACAACTGGCCAGACCTAAGAGCTCTCTGGACGAGAATTCTAAAAGCCCCTCCCTAAACTGCCAGCCCCAGGATTCCGTAGAATCTTCTCAGGCATCCAGTCGTATGAGGTCTTCACCTGACACAGACCAACAAATGTACAAACTTTGGCTTTTATGTAGTAGATGAAGTTCACTAGAATGAAAAAAGGTTGGTGTTGCAAGTTTGTTCTGTCAACAGGGTGCTAATTCTTTTTTTTCTCAAGGAGAAAACATTGTGTGTGTCTCCTGTATAGAATAATTGATGGAAATACTGTTTAGTCATTGACTTTAATAATCTTGGTAGTGAAATATCATGCTGGTGAGGCAACTGTTTGGCCATTATATCAATAGAATGCCAGACTACCTAGGACTTTATTTGATTCAGAACGTCTTTTTTTGTCTTCTGATGCTGGGCTTCTGAGAAGGCTGCTTTCTTGCTGAAGTCAAAGGTAAAATGTTATTGTTTCAATGTAAATAGGATTTAAGTTGGTATTTCTAGTTTCAGGATAACATATCTGGACAGATCCACTTTGCCTCTTTATTGTTTCTAGTGTTGCAGGTGAAACCAAGAGTAGATGTGATAGAAGCTACAAAAGCTATAAGCTGAAAATCCTTCAACATATAGTAGGAATTCTTTTGCTGCATGTCACGGGTGCTGGTTTCTCTTGTTGTTTCACATGAGAAGCTCCTGCTCCATTAACAGACTGGAATAGGACGTGCTGCCGGTCCTCTCTGTGCTTTTCTTTAGCTTTTGTGCTGATGTTGGATTTGGATGAAAAGGTAGGTTTCCGAACCTTGTTAGTGAGAAAAAAAACTGGGATTCCAGTTTGTCATCAAATTCTACTGCAAGGATCCAAGTGCTTTATAGTCAGTGGGGTAAGTAATATTGATTATGTTATTCATTATCGTATTGACTATAGTTCAGTAATCAATATCAAAGCCAATATCGTATTAAAATCAATGGAACTATATGAAATGCATACATGCCTTTATATTCTGTGCTAATAGTATGAGCAGCAAGTATTTTATTTGTTAAGAAGAGGTGGGTTTTTTAAAAAATAAACTACATTTTATTTAATTTATACGATATATAAATGGAAGAATAGTTTCAATTTTTTGTATTTTCAGAGGTGTTTGTTTCCATTCAAAAAGTCTGCCAAGCTCCGCCCTTTTGTCTTGGTTTGTGCTCTTTGGGCATGCAATCCTCAAACACTTGCCCAGCATGAAGAATGGCCCCTGGCCCCATAGGAATTGCCCTCCCCAAGCAGTAGCAACTACCATCAGAAAGAAAAGATTAACAATATCAGTGACACATGTGCTGTGATAATGCAGATCACATGTCCACAACATCTGGCCTGACTTATTGGCTTTTCTGTTTCTGGCTCTGGTACTTTTTATTGTACAAACTAAGATTTTTCAACCTAAGGTACTCAAGCCTGAATGTGGAATCCAATGCATGCTCCAAACTATGTGTATAGAGTGCATCTCTAGATTCTCCTACCCGCAGTTCAAACATTCTCTTCTGTGGTATCCCAGAGATGCTTATCTTTGAAGTAGAAGGATTTAGAAAAGGTTAAGTCATGGGACAGGTAGTTCCAGGAGGGACTAGATCTCCCTTCCAGCTTCCTTGGCTCAGCATGCGAGATTTGCTTGGGAGATCTGCTTTTAGTTAGGTATGCATCCACAGATGCTGTAATCAGACAGGCTAAGCATCTCAACTGAGTGGAGGGCAACAGACTTTTGCAGGTCACCTCATATTCCTTCACCATGGCTTTTGAAGTTCAGCCTCATAACAGCATAATCATTAAAGCTTGGACAAGTTACATTTTTTGGACTACAGCTTCAAGAATTCTTAGCCAGCCTATCTAAGCTCTGCCATTTATATCCTGTTCCAGGCTGCTGCATATTCTCTGATGCTATCTGGCACGTTTTCAGATCTTTAATATTGTGTGTGTGTGTGGATGTGTGCATATGTGCACAAGGTGTCTTTTGAGTTTATGTCTTATCTGTTTTAACAATCATCTTAGTATAATCTCCAGTGGTTTAAATAAAACTATTTTAGTTGGCATTAGAAGAGGCTGAGAACTGTACAACAGAGTGAGGAAAAATTGCTTTTTGGAAGGCAACTTCCACAACCTCGGCCAATTTGGCCTTAGTCTTAATGGATTTTGAGATTTGTAATCTAAATTACAAGGGCAGCTCTAGTGATAACGCAGCTGGCAGTGATGATGGTAGAATAGGAGAGCACTGGAGTATATCTGTTGGTGGTGTGTAGTGTTCTTCCTTGGTGACATAAACATGAGCAGGTAGGTTAATAAGGCTGTTATCAGGCCCAAGCCACTGTATCCTGCGGCGGACAGAATAAACTGTTCAGTTTACTCAAGCAGGAATATTTTGATGGCCAAGAGCTGGCAAGTCCCTGTGTATCTTGAGATGCATCTTCCCATATTAAATGGCACCTCCTACAGCTTTCCCTTCTGTTTGTTGTTCTGATACCTCTTTTCAAGCATCCGAAGATAACAAGGTAAACTTTATGGCACGGTGCGCTATGTGTAGCACTACAGTTATTTCTGAACTGCACCTTCCATTACCCTTAGCCGGCATGGCCATTGGTGAAGGATAATGGAAGTTGCAGTGGAGCAGCAACTGGAGGGCCACAAATTTCTCACCCTCCCAGATGTTTGTGGACTTCAGCTCCCAGAAGCCCCAGCCACTATGGTCAATGCTCAGCGCTTCTGGGAACTGAAGTCTAGAAACATCTGGGGACCCACAGGTTGAGAACCACTGGCTTAAGGGGAAGTAACTGTCACTACAATAAAAATTACTGTCACTGCAGTTGTCCAACATAAGAATTCTGATCATTTTTTTTAAAATACATCTCTCATGGATGTGTCATCAGTCCTGAGCGGTGAGATTCATTTGTAGCTTAAAACAGTAAATTTTAGTCTCATGCAGTACCTTTCATGTTAAAAGGTCATGTAAAAGGTCATGGACATTAATGAGAAGAGAAGGATGCTGATTCAGTAGACACAATTGTCTGTGCAGTAGCTTTTCCACTTCTGGCCATACTCCAGATCTACTGCTTATGAAGAGAGGTGTGCCTCACCAGAAGGTCAGGTTGCCTTCTTTCTGTTATTATTTTTTTTAAAACACAAGTGGAATGGCCTCTACTGAATAGTGGTACTTGAGCACCACAGTAATCTCTTCAGTATAAGGTAATTCTTTATTAATTACATGCAGGGTTGTAATTCTAGATGACTGTTGATTACAAAAGAGAGAACAGAATTTCTAGTACTGTTTATAGGAAGCTGCCCTATTGAATTGTTGAAGAAGTGCTTTGTTTCCACTGCTGTGTGAGGCGTCCCTTTGTTTCTTTAACTTAGAATGCCACCAATCATGAGTGGTGGTGCTGGGGATAAGCTTTCTGGCCAGCCGGAAAAACAATTGCTTTCTGTTTGTTTCTTACAGGAGATAATGAAGAAATGCAGCAAAACAAAACGTGTATGCAGCTGGGAGAACAATAGCTTAACTTCTGGGTGTTTTTTTTTTAAAAAAAGAATTTTGTTTATGAAATACATTTGTGTTAAGCATTACATTTAAGCTTGTCAGTGTAGCAAGTTCCTGTTTTTAAGTTTAATGGTTTTACAAGTGGAAATTTTTGCTTTGTCAAGCATTAGGCGTATTGACAATTGCAAAAATCAACTGTAAAAAGGCACGCCAACTCAAATCCTTATATATATATATCTAAACTGCATAGTTCTTTTTTTAGTGGATATAAACCAATGTTCTGGTTTAGTTTAGTTCACTGTCCTTGCAGAGGTGCTGAGTCCAGACTAACAAGACTGAGATGTTGCCCATTTGGTACCTGGGCTCCATTCAGCAGCTATAAGTAATATTAGCCCAACAGCCCCTTCTTTTTTTTTGCAAATGGTGCTTAGAAAGGGGAGTGCTTTGCAGTGGGAAAGTAGGCTGTTGCTGTTGTTATTGTCGTTATTCCTGTGTGCCTTCAAGTTGTTTTTGATTTATGGTGACTCTAAGGCAAACGTATCATAGGGTTTTTAGGGCTGAGAGTTTGTGATGCACCCCAGTGGCTTTCCATGGCCAAGCAGGGAATTGAACTCTGGTCTCTAATGCACAAACTCCAACACCACATTGGCTCTTGGAAAAGTGGAACTGGAATAAAATTTTGCTTCCCACTTTTCTTCAGCTTCCAGTACCCCAGGCATATGTTTAACTCACAAATAACATCTACCTAACAAATACTGTGAGATTCTGGAACCCAGTACAGAGGGAGGAGTTGGAGGGGGGAAGAGGCTAGAAGGGAAAAAGTAAATCAACTCTTCAGTCATCCTTCGCAGCAGGAAAGAACTTTACAACTAGCAGTCAGAATCAGAGAACGAGGTGGCAGCCAAGGCTCATAAATACACTCTCTCTTCTACTCTTTAGGTTTCTGGGATACTCTCATTGCATGACCTTCATTTGCTTTCTTAGTGTCTGGCTCACCTTAGGGTTACCATCGGTCAGAAATGACTTGAAGACACAGAACAACAGCAACAATCCATTTGGAAAGAATAGCCATTGGTGCACTACAGAAGCCCCTTTCCCATATCTCTTTACCCTATCTGTTCCAGTCTCAAAATATCATGGGTGGCTCAAGAAAAACATACCTACTTTTTAATGGGTGGGGGATGTTTTTGTAAAAAAGACTGGAATGAGAGCTGAAGAACCATCTACAATACCTCATTTCCAGTCCAGGAAGTACAGTGAGGCTACTTTCCTGTCCAGAATACATTTTAGGGCCATACTTTTTAAGGCCACCTTAAAGGTCAGAAAATACTGTGTAAGCTTTCGAGTTCTCATGGAATGTTAATCAGGCAAAATGTTAAAGAAAAGAAAGTAAAGAAGTGTGTGGGGGGAATAGAAAATTTTTAAACAACTGCTGGTGGAAAGTGCATCGTTAGTCTTAAGAAGGAAAGCGAGAGGGGGCTGCGCACGTTAGAATTAAGTTTTACTGGAACCTGAGTCCTAACAGCCTCTATTCCGCTTTCTTAAACTTACAGGTATGCCTTTTAGCTAATTCTGAGCTACCTTAGCAAGATAAGAAAATAGAAATACTGGCTGATATCTTACCCACTTGCAAATCCCACTTGTTTTTTCAGTGCCAACTCTGGTTGGTTGTTTGGCATGTAAGTTGAAGTGCAGATGTAAGAGTTGCTTCCATTTCTCTTTAACATATGTACTAACCTATGATGTAAATGTCTTTCACCTGTTGTCAGCTTGTGTGAAAAATTAGCTGTAAGGCCCATTGAGCTTAGTGAGACTTACTTCTCAATAAGTATATGCAGAATTGAAGTCTAAGCCTCCACCCCCTGCTTTTCTGTGCTGTTATTACTCATCAAATTTCTCTTCTGGAGTCAGTTCACCCAAACCCTTCTGCATCTTGCTTAATTGTGTCCTGGGGCTGTCATCTTATGATGTGAGCATAAGTAGGTTGGAAGAACACCTCACTTTTCTTAGCTTTGTACTGAGAAAAAAATGCAGTTTCAGCATGTTTGAGTTGCTCAGGCTCATGGGGTTATTTCTCGCCAGGTTTAATCACCTGTAGAATTTATCTGAGCTTCATGATTTGACCTGCTGACTCTTTCAGAATAGCAGATCCTTTTCTTCCTCTGCCCCCAGATGTGGGTATTAAAAGAAGCTTTATTCAGGAAGACTTTAAAACAACCCCATCCCTTGAGCGCAACAAAATTTTTGAAACATTACATATGCAAGTAAAATAACCTGTTTGTCATTGGGTTTCTGCTCAATGATTGCTTTTACAGAAGTAAAGTTTTCCTGAAAGATGTTTAGGTTTTGACAACCTTTTAAAGATGCCTATCCTGGTGAAGCCTTTTGAATACTTTATCATGTCTAGTGGTGCATATCATGCTGAGGGCTGGTGGAATGCTCTTCTCTAAGAAAGGCCTTGATTCAATTGTTGTCATGACCTGTCCAGTGACAGTCATCATACAGACCTTCAGGGAACCTTGTTGCCACAGTGGATTTTTATCCCTTCAGCTTGTGGCCTCTGTTGTGCTGAGGATACTCTCAGAGGCTGCTAAGAGCTGTGAAAGGGAAAGGATGTGTAAGGATAGAATTTGACATCCTGCTGCTGTAAAATAAGGCAAAGTGACATTGAGTTATTTGCTGTTGATTCTGCTTCAGTGAGGAGTCATGCCAACAATATTAATAGGCACAGTGTGGCTTCAGATTAAAGGGGGCCTCGTGAAAGGAGTCCTATGCTTCCTTCCCGTTATAGATTCAAGCTTTCTAAGACAGGCAAAGGAAATGAGCTCTTAAGATCATTGTGAAGAGAAACGGTGCCAATCCTCTGTGTGTCCTGCTGATTTTATGGAACTATAGGTGAAATAGAGCCAGCATGATGTAGTGGTTTGAACTTTGGGCTATGACCTGGGGACTAGGCTTCAGTTCCCCACTCGGCCATGGAAACCCAATGGGTAATCCTGGGTGTATTACACACTCTCAGTCCCAGAAAATTCCATGATAGTGTCGCATTGGGGTCTCGATAAGTTGGAATGATTTGAAGGCACACAACAACTGGTAAAATGAGAGCTGAATATGGAGACGGTCCTGCCATGCTTCTGTCAGAAGTGGGAACAAATAATTTCCCCCCGCCTTATTTCCCTCTTACTGTTCCATCATGTAATCTAAATGCTAGGGTGGGATGGTGTTTAGAGATGAAGAATTAACCCCTCCCTTCTGACTTGTAGCTCCTGTTGACTTTTGGAAAGCTTTCAGTTCCTGATCACAGATCTCTTGTTTGGCCCTAAACTGCCTAGGGAAGTTTGTATGTTGTGGAATCTCTGACTTCAAGAAGAGGTTGGGCAGGCTTTCAGCAGGTAATATCTGATCTGTATCAGGGTATTTTAAAGAAACACTTTCTTTTATTTCATCTAGGACTTGAACCAAACAAATCTGTGGGTCAGATACTTTTTTTTGGGAAAGATACTTTTTTGGACAAGAACTCCCAAAATCCCCTAATCCACATAGCCACAGAGTGGAAGAGGTCTCTTCTACCAGGCACATCATGCCTGAGGGGGAACTCTGGAAGCCTTACAAGTAGGCATGCCTGTTACCCTGTTTACTGGGGGTCCTGTGAGGGACACCAAAATGTGCTCAACTATAGGTGGGGAAAATTAGCTCAGAGCACTGCTTTAGCATTACAAGAGGCAGGATAACTTAGCAGGATCTTGTAACCCAGTGTTTACGGAGTCAGGCCAAGTCAAGAAGCAGACTGGTTTGAAAGTAATGAATGATCTTTATTAAATACAGGCACACAATGTAAGCAACACGTGCACACAGATAACCAAGGAAAATAAAGGTGTGAGTAAGATAGCGGGATTTTCAGAGGGATAGTTGATTCGGGTGATACGAAACCTATCCTGAAGGCCAGAAGAAGATAGAGCAATGCTGAGGTTCGATGTGGCTCAGCACATGGAGCTGAGGGGAAGCTCACCAAGCGATGCGACAGCAAGGCAGTCTGGAACTCGGGAGCGATCCGATGAAGGTCTCAGAATCAGTAGTTTTTATAGGGAGAAGTGTGACTGCAGGCTATGCCTTACTGGGGGACAACAATGAGTTTTGGGTGCGAGACAATGTCTCCGAAAGGTCACAATTTAGCATGATGGAATCAGAGCCGAATTAACAATGGTGTAGCCAGTATGTAAATGTGCAACGCTTGACAGTGAATGGTTCAGCCTTTGTCAAGTTGCCTGCTCATGGCAGGGAGCCTTTTGTAGGTAGCGCGCCTACATAATGTGGTGTTTGCCAAGGACGTCCCTGAAGCAGCGATCTGGCTATTTCTGGCTTGCCTGTATTGTTTGAGAATATTTCAGCAGTTAAGTGCCAAGCCTAGTTTCATGCTTGTTCAGGGGCTTCACAAACATGTGGAGAAGGGTGGTAGAATAAGGCCGAATTATGATTTCAAAGTGATATCGGGTGCTATCTCCAAATAGGCCTAAACTACAGTAACAAGCCTATCCTTTCCCGCAACTAAAAGAATGGGAAAAATTACAGGAACTAGGCCTCTCATATGTTGGAGAGGGGAAGGGCTGCAGAACTGCTCCTGTGTCACAAATTAGATTGTTGGGTCAAGTAGGTGTATTAATTAGCAAGTCACTACAGAGATTTGATATCTGAATTTTAAATAAATGTGTTTTAACTTGGCCATATTATTACTAAGAATTAAAGGCTGTTTTGGTACTTTTTATGAACTTGCTACAATTAGAATTTAATGTCTCTTTTTGTTCTTTTGTTAGTTTATTGTGAGGCTTCAAATTGATTTTTCCAGAAATCAGTTGCTACGTTTTTGTACAATTCATGTATTTTAGATTTTTTCCCCTTTGTATGTTCTTTTGCCTAATTGCACTGCTAGTAGAACAATCTATTGAATAAGTCTGCCTGTAGCTTTATTATAACTATTGCAGCATCTGTTTGCAGTAGGGCAGGAAAGTAAATTTTCAGAAAAACAGATATTCTGTGCAGTTAATATAATTGCCAGTTGTCCTTTCAGATACCTACAGAGGGCAAGCTGAGAGTGAGACATCAGTAAATCATTCCAGAGGCACCTGGGGAATGCAGCCAAGTGAAGAAAATAACATCTGACCCTTGTCCATCCCTGGATGCAGTCATCCTTTACTAGGGCACCAGGACATAAGAACAGCTCTGCTGGATCAGACCAAAGGTTTATCTACCATAGCATTACCAATCTATATTTATTACAGTCTATAGCCAGAGCTGTACAAGAAAATGCATACTAGATCAGTTAAAATAAATGGACAAGGCAAAGAATATAACAGATTATGTTCCGAGTGGGAGAGAGTGCTGGCTTGTACATAGGCTTGTTGAATAGTACATGCAGCTGGACAGAATTTAGTGACATTAAAAGTAATTGAAGCCTTTTCATCAAAGAGAAAGAAAACCTAAAAAGAATCTGAGCATCCTGGCAGTTTAATTAGGCAGAATCAGTAAAGGTTTTCCTATTATGGTAAAAGAGACAATAAAGAATAAGGTGGGTCACAAGGACATGAGTGATCAGAGAAGGGGATTTTCCAAATCTTCCTTCCAGCTCAGCTGAGGGCAAAAAATTGAACTATGCTCATGTGAAGGCCTTCAATGCTTATGAACTGAGTGTGCTGAAATATGGTTTGCTGGTTTATATACACAAGGTATTCTTTTAATTAGTATAGAATTGGTAATTAGGCCTGAGAGCCAGCATAGTGTGGTTTGAGTGTTGGACTACGTCTCTGGAGACCAGGATTCGAATGCTTACTCCACCATGGAAACTCAATGGGTGATATTGGGCAAGTCACACACTGTCAGCCTTAGAGGGAGGCAAAGTCAAACCCTGTCTGAACATTTTGCCAAGAAAACCCATTGATAGGCCTGCCTTAGGGCCATCATAAGTTGGAAACAACTTGAAGGCTCGCAATGAGAATTCCTAGGTTAAGATCTTGCTGATATTCAGCATCTAAGTTGTGGTGCTTAAGTGTTGCTCTGGTTGTCTCAAAGCTCAACAAAATAAGATGCCCAGAAGGGAGACAGTATTGCTGGAGCTTCTGGGAAATCTTTAGAGGCCACCTTGACTTAAAACTGCCCTGTAGAGTAGGAAGCTAAGCCTACAGGGGGGAAGAAAGTCAAAAGCTGAATATTCCAAGCCAGGCGATAGTTTCCACCTTCTGGAGGCTGACTTCTGTGTGGATGATATGGACTGAAACACAACAGGGCACTTGAAGGATGGTCTTCAGAAATTTGGATTGCACTATTTCCAAGTTAAGAGTCAGCATGGTACAATGATTTGAGTTTTGGACTATGACTCTGGAGAATGGGGTTCAGATCCTGGCTCAACCATGGAAACCCACTGGATGACCTTGAGGAGATCACACTCTCTCAGTGTCAGAAGAATGGAAAGGGAAACAGAGGTGCTCATATGAGCAGACTGACAAGCATTAGCTAGAAAAGACGCCATTGGCTAGAAAGACAACTTCTTAATTCTTATTCAGTCTTATGGCCATTTATAGACCAGCTATATGACATTAGCCATCTCACAAAGAATATAATCTTAGGCCCTTTCTGCACGGCATTTGCCATGCGAAAGGGTGCCTGGACTGTCGCGCGATTGTGAGGAGCAATCTGCATGACGCACTCAGAATTGCGCAATGCTCTAGGGGCCAGCAGGGGCCGATCGTGCACCTTTTCATTTTTCAGCTAGAAGCTGAAAATGGTGTGCAATCGCACATTGTTCCCAAGCCCCACACGCACTTACCTGGCGTATGGACCCTCCGGAGCAGCACTGGTTGTGCTTCCTGCCCCAGCGCAGCCTGGGAAACTCCCAGGCTGCACTGCGTAAGGAAGAGGCGGAGCTCTCGCGCAAGCAGGCAGCTCGTGCAGAGCCGAAGGACCTCAGGTGTGAGAGCCTCTCGCCGGAGGCTGCTCGCACGATCCCCACACCCCAGTGCCGGAAGAAGGTAAGGTGTGGAAGGGGCCTTAGTTTTCTGATGATTAATTTGTACATGCTCTTTATGGCAATATTAGGCCAAGACCTGCAAGTCGCTCTTCAAACCTAAGGGTGACAGATGTTGTGGCGAGCTGAGTGGGTAGAAATTAGAGTTATTGAAAGTCTTTCAAGTTTATATAAAAGATAAACAATAATGAGGCAAGTATACAACCTTGCTGGATACCTTTATATGAAGAAACTAGTTCAGAGAGTGAATCTACTGGACTGCATCTGATTTTCAAGGAGTTATGTTCATCTAAAGTGTTTGTAGGAAGTACAAGCAGCAATCAACTGTGGAAGCCTTTATACCAAAGATATGTCTATCTCTAGGGATGGAATCAGAAGCAGCTCTAAGGTCCCCAAAGACTGTATGCAAGGATGTTTTAAGCTGGCGGGTGCATTTCTCCACTAGGTATTATAGAATTAAGAATATAGAATTAAGGCCTGTTCTGTAGTCAGCCTGACCAAAAGCCATCTTGATCATCAGCCAAATACTTTCTTGTTCCATTCAGTTTTGGAGTAGAGATGTCTTGTGTACAATGTGCTAATTATGGTGAGCAGGCTGATTGGCTGATAATTAGCTCTGTCCTCTTTGCATCCCTTTTTGAAAATAGGAATGATGACAGACAAGCCCTAGTCAGGGAGAGTACGTATACCATACTCAATATAGGTGAAGAAGCTTGCCAGAACAGGAGCCCATTGGTAGACGTTTCTCTTGATTAGCTCAGGGGGATATAATCGCGGCCTGGGGCCTCGCCTGATTTTAACTAAATTAGATCATAAACTGAGACAGGAGGCTAGTTGATTAAGGAACATACAGTGCTGTTCAGGCAAAGAGTGGATGCTTCCTGTTCTGCCTATAGATTGGAGAACTGTATCTCACAACTCTTTGCAGGGATGTGGCAGTGCAAACATGTGAAACCAAGGGTAGAGTGTGTTGCTGTACGGTGCCAGAAGAAATCTATGTCATTAGATTTTACTTTGTGAATAATTCCAATCAGATTTTGAAGCCTACTTCTTTTTAGCCATGAGAAGAATTTATATTGTTTCCTAAGAAGAATTAGATCTCTTAAAGATACTGCAAGGGATTTCTCTTTGTGGATCTTGAACTTGGCAAAAAGATTTTTCTTGGCCATGATGCAATTATCATCAAACCAGCTCAGATAAAAAGTGTTCTGAGGTCTTCTTGAGTGCTTAACTGTTAGGTGGGCCTTTTGTATATTAATCAGTAACCCAGAGAACTACAAATCATAGCTCTGGGCCCAATGAAAGAAAAGAGGAGCAAATCTTATGAAGGTGATCAGTATTAAGCAAATATGTGATGTCTCTGTCAACATTTGCAGCCCATCTGATCTTAGTTGTTCCAGTATTATAGCTTGTTGTTGTTGCTGCTGCTGCTGTTGTGTCCCTTCAAGTAGTTTCTGACTTATGCCAACCCTAAGGTGAACCTGTCAGGGACTTCTGAGGGTGAGAGTTTGTGAGGCGCCCAATGTGGGTTTCAATGACTGAGCAGGGAATTGAACCCTGGCCTCCAGGACTGTAGTCCTATGCTCAGACTGCTACACCATGCTGGCTGTCATTATACTATACTATTATTCTGTTTCCACCTGTTGTTCCTTATATGTCTGTAAGAAACTCAACCAGCAATGCTTGAAGGCCAGAGCCTTATCCAGCTGTTACTTTGTTGGATCTTAATTCAGTAACACTTCAAGACTGAGAAAAGGACATTTATCTAGCTGTCTTCCATGGCATCTCCACTCACTCAGCCATTCCCCCCCCCTCTTTTATATATATGCTAAAGACGTACATATTATGCAGGGGTTACTCTGTCTGTCTGACTTCATTTGGCAAACCATTTGCCAGATGACAGCTTCATTCACCGAATACCAGTTTAGACTTCAGACTGTCATTAGCATGCGAGCCAGAGCCACAGCCTTGACTGTCAAAATAGGTCTTGCTAAAAGTACTGTCCGCAATGTGACCCCTTATTGTGTGCGTTGGAAGGATTTTATTGTGCAGTTGCTCTGCCTCATTCACAGGATTTTACAGGAAACCCAGATACTGTTCTTATAAGATTGTTAGACAAGGCATAATCCAACAAAATCCCAAATCCCCAAAAGAGAGATACTTTTATCAGCCAATTAAAATGCAGAAAATGTATCATGCAGGTTTTCAAAGTTTCACTGGCTTCTTCATCAGCTATCATGTTAAAAATTGCAGAAGAAGAAAAATGATGATATTCAACTAACAAACATACATTTTGTCTCAAATGTTATTTCTGTTGTCAGTTAAGATGGGCTAGGGGAATATTCAGTCAGTTAAGATGGGCTAGAGGCCATTCTCCTTCTTGGCCACGTGAAGACTGGGGACAAAGGACAATAAAAGACAGATGATAAAATTTCAGCTCCATTAGCAACAGAAAATAACTTCCCTTGAAATCCAGGCTGCCCATGTCCTGTGGGAAGCTGCCACTTCGTTAGGCACTAAGCATTAAATTTCTCAAGAAGTTATCTGGAAAAACATTTAGGTGCTGTATAGGTAAAATTTGCCAATTATAGTCCAAATGAAAGAGTTTTACCTTTATTGGAGGGTAAAACTTCAAAGAATTAAATCTCAGTCCACTGGCTCCCTCTTGTTAAAGTTTACACTGCTGCAGCAAAATTCAGTATCTTCAAATCCAGGAAACATTCAGGGGTAGCCATGTTGGTCATGCAGCAAAATACAACAAAATCCAAAACTGACAAAAGAATGAGACCTTTATTGGCCAAACAAAATGCAGGAAATACATCATGCAAATGTTCAAAGCTCCACTGGCTTCTTCATCAAGCAAAAGACGAACATGTTTCTTAGAGGTATCAAGTTCATACCTAATTCACTCACAACTTCTCCTGCCTTTTTCTTGCTAAAGGTCACTGGTTAAAGGAGAAGATGATCAAATAGCTGTTCAACAGGACCCATGCACCTGGAAGCACCCTCACTTTTACTGTCAGCTACCTTGGAGTGTAGCCTTCTTGCAATTACAAAATGGATTGTAAACATTTTAAATTAAAAATGAGCAAAACGTTTGTGAAAATTATATAAGCTGTCTATCTGTTTATCTCTCTCTCTCTCTCCACGTTTAAATACATTTTTTAAAAAATCTTTACTATATGCAGTGAGGCAGTTTTATTGCCATGTATCCATAAATCATTTTTTAAGAAACAATGTCTATTTGTCATATGGATGGACTCAATGTGTTGGATATGGGTTTCTCTGCATGGTTGTTCCACTTTTACACTATAACCCCCAGAATCTCCCCAGCTGGATGGGGATTCTAGAAGTCGCAGTCCAAAAAGATAGCTTTTCTAGTCTCTGAGTCTGAGAGATTTCCCATAGTCTCCTCTCATTATACTAAATACATTCTGAATAGTTATGTTTTTCTGTGAGTATTTTCAGGAAGCCCTCAGGCACCTGCTTTTATTGCTTTTTGCAACCCATGCATCTTTTTGTAGACATCATATTAAGTCCTTTGGTGAGATGTAGCAGCCTTTCATGTGGTGCTCCCTAAGGTGATGTAAGGATAACTAACTTATTTTTGCCTCACTAATACTTAATCTTGTCTGGCTTTATTGAGTAGGAAGCTTCCAAATCTGGCATTGCCTCTTCTAATCGGTTAGTTTAAAATTAGCTCCTATATTCTGGGTGTTAAATTGGTGCCAAACTGTTAAATGCAGAGGTAAGATTCTGTGCAAATGCTGTTATTGACTCCTAAGGTAAAAGGCTATGAGGAGATTGTACTTGGTGCAAAGGCTGCAATACTGAACTGCACTGGAAGGGAAATGTTTCTTCTCCTTAATTCCTGAAGTTGTCATTTGAACATGAACATCCATCCTAGTGCAGCTGTCCCTAACCAGGCACCCTCTAATGTATTGGACAACTCTCATCCCTAGCCAACTGGCGAAGGCACCCCTACTGCCAGTTAGGAAGTCACTTGCTGTAAGCATCTACAAGCTGACACTCAGCAAATGTTGTCATTTCCTGTCCCAGAAACAGGCCAAATGATGACTTTAGTGTGGGTTGGGGGTTTTTTATATTTATTTAGAAGACTTTCTGCATACTTTTCTCATAGATAGACAGAGTTTATAATAAATAGTACAGACAAAAGCCATTGGAAGTTTGAAACTATGAATTTTCCTGCTGTTTCTCCTTCTGACGACTCCATTGGTTTTAGGAACAGAGACAGTCCTTGCTTCCTCCTTCCTGCCTGCCTGCCTTCCTTCCTTCCTTCCTTCCTTCTCTCTTTCTTCTCCTAGTAGTGTAATTGTACCTGCCTACTTCAGCCTGCACTAGCAAAGCAAAATATTATTTCTCCCAGTTTGTTACAGATGCAATAGTGCCTTTTCACTCCCCTTATTAATCTAAAGTGGCCTGGACGTCACACAAGTGCTTTGTGGGATTGTGCCTGTAGAGGGATTAGCAGTTTGGTGTGCAATACCAAAAAAAAAAAAAAAAAAAAGTGTGGTGTGCCACATTTTCGAAATTTCTCCCAATCTTACACCCTCAAGGGTTTCTCTTATGCCTCTAGGAATAAAAATCCAGATAAAACTGGTTTCATATCTGCTATAGACATGTCATGAGGCTAACCGTGCGATTAGCAATAGTGTCATAATAAACAAGTACAAATACATTGTAATAAACAAGTACAAGTATTAAAGTGGGGGAGTTCTTTAATACCAGTTACTACAGAAGGGAGGAAGATTTTTACTGAGATTGTGGCTGGAGTGGGAGGCATAAAGCTCTTGTTCCCACATGCTGTTGTGCTAAATGACTACTCCTGTCATCCTGTGCTCGGAATTTGATTTTTAAAACTGGTCTGACTGCTAATCATCACATGTAGGTTGGCCCTGACTGCCAACAGAGAAGCAGGGGTTGGCAAATTTGGCTCTCCAGGTGTTGAAGTGCAACTCCTGTCACTCTTCCCCACTGGTAGTGCTGTCTAGGGCTGATGGGATCTAGAGTCCAGCAACATACGAGCAGCCTAGTATTCATTTTCTTGGATACATTTCATATGTACAAAATCCCAATACTAAGTGCATCAGCTTACTTTCTGCCTCTTCCAATGCCTCCTGCACATAAACAGTGGTATTTTAAAGTCTTTTATCTGCGGTGGAGTTGTGGGTTGAAGATCATTTTAGGAAGCAATAAGGAAATTATACAGTTGGAGTTAATCTTCACCAGGTCCTAAAAAGAATTAGATTAAAATCTGCATTCCACATTTAAAACCTGGGTCTCCAGAAAACTTTTGGTTTTGATACAGGAGGGATCTGTCATTAGAAAAGGAAGAGTAAATTGTTATGAAGCTGTTGATAACAGAAGGGATTGAACTATCAAGTAAATGGAAAATTGAGCATTCCTCTGTCCTCTAATGGTTAGAGAAGACCTAGAACACTGTATATGATGAAATCAATGCACTTTTTGAGTAAGAATAAAGGAAGAGAAACTTTGGGAAAGAGCCAATAGAGAAGAGTCCTGGAATAAGTATGCCAGGTGCAAGCAGACTTGACTGTGTAGTGTTTTGATTGTCCTTGCTCTTTGCAGCTTTATTTACCATTGTGTTCCAGGAAGATCAGTAGATACTGGTACCTTTTCTTGCAGTCTACAGCAGCCACTTTTCACAACTGTATTCTGTTCAGTAGAGAGCCAGTGTTGAGTTGTGGTCTGTGTGTTGAACTACAACACTAGGAGACTAGGGTTCAGATCTCCATTCTGCCTTGGAAGCCCACTGAGTGATCTTGGAGCAAGTTATATATTCTCAGCCTCAGAGAAGGCAACGTCAACCTCCCTGAACAAGTCTTTTCCCTTCCAGACCACATGATATGTTTGCCTTAGGACAGACATAACTTGGAAACAATCTAGACTCATGAAATCATAGAATTGGAAGAGGCCCCATAGGCCACTGAATCCAACCCGCTGCTCAGTGCAGGAACTCCAACTAGAGCATCTCCAGCAAGTAGGTGTCCAGCCTCCTTTTGAAGATGTTCAGAGAAAGAGATCCCACAACCTCTTTACATAATTGGTTCCATTGCCAAACTGCTCTTACACTGAGAAGTTCCTTCAAATGTTCTATTGAAATTTACTCTCCTGTAATTTAAAGCCATTAGACCAGTTCTGTCCCCTGGGGAAGCAGAAAACAAACTGGCGCTCTTCTGTCTGTGACAATCATTTAGATATTTAAAGAATATAATCAGGTCATCTCTCAGTCTTCTTTTCACTAGACTGGAGATGCCCATCTCCTTCAACCTTTCCTCCTGTGTTTTCTTCTCCATACTCCTGATTATCCTTGCCATTCTGCATGCTTTCTACTTGAAAGCGCGCAGCAACAACACCTTTGCATAGTATGGCAAACAGTGCAAAGGACACCCCTGAAACAGCACTTTGGAAAGGAGAAAGAAAGGTGTTCATGTAGAAAGTTGTCCTGGCCCAGACACATTCAAGAAATGGGCAGTAACTTCTCAGGGAAGGTATACCCTCATTTCAGCATTCAGTTCTCAATAGTGAATTCACATGTCCAGTTCAATCCACTGTTGAACAGAATGAAATGTCAAGTAGTAATAATAATAATAATACTCTTTCACCAAGCTTTCTTCCTCTTCCCTATTGTTTGGAGCAAAGTTCCATTTGTATCCTGAAAATAGAATTTAATAGACACCACCCACTAATTGAAAGAACTACTGACATGGGATCTTTTGCAAGGTTCATGTTGGCTTTTAGCTCCCTGCAACAAGTACGACTTAGCAGATTATGTACCTATTAAAAGAGGAACCTTTAAGTTGTTGGTGTGTAAAATGAGTACTATAGGTAACTACGTTTATTCCATCCTATAAGACGTATGAGTGAGCTAATACGTTTTCTAGATTGGGTTTGGAAAGATCTGTGTAACGCAAGAAACTGAAGTCTGTTTCAGGAACAAAGGCGTACTATAGTCACATCTTGTAGTAAGCATGGAAAGTGAAGATATTCTTAAGAACATTGGAAATCAGAGCTGTACTCTGTGAGCTTGTGCTGACCTGTTAGGCTGATAATAACTTCTATTTTAACCTCTTGAAAGACAGTAGAGGGACCAGTATGAATCCAATCATGTAGAAGAGAGGGGCTTTCAGATGCCCTTTGTGAAAAAGGATATGGTGATGACTGATAGCATTAAAAATGGGAGCAGTTTGGAATAGTTATTTATCACTTTGTAAGCAGGTAAAGTCACGCTAAGAAGGGCTGCTTCAGAGTCTAGGGATTTCTTATTTATGGTTTCCCATCTGGGGTAAAAATCATACCAATGTGAGCAATTTGTCTATATAGTGAAGTGAGTGAGAAAATCAGGGTATGTGATGCAATTGTTAATAAATGCAACTTTCTCAACTCCCACCTATTTCTTTAAAAGTCACACATGCTGAGCTTCAGGAAATATGCCAAACATGCATGCAAATGGTTTGCCTTCTGATTTTTGTATATCACCTGTGACTTTCAACATAATAGCGTGTTGTTTAGAATATAAATTCTTGTATGGAAAAAATACTTCATTTCATTGCTAAACAGAAGAAGAATTGAAACAGCAGAACTCTTGGAGGGGATGTTTTTCTTCAGAAAGAAATGTTGAAATTGCAGAATAGTCATAGTTTCCCTTTTTCACAGTTCTCCATCCACATTTGTGGGTGTGACCTTCGCAAATTGGATTATTCATGAAGTGCACACGTGCCTCCCCCATTCTCCTCCTCTCATTCCCTTGCATTTTGTTGGGCGTGGAGAAAGAAGGCAAGTGCCCAGACAAGAGACAATGGAATGGGGGAAGGCATGTGCAAGCCTTCCTTCTCCCATTCAAAGCTCCCCCTCCTATTATCTTGCCTCCAGCCCTGGTGCTGAGAACTCATGCAAAGGCAAGGCAAGGGCATGGGAGTGGGGGAGTCATTCTTCTGCATCAAGCTCCGGTGTGCAAAAGGCAAGGGAATGGGAGGGGGATCACGGGGGGAGTGTTATTCACAGTTTTCGCACTTTTGTGAGGGCTCTTTGCCCTGAACCCTCATAAAATTGGAGGGGCCACTGTACTTGCAATATAATTACAAAGGATAATGTTAATCCCTATAGGTGGATTGATTTAGGCATTAATCGCAAAAGTATGGATGTCATTGTACAAAGCCAGCTGGCCCATTAGACAGACTATGGTCTTGGGTAGCAGTGGCAGCTCTTTAACTGTTTCTCCTGAACGCCTGGATGCCATCGTCTTTTGGAGGATGGGCCTATATGTGCTGTGCTCCCTGTCCCAGAGCCACTGAACTGTTTTGTTGCTCTTAGGTAGGCTGGAAAATGTTGACCTGTTGCCAGTATGGAAATAAGATTCATCTGGTGGTGCAGTCAGCTTCTATAAATAAAATGGGATTGAGATGCCATTTTATCCTTTACGTCAAGCAGAATGTCATGGGCCATCCCTGCCATTGAAAGTTACTTCTACATATCCTTCTACTTGAACCCTGATGTTTGGTGTCCATGTAGTCAAATATAGCTATGGAGATACTGCACTTGTATTGCCATGTGAGGCACCCAGTGCAAACGAGAAGCAGACTTGCTTATGGACTTTCTGGAGGCAGAGTGGCTAGCCAGAGTTTTCCTGGAAGTCCTCTGGTAAGAGTGGTCTGCTATGTTATTAGTAATGTGTATAGCAACTTTCAGCTTTCAAAGTGGTACTGATGCTCTCCATTATACTTTTATCGTAATTAAACTATTATGGTCTTTAGATATAGTAAATATTATTCCTTGGTAAAGTGAAAACCCCTTTTAGGGGACCACTGTACTGAGGTTTAGTTCACCACCCTTCCAATGTGTTGAAAGAGAACACGGACGCAGCTGTGGGGTCTCAAGGGATAGCCCTGGACCCACTAACCCACTGTTGTGGTGGCAGTAGCCATACCCACTACTGTGTGTCCGGGTAGTGTATGAAGGGCCCCTGTGTATGTGTGTGTATATATATATACATACCTACGTACATACAGCTTCTTCATGCGCTGGCTGAACTGTGCTGCTGGTGGTGTGAGGATATTGCTGGGTGGGAGGAGGCATGGCTAATTGTGTGGTCCTGTGACTCTCTCCATATGCATGATTATAACACATGGTGTTTTTATCTGAACCCCAGAGGCTCATGTTTGAGGTGCAAATGTCTGTTGTTCAGATTCAGGGAGTTCTGGATACATGTGGAAAATAATTTAATGTGGAAATTACTTTGTCATATAGAAGTGTTCCAGTTATTATTATTTGTACCAAATAAATCAGCCAGTTCATGACACTGAAATGTTACATGTCCTTCCAAGTCCAAAAAGCTTGTACTTGATAGCAGGCAGAGATTGAGATTCCTAACCTTTTAAACCAGATTGTGATGCTCAGCAAAATATGCTGGCTTTCCCCTGCTAAAATGTGTGAAGTATAGTATGGAAAGTAAGTCCTGCTTTTACTCCTGCTTCTTCCAAAGAGTTGTCCTTGAACATCTGTACGATAGAGAAATGCAAACATTCACTGTGAAAAAATTAGAAACTGGCCTTGGGAACCAAACCTGCTCCTCTTGAATGTTCATGACTGCTTGTCTAAGTTATGTTTGCAGTTGGGCTTATAGGATTTTGAGTCCCCAGCCACAAAACACACATTTTCATTGGCCTTGGGCATAATGATAACAATTGTGTGTTAAAAGCACATACCCTCTTATTATAGTTTAAGCAAAGTACTATGATCATAATTCAAGAAAATTCCGTTATGGATATGTCCTTTAGAGAGAGAGGTCTCACTAATTAGTGAGGTTTAGCAGCAAGTACATTTAGCCTTCTGAGACAGAGTTGGTTTTTCAGGGGTGATTTTTTAGGATAAAAGGAACATGAGAGAGAAAACATTGCAATAGGAATAGGTGAGGTAGGCAGTATTGGGCTAAAATGTACAAAGCAATTGCACTTCCACACATTTTTATTTGAAAAGGGGAAGGAATTGGATTTATGAATAAACCAGCATTTTACAACAGTAGGGCATTGAAAAGGCATTAACTTCAGCCAGAAGGAATTTAACAGTGAAGGTTGGGTTGGTGACCTACTTAGGAGCTCATGAAAAAATGTCTAAGATTAAAAGGTATGCTGTCTTGAGGAAAAGTACTTCTCCAAACATTCAAGAAAATATGAAATACTGAGAAGACGACAATCACCATTCTGTATAAAGGAAGTCCATGCCATATGAAAAGTCTGTTTTTGCTTCTCTTGCAAAGTTTGGGGTGGAAAGAGATTCATTTGATTGATTGCCTTATTAAAATGTTTCAATAAGACCAATGGTGTAGGAAAATAAAGTAATGTAGGGCTGAGGGAACAATCTGTACTCTTGACTGTTTAAAAAAAAATGAGCAGTTTTCTAAAATATGATTCATTAAAATTTGTAAATGCAAAGCCAAACTGTCTTTTGCAGACTGTTAAATGCTTGCAAAAGTAAGTGCTCTGAAAAAGTGCTGTCTTTTGCAGACTGATGAGTAAGTTGACATAAGTAAGTATGAGAATGTGCTTTTAGTTTGAAACTACACAAAGTCTTTCATCAGAAATTAGTTGATACATGATTTCTGTGTGGCACATAGAAGGGGGCTTCCAGACAAATTTGCAAGACTGCTAGGCACAAGTTTGTTGAATACTGGCTACATATCTTCTTCAGATGCTAATGGCCACAACGTTGTGCTTTCCAGCTGGTGCCTTGAAATAATCCTTAGGTTGCTTGGTTTGCAATCGTAAAGAAAGAACATTTTCTGTTTGTTTGTTTGTTTTTTTTGTTTTCACTCTAAGTGATCAGGATAGTTCCATTTGGTCCATCAAGTCACAGGACTTGGGAAAGAAAGGGATCTTAAAGGTGAAAGGACGGGATGAATAACTGGAACCCAAGTAGTAGAACTGCAAGGCCCTTGAATATGGATTTCATCACAAAAGTAAACGGGATGAAGGAGATGAGATGGCATTAAAAATTGATAGGGAACTGTGAAGTAGACTGCAGCTGGACTTTCGAAGTAATAAGCTACCATGTTTTCTTGGAAGCTGATCCCTGAAAAGAGGAGCATGGGACAGCCAGATATGTGGCTCCAAATGCCCGCCTCCATTCTACTTATGAACGTGGAAAGGGAGGTGGAACAGAAAGTGAGAGCATTTCAGAAATATCAGGCCTGGAAGGACTGGTTCTGAGGGAAATTGGAAAACCGTACTCAAGGAGTTGTCATTAGTAGCTGTGCTTGAAACTGGAAGAAGGTCTCAAAGAGAGTGCTGCAGAAGGCTATCCTGGTGCTGACACTCTTCAGTATTTTTGTTAATGATTTAAGCAATGGGGTGGAAGGAATTCTTATCAAATTTGCAGATGATACAAAACTAGGAAGGATAGCTAACGTATTGGAAGATGGGAACAAAATTCAGAAAGACCTCGATGAACTAGAAAACTGGGTTGAGATTAATAAAATGAAATTCAAGCGAGAGAAATGCAAAATTCTACACTTAGGCCACAAAAAGCAAATGCATACTTGTATGATGAGGGATAATTTGCTCAGCAGTATTATATGTGAAGAGGACCTTGGAATTATTGTTGATCACAGATTGAACATGAGCCTGCAGTCTGATGCTGCAGAAAAGAAGGCAAATGCCACCTTAGCCTGCATTAATAAAATAGTTTCTAAGTCGAGGGAAGTAATAGCCACACTGTATTTGGCACTGGTTAGGCCTCATCTAGAGTACAGCATTCAGTCCTGAGAATCTCATTTTAAGGATATGTACAAGTTGGAGCAAGTTCAGAGAAGGGCAGTGAGGATGATGAGATTAATGGAGAACAAAACATACGGGGAAAGGTTGAGCTGGGCATGTACAGCGTGGTAACAAGAAGACTGAGGGGTGACATGATCACACTCTTTAAATACTCCAAGGGCTGCCACAGAGAGAAGGGTGCAAGCTTGTTCTCTTATGCTCCAAAGGACAGAAGCAGCTTTACTGGTTTGGTGTTACAAGAGGATAGATTTCAAATGAACGTTGGAAGGAACTTCTTAACTGTGAGAGTGGTTTGGCAATGGTACCAAAAAGGGGGTGGAATCTCTTTCTCTGGATGTCTTCAGAAAGACACTGGACAGCTACTTTCTGGCGATGCTTTAGCTGGAGATCTTGTGCTGAACAGGGGGTTGGACCTGATGGCCAATAGGGCCCCTCCCAACTCTGTGTTTCTATGGTCTGAGTTTCTCTGTGAGCCATAGAAACCATGGAGATAAAGTAGCATGGATAATGATTAATCAACCTCTCTAAGGCCTCTGGAATTAGTTGTAATAGTCAGGATAGAGAATCTGAATGATTGTTCCGAGGGGCTTCATCTCTCCAACACCACAGCATGTAATTCCTAAAAACTATTAATGCTAATACTAATGTGTTGTGCCTGCATGGAGGAAGAAGAAATGCTGATGGATACTGTTCTTCATTTGAGGTTCCTTCTGGCTCACGCTGATTGTGTTTGCACGATGCTTTAAGCATTGTTTAATGTTAAGAGAATGTGTTTGTGGAAGCCATAGACTTGTGTATCCCCTTTCATTTCTTTTGTAGCAACAAATACCTATTTGGAATCTTCATTTGCTTCCGCTGACTAACCATAGTTAAGTTTGAATCTGAACAAATTCCTGGTAGTCTCTTAATGATGAGTAACTGAGACAAGCTGTCTTCAAAATGGAGGCTATGAAGCCGAGATTTTTCAATACGCTATATTTAAGATTTATCAAAGTTCTCGATTTAGCTGTCACTCTAAAGTAGTTGTGGGCAACTGTATGAGGACTGGAAGCCAATTCCTCTGACCCCCTGATAGGCTGCGTCCCTCCTCCCACAATGTGGCAAAATATTTCTTTTTCTTTTCTTTTCTCATTTTGGTTAAAGTCCTTTGTCAAAATGGTGACTGGAAGTGATGTTGCATCTGTTCCAGTCTCCATTTTGGGAAGGACGTCACTGAAATTTTGAAAAGGACTCCATTCCAGAAACCTTACATGAAACACAAAGTATTGTGTCTACATGACACACAAAATGTTGTGTCTCGTTATAGTAAACAGATGCAATATGGGTGTGCTTGCTGTATCCATTGATTATAAAGGGACCTGGCACTTTGTGTGACCTCCCATCCATGTGTGTGGACATCACACAAGAGGAAGGTTCACTATATTTCAGGTTGGGGTACTTTGGATGATTGGCAAGGAACTTTAGAGACCACAGAAATGGGGTTTGAAGGCTACATGTGGCCTTTCCCCACCTCTGTTCTGTATTGTGGTTTTAACAAGAAGCAAAAAAGACTGATCTCTTTTCAGCAATTTAAAAACAACAAAGATACTGGAAGAATCTGCAGTGAGTGTTAGTGGAATTTCCTGTTGTGGAGTTTTATCAAAAAAGGTTAAAGTGACTTGGTTTTTATCTGAGCTGCTGATTAGGAGAGTGATGCTGTTGTAGAGTTCACCCTAAGTTACCAGTGAGCCACTGCTGTGCTGAATGTGTACTTATTTGGAAAAGGAACATACTTACCTCCTGTCTTGTCGTGGGGCGTGTGTGTGTGTGTGTGTGTGTGTTGTAAATGCTTTGTTTTTTTAAAAAACAGTGATGGTGATGATAGCAGTTTTTCTATGTACCAAAGCAGATAGAGGTCAGATGTTTACTGGAATGAGCATTGCTTCTGGCAGCAACCGTTTATTTTCCCAGACATCTTTAAATTTAAATGTTTACCAGTCTACATATTTAATTATTGTATGTGAAGTTACAGCTGAAGACTCCTGGTGCTGATGAGGTGGAGCTAAGGAATCACTGGGGGCAAAGCAGTAATTTGAATCTCCAGCAGCATATACAACAGAAAGAAATGATGTTGAAGATCAGTGATGTCAAGCAAGAGAAAGGTCAGAATCTACACATCCATAGTCTTGTGGACACACATTCTGCTGGCCCAGTAACAATTCCTGTTGCATATAGGATCAACTGAGTTTAAGAACATGAGAATAAAATAGGGTTTTTTTGGGTGCTAGAGAGCACACAGTCATACAAGATGATGATGATATTAATGTTTTCTGATGTCTTTGCACCTCACTGCAAAAGGAGAAACTTGAGAGAGCATGACTGCAAACTTGAATCTAGTGATAATGATAATGTTGTCATTACAGGAACACAGGTTGAGTTGCAGCCAAAATCATGGTCTTGCACAAGCACGAGAGAATTGTAATTAGGTCCATCGCTGGCAGGAAAGCACTGCATTCTTTCTAGAATGCAGTGTCTCACTGAATTGCAATCTTCTGCCTCACTACTTCTCTCTCAGTTGGTTTGGAACATGTAGAGCATGTGCACCAACAGAGCTTCCATTACTTCCCCAGTGTGACAGTGGGGTACGCTGAGCCTAAACACACCCACTGACCCTCATTCTCATGGTGGTATTGTATATGCTGTGAAGCATCCCTGGCTAGCAGTGTAGTAGAGCATTCTGTTCTTGCTTAGCTTAAATAAGGACCTTTTGACTGAACATAGTAAAGATATACCCTAGAGCTATTATCAAGGTTACATTTAGAATATTAAAGTACTGTGAAAATGGTGTTCTTTTCCAGCCTTATAGTTAAGATTTATGCTCCTTTTCTTGAATCAAGATAGCTTTAAAATATGGAATCATACACAAATTCTTTTACACTAATTATGACTTTAAACATTTTTAACTGTTCAAATATGCATTTAATAATTTGAAAGTAACTACATTATTTCAATCAACACTAATTAAGTCAAAAGTTATTTTTCTACACATTTAAAATAATGTATGAAGGCTGTACTTAACGTCATTCTGTGCCTATTTAGGGTGAATGCTGAGAAGATACGGAGTATTATTTTTGTAAGCTGTAAAGAAACTAGTAACTTATTGAAACGTGGGGCTTCTTCCATATTTAATTCTTACACTGTAAAAGCTAATATAGATTATAAGACATTTGTATCAATTAAAGGTTGGCATGAAAGGCCTGAGAAATAACATTGGGTGTTTTTCCTCTGTGAATGGTTCTGTATTTGAATAGGTTTATTCCAGTTGGGATTTAAAAAACACTCATGTAAGGTTTCATTGAACTGAAGAGGCTCTTGATGACTTGATTCAGAAATAATGGAAATCATACTAGAAGAAGAAATCAAGGAGTCCTCTTTCCTCTTTCTTCTTTCGTCTTTTACACTTGGGGGAACAGAAACATTCATTCTTTGACTAACCACAGTTCCCTGGTTACCTTCATCACGTTTCTTCTCCTGTATGATTTTTCACATCTTTGTCTGATGGCGAAACCAGTGAAGCTTTGCGCCTTTCTGCACTGCACTGTTATAGCGCTATTATTCCACTTTCAACATCCTATGGAATCCTGGGGTTTGCAGTTATGTCCCAGAATTCCATAGGATGTTGAAAGTGGAATAATAGCGCTATAACAGTGCAGTGCAGAAAGGCTCTTTGAAAACTTGCATGATGTATTTTCTGCATTGTGATTGGCCAATAAAGGTATCTCTCTTTTGTGGATTTGTTGTATTTTACTGCACGGCCAACATGGCTACCCCTGAATATGTTTCCAAAGTTTCCTGGGACATCTTAATATTTGTTTGAAGTTTGGACTTCACATGATCAATATTGAAAACAACTGAGAATTTGCAACCAAAGTTTGATCCTAGCTAGACCTTCAGTTTATGTGCCACAGGAATGGAAGTTAGTTCAAAATCAAAAACAGAAGTTTTCAGTCTCTTTGCTTGTTCAAAAGGGGGTACGCAAACCCAGGGTTGTTCTCAGGGACACACCAGGAATGCTGGATGCCTCCATTAACCTCCCTTTCCAGTGCTCAAATCTCCGTTGAAATTCACACTGTGTCAGCTTCAAGAAAGATTTTGTCCCATTGTAATCTACTGCGCTAAGCTGATGTCTATACAGCTTTGTGAAGCAATGTTTTTAAAATCACAATCATTTAAAATCTGAATCTGTTAGGATAAATTGTGGTTTGTTGAATACCTCTGTGTGTAACTCGCTGTCCCTTCCACCACAAACAAACAGTTTCTCTTTACCTAAAAATGGCACAAACCATGGATGTGGTTATCTTGTTTTTAGTCTGGATATTGCTGCACTTTGATTTTTCAAATGTTGTGCTATGCCAAAGGAACAGTTAATTGCTGTTCTAGCAGTTTTGTCACTGTAATTCTGCACAGAACTCTGTAATTCCACAAACTACAGATAACAGGGCACAGTTGTGGTTGCAAATTAGGCTGCTTTAATTAACTGCTGTAAAACTGTGTCTTGGTTTTGCAGTGTAAGTGCTACTCTGTGACTACAGTGTGCATTAAAATAGAACAAATGTTGAAGGAAAATGTCTGACAGTTGCATTTTCAGTATAGACACTTTGTGTCTGTTTTATAACTCACTATTTAATATGTTTGCCTCCCAAAAGATAAAGTTTCTTTGAAACTATGAAAATACATAGATTTTAGTGCTCAGTTATATGAAACTAGTAATGGGGGATAGTCTTTTGGGCATATATGTGATCCTTAGGCCTTTGTGCTTTCCCTCATGTACATATCATTTTGTACAGTAGGACCCCAGTATCCGTGGATTCATTATCTGCTGATTCAGTTATCCACAGTTGGCTCCCCACCGCTGCCAGATTGTGCTCCTTGCCGCCTCCTGCCCCTTGCCCCAGGCTCGATTGTGGCTGCAGTGGGCAGGAAAGGAGCAAGGAGCGTGATCCCACTGTGGTGGCTCCCGCGGTGGCTCCTTGCCACCTTGATTGGCTGGGGGCAGGCGGGGACAGGACATTTGCTCCCATCCCTTCAGTATCCATGGGGGAGGGGGGAAAGGTGGAACCAATCCCCCACAGATACAGGGGTCCTACTGTAATTGAAACTACAGTTTACACATATAAACCTTGGTTATATTACAGTTGGCCCTTCACATTTGTTAGGGTTGGGCTGCAGGGTTCTTGCAAGAGTAGAAAAATCATAAGTATCAAAATGTGTGTGTAGGGGAGAAGGGGGCCAAGGCAGGATGGGGAGAAGGACCCAGGATCCAAAGCAGGTCAGGGAAAGGAGAGGGAATTGGGGGATCAGCAGGGTGGCCCTGTACTTCCTCTCTTACATACTTGTTTCCTTCCTTGGGTGTTGGGAGACATTGGGAGAGAGTTTGTGGTGATGAGAAATCAGGCTATGAGCCATCCTTAGCGGGCAGTGGCAGGAGGAGAAAGAGGAGGGCCAGAGGCAAGTTTTTAAAGGGCTCCATAGCCTGAACAGAGCCACTGAGACAGAAAGTTCCCCTAGAAAAGAAGTGTCTGAGGTGGGGGCAGAGGTTGAAGAAACTTGCAGAGAATCAAATCCACTAAAGTCAAACTTGCAAATGTGGAGGCCTGACGGTACATTTCTTATATTTGGTGGAAAAGAAGGCTTGGGCCATGTTTAAAATTATTCTGGATTCTCTTATGTTAACAGTCAGATGAATATCCCATTTGTTCAGGAAGTGAGCATAACTTACATAAAGCAGTAAATATATATATTTTTAGCATTGTCTCCTCAGTCTTATTTAATTGATCCTCATGTTTGGGAATGTCTCTATTTGTTCTCAGTGCTTTGGAGCCACCAGCTAATCAGTAATCCTACTTGTATTAATTACATGGAAGCAAAATTATACCACTATTTAGATATAAGTAGAGAAGCAAGATTCCTTTGATGTTGCTGCTGTAGTTTTTAACTTAATTCTTCATAATTTATCACAACTCCTATTTCTACACTTAATACTTTGCATTCTTTGTATCAGGGTCTCATGCTGATTGTTTTACTTCCTCCTGAGACTTCTGAGTTGTTTTTTCCCTCAGCTTGAAAACGTCTGGGATTTAAAATCCTGTTGTAACCAGTGTAACATATCAGTTTTCTCTGAACCTAGTGGAGAGTGGTAGACCCAGATGCTCCTAACAAAAGGCTGTCTGCAGTCCCTGTTCACTGGCTGTATGCAATTATAAAGCTAAGCTGCGATTTAGTGTTATGAAAATGAGCATACTCTGCCTCTGGGCTTGCATATTCCCTCCCTCTGATAGAGCTGATAAGAAGCTCTGTTTCAGATTGTGGTTTATGTTGTTTGAAAGCTACACTGTGGTTAATCTTGACTACAGTTGTCTTGTTTTTGTGATTAAAATTAACCTCAGTTTTGCAAAGTTCTGACAACCTGATAAGCTGCCATTAATAATTTTAAAATGGGAGCAAAGATTTACAGAATTCCCCTTGTGACCATACTGGGAAGAGCTCCTCCATTTAAACCCAGGGCCTTGGCATAATTCTGAACTATGATATATCATCGTCAGTGAGCATAGTCAAATTTCAGCCTCATTTACAAAATCAGGAATTATTGTAGCTTAGATGGCAGGCATTTGGGGCAAGTTGCATTTTATTGTTGTTGAAATCATTGTGGAGATTTGCGTAACAAAAGAAGTAGCAGTTATGATGAATTACAAAATATAGAAATAACCAGGTATATGAAGATAGGGAATGAAGAGAAGCTTTGAACAACTTGATTACCTGAACAACATCTGCCCCAGTATTTGGAATCCATTTCTGCTGAAAATTTGGAATGTTTTTAAAAGCCTGTGATATTCCATTACTGGAAATGTGGAAAATGTCTTTGGTATCTTACACAGATCTTTGCATATGGCTGTTAATTCTTGCGTCCAATGTATGATTGCATCTATACTGAAGTAAATTACTAAGTATACATATGCGTTTAGACAATTTTGATTAATTTTTTTTAGTGTCAAAGTAAACAGGGTGACTTGAAGGACTTGAATTCATAGGACTGTTGTAAGTTGAAGATTTTATGGGAGTTAATGAAAATCTTTACTGAGTTTTGTGGTACAATGAACTTGTAATTTTTTTGGTATAGGATTTTGTGCTAAGTGCATTTCCCTTTTTTTTAGTTTCTTGTTGCTCTTTGTTGTATTCATTAGGAGAATAAAGGCAATATACTAGGGGCTTTTTTGCTTCTTAATGACTGTAGAAGAATAAAGTGGGAAGGAGGTATTGAGCTGGAGCTGTCAAGAGAGACATTCAGAAGCACATCAACACTGATTTGTTTGCCTCTGTGCTAGACTTGGAAAGTTATTTTTTAAAAAACAACTGGTTATAGTTACACTTCTAATCTCTATTATAGGAGTTCAATACTTTTTTTTTTAAAAAAAGTGATTATTTACATGCTGTTTTTTTTCAAAAGTAACTAGTTAGCTGTTTTAAAAAGCAACATCACCAGCATGCTACAAACTGTTGGTATTTGGTGACAAAAAGACACTTAAATAGTGAGGGCACACTCCTATTAACTATAAACCAGTTAAACCAGTTATGTTGTACTGAAAGAGGACTAAAGTTGCTCTTCTAGCTGTATTTTAAAAAAGGGTTACAGATAGCTCATTGACCAAGATCCAGTGGTGAATTTCCACTAGATCTTTCCTGTTTCTTTTACCAGAGTTAGCAAGCCTCCTTCTTACTGCAGCTCCCCTTATGCCGTTTAAACCTGCTCCAGATAATTTGATATCACAGAGGGGTGCAGCAGAAAAAAATGCAGAAAGTGTGCAACCACAAAATTACTGATTATTAGTTCCTGGCCTCAAAGGCTGGCTTCAGCCAACTCATACTTTGGCTGAAAAGTCATTGCTCATCTTGGAACAATTCCTTGACAACGAGTTTTAGCGATGTGTGTGCGCGCGCACACACATGTCCTCCCAGCCAGCCGCAGTTCTTTCTCTTTTCCATGCATGCACATTCACTCACTCTGTTTCAGCTAGTGTGGATAACTGGTCAAGAAGGAGAGATTTGTTCTTGATCGGGTTACCATGCATGCCCAGGCTTGTGCTTTCTAGTAGTTGGCTTCCTTTCCAGGTTGAATACTCCTTTGGTTTCCCAGTGGTTTCTTCAACCTTTAAAGCAACCTTTATCTTTGCTTTTGTGAGAGTTTGTTTTGGGACACTATTCAATCTGTTCTTGAAACAGGTTGAAATGTCTCTGAAAGTAAATTTAGCCATGAGGAGGTGATAAAATGGAGTCATATCTGAAACTTTTGTACAAATTGCTGTCTGTCTGTGTTGATTAAAGTTGTGTGTTGTACCAATCCTCATTCTGTGATTGCTAATCACTGATTCAAAGTCATTGTACATAGTTACTAGTAGCTATGCATAGCTACTAGATCCAGCTGTTCAAGGAGCAGAGAGCCCAACAGCATACTGGGGTTACTACTGTTTCCTAAGGGGTCTGATCTGGATGAAATAATAAGCCACAGTCTGTAACAAAGAGTTTTGATGGCTCTCAGGCTAACGTGTTCATCTTTCCTCTATAGTACAGCTGCAAGTAGGCATTTGGAATCTTTCCTTCTATTTTAAATCAGGTTCAGCTTGTTGTGTCATCCAAACCTGGATTAAATGTGCTTACTTTTAACCATTATTAATAGAAAGAAGCCAACTTCAGTTAATCATAGTTAAGATTAGCCATAGTTTGTTGTTGTTGTGTGCCTTGAAGTCATTTCTGATTTATGATGACCCTAAGGTGAGCTTATCACAGGATTTTCTGGAGGTGAGAGTGTGCAAGGTGCCTGAGGTCATCCAGTGAAGTTTTCATGGCTGAATGGGGAATCAGATCCTGGTCTCAAGAGTTGCAGTCCAACACATAAACCACTGCATCTCATTGGCTGTCAACTAAATTTAAGGTTTTGTTAATGTAAAGTGGAAGCTGCTGATGTTTGACTGGCCAGAGGATGGAGTACCAAAGCCTGAGTCTCTTCACTGCAATGTTAAGACATAGTTTAGCATTACATCTGAACAAATCCAGGATTCTGCTGAACTGGTTAGTTATAAATATGTTCCATTGCAGAGACAAGATCAGACCATGTGAGTATTGAGTACAGTCAATGTCCTATGTGTGAGAGTCACTGAAAGTGTGTGTTTGGATCCTATAGGATAAGTATTGGGGCAAGTGAGAGTAAAAATAGGCTTTCTTGAACATTGCCTCTTAAGGGGTACCACAAAAACTGTGTCTGCAGTTGCTACGTAGAATAAGGATAATTAAAAATAATAGATGAATGCTTTGTGGAGAGACAAGGCATTCAGAACTGCTTTTCTCTTTTCACAACTCTGTTTTCAGTCTTACAATCGGGTTAGATTATCTAAACATGATTTGGTTAGGGGATTGGGATGGTGTAGTAGATCC